>OY730480.1:40870216-42253009 GCA_963422695.1 Xylophagus ater
CGAACCCTACCGCAAGGAAACGAATTTTTAAACAGTTTCTTTTGTGGTGCGGGTCCATAGGCGGCCGCCTATGTTGCCCATGCCTAAATAGGGCCCTCTGTAGAACAAATATTTTATTAATAAACGATTCCGGGTAATAAATGTTAGAATCTTGAATACACTTTTATACAATGCCTGTTTTTATATTTTTAATATGAGGACTTTTCTTAAAAATTTGAGTGAAAATATATGCATGTCTTCTGCATATTTCCGAAAAGGTGTCTGATGGCTCAATTAATCCCCTTTCGTCGGGATAGTTATCACATGGATATCAATAACCGAGCTTCTGCCGGCTAAGACTTTCTAATAAAAAATCTTCAACTAGGCTTTGTGAAGGCAAATTTGCAGTTTGTTCACTATATATGTATATACAAGAAGTGTAGGGAAAGCACCAGATGTTATTTTTTTTGTCAAAACATATTTTTTTCAAAATGAATATCGCAAATTAAAGGACATTTTTTGACTTTTCCGAATCAAAAAGTATGCCGTACAAAATTTCAGTGAAATTGGTCTACGCATAACGTTCCAATACCCTGTTATTTAAAAATATGGCACAAACATTTTTTTATCCGATCAGGATTCCAGTAAGTTATATAGTTTTCATTGAAGTGAAAAATTCAAATCAATATATCTAATCACTAATAAAAAGAGAAATATATATCTGTAAAAGAAAAATAAAAAAAACAAAAAAAAACAGAGCAAAATTTTTCATAAAAAAATCTAGTTAAAAACGAAGTACATCAAAATTTGTAAATTCATATCGGAGCTAAGCATTGAAATACGAAAAATGTTTATTTTTTACAAGTAGCAATGAAGAAAAAGAAAGGAATGAGCGCTTTTCAAAGCTGGAGTTAATAAAGAGAGAGAAAAGCCGTTGTAGTTTATTCCTCGATTTTACAAAAACAGCAACGTACATCACACCGTCCATAATTCCTGGACATCTAGGTATACTAATCTATGCTAATACTATACTGTGCAGCAGTTTTGGTTTTAGTAGAACACACTGGGTTACGCCTAGGTATCGGAGAGTCAATTGGAATAAGAGTATATGAATAAGGCTCTGTCTCCTTAGTGAGCTGTATAGCATCGTAAAACACCTGGAATTGTGATGCAAAAAGATCATTTATCTCAAGAAATTTACACCTAAGAACTTCAAATGATTATTATTTTATTATTATATTATATATTGTATATTTTATTATTATTATTATGCCCAATGGTAGGTACTACCAGAGAGTATATTAGTTTTGTCACTAAGTGTGTAACGCATAGAAATAATCATCGCAGAAAATTTTCAAATTTTTGTGCAGGGAATCAAAAGTTATATCGATTTATGTAAGTCCGTCCGTCCGTCCGTCCGTCCGTCCGACCGCCTGTGGACAAGATAACTCAAAAACGCGTTATCCGATTTTGTTGAAATTTAGAACGTAAGTTGGCTATTCCTTAACTGCGTTTAGTATTGCATTTCAGCAAAATCCACCGAAGAGGAGGGAAGTTATTAAGCAAAAACCAGGGTGACCAGAAAGTTTTGTCGTTTTTTTTATATGGTTTTTCGGATTTAACTGGAAAAGTTGTGAATCAATTTTGTTTCAATTATATTGGTTAAATACGTAAATAGTCGATACCATGCTGAATTTCTGCAAAATCGGTTTAAGAATAGTGGAGAAAGAAATAATCCTAGGAGAAAATAACTTTGTCCATAAAGTCTTTTTGATGTACTCTAAAAACTAACACACTGATTTAAATAAAATATGCGGATTGGATTTATCCTATTAGGGCCTAGGTTACCTGCGAATTAGAGAACATTTTGAAAAGACGAAACAAAGTTATCAAGAAAAAACCTTGAAATACCGTTAGATTTGACTGTTTTTCTGCCCCATTTCTACCATACGGTATCAAAAAATCGGCCCTAGGCCGATTTGAAGTTACTATATGTTTATTTTTTTGTGTTTTGTTCTCTTAGCCGTCCGTACTGAGTTTGAAACCTCTCTACTTAGTTATCCAATAGCAGGAGGGCCTGAGTTCATTTGCATGAAAATCACAGTACCTCTTTGTATTAATTACATTGCAAATTGGTATATCCCACCCAACACTACCGCCGAAAATTACCAACTACTTGCTGACGTGATTGTCTCGATATCAGACTCTATGGAACCTAAAGATGATCTTATTCTTCTCGGTGATTCTAACCTTTCGGGTGTTCATTGGGAGAGACCTCTTCACGGCGTGTTTTTTGTTCCGTTGAATGTGAATGCGGAATCTGAATGGCTATTCTTTGGTAATCTGACGGCTTGTGGTCTGCATCAAATTAGTGGTGTACAAAATTCACTCAATAGACAGCTTGACTTGATCTTTGCATCAGAGCTAGGTAATTGTGTTGTTCAGCAAAGCTCTAATATGCTTTCCAATGTGGATGAGTATCATCCCCCGCTTAACTTGTTATGCAATCTGGAAGGAGAAATGAAGGATATTAACAACGTAGCGGCATAGTCCTTCAATTTGCGTAAAACAAATTTTGAGTTGCTGGTAAACCTTTTCAATAAGGTTGATTTTAATAGCAGTCTGAATAATTCGAATATTGAAGTATGCATTTCAGAATTCTAAGAAACTATGTTCGAGCCTTTTGTTGCTTCTGTCCCTTTTACAATCATAAAAATATTTCTTCCCCGTCTTGGTTTGATAATGATTTCTGACATTTGCGTAATAGAAGGAATAAAGACTGGCAAAAATACATAGTATCCCGTGATGACATTGACTATTCCGCCTACACTGTCTTATTCAATGAATTTAAAGTGATTTTTGCGGACCGGTATAATGGTTACATTCTCAAGATGCTTTGTAGCCTTTCTACTGATCCACATTGCTTTTGGAAATTCGTCAATAGCAAAAACAAACTAATAGCTATCCGCCTTCGTTGAAATATATGGATCGCTCTTCGAAGGATCCATCAATCATTTCCAATATTTTTGTAAACTTTTTTCCAGGAGCTTTCAGCGACGACAATTTTGAACCGGTTACAGAAAACTTCGGCTACCTTGACGAATACCCCAAGATTTCCCTTAACAATATTTTTATAGATATACCCATGGTCATTGATCATATCAACAAATTGGATGATAATTTTTTCCCTGGCCCGGATGGAATTCCTGCTATCATTTTGAGAAATTTTGAAATTTTGAAAATTACAGACCGATTGCTAAGTTGTCTTGCATTCCAAAACAGTTCGAATGCATCGTTCACCAATTTATGTATTTTGGCTGTATACCTTTCATATCTACCAATCAGCATGGTTTTTGCCATGGAAAGACGTAATAATGTTGTCTGTATTACCACAGACTTTAGCAAAGCGTTCGATAAAATATCTCACTGCCTCATTTTAGTTAACCTACGCGCACTGGGTTTTCCAGATTCCTTCATTGACTGGATTCGGTCTTATCTCATTGAAAGAACTTAGAGGGTACTTTTTCGTTCGGACCAGTCTCAACAGTATCTGGCTACATCCGGTATGCCACAAGGCACTCATTTGGGGCCAATACTATTTGTTCTGGCTGTGAACGATTTTCATCGGTGATTAGATACTCAAATATATCTAACTATGCTGACGATATCACAGTCTACAAAGTAATTGAGATTCCTAAGGGCGCTTCGTATCTACAGATAGATTTGGTGAATTTTGCCACTTGGTGCTGTAAAAATAATCTTGCGTTGAATAATGAAAAATGTGAGGTTCTGACGTTTTCTAGGAAACGTAAAAATTCGCCATGTCTTTACCGCTAAAATGACGTGACTCTCCGAAGTGTTAGTAGTGTCGTGGTTGTGGTAATGTTATATTAATATTAAAACACTAGTTTTTGAGTTTTCTTATTTAATTATGCTATTTACTCACTTTCACACAATTTACTTTTTGCTTATTTAACTTATTGAACCGACTTCACTATTTTGTGGCTGATCATCAACTGACTCAATCAAGAATTATGTTCTTGAAACGTGCCGTTAACTTCCGTTAATTATTTAAATTGCGAAATATAGATTTTATGTTTATTAATTAAAATTGGAATATATTAAAAATCTATATTTCACAATTGTGGTTCAAGTCCAATTACCTGAATTATCCTTTCATATAATTATTTAGATCAATCCAAAGTGTAGACCAGAACCAAATAACCCGAGACAACTTAAGTGGAAAAGCTCATTATCAGTTAAGGTGCTTTTAATCTTAAAAGCACTTTTCAAAAACATAATTCACCGCAGTAGTATTCACAGAGCCAATTCGGTATTGGGTTTTATTAAGCGTTGGTCTAAAGAATTTTCAGATCCTCACATCACTAAATCCCGCTTCATATCCTTGGTTAAAGCTATACTTGAGTATGCCAGTCAAGTTTGGTCCTCATATCATAAAGTACATAGCAACAGATTAGAGTCGGTTCAACGTAGATTCATACGCTTTGTGTTAAAGGATTTGCTTTGGAATGAACCTTTCTTGTTACCTTGTTACCAGGATAGGTAAAGGTTGCTTTGGAGGAACGGCGTCGGGTGGCTGATATTGTTTTTAATCACCAATTGTTCAATGGCGCTATTGATGCTCCTTCCCTGCTGCAGTAGATACCACTAAACTTTAATCTACGCTCACTGAGGTCTGTGGTCATATTAAACACTTTTCACTGCAGAACGAGTTATGGTAAAAATGGACCGATTTTCCGAATGCTTAGGGCCGTAAACGCTAATGCTGAAACGTTTGATTTTAATAGCAGCAAAGTTAGTTTAAAGAATTGTTTATACAATTCGGGTTTATGCTTGAACTAAGTAATGTAAAAAATATATATATATATATATTTCGGAAGAAATCTATTCTTTGCCCCATGATATGCACGTATAATAAATAATACTGTATTAAAATGTTGATAATATCTGTATGCATAAATAAATAATGAATAAAGTAGACAAAAAATATTACACCAGAAATTTTGTGATTCAGTTATTAAGCAATAAATTAACAGAGAAAAATAGACAATAGACCAAGGACGGATATCGAGACAAATAAATAAAATAATGAAAAAACAAAACCGGTCAAAAAGTTCAAGGTACAATATCAATAAACGTTGAAATTGAAAAAAATTATTTTCAGATATTACTGTAACAAAAAAAAATCAACAAAAATGAACTTTGGTTTATTTTAGAAAAATAACGAATGCTCTCAGTTCACATTTTGCTTTCAACGAGTAACTATCGCAGGAAGTAAATATGTAGTGCGAAAAAACTAAATATCTTTGAAAAAGTTTGTGAAAAAAACTTTTGTTTTTTCATTTCGTAGGAAAGAATTAAAGGTTCTCTATCTACGACTGTTTTTTCAGTGCAAAAAAAAAAATAAACGGTGAATTTTTTGAATGTGATGGGACATTTTTGTTTTTTCGTTACCATTGTTTGAAAAAGACATTTTATCTTCGTTTAACGCGTTTTCTTCAATGTTGTTGGCATCGTTGATTTGGTCAAATCCACATCAGATTTGTGCATTGTTTGCATTCATATTGACCGTCTGCTTTCCTTCATCTGCAACAGAGTTATGGGAAAAATTTAAAACACACATGGGTGAAGATATTTGCCGTCGAATACTCGAGGAAAATTCAAATATGCGCATGGATTTCACAGCAGAAATCTACAACGAAGTGTTGATAATGAATGTAGATTTGTGGTTAGAAATCGCGAACAAAGCTCTCAATCAATTGGGGATGCCATCACCGAATCAGTCTGCTGCTGCTTCGAATGCAAAAATTAATGTCATGGCTTATATGAGATCCACTAATTTTTTTTTCGCTGACATGGACCCCTTGCAGGTCATCGTCGACTCTTGTTGTCGATATAGACCACTTTGGGAATCACTGATTTAAACTAATAAGTTCTGGATTTTGATTTTCATTCGAAAATGCGCAAGAGAATTTCACTAGCTTTATGCTGACGTTTGAGTTAAAAAACAAGTTATAGCGCGCAAACCACTATGGGAAATTGTATACATATCGACCAAATTATTTCATACAACAATTTATGATTTATTGAAGTTGTAATCGGATTCAATTGATTTTTGGACACAATTGTTCTTTCATTCAAAAAGTGTCTCAAGCCCAATATCATTGAAATCGGTCCATAAAAAACGTTTCAATACCTGTAATGTAAAAACACAAAAAAACGAACTTTGTTCGGCGGCTACCCGAAGTTTTAGTCCAATCAAATGCAACTTCTGAATGGTTCTTATGAGGAAAAAACCCATAGAGATACATTAACTAGAGATATTAATTTGCTGTCTCATGTGGGCCGACAGAGGGGAATATGAAACTTGGGTTTATTTGTATGGAAAATAAAAATAACGCAAATTTTAAATGCTAACGGAGGGGAAACCAAGTTAAATTATTAAGGGTATTCATGAAATCTGGGAATTTTACCGATCGCGTAAATGTATAATTTTCCGAGGAGTGTTTCATGAACGCACCTCGTGTATAAACTGTGTAAATTTTGTCTTATAAATATAATTTTGTCAATTTAATTGTTAAATTTGATTAGTATCGACTTGCCTCCGATATTTTTAACAAAAAATAAGTAGTATTTCTTTAGTTCTCAATAAAAAATTCTTTTTTCTCCTACTACAATTGTCAGTTAGATTTGTATAAGTTTACGAGGTTATTTACGTACCAAAATCGTCGCGGAAATTTCCCAGCTTTATGTATTGGACTCTCCATAGGAATTTTGACAGTTCATTTACGAGGTGGGAAAATTATGCAGTTTACAAAATTTACGAGGGTTTTGCGCGTTTTCATGAATACCCATATTATATCCTATTGGTTTAGCGGCTAGTCGTTATCTCCGAAACTTGGAAAACTTGGGCTTCTATCGATTGGAGTAAGCGAGCGAGAAGATAAAATAAAGACCATTTCTCCTCCATAATTTTGTATGAAAATGAGGTAAACGAGATCTCCAGTTAATGTAACTCTATGAAAAAACCGCTCTAACCAATTTTGATGGAAATTGCTTCAAAATTAGGGCTGCAATCTTGTGCACGACAGACGGACATACAGACAGACAGACAGACGATAGACAGACATTGGATAAAAGTTATTGCAAACAATTTAGAATCTTATAAAACGTGGAGATTTTTTCGATCATAATTCTAGTAACTTATAGACTTCGTATAGAAGTAAAAATGAAACCAAAATTTGAACATTCAACATGTGTTCGACGAACAAAGCTGAAGCTTACACCCTACAAAAAAACAATTGTTCCAAATACAAAATTTTTTTTGTTTTTGTATATATGGATTGGTCTTTTCGTTATAAATATTTAGATTATTTGTAATCCCAGCGGAAAAGTAGTGTATACACCCTTTTTTTTCAAAATACAATTTAGTCAGGTTCTCGTGCACTTAATTAAAAAACGTTTTGTATATTGAGTATTAAAATATAGTTATATAAAAAAAAATTTTTTTCTTTGAGTGTACTCTTAAAACAATTAATTTGTATTTGAAATTTAATTTGTTTTTGTTTTTCTTTTTATATGACTCGATTAAAAAAATTAACCAATTTCAAAGGTATGCAATCATGGATGGCTTCATTGTAACGGGCTTCAAGTGCCACTTTCCACCATTTTTCCTTGTTGCGGTTCCTGCCGATTTCTCAAATGAGTGTGACAGAATTTGACGCGATTTATTTTAGTCACTTCATGAGGAATAAATCTTTTTTTGTAAGTTAAGTCTGACCTGATTTGGTCCTGTTAAAACCAATATAAGAGATTTTGAACGTGATGGGAACATCCATTGCTGAATCCTCTGGAACTACCCACAATTTCGCTGCTTCCTTTGTTGAATTATGAATGCGCAATATTTATATGCAACGATTACCTCTAGAGTTTCTGCAGGAGTTCTTGTTCCAAGGTGACACAATTTGAATTCAATCAATTTCGGCACGCATCCAATGTTTGGTGATCCGGATAACACATACTCTTACGTTATTTGATGCAAATTGCTCGAGGAAACAAATTTTATTCGAATTTTCTTTTTTACTTTCCCGATAAACGAATGTTTATAGGAAAGTACTATAATCGTGCGAAAACCTAAGTTTTGATCTAGAAGGGCTAGGAAGGTGAAAATAAGTGCAAAATCCATTTCGTCAAAAGTAATTATGGTCCGTCCGTCCGTCCGTCCGCTTTTTTAAATCGTTAATAAAATCTGAATGGATGGTCCGATTTCCATGAAACTTTCACCATTTTGGTGTTGCATCAAATCCCAGATGGTGTTAGATTCTGAGCGAAAATAATATATGGCAACACTATTTGGTAACGCTTTTTTTGCCTAAAAACGACAAATTTTGTCCGCACGGTTCAGACTAAACTGTTGGGCCAATTTCGATAAAATTTATACAGTTCATGTATTTGATCCTAACTTAGATCTGGTTAGTTTTTGGGCCATATTCGACTATCGCAACACTGTCTAAAAATACATTTTGTCTAAATATAGTCTATTTTTGCACTTATTGCACAACGTAAACTGGTCGTCCAATTTTGATGAGATTCGCAGAGTGTGTGTACTATATTCAAAATCAGAACATATTAACTTCTCAACGGAATTTACATCTGGCAACACTAATGCGCAAAACTTTTTTAAAAAAATGTTGTGGTGAAAATATAGAAACTTCCCTAATTCGGTTAATAATAGTCGGATTTTAATGAAACTTCGAACGTACGTTTGGGATGGACCAACTGAAAAAATAAAATATGTCTCTCCGCGGCGGGGGTTGTGGAGGGCTGAAATAGAAAAACTTCCAGAATTCACTCTATAATGGGCAAATTTTCGTAAGACTTAGTGTATACATTCTGTATAGGACAAGTGAGAAGATAGAATGCGTTTCTCCTCGGTGGGGGTTACTGGAGGGTGAAATAAAAAACCTTAATAATAATGAAATATAGAAACTTCCTTAATTCGGCCAATAATAGTCGAATTGTAATGAAACTTCGAACGTACGGTTGGGATGGACCAACTGAATAAATAAAATATGTCTCCCCGCGGTGGGGGATTGTGGAGGGCTGAAATAGAAAAACTTCAAGAATTCACTCAATAATGGGCAAATTTTCTTAAAACTTAGTGTATACATTCTGGATAGGCCAACTGAAAAGATGGAATGCAACTCCTCTCTGTGGGGGTTAGGGGAATGCAGAATAAAAAACCCTTATAATTCAGCCAATACTTGTCACATTTTCATGAAACTTCGAATGCACATTTAGAATAAGAGAACTGAAATGAATATTTGATGACATTATTGGGAAAGTTCCATAGTGGTCCGGCCGATATAGAGAAAATGTAAATTCACTACTATGGTTTGCTTTGCTCATTTTTTAAAACTGAAACTATTGTTAATTCTTTTTTAAAAGTTATAATTTTTATTATAATTAAGAACAATTATTTATTTATTGGATATTTGATTTTTAGTTTTAGCTGCCCTTTTAATGTTTTAGTACCTTTAATGTCTTTAAATAATTTTTTAAGTTCCACGATTATTTGTGGGGTGTCGAAGATTCTGTCCATAAACTAATTCCGCAGGAGAATAAGGTAGATCCTCTTTTAAAGCTGTACGTAGGCCCATTAGAATAATAGGCGCTTCCATTTTCCAATTGGAACAATTATGTCGTGCCATTATTGCTGCTTTTAACGTACGATGAAACCTCTCCACTATGCCATTACTTTGTGAATGATAAGTGGATGTGTGAATTTTATGCGCACCCAGGAAGAGTAGTAGCTCAGTATAATATACAGACAGTAATTTGACTGGGAAATGAAGAGAAATTAGACGAGATCTTCCCAATACTTCCCCTGAGAATGACAGAAAGAAAAAATTCCGCACAAAATAAGGAAAGAAAATTAAAATTTTTCATTAGAAAGAAAGAAGTAACCTATAAATCAAATATATTAAATTTTACCACATGCTCCCTATAAGATAATTTTAGCAAGGGAGACCAATAATAGTCTTAAAATAGTTTTATGCGTTTTCGACAAAAGAATGGATGAAACGAAGAAAGCAAAAAACTCCGCGTGTTTCTTAAGCGCCTAATCTATGTACTGAAACTTTTTTCAAGTATTGGTACCTGTAAGAATAAATTGTACTAAAGATTTTTTCAAGTGTTAGTGCCTATGTAACAGCAGTTTTGATAAGCACGTGGGTTTTTTTAAGTAGAAGAAATTTTTTGTTATGAATTTTTCAAATATTTTTGGTGTTAGTGCCTGTATGAATTATTATTTACATAAATGTTAGAACTGTTTATTAAAGCTAAATGCATATTCGTCTCTGTTCCACCAACATAGCGTAATCTAAAAAAAATGATAGAGTATAAAAAGATGGTGGTTTTTTTTTATATACATTTTTTATTGAGAAAAAGCACATATGCATGGAAAATAACAAGAATGGGTGGCAAAAACGGGTGTAAAATTCTAAAAATAAACGCAAAATTGGCGAGGTCACTCGTAATTTTTCACATTTTGTTCGCCAGTTTTCTTACTGTTTATTATACTGGGGTATTAGTTCAGTAAACAATCTTGATTCAAATTGTCTACCTTGATCGGTAGTGATTGTGTGCGGAACTCCGAATCTAGATATGAATTGTGTGAAGAATGTGTCGGCAACAGTTTGTGCTGTACTATCTTTGATTGGGAATGCTTCTGGATATCTAGTAAAATGATCAATTAAAGTAAGTATATAGATACATCCAGCTGAAGGGGTTCTACCAAGTCTAGATGGATGTGCTCAAAACGTCCTTTCGTTACGGGAAAGTTTATTGTGCCGATGTATTTTTGCTTGCTGACATTTTAAACAAGTTTTAGACCACATGTTAATTTGTGTGTTCATGTGGGGCTAATAATATTTTTGGGTTATAAGAGTTTGTGTTGAACGAATGCCTGGGTATGTAACATCATGCAATTTATCAAATATAATTTTTCTAAATATTTTCTGAACAAAAGGTCTGTGTTTCGTAATGGAGACATCACGCCATAGATTATTATTGAAAAAGGAGTATTAATTTCTCGAAGGGCATTTTTGCGATTATTCGAATTATTTGTAATAATTGATTGCAGTTCGGAATCGTTTTCTTGTGTCTTACTGAAAGTTTCAATATCTAATTCCTTTGAAGTTAAGACTGAGATATCGTCTAATCTAGATAGGGTATCTGCTACAACATTCAATTTAACGGAAATATGTCGTACATCTAATGTGAATTGAGCGATCAATTCCGTATGCTGTGTTTGTCGTGGGCTACTATCATTTTTAGCCAATAATGCGGTAATCAATGGTTTGTGGTCCGTAAATATTATGCCACTACGTCCCTCTATGAGGTGTCTGAAGTGCTTAACTGCTGCATACATGGCTAACAGCTCTCTGTCAAAAGCAGAGTATCGAGACTCAGTTGCAGATATTTTTTTAGGCAAATGTGCTATCGGTTGCCAAGTTTCCTGTTCACGTTGTTCTAGCGTTGCTCCGAGGGGTGAGGAGTGAGAGTTAGGTAACCTTTGTTGTTCGGGTGAGCTAATAATGTTACGTCCGCTAGTTTAGTTTTAATGAAACAAAAACTGTCTTGATTTTCCTGAGTCCTCTCACGAATTTGTTTAATTTTATTTTTATTTAAGTATGCTATCAGGGTATGTAGAGAAGCTAGACTTTGGGACAGCTTTGGAATAAATCGGTGGTAATATGTTACCATGCCAATGAATCTTTGCAATTGCTTAAGTGTAGAAGGACGAGGAAAATCTTTAATAACTTATGTATGCGATCTTCAGCTGGCTGTATTCCTTCAGCGGACGCGTTATGACTTAAGAAACAAAGTTGAGAGACCCCAAATTCGCATTTGCAAAGTTTAGTATTGATACCATAATCGTTAAGACAGGAAAAAGCTATTTCCAGATGTTTAAAATACTCGTTCTCATCTCTACTTGCTACCAGAATGTCATCTAAATAAACAAAAACACAGTCCAGATCACTTATAACTATGTTCATAAATCGTTCGAACGTTTGAGCTGCATTTCTCAACCCAAAAGGCATTCGCGGAAGCTCAAACAGGCCAAATGGTGTAGTTATAGCAATCTTATGAATGTCTTCTTCTGCTACCGGAATCTGATGGTAAGCGCGAATTAAACCAATTTTGGAAAGTACTCTACCATCCCCTAAGATTCATCTTTAGGTTTTGAATTAGTGGAAGAGCGTATCTATCTGGAACTGTAACTGCGTTCAATTGTATTTAGTCGTCACAGGGTCTCCAATCATTGGAATCTTGTTTGGGTACCATGTGTAAAGGAGAAGCAATCGACGAGGATGAAGGACGACAGATACCAAGCTTGCATATGTGTTCAAATTCCATTTTAGCAACTTTAAATTTGGTATCGTCTAGCTAATAATGTTATACGAATGCTATGTTTAAGTGGAGCAGTATAAATAGGTTCTGACGTAAGTGCTGGAAATTTTGATAAAATGTTTGAATATGAATTGGAAATTTGGAAAACTTTAGGTGAAACGAGATGCGCTTTACAGGAGAAGGCATTAATAAAACAAAATGTGTTAGTATCAATTAATCTCTTATTTTTGAGATCTACCATTAAACCAAATTTCGTTAAAAAATCGGCACATAAAATCGGTTTTTCTAGGTCCGCTACTGTAAATATAAAAGGAAATTCACGTCGTAAGCCAAGATTAAGGTTTAAAAGTTTGTTGCCATAAGTGTTAATATTTGATCCGTTAACTGCAGAAAGAAGAACGTGATGGTATTTTTCACTATTTGGAAACATGAGGAATTATAGAGATATCAGCCCCAGTATCAACTAATAAACGTAATTTTGATTTAAAATCTTGCACGAAAAGGCGACGAATTGTGAATAAACCATCGTTAGACGCGTTCACGATGATTTGTTTGATTTTCCTGGTCAGACTTTGTTACGAATTTACATTCATCCCAGAAAACACACCATGTTCCCACGCATCAACGTGCCTTATCACCGAATTTGTAATTATAGAAGCATGTGGGTTTATCAGAATGATCACGTGATCGAGCTGGCGATTTACTTCTATACCTGACCGATCTTTGGCCTGCTAGAAAAGCATTAATTTGGTTTTGCATTATTTCTAATCTGCTATTTTGTTGTGTTGTTAAGTCCAATATTCTTTGAGTACGTTTCGTTACGGCCGCCTGTAAAAGTTCTAATTTATTTCACGGACCATTGGTGAATTGTGCTAAGTGAAAACCTAGCAATGAGAGTTCTTTTTAAATTTTCGTATTTTTCGCTTGCTGGAGGGTTCATTATAATATCATAAACTGAATTAAATATCTGTTCAGTTAACGCTCCAGCAGCATAAAAATATTTTGTGGAATCCTGCGTTATGTTATTTAAAGAGAACTGCATCTCTAATTGAGCAAACCACATTTCTGGCCGGTTTGCCCAAAACGGAGGCACCTTTATTGCTGCAACAGGGGGTACATAATCACCCTGGGGCGTTCTCCTCCTGCCGCTATCAGGAGCACACTTCAGACACAAAATTTAACCAAAACTTTTCACTAAAAATCACACAACTTACTGACACTGAAACAATTCACACCTAAAAAAACAAATGAAAATAAAAATTAAAAAAAAACTTATTACGCGTAACACAGGATTCTAACTGGAAGTGAAGGATTGTTTGACAGAATGTGTACTTAATCTAAACTTAAAGTAAGATATATACACAAGGCTAAATGAATATTTATTTTATTTTCTTTGTCTTGTTATTATTATGCCCTATGGTAGGTACTACCAGAGGGTATAATAGTTTTGTCACTAAGTGTGTAACGCATAGAAATAATCATCGCAGAAAAATTTCAAGGGTATGGTTGTGCAGGGAATCAAAAGTTTTATCGATTTATGCATATCCGTCCGTCCGTCCGTCCGTCTGTGGATAAGATAACTCAAAAACGCGTTATCCGACTTTATTAAAATTTAGAATGTGAGTTGAATATTCCTTAACTGCGTTTGGCATTTCATTTCAGAAAAATCGACCGATGGGGAGGGAAGTTATTAAGCAAAAACCAGGGTGACCAGAAAATTTTGTCGTTTTTTAAAATAGTTTTTTAGATTTAACTGGAAAATTTGTGAATCAATTTTGTTTGAATTAATTATATTGGTTCAATACGTAAATAGACCACACGATGTTAAATTTCAGCAAAATCGGTCTAAGGGTAGTGTAGAAAGACATAATCCTAGGAGAAAATAAGTTTGGCTATAAAGTTTGTACTTTATAAACTAATATACTGATTTAAATAAAATTTGCAGATTGGATTTATCCTATTAGGGTCTAGGTTACTTGCAAATTAGACGACGGCATCAAAAAATTGGCTATAGGCCTATTTTAAGTTACTATATGTTCTTTTAATTCTTTTGTTTTAAAATACTTATGTAATTTTCTCGTCTTGAAACTTTACACGAACTACCAAGTACCTGTCAGAAATTCTTTTCATGGGATCAGCACCCAAGCGAAATTAAAAATACCCAACTTTCTTTTGTTCATTTTTCTTCTAACTTTCTTGTCTGGAACTTTTTCAATCATGCATTTCTTTACGATTTTTATTTGTGTACTGCAATTCCGTTCTTCTGCTACTCGAATGTTAAAGAAAATGATGTTCCTTTAAAATGTGTGCTTGGTTGTAATTGTCCCCAAAAAAAAACTTTCGTTATTTCCGAATACAAGATGTTCAATCATTTCTAAATGTCTTCGATTTTCATATTATTTTTATTACGTAATTGTGGTAAAAGTGCCCGGTGCAGCCTCACGATAGTAAAAAGGTTTGGTCCACACTTTCAACCACAGTATAATAATAATCAGGTCGGGGTCACCAATTATTGCGTTACGAGATTTGTTCTAACTTTGAATACAAAGTAATATCCCAGAAATATCCCAGATACAAAGTCTTTTTTTTAAAATGAAGCTATTGTTAATTCTTTTTTAAAAGTTATAATTTTTATTATAATTAAGAACGATTATGTATTTATTGGATATTTGATTTTTAGTTTTAGCTGCCCTTTTAATGCTAGGCTCTCTGACTCACTGAATATTATTTTTCACACAAAAAATAAATATTATAAAAAAGCTAACTTGGTTTAAAATTTATTATTTTAATGTTTTTAACAAGTGTTATAAATACTAGATCAAAAATTAAAACTAAGTAAAATTAAGATAAATTATATCTAAGTCAAATGTATGTTCATTCACTAGACTTCATCATCATAATTATCAAGAAAATATATCGTAGAAACTTGTGTTGCTCATCAAGAACAGGCAATAATGAATTTAGACTACCATTTATTTGACCTTGCGATTTGAATGTTGGCATGAAATGATCAGTAATTATATCGTCTGCACCGAATGAAGTTATTTGGATCCAAGTGTTGTACTCTCGAATATTGTTAAGGAAATGTTTCGAATGCGTCGTCGTTCCAGATAGCAATGTTAATAATGGTTTTGGTTCTTGATTTAATTCTAGAAATTTTACTTGACCATGAACCCAATACAAACCTCGTGCTTCCTTTTTGTATTTTAATGCTTTCCAATGTGCACACACTTGATCCATATTACCAATATCAAGATTGCGATGTGAATTGTAATCAATTGCTGGGTCATAGTTAAATGCAAGGCTTAGAAATATTATTCAATTAGTGTTATAAATTGCTACTCTTACTTATCTATATCTAACACCTTGTTCTTCATTTTTTATTTTACGTTCAAATTTGTCCGTGAATGTGATACTTGATTTATAATTTGTTCGTTTCCTGATGCGAGTTCCTCTTGTGATTGTCGTGATCATAATGCACGTACGTAATTTTTTTAACCAATATTTGCACGTAGTCTTGGCATTTTGATTAACTTTATAAATTTAGTAATTTTAAACACTTCTGGATATTTAATTTGGGGTATACATGAAGTCTAAAGTCTACGCGGATAAGCCATCTACGATTGATGCGTTGGAAGTAAACATTACTAATAAATAATAAATGGTATCGGGTGTTCTTTCGGCTATTAATAAAGTTTTCACGATCGCATTCAGTGATATGTGTTTTATTTGAAATACTTTCACAAACAAAAATAGAAGGCACATATTTAAAGGTTAAAAAATTTGTGTATGAATTTTGGTAAACTTAATTACGTATGTTGCTTAGATGAGAGACAGGCATAGGGTTTCATACCTTTGTCACAGCGTAATAAACAGTAAAAAAAACTGTTGAAGAAGGTGAGAAAACTGACGAGTGCGTCTATTTTTAGAATTTTACGCTAGTTTGATTCCTCTCTAATTTTTATTTATGCATGTGCGGTTTTTCTCAATAAAAATGTATATAAATTCAAACCACCATCTTAACTTACTTATCATGTGTTTCAGATTTCATTAAGTTAGTGCAACATAGTTAAATACTAATTCTATTGTATTTACAGAAATAAGTCACGAGGTATCCAAAATTGATATTTTACAATTTGCCCGCTATTTTCAAAAAATTGCCAATAGCCCTACTCCCTAATTAGGCTCATAAAAATATGTGAAAAAAGATCGCTATGTAGAAAATATTGTATATGCATAAAATATTATTATAAGGGTGAAATAAATTCGAACTCTAATGAAAAAATGAAGCAAAAACGCAATTTCTATATATCAGCAACATTTTCTTGGTTTTATTTGACATGAAAATTCATATAATTGCTTGTCAGTATGTTTTTCAACGACTCGAAGGAATGTTCGAAACACTCCTCAAATTCCGCCACATAATTTCCTTCCACTTCACAGTCGAATGCAATGAACCAACCCCTTTTGTATTATGGCATCTTTAACTATACATTCCATCCTAAAAAATTTAAAAGTTGTAAATATTTTTATAATAAGCAAAGTACTTATCTTTTCTTCGTTATTTTGATAAAAACTGATTTTTCATCTTCTAAAATTTCTTTCCGTTAAATTGTTTTCCATTCTATTTTACCAATTAAAATATCTATTCGTACAGGCTTAACCCTTGAAAAAAATCGGTGAAATTGATAGCGGTAGTGATCCAAAAAAAATTGCTGTATTCTTTTGGAAAAAAACGGGTAGCGAAAAGCTTGTTAGATTTTATTCATATTTTTTTATTGTTTTTATTTCAAAAAATTACGCAAAAAATAAGGAAAGAAAATCATTGTGCATTAGAAAGAATGAAGTAACCTATAAACCAAATATATTCTATTTTACAACGTGCTTCCTATAAGATAATTGGAGCAAGGGAGTGCATAAATAGTCTTATGGACTTTAAACAAAAGACGGCATTAAAGAAAGAAAGCAATCTAAATTTTTTTTAGGTCAATTTTTGTCAACAAACACCACGTGCTTTTTAACGCCCAATTGATTGTACCAAACTTTTTTCAAGTGTTGGTACCTGTAAGAATAAACTTGTACCAAACTTTTTTCAAGGTTTGGTGCCTGTAAGAATAAGCATTTTTCATAAGCACGTGTATTTTTTTTTATGTGTATTTCAAATATTTTAAGTGTTAGTGCCTGTGTAAAAAGATAATACCTTCTCACCAGGCCAGCATATAGACGAAAATGATGTCTTAACTTCAAGTGTGTGAAAATGGAAAATAATTATGAACACTAAGGTTAAATTAAAAAAACATGTTTCTAATGTAATTTGCATTATAAGCCTGTTTCTCTCTTTTAATTTTGGCGCTTAATAATTATTTCTTTTTTCCACTCATTAGAAGTTACGATGTCTTTTCGTTTGCATGCTGGCCTGACGAGATATCTAGAAGGGATTGGAATAGGCATTGTTATTTTTTATATAAGTGTTAGAACTGTGTATTCATATTTAATCTATATTCATCTCTGTTGCACTAACATAATGTAATCTAAAAAAATGATAGGGAGCTAAAAAGACGGCGATTTGAATTTATATACATTATTTATTGACAAACAGCACACATAGTACATGGAAAATAAAAATTATGGGTGGTAAAAACGGGCGTGTAATTCTAAAAATGAACACAATATAGGTATTGTCAGTCGTCAGTTTCACATGTAGTTCCCCTGATTTCTTACTGTATATTATACTGTGCCGATACTTTGAATTTATTAGCAATTTGATTGAGCCATGCTTTTTAACTCGGTGTTGCTGCTGAGTTCTAACAATGAATGGTAGAGAGCTTGGCGAATGTTTACATTCAAATTAGGTTTCTTCAGAATGTCAACCCTGCGGAGAAATTTCAGAAAAACCGTATAGCAATACGAGCGCACAGAAAGAAACAGAACCTTCGCAGAAAGGAAGAGACACAGTCTTTTCGCAACCGCCGCCAAAATACAGATTATTACCAACCGCCGTCGAATACAGTCGATGTATAACCGCCGAAGTATAACCATCGTCGCCGCATGTTATTTTATAACGATTAATACTAATTTTCCACCGAATATAAGCAACGTTTATTTTACTTGTATTTTCCATTTCTTTATTATTATTATTCTTTTAAATAAAGTATTTTTATTATTATTTAAAATTTAACAATTCGCGTTTGTATCTATTTCACTCCACGCCCCGCTCATCCATCCAATCCAGAACTCACTTCCGTT
The DNA here is from genome assembly GCA_963422695.1 of Xylophagus ater. Taxonomy (NCBI): domain Eukaryota; kingdom Metazoa; phylum Arthropoda; class Insecta; order Diptera; family Xylophagidae; genus Xylophagus; species Xylophagus ater. Next base: position 40,888,877 of record OY730480.1, read on the forward strand.
CTTAATAGTTCAGAAGTGGGATAAAATTGTGAAAAAAAGTGCTTTCGTGAGTAGCTGGATTTTAATTCGTACCTGTGAAACAAAGAAATTAATTTAAAAAAAACATTTGAATGAGCATTTCAAAATATTTTCAAACAACGCAAGAAAACAATCGTTCGTTGTTTTTTTTAAGGAGAAAAAAATTGCGCAGTGAAAAAAAACAACACAAAAACCAAATATCGAGTGCTTTGCGTTTGTGTTAGTTTTTTTCCGTACGATTCTGTCGCGCAGTAAAGTTAGAAAAAGTATAGAATATTCGGGATTATTATTAACCGCTGCCGAACTAACAAAAAAAAAAAACCATATTGCCGAACTAACAAACAAAATAATATTGCCGAACTAACAATAATATTTTGCCGAACTAACTTGAAACAAATCGTGTTGTGTACTTGCAAGTACACTTAAAAAAAATCTGCCGTAAAATTTATGAAAAAAATTATCAACTTAACTATTGTCTGTGAGAAAAAAATTTGTGCCGTGAATTTGAAATCATTGAATTCAAAACATTACACTGAGAAAAACCTGCCGCAAAATTAATGAAAGAAAAACATTTTTTTTTTTAACTACTTTATTTTCCCTATATAACGTGCGATTCAAACCTTACTTTTTTTTCAATAGGGTTTTTTTGACAGATCACGCGTGACTAGTGTCATTCTGATTTGTCATTTTTGTTCAGTATTGTATGGCAATTCATCATGTCAAGACTTACATCTGAGCAAGGTTTACAAATGGGCGCTTGAACGCATCGAAGAAAATCCGGAGTTTTCAAGCCAAATTTTGTTCAGTGATGAGGCTCATTTCTGGCTTAATGGCTACGTTAATAAGCAAAATTGCCGTATTTGGGATGATGAGCATCCACAAGAGTTTCAAGAGCTACGATTACATCCATTGAAAACAACAGTTTGGTGTGGTTTATGGGCTGGGGGCATCATCGGTCCGTATTTCTTTAAAAATGCGGCCGGCGGCCACGTTACCGTCAATGGTGACCGCTATCGTGCCAGGATAACGGACTTTTTGGTACCGGAAATTGAAGCCCGTGGTCTCGACAATATTCGGTTTCAACAAGACGGTGCTACGAGCCATACAGCCCGTGTCACAATGGATTTATTGCAAAATCATTTCGGTGAGCAATTAATTTCACGTTTTGGCCCAGTAAATTTGCTACCAAGATCGTGCGATATCAAACCTTTGGACTTTTTTCTTTGGGGCTATTTAAAGTCAAAAGTCTTCGCCGATAAACCAGTGACAATTGAAGCATTGGAAGCGAACATTACACGTGTCATTCATGAGATTCCGGTCGAAATGCTTGAGAGAGTGATCGAAAATTGGACCGCCAGACTGGCCGAGCTGAAACGTAGTGCCGGCCAACATTTGAAGGAAATTATTTTCAAACAATAATTGCCATACTATGTGCTTAAAGTTGATAATAAAGATTTGATATTTGCATTCAATTCTAAGTGTTTTATTATTATTTAAAAAAAAAAGTAAAGAATAAATCACGCTATACTATAATTCATTTCTTATCCTTAAAACTAAAAAGTATAAAAAGTTTTTCTTAAATTTGAAATTAAAAACTACACTAAAGGCTAACTAAAGCTACTGAGTCTAAGATTAATTCATTTTTTCCTACTTTTAACTCTATTTTTTTTTTTAAATATTTTTAAACAATTTTTCTTTTTATGGAGGAAAAGGGATGAAAACCTTCCACCAATTAACTCTTTTTTTTTGTCACTTAAATTATTTATAAATAACAAACAAGACAAGACAACATTTACACGAGCATACTGAGTATCACACGTCTCGATGACATATTCAGGAATTAACATCCCTGTAAGTCGGGCGATACTCCGATAGGAAATAGGGATAAGGGAGGTGTTGGAAATTAGTATTTGATTTATTTTAAATCGCAGGTCGGACCTCTATTGAGATCGGTTCTAGAGCCGGTGATACACTGTTTTCATGTCCACCAGTATTTGCTATGGTATGGATTAAGTCCTTTATCTCGATAAGAAATATCCGTAGAAAATCTGATCTGGTTCGGTATATCCTTTATATTTCTTGGGTTATAAAGTATCTTTTTAGCGTTCGAATGACGATAAACATGATATATCGACGGGATCATATTTCTGTCTTGGATATAGGCTTTCTTATCGAGATAAATAAATCCTTCCGGTGAGAAGTATCCAGTTATCCTTGCACTCTCAAAGTATGCGTGATCCACATGATAAGGCAAATATATATTATCATTTTCGTGTACTTGCACGGCTTTGCTTGAGTGTGAAACTATCAAAATGATGTACATTTGCTGAGTTGTACAGGGTTTTATTAGGATAATGGTGTAGGGTTTGTAAATTCCTGAACATATTTAGTGCGGTGCGCAAGAACTTACGTTCGAATACGCGGATTTTCTCCATATAGGATGGAGAGATGTTATACCACACCGGGCATCCGTAAGTAAGTATAGGATCAGCGATTGATAGCATATTATTTTTACGCGGGTGTTTAGATATTTGGTGTAAAAAAGTTTTCGAATTTTGTGGCAAGCCGTGTTAGCACTTTCCAATCTTATGTTCACGTGTTCGTTGAAATAAAGAAATTGGTCTAGGTGTACACCCAAATATCGAACCACTTTTTTAGTCTCAATTAACTGGTTGTTGAGAGTTTTAATTTGAAATTGTTTATAATTCTTCCTAATATTATTTTGCGCAATATGAAGAGGTGTTCTAAATAAAATGCTTTCGCATTTATTAAAATTAATTTTTAAGTGGCACTTTTTACTGTACTCTTGTACTTCATTGAAATGATGTTGTACTTTTTGTGTTAATATTCGAATTTTTTTATTGTGGTGATATATAACCAAGTCATCTGCAAAGGCAATGGAATTATTTGGTTTCATTCTTAAAGGATCGGCCGTGAACATATCGAATAGTATTGGGGAATTAACAGTGCCTTGTTGCAACCCATTTTTAATTCTGTAAGTTTGTTGCGATCGTTTATCGCCATCAGTTAGGTAAAATTCCTTTTCTATTATCATTTCATAAATCAGTCTAATTAGGTGTTGTGGATAGACTAAGTAGTTAACTAGTTTGTATATTAAACCTTTCAACCAGACGGTATCGAAAGCCTTTTCAAAATCAATCAGACATGCCCCAGTTGCTTCTTGCTTGTTTTTGTACCAGATTATGTCTGACACAAGTTTTGTAACTGCATGTGTCGTGGAGTGTCTGTGTTTGAAACCATACTGGTTATTAGGTTTAATATCTCCAGCTTTTGTGAAATGAAGGATTGATTTGTTTATTACTTTCTCATATACTTTACTGATATTCGGCAGTAAACTAATCGGACGATAATTACTTACTGAACTTAAATCTTTGCCCTTTTTTGGAATTGCAAAAACCTTTGCAGTTTTCCACATTTTTGGAAAGGCACTGGTGTTTAATAAGTTATTAAAAAGCGTGGAGTAATCTTTTATAATTGAGACAGGTAAGTATTTTAGTACGATATTTGGGATGTGATCATTACCCGAAGATTTTTTGTTATTAAGTGTTCGAAAAATTTCAGTCAATATGTCTGTAGATGTAAAATAATTATTCAAGAATTCATCGGGAATATCGTTCGCTCGAAGCGAAGAAGAGAACTGAAGAATTGTTTGGCTGGAATTTATTGCGCTTTTGTGTTGAGTTATAAAATTTTTGAAGATATTTTCGAGAAAACTGTGGGTAGGATTTTTTGAATTGAAAGGAATTTCCTTATGAACATCTTGAAGAAAGCAACCTAGAACATTTAATTTATTTAATTTAGAATTTATCAGAATTTTTCCTTCCTCAATCGGAAATTGAGTGACAGAGATTTGAGCATCAAGTATGATGGCTCTATTTAATTGATTGTCCTCTATCGAAAGGTTTTCAATTTCTGATTTTCTTTTTGAGCGGAAAATTCTATTAATATTTGGATTCATATTGACTGGATCGCTTGGTGACATATTCTCAATTTTTTTTTCCAGTAGTCATTAATATTGTTTGTCATATTCTGCTTCAGCAATATTCTGACGTTATTAATAACTGATCTGTATCGTTTGACAACTGGGTCTTGGGAGCCATCGTTTAAATATGAATAATTAGCACGAATATAATTTTTCATTTTGCTGACAATGTTGTTCTTATACGCAATCAGATTTCTTATTATCCTCGACATATAAGGTTTAACGGAGTCGATATTGTTTGACATTTTTGGTACTGTCCTGTCAATTGTCTCAATAATAACAGAATTGATTTTATCAAGGAAATGTTCAATTTCTTTGTGTTCTAGATTCCGATTCGCTGGTATCTGAATATTTTTATCTTCATAAATTCTCGTCATTTTCTTTTGAAACTTTTTCCAATTCAACATTTTGAAATTCAGCATATCTGAAGGACTATTTGAATTAATATTTAAAATATTGAATGGTGACTCTCTTGAATGCTGTACTTTTAAGTGTACTGCATTATGGTCACTATCGTAGATGATCGTTTGTAAAGAATTCGTTGTTGTTTCGTCATGTAGATTACAAGAATCTTCATAGCATAGACGGTTATCCATTAGAAAATATGCAGATACGAGTTTCCGCGAGTAAAAGTTGGTAATATACCCGTTAGTAACTTCGATCTGTAAATAATTGTGTTATCATTGAGCCAACGGACAAGGTGTGTTCCTCGTGTGTTATTGACTTCGTTTTTCGAATTTCTATGTTTGGCATTTATATCGCCACCAATTATATAAAAGTTGTTCGGATTTTTTAATTGGAGTGTTTCAAATAAGATGCTCAGTTCCGCAGAAAACCCATTACCAGTTTCATGTTTTGCATATGCGGCCACGATAAATAAGTTTTGATTTCGTGTTAGTTTTATTCGAATGATTGTTGTCTTTAACGTTTTAAAATTAAGAATTATGTCATTTTCGATATTTTCGTACGCGATATTTTTCCGGATAACAATCGCTGTTCCGCCTGCTTGCTTCGCTCTTGGTCAATCCGTTCTTATTATGTTATAGTCTTTCAGTGACACTTTATGGATTTTCCTGAGCTTGGTTTCGCTCAAGAGAACCATATCCGCGTTTTGAATTTTCAGAAAGTTTGTCAGATATGCCCGTCTAACATTAGAGATTATGGAATTAACATTTATTGTATAAATGTTGAAAGCAATTGTGGCTGAAATTCTGTTGGGCAGTATTGTATGAGCTTTAGATCTTTGAAGATTCGCCATTTATACACGATTTTCAAAATATCGTACAGTACCGAATTTTTTTCGGAATGTACACCAAGTTGATTTTCGATACCAGATAAAGGATTTTCCAGTGACTTTAATAATTTAAGGATTTCGTGAAAGTTATTAGTCTGACTTTGCAAATTTTCTTGTGGTGTTGTAATTTGTGTATTATTACTTGTTATATTAGTGTTTTCGCTTGGTGTACCATTTTTCGTAACAGAGTTTTTTATTATCTTTGCAAAACTTACGTTTGGTTGTACGAAGTTATTCACAAATTTGAAGTTCTGTTCATTTTTGGTTTGTTTATCTAGCAGTTTTTGCCGAATCAACTTTTTCATTGCTACATACCTGGGGCATCCTCTGTATGAAGCAGGGTGCCCATTACTTTGACAATTTACGCAATAGATTTTATTTTTTTCCGTTATTTCAAGAATTTTGCATTCCCGGGGACTATGATTTTCATTGCATTTTATGCATGGAAAATCCATACCGCAGTTACTGGCAGAATGTCCGAAACGCTTGCATTTGCGGCATTGTAATACGTCGGTATTCTGCAATTTTTCGAAACGAATCATTTGATTCATAATATGTCGGATGTGTTTCAATCCGTTGATATCAGAATCAGCCGTAATTTGTACAATGTACATAGGTAATTTCTTACCATCGGTTTTCGATTTGGTAGTCTCGAACTGTGAAACTTTTATAAATTTTAAATTAGCAATTTCATTTTCTCTTTCTTGTAATTCTACAAGAATGTCTTCATTTTTCGTATTGGTATCAATACCTTTAAGAAGGACTGTATGAGGTTTGATGGATTTTGGAGTATAGGTAAAGTACGGTGCACAACATTCTTCTAACAATTTCTTTATATCCTCATATGTTTTTATGTCAGATGTCAGAATTGATGCCTTGCTTGCACTAATTCGTTTGATCATAAAATTTTTAGTTTTTAGTTTTTCTATGATCGCTTTTTGTATCAAATTTATGTTTTGATTGACGACGTTAATTGGTGGAAGTCTTTCCGTGGCTTTAACTTTTTTAGTATTTATTCCATTTTCGATAGTATTATTTATTTCTATATTAGAATTGTTATTATTATTATTATCATTATTTGCTTTATTTTTTTTAGTTCATTGTGATGTTTTAATTGCTTCAGCGATTCAATAGGTGGAAATTCATCCATGTTTTCGGATGGTCCATCTACTGCCATTTCAGCTTGATCTTCGTCTTCATCTTCGTCTTCTGGGGCAATTGTTTGGTATCTATTTGTATACTCTGTCTCACTTTTTTTGTTTGCTAATTTTTTATTGTTGTTATTTTTATTATTATTATTGGTTTTATTACTATTATTGTTATTGTTTTTGTTTTTTTTCACTGGTGATGGTGATGTATTTCCATGTTGTTGTGTATTCACTTGTTGTATTAATTGTTGGCGCAGAGCTTGAATTTCTAGTGCGAACTTTTCTAGTCTCTGGTGCAGTTCGTCACTATGTTTTTTAAGTTGGACGTTTTCTTCTTTGAGCTTTTCCATCTCACCAGTTTCATTATTGGATGTCATATTAGCTGTAAACATATAATTGTCTCTTATATTACTCTTACCATTATTTATGTTTGCCTGGGCAGACATCAATTTAGCTTCCGCAACGTTCTGTATTGCCGTAGTTCATCTTTATTTGTAAATTTTAAAATTTGTGCCAATGACCTTGCCGCGCTACCTGCGGAACGCGATCTTAGTTTGCAATCTTTTGTTTCTTTCTGGACATATTTTTAAGTACCCCCAAAAAAATGTTGTTCTAATTCATTTCACTATCCACATACGATTTTATTTAATTCTTTTTTTAAAAGTTTCACTGTTTTTTCACTTCACACACAGCCTACTTTCCTTTCACAAAAAATGAAATAAACAAAAAAAAACAACAAAAAAGAAACCAAATTTTCCCTTTCTTATTTTAATTTATTGTGAAATATTTTTTGATTTTTTTTTTGTTGTTCAAATCGAATCGTTTTGTAGGTATTATAACCTCACAAATTATTATTTTTTTTCTCATACACTTTGTTTTTATGTTTTTAAACCGAATTTACTAAATATAATTTTTTTAATTATCACAAATAATTATATTATTAAAACTCTACACGCTTTCCGCACAATAGTTAGTATTAATCACTTTTTTTTGAAAAAAATATATAGAATTTATTTTCAACAAGACTTTCTCTTTTGATCCTTCAATTGAGAATGAAAAAAAAAAAAAAAGATTATTCATTTAACTATTGTCTGTTAGAATAAAATTGTGCCGTGAATTTTTAAAATCGTTGAGTACATGAAGGAAATTTATCGTACCACGAGTTTTAAATACTGCCGAGTTAACAATAGTTTTATTGCCGTGAATTTTAAAACCGTGAATTCAAAACATTCAAGCACATTGAGCAAAATTTATTGTGCTGCGAATTTAAAACAATTCCGAGTTTATTGCGCCGTGAGTTTTAAAATCGCGAAACAATTAAAGTACAGTGAAAAAGTTATTGTGCCGTGAATTCGAAATAAGAATATTGCGTCGTGAATTTAAAATCCGTGAATTTGTACCCTGAAATAAATATTTTCATAATGACAAACGATCTGCAAAATTTGTCAATACCAAAATTGAAAAAAATCCTCCAAAAGGCCGGACGCTCTGTGACTGGTAATAAATCGCAACTGGTTTTAAGAGCACAACAACTAAGTAATGCAGGTGAAACGAGTGAAACGACGAATGGCGAATCAAGACGTAACTCATAATTTCAACAATTGCGGGATGAAATCGAGCGTTTGAAACAACAATTAGAGCAAGTACAATCACCAAGAGAAACCAGCAATGTAAGTGAAAGACAATATTTATCGCCCATAAATAATCACATTCAGATTCGTGACATTATCGAATTGTTGCCTGATTTTGATCCATCAGCCGAAAGGTCGCTAAACAGCCGTCAATTTATCAACAGAATAACCCGATTAAAAGATGCATATAGTTGGGATGAAAGAACATTAATATTTGCAGCGCAAACGAAATTAAAAGGGATTGCAAAGTTTTGGAACGACGGACTATCGGAAATATTCACTACTTGGGATGAATTTAGTTCACGTTTGCTTGAAGATTTCCCGTGCTTACAAAGTGATGCTGATGTACACATAAGTATGATGAATAAGACCATCAACAGAACGAATAGAAGAGTACGTGCATAGAATGTGTTCTAAAGGCAGAATGGGCGGATTTGATGATTTGTTAATCATAAAGTATATTCGAAACAGAATACGTCATCCAAGTTTAAAACATGCAATAGCCGGAATATATTTTAGTTCTTTTAATGAATTGTTGACAACAACGTTACGGTATTTGAATAATATTCAAAGAAATGAACTTCGAACCGTATCAACGACCGATAAACAGCCAACAAAATTCAAATCAACTCTGAATACTACACTCAATCAAAGAAATGATAAATCCGGATCCAGAAATAATGCTAATATAAACTTTAAAAGATCAGATAAATTAGTGTGTTATAACTGCTTCGATGTCAGACACATGGCAATAAATTGTCCCAAACCACAACGCCGAGTTAGATGTTCCAAATGTTTGAGAACGGGACACGATATTGAATCTTATCCTGAACCGCAGTTAAAGTTCTCAGATGCAAAAACTTGTAATGTGGGACAAATCCAGACTGAAACATTGAAAACTATAGTCAAAGATATTCGTGTAAATACTACTCCAATGACAGCAATGATAGATCCTGGTAGTGAACGATCACTGATCCATAGAAGTAATGTAAATCAGGTGAAAGGTACGACCGAATATGTAAAAATTCATCTGAAAGGTTTTGCTGGAAGTGCGTTTGAATGCAGAGAAAAGTTAATTTGTAAAGTGTTCATAGACAATGAAGAAATAAATGCTGAACTGTTCGTTGTCAATGATGAGATGTTATCCGAATCAGTTCTATTAGGAGCCGATGTATTATGCAACGAGGAAAAACGATTAGCTATTGAATCGCGACAATGCAAATTAGAATCAATTGCCGCAATAAATATAAACAGTGAACTGCCGGACAACGAGAGAAAAATGGTAAACGACATGATAGAAAAGAACGCCGAATGTTTTGCCGAGAATTTTTCACAGCTAGGTAAATGCAATTTATCTACTATGACATTAGCGTTGAATACTGCTATACCAATTAACCGCAGACCATACAGAATACCTTTCCAAAAAAGAGAAAAAGTTCGAGAATTTTAGGTCACCGAATTAGAAAATTTGGTATACAGCCTGGAGAAGAGAAAGTAGAATGTATTAAATATTTTCCTAAACCGACCGATATACACTCTGTACATCGGTTAGAAGATTTTTGGGACTCTGTGGATTCTTCCGAAAATTTGTGAAAAATTTTGCAGTCATATCAAAACCATTAACAGATTTATTAAAGACTAAGAACAATTCAACATTTAATTGGTCAAGGGAACAGGAAAAATCGTTGGAATCGCTTAAAACAGTTCTGTGCACCGAACCGATTTTGCAGTTATATGATCCAGACCGTCGACATGAAGTACATACTGACGCCAGTACGGATGGATACTGGTATTCTAATGCAGGGAATGCCTGACAAGCAGTTGAAAGATGTTTTCTACTACAGCCGAAAGTGTACAGAAAACGAAAGATCGTACCATAGCTATGAGTTGGAAGTATGATTTAGAATGTATATCTTGGGGAAACCTTTCCGAATCTTTACTGACTGTTCTGCAATCGCCACAACGAAATCAACAAAGCCGATAGTACCGAGAATCGCTCGCTGGTTTTTGAAACTTCAAGAATATAATTTCGAAATTGTACACCGCGCAGGAACAAGGTTAGCACATGTTGATACACTCAGTCGTGCTCCAGTTTACGAGTCTCATGAACCAACCATTGTAACAGAAAATATAATGCGTATCGAAATCAATCTTGACGACTGGTTAATTAGTATGCAGCAACAAGATCTGAAATTAGTTAACATCATGAAGATATTGAACGGAAAAATTGAACCCGAACAACGACCGCAAATACAAAAGGAATATACGCTAAAAGCCGGTAGACTCTTTCATAAGGAAGAAAATAAACACAAATGGGCCATTCCAACCTCTATTCGATGGCGTATTGTCAGAATTTTGCACGACAATTTAGAGCATTTTGGTATCGAGAAAACTATTGACCGAATAAAGGAAAATTTTTGGATGATTTTGAAACCGATGATGATTCCGTAGACGAACGCGAAACCGAGACGGTTTCATGTCAAGAAGGGCCGAACAGTCAACCCTGCGGAGAAATTTCAGAAAAACCGTATAGCAATACGAGCGTACAGAAAGAAACAGAACCTTCGCAGAAAGGAAAAGACACAGTCTTTTCGCAACCGCCGCCAAAATACAGATTATTACCAACCGCCGTCGAATACAGTCGATGTATAACTGCCGAAGTATAACCATCGGCGCCGCACGTTATTTTAAAACGATTAATACCAATTTTCCGCCGAATATAAGCAACGTTTATTTTACTTGTATTTTCCATTTCTTTATTATTATTATTGTTTTAAATAAAGTATTTTTATTATTATTTAAAATTTAACAATTCGCGTTTTTATCTATTTCACTCCACGCCCCGCTCATCCATCCAATCCAGAACTCACTTCCCTTCTTTACACGAATTTGCAGCCAAAGAATTGCATTCCACCCAAAATTGTCGTATACGGCTATATTAGTATAGTGTATATACAATTTAACTCATACTGTAAAACAATATGAACGCAAATGATATAACACTATACATAAAGAGAATAGCGATCAAATGCTAACAGTGGAAGTTTAGAGTGCCAGTAGGAGTTGATTGGTTGGCAATATCACATGTAAAATAAATTAAATAAATAATAATTAAAGAAACAAAAATTAGAAGTTTTTTTTAAATTAAATAATATATTTCAGGGACTGTAACAACGGGGCTTATATTCTTTGCGGTGTGATTGAAATCATGCTGTAATCGGGATACAAACGAAGTAGCAAATACCGTGACGACCTGAAAGCATATCTTCTTCCTTGCGAGGAGACGATATGAGGTAGTACAGCACATGTGACTAACTGAAAAGCTGCACGCAAGTGCTGAGTTGCACTTGCTAACTCGCGGGAGGAGTGGGTCATTGCTCACCACCATCTGTCATCAATATTACACGTACATTTTCCGTGCAAATGAGTCTTAAATGTCCTAAAGACTTTGTTGCGGGTAAATTAAAGTACCCAAGCAAGGAATATTCGGTTGTGGTGAAAATAACCGAATTCAGGGAAAGTTCGTTAACCTTTTGTTAACGGCGAAAAAAATAAGAACAGTCGAAAGCCCTGACTGTAGTAAATGTAGACGCTTCTGCTTTAAGGCAGCTCATCGTCGATGTAGAATACACTTGGTGATCAGGTAATACAGAAACCGGTTAGTTCAGTGCATCCTTTGCGCTTGCGAGTTAGTCGTTCGGTAATCGTCGAAGGGAATAGTCGCGCGCAATGCGGTATACAAGCTGTTCCGGCAAGTGCGTTAGGCTCGAGAAAGACCATGTGAAATTCTACGTGGGGCCCAGCGGTGAGTTGGCCGCCAACCATATCGGAGAAGCTGATAATTTAATATTAGACTCTATAAATAAATCGAAAACAGTGACGTTAACAAACGGATGTTAACATCTCAGAAGTGGAATAAACCAACGCGCGGGTATTCATCTAATTAAACGCGATATTAAAACCTAAAAAGCGTTTTAAAAAAGAAAATAATAAAATTGGGTTTGCTATTTTTAGTTTCGATTTTGGGAGAATACGATAGTTTCTAGTGTATAATATTTGAAGATTAAATCAAAAAAAAAGGACAAAAGAAAGAACATTTAGAACATTTTTGTGAATGCTAAAGTGTTTGTGGAAAGTGTTACCGAAAGTAATTTTGATGCTGCTAAAGAAAGTCAACATAAAATAAGTACATTTAATAAATTTTTCTTGAAATTACAAAATTTTAATTTTAATAGGTATTTTTCAAGTATTTTCTGATGGTATTGAAAAGAAATTTTACGATAATCAGACGATTTTGTGTAAAGATCTATACCTGTTTTTCGGTGACTGTTGCTCATACCAAGTCCTTTGATCGACAATAATATTATGTTTTTTTATATAATGTTTATGTTGATAGAGCATTGGTGAAGATGAGTAGTACTTCTTTTTTGTTTAATAATAAGGTAAAACGGCTTAATATGGCCATTAAGCGTAATCGGCGTAATTTTAGATACGTGAGGTATTATAAGAATAATACGTTATGAACTAGTAAGGCTGTCAACTGGTTTGATAGTAGTTATGATGGAATGCTCGGATTATGGGTGGCGGGAATCCTGTGGTGAATTTTGTTAAGATCAATTTTCATTCACGATGGCGCTACTATAATCGTTGAGAGCAAGGAAAGTTGTTTAATCAAGAATTTGAAATTATAGGTAACGGGAATCCTGTGACGAATTTTGTTAAGGTCAATTTTCATTCACAGTGGCGTTACTATAATTCTTGAAAAATTAAAGGAGGATTAAACCGTAGTTTAAAAATTACGTATGGTGGTCATTCAGTGGAGAATTTTGTTAAGATCAGCTTTCATTCACGGTGGCGCTATCATAATTGTGAAATTAATTCAAGAAGAAATTAATTGGAAGATATATCGGCCCGTAATGTGGTGATATATTGTAAGGATCGATCGATATTTGGAGTACTCGTAAACATACGGTTTAGTAGAAGGCGTATATTGTTTAGTCTTGGTTGGGTGTAAATAACGACATTGATGTGGCAACATATATGCTGATGAGACTGGTTTATCTTGAGGGACGTTTTTCACAAATTTTATTTGTTGTTAAAATGATATCTTTCTGTTTATTGAGGAAACGAAAAAAATTTTTAAAACCAAACGTTCATAAAATATTTTTTTTTTATGACACGGTTATTTAAATTTAAATTCCTTTGAAAATAATTTTTAACACTTTTGTGCGAAAAAAAATGAACTATTCTGTGTCGATAATTTTGAAGCAGGAAATAGTTCTTTTCAAAAAAAAGAAGAACGAAAAAAAGTTTATGACGGGTCGGATTAAAATAAAATAGTTTTCCTTGTTAAAATTTTGTATGACATCGTCGGGTAAAAACAAAAAAAAAGTTATCGTTGTTATCGCAAGATTTAATACGTGTTACATATTCACGATACTTTAAGAATTAGAAACTTTTGTGTTCTTTTAAAACATCTGTTAAACAGATCCAAACAAGCTAAAACAAAAAAAAAGAAAGAAAACCGCGGCTAACCTTTTTCTTTTTCTCTAAGTTTGATGAAAGGGATCGACAGGTATTGAATATGTCGCAATGTTACTCTTATCAACTATATGGATGATGTTATTATTGCAAGTAAAACAATATCTGAAGGTTTGGAATCATTGCGAAACGTATTGATGGTAATGAGAGAAGCCAAACTAACATTTAATATAAAAAAGTGTTTTTTTTCTACATAATACTGTTAATTACTTAGGACACCGAATTGGAAAAAATGGAATTTAACCAGGACAACGAAAGACTGGTGCTACAAAAAACTATCCAGAGCCAAAAACAGTAAAAGAAGTGAGACAATTCTTAGGACTAACGAGCTTTTTCGGACGTTTCATCGCTTCTTATGCTCACATTACTCAACCACTCAACAGTTTATTAAAGAAAGACGTTAAGTTTAAATGGGAAAGTGCAGAAGCTGAAGCATTTCAAAAATTGAAAAATTGTTTGAAGTCAGAACCAACACTCGATCTCTATGATCCAGCAGCAAATCATGAAGTGCACACAGACGCATCCTTATTTGGTATTAGAGTCACTGGAAAGGTTTCGTTACTATCTCCTAGAAAAAAAAATCTAAAGTTCTAACCGATTGTAATTCATTGAAACAAACTCATGATATTACACCGAAAATAGCTCGGTGGTGGCTACGTTTACAGAAATTTGATTTCGAAATGGATTTTCGTCCAGCTACTAAAATGGGTCATGTGGACGCTATCAGTAGGGCAACACACCTAGAGACCAAAGGAGTTGAACAAGTTAGTGATAATATTATGATGGTTGGAATGTCAAAGTCAGATTGGGTATCTATATTGCAACAGCAAGACGAAAAACTTCGAGAAATCCAAAACACTTTAGAGACAACAAATATTAAAAATAAAATGAGGAAAGACTACGATAAAAATTACCAAATTAAGGGAGGCAGACTTGTAAGAAAACCTTGAAAGGATTGAGGTTTGTCGTTCCACAGGGCACGCGATGGCAAGTTATTAAATTTTGCCATAATGATATTGGGCATCCAGAGTTACAAAGAACGTTAGAAGCCGTCCAAGCAAGTTATTGGTCTCCGAAAATGAGAACTATCATACAAAATTATTTGAATAGCTGTATAGAGTGCCTTTACAACAAAAATTACAAAGATGAAAATCGAAGAGAAATGTTCGTGCGGAAGATACAACCAATACCATTCCACACAATACATATGGATCATTTGGGACCATATGCAAAAAGTGCCAGGGGCAGAACACAGTTAATAGGTATTATTGATGCTTTTAGTACATTTATAATTATAAAAGCAGTGAGAAACACAAGAACGCAATACGTTCTACAAATGCTAGAAGAAATATCACAGTTTTTTGGGCTACCATATCAAATTATTTCTAATAGAGGGACATCATTTACATCAACGGCATTTCAAGAATTTTGTCAGACGAACGCCATTAATCATATCAACGGCTGTTAGTACTCCAAGAGGAAAGAGGCAAATCGAAAGATACTTCAGGACGGTAAAATCAGCAATAGCCAACATGATAGAAAGGGAAGACGGACGAGATAGCTTATCCCACCGAATTATCGGAACTACACCGCAAAGGCTACTATTTTCATACGAACCAAAAGGCATATTGACCAACCAACTTACGGTCACCCTGCATGATTTTTCTACAAATGATGAAGATGATATTCAGCTATCTGAACTGCGGCAACAAATTGCGGATCAAATGAATAAACCAAGAGAAAAGCAAGCATCAAAATTCAATATCAACCAGCGCATTCCTAGAATATATAAAATCGGCGATTTAGTATTAATACAATGTGAGCATAAATCGACAGGGAATCCACAAAAACATTTGCCGCGCTTCAAGGGTCCATACACTGTAGCAAAAGTTATAGGAAACGACCGTTACGAGCTTGTAGACGCTCCAAATCACCAAGTTACTCAGAAGCCATTTAAATCCGTATATGCTGCTGATAAGATGAGACCATGGTGTAATTTAGAAAATTACAAATGTCTAGAAGACGAGGAAGAGCTGGAATATTCGGAAACGAAGTACGGAAGAGAAGAAAAATCAAATAACAAACCAATATTAGTGTAGGTTATTTCAAGAACAAAAACGAAAATAAAAGAGGAAATAAAAAGAAAACTAAATATCTGAAAAATTAATTTGTTGATTATTTTATAAATAAACTAAAGATTCCCTCTCGTGGACTTATTTATCTTCGGCAAAAACCAGTCGTCAAAGTCAATGTCTATTACACCTTCATTATTTCGAACTTAGTTTCGTAGTATAGTTATATAGCAGTAGTATACTAGTTGGGTAGGAGTTGTCTGTCCTTAGAAGATATGATTGGGAAGTATATGAGAAGTATACGAGCATAGATCATTTGGTGTGCTGTGATAGTCATATATAAATGATGAAAGGTCGAATGAATGATTGAATGAATACGAATGTTTATATTGTATCTTGTATGAATGATAAATAATACACTAACCAAGAGCGAAAGTATGAAATTGAAATGAGATGGATAAGTGATATAGTCACTGAGGACAACGACTCGAAAGAAGGGCCGAGTGTTAACGGCGAAAAAAATAAGAACAGTCGAAAGCACTGACTGTAGTAAATGTAGACGCTTCTGCTTTAAGGCAGCTCACCGTCGAGGTAGAATACAGTTGGTGATCAGGTAATACAGAAACCGGTTAGTTCAGTGCATCCTTTGCGCTTGCGAGTTAGTCGTTCGGTAATCGTCGAAGGGAATAGTCGCGCGCAATGCGGTATACAAGCTGTTCCGACAAGTGCGCTAGGCTCGAGCCAGACCATGTGAAATTCTACGTGGGCCCCGACGGTGAGTTGGCCGCCAACCACATCGGAGAAGCTGGTAATTTAATATTAGACTCTATAAATAAATCGAAAACAGTGACGTTAACAAACGGATGTGAACAATTTTGTTGTGCTTTTTGTGCTTTATTTGTAGTTTTAACAGAAAATTTTATATACTATTTCGAATTATTTTTCTTTCTTTCTTACAGTCTAGCCTACTACATACGTACCCTTTTTGAAAAAAATGTTCTCAACAAATAAACGGGGTGATTCATCAAAATTTTTCTTTTCTTTTTTTTTGGTTTTTATATTACGCAGAGTCAGCTCCAAAAAAAATCAGAATTTTAAGTTAAATTTGGCTTTCTTTCAAATTATTCGATTTTTACTTTCCCGATAAACGAATGTTTATAGGAAAGTACTATAATCGTGCGAAAACCTAACTTTTCATCCGTCCGTCCGCTTTTTTAAATCGTTAATAAAATCTGAATGGATGGTCCGATTTCCATCAAACTTTCACCATTTTGGTATTGCATCAAATGCCAGATGGTGTTAGAACTGATTAGTTTTTGGACCATATTCGACTATGGCAACACTGTCTAAGAACACATTTTGTCCAAATATAGTCTAATTTTGCACTTGTTGTAAAACCGAAAGTGGATGTCCAATTTTGATGAGAATCGCAGAGTTTGTGTACTATATTCGAAATCAGAACATATTAACTTCTCAACGGAATTTACATCTGGCAACACTAATGCGCAAAACTTTTTTAAAAAAATGTTGTGGTGGAAATATAGAAACTTCCCTAATTCGGTTAATAATAGTCGGATTTTAATGAAACTTTGAACGTACGTTTGGGATGGACCAAGTGAAAAAATAAAATATGTCTCCCCGCATTGGGGGGTTCAATAATTCACTCAATAATGGGCAGATTTTCTTTAACATTTATGTCAACGGCAACCAACCTGGGTATGTTTTGCGTTTTCAAAACGCTGTAGCTCTGAACTGGATAATCGGATCGATTTGAAATTTCGTAATAGCCTAGCCAAAACTGTTTTACGTAACAGTCCCAAGTTTGGTTAGGATTGGATCATCCGTTTGTATAGTAAAATGAAAATATATGAAAAAAATACTTATGGTATAAAAATTATTATAAATTATAAAATATTTATGAACAAAATATTAAAAAAACTACGAAAAAATTTAAAATTATTGAAATTCAAATAAATCTATCGCATTGCGGCAAGTCTTTAGAATGCTCTGCGCACACTGGTTTGTTGCATAATGTGCATGCTTTACGAGTAGGGCGTCGTTTCGAGCAGATGTAGCAATTCCCCTTTACTTTTAGGCGGCCCATACTATCACGTTCCGCCGCTTCATGTGCTCCAGCATCTGTTACAAATTAAAGGGGAGTCGAAAAAAACGATCCTTTATTTGTACATAAATATTTTATTTATTAAGTATTATTGGTTTTTGTTTTATTTTGTATTATTAATATTATTATTATGTGATTTCGCTCGCTTGATCTTGCTCTTAGTTCTTAAACTTCTAACGCAGCCTCACGTTAGGGAATTTATGGCTTGGTCCAGTTTACGAAACTAAGGTAAGATCAGCTCGCGTGTATATTCTCGACTGACTGTGACTCCATCTTCAGTTCGTCCTTTTTATAGTAAATTTTTGGTATTTAAATGCGGGCGTTAGTTCCCACCAAAAATTCTATAAACCGAAAAGAAATTCCTTTCTCAATAGTTCTTAGAACTGAAGGATAATTGCCTAGTTTGCTTTTATTACCTAATGCATTTTGTTAGACGAAAATGCATAGCTATGACTCAGGAAACACTTATGTAAATCCTTTTAACGATAGGAAAACACTTAAGCAGAAATGTCTTTGGCGAGGTCAAGAAAAGGATTGAAATACGTATTTAGGACCCGCCAAAGAAATTCCTTTCGGCAATTACAAACGTAATTGCGTCGATGGTGTAAAAACTTATTCATCCGCTTTGGTCGATAATAAAAAGGCAGTCAGGATATGATATAAGAAATGCCGCCGGCAGAGAAATATGTAATAAAAGAATATTGGAATAGGTCGTGATAATGAGTTGCATTTATTGGCTTCATGTGTATACATATATATATATATTTATACATGACGCTCAACTCATTATAACACCATACCCCTTATTTGCGAAAGTTGATATTTTTGAAATGAAACTTTCGGTTGTAGGAACGAATTGAAAGATGATTGAGTCGTACATTTTTTTTTTTACTTCTAATTATTTATATAACAGTAATTTTTATTTTTTTTTTCTAAATAATTTGTTTCATGAAAAATACTTAAATATCGTAAAAATACATTTTGTGTTTTTATATATTTGAATTAGTTAATTAAAAAAATTTGATAAATATATGAATCTTTGTAATACATTTTCTTTTTTTTTTTGAAAGTTCATATATTGTTTATTTACTATTTTTTTTGTACATTTTGTGTTTATATATGCATTTATGAATGTTAAAATTATGGACCCCCTTTTTTTGTTTTTAGTAATTTCTCTCAATATTATTATTATATTTTGTGCAATTTTTCTTATTAGTAAGATCGGTTGATTTTTTTTCCTGGGTATCCATTGCGTGTTCATTTTCATTTCTAGATTTCTACTCTAGTAGAATTTTATCGGGAAGTGTATATGATAAATAGGTAGGTATAGGATCTTTACTGAGAATGTAGAAATTGGGTGGAATTTCGTCAATTTCACATTAATTTGGATAGCTTGTTGCATACTATATCAATAGTTTTAATCGAAAAAGGTTTGAGGTTGTTGTTATGAATTCTTTTTTGTTTATTCCCAACTCTTATTGTAGAGTTTTCTGTGGAATTTATTTCTGTTATTTCGTATGGACCTATCCACAGTGCTGAGAACTTATTTTTCTTTACTTGATTTTTTAGTAATACCTTGTCGCCTATAACAAATGTTTTTATTTTGCTGCCTACGTCATAATAATTTTTTGATCTGTTTTTATTCTGAATAAGATTTTCTCGTGCGATTTTGTAACTATTTTGAAGGCGAGCCTTAAGTTCGTTGGCGTAGTTGTCATAATTATAGCTAATTTCGGGTTCTCTTTTTAATGAGGATGGTATCGCTGGTGGAAAACCGTATAATAGTTCGTGTGGAGTATAATTGGTACTTGAATGAGTAGAAGAGTTA
This sequence comes from Xylophagus ater, assembly GCA_963422695.1. NCBI lineage: Eukaryota > Metazoa > Arthropoda > Insecta > Diptera > Xylophagidae > Xylophagus > Xylophagus ater. Next base: position 40,908,534 of record OY730480.1, read on the forward strand.
TACACGAACATTGCGTAAGGTATCCAAGTGTCCCAAGTTAGTGGATCCTTGTTGATGTAATGACGTAAATATTCAGTCAAGGTTCGGTGACTTCTCTCTAATGCACCATTCGTTTGCGGGTGGTATGGGGTAGTTTGTATTTTGTGTATTTTTAACTATTTACATACTTGTGAAAACATGGAGCTTAAAAACTTAGATCCTTGATCAGTTAGAATTATGTCGGGGATACCGTGTTTGCAAATAATTTCTTCTGTAAAGTGTTGTGCGATTGTTGCTGCTTCGGCATCTTTTATTGCAATGGCCTCAGAATACTTTGTTAGGTCATCTTGGAATGTTAACATATATTTATTGCCTTTATAGCTCACAGGTAGTGGACCTACTATGTCTAGAAATATTTTTTCAAAAGGTTTTGAACTTGTAGTAGTAATTTTCATCGGTATTTTTTGGTTTTTTCGAACTTTATTAAGTTGACAAGTAGGGCATTGCCTTATAAATTTCTTTATATCATTAGTCATACCGTTCCATTTATAACTACGTTTTATTCGTTTCAAAGTTCGGTTTTCTCCTTGATGGCCACCTAAGGGTGAGTTGTGATATTCCTTCATGACTTTATTTATTTCTTCAGGATCTGTGAGCGTTAAGATTTGGTTTAAATAGAAAATAGGTTGAATCGGAGAATTTTGAAATACTTGAGAACAAATAGATTTGGTTAGGAAGTAGTGAGCATTGTTTAATTCCTGAATAGAAATATTAATTTCTTTTTCTTGTGTTTTTTCACATGATTTTTTGAAATTGGAGAAAATTTCCTCGAGACCTTTTTGGTCTTGTTGCATAGGTACTTTGCCTATAGTGTAGTTGATTTTGTCTGCTTTGAACTGTTTTATATCCCCTTGTCTCATATCTTTAATTTCTTTAAATTTTTCTTCTAGTTTTTTGTTATTTCCAAAATAAACGAAATATTTATTTTTTATGTTTCTTACTTCCAATAGGCAATTTTTGTTTTCCATGATGATTTTATTTTCCTTTTTATTTGCAGCTTTACTTCTAGTTATTACTTGAATTTCTTTAGTATTTTCATTTTCCTGGGACATATTATTTATTTCCTTAATTCCTTCTATAATTACTTGATATGCGAATTGTAATTGATCAGCCGTTTGAACAAGTCCCATTCTATATTGCCGTAGTTGACACAATATGTGTTGTACTTACACAGACTTTTTTTCTTCTTTGTCGATAACAGCAAGACAATATTCGATTAAACAGAATGTTCCTGATCGACCGATGCCGGCCCTGCAATGTATTACAGGTGGTCCGACTTTAGTGTTAAATGTGCCTGAGTTTCTAATTTCCTTAAGAAAGTTCAAAAGTTCGGTTGGGGAATTTGGAATTCCGAAATCCGGCCAATTTTTATAGTGGAAATGTGTAATTTTTCTGCTTTCTTTTGATTCAACATCTGTAAGTTTAAAAGTTCGTTTTGCAAAATTTGCATATTCTTCATACTTAATATATTCAACAGTGAGACCAACATCTGTTAAATACAAAAAATGTTTCCTTCCAAAATTTGTCGGCCAATACATATGACTTTCAATGTTTTTAAGTAATTCGTTTAACATTATTATTGTTCTAGTGTCTTGTTCCCAGATCATTGACCAGAAATGACTTATGGTTTCTTTAAGAGGTTCTTGAGTTAAAATGTATTTTCGTTCTACTTTATTTATTTTGATTAGGTTAGCATTGATATAATCAGTTTTCGAGCGAAGAATTTTTATTCGAGAATGATCATAAGGGATTATATCCGAATATCGATTGAAGGGTTGATTATTGCTTTTTTGAGATTCGTTCGACGAGAGTGAATTCTCTTTCGCTTCTTTTTCACATTTTTTGTTAATCTTTGAAAATATTTTATTCCATTCGTTTCTAGATTCGATCTCGTCATATTCTTCTTTGATGTCATTTGTGTTACTTTGACCAAGTTTTTCGATTTTTATTCTGCTTAAGGCATCTGCGTTTGAATTTGCTTTACCCGGTTTATACACAATTTTGTATTCATATTCTTCGAGTTTTATTCTCCATCTCATTAAACGAGAGGTTGGGTCTTTCAGACTCATAAGCCACGTAAGCGGTTTATGGTCAGTAATAATGGTAAATTTTCTGCCATAAAGGTAAGGTCTAAATTGTGCAACTGCAAATATAATTCCTAACAGTTCTTTTTCGATAGTTGAATATCGCGTTTCTGCATTATTGAGTGTTCTACTTGCATAGCAGATAGGTTTATCTTCGCCTATTTTGCCTTGGGAAAGTACTGCTCCAATCGCAAAATCGCTGGCATCAGAGGTTACTAAAAATTCCTTATCATATTGTGGATATTGTAATAAAGGGGCTGTAATTAGTCTTTGTTTTAATTTTCTAAAAGATTCGTCACAAAAGGCATCCCATTTAAAGTTTTCACCCCTTTTTAATAATTTGGTCAAAGGTTTTGCCAAGTTGGAAAATTCTGGAATAAATCGTCTATAGTATCCCACGAATCCGAGGAAAGCTTTAATATCTTTTTCTTTTCTTGGTACTGGGTAATTTTTGACAACTTCTATCTTATTAGGGTCCGGTGATACGCCGTTTTCTCCTACTGAATGTCCTAGATACTGAATTTGTTTGCTAGCGAAGTGGCATTTTTCAGGTTGTAATTTAAGGTTATTTGACCGCAATCGTTGTAATATTCTGATTAGTTTTTCATTGTGATCTTCTAAATTATACCCGTGCACTACAATATCATCCATATAAACAAAGCATTCGATTCCCTGAAGACCAATAAGTACCGTATTCATTAATCTCTGAAAGGTAGCTGGGGCGCGTTTTAGACCGAACGGCATCCTATTATAATGATAATGTCCGTATGCGGTACTAAACGCCGTTTTTTCTTTATCGTCTTCACACATTGGTATTTGATGGAATCCATTTGCCAAATCTAAGGTACTAAAATATTTAGCTCTACCCAACTGATCGAGTATATCAGTAATATTTGGTAATGGGAATGCATCTCCAACAGTGATATCATTTAGACGACGAAAGTCAACAACTAACCTCCATCTTTTATTTCCAGATGAATCAGTCTTCTTTGGTACAAGTAGTAGAGGAGAATTCCACGGACTATTACTTGGTGAAATTATACCTTCATCTATTAGTTTGTCGATTTGTTTGTTGATCTCTGGACGATGAGCTTGCGGTAGTCTATATGGTTTTACATTCACTACTGTCAAGGAAGTCGTGGCCTAAAATACCATCGTAGCTTAATAATAAGTTATCTCTTATTATTTGAAAAGAATGTTCGAATACTTGGTTCGATATATTTATGTTTGATTTGGCTGTGCCGATTGTCGAGATTGTTTTACCGGCTACTGAAGATATTTTTATAGTTTGCGATTGATTTATTATAGTTTCACCCGATGTAGAAGATGCTTTATGAAGTGAAACTTCGGCACCTGTGTCGATAAGAAAAATGCTTTTTCCTGATTTAGATCAGTCATTTATTAACGTTACTGTCAAGTCTTTTCTAGTAACGTTCAGTTTTATTTTGATTTGTTGTGGGTTTATTCGTGGTATATGTCGACTTCTATTGTTATTATGACGCGGGACGTGAATTGATTGGGGTTTCGATCCCGCCCATGGGAGATTTCCGATTTATTTTGGGCTTTAATATTGTTACTATTCTGGCTTTGTTCTGTGGTTGCGAAATTTACTCGCCTCTCCACAGGGCTTCGATTTCGCGATTGATAGTTTTGATCGTTTGTAACATGGTTGTTGTTTCTAGGACTATTGTAATTCGCGTTGTTGTTTCTAACGTTGTTATTGTGATAATTTACATTATTGTTTCCAGAATTGTACTTGGTGTTAAACTGGGAGTTTTGATGTGTTTGTGTCATGGGAATTCTCTGAGAGGAAGTGTTTAGTGGACCTTGTTGCCGCGAACTGTTGCTGAACATTCTTATTCTACATTCTGAAATATGGTGATTAGGTCTTTTGCAATAAGAGCGGAAATTCGAAATTCATTTTTTATATGTGAGTTTCTTCTTTTATTTGCGAAACATTGCTATTCAGCATGACTTTCACTATTACATTTGGAACATTGTTTGGGGCTACTCTTATTTTCTATCCTATCAGATTGGTCGATAGCATAGTCTATGGCTTCTTCCAAAGAATTTTTTGATTGACACTTTGTTAATATTTTAATGTGTTCATTTGATAGCCCTTCTTCAAAAGCTCTTTGAACTAATTTTTTGTTTTCTGAGATTAACAGATTTTGTAAGGTTGTGTTTGTTTGGGAGTTTATTGTTACTTCGTTTAACAAGGATAGAAGTTTTTTTGTCCTAAATGAATATTCGTAAATATCCTCTTTCTGTTTTTGCTTTAATGCAATTGCCTCGTTTTGCAGAGACAACCGAGATCGCTTTTCTGAAAACTGATCTTGAAGCAATAAATAATTGGCAACACATCAAGAATCGATGCAAATCTATAGGGTTACCATCGAATTCAGGGATAAGGGTTGCAGCGTCCCTTATGTTTAGCCCTGGGTTTGGAGTAATGGTATTATTGTTGGTCATTTTGCTCTTACTTCTATGACGGAAATGTTAATATTATTGTTGACAGAAAGGAAATGCAAGGAACACAAAAATTCAACCGATCACACGTATTTATATAAAATTTTATATTATTATTCTTTTTTCACTTTTGCACTTTATATAAAAAAAAAATGGGGTCTTACAAAAAATATTTTATATACTTATTTATGTGTATTCTTAAGAATCTATCATACACTTTATTTTCTAAAGATATTTTCAAAAAAAAAATACAATATTTGACTTACTACTTTTCTATTTATTTTCTTCTTTGATTATTCTGGTCTTCGCTATTTTAGTTTTGTTGATGCTGCTATTAGCGCGTTGATTTGATGCTGCTTATGCTGCGTTCCTCTTGTTTGTTGTTTTTCTTTTTGTATGGGCACGCTCCTCCCGAAATGTGTTGGCCAGGAATTTGTTCCTCTGACTTTATAAATAGTACTTCGTACACTTTTTCCACTCGCACGTATTTGTTTCACTTTTTCACGGAGGGTTTTTTTTGTATTATTACTCGCGGGTGACCGGTCAAAACCTGGCGCCACGATTGCGCGATTTTTTTTTTTATTTTTTTTGGGGGTAACAGGCTTAACAAACCTGCCGTATCAATTTCACGATTATATTTTTCACCCTTTTTTATATTTTCCACGATTTCGATTTTTTTTATTTTAATTAATTTGTTATATTTTTGGTGTGACCGGTCTTACAAACCTGTCGTCACATCCCACCGCTGCCACCAAATTTATGTTACAACTTAAAGGGGAGTCGAAAAAAACGATCCTTTATTTGTACATAAATATTTTATTTATTAAGTATTATTGGTTTTTGTTTTATTTTGTATTATTAATATTATTATTATGTGATTTCGCTCGCTTGATCTTGCTCTTAGTTCTTAAACTTCTAACGCAGCCTCACGTTAGGGAATTTATGGCTTGGTCCAGTTTACGAAACTAAGGTAAGATCAGCTGGCGTGTATATTCTCGACTGACTGTGACTCCATCTTCAGTTCGTCCTTTTCATAGTAAATTTTTGGTATTTAAATGCGGGCGTTAGTTCCCACCAAAAATTCTATAAACCGAAAAGAAATTCCTTTCTCAATAGTTCTTAGAACTGAAGGATAATTGCCTAGTTTGCTTTTATTACCTAATGCATTTTGTTAGACGAAAATGCATAGCTATGACTCAGGAAACACTTATGTAAATCCTTTTAACGATAGGAAAACACTTAAGCAGAAATGTCTTTGGCGAGGTCAAGAAAAGGATTGAAATACGTATTTAGGACCCGCCAAAGAAATTCCTTTCGGCAATTACAAACGTAATTGCGTCGATGGTGTAAAAACATATTCATCCGCTTTGGTCGGTAATAAAAAGGCAGTCAGGATATGATATAAGAAATGCCGCCGGCAGAGAAATATGTAATAAAAGAATATTGGAATAGGTCGTGATAATGAGTTGCATTTATTGGCTTCATGTGTATACATATATATATATATTTATACATGACGCTCAACTCATTATAACAATCCACAACTCCGATGGGTCCACCTTTCATGGCTTCGATGGCGTTGCGCGTTGGAAAAACTCTGGATATGCTGCTGTTATTCGCCCTTGTCTCGATTTCTGGCTTGCATAGTTCCTCGCTTAGCTGATGGGGAAACATCCTACGGCGGCTTGTAGATGCCTTCAGGTGAATGTTGTTGTCAACGTATATTACGTATGCAGCAAAGGCAGCAACGTCCACAATATTATAAAAAAAAGCCAAAGGCCATCTATTTGTGCGCCGCTTGGTACTAAATTCGGACAAGCACTTGTCCATGTTATCAACGCCACCTTTGGTTTTGTTGTAGTCCAATATAAGCAATGGCTTCTTCTTAGCACCACCCGTTTCTGTTGTATAATGAGTAGTGGACAACATTAAAACTGCCTTGTTTTTCTTGGGCACGTACGAGCACGTCGTAACGTTATTATAGAACCCAAACATTGATGATTCAGCCTCACGTCGTTTGGGGTTGGCAAATTCTGCTGGCACGAATGTACGCCTTTTCTTGCAAGTACCCAATATAGATAAATTGTTGTCTATCATCAAAGATTTTGCCAAGTTGTAGCTAGTGAAAAAGTTGTCACAAACAATATTTCTTCCACTTCCACCAAAAAGGTTGACACATAAATCCTTTCCTACTCTTTCGCCAACGTTTCTTTCACGTTCACCAGACGGTGCCATTCTTGTATAGATTTGTCCCTGCATTGAAAAATTAAATTCAATTTAGTTATTTAGATTTTCAACAATTTTCAACAATATTGATTGTACCTGGAATGGATAGGACGTAATATCTACGAAGACAGCTGTTTAGCATCAAAAAAACGTCCGATATTGCTGCTGCTTTGTCAGTTTGTTTGCGTTGCTGGCGTGTGTTTCCATTATCAAAACGTATGAAGCGGCTTATTTGCCAAAGTCGTCGTAAACTCATTGCAGCACGACATAATGGATGTGATGTAGTTTTCCACAAATCTTTCGTATGCACATAACCAGAATGTGTAATGCCACTTAGCAAAAGTAAGCCCAAATATGCATCAAATTCACTTTTTGTTATGGGAATCCATGATCTCGGTTCTCTTGTTGGATGTTTTACATTGTCATTATCATAGCATTGCCTTGCCTTTTGATTTGATTGACGGATAATTATGTCGCATATTTCGTCTGACATTACCAATTGGAACGTTTCTGTAATGGTCAAACCTTGCGTTGCCCGTACTGGTCCAGAGTGTGCACTTCTTAGAATGTTGTGCGTACGGAATCTTACAGGAATACAGAATTCCAACAAACGAGTTAGATATTAGCATTTGTATGCTAACGGCATGCCATTCGCCATACAAAACGTATGTACATACCCAGGTATGTTGCTGTTGACGTGCGTAAAGCAGTTCTGCTGTTGACATAAAGGTTAAACTTGGTGTGTACATTCTGAATAGAGCAAGTGAAAAGATAGAATGCGTCTCCCCTCGGTGGGGGTTGCAGGAGGGTGAAATAAAAAAACCTTAATAATTCGGTCAATAACAGTCGGATTTTAATGAAACTTGAAATGTACATTTGGGATGAGCAAACTGAAAAGATAACATGTCTCCCCTCGAGGGGGGCTGTGGGGGCTGAAATAGAAAAACTTCAAGAATTCACTCAATAATGAGCAAATTTTCTTAAAACTTAGTGTCAACTTTCTGGATAGGCCAACTGAAAAGATAGAATGCGACTCCCCTCTGTGGCGGTTACGGGAATACAAAATAAAAAAACCCATATAATTCGGCGAATACTATTCACATTTTCATGAAACTTGGAATGTACATTTAGAATAAGAGAACTGAAACGAATATTTGATGACATTATCGGGAAAGTTCCATAGTGGTCCGGCCGATATAGAGAAAATGTAAATTCACTACTATGGCTTGCTTTGCTCATTTTTATTTTTCTCTTTTCTTTCAATATAGTTAACCGATAAATTTAATATTTTATGCCAATTTTGTAAAAAAAAAATATATAAAGTATTTTAGTTATGAAATTATTTTTCTTTTGTAATTAAGTTTTTTATATAAATATAATGTAAATTTAAAGTAATTTTTTATATTCTCTTTTCCCTAATTTCAAAATTTGTAAGTCTTCAACTCGAAGAATGTTGATTGATAATTCTGTTATAATCTGCATCAAATCAGTGTCAGTTTTCATGATATTTCATGGCTGCCGAACATCATATGAGACTGGATTCCAATTATAAACTTGTGCTTAATCTACAAAGGTTTTTCTTTTGTTTCATTTTGTTTGGTTTTTGATACATCTGCCGCGTACACTAGAAAATACCAAAATGTATAAATTACCTTACGTGTGATGATAACGAGCTCCAGTAGTAAATTTTGCGCCTCGAAGCAGTTGGAAACTTCCAGAGTCGAGTCCACGCCAATGTGATTTTTATTAAATCTCTTTTTTCCACAAACTTTTTTATTCTTGTTAATTATTTTATTGAAAAAATCATTGAAGATTGAAAAAAACCATTTTTTCATTTAAAACTTACGTTCATTTTATTTTTAATTCTACATAAATTTGTTTTTTTTTTCACTTTTCCATTTCAATTACACAATAAAAGAAATTATCTTCTCTTTTTTTCTTCATTTAAATTATTTTAAATCTTTGTCGGAAAAAAAATACTAATTTTCATTTTTGTTTAATTTAATTTTTTTCAATAGCGTTATAAAATACAACTAAATTTTCTCTTTTTTTTGCGAAAACTGTATAAATTTTAATTTTCCATCATTTCCATCTAGTAACAACGGTTCGGGCTGAGAGTTCGAATACGACAGTCAAATAGAGTAGTCGAATTTTAAATCTTGTGACAAATATTAGAAATAAAATTAAAATTGATTTGAATTTGAATATAGATACAGTTTAGTTTGTGGAAAAGTGTAATTATAATTTCATTATAAATGTGTTTTATATAAAATCATATAGAATGTGATAAATAATAAGATTTGTGACCTTTGCGCTACATAGACAGTTAGACAAAAAATTTGGAAAAAATACAGTACATTAAAATAATAAGTGAAAAAAAAACATAGGCTGTGTTCGAAGTGGAAAAAAAAATTATTATTATTAATTAATTGTGGTGTTAATAAAAATAAATAATAAATTAGTTTATATACAACCTATTTCTTAGAACAGTAAAAAGTACAATAAATAAAACAAAAAAAGTGGATACAAATAATGATATAGATAAAAAGTGTTTTGTTAATAAAATGCCAAAAAAAAATTCAAAGAAAAACAAATAAAAGATCTCGCTCAGCTGGTGGAGCCGCAGATACATTAACGCAAATACTCAAACAAACATATAATGAAGACAGTCTAAATACAGCAATAAAAATTGTAGCTGACGCCAAACTAGTATCTGCTAGAACCGCCACTAGCAATATTAATATTTGTAATAATAACCTTTCTGAAAATAATTTTACAGGTAGTATGTCTACGCCAAAGATGGAATCACCAAGAAAAAGCGAAGAATTATCTCAACAAGAAATCAAAGAGCTAAAAGAAGAAAACAGAAAACTTAGCGAACACAGAAAAGTCTACACCAGAGAGTGGAAAAGTTCGACACCGAAATCCAAGCCCTTCGACAACAGATACAAGTTGTAACGCGCGTACTAAACTACACGCTTACTTGTATTTTCAAACCTACACGGTAACATGATTGAAATCATCTGCGTGGTCAACTTTTTGCAAAAACCGCATGGTTTTATTAAATTCATTCCAGAAAATTCTATTCACCACATTTTCGTGGTGAAAATGAGTTGAAAAGAGAGTCTTGAGGGAAACAGAATGTTTATTCCTAAACAGAATTATACGTGTAATATTCTGATTGGCGGGATAAAGGATGGGAAAAGAAATACCCGTTTTGGTTTCAGACTCTAGAAAAATTTTTGCGAACGGCAGATGAAAGAATGAACAAAAATTTTGCCGATAAAGGGGAGTCTGGTATGAAAGCTGAAATCGGCAGGATGGGACAGAGAACTAGGAGATTTTTTTTTTGTTTGGTGACAAAGGAATGAAAATAATTCAAAGCAAATAAAATTGATTTAAATGGAAAAAAAATTTTTGTTAAAATTACAAGATTGCTATTATGTAGTGCCTTAAAGCAAAATCAGAAAAAAAAAATTTAAAGAAGAGTTTGGAATGAAAGAAAAAGTTGGAAAACTGAAATAATATTTTAAAGAAAAGTGGCCTAACACTGAGAAACAGATAAAAAAAATGTGTTCTTATATTAATAGTACTTTCAACGGAAAAAAAGCAGTTTAAATTATGCAAAATTAAATATAAAATTTGTGGTTTTTTTTAAAAGAAAAGTAAAAATAGTTGTAAAGAATTGAAAATTAATTTTTTTTCTCAAAATGGCGGAAAACAAAAAAAAATTGAAATGAAATGAAATAAAATTCTAAAAATTGGTCTAAAACTGAGAAACGAATGGTTTTCTTAATTTAATATTAATGTCAAAAGAAAAAAAAGGAGTAAAAAGTACAAATTTTCTAAAATTAAATAAAAAATTTTATTGTTCTAAAAATAAAAATAATTGTAACAAAATGGTGGATTAATAAAAGACGAAAATAATTTTGCAAAAAAAGGGGGGAAAGGAATTTATTTTTTTTTGTTATTTCTAAAATCGTATCATCATAAAAATATATTAAATTCTACAAAAACTGAAATCAAATTGTGCGAGAACAAAAAAAAAAGAGAAAATACCGTCAAGATCTCGAGGGCAACACAACCAATTGATGACATCACAGAAGTCTGCCTTTCATGCGCTGCAGCCGATACAAATATTCTTTGTCAAGTCGCTCACAATGGACAATAACTATGGACGGCGTCGACTACACTTAGTATAAAGGTAACGTTTATTGGTATCAGTGTTTCCGTTTCCTCCGCAGGTTTACTAAAAAAAAAAATGGTCACATATGTTTATCGACATTCACCGAGGATTGGTCACCCGCGTTATTCATGCCATCAGTTTGCTTTAGCATCTCATCAGCGAGTAATTATCGAGAAAATAAGCAACCTCCTGACAATACAGCTTTAAATACAAAATGGATCAACCACGTAACATTTGATTGGAAGTTAGGGAATTTTTTTTTTTTAAAGAAAATCAAACATTTAAAAACAAAAAAAAAATAAAGAAAAACCTAAATTTTTTTTTTAAATAAAAAAGTATGCAAAGGAAAAGAAAAGCCATACATTTTCTTATTGAGAATTAATTGTTTCAAGGTTATAGTTTTGAAATGCTTTTATTTTGTTGTGGTATATTTGATTGAAGAAAGGATAAAAATAACAATGAAATTTGATCGTTGATGAAATGGAATAAAAGTAGCTCCAAGTTTTTCTTTTTTTTTTCAAAAAAAAAACGATGATTGCTTTTGCTGAATAGGGGTATTTGCTGAGCATGAGAGAGGGGTGAAGTAGGAGGGGGTCCGAAGAAGGGAAAAAAAATAAAAAAAAGGTATAAGGGACGATAACCATTTACAGCGGCGGTTATCGTCAAAGGGGGCCAGCATTCTGCTGTTGGTCCATGCGGGTGGGAAGTGCCCCAAAGTCCGGTTGGCAATAACACCACTGCCAATCGACCCCGACATGCCCCGCAAGGCTTTCGCGTTAAGTTTGGTCAGTTTCGGTGACCAAGGACTAACGAACATTCCCTTTATTCGGTTGTTTTCGCCACAACCGAGTTTTCCTTGCTTTATAGCTTGTGCTATCACCGTAAAGTCTAAATGACATTAATACTAATTTGATGGTAGATGGTGGTGAACAACGACCCACCCCTCCGGCGAGCTAGCAAGCGCAACTCAGCTTGGTGTGCAGCCTTTTTAGTTGTTCACATAAGCTCGCAAGGAAGAAGATATGCTGTAAAGATCATCAGGGGACTTACATTCTTCGTAAAAACCCCATATGTAAATACCGAAACAATCGCCATTAAACAGAAACAAAAAGCGTGAAAATAATAATAATAAAAACAAAAACTTGACATCACCAAATGATGAGATCTACACAAATAGATATCAAGCCATCGCTCCACAAGATGATAATAATGGAGACGAAATGTTAATGGATTCGTCAAAATCTGACGAAGGTGATGAAGAATTCCTGAGCATAGACCTTTAACACAACTGAGAAAAAATAGCAATAAGCTGAAAGCTAATAAAAGGGATAATACTACTATTAATAATATTAATATTGAAATTAATGAAAATAAAAACGAATTAAATAATAAAAAATCACCAGGTATAGAAAAACTTCCACCCAGTAACATTTTTAACCAAAATATAAACTTGATCCAAAAAGCAATCTCCGAAAAACTTCGAACAAAAAATTTTTTAATTAAGAGAATTAGTGCAAATAAAGCATCAATTTTTACAACAGAACTGAAGGCATATGACGAGATCAAGAAATTATTAGAACAATGTTCCACCCCGTATTTTACTTATACACCAAGAACTTTGAAACCTCAAACATTCTTTCTTAAGGGTATTGACCCTAGTACCAAGCCTGAAGATATACTTATAGAACTTCAAGAAAAGGAACCAGAAATTGGTAACTTAAAGTTTCTAAAAGTGTCTCAATTCAGCACAATTAAGTGAAGAACAGAAAATAAAAAATTACCCATGTACATTGTACAGATCTCTCCAGAATCAAATATTAATGGACTAAAGCAAATTAAACATATCATGTATCAAATTATTCGATTTGAAAAACTACAAAATAACGATGTTTTACAATGTCGTAAATGTAAGCGTTTTGGACATTCCATTAATAACTGCGGTATGGATTTCCGTTGCATCAAATGCAACGAAAAACATAGTCCCGGAGAATGTAAAATTTCTGAAAAAACGGAAAAAAAAATATCTTTTGCGTAAATTGTCAAAGCAACGTACATCCTGCTTCATACAGAGGATGTCCTAAATATATAGCTATGAAAAAATTGATTCGCCAAAAAATTTCCGAAAAACAAAGCAAAGCTCAAGAGAACGCAAAATTTATGAATAATTTTATTCAACCTAACATAAGTTTCTCAAAAATAATTAAAAACTCTAATGCAAAAACTACTAGTGTAACACACACAAAAATCACCACACCTAACGAGAATATACAAAGCCCGAGCACTAATTCAAATATCAATAACCTTAACGAAATCTTTAAATTGCTCAAATCACTAGAAAATCATCTAGTTGGAATCGAAAACAAACTGGGAGTGCATTCCGAAAAAATCTCGGTATTATACGATATTCTCGAACCCCGCAGCTAAATGGCGAATGAAAACAGACTTCAAAATCATACAATACTACCCGTCAGAACTTCACCTACCCTTGACTTCAACATTTACACAATAAATGTTAATTCCATAATAACTAACGTTAGACCGGAAAATTTGACAAATTTTATGAAACTTCATAACGCGGATGTGGTTCTGTTGAGTGAAGCCAAACTCAGGAAAATAAAGACTATAACATAATAAGGACAGATAGACCCAGAGCGAAACAAGCGGGCGGAACAGCGATTGTCATACGGAAAAATATCGCGTACGAACACATCGAAAATTATATAATTCTCAATCACAAAACGTTAGAGACGACGACCGTTAAAATAAAATTGGCACGTAATCAAAACTTGTTTATTGTGTCTGCATACGCCAAACACGAAGCTGATAATACGTTTTTGGCGGAGTTGAACTTTCTATTTGAAGCACTACACCTGAACAATTTGAACAATTTCTATGTTATTGGTGGTGATATAAATGCCAAACACAAAAACTGGAAAAACGCGGTCAATAACACGCGGGGAACACAACTTGTCAATTGGCTCGATTATAACACAATGACCTACAGATTAAAATTGGTAACAGGTAGAACACCAACGTTTAACCGAGGAAACTCATATTTGGATATGTTTCTAATAGATAACCGTCTTTCATTTGAAGTTGAACAAGAATTTTTCAACGAACATAACGAACCACTGACAAACTGTTTACGCACAATCAACTATGACAGTGACCATGACGTAGTACAACTAAAAATACAATATACAAGAGAATCCGAATTTAATATTCTAAATAATGTATATACGAATTATCAGACAGACACACTGAATTACAAAAATGTAAATTGTAAAAAATTTAAAAAAAAAATGACGGCCTTCTATGAAAACAAAAATATCCAGATACCAACGAATCGGAACCTAGAAGATACAGAAATTAACCATTTTATAGATAAGATCAATTCTGTTGTAATCGAGACAATTGACAAAACAGTACCGAAAATGTCGAACAATATTGACTATGTCAAAAAGTATATGTCGCAAAGAATAAGAAGCCTAACTGCGTACAAAAATAATATTGTTAGTAAACTGAAAAACTATATACGTGCCAATTATTCATATATAAACGATGGCTCTGAAGACCAAGTCGTCAAACGTTACAAATCAATTATTAATAACGTCAGAATACTGCTAAACCAAAATATGACAAATAATATTAATATCTATTGGAAGAAAAAGAGAATAAATCACCAAATGATCCAGTCAATATGTATCCTAATATCAACAGAATTTTTCGTCCAAAAAGCATATCAGAAATTGAAAAACTTTCGATAGAGGATAATCAACAAAACAGGGACATCATGAACGATGCCCAAATCTCTATCAATCAATTTCCGATCGAAGACGGGAAAATTCTTATCAACTCTAAATTAAATAAATTAAATGTACTAGGTTATTTTTTTCAAGATGTTCATAAAGAAATTCCATTCAACGTAAATAACCCTACACATAATGTGGTCAGAAATACATTCGACAATTTTCTAATCCAACACAACAGCGCAATAATCTCCAAACAAACAATCCTTCAGTTTTCTCCTGTGCCTAACGCGAACGATATTCCTGATGAACTCTTGAATAACGATTTTACATCTACAGACATATTGATTGAAACATTTCGAACATTGAATAATAAAAATCTACGGGTAATGATCACGTCCCAAATATCATATTGAAACACATACCTGTCTCAATTATAAAAGATTACTGCACACTTTTCAATAATTTATTAAATAACAGTGTCTTTCCAAAAATGTGGAAAACTGCAAAGGTTTTTGCAATCCCAAAAAGGGACAAAGACTTAAGTTCAGTAAGAAACTATCGTCCGATCAGTTTACTACCAAATATCAGTAAAGTATTTGAAAAAGCAATAAAAAAATCGATACTTCATTTCACAGAAATTGGAAATATTATACCCACTAACCAATACGGTTTCAAACGCAGGCACTCTACAACACATGCAATATCAAAACTAGTATCAGACATAATATGGCACAAAAACAAACAAGAAGCAACTGGGGCATGTCTCATAGATTTTGAAAAAGCGTTTGATACCGTCTGGCTCAAAGGTTTAATATACAAACTAATCAACTATTCAATCTATCCACAACACCTAACTAGATTGATTTATGAAATGATAATAGATAAGGAATTCTACTTAACTGATGGCAATAAACGAACGGAACAAACTTACCGAATTCAAAATGGGTTGCAACAAGGCACTGTAAATTCTCCTATCTTATTTAATATTTTCACGTCCGATATAAACAAATTAAAACCACATAACTCCATTGCCTTCGCAGATGATTTAGTTATATATGACGACAGTAAAAAAATAAACGTCTTAACACAAAGTATACAAAATCATTTCAATCAAATCCAAGAATACAGTGAAAACTGGCATTTAGAAATTAATTTTAGTAAATTGGAAAGCATTTTATTTAGAACACCTCTTCATATTGCGCCATATAATATTAAGAAAAATTATAAAAAATTTCAAATTAAAAATCTTGATTGTAACGCGTGGGAACAAAAAACTGTTGATGGATCAGTTTTTTTGACAGTCAACAGTTTGGAGTTTCTACGTGAAACCTTCTTGCAGCCTACACGGCGAAATTTAAGTTTCAAAAGCTTTTTCTTCTCCCCGACAGGTAGGTAATCTATCGCAATCAAATTTTAAAACCATTTCAAGCGATCTTAGTGATAGTTAGAGCCATCTATTTCCGTTGGGTTACAAACGAGAAAAATTCAAAGATTCTCTTTAAAGAAAGAGACAAAAAGGGAAAAAATAAACCGGTTATCAAAACACGAGGCAGAATTTTGTATGAAAAATGCTTCGAATCCGTTAGAAAATATGGTCTGATTTTTTTGAAACTGTGTAGGAAGAAGGAGACGGATATATATAGTTTTTTTGTGATGTTGGTTTTGAGATGAAAGTTTTTTGTTAAAGCGACAGTCTGGTTTGAAATTTCACCGAAGCTGGCTGCGAATCTGACAGAGAGTTGGTTTTTTTTTCAAGGTGTAAAGTTCTTTCAAAAACAAAAGAAAGAAAAAGAAAATCACGTTTTTTATTTAAAGGAAAAAAGGGAAATAATCAAAAACAAAGGAGAAAACGAAATTTTAAAAAGGGGTTAATGTCAATTTTCTTTCATATTTTTTTTTAAAGTAAAATTTTGTTATCTGAAGTAGTGTATAATTCGAGTGGTATTAACAAAAAAAATGGTGTCGAAAATGCGTTCTTTTTTTAAAGTTTTCATTGTTGGACTGCTAAATTTTGCCTAAAAAAATCGGAGTTATACGGAAAGGAAAAGAAACAAAACGTTTTTTTTTCTTAGTTTTACAAAATAAAAGTGAGAACAGGGAAAAACTAATCAATTGAAATGTAAATCACAGAAATTAAATTACAGTTGCATAAAGGACCCAAAAAAAAAAAAATTAAACTTAAACATGTGGTACAATTTTCATAGAATAAAGAAAAGAGGGAAAAATGCTTTGTTAATTGGTACCAAACGACGAGTAAGGTAATTTATGGAAACTAGCAATTTTTAAAATTTTTTTTTATAATAGCTAACCGAAACAACATTTAATTATACAAAAAAAAAGGAATTAATTCAATAAAATAGAACGAGATTACAATACAACCAAATTTATTGAAAAATAAAAGGAATGGAAAAGCAATATATTTTTATGGAAGCTAGGCAGTTTCCGAATAGAAATACGCCAATGGAATCATATTTGGAACCACAACCTTTAATTTTGGAAAAATTTTGAAAAAAAAAAATAAATTCGAAATCAAACAATTCAAAGGAATATATGCAATACAAATATAAAACCAGTTAAACAGTTAAAATAATAAATTATACTTATTAAAAGCTAGTTATCTTTAATTTTTTTGTTTTGGGTTTAATCATTTGTATAAAAGAAAAATAATGGAAAAATGTATAAAAATTAATAAAAGAAGAAAAATATCATAATTTCGAACATAGCCTAGGCTAAAATATTGGTAAAACACATATCTTATATATATAAAACAAATTTATTTTTTTTTAAGCTAATACAAAAACAAATAAACTAAAATAATTAAGACCAATACATAAGAAAAGGCAAAAGAAAAACAAAAAAAGGAAAAAAAGAAAAAAACAAAGAAAAGCAGAACAAAATTTAAGAACAAAAGAAAAGAGTATTTTCAACATAATTTTTTTGGTTTTATTTTAAATTTCCTTATTCTTATATTAGGATCCTAATATTTTTATATTGCTATTAAATTAAGAATGGTAAGAATATTTGCATATTACCATATGTTAAAGAAAAATGAATAAATAGAGAAATGTTATTGAAATAAATTATGTACGCTAATAACGAAAATTTAACGTTTTATATCTTTTCTTTTACTCCGAAGTTCATATTATAGTGAACATGCTCGATGGATTTTGGCAGCGAAACGGTTATGAAAACACAGAATTAATTTTTATAGGTTATGTCGATCATTAGATAGAAGAACGTTGTTGAGAGAGGGAGGGATGGAGTGAGTGGTTGATGCGGATGAGGCATGAACCAAACAAGGGACGATAACCAATTGAAGGGACGGTTATCGTCAACGGGGGCCGGCATTCTGCTGTCGGTCCATGCGGGTGGGAAGTGCCCCAAAGTCCGGTTGGCAAAAACCCCTCTGCTAATCGGCCCCGACATGCCTCGCAAGGCTTTCACGATGAGTTCGGTCAGTTTCGGTGCCCAGAACTAACGAACACTCCATTTTTTTTCGGTTTCTTTTCTGGCGAAACCGAAGGTTCCTTGCTTGATAGCTTATGCTATCCTCATAAAGCCTACACGACATTAAAAATCATATGCACGCATATAAATTTATGTGTAACGCGATGACAGATGGTGGTGAGCAGCGACCCACCCCACCGGCGAGCTAGTTTGTGCGACTCAGCTAGGCGTGCAGCCTTTCAGTTGCTCACATTTGCTGCACCATCTCATATCTTCTCCTCGCAAGGAAGAAGATATGCTGAAAAGGTCATCTGGGGATTTGCTTTCTACGATAATACCCCAAAATATGTAAACCCCCTTTGTTACATGATAACCAGTTAATTGAAACAAAAAAAGTAGTACGATATTTGGGTGTTCACCTAGATCAATTCTTTTACTTCAAAGAACACGTGAACATTAAATTGGCAAGTGCTAACAGAGCCTACCAAAAAATAAGAAAACTTTTTTATACCAAACACCTTAATAGCCGAGTAAAAATAATTTGCTACCAATCGCTGATTCGCCCGATACTTATTTACGGATGCCCAGCATGGTATAACATCTCTCCATCCTATATGGAAAAGATACGGGTATTTGAACGTAAGTGTTTACGCACGCGCTAGGATTGTTCAGAAATTTGCAAACCCTGCACCATTATCCTAATAAAGCCTTGTATAATACAGCAAACATACATCGTTTTGATATATTCACACTCAAATTGATACGTGATCACATATGCAAAGCTGTGCAGGTGTACGAAAACGATAACATCTACCTGCCTTATCATATGGATCTCGCATATTTTGAGAGTGCAAGAATAAATGGATACTTCCCACCGGAAGGATTTGTTTGTCTTGAAAAGAAAGGCTATATCCAGGACCGAAATAATATCCCATCGATATATCATATTTATCGTCATTCGAACGATAAAAAGATTCTTTATAACCCAAGAAATATAAAGGATATATCGAGCCAGATTAGATACTCCACGGATATCTCTTATCGTGACAAAAGACTTAATCCATACCAAAATAGTTGTTGGTGGAAATGAAGGTTGTCACGTTGAGCCTTAATCAACGCCCTTGTTCTAAATGTTTGTCCTGCCTTCGATGTTATTTATTTAGGTTAAATTTTAATAAAAAAAAAAAGAATATAATGGTTGGAAGGTTTTCACCGCTTTTCCTTCATAATTTAAATATTTAAAAAAGAGGAAAAAATTATATCAGTATTAAAATATTGAAAATAATAAAAAAGCATCTAAATAATAAATATTATAAGAATAATGAATTTTAGTATTAGACACAGTAGCTGTAATTATCCTTAAGTCTAGTTTTTAAGTCAAAATATGAAAAACATTTATACTTTTAGTTATAAGAAAACATGATTTGTAGTATTAAGAGGGGAAATAAAGTAAAATTAAAAAAAAAAAAAACAACAACGGTTCGGGCCTATGAAAATTCATTGTGGAAATTTTATTGATGTCCCAAATTTCTTTTAGTTTTTCGAAATATTTGAACGGGATTTTAAAAAGAAAATGAAGCGGTGAGAATAGCCATTTGCTCATTTTAATAGGTGCTGATGCTAATGTTAACTAAAGAACTTAATACTAAAGACATATTAGCAGCGATAATCTCGATTATCTCACGATTCTCAGTTAAAATTCGATAACGGACCAGATTTTCTCAATTATTGAAGATAGATAATCGAGAATTTTAAT
This sequence comes from Xylophagus ater, assembly GCA_963422695.1. Taxonomy (NCBI): domain Eukaryota; kingdom Metazoa; phylum Arthropoda; class Insecta; order Diptera; family Xylophagidae; genus Xylophagus; species Xylophagus ater. Next base: position 40,928,493 of record OY730480.1, read on the forward strand.
CTAAATTATTGAATAATTGAGAACCTTTCGTTCTCTGAGTGTGAAAAGCTTTAAAGCTTTCGCTTTTAAATCAGGTAATACCGCTCATATTTATACATATGAACCTTGAAAAAGCACAAATAAGAAGAAGACACAGTAGAAAATCACCGATTTGAATTTGGCGGTTCTAAATTTTTGTATTTTGAAGGAAATGATTCTTTTTTTTTCAAATATAATGTTTTTAAATTTTTTCTTTTATATTTTAGATGTTCGCATATTCATAAATAATTTTTTTTTACTTCCAAAATTTCCTAACCAAAAAAAGATTTTATAGAAAGCTTTGAGAAATGTCAAAGAATAATTCAGAATGAATTTTAATCCAGAAAAACAGAATGTGTCGCATGATCTGGATTAAAAATAATCGACTGGGTTAAATCGTGTAGTATGTTTAGGGCATAACACCCTTCCCACCAATGAAGTGATCAATTGAAGGTTTTGGATGCGCTAAATAAGAACTGTTTCAATATGTTGCGGACTTATTTTAAGTACAAATCCAAACCCAAAATAATATCAGACACTTTACTTTTATGATCGAAAGTTCTGATTAAAAAAAATGCACAATTGACGAAAAAACATAATTAAATATTTGAATTTCGAAATAACAGCTAAAAATAAAAATTGCGAAATTCAAATATCGAGAACGATAAAATAATAAATTCGGGATATTGCGCAATAATGCAAAAATTCGCGAAAATTATTTATTTAGAACAATGAGTACAAAGGTTAGAAATTTCTACCTATAAAAGACAATGGTAAAATTACCAAAAGTCAGTTGTAGTTATCGGATAGACGTAAACGACTTAAGTTAAATAAGTTAAGTTAACAAGTGTTAGAAACTGAAATTAATAATAAATTTCATAAAGGAAAGGGAGAATAAAAACAGAAATATATTTGCAGAAGCATTTTGTTTTCTTTTAGAAACTTCCATATCAACAACGATCCAGATCAATACGACGTAATCGCTCTGTAATTATTATAATCACCAAACTCTCAGAATTTTTCCACCTTACAAGAAAAGGGGAAATTCTTAGCAAACTTTTGAATTTTTATGATCTAAAAAATAAACTACTGCGGTAGAAGACACCAGCTCGTCGTTTAGTTTCAAGAAAGTATTCAAAACCACATTCTTTCACTAATAAGATTCCGGAAAGAAATAAGGTGAGTACGTTCGTAAGAAATTTTACATAACATTAGGCAGAAGTTCTACACGTGGGGAATTTTATCAAGAGTGGAAAAACATTGGAGGAGGTGTTAAAACTTTTTGCAAATTACTGTAATCCAAAAAGGAATGCAATTTATGAACGAATAAAATCTTATCGCAGAATACAAAGAAGTGCAGAAAATTTTGACAGTTTTGCGACATATATTTAGGATGTGATATTTCATCATTTTAGGGCTGAATGATAAAGAAATGAGTGACAAATGAATGAACCAAACGGATTTGACTCTAGAGGTTGCCATTATCAAGTGTCGTGTGGTGGAGTTAGAAAAAATAACGTCTGCGGAAGTTCGAGGTGATTCAAAAGATTTCGTTGCTGCTATACCTTCGAGTTAACCTAAGAAATTTAACCCTCTAAAATTTAAGAAAAGTTTAAATAATTTAATTAATAGTAATAAAATTTCTACAAATTCTAATTCTAATAATTCTATTAAAAATGATTTCAGCAATGAAGAATTCAGTTGCAAAGTAAATATCCTACTATTGCGAAACTTTGCAAAATTTGCATGAAGACTGGGAATTTTTTTATGCGTAACCACGGGGTTTACATACGTATATTACACTTTGACACAGCACTGAAGTCACACAGCAAGTAGGGTAAAATGAAGCATAAACCCTCGATGATCTAAAAGCATATCTTCCTCCTTGCGAAGAGAAGATATGAGATGGTGTAGTGCATCCAAACGACTAAAGGCAGCACACCGTAGTTGATTGCGCTAGCTAGTTCGCCGTTGAGCGTGGATTATCGCTTATCACCATTTATCATCGCGTATACATATACATATATGCGTGCTGATAATGTTTTTTTATGCTGTGAAGAGTTATCAAGCAAGCGAGCTATCAAGCAAGGAAATTTGGTTGAAACGCGATGGAAGACCGTCAATTTCGGCACGCATCCAATGTTTGGTGATCCCGATAACACATACTCTAACGTTATTTGATGAAAATTGCACGAGGAAACCAATTTTGTTCGAATTTTCATTTATATTTTTTTTGATTTTTCTTTATGAAAACTTAAATTAGCTCTCTATAGCCTCGAAACTCTTTTTTTTTTTTAATATCCAATCTTTTTTTTGTATCCTCATTTAGATCCGCCATTATAAAAATTTTATTTTTCTTTCATTTCGAATTACTTTCTTTTCACAAAAACAAGAAAATTTTCCCTTTTTTGTATTAATTCTTAAGCATCAATTAATTTTTGAATATTATTATTTATTTAATAGAATTTGACCTTTTATTTCTCCATTTAATATATTACAATTCCCATTTTTTTGAATAAAATTTATATTCCCACCAGCCTCTCCGAAACTTCAAACAACTCTCCATTTTAATATCTGACCATCTCTCATTTTCCCAAAAAAAATTTTTCCGTCATCCATTTTTCGATCTAACAAAAAAGAATGTATCTACCTCTTTCTTTCTACCTATTCACCGAAGGTTTCAAAGAATCATACCATATGTTCTGGAATATTCGACGAAATTTTTATACAAAAGTTAGGCGCGTGGTTTGAAAACCGGTTTCTTTTTTTTGTTCTTTTCATCAAAGAGAATCTATTCAATTTTCACTCTTTTTATATACCAAGGAAAAGAGATGCCTCCAACTTTCACTGCTTTTAAAATTTAATTGCGATAGATGGCAATCCTATTGGGGAGGAAAAAACGCTTTTGAAATTTAATTTCACCGTGTATGTAGGCTGTTCCATCAACATCCAGAACGCCTAAAACAAAAATAAGAAATACAAATTAGTTTATAAATAAAAAACAAAAAAAAAAACAATAATAAAAACACAGTTTAGTGCAAATGTAAGAATTCTTAAGAAAATTCAAGAAATTTCATAAGAATTTTATACAACACACTAAACTAAGCACAATAAAACAATTTTTGTCACAAACAACACATATGAACATATCAACAAACCAAAAAACAGGAAAAAACTTCACATATGACAGCTGAAACTAGGGAACTTTTTTGGCACAAATAAAGACGGAAGTTGATACTTACGTTGGAAAATGTCATCTGAACCACGTAACAATATTCCAATAAGGAATATTTGGCGAAGATTCCTAAAATATTTAATAAAATATATAATTATATTTAATTATGCCCTATGGTAGGTACTACCAGAGGGTATATTAGTTTTGTCACTAAGTGTGTAACGCATAGAAATAATCATCGCAGAAAAATTTCAAGGATATGGTTGTGCAGGGAATCAAAAGTTATATCGATTTATGCATGTCCGTCCGTCCGTCCGTCCGTCCGTCCGTCCGTCCGTCCGTCTGTGGACAAGATAACTCAAAAACGCGTTATCTGATTTTGTTGAAATTTAGAATGTAAGTTGGTTATTCCTTAGCTGCGTTTGGTATTGCATTTGAGCAAAATCGATCCACGGGGAGCAAAGTTATAAAGGAAAAACGAGGGTGACCAGAAAGTTTTGTCGTTTTTTTGGTTATGGTTTTTCGGATGTAATTGGAAAATTTGTTAATCGATTTGGTTTAAATTAATTACGTAGGTTAAGTACATAAATAGATGATACCATGTTAAATCTCAGTCAAATCGATGCAAGGATAGTGGAGAAAGAAATAGTTGTAACCTAAAATAAGCCTGTTCATAAAGTTTTCCCGATGTATTTTAAAAAGTTATATACCGATTTCAATCAAATTTACGAAACGTGTTTATACTATTAGACTCCAGCCTACCTGTGAATTTGAGCCAATTTGAGAATGTAGAAACGAAGTTATAGAGAAAAAAACCTTGAGATTTTGCGTTAAGTAGAAAGTTCGTGGCATTTTTTTTCCAATAGATGGCTTTAGAGTCGTATAACTTTAGTAGTTATAAGCCTATCCAGTTATGCTATAGCGCGCTTAAAAGGTGATATTTTATAGAAAATTTATGAAAAAAATTGTGAAATTCAGGCAGAACTAATTGGGGTAATTGGGTTTTGAAAATGAGCCAAAATTCTTTAAAAAAATTCCCTATATTAATGCTCCATGTTAGGTACTACCGTCCGTCCCTGGACAAGATAACTCAAAAACGCGTTATCCAATTTTGATGAAATTTAGAATGCTACTTGGTTATTGCTCTAGTGGATTTCGTATTGCATTTCAGCAAAATCGACTGAGGGGCAGCGAAGTTATTAAGCAGAAACAAGAGTGACCATAAAGTTTTGTCGTTTTTTTTATATAGTTTTTCGTATTTAATTGGAAAATGTGTAAAGGAATTTTGTTTAAATTAATCATATTGGTTGACTACATAAATAGACGATACCATTGTAAATTTCAGTGATATCAGTCTAAGGATAGTGGAGAAATAAATAGTTGTAGGAGGAAATAAGCCTGTTCAGAAAGTTTTTTTGATGTACATTCGGAACTAATACACCGATTTGAATAAAATTTGCAAATTGGACTTATACTACCAGGGTCTGGGTTACCTACAAATTAGAGAAAATTTTGCAAAGGGCAAAAAAAGTTATGAAGAAAAAATCTTGATATATTGTTAGTTTTTACAATTTTTCTCTCCCATTTCTACCATAGGGCATCAAAAAATCGGCTATGGGCCGATTTTTAATTACTTTATGTTTTTTTATTTAGTTGGAATTAGGACCTTACTGTAGTAATTTAAAACACCTTTTCAATTACTGCCAACGTTTCGTCTACTTTATTTAGACTTTTTCAAGTTTTATTGCGTGGTGTACACTATCGTCAAACTAAAACACATAAAATTCATTTAAAACGGATTAAACTCTTCCTAAGTTAAACGACAGCTCAGAGTTGCCGTTAAACACTTACTACATTAAGGTCGTAATTCCAAGGAAATAAAAAATTATTATAAAAATTTATTGAAAGGACACAAAATCAGTTATATTAAAATGTAACGTGCAAGAATTTGTACATTACTATGATGCCTGAACGGCGTAAGTCCACGTTGGGCTTAGCGTGTTTCACCGATCATATAAGCTGGAAATCAATCCATTTTTTTAAAAAAATTCAAGGGATTTCTATCACAGATTTATATGATCTCGAATGGTGAAGAAAAAAAAATTTTTTTTAAAGAGAATGAAAGAGGCGGGGTTTATTATTTTTATGAGTAAATGAAATAAACTGAAAACCTGTTATTGCCAAAAAGCAACGCGTAAAAAATTTTTTTCGAAAGGTTCTAGAAGGAAAACAGTTAGATCGCCTGATCGATGGTGAGATTTTTGTTTGTGTGTGGGGACGCGAAGATTTTTTTAAAAGTAAAGTCAGTAAGTTCCTCGCAAGGAAGAAGATATGCCGTAAGGATCATCAGGGGACTTACGTTCTTCGTAACAACCCCATATGTAAACCCCGCAGTTACATATATGGCGCCCAACGTTTCGTTGGTTCTGCCAGCGGATTTTTAATTTTATTTGCCATTTGTATTTTCGACTTCGGTTGAAATTACAAATGGAGCTCAAACAAAATTGTTTGACACATTTTCGAACGAGTTGATGTTTGAAAATAGTGTTTTGGTTGTTACCTTAGGGTGAACCAAGTTTTCAGAAAAACAAATTTTTTTTTAATAAAAAATTTGAAAATTTAACTCAAACTTTTTTTTCGAAACTTCGAAACACCCTGTACTCTTTTAAATATTTTCATCTTTTTTTTTATTAGTCAACTTTTTTTTCTGAAGGTGTGTTGACATCATCTGATCGAAGTTTTGATGTGAACATAATTTCGGATGTTCGTTTTTTTTGGTTTTCGGAAATGAACTTGCTTTTCGCGATCGCGTTTATGTTGAGTCCTACTGTCGTCACGTTTCATTTACGGTTGCGTAGTAGCAGTTACTTCGGTTTTTTTTTATTCAATATTCCGCTTGCCGCAAAAGCGTTTGAAATGTGGATTACGTGCTACATGAATATTGTAGTCATTGCGACGCTTCACGTTTCAATGCAGTTTGGACTCCGGGAAATGCTATAGATGCGGATGTATGAGGTTTAGTGCGTCTTTTCGCACATTCTCGTGCTTAATTAAGCCTATGAATAATGCGGTGAGGACACGAGAGTCATGCAACCACATCAGACATAGTGGTCCGGGATTGTGCCAGTCGTTTGGATCGGATCACATGCTTCGGCCTTGGTTGCTATTGCAGGTGTCCGATCACTCGACTTGGTACCGTTCGCGGGTCACCCATCAACATCCAATTTTCGTTTCGTGAGTGCATGTCGGGTTTATGTTTTCTTCGTGTCGTCCGCTTGTTTCGCCTATCTCTCGCTCTTACGTTGTTACGTTTGATATTTTTTTTTGAAGGATTTATATTGTGGACGTATATATTTGAGTGAATTTAATTCGATAAAATTTTGAGAAATTTCTTCGGATATTTTTTTTGGAGGGAATTTTCTATAGGATTTTTTTTTTTGGGAAATAATTTTCTTTACGAGATTTTTTTTTCTCTCTCTTCGATTTAGTTTAAATTTTTTTTTTGATTCTTTATTAAATTTTAGTTTAGTTGTTTAGTTGGGTTTGGATTAGTTTCTTCAGTTTAGTTAGGCCTAGTTTAGTTTTATTTAGTTTAGTTTATTTTAGTTTTTTTATTTTTTTTTATGTAGTTTTTCGATTACGCTTCGGTTTAGTTTTATTATTTTGGGTTTTTTGATTTAGGTTTAATCTTTACAGTTTTAGGTTATAAAAATTTTTTTTTTAATTTATTATTTTATTGTTTTCCTTTTGAATTATATTTTGAACAATTTTTTTTTTGTTATTTTCATTTATTAGATTTTGGTGGGGGAGTTTTTTTTATTATTGTTAAATTTTTCCATTATCAATTTTTTTTTATTACTATATTTTTTTTTATTGCCAATTTTTTTTTTTAATTATATTTCATTTATTATTATCGATTTTTTTTTCATTACTATTTTGTCCATTGTTATTATTTTTCCTTGAAATTAAAAATATTTGAGGAGAAAATCTCAATTAGCAGACTTGACTTTATATTGTGCTGGATTTCTGACTGAATAGTAACAAAAAGGCAACACGTGAACGTGGGCGTCTTGATTTGGTGTCATTATAGTTACGTTATCTTTGGAAACTTAAGGTGTGTTCACACATTCTTTTCACATTAGTGACAATTAGATCTGGGCGTTTGATTTTAGTCTGTGGTCACATCCAAAACTTAAACTCATACACCTAAACTAATTTGATCTGTGTTATTGTAAATTTTTTGGTGTGTTTACGAAATGGCAGATACAAATACAGGTGCAACACCTAAAATCAACCCCACAATTGTACCAAATGCGTCACCAGAGCCAAATACAGATGCTCAAGGTGCTGCGGTGGGTGTAATGACCGGACAAGATGAATCTCAAGTAACGCGAAGCCAATCACAGCTTTCGTTGGATCTTCCACCAGCTTCAAAATTAGTGGCTTCTGCTACAATGACAACTCGCAGTCGTAGTGGTAGAGGAAGAGGCGCGGTAAACCCAACTATCGCACGATGGGGTTCTAGTGATGGCGCCTCTTTCCTCTCCCCGTCAGATCCAAGTGCTTCCACGGAAAACATAGGCACTATGATCGAGGCGGCTGTAAGTAATCAGATGGCCAAGATCCAAAGTGAGTTACTCAATCAGATCAAACGAATGACTTTGAATTCACCATCACAAGCACCGGGTTCAGTGGCTCCACCAAAATCCGTTGACCAGTCTGCTAACTTCAATTATTTGAACGAAACATATAATTTGAACGTTCCTCAGAGAATGAGTCCGCCAACAACAAACTATAACGTAAATAGACCACCACCACCTCTATATGGTGCTAGTAACCAAAACCCAAATTATAACGTGAACGCTATTTCAGCTTCAAACAATAATCACCACGTCGACCCCAGTCATGATCCGAATCCACGCATGCTTTTTAATCCTAATAACACCCAAAGGCGTAGCCCAAGTAGGAATTCAAATCTTAACTCAGGCACGAATCGTAATGGTCAGGAAGTTCGACACGCTATTTTACGACATGATACCCGAATCAACCAATGGGGATTCAGGTCCACTGGAAAGGCTTAAGATATGTCTGTGGAAGAGTTCATATTCCGCATAGAAACCATGCAATCGCGTGGGGATAATTCGTGGTACGCCATTTGTACCCAATTCCATACCCTGCTCTCCGATAAGGCTGAGCAGTGGTATTGGCGAGTGCTGAAAAGAGAACCCCACATCGATTGGAATGGCCTAAAGGCGGCCCTCCGACATCAATTCAAGAGCCTGGACACTGACCATGAAATCATGCGTCGGATGTTACAAAGAAAGCAATCCAACAGCGAAACTTTTGATGATTTTTACGATTCGGTTATGTCTTTATACCATCGGTTAAGAATTCCTACGACGGAAATTGAATTGGCGGACATTATGAGAGAGAACGTCAAAGATAAGATCGCAAATCTTATTTTCGGAATGCCTGCCATGAGTCTGAGTCGCTTTCAGGAAGTATGCCGCAAAGCGGAACGCCATCTTCCTGAAAGAGAAGCAAGGCGAAATTGGCAAAACCCAACACGGCCCATCCATGAATTGGATGTTCTTGACGAACGCAACTTCTCATATGGACCAGATTCGGTAAATGATAGGACTGATTTGGATAATAATAAACTTAGACCCGCAAAAGAAATGTTACGCACCACTGATTTTCGCTAAAACATAAACACTCAGGAATTCAGTGCAAATAACTCACTTGCTAAGACAAGCTTTATACCGGGCTCTCGCTTCGGACAGAAAAATGATTCTCATCTCCCATCCCAAGATTTTAAAAATGATTGTGACCCAAAAAGTTATTCGTATGACCACCAACAATATACTAGAAGTGGCCAATCTTTTCCTCGCGAACCGGTATCGAATCGATATAATATTAATTCATCCCATTTCGGTAGTAGTTTACCATATCGACCTGCCGAAATCGATAGTAGTATTCGAGGGTATGTGGGCGAAAATATGTGGTTAAACGGAATACAAGATCATTTAGAAGCTGTGGATGCTAATGGTAGATCACGGTTCAAGTGCTGGAACTGTGACAATATTGGTCATGGTTTTTTCGAGTGTACGATACCACAACGGTCCTTCTTTTTCTATCGTTGTGGTAGAAAAGATGTGTCGTTACCGATGTGCCCAAAATGTAATCCGGGAAACGCACAGAGGCACCGAGAGACGCACGGGAATCCCCGCTTGCCAATAATGCCCCCGGACCAATCAAAATAGAACCAACCTTGAGTCCGAATCTATCATTGCAACCAAATTCTCCGTCTGTCATTAAAATTTCGAAACGCGAAACGCCAACTAAAATCTCTTCTAATAATAATAATATACTGGAAAGGTCAACTAAAACATTATATCAACGTCAAATGGAATATGACGAAGCTAGAATTAGAATAATCGGTACTGTATTAAAACCGAGTAAAATTGTTAAGTTTAGAGAAAGGTATAAAGAAAAGCAGTTATTGGGTAAAACGGTGGAATCCGCTTTTGTCAAACTGAAGCATGACGTTCGACCATATGCTAAGGTGGAAATCGACGGCGAATCCCGGTTTGGCCTTTTAGACAGTGGCGCAAGTGTATCTTGCTTAGGCGCTGGCGCTTTAGATTTCCTAGAACGTCATAAAATTTTAATTACTGGTCGTCCCACCTCAGTCAAAACGGCTGATGGTAAAGCTCAACCTGTACACGGGCAAATAGCGATTCCAATTACATACAATAACATTATAAAAACACTTTCTCTATACGTCGTACCAGGACTTACCCAAAATCTATATCTAGGTGTAGATTTTTGGAAAGAATTCGATATAGCTCCGACTATATTTTCTAAAAACGAAACTTTAAATTGTTTGTCAATTGACGATCCCAACACACACGCGCTAAATTCGGAACAACGCGCTCGTCTTGACAGCATCTTAATCTTATTTCCTTCTTTTAACCAAGTCGGTTTAGGAAAAACACATTTAGAAGAACATATTATTGAGGTAGAAAACGCGGAGCCTTTAAAGCAACGCCACTACCCTGTTTCCCCTGCGGTGCAAGCCCTCATGTATGCTGAGTTGGACCCTATGTTGGAATTGGGTGTCATCGAAGAAAGTGTCAGCGCGTGGAACTCTCCTGTAGTCTGGGTGCGCAAACCTGGAAAGGTTCGCCTCTGCCTCGACTCCAGGAAGGTGAACACCCTTACGAAAAAAGACGCTTACCCACTTCCACATATAGAAGGCCTTCTCAGTAGACTTGAGAAGACGTGTTTCATTTCAAGTATTGATTTGAAGGACGCCTTTTGGCAGATACCGTTGGAAAAGCAGAGTAGGGAAAAAACTGCTTTCACAGTGCCTGGTAGACCGTTATACCAGTTTACAGTGATGCCATTCGGGCTCTGTAATGCTCCTCAAAGAATGTGTAGACTGATGGACAAAGCAATTCCAGTCGAGTTAAGAGAAAACTGTTTCTTCTATTTGGACGATCTTTTGGTAGTTTCTGAGGATTTTGATTCTCACGTTAAACTTTTGGCAACCATTGCACGTTGCTTGTCTTCTGCTGCACTCACAATAAATTTGGAGAAAAGCAAATTTTGCATGAGAGAAGTTAGATATTTGGGTTACATCGTTGGTAACGGATGTTTAAAGACCGACTCAAATAAAGTATCTGCAATTTTTGACTTTCCTGCACCTACCACTCCAAAACAGGTTCGTCGATTTTTGGGTATGACGGGATGGTATAGGCGGTTTATTGCCAATTATGCCTCCTTGTCGTCTCCAATTACGGACTGCCTAAAGAAAAGTGCCAAGTTTGTTTGGACAGCCGAAGCTCAGGTAGCGTTTGAAGCCTTGAAATCTTCATTAACTACGGCCCCGGTATTGGCCAACCCTGATTACACTAAACCCTTTATTATACAGTGCGACGCGAGTAAGACCGGTGTCGGAGGTGTTTTGCTGCAAAGTGATGACGAAGGCAATGAGAAACCCATCGCTTATATTTCTCAAAAACTGAACTCAGCACAACGCAACTACAGCGTGACGGAACTGGAATGTTTCGCTGCGGTGTTGAGCGTTAAAAAGTTCAGAGCCTACGTCGAAGTTTTGCCGTTCAAAATAATCACCGACCACGCGAGTTTAAAATGGCTCATGAGTCAGCGCGACTTGAGCGGACGTTTGGCTCGATGGAGCTTAAAGCTTCAAGCCTTTGATTTCGCGATTGAACACAGAAAAGGTTCAGAAAAGTGGTGCCAGATGCGCTTTCACCTGTTTACGTGGACGCGATTTCGGAAATAGTTTCGGCACCTAGCATAAACTTGAATTCTGAAGCCTTCAAATCAAAGGAATATTTCGACCTGATCGATACAGTGCAAAGCAACGCGCAAAGGCTGCCTGACACGCAAGTGTGAGATGGCTACGTGTACTTCAAGACATGCTTTAGCACTGGCATTATCTTTCAGGACGATAGATCGTGGAAGCTTTGGGTTCCGTCTAGCCTTACGGACGCGCTAGTTCGCCTCGCGCATGATCCTCCACAAGCTGCGCACGGCGGTATTACCAAAACCTTGTATCGTTTGCGGCAAAGATACTTCTGGCCTGGTATGGCTTGCGAAGTACGTAAATATATCGCGAGTTGCATCGTATGTAAAGAGTCTAAGGCTGTTGAAGCCGCCAATGGGCAAACAAATCGAAGTTGACAAACCTTTCCAGTACTTATATGTTGACCTGTTAGGACCCTACCCTCGGTCTAAGCATGGTAACACCACTCTCCTAGTTGCTTTGGACAAATTTTCGAAATTTGTTTTGTTCTAGACACTACGTAAGGCGTCTGCCGTGCAGATCACCGATTTCTTGGAGGAAAACGTCTTCAATTTATTCGGCGTACCCGAGATTATATTTTCAGACAATGGACCGCAATTTATATCTAAAGTATTTCGTAAATTAGTTGAAGCGTGGTGTGAAACACAATCGTACAGCTATCTACTCGCCACAAGCTAACGCATCAGAATGTGTAAACCGTTCATTACTGGCGGCCATCCGCTCTTATGTTGGCACCGACCATAGGGATTGGGATCAAAACTTGGGAAGCATCGGCCGTGCTCTTCGGAGTACAATCCATGCTTCTACAGGGATTGATCCATATTTTCTTGTGTTCGGTTCCCACATGATCACACATGGCTCGACCTACGAACTGATGCGGAAGTTAAATGGTTTGAATGATGGTGAATTGGTTGTGTCCTCGAAAAAAGACCAGCTTGAACTAATTCGCGAACGCGTCAAAAATAATTTGTCGAAAGCTCACCAACAGCATGAGCGAATTTATAATCGTCGAACCCGGGTAAAGAGATTTATTGCCGGACAAGAAGTCTACCGAAGAAATTTCACGCTTAGTGACTTCGCAAAAAATGTCAATGCTAAGCTAAATCGTAAATTTCTGAAGTGTCGGATTGTTCGTGCGATTGGCGATTCCCTCTATGAAGTCGAGGATTTGCAGGGTAGAACCATAGGGGTTTACCATGCTAAAGATTTGAGGCAATAATAGGTAGGAACTTATTTTAGGTTCGGTTATTTCGTGTCGAATTCTCTCTTTGTATTTTTAAATGCCCGGCCAGCTCCGTCGAGAGTTCACGAGACTCTTATCCTCGGGTGTGGTCGAGTCCCACGTTGGGCAGTACAAGATTTCACGCACCACTTAAACCACCTGCACACTTTTCAGTTACGTCCGGGATGATGGATCAATCCCTGACGGATCTGTGTTGTAACGTGCAAGAATTTGTACATTACTATGATGCCTGAACGGTATACGTCCGCGTTGGGCTTAGCGTGTTTCACCGATCATATAAGCTGGAAATCAATCCATTTTTTTTTAAAAATTTCAAGGGATTTCTATCACAGATTTATATGATCTCGAATGGTGAAGAAAAAAAAATTTTTTTTTTAAAGAGAATGAAAGAGGCGGGGTTTATTATTTTTATGAGTAAATGAAATAAACTGAAAACCTGTTATTGCCAAAAAGCAACGTGCAAAAAAATTTTTTTCGAAAGGTTCTAGAAGGAAAACAGTTAGATCGCCTGATCGATGGTGAGATTTTTTTTGTGTGTGGGGACGCGAAGATTTTTTTAAAAGTAAAGTCAGTCTGGTTTGAATCATCAATGTGGATAGTTTTTTTTTCGACACAACATATGGCGATGAGTTTTGAAATAGTTTATTTAAACTCCTTTTTACGAAATTTTCAAGAAATTAATAACTATCGTGAAACGAAATAAGAAAACACGCGGTTTTTTGGAAAAAAAAGGGTGTTCAGTGAGGATTTTTTAGAGTCTGGTCAGGGAGAAGGATTTTTCTTGTGGTTTTTTTTTATGTTTTTTTGGAAAAAAAAAGAAAGGAAGGAAAGGGACATGCAGAGAGAAAAAAAATAAAATCCATTTAATTTGCAGCATTGTTCTTTTTGCGCGATGTGTGATATAGTAACATCTCATAGTAACAATGGTTTTCGCTTGTGTGTAAATTCCTGTTATATATAAAACTTTTTTTGTTATTTGTGAAAAAAAAAAGAAAAAATTTATCAAAATTTGAAAAAAAAAAAGAGAAAAAGAGAAAAATTATTCTGAAATGATAAAATTAACTTAAGAAAAAAAAAATAGAAAAAAGAAAAAAAGAAACAATAAAAAATTTTTTTAAATAAGCGTTAAATTTAACCAAATTGCTATAAAAAAAAGGGGGGCACCCAAAAGAAAACAAATTAATACACAAATCATTTAAATTAAAATTAAAATTTTAAGAAAAGGAAGGAAAGACAGAAACGGCTATAAACGAGGTAACAAATTTTAATTAAAATTTTTGCGTCTTTTTATTTTGCGCCAAAACAAAACAAAAAAAAAAAATTGTGCCGTCGAGATCATCAAATCCTTTTTTTTTTAAATATAATTCTTTTTTTTTTACGAAATTATAAGCAATTGCATATTTATCTTTGTAAGAAAAAAGAGGGAAAAAAGGAATTTTTTTTGTAATATATATATATTCACACACGTGTTATGTATAAGGTGGCAAATGACCGATCTAAGTGAAAAAAAAAATAAAAAAGATTTTTTTTAAAAAATAATAAAGAAAAAAAAAGAATTTATTGAAACAAGGTGACAGGAATTTTATTTTTTTTTCTTGCGTGATGCTTCTCTTTGTAAATCCCAACTGGATTAGTTATAAATTCTACTGAAGGGAAAGGAAAAGGAAAATTGCTTATGACTATATGAGACGGTGAATAGTTTCATTGAGAGAGGGAGGGGGATGGAAGAGGTTCGGATGTGAAGAGAGCACGAAGAAAAATTTTAAGGGACGATAACTAATTGAAGAGGCGGTTATCGTCAACGGGGGCCGGCATTCTGCTCCATGCGGGTGGGAAGTGCCCCAAAGTCCGGTTGGCAATAGCACCTTTGCCAATCGGCCCCGACATGCCTCGCAAGGCTTTCGCGTTAAGTTCGGTCAGTTTCGGTGACCAAGAACTAACGAACATTCCCTTTATTCGGTTGTTTTCGCCACAACCGAATTTTCCTTGCTTGATAGCTCGTGCTATCACCGTAAAGTCTAAACGACATTAATACTCATATGCACGCATAAATAATTATGTGTAATTTGATGGTAGATGGTGGTGAACAACGACCCACCCCTCCGGCGAGCTAGCAAGCGCAACTTAGCTTGGCGTGCAGCCTTTTTAGTTGTTCACATAAGCTGCACCATCTCATATCTTCTCCTCGCAAGGAAGAAGATATGCCGTAAGGATCATCAGGAGACTTACATTCTTCGTAACAACCCCTTAAGTAAACCCCGCAGTTACAAAAATAATATTTAATGTTTTTAAAATGTCATACTTACACATTGGAAAAAAAGAGATGACAAACCAGAAAGAGGAGTCCGATATCAACCAAATAAAATGGCTGAACACGTTCTACAAGTAAGAATTGGAGCTGCCATACGTAGAAAACATTCAATGTCCACACAAAATTTTTCTATAAAAGGCAGTGCAAAATGAATAAAAATTCACGTTTTATCCAGCAGCGAAAGCGAATAGGATAAAGCAAAAAATTACACAAGCACTGTGGCTCAGTATAATAAACAGACAGTAATTTGACTGGGAAATGAAGAGAAATTAGACGCGATCTTCCCAATACTTCCCCTGAGAATGACAGAAAGAAAAAATTCCGCACAAAATAAGGAAAGAAAATTAAAATTTTTCATTAGAATGAAAGAAGTAACCTATAAATCAAATATATTAAATTTTACCACATGCTCCCTATAAGATAATTTTAGCAGGGAAGACCAATAATAGTCTTAAAATAGTTTTATGCGTTTTCGACAAAAGAATGGATGAAACGAAGAAAGCAAAAAACTCCGCGTGTTTCTTAAGCGCCTAATCTATGTACTGAAACTTTTTTCAAGTATTGGTACCTGTAAGAATAAATTGTACTAAAGTTTTTTTCAAGTGTTAGTGCTTATGTAACAGCAGTTTTGATAAGCACGTGGGTTTTTTTAAGTAGAAGAAATTTTTTGTTATGTATTTTTCAAATATTTTTGGTGTTAGTGCCTGTATGAATTATTATTTACATAAATGTTAGAACTGTTTATTAAAGCTAAATGCATATTCATCTCTGTTCCACCAACATAGCGTAATCTAAAAAAAATGATAGAACATAAAAAGATAGTGGGTTTTTTTTATATACAAGTACATTTTTTATTGAGAAAAAGCACACATGCATGGAAAATAACAAGAATGGGTGGCAAAAGCGGGCGGACAATTCTAAAAATAAACGCAAAATTGGCGAGGTCACTCGTAATTTTTCACATTTTGTTCGCCAGTTTTCTTACTGTTTATTACACTGTGACTGTGGTAAAGTTTTTTGTTGTTCCTGTTGCATGGGTGATGGTGCAAGCAGCTAAATAAAACCCGGATTTTTGATTATTTTTTTTTATCAGGAGTTAGAATTAATTGCGAATTACAGATTTTCTAATTATTTTCGATTTATATCATTTTTCATAATTTTCATCATTTTTTATCCTTTTTTATCATTTTTTTTATTATTAATTTCATTTTTTTCCTTTTCATAAATTTTGGTTGTTTTTATTAATGATGAAGATTTTTTTGAATTCAGCGATGTAAATAACTAATGTTTCTTTTCTTTTTTTTTATCGATTAAAAATTGAATTAACTACTTTACTAAATTCTTGCATTTCATTATGCCCTATGGTAGGTACTACCAGAGGGTATATTAGTTTTGTCACTAAGCGTCCGTCCGTCCGTCCGCCTGTGGACAAGATAACTTAAAAACGCGCTATCCGATTGTATTGAAATTTAAAATGTAAGTTGGCTATTCCTTAACTGCTTTTGGTATTGCATTTGAGCAAAATCGATTCGCGGGGGGCAAAGTTATAAAGGAAAAACCAGGGTGACCAGAAAGTTTTGTCGTTTTTTTGGTTATGGTTTTTCGGGTGTAATTGGAAAATTTGTCAATCGATTTTGTTTAAATTCATTACACAGATTAACTACATAAATAGACGATACTGTATTAAATTTCAGTCACATCGGTCGAAGGATAGTGGAGAAAGAAATAGTTCTAGCCTAAAATAAGCCTGTTCATAAAGTTTTTCTGATGTATTTTAAAAATTTATATACCGATTTGAATCAAATTTACGAAACGTGTTTATGCTATTAGACTCCAGCCTACCTGTAAATTTGAGCAAATTTGAGAATGAAGAAATGAAGTTATGGAGAGAAAAACCTTAAGATATTGAGTTAAGTAGAAAGTTCGTGGCGTTTTTTCCAATAGATGGCTTTAGAGTCGTATAACTTTAGTAGTTCTAATCCTATCAAGTTATATTATAGCGCGCTTAAAAGGTGACATTTTATAAAATATTTATGAAAAAAATTTTGAAATTCAGGCAGAACTAATTGGGGTAATTTGGTTTGGGAAATGAGCCAAAATTCTGAAAAAAATTCCCTATATTAATGCTCCATGTAAGGTACTGCCGTCCGTCCGTTGACAAAATAACTCAAAAACGTGTTATCCAATTTTGATGAAATTTAGAATGCTACTTGGTTATTGCCATAGAGGATTTGGTATTGCATTTCAGCAAAATCGACGGAAGGGGAGGGAAGTTATTAAACAAAATCGAGGGTGACCAGAAAGTTTTGTCGTTTTTTTAAATGGTTTTTCGGATTTAACTGGAAAATTTGTGAATCAATTTTGTTTGAATTAATTATATTGGTTCAATACGTAAATAGACCACACGATGTTAAATTTCAGCAAAATCGGTCTAAGGACAGTGTAGAAAGAAATAATCCTAGGAGAAAATAAGTTTGGCTAAAAGTTTTTTGATGTACTTTAAAAACTAATATACTGATTTAAATAAAATTTGCAGATTGGATTTATCCTATTAGGGTCTAGGTTACTTGCAAATTAGACGACGGCATCAAAAAATTGGCTATAGGCCGATTTTAAGTTACTATATGTTCTTTTAATTCTTTTGTTTTAAAATACTTATGTAATTTTCTCGTCTTGAAACTTTACATGAACTACCAAGTACCTGCCAGAAATTCTTTTCATGGGATCAGCACCCAAGCGAAATTAAAAATACCCAACTTTCTTCTGTTCATTTTTCTTCTAACTTTCTTGTCTGGAACTTTTTCAATCATGCATTTCTTTACGATTTTTATTTGTGAACTGCAATTCCGTTCTTCTGCTACTCGAATGTTAAAGAAAATGATGTCCCTTTAAAATGTGTGCTTGGTTGTAATTGTCCCAAAAAAAAAACTTTCGTTATTTCCGAATACAAGATGTTCAATGATTTCTAAATGTCTTCGATTTTCATATTATTTTTATTACGTAATTGTGGTAAAAGTGCCCGGTGCAGCCTCACGATAGTAAAAAGGTTTGGTCCACACTTTCAACCACAGTATAATAATAATCACGTCGGGTTCACTAATTATTGCGTTATGAGATTTGTTCTAACTTTGAATACAAAGTTATATCCCAGAAATATCCCAGATACATAGTCTTTTTTTTAAAATGAAGCTATTGTTAATTCTTTTTAAAAAGTTATAATTTTTATAATAATTAAGAACGATTATGTATTTATGGGATATTTGATTTTTAGTTTTAGCTGCCCTTTTAATGCTAGGCTCTCTGACTCACTGAATATTATTTTTCACACAAAAAATAAATATTATAAAAAAGTTAACTTGGTTTAGAATTTATTATTTTAATGTTTTTAACAAGTATTATAAATACTAGATCAAAAATTAAAACTAAGTAAAATTAAGATAAATTATATCTAAGTCAAATATATGTTCATTCACTAGACTTCATCATCATAATTATCAAGAAAATATATCGGTAGAAACTCGAGTTGCTCATCAAGAATAGGCAATAATGAATCCACACTACCATTTATTTGACCTTGCAATTTGAATGTTGGCATGAAATGATCAGTAATTATATCGTCTGCACCGAATGAAGTTATTTGGATCCAAGTGTTGTACTCTCGAATATTGTTAAGGAAATGTTTCGAATGCGTCGTCGTTCCAGATAGCAATGTTAATAATGGTTTTGGTTCTTGATTTAATTCTAGAAATTTTACTTGACCATGAACCCAATACAAACCTCGTGCTTCCTTTTTGTATTTTAATGCTTTCCAATGTGCACACACTTCATCCATATTACCAATATCAAGATTGCGATGTGAATTGTAATCAATTGCTGGGTCATAGTTAAATGCAAGGCTTAGAAATATTATTCATATTTATATGTTGACCTGTTAGGACCCTACCCTCGGTCTAAGCATGGTAACACCACTCTCCTAGTTGTTTTGGACAAATTTTCGAAATTTTTTTTGTTCTAGACACTACGTAAGGCGTCTGCCGTGCAGATCACCGATTTCTTGGAGGCAAACGTCTTCAATTTATTCGGCGTACCCGAGATTATATTTTCAGACAATGGACCGCAATTTATATCTAAAGAATTTCGTAAATTAGTTGAAGCGTGGTGTGAAACACAATCGTACAGCTATCTACTCGCCACAAGCTAACGCACCAGAACGTGTAAACCGTTCATTACTGGCGGCCATCCGCTCTTATGTTGGCACCGACCATAGGGATTGGGATCAAAACTTGGGAAGCATCGGCTGTGCTCTTCGGAGTACAATCCATGGTTTGAATGATGGTGAATTGGTTGTGTCCTCGAAAAAAGACCAGCTTGAACTAATTCGCGAATGCGTCAAAAATAATTTGTCGAAAGCTCACCAACAGCATGAGCGGATTTATAATCGTCGAACCCGGGTAAAGAGATTTATTGCCGGACAAGAAGTCTACCGAAGAAATTTCACGCTTAGTGACTTCGCAAAAAATGTCAATGCTAAGCTAAATCGTAAATTTCTGAAGTGTCGGATTGTTCGTGCGATTGGCGATTCCCTCTATGAAGTCGAGGATTTGCAGGGTAGAACCATAGGGGTTTACCATGCTAAAGATTTGAGGCAATAATAGGTAGGAACTTATTTTAGGTTCGGTTATTTCGTGTCGAATTCTCTCTTTGTATTTTTAAATGCCCGGCCAGCTCCGTCGAGAGTTCACGAGACTCTTATCCTCGGGTGTGGTCGAGTCCCACGTTGGGCAGTACAAGATTTCACGCACCACTTAAACCGCCTGCACACTTTTCAGTTACGTCCGGGATGATGGATCAATCCCTGACGGATCTGTGTTGTAACGTGCAAGAATTTGTACATTACTATGATGCCTGAACGGTATACGTCCGCGTTGGGCTTAGCGTGTTTCACCGATCATATAAGCTGGAAATCAATCCATTTTTTTTAAGAATTTCAAGGGATTTCTATCACAGATTTATATGATATCGAATGGTGAAGAAAAAAAATTTTTTTTTAAAGAGAATGAAAGAGGCGGGGTTTATTATTTTTATGAGTAAATGAAATAAACTGAAAACCTGTTATTGCCAAAAAGCAACGTGCAAAAAAATTTTTTTGAAAGGTTCTAGAAGGAAAACAGTTAGATGCCTGATCGATGGTGAGATTTTTTTTTGTGTGTGGGGACGCGAAGATTTTTTTAAAAGTAAAGTCAGTCTGGTTTGAATCATCAATGTGGATAGTTTTTTTTTCGATACAACATATGGCGGCGAGTTTTGAAAAAATGATGGAAGAAACATAAAAATAATAAAATGTGCATAAATTTTGATTACGAAATGAATAAAATGAGGAAGGGAAATCGCGAAATAGTTTATTTAAAGTCCTTTTTACGAAATTTTCAAGAAATTAATAACTATCGTGAAACAAAATAAGAAAACACGCGGTTTTTTTGGAAAAAAGGGTGTTCAGTGAGGATTTTTTAGAGTCTGGTCAGGGAGAAGGATTTTTCTTGTCGTTTTTTTTTATGTTTTTTTGGAAAAAAAAAGAAAGGAAGGAAAGAGACATGCAGAGAGAAAAAAAATAATATCCATTTAATTTGCAGCATTGTTCTTTTTGCGCGATGTGTGATATAGTAACATCTCATAATTACAATGGTTTTCGCTTGTGTGTAAATTCCTGTTATATATAAAACTTTTTTTGTTATTTGTGAAAAAAAAAAAAATTTATCAAAATTTGAAAAAAAAAGAGAAAAAGAGAAAAATTGTTCTGAAATGATAAAATTAATTTAAGAAAAAAAAATAGAAAAAAGAAAAAAAGAAACAATAAAAAAATTTTTTAAATAAGCGTTAAATTTAACCAAATTGCTATAAAAAAAAGGGGCACCCAAAAGAAAACAAATTAATAACCAAATCATTTAAATTAAAATTAAAATTTTAAGAAAAGGAAGGAAAGACAGATACGGCTATAAACGAGGTAACAAATTTTAATTAAAATTTTTGCGTCTTTTTATTTTGCGCCAAAACAAAAAAAAAAAAAAATTATGGCGTCGAGATCATCAAATCCACTAGTCAACGGGTTTATATATTCCTATGCAACGGCTAATTATGAAGAAGGACCTCTCCATATGAATGCGCATTCATGCTCTCCAATATGATCATGCATCTGTAATCATACAAATATTACGTACTGGATCTTCAATCAACAATTTTTTTCTTGAAACGAAACTCAACAAAATTCGACATTTTATGAATAAATTTAAAAAAAAAAAAAAAAAATAAAAAAATTAACCTTTAAGAACATAAATCATTTTTTCTTTTAAAAAGCATAAATTTTCAGATAAATATATTTATAAAGAAAAAGGAAAAAAAAAAAGAAAAAAAAAAAAGGAAAACAAATATTCTTGTACTCACGTATACATGTACCATTTTTAGGTGCTTTTGGTAACCGAAAAATTTTTTTTTAAATATAATATTTTTTTTTTTTTACGAAATTATAAGCAATTGCATATTTATCTTTGTAAGAAAAAAGAGGGAAAAAAGGAATTTTTTTTGTAATATATATATTCACACACGTGTTATGAATAATGTGGCAAATGACCGATCTAAGTGAAAAAAAAATTAAAAAAGATTTTTTTTTAAAAATAATAAAGAAAAAAAAAGAATTTATTGAAACAAGGTGACAGGAATTTTATTTTTTTTTCTTGCGTGATGCTTCTCTTTGTAAATCCCAACTGGATTCGTTATAAATTCTACTGAAGGGAAAGGAAAAGGAAAATTGCTTATGACTATATCAGACGGTGAATAGTTTCAATGAGAGAGGGAGGGGGATGGAAGGGGTGTGGATGTTAAGAGAGCGCGAAGAAAAATTTTAAGGGACGATAACTAATTGAAGGGGCGGTTATCGTCAACGGGGGCCGGCATTCTGCTCCATGCGGGTGGAAAGTGCCCCAAAGTCCGGTTGGCAATAGCATCTTTGCCAATCGGCCCCGACATGCCTCGCAATGTTTTCGCGTTATGTTCGGTCAGTTTTGGTGACCAAGAACTAACGAACATTCCCTTTATTCGGTTGTTTTCGCCACAACCGAATTTTCCTTGCTTGATAGCTTGTGGTATCACCGTAAAGTCTAAACAACATTAATACTCATATGCACGCATAAATAATTATGTGTAATTTGATGGTAGATGGTGGTGAACAACGACCCACCCCTCCGGCGAGCTAGCAAGCGCAACTCAGCTTGGCGTGCAGCCTTTTTAGTTGTTCACATAAGCTGCACCATCTCATATCTTCTCCTCGCAAGGAAGAAGATATGCCGTAAGGATCATCAGGAGACTTACATTCTTCGTAACAACCCCATATGTAAACCCCGCAGTTACAAAAATAATATTTAATGTTTTTAAAATGTCATACTTGCACATTGGAAAAAAAGAGATGACAAACCAGAAAGAGGAGTCCGATATCAACCAAATAAAATGGCTGAACACGTTCTACAAGTAAGAATTGGAGCTGCCATACGTAGAAAACATTCAATTTCCACACAAAATTTTTCTATAAAAGGCAGTGCAAAATGAATAAAAATTCACGTTTTATCCAGCAGCGAAAGCGAATAGGATAAAGCAAAAAATTACACAAGCACTGTGGCTCAGTATAATAAACAGACAGTAATTTGACTGGGAAATGAAGAGAAATTAGACCCGATCTTCCCAATACTTCCCCTGAGAATGACAGAAAGAAAAAATTCCGCACAAAATAAGGAAAGAAAATTAAAATTTTTCATTAGAATGAAAGAAGTAACCTATAAATCAAATATATTAAATTTTACCACATGCTCCCTATAAGATAATTTTAGCAAGGAAGACCAATAATAGTCTTAAAATAGTTTTATGCGTTTTCGACAAAAGAATGGATGAAACGAAGAAAGCAAAAAACTCCGCGTGTTTCTTAAGCGCCTAATCTATGTACTGAAACTTTTTTCAAGTATTGGTACCTGTAAGAATAAATTGTACTAAAGTTTTTTTCAAGTGTTAGTGCTTATGTAACAGCAGTTTTGATAAGCACGTGGGTTTTTTTAAGTAGAAGAAATTTTTTGTTATGTATTTTTCAAATATTTTTGGTGTTAGTGCCTGTATGAATTATTATTTACATAAATGTTAGAACTGTTTATTAAAGCTAAATGCATATTCATCTCTGTTCCACCAACATAGCGTAATCTAAAAAAAATGATAGAACATAAAAAGATAGTGGGTTTTTTTTTATATACATTTTTTATTTAGAAAAAGCACACATGCATGGAAAATAACAAGAATGGGTGGCAAAAGCGGGCGGAAAATTCTGAAAATAAACGCAAAATTGGCGAGGTCACTCGTAATTTTTCACATTTTGTTCGCCAGTTTTCTTACTGTTTATTACACTGTGACTGTGGTAAAGTTTTTTGTTGTTCCTGTTGCATGGGTGATGGTGCAAGCAGATAAATAAAACCGGGATTTTTGATTATTTTTTTTTATCTGGAGTTAGAATTAATTGCGAATTACAGATTTTCTAATTATTTTCGATTTGTATCATTTTTCATAATTTTCATAATTTTTTATCCTTTTTTATCATTTTTTTTATTATTAATTTCATTTTTTTCCTTTTCATAAATTTTGGTTGTTTTTATTAATGATGAAGATTTTTTTGAATTCAGCGATGTAAATAACTAATGTTTCTTTTCTTTTTTTTTGTCGAATAAAAATTGAATTAACTATTTTACTAAATTCTTGCATTTCATTATGCCCTATGGTAGGTACTACCAGAGGGTATATTAGTTTTGTCACTAAGTGTCCGTCCGTCCGTCCGTTTGTGGACAAGATAACTTAAAAACGCGCTATCCGATTGTATTGAAATTTAAAATGTAAGTTGGCTATTCCTTAACTGCTTTTGGTATTGCATTTGAGCAATATCGATTCGCGGGGGGCAAAGTTATAAAGGAAAAACCAGGGTGACCAGAAAGTTTTGTCGTTTTTTTGGTTATGGTTTTTCGGGTGTAATTGGAAAATTTGTCAATCGATTTTGTTTAAATTAATTACACAGATTAACTGCATAAATAGACGATACTGTATTAAATTTCAGTCACATCGGTCGAAGGATAGTGGAGAAAGAAATAGTTCTAGCCTAAAATAAGCCTGTTCATAAAGTTTTTCTGATGTATTTTAAAAATTTATATACCGATTTGAATCAAATTTACGAAACGTGTTTATGCTATTAGACTCCAGCCTACCTGTAAATTTGAGCAAATTTGAGAATGAAGAAATGAAGTTATGGAGAGAAAAACCTTAAGATATTGAGTTAAGTAGAAAGTTCGTGGCGTTTTTTCCAATAGATGGCTTTAGAGTCGTATAACTTTAGTAGTTCTAATCCTATCAAGTTATATTATAGCGCGCTTAAAAGGTGACATTTTATAAAATATTTGTGAAAAAAATTGTGAAATTCAGGCAGAACTAATTGGGGTAATTTGGTTTGGGAAATGAGCCAAAATTCTGAAAAAAATTCCCTATATTAATGCTCCATGTAAGGTACTGCCGTCCGTCCGTGGACAAAATAACTCAAAAACGTGTTATCCAATTTTGATGAAATTTAGAATGCTACTTGGTTATTGCCATAGTGGATTTGGTATTGCATTTCAGCAAAATCGACTGAAGGGGAGGGAAGTTATTAAACAAAATCGAGGGTGACCAGAAAGTTTTGTCGTTTTTTTATATGGTTTTTCGGATTTAACTGGAAAATTTGTGAATCAATTTTGTTTGAATTAATTATATTGGTTCAATACGTAAATAGACCACACGATGTTAAATTTCAGCAAAATCGGTCTAAGGACAGTGTAGAAAGAAATAATCCTAGGAGAAAATAAGTTTGGCTATAAAGTTTTTTGATGTACTTTAAAAACTAGTATACTGATTTAAATAAAATTTGCAGATTGGATTTATCCTATTAGGGTCTAGGTTACTTGCAAATTAGACGACGGCATCAAAAAATTGGCTATAGGCCGATTTTAAGTTATAATATGTTCTTTTAATTCTTTTGTTTTAAAATACTTAAGTAATTTTCTCGTCTTGAAACTTTACATGAACTACCAAGTACCTGCCACAAATTCTTTTCATGGGATCAGCACCCAAGCGAAATTAAAAATACCCAACTTTCTTTTGTTCATTTTTCTTCTAACTTTCTTGTCTGGAACTTTTTCAATCATGCATTTCTTTACGATTTTTATTTGTGTACTGCAATTCCGTTCTTCTGCTACTCGAATGTTAAAGAAAATGATGTTCCTTTAAAATGTGTGCTTGGTTGTAATTGTCCCAAAAAAAAAACTTTCGTTATTTCCGAATACAAGATGTTCAATCATTTCTAAATGTCTTCGATTTTCATATTATTCTTATTACGTAATTGTGGTAAAAGTGCCCGGTGCAGCCTCACGATAGTAAAAAGGTTTGGTCCACACTTTCAACCACAGTATAATAATAATCACGTCGGGTTCACTAATTATTGCGTTATGAGATTTGTTCTAACTTTGAATACAAAGTTATATCCCAGAAATATCCCAGATACATAGTCTTTTTTTAAAAAAAAGCTATTGTTAATTCCTTTTAAAAAGTTATAATTTTTATAATAATTAAGAACGATTATGTATTTATGGGATATTTGATTTTTAGTTTTAGCTGCCCTTTTAATGCTAGGCTCTCTGACTCACTGAATATTATTTTTCACACAAAAAATAAATATTATAAAAAAGCTAACTTGGTTTAAAATTTATTATTTTAATGTTTTTAACAAGTATTATAAATACTAGATCAAAAATTAAAACTAAGTAAAATTAAGATAAATTATATCTAAGTCAAATGTATGTTCATTCACTAAACTTCATCATCATAATTATCAAGAAAATATATCGGTAGAAACTTGAGTTGCTCATCAAGAACAGGCAATAATGAATCCACACTACCATTTATTTGACCTTGCAATTTGAATGTTGGCATGAAATGATCAGTAATTATATCGTCTGCACCGAATGAAGTTATTTGGATCCAAGTGTTGTACTCTCGAATATTGTTAAGGAAATGTTTCGAATGCGTCGTCGTTCCAGATAGCAATGTTAATAATGGTTTTGGTTCTTGATTTAATTCTAGAAATTTTACTTGACCATGAACCCAATACAAACCTCGTGCTTCCTTTTTGTATTTTAATGCTTTCCAATGTGCACACACTTGATCCATATTACCAATATCAACATTGCGATGTGAATTGTAATCAATTGCTGGGTCATAGTTAAATGCAAGGCTTAGAAATATTATTCAATTAGTGTTATAAATTGCTACTCTTACTTATCTATATCTAACACCTTGTTCTTCATTTTTTATTTTACGTTCAAATTTGTCCGTGAATGTGATACTTGATTTATAATTTGTTCGTTTCCTGATGCGAGTTCCTCTTGTGATTGTCGTGATCATAGTGCACGTACGTGATTTTTTTAACCAATATTTGCACGTAGTCTTGGCATTTTGATTAACTTTATAAATTTAGTAATTTTAAACACTTCTCGATATTTACTTTGGAGGTATACATGAAGTCTAAAGTCTACGCGGATAAGCCATCTACGATTGATGCGTTGGAAGTAAACATTACTAATAAATAATAAATGGTATCGGGTGTTCTTTCGGCTATTAATAAAGTTTTCACGATCGCATTCAGTGATATGTGTTTTATTTGAAATACTTTCACAAACAAAAATAGAAGGCACATATTTAAAGGTTAAAAAATTTGTGTATGAATTTTGCTAAATTTAATTACGTATGTTGCTTAGATTAGAGACAGGCATAGGGTTTCATACCTTTGTCACAGCGTAATAAACAGTAAAAAAAACTGTTGAAGAAGGTGAGAAAACTGACGAGTGCGTTTATTTTTAGAAATTTACGCTAGTTTGATTCCTCTCTAATTTTTATTTATACATGTGCGGTTTTGCTCAATAAAAATGTATATAAATTCAAACCACCATCTTTACCTACTTATCATTTGTTTCAGATTTCATTAAGTTAGTGCAACATAGTTAAACACTAATTCTATTGTATTTACAGAAATAAGTCACGAGGTATCCAAAATTGATATTTTACGATTTGCCCGCTATTTTCAAAAAATTGCCAATAGCCCTACTCCCTAATTAGGCTCATAAAAATATGTGAAAAAAGATCGCTATGTAGAATATATTGTATATGCATAAAATATTATTATAAGGGTGAAATAAATTCGAACTCTAATGAAAAAATGAAGCAAAAACGCAATTTCTATATGTCAGCAACATTTTCTTGGTTGTATTTGACATGAAAATTCATATAATTGCTTGTCAGTATGTTTTTGAACGACTCGAAGGAATGTTCGAAACACTCCTCAAATTCCGCCACATAATTTCCTTCCACTTCACAGTAGAATGCAATGAACCAACCCCTTTTGTATTATGGCATCCTTTAACTATACATTCCATCCTAAAAAATTTAAAAGTTGTAAATATTTTTATAATAAGCAAAGTACTTCTCTTTTCTTCGTTATTTTGATAAAAACTGATTTTTCATCTTCTAAAACTTCTTTCCGTTAAATTTTTTTCCATTCTATTTTACCAATTAAAATATCTATTCGTACAGGCTTAACCCATGAAAAAAGTCGGTGAAATTGATAGCGGTAGTGCTCCAAAAAAAATTGCTGTATTCTTTTGGAAAAAAACGGGTAGCGAAAAGCTTGTAAGATTTTATTCATATTTTTTTATTGTTTTTATTTCAAAAAATTACGCAAAAAATAAGGAAAGAAAATCATTGTGTATTAGAAAGAATGAAGTAACCTATAAACCAAATATATTCTATTTTACAACGTGCTTCCTATAAGATAATTGGAGCAAGGGAGTGCATAAATAGTCTTATGGACTTTAAACAAAAGACGGCATTAAAGAAAGAAAGCAATCTAAATTTTTTTTTAAGTCAATTTTTGTCAACAAATACCACGTGCTTTTTAACGCCCAATTGTTTGTACCAAACTTTTTTCAAGTGTTGGTAGCTGTAAGAATAAACTTGTACCAAACTTTTTTCAAGGATTGGTGCCTGTAAGAATAAGCATTTTTCATAAGCATGTGTATTTTTTTTTATGTGTATTTCAAATATTTTAAGTGTTAGTTCCCGTGTAAAAAAACAATACCTTCTCACCAGGCCAGCATATAGACGAAAATGATGTCTTAACTTCAAGTGTGTGAAAATGGAAAATAATTATGAACACTAAGGTTAAATTAAAAAAACATGTTTCTAATGTAATTTGCATTATAAGCCTGTTTCTCTCTTTTAATTTTTGGCGCTTAATAATTATTTCTTTTTTCCACACATCAGAAGTTACGATGTCTTTTCGTTTGCATGCTGGCCTGATGAGGTATCTAGAAGGCATTGGAATAGGCATTGTTATTTTTTATATAAGTGTTAGAATTGTTTATTTATATTTAATCTATACTCATCTCTAAAAAGATGGCGATTTGAATTTATATACATTATTTATTGAGAAGCAGCACACATAGTACATGGAAAATAAAAATTATGGGTGGTAAAAACGGGCGTGTAATTCTAAAAATGAACGCAATATAGGTATTGTCAGTCGTCAGTTTCACATGTAGTTCCCCTGATTTCTTACTGTATATTATACTGTGCCGATACTTTGAATTTATTAGCAATTTGATAGAGTCATGCTTTTTAACTCGGTGTTGCTGCTAAGTTCTAACAATGAATGGTAGAGAGCTTGGCGAATGCTTACATTCAAATTAGGTTTCTTCAGAATGTCAACCCTGCGGAGAAATTTCAGAAAAACCGTATAGCAATACGAGCGCACAGAAAGAAACAGAACCTTCGCAGAAAGGAAGAGACACAGTCTTTTCGCAACCGCCGCCAAAATACAGATTATTACCAACCGCCGTCGAATACAGTCGATGTATAACCGCCGAAGTATAACCATCGTCGCCGCATGTTATTTTAAAACGATTAATACTAATTTTCCGCCGAATATAAGCAACGTTTATTTTACTTGTATTTTCCATTTCTTTATTATTATTATTATTGTTTTAAATAAAGTATTTTTCTTATTAATTAAAATTTAACAATTCGCGTTTGTATCTGTTTCACTCCACGCCCCGCTCATCCATCCAATCCAGAACTCACTTCCGTTCTTAATAGTTCAGAAGTGGGATAAAATTGTGAAAAAAAGTGCTTTCGTGAGTAGCTGGATTTTAATTCGTACCTGTGAAACAAAGAAATTAATTTAAAAAAAACATTTGAACGCGCATTTCAAAATATTTTCAAACAACGCAAGAAAACAATCGTTCGTTGTTTTTTTTAAGGAGAAAAAAATTGCGCAGTGAAAAAAAACAACACAAAAACCAAATATCGAGTGCTTTGCGTTTGTGTTAGTTTTTTTCCGAACGATTCTGTCGCGCAGTAAAGTTTGAAAAAGTATAGAATATTCGGGATTATTATTAACCGCTGCCGAACTAACAAAAAAAAAAAAAACACTATTGCCGAACTAACAAACAAAATAATATTGCCGCACTAACAATAATATTTTGCCGAACTAACTTGAAAAAAATCGTGTTGTGTATTTGCAAGTACACTTAAAAAAAATCTGCCGTAAAATTTATGAAAAAAATTATCAACTTAACTATTGTCTGTGAGAAAAAAATTTGTGCCGTGAATTTGAAATCATTGAATTCAAAATATTACACTGAGAAAAACCTGCCGCAAAATTAATGAAAAAAAAACATTTTTTTTTAACTACTTTATTTTCCCTATATAACGTGTGATTCAAACCTTACTTTTTTTTTCAATAGGGTTTTTTTGACAGATCACGCGTGACCAGTGTCATTCTGATTTGTCATTTTTGTTCAGTATTGTATGGCAATTCATCATGTCAAGACTTACATCTGAGCAACGTTTACAAATGGGCGCTTGAACGCATCGAAGAAAATCCGGAATTTTCAAGCCAAATTTTGTTCAGTGATGAGGCTCATTTCTGGCTTAATGGCTACGTTAATAAGCAAAATTGGCGTATTTGGGATGATGAGCATCCACAAGAGTTTCAAGAGCTACCATTACATTCATTGAAAACAACAGTTTGGTGTGGTTTATGGGCTGGGGGCATCATCTATCCGTATTTCTACAAAAATGCGGCCGGCGGCCACGTTACCGTCAATGGTGAGCGCTATCGTGCCACGATAACGGACTTTTTGGCACCTGAAATTGAAGCCCGTGGTCTCGGTAATATTTGGTTTCAACAAGACGGTGCCACGAGCCATACAGCCCGTGTTACAATAGATTTATTGCAAAATCATTTCGGTGAGCAATTAATTTCTCGTTTTGGCCCAGTGAATTGGCCACCAAGATCGTGCGATATCACACCTTTGGACTTTTTCTTTGGGGCTATGTAAAGTCAAAAGTCTTTGCCGATAAACCAGTGACAATTGAAGCATTGGAAGCGAACATTACACGTGTCATTCATGAGATTCCGGTCGAAATGCTTGAGAGAGTGATCGAAAATTGGACCGCCAGACTGGCCGAGCTGAAACGTAGTGCCGGCCAACATTTGAAGGAAATTATTTTCAAACAATAATTGCCATACTATGTGCTTAAAGTTGATAATAAAGATTTGATATTTGCATTCAATTCTAAGTGTTTTATTATTATACTATAATTCATTTCTTATCCTTAAAACTAAAAAGTATAAAAAGTTTTTCTTAAATTTTAAATTAAAAACTACACTAAAGGCTAACTAAAGCTACTGAGTCTAAGATTAATTCATTTTTTCCTACTTTTAACTCTATTTTTTTTTTTTTTAATATTTTTAAACAATTTTTCTTTTTATGGAGGAAAAGGGATGAAAACCTTCCACCAATTAACTCTTTTTTTTTGGCACTTAAATTATTTATAAATAACAAACAAGACAAGACAACATTTACACGAGCATACTGAGTATCACACGTCTCGATGACATATTCAGGAATTAACATCCCCGTAAGTCGGGCGATACTCCGATGGGAAATAGGGATAAGGGAGGGGTTGGAAATTAGTATTTGATTTATTTTAAATCGCAGGTCGGACCTCTATTGAGATCGGTTCTAGAGCCGGTGATACACTGTTTTCATGTCCACCAGTATTTGCTATGGTATGGATTAAGTCCTTTATCTCCATAAGAAATATCCGTAGAAAATCTGATCTGGTTCGGTATATCCTTTATATTTCTTGGGTTATAAAGTATCTTTTTATCGTTCGAATGACGATAAACATGATATATCGACGGGATCATATTTCTGTCTTGGATATAGGCTTTCTTATCGAGATAAATAAATCCTTCCGGTGGGAAGTATCCAGTTATCCTTGCACTCTCAAAGTATGCGTGATCCACATGATAAGGCAAATATATATTATCATTTTCGTGTACTTGCACGGCTTTGCATATGTGATCACGTATCAGCTTGAGTGTGAAACTATCAAGATGATGTACATTTGGTGAGTTGTACAGGGTTTTATTAGGATAATGGTGTAGGGTTTGTAAATTCCTGAACATATTTAGCGCGGTGCGCAAGCACTTACGTTCGAATACGCGGATTTTCTCCATATAGGATGGAGAGATGTTATACCACACCGGGCATCCGTAAGTAAGTATAGGATCAGCGATTGATAGCATATTATTTTTACGCGGGTGTTTAGATATTTGGTGTAAAAAAGTTTTCGAATTTTGTGGCAAGCCGTGTTAGCACTTTCCAATCTTATGTTCACGTGTTCGTTGAAATAAAGAAATTGGTCTAGGTGTACACCCAAATATCGAACTACTTTTTTAGTCTCAATTAACTGGTTGTTGAGAGTTTTAATTTGAAATTGTTTATAATTCTTCCTAATATTATTTTGCGCAATATAAAGAGGTGTTCTAAATAAAATGCTTTCGCATTTATTAAAATTAATTTTTAAGTGGCAGTTTTTACTGTACTCTTGTACTTCATTGAAATGATGTTGTACTTTTTGTGTTAATATTCGAATTTTTTTATTGTGGTGATATATAACCAAGTCATCTGCAAAGGCAATGGAATTATTTGGTTTCATTTTTAAAGGATCGGCCGTGAAAATATCGAATAGTATTGGGGAATTAACAGTGCCTTGTTGCAACCCATTTTTAATTCTGTAAGTTTGTTCCGATCGTTTATCGCCATCAGTTAGGTAAAATTCCTTTTCTATTATCATTTCATAAATCAGTCTAATTAGGTGTTGTGGATAGACTAAGTAGTTAACTAGTTTGTATATTAAACCTTTCAACCAGACGGTATCGAAAGCCTTTTCAAAATCAATCAGACATGCCCCAGTTGCTTCTTGCTTGTTTTTGTACCAGATTATGTCTGACACAAGTTTTGTAACTGCATGTGTCGTTGAGTGTCTGTGTTTGAAACCATACTGGTTATTAGGTTTAATATCTCCAGCTTTTGTGAAATGAAGGAATGATTTGTTTATTACTTTCTCATATACTTTACTGATATTCGGCAGTAAACTAATCGGACGATAATTACTTACTGAACTTAAATCTTTGCCCTTTTTTGGAATTGCAAAAACCTTTGCAGTTTTCCACATTTTTGGAAAGGCACTGGTGTTTAATAAGTTATTAAAAAGCGTAGAGTAATCTTTTATAATTGAGACAGGTAAGTGTTTTAGTACGATATTTGGGACGCGATCATTACCCGAAGATTTTTTGTTATTAATTGTTCGAAAAATTTCAGTCAATATGTCTGTAGATGTAAAATAATTATTCAAGAATTCATCGGGAATATCGTTCGCTCGAAGCGAAGAAGAAAACTGAAGAATTGTTTGGCTGGAATTTATTGCGCTTTTGTGTTGAGTTATAAAATTTTTGAAGATATTTTCGACCAAACTGCGCGTAGAATTTTTTGAATTGAAAGGAATTTCCTTATGAACATCTTGAAGAAAGCAACCTAGAACATTTAATTTATTTAATTTAGAATTTATCAGAATTTTTCCTTCCTCAATCGGAAATTGAGTGACAGAGATTTGAGCATCAAGTATGATGGCTCTATTTAATTGATTGTCCTCTATCGAAAGGTTTTCAATTTCTGATTTTCTTTTTGAGCGGAAAATTCTATTAATATTTGGATTCATATTGACTGGATCGCTTGGTGATATATTCTCAATTTTTTTTTCCAGTAGTCATTAATATTGTTTGTCATATTCTGCTTCAGCAATATTCTGACGTTATTAATAACTGATCTGTATCGTTTGACAACTGGGTCTTGGGAGCCATCGTTTATATATGAATAATTAGCACGAATATAATTTTTCATTTTACTGACAATGTTGTTCTTATACGCAATCAGATTTCTTATTATCCTCGACATATAAGGTTTAACGGAGTCGATATTGTTTGACATTTTTGGTACTGTCCTGTCAATTGTCTCAATAATAACAGAATTGATTTTATCTAGGAAATGTTCAATTTCTTTGTGTTCTAGATTCCGATTCGCTGGTATCTGAATATTTTTATTTTCATAAATTCTCGTCATTTTCTTTTGAAACTTTTTCCAATTCAACATTTTGAAATTCAGCATATCTGAAGGACTATTTGAATTAATATTTAAAATATTGAATAGTGACTCTCTTGAATGCTGTACTTTTAAGTGTACTGCATTATGGTCACTATCGTAGATGATCGCTTGTAAAGAATTCGTTGTTGTTTCGTCATGTAGATTACAAGAATCTTCATAGCATAGACGGTTATCCATTAGAAAAATATGCAGATACGAGTTTCCGCGAGTAAAAGTTGGTAATATACCCGCTAGTAATTTCGATCTGTAAATAATTGTGTTATCATTGAGCCAACGGACAAGGTGTGTTCCTCGTGTGTTATTGACTTCGTTTTTCGAATTTCCATGTTTGGCATTTATATCGCCACCAATTATATAAAAGTTGTTCGGATTATTTAATTGGAGTGTTTCAAATAAGATGCTCAGTTCCGCGGAAAACCCATTACCAGTTTCATGTTTTGCATATGCGGCCACGATAAATAAGTTTTGATTTCGTGTTAGTTTTATTCGAATGATTGTTGTCTTTAACGTTTTAAAATTAAGAATTATGTCATTTTCGATATTTTCGTACGCGATATTTTTCCGGATAACAATCGCTGTTCCGCCTGCTTGCTTCGCTCTTGGTCAATCCGTTCTTATTATGTTATAGTCTTTCAGTGACACTTTATGGATTTTCCTGAGCTTGGTTTCGCTCAAGAGAACCATATCCGCGTTTTGAATTTTCAGAAAGTTTGTCAGATATGCCCGTCTAACATTAGAGATTATGGAATTAACATTTATTGTATAAATGTTGAAAGCAATTGTGGCTGAAATTCTGTTGGGCAGTATTGTATGAGCTTTAGATCTTTGAAGATTCGCCATTTATACACGATTTTCAAAATATCGTACAGTACCGAATTTTTTTCGGAATGTACACCAAGTTGATTTTCGATACCAGATAAAGGATTTTCCAG
This sequence comes from Xylophagus ater, assembly GCA_963422695.1. Classification (NCBI taxonomy): domain Eukaryota; kingdom Metazoa; phylum Arthropoda; class Insecta; order Diptera; family Xylophagidae; genus Xylophagus; species Xylophagus ater. Next base: position 40,963,178 of record OY730480.1, read on the forward strand.
TGACTTTAATAATTTAAGGATTTCGTGAAAGTTATTAGTCTGACTTTGCAAATTTTCTTATGGTGTTGTAATTTGTGTATTATTACTTGTTATATTAGTGTTTTCGCTTGGTGTACCATTTTTCGTAACAGAGTTTTTTATTATCTTTGCAAAACTTACGTTTGGTTGTACGAAGTTATTCACAAATTTGAAGTTCTGTTCATTTTTGGTTTGTTTATCTAGCAGTTTTTGCCGAATCAACTTTTTCATTGCTACATACCTGGGGCATCCTCTGTATGAAGCAGGGTGCCCATTACTTTGACAATTTACGCAATAGATTTTATTTTTTTCCGTTATTTCAAGAATTTTGCATTCCCGGGGACTATGATTTTCATTGTATTTTATGCATGGAAAATCCATACTGCAGTTACTGGCAGAATGTCCGAAACGCTTGCATTTGCGGCATTGTAATACGTCGGTATTCTGCAATTTTTCGAAACGAATCATTTGATTCATAATATGTCGGATGTGTTTCAATCCGTTGATATCAGAATCAGCCGTAATTTGTACAATGTACATAGGTAATTTCCTACCATCGGTTTTCGATTTGGTAGTCTCGAACTGTGAAACTTTTATAAATTTTAAATTAGCAATTTCATTTTCTCTTTCTTGTAATTCTACAAGAATGTCTTCATTTTTCGTATTGGTATCAATACCTTTAAGAAGGACTGTATGAGGTTTGATGGATTTTGGAGTATAGGTAAAGAACGGTGCACAACATTCTTCTAACAATTTCTTTATATCCTCATATGTTTTTATGTCAGATGTCAGAATTGATGCCTTGCTTGCACTAATTCGTTTGATCATAAAATTTTTAGTTTTTAGTTTTTCTATGATCGCTTTTTGTATCAAATTTATGTTTTGATTGACGACGTTAATTGGTGGAAGTCTTTCCGTGGCTTTAACTTTTTTAGTATTTATTCCATTTTCGATAGTATTATTTATTTCTATATTAGAATTGTTATTATTATTATTATCATTATTTGCTTTATTTTTTTTAGTTCATTGTGATGTTTTAATTGCTTCAGCGATTCAATAGGTGGAAATTCATCCATGTTTTCGGATGGTCCATCTACTGCCATTTCAGCTTGATCTTCGTCTTCATCTTCGTCTTCTGGGGCAATTGTTTGGTATCTATTTGTATACTCTGTCTCACTTTTTTTGTTTGCTAATTTTTTATTGTTGTTATTTTTATTATTATTATTGGTTTTATTACTATTATTGTTATTGTTTTTGTTTTTTTTCACTGGTGATGGTGATGTATTTCCATGTTGTTGTGTATTCACTTGTTGTGTTAATTGTTGGCGCAGAGCTTGAATTTCTAGTCCGAACTTTTCTAGTCTCTGGTGCAGTTCGTCACTATGTTTTTTAAGTTGGACGTTTTCTTCTTTGAGCTTTTCCATCTCACCAGTTTCATTATTGGATGTCATATTAGCTGTAAACATATAATTGTCTCTTATATTACTCTTACCGTTATTTATGTTTGCCTGGGCAGACATCAATTTAGCTTCCGCAACGTTCTGTATTGCCGTAGTTCATCTTTATTTGTAAATTTTAAAATTTGTACCAATGACCTTGCCGCGCTACCTGCGGAACGCGATCTCATGTTTGCAATCTTTTGTTTCTTTCTGGACATATTTTTAAATACCCCCAAAAAAATGTTGTTCTAATTCATTTCACTATCCACATACGATTTTATTTAATTCTTTTTTTAAAAGTTTCACTGCTTTTCACTTCACACACAGCCTACTTTCCTTTCACAAAAAAATGAAATAAACAAAAAAAAACAACAAAAAAAAACCAAATTTTCCCTTTCTTATTTTAATTTATTGTGAAATATTTTTTGATTTTTTTTGTTGTTGTTCAAATCGAACCGTTTTGTAGGTATTATAACCTCACAAATTATTAGTTTTTTTTCTCATACACTTTGTTTTTATGTTTTTAAACCGAATTTACTAAATATAATTTTTTTAATTATCACAAATAATTATATTATTAAAACTCTACACGCTTTCCGCACAATAGTTAGTATTAATCACTTTCTTTTGAAAAAAATATATAGAATTTATTTTCAACAAGACTTTCTCTTTTGATCCTTCAATTGAGAATGAAAAAAAAAAAAAAAAGATTATTCATTTAACTATTGTCTGTTAGAATAAAATTGTGCCATGAATTTTTAAAATCGTTGAGTACATGAAGGAAATTTATCGTACCACGAGTTTTAAATACTGCCGAGTTAACAATAGTTTTATTGCCGTGAATTTTAAAACCGTGACTTCAAAACATTCAAGTACATTGAGCAAAATTTATTGTGCTGCGAATTTAAAACAATTCCGAGTTTATTGCGCCGTGAGTTTAATCGCGAAACAATTAAAGTACAGTGAAAAAGTTATTGTGCCGTGAATTCGAAATAAGAATATTGCGTCGTGAATTTAAAATCCGTGAATTTGTACCCTGAAACAAATATTTGCATATTGACAAACGATCTGCAAAATTTGTCAATACCAAAATTGAAAAAAATCCTCCAAAAGGCCGGACGCTCTGTGACTGGTAATAAATCGCAACTGGTTTTAAGAGCACAACAACTAAGTAATGCAGGTGAAACGAGTGAAACGACGAATGGCGAATCAAAACGTAACTCATAATTTCAACAATTGCGGGATGAAATCGAGCGATTGAAACAACAATTAGAACAAGTACAATCACCAAGAGAAACCAGCAATGTAAGTGAAAGACAATATTTATCGCCTATAAATTATCACATTCAGGTTCGTGACATTATCGAATTGTTGCCTGAATTTGATCCATCAGCCAAAAGATCGCTAAACAGCCGTCAATTTATCAACAGAATAACCCGATTAAAAGATGCATATAGTTGGGATGAAAGAACATTAATATTTGCAGAGCAAACGAAATTAAAAGGGATTGCAAAGTTTTGGAACGACGGACTATCGGAAATATTCACTACTTGGGATGAATTTAGTTCACGTTTGCTTGAAGATTTCCCGTGCTTACAAAGTGATGCTGATGTACACATAAGTATGATGAATAAGACCATCAACAGTACATGCATAGAATGTGTTCTAAAGGCAGAATGGGCGGATTTGATGATTTGTTAATCATAAAGTATATTCGAAACAGAATACGTCATCCAAGTTTAAAACATGCAATAGCCGGAATACATTTTAGTTCTTTTAATGAATTGTTGACAACAACGTTACGATATTTGAATAATATTCAAAGAAATGAACTTCGAACCGTATCAACGACCGATAAACAGCCAACAAAAGTCAAATCAACTCTGAATGCGAATACTACACTCAATCAAAGAAATGATAAATCCGGATCCAGAAATAACGCTAATATAAACTTTAAAAGATCAGATAAATTAGTGTGTTATAACTGCTTCGATGTCAGACACATGGCAATAAATTGTCCCAAACCACAACGCCGAGTTAGATGTTCCAAATGTTTGAGAACGGGACACGATATTGAATATTATCCTGAACCGCAGTTAAAGTTCTCAGATGCAAAAACTTGTAATGTGGGACAAATCCAGACTGAAACATTGAAAACTATAGTCAAAGATATTCGTGTAAATACTACTATAATGACAGCAATGATAGATCCTGGTAGCGAACGATCACTGATCCATAGAAGTAATGTAAATCAGGTGAAAGGTACGACCGAATATGTAAAAATTCATCTGAAAGGTTTTGCTGGAAGTGCGTTTGAATGCAGAGAAAAGTTAATTTGTAAAGTGTTCATAGACAATGAAGAAATAAATGCTGAACTGTTCGTTGTCAATGATGAGACGTTATCCGAATCAGTTCTATTAGGAGCCGATGTATTATGCAACGAGGAAAAACGATTAGCTATTGAATGGCGACAATGCAAATTAGAATCAATTGCCGCAATAAATATAAACAGTGAACTGCCGGACAACGAGAGAAAAATGGTAAACGACATGATAGAAAAGAACGCCGAATGTTTTGCCGAGAATTTTTCACAGCTAGGTAAATGCAATTTATCTACTATGACATTAGCGTTGAATACTGCTATACCAATTAACCGCAGACCATACAGAATACCTTTCCAAAAAAGAGAAAAAGTTCGAGGAATTTTAGGTCACCGAATTAGAAAAAATGGTATACAGCCTGGAGAAGAGAAAGTAGAATGTATTAAATATTTTCCTAAACCGACCGATGTACAGAGTGTTAGAAGATTTTTGGGACTCTGTGGATTCTTCCGAAAATTTGTGAAAAATTTTGCAGTCATATCGAAACCATTAACAGATTTATTAAAGACTAAGAACAATTCCACATTTAATTGGTCAACGGAACAGGAAAAATCGTTGGAATCGCTTAAAACAGTTCTGTGCACCGAACCGATTTTGCAGTTATATGATCCAGACCGTCGACATGAAGTACATACTGACGCCAGTACGGATGGATGCTGGTATTCTAATGCAGGGAATGCCTGACAAGCAGTTGAAAGATGTTTTCTACTACAGCCGAAAGAGTACAGAAAACGAAAGATCGTACCATAGCTATGAGTTGGAAGTATTGGCAATTGTCGAATCGCTTTCAAGATTTAGAATGTATATCTTGGGGAAACCTTTCCGAATCATTACTGACTGTTCTGCAATCGCCACAACGAAATCAACAAAACCGCTAGTACCGAGAATCGCTCGCTGGTTTTTGAAACTTCAAGAATATAATTTCGAAATTGTACACCGCGCAGGAACAAGGTTAGCACATGTTGACACACTCAGTCGTGCTCCAGTTTACGAGTCTCATGAACCAACCATTGTAACAAAAAATATAATGCGTATCGAAATCAATCATGACGACTGGTTAATTAGTATGCAGCAACAAAATCTGAAATTAGTTATCATGAAGATATTGAACGGAAAAATCGAACCCGAACAACGACCGCAAATACAAAAGGAATATACGCTAAAAGCCGGTAGACTCTTTCATAAGGAAGAAAATAAACACAAATGGGCCGTTCCAACCTCTATTCGATGGCGTATTGTCAGAATTTTGCACGACAATTTAGGGCATTTGGGTATCGAGAAAACTATTGACCGAATAAAGGAAAATTTTTGGATGATTTTGAAACCGATGATGATCCTGTAGACGAACGCGAAACCGAGACGGTTTCATGTCAGGAAGGGCCGAACTGTCAACCCTGCGGAGAAATTTCAGAAAAACCGTATAGCAATACGAGCGTACAGAAAGAAACAGAACCTTCGCAGAAAGGAAAAGACACAGTCTTTTCGCAACCGCCGCCAACATACAGATTATTACCAACCGCCGTCGAATACAGTCGATGTATAACTGCCGAAGTATAACCATCGGCGCCGCATGTTATTTTAAAACGATTAATACTAATTTTCCGCCGAATATAAGCAACGTTTATTTTACTTGTATTTTCCATTTCTTTATTATTATTATTGTTTTAAATAAAGTATTTTTATTATTAATTAAAATTTAACAATTCGCGTTTGTATCTATTTCACTCCACGCCCCGCTCATCCATCCAATCCAGAACTCACTTCCCTTCTTAACAAGAATTTGCAGCCAAAGAATTGCATTCCACCCAAAATTGTCGTATACGGCTATATTAGTATAGTGTATATACAATTTAACTCATACTGTAAAACAATATGAATGCAAATGATATAACACCATACATAAAGAGAATAGCGATCAAATGCTAACAGTGGAAGTTTAGAGTGCCAGTAAGAGTTGATTGGTTGCCAATATCACATGTAAAATAAATTAAATAAATAATAATTAGAGAAACAAAAATTAGAAGTTTTTTTTAAATTAAATAATATATTTCAGGGACTGTAACAACGGGGCTTATATTCTTTGCGGTGTGATTGAAATCATGCTGTAATCGGGATAGAAACGAAGTAGCAAATACCGCGATGACCTGAAAGCATATCTTCTTCCTTGCGAGGAGAAGATATGAGGTGGTACAGCACATGTGACTAACTGAAAAGCTGCACGCCAAGCTGAGTTGCACTTGCTAACTCGCGGGAGGGGTGGGTCATTGCTCACCACAATCTGTCATCAATATTACACGTAGATTTTTTCGTGCAAATGAATCTGAAATGTCCTAAAAACTTTGTTGTAGGTAAATTAAATTACGCAAGCAAGGAATATTCGGTTGTGGCGAAAATAACCGAAATCAGGGAAAGTTCGTTAACCTATTGTTCTCCAAAACTGAACAAAACTTCACGTTTGCCTTTGCGAGGAATATCGGGTCCGATTGGCTAAGTAGTGTGCCAACCGGATTTTTTTGGGACTCCCCCCACAACTTTGTAGCAAGAAACAAAATCTCGGCCTCCATGAGCGCGTCTGAACCATAGAGTTACATTAACTGGAGATTTCATTTCTCTCGTTTTCATACAAAATTATGAAGGGCAAATGGTCACTATTTTATCTTCTCGCTCGCTTACTCCAAACGATGGAAGCCCAAATTTCCAAGTTTTATTTTCTCTTTTCCCTAATTTGAAAATTTGTAAGTCTTCAACTCGAAGAATGCTGATTCATAATTCTGTTATGATCTGCATCAAATCAGTGTCACTTTTCATGATATTTAATGGATGCCATCATATGAGTTAAGTACCGTGATTGAATTCCAGTTATAACCTTGTGCTTAATCTACAAAGGTTTTTCTTTTGTTTCATTTTGTTTGGTTTTTGATACATCTGCCGCGTTCTTGTTGATTTTTTTCCAATATATTGGGCCATAACTACACTAGAAAATACCAAAATGTATAAATTACCTTACTTGCGATGACAACGAGTTCCAGTAGTAAATTTTGCGCCTCAAAGCAGTCGGAAACTTTTAGAGTCGAGTCCACGCCAATGTGAATTTTATTAAATCTCTTTTTTCCACAAACTTCTTCTTTTTTCTTGCTAATTATTTTATTGAAAAAAAAACATTGAAGATTGGAAAAAACCCTTTTTGCATTTAAAACTTATATTCATTTTATTTTTAATTCTACATAATATTGTTTTTTTTTTTCACTTTTCCCTTTCAATTACACAATAAAAAAAATTATCTTCTCTTTTTTTCTTCATTTAAATTATTTTAAATCTTTGTCAGAAAAAAAATTCTAATTTTCATTTTTCTTTAATTTAATTTTTTTTTAATAGCGTTATAAAACACAACTAAATTTTCTCTTTTTTTGCGAAAACTGTCTAAATTTTAATTTTCCATCTAGTAACAACGGTTCAGGCTTATTAAAATTCATTGTGGAAATTTTATTGATGTCCCAAATTTCTTTTAGTTTTTCGAAATATTTGATCGGGATTTTAAAAAGAAAAGAAAATGAAGCTGTGAGAATAGCCATTTTGCTCATTTTAATGGGTGCTGATGCTAATGTTAACTAAAGAACTTAACACTCTTCCCACCAATAAAGTGATCAATTGAAGGTTTTGGATGCGCCAAATAAGAACTGTTTCAATATGTTGCGAACTTATTTTAAGTACAAATCCAAACAAGAAATAATTTCAGGCACTTTAGTTTTATGAGCGAAAGTTCTGATTAAAAAAAATGCACAATTGACGAAAAAACATAATTAAATATTTGAATTTCGAAATAACAGCTAAAAATAAAAATTGCTAAATTCAGATATCGAGAACGATAAAATAATAAATTCGGGATATTGCCCAATAATGCAATAATTCGCGAAAATTATTTATCTAGAACAGGGCTTCTTAAACATATTTTCCCGCGACCCACTTTTTAAGTTCAAGAATTTCTGCGACCAATAATTGGCGGAATTTAAAAAAATATATATTTAAAATAACTCAGCAAAATTCGTATGAAAATATATGAAACTGCAATAGCTGGGGATGCCATAATAAAGAAGAAATATAAAAACTTACAGTCGTTTTAAATCAATAATTAAATGGTAATATTTAGTGAGAGTAAATTAAATCTTGGCTCGATTTTGTAAGTCTCATCTTTTAATTGCAATATTCTTCGTAGAGTTTTGCTTCTGGAAAGCCACCTAACTACGGCATGTAGAGGAGGTTTTCATAATTGAATCTCATATTATTGCAGAGCAGAGAAAAGAGACGGCTTTTTATAAAACTTATCCCAGTTACAACCTCTTTTACAACTTTATCTAATTCAGGGGAAATTTTTTTAGCTACTATGTATCATGCAATGAGTGAATTTAATATTTGAAGTATGGGGTAAAAGCCTTATTTTAGTAAAAAGGCCATTTAACTTTCCATTCATTGCAGCAGCCCCATCACTACAAACCCCAACACAATTTTTTCCATAAAAGCTGATGTTTACCAAGAAAATCCTTTAAAATGTTAAAAATAGAATCACCTGTAGTTCATGTTTTGAATGAGCAACAAAACATAAACTCCTCAACCAAATGATCTTCGAAACAATATTTTGCGTACGTTGAAACTTGTGCCATATTTGAAAACATATTAGTAATTAGTGTAATTTAATTGGAAATTTCCTGCGACCCAAAATGAAAACTCGAGACCCTACTTTGGGTCGCGACCCATAGTTTAAGAACCCCTGATCTAGAACAATGAATACAAAGGTTAGAACTTTCTACCTATAAAAGGGAATGCTAAAATTACCAAAAGTCAGTAGTAGTTATCGGATAGACGTAAACGATTTAAGTTAGACAAGTTAAGTTAACAAGTGTTAAAAACTAAAGTTAATAAATTTTATAATGGAAAGGGAGAATAAAAACAGAAATATATTTGCACAAGCATTTTGTTTTCTTTTAGAAACAAAGATCCAGATCAATACGACGTAATCCTTCTGTAATAATTATAATCACCAAACTCTCAGAATTATTCCACCTTACAAGAAAAGGGGAAATTCTTAGCAAGCTTTTGAATTTTTACGATCTAAAAAATAAACTACTGTGGTAGAAGACACCAACCCGTTGTTTAGTTTCAAGAAAGTATATAAAAGCACATTCTTTCACTAATAAGATTCCGGAAAGAGCTAAGGTGAGTACGTTCGTAAGACCTGTTACATAACACTGGGCCGAAGTACTACACGTGGGGAATTTTATCAAGAGTGGAAAAAACATTGGAGGAGCTGTTAAAACTTTTTGCAAATTACTGTAATCCAAAAAGGAATGCAATTTATGAACGAATAAAATCTTATCGCAGAATACAAAGAAGTGCAGAAAATTTTGACAGTTGTGCGACAGATCTAAGATATTTAGGATGTGAATTTGTAACGTGCAAGAATTTGTACATTACTATGATGCCTGAACGGCCTAAGTCCCCGTTGGGCTTAGCGTGTTTCACCGATCATATAAGCTGGAAATCAATCCATTTTTAAAATTTCACGGGATTTCTATCACAGATTTATATGATCTCGAATGGTGAAGAAAAAATTGTTTTTTTTAAGAGAATGAAAGAGGCGGGGTTTATTATTTTTATAAGTAAATGAAATAAACTGAAAACCTGTTATTGCCAAAAGCAACGTGCTAAAATTTTTTCGAAAGGTTCTAGAAGGAAAACAGTTAGATCGCCTGATCGATGACGAGAATTTTTTTGTGTGGGGACGCGTAAGTTTTTTCAAAGCGAAAGTCAGTCTGGTTTGAAATGTTATAGGAACGAGTCTGGTTTTTAAAAAGAGTCTTGTTTTGAAAGCCAAAGGGAGTAGGATTCGAAAAAAAAAAGTTCTTACGATAATTTTATATGCTCGTTGTTTTTTTTTTTTAAAGTTTCAAAAAAAAAGGAAGAAAATAAATAAAAATACATATTTCTTTTCAATGAAAACACAAATCTAAGATATTTAATTTTATTTCCTTCAATATTGTTTCCTTTTTGGTTTTCATGAAATGCAAATTTTGAAAACAGTTAAAAAAAAAAAAAGTCTGGTTTTTTGAAATGGTGAACAAAAAAAGTTAGAAGAAAAAAAAAGTCTAGGCCACATGTGGTACTAAAGTTTTTCAAAATATTAGTAAATTAAAAAAAAAAAAAGTAAGAAATTAATTGGTGGATGAATTGACAAAAAAATGTATATGCGAATTTGCGTTTCTATTGCGAAAAAAAAAGTTGAAATGTTTTGGCTCCCTTAAAATGGAGAATTTTCCATTAACTAACTCTGGTAATTGAATAAATATATACATATAAAGAATTTTGAAAATACAAAAAAAAAAAAAAAAAACGGGTTAGAATTAGAAGAAAAATGAGCAAAAGGCAAATTATGGTTTCTTTTTCTGAAAAAAAAAAATTAAAGAAAAGAAAAATTGTTTTCGCCACAACCGAATTTTCCTTGCTTGATAGCTTGTGCTATCACCGTAAAGTCTAAACGACATTAATACTCATATGCACGCATAAATAATTATGTGTAATTTGATGGTAGATGGTGGTGAACAACGACCCACCCCTCCGGCGAGCTAGCAAGCGCAACTCAGCTTGGCGTGCAGCCTTTTAGTTGTTCACATAAGCTGCACCATCTCATATCTTCAACTCGCAAGGAAGAAGATATGCCGTAACGATCATCAGGGGACTTACATTCTTCGTAACAACCCCATATGTAAACCCCGCAGTTACATAAATGGCGCCCAACGATTCGTTGGTTCTGCCAGCGGATCCTTAATTTTGTTTGCCATTTGTATTTTCGACTTCGGTTGAAATTACAAATGGAGCTCAAACAAAATTGTTAGACACATTTTCTAACGAGTTGATGTTTGAAAACGGTGTTTTGGTTGTTACCTTAGGGTAAACCAATATTTTCAGAAAAACAAATTTTTTTAGAAAATTTGGAAATTTGACTCAAACTTTTTTTCGAAACTTTCGAAACACCCTGTTTCAATTTAAAAATTTTCATCTGTTTTTTTTATTAGTCAACTTTTTTTTCTGAAGGTGTGTTCACATCATCAAAATTTCTGAACGAAGTTTTGATGTGAACATAATTTCGGATGTTCGTTTTTTTTTTGGTTTTCGATGTCTGGCTGACTTTTCGCGATTGCAGGTCCAATGTCCTTCGTAGTTTACGGTTGCAAGTTAGAATGCTAGTCAGGTCGTAGTTTTGACAAAGCGGCAACTATCTGCATATTCGTTTGTGTTTACGATCGGACTATTTCTTAACTAGTCTTGAGGATTTTTTTTTATACTTTCTCGGTCATTGGACCAGGAAAATGTGAGTGATGTTGTGGTATGGACTGTCGCGCATTTAATCGCATATTGTTAAATGTCATAGTACATCATACTTTATTGTGTTTGGTACGCGCGGTGTATACTGCGATATCCAGTGTAACGTTTGGGATCGAATCATGTATGAAGCCCAGTTTGGCTTTGTACAGTGTTAGATTCCTGCGAATAAGTAACATCTTATTTTCATTTCGTGAGTGCATGTCTGGTTTATGTTTTCTTCGTGTCGTCCACTTGTTTCGTCTCTCTCTCTCACTCTTATAAGGTTAGATATAATATAATTCTAGGTATGAAGGTAGATGTAGGGAAATAACTTCCTTTTGGGGAAATTTATTTAGATTTATTTGGGAATATTTTGGAAGGAAATTCTTTTGAAGGGATTTTTTTTTTCAAAGGGAATTTTTTTCTCCTTTTTCAATTTAATTGGTTTTTTTTTATTTTAGTTTTAGTTTCATTAAAATTGAGTTTAGTTTAGTAAGCTTTGTTTATTTTATTAAGTTTAGTTAAGTTTTTTTTTCAATTTGATTTAGTTTTTTTTCAATTTCGTTTTTTTTTAGGTTTAGTTATTTACAGTTTTGGGTTATAAAATTTTTTTGTGGAATCTATTATTTTATTATCTTTTTCGAAATTCTATTTGGAACATTTCCATTATTTTTATTTTTTTTACATAAAATATATTTTGGTGGGGAGTTTCTTTTTATATTGTTAGTTTTTTTTACTGTTATCAATTTTTTTTACATAAATATTATATTTTTTATTACAAAATTTTTTTTTTTTTTCGTTTTGGTTTTTTTTTGAAAAGGAAACATTCATAAAATTACCGGTTTGTTAAATTGTGCGTGTAACCGAATTTTCTATATACACATAAAAATATATTTTGTTGAAAAATTAGGGCCTGTTCACACCTGTTTTTGATTTTGATTCTGGTTATTATCTTTCCTTAAACAAAAGCCATGACTATTGTGGATTCACATTCTGCTGCATCGAAAAATGGGATTTTTCATTCAGTGGTGAGATCACTAGTATGCCTGTGGAAGACTTTATATTTCGGATTGAGCTATTACAATCGAAATGCTATATAAGTTGGAATGCCATTTGCACCCAAATATTTACCCTGTTCACTGGTAAAGCAGAGCAGTGGTACTGGCACCTTCTTAACCAAGTATTGATTTGACCGGAATAAAGTCAGCTCTTCTACAACATTATGGCAGTTTCGACACTGATAATGAGAATTTGCTACTCATGCTGCAAAGAAAACAAAATACCACTGAATGTTTCAATGATTTCTACGATTCGATCAAGTCCATGAACCATCGTTTAACGGTTCCAATGACGGAAACAGAATTGGCCCAAATCATGCGCAGCAGCCTTAAAGATAGCGTAGTAAATCTCATCTTCACAATGACGACTCCCACTTTAAGTTGCCTTCAACAAGTTTGTCGCAAAGCAGAACGTCATCTTTCTGTTAGGGAAACACTAAAACCTGTCTGTCAAAATCAACCAAGTATAACGAATGTGTCATCTGAAATTGCTAAGGCTAGAGTTATACCACTTGTTAAAGAATTTAATGCTGCTATTGTCCAATTGCCTAGTAACAATTTCGAATCTGATAAGTCTTTTAATAGAAATATTCCGCATCGACAGTCAATTAGAACAGAGTTTCCAATCGTAAACGTTAATCAGGCTTACCAACGCGATGTGTTAAGTAAAGGATATAATGTCAATGTGGTTGGAAATGGATGTTCAATGGTTGTATGTTGGAACTGTGACAATGTTGGTCATGAATTCTTTGAATGTGTAACACCACAAAGGTCCTTATTTTGTTATCAATGTGGTAAGAAGAATGTTTCGTTTCCATTGTGTCCTAAATGCCATCCGGAAAGTATTCAACAGGAAGGTACTGGCAATGACACTATTGAACCAACCATAACGGAACCAATATTGAACTTTGAACGGTCATCTCCACCAACACATTCGCCAGATGACAAAATCTTAAAACCGGAAACGTCAAATAACATCTGGTCCGATAAAAACAAACTGGAACAGACAGATAAAACTTTACATCAACGTCAAATTGAACAAGACATAGTTAGGAAAAGAGCTATTGGTACAATCTACACTAAGAAAACTTCACGTTACATATTAAATCTCAGGGAAAAGTTTAGAAAATGAAAACAATTATTTAAAGCAGTGGAATCTGCATTCGTAACATTAAAACATGACGAAAGACCACATGCGACGGTAGGAATCGACGGCAAATCCCTTTTAGGCCTTTTAGATAGTGGAGCCAGTGTATCTTGCTTAGGCGCTGGCGCATTCGATTTTCTACAACGTCATAAAAATTTGATTACTGGTCGTCCCACCTCAGTCAAAACAGCTGACGGTAAATCACAATCGGCACACGGTCAAGTTGCGATTCCAATTACTGATAATAATGTAACGAAAATTATTTCTCTATACGTTGTACCAGGACTTACTCAAACTCTATACCTTGGTGTAGATTTTTGGAAAGAGTTCGGAATAGCTCCGTCTTTGTTCAACATGAACGAAACTTTTGATTGTTTGTCAATTGACGATCTCAACACACACGCGCTAAATTCGGAACAACGCGCGCGTCTTGACAGCATCTTAACTTTATTTCCTTCTTTTAACCAAGTCGGTTTAGGAAAAACACATTTAGAAGAACATATTATTGAGGTAGAAAACGCGGAGCCCGTAAAGCAACGCCACTACCCTGTTTCCCCTGCGGTGCAAGCCCTCATGTATGCTGAGTTGGACCGTATGTTGGAATTGGGTGTCATCGAAGAAAGTGTCAGCGCGTGGAACTCTCCTGTAGTCTTGGTGCGCAAACCTGGAAAGGTTCGCCTCTGCCTCGACTCCAGGGAGGTAAACACCCTTACGAAAAAAGACGCTTACCCACTTCCACATATAGAAGGCCTTCTCAGTAGACTTGAGAAGATGTGTTTCATTTCAAGTATTGATTTGAAAGACGCCTTTTGGCAGATACCGTTGGAAAAGCAGAGTAGGGAAAAAACTGCTTTCACAGTGCCTGTTAGGCCGTTATACCAGTTTACAGTGATGCCATTCGGGCTCTGTAATGCTCCTCAAAGAATGTGTAGAGTGATGGACAAAGCAATTCCAGTCGAGTTAAGAGAAAACTGTTTCGTCTATTTGGACGATCTGTTAGTAGTTTCTGAGGATTTTGATTCTCACGTTAAACTTTTGGCAACCATTGCACGTTGCTTGTCTTCTCCTGGACTCACAATAAATTTGGAGAAAAGCAAATTTTGCATGAGAGAAGTTAGATATTTGGGTTACATCGTTGGTAACGGATGTTTAAAGACCGACTCAAATAAAGTATTGCAATTTTTGACTCCTGCACCTACCACTCCAAAACAGGTTCGTCGATTTTTGGGTATGACGGGATGGTATAGGCGGTTTATTGCCAATTATGCCTCCTTGTTGTCTCCAATTACGGACTGCCTAAAGAAGAGTGCCAAGTTTGTTTGGAGAGCGGAAGCTCAGGTAGCGTTTGAAGCCTTGAAATCTTCATTAACTACGGCCCCGGTATTGGCCAACCCTGATTGCACTAAACCCTTTATTATACAGTGCGACGCGAGTAAGACCGGTGTCGGGGGTGTTTTGCTGCAGAGCGACAACGAAGGCAATGAGAAACCCATCGCCTATATTTCTCAAAAGCTGAACTCTGCACAACGCAACTACAGCGTGACGAAATTGGAACGTTTCGCCGCGGTGTTGAGCGTTAAAAAGTTCAGAGCGTCGAAGGTTTGCCTTTCAAAATAATCACCGACCATGCGAGTTTAAAATGGCTCATGAGTCAGCGCGACTTGAGCGGACGTTTGGCTCGATGGAGCTTAAAGCTTCAAGCCTTTGATTTCGCGATTGAACATAGGAAAGGTTCAAAAAATGTGGTGCCAGATGCGCTTTCACGTGTATACGTGGACGCGATTTCGGAAATAGTTTCGGCACCTAGCATAAACTTGAATTCTGAAGCCTTCAAGTCAAAGGAATATTTCGACCTGATATATACAGTGCAAAGCAACGCGGAAAGGCTGCCTGACACGCAAGTGTCAGATCGCTACGTGTACTTCAAGACCAGCTTTAGTTTAGTAATTTGAAATCAGCCCTACGAAAGTTAGACTTGCAAACATCATCAGAAAATAACTAATAAATAAACATTTTGAAGGACCAAACAATTACAAAAGAGCTGGTTTTCAAAAGCAAAAAAAAAATTATTTAAAAAATATCGTCTTATTCAGGGTGAAACAAAATGAACGTTGTGCTATTCCATAGGAGCCATTAAGTCCCTTGCAGTATGCGCTGTGGCTTCATCTTGTTGGAACCAAATGGTGGTTTTCCACAGACGGCCTAAAAATTTTCCAACATCGTCCGATATTGAGCACTATTGATGGAAACTGCAACACCGTCTTCATTTTCGAAGAAATATGGACCAGTGATCCTCCCAGACGATACACCGCACCAAACAGTACACATAGGTGGATGTAATTGTCGTTGATGAACTGCTCTTGGATTCTCTGTAGCCCATATTCTGGAGTTCTGCTTGTTTACGAACCGATTTAATTGGAAATGGGCTTCAACGCTCATTATCAAATTTTCAAAACAATGAGGTTCAAAATAAAGTTCAATGCTTTTGGTTCGTTGTTCGATTGATAATTGCTCCATTTCACATTCCCCATTACAAAATCCTGAAATAAGATTTAAAAAAAAATTTAACAAAAACATATAAATAATTCACTTCACAACATTTTGCGCCACCCTGTCTTTCTTCCAAATATGTACATATAATTATATAGAAAAAAAAATAGAAGGATGAGTCCTATGTTTCTAAGCTACACAGTTTCTACGAAAAGAGAAAACGGGGAGACGTTCAAACACAACTATTTTTAAATCATTTTTTTCCTTGTGATTTGATCCATATATTTCTTTTAAATACAATTGGATAGATGAGAGGGGCATATTTTGTGGGGTGAAGGAATTCGTTTGATTTTTTGGCAGTATTTTTTGAAATGCTTCGAAATGAATTATTCTTCTAAAGGAACTTACTTTGAACGATTTTTTAACATGATTATTAATTAGAAATTTTTTTTTGCAACAGCGCATACTGCAAGGGATTTAATGGCTTCTAAGGAAGACCACAACGTTCATTTTTTTTCACCCTGTATAAGAAAATATTTTTTTAAAACATTTTTTTTTTTGCTTTTGAAAACCAGCCATGCCCCTTTTTAGATATGTAAAATATTTTTTTTAATCTCTGTTTTGATTCGTCCTTCATAATTATTTAGAAATTTTCTGGGAGAATATCAGAATAAAAATGGCGTCCCATTTAATCATTTTATTGAAATTATTTGGAAGAGGTGGTAATGCGATAAATCACACACGCACTCTCAATTTAGACTGTTGAAAACTAATGCAACTTCCGTGACAAACTGTTTCCATACTGGGATTGGATTTACCAATTCTATGACATCCTTATTTTATGGTATTAATTAATTGTACGAAACTAATAAATAAAATCAAATTACGCACAAACTACACTGAAAACACGTCATTCACTTTTTCCCCTTACGCCACGAAACAATCATATTTCTCTCTCTCTCTCTCCCCCTGTTTAACCTAATATTTCCTCATTCTACTTCTTTTTTTTTTCTTCTCCCCTACTAAATTTATGTATTCTGTTGAGCCAAATCTATTTGTAAGAAGAAAAAAATATGGCGATAATTGGCAATGAAAAGAAATTTTTCTTTAATTCTACTTTATGGCAATTAGCCTCACGAAATTCTTTATATTAGGGGTATTCATGAAAACGCGTAAATCCCTCGTAAATCGTGTAAACTGCATAATTTTCCCACCTCGTAAATGAACTGTCAAAATTCCTATGGAAACTCCAATACACAAACCTGGGAAATTTCCGCGACAATTTTGGTGTGTAAATAACCTGGTAAACTTACACATATGTTACTTTGGCAATTACTATAGGAAGAAAAAAGATTTTTTTTAGACAACTAGAGAAATACTACTAATTTTTTATTAAAAATATCGGAGTTAAGTCGAAACTAATCAAATTTAACAATTAAATTGACAAAATTATATTTATGAAACAAGATTTACACAGTTTATACACGAACCCTTTAAGGTGCGTTCATGCAACACTCCTCGGAAAAATATACGTTTACGCAATCGGTAAAATTCCCAGATTTCATGAATACCCTTATTATTGCGGTTGGGTTTTTCTTTTCTTTTTCACATTTGTTATATTTCGTAAGACATTAACGCAAAAACCAGGGTGACCAGAAAGTTTTGTCGGTTTTTAATATGGTTTTTCGCATTTAATTCGAAAATTTGCTAAGCAATTATGTTTAAATTAATTCTGTTGGTTAAATACATTAATAGACGATACAATGTTAAATTTGAGCAAAATCGGTTAAAGGATAGTGAAGAAAGAAATAATTCTAGGAGAAAATAAGTCTGTCCATAAAGTTTTTTTGGTTTACTTTAAAAAGTAATACACTGATTTGGATAATTTACAAATTAGATTTATGCTAGTAGGATCTCAGTTACCTGCAAATTAGAGAAAATTTTGAAAAGGAGAAACAAAGTTATAAAGAAAAAATCTTGAAATATTGTTAGTTTTGACTGTTTTTCTGTTCCATTTCTACCATGGGGCATCAAAAAATCGGCTAAAGGCCGATTTTAAGTAACTATATTTTCTTTTACTTTCTTTTGAAATTGATAAAGTTTTTAGTTAACCGATTTTTTTCGTTTTTTGATTTTTTTAATATTAATGGGCCGTTTTTTAGTGAACGTTTAAACTCTGATGGACGTTTAACCTTGGGATTAAAAATTTTTTGGTTTTACAATTCGAGTTTAATCCGTATAGCCCGATTAAAATGCAGTTTAACCTAATTGGCAGATTTACAGAGTTTAACGATTTTTTTTTGGTTAACCAATCTTCAAGCAATACGTGATTTTCCCATTTCTTTCACGAGATATAGAAATAATAGTAGACAAACAAAGAGCAAAAGTCACAATTATAGAAAAACTATGAATTATAGTTCATAATTGTATTTAACAACAATAAAAAGTCAAAATTCTGTAATAATTAGGATTTTCTGATATACAAAATAATGTTGATCCATGATGAAGATTCAAAATAAAGTCGAATCATTGGGAAAGATATAAAATGTGGATCAGTTCCCAATAAATAATTACATTGTCTTAATACCGACTAAATATAATAGTATAAACAACAACCTAAATACTAAAAAAACAATTTAAAAATTTATCAAGGACGCTAAATAAAAAACTATTCTAAATATTTAAAAATTCGGTGTAAAAACAGAAATTTTTCATTTAGTATTTAATTCGCAGAAGTAAAAATTCTAGATGGATTGAATATAGAAAAATTAGAACTCTTCATTCTTAAGTATGCTTAATAAAATATAATAATAAAATATCGTTCCTGGACAGCCAAATGTACAAGTCCAGCTGATGAGCCTTAAGTACAATTGGTATATAGTGCGAAAACGATTATTATATGAAAAAATCTTCAAGCAATACGTGATTTTCCTATTTCTTTCACGAGATATAGAAATAATAGTAGACAAACAAAGAGAAAAAGTCACAATTATAGAAAACTATGAATTATAGTTCATAATTGTATTTAACAACAGTAAAAAGTCAAAATTCTGTTATAATTAGGATTTTCTGATATACGAAATAATGTTGATCCATGATGAAGATTCAAAATAAAGTCGAATCATTGGGGAAAATATAAAATGTGGATCAGTTCCTAATAAATAATTACATTGTCCTAATACCGACTAAATATAATAGTATAAACAATAACCTAAATACTAAAAAAACAATTTAGAAATTTATCAAGGACGCTAAATAAAAAACTATTCAAAATATTTAAAATTTCGGTGTAAAAACAGAAATTTTTCATTTAGTATTTAATTCGCAGAAGTAAAAATTCTAGATGGATTGAATATAGAAAAATTGGAACTCTCCATTCTTAAGTATGCTTAATAAAATATAATAATAAAATATCGTTCCTGGACAGCCGAATGTACAAGTCCAGCTGATGAGCCTTAAGTACACTTGGTATATAGTTCGAAAACGATTATTATATAAAAAAATCTTCAAGCAATACGTGATTTTCCCATCTCTTTCACGAGATTTAGAAATAATAGTTAAAAAACAAAGAGAAAAAGTCACAATTATAGAAAAGCTATGAATTATAGTTCAAAATTGTATTTAACAACAATAAAAAGTCAAAATTCTGTAATAATTAGGATTTTCTGATATACAAAATAATGTTGATCCATGATGAAGATTCAAAATAAAGTCGAATCATTGGGGAAAATATAAAATGTGGATCAGTTCCTAATAAATAATTACATTGTCCTAATACCGACTAAATATAATAGTATAAACAACAACCTAAATACTAAAAAAACAATTTAAAAATTTATCAAGGACGCTTAATGAAAAACTATTCAAAATATTTAAAAATTCGGTGTAAAAACAGAAATTTTTCATTTAGTATTTAATTCGCAGAAGTAAAAATTCTAGATGGATTGAATATAGAAAAATTAGAACTCTCCATTCTTAAGTATGCTTAATAAAATATAATAATAAAATATCGTTCCTGGACAGCCGAATGTATAAGTCCAGCTGATGAGCCTTAAGTACAATTGGTATATAGTGCGAAAACGATTATTATATGAAAAAATCTTCAAGCAATACGTGATTTTCCCATTTCTTTCACGAGATATAGAAATAATAGTAGACAAACAAAGAGCAAAAGTCACAATTATAGAAAAACTATGAATTATAGTTCATAATTGTATTTAACAACAATAAAAACTCAAAATTCTGTAATAATTAGGATTTTCTGATATACAAAATAATGTTGATCCATGATGAAGATTCAAAATAAAGTCGAATCATTGGGAAAGATATAAAATGTGGATCAGTTCCCAATAAATAATTACATTGTCTTAATACCGACTAAATATAATAGTATAAACAACAACCTAAATACTAAAAAAACAATTTAAAAATTTATCAAGGACGCTAAATAAAAAACTAGTCAAAATATTTAAAAATTCGGTGTAAAAACAGAAATTTTTCATTTAGTATTTAATTCGCAGAAGTAAAAATTCTAGATGGATTGAATATAGAAAAATTAGAACTCTTCATTCTTAAGTATGCTTAATAAAATATAATAATAAAATATCGTTCCTGGACAGCCAAATGTACAAGTCCAGCTTATGAGCCTTAAGTACAATTGGTATATAGTGCGAAATCGATTATTATATGAAAAAATCTTCAAGCAATACGTGATTTTCCCATTTCTTTCACGAGATATAGAAATAATAGTAGACAAACAAAGAGAAAAAGTCACAATTATAGAAAACTATGAATTATAGTTCATAATTGTATTTAACAACAGTAAAAAGTCAAAATTCTGTTATAATTAGGATTTTCTGATATACAAAATAATGTTGATCCATGATGAAGATTCAAAATAAAGTCGAATCATTGGGGAAAATATAAAATGTGGATCAGTTCCTAATAACTAATTACATTGTCCTAATACCGACTAAATATAATAGTATAAACAACAACCTAAATACTAAAAAAACAATTTAAAAATTTATCAAGGACGCTAAATAAAAAACTATTCAAAATATTTAAAAATTCGGTGTAAAAACAGAAATTTTTCATTTAGTATTTAATTCGCAGAAGTAAAAATTCTAGATGGATTGAATATAGAAAAATTAGAACTCTCCATTCTTAAGTATGCTTAATAAAATATAATAATAAAATATCGTTCCTGGACAGCCGAATGTACAAGTCCAGCTGATGAGCCTTAAGTACACTTGGTATATAGTTCGAAAACGATTATTATATAAAAAAATCTTCAAGCAATACGTGATTTTCCCATCTCTTTCACGAGATATAGAAATAATAGTTAAAAAACAAAGAGAAAAAGTCACAATTATAGAAAAGCTATGAATTATAGTTCAAAATTGTATTTAACAACAATAAAAAGTCAAAATTCTGTAATAATTAGGATTTTCTGATATACAAAATAATGTTGATCCATGATGAAGATTCAAAATAAAGTCGAAGCATTATGGAAAATATAAAATGTGGAACAGTTCCTAATATATAATTACATTGTCCTAATACCGACTAAATATAATAGTATAAACAACAACCTAAATTCACAATAACTTGCGATTTTTAGATTAGTTAAACGAAAAATGATAATGAACTGTAAAACGCTATCTAGCCCAGTCAATGGGTAGTTTTACCTTGCAAAAGGTATAGGAAACTTTATATTTGGCATGATTGTTCAGTTAGGTGAGTTATGGAAAATTCTAAGTTTTCGACCTTGGGGGTGCCGGTCGCACCTCCACACCGGGTTAAAGGGGTGGAAAATCGCTTTTTCGCGATTATCTCGTTACTGGTGCAAAATACGATGATTGAGGTTAGTATAAAAAATGTAGAGCGTACAATTCTCTACATTTTTTTCTTAACACATTTTTGTCTAAAGTTTATAGTTTTGAAGGTAGAGTGCATCGAAAGTGAGCTTTTTCATGAATTTCTTAGAAAATTTGATTTCTGAACGAAATTGCTCGCTGTTTATTAACTTTTTACTCTTATACTTTACCCCTTTGCACACCACCGTAGAGGTAGAGTAATAGGGCGGCTGTTTTTAACACGGTAGCACAAAGCATTCATCATGTTGTTGCAGATAATTAATGATTTGACGTTTTGACTTTTCTTGTAGTCCTTGATGAACTCGGTTGTTCTGAATCAGTTAATGTTGAGGAACATATTTAATCAGAGATTATGCACTCTACCTGAGAATTTTCCTCTTGTTTTTCAGGATCATCATGATCATCATCTGGCATTTGCAAGGACAAAAATTGACTGATTTCAGATGGTTCATCGTCTTCATCGTCACAATCGGATATTATTTCCGGAACATTACTATATGAAATTCCTGTGCAAGTAGCGCATATGATCGAACATTTTAGACCTGCCTTTCTACAACTGCATGTTGTCCCACATCCTTTTTTACATTTACATGAAATGCATTTTAACAGAACTTCAGGTGCAGGGTCGTTCACCATAAGTATTGGAGTAAATCCGAATTTACTACTCTTCCATCATGCAGCATCGCTTGTAGGGGGCAAAGAGGCCAATGTAAATTCATTTTTTGTTATGTACTTAATAAAATGTTGGTAACGCAAAGCATTTAAGGTAACGTCAGCATTATTTATTTTGCAAAGTGCAACCAAAAATTTTTCCCCACCACAAATGATACCTTCGCTCTTAGCATTCTCATCTTTAAATACTTGTAGTGATTCACTCAGTGATTTATTGTTCTGAAATAGATTAAAAAATTTAATTTTACCTTTATTATAGAGATAAGACGTGGTATCGCAACCACTGAATACATGTAAAAATAAAATATTATTAGCTACAACGTCACTGTATTTCAAGCTACGAGGAGAGAAAATTTTTTCAACGATTTTTCCTTTGCCAGGTTTTCTAAAATAAACATTTTGAAGAGATCTTGCTAACGCAGTTAAAAGGACAAGGAGATCTATATCTTCACCTACAACAAAAACTAAAGCATCCGATGGGGACATTTGAATTGCTGTTTTGATTATTAATAAATCTGCATCTTCGACGGCTTGTATCATTGCTTTGTTATGTTCTTAAAATTTTTTTCGGAGCATGGAAATCGGGCGAACTTTATTTTTTTCTAAATCAAATTGCAATCGGCGATGCATTCCCTTTACCGCGCATCGAAGATATTTTGGATCAATTGGGACACTCAAGGTATTTCACAACACTAGATCTTGCTAGTGGATCAGGTTTTGGTTAATAAAGAAGGCCGAACTAAAACCGCATTCAGCACCCCTCTTGGTTACTACGAATTTCAGAGAATGCCGTTCGGGCTCACGGGAGCGCCTGCAACTTTCCAAAGACTTATGAACCATGTACTATCAGGACTACAAGGTTTTTTGTGTTTCGTTTATATGGACGATATAGTTATATATGGAAAAAATTTACTTGATCACATCAAGTTAGATTCAATATTTTCCAGGTTAAGAAATCATAACTTAAAGCTTCAACCTGAAAAATGCAATTTTCTTTGGAAAGAAATTGTATATTTGGTACACAAGTGCTCACCCGAAGGAGCATTACCAGATCCATATAAAATAACATGCGTTCAGGATTTTCCAATACCAAAAACTATCCGTCAAGTTCAGCCATTCTTAGGACTAGCAAATTATTATAGAAAATTCATACCCGATTTTCAAAGATAGCAGAACCTTTAAATAAATTACTGCGCAAGAATATGAAACTTACATAGACCGAGCAGTGCGAATTGTCTTTTAACTGTCTAAAAAAATCTTTAATAACACCTCCACTTCTTATTTACCCCGATTTCTCGAAACCATTTACACTAACTACAGATGCAAGTAATGAAGCGATAGGAGCAGTTTTGTCACAAGGCGAAGAAGGTAAAAATAAGCCTATTGCTTATGCCAGTAGATCTCTTAATAGAGGCGAGAGAAATTACTCTACGATAGAAAAATAACTATTGGCAATTGTATGGGCGGCAAAAAACTTTAGGTGTTATCTTTACGGCCTTATCTTTACTGTATATACCGATCACAAACCATTAAGAGGCGTGTTTAATGTAAAAGACCCTACAAAGCGTTTAGTGCGATTTCATCACAAGCTATCAGAGTATGTTTACCAGATTGAGTACAAAGCTGGAAAATACAATACTAACGCTGATGCGCTTAGTTGAATCCCCCCGCAAAAAATAAGATCAGTTAATTATGATAAAATATTATTGTAGTAGAAAAAGCAATACCCATCGACGAAAAATTAGAGCAAGTTAAAATTAGTGAAAAAAAATACGCCATTATGGAAAATTTATACAACAAAAATTTTGAAAAACAAACATCAGCCATTAGCAAAAATACATATACCAACAAAAAAACAAAGCGAAATAATTTTGGTAAACAAACGGCCATCAATGAAATTATATCTGACAACAACAATGCGGTACAAAATAATTTAATTAAAAAAACATCGGCCATCAATGAAATAGTACGCGGTAACAAAAGTGATGTTGTAAATGAAGTTAATAAAAATGAACTTGAAAATGGGTGGGAACAATTGTTCTTGGACAAAAATCGGGAAAAAACTACTAACGAAATAAAAAACAAAAGTTTAAGAGGTATACATGCAATAACTAGAAAGCAAACCACTACAAAGAATGCGGAACAAGTAGAAAAGGTTGAAAAAATAGCAAAAGTTTATCTAGACCTTGTAGGACCATTACCGTCCTCTCAAGAAGGCAGTAAGTATATACTGACTTTCCAGGACGACCTAACAAAAATTCTGGATTGTGTAGCAATACCGGATGGAGAAGCCCTTACGGTGGCGAAAAATTTCTACAATCGAATTATTTTAAAATACTTGGTCATACCGGAAAAATTAGTTACAGATCAAGGGGCGAATTTCACGAGTGAACTCTTCAAACAGCTATGTAAAATGCTCAACATCAAAAAAATTCAAACAACAGCATATCATCCGCAATCAAATGGAGCATTAGAAAGATCGCATGGCCCATTAATTGAGTACCTCCGAAATATGGTGGACGACAACATCGAGAAGTGGGACCAATTTTTACGTGAGGCGGCTTTAGTACACAACCACACCTCACACACGGGCAGCAAATTTACACCAATACACGCCATGTATGGATACCATCGTGCAATTCCAACCACGTTAACAAATACACCAGAGCCCATATACAACTTCGATGATCATTGTAACATAATAAAATACAAATTGCAAAAAATGCATGCCAAAATGAAGGAAAATTTAATTAGAGCAAAAGAAAAACCTAAGGAATACTACGACAAAAATTCAAAGGTAATTGAATTCATTTGTGGGAGACCGAGTTCTTCTGAAAAATGCAGCAAAGCAGAATAAACTATCTGCAATATGGATGGGTCCATATGAGGTAAAGAAAATAAATGATGATCTTAACACAACAATACAGATCGGGGAAAAATTGAGAAGAATTCATAACAATAGGATCAAAAAATTCTGATTACCCTAAAAAATACTTTTTTTAATTCATTATTTATCACCTAGTTATAAAGCAACATATTTTACTTTTTTTTATTCAACTGACCTACGTCTAATACAATTTTTACGAAATATGATACAAAAAAAACACAGTTTTTATTACAGCACGAATAAATGTTTGGTTTTTTCAGAGTTTATTAAAAATACATATTATTTTTTTTTAGGTATTTTTTATAATTTTTTGGGTTTGATTTTGTTTCTTTATACTCATATTTCAGAAATCAAGCTAACCAAAATGAGTAATTTCATATTTGCCATACTTTTCGTAACTCAAGCACTCGCACAGATCTAAATACAACAGCTGAATTCAACGGGTATTATGTTTGAATCAATATAAAATTCAGTTACTTACCAAAAGAGATGGACTGTATACACGCAAGTGAATTTATACCAAGAAGATGAAACTCTGTCATTCCTTGCGACTGTAGATACTAAAATAAAAGATTTGTGTTTATTATCGGGTGGAGAAACAAATGCATCATGCGCATACTGGCATGAAGAAATTAAAAAAACCACAAGTAAGATACAATCGCAAATCGATGCGGTAAACTACTTTAATATAAACCGAAGGCAAAAGAGAGCTTGGTTCAACATAATAGGAACCGGAATGAAAACGTTATTCGGCACAATGTCCCAGGATGACGCGGACGATATATCATCAAGATTGAGGGTATTAGAGGAACACGATAAAGAAAACCTACATATAATCCAGAAACAAGTCACCGTCGTGCAGTCAGCTTTTAATAACCTGAATAAGGCAGTTACGAATATAACCATACAACAAAATCTTTTCCAAGAAAGATTTGAGCGTTTTTCAAATAAGTTAGTAGCAGAAATACATTCGCTTAAAAAAGAATTACAAATTTTACACATTCATACCGAAATGAATGAATTACTAATTTTTACTCTCCACCTCCTCCAACAAATATATATACATTTAAATGAAAAATTCGCAATATTATCTTCATTGCAGCAACATAAACTGCACCCTTCGATACTTTCAGCTGAAACTCTAACAAAATTACAATCAGAAATTGCTAATCAAACTGACGCTTTACATTTAGATTTTCCCACCTTAACTCAGATCATAAAGGTAGACGCGGAACATCTCGAAAACGGAATCTTAATACGAATTACATTCCCAATCCCATCCAGAGACATATATACTCTCAACAAAATCTACTTATTCCCGACCCAAACTAACAACACTAATTTCATAATTTTAAATACTAACACAGACTATATCCTCAATAATACAAAAAAGGGATCCTCAATCGAATTAACCACCTCTGAAGTCAACTCCGTTTGCCAAGAGATATTATTGAATCATTTCATCCCTCTGTACCTATGCAAGATAACACAACCTCGAGAAATAAACCTTTTCAATTCAAAATGTATTCCAAATTTATTAATAAAAAATGCGTTGTCCACTGCAAGTTGTGACTATAAGATTCTCAAACAATCACCGGATATACTAACAAAACTAGTAAGTACGAATGTTTGGTTATTTTCTTTCCGAACATTGCGAACGTTGACAATCCAATGCGCAGACGGAAATTCGCATGACACATTAATGGGAAAAGGAACCTTGACTTTACTATCAAATTGTATATATATATTAGATGACTAGGAACTTCCATTCGAAGGAAATACAGAATTTAACTTACCGATACATCAACCAGAATATACTAAACTACCATTATTTATATTAGACACAAAATTGAATAACGACGCGAGGAAAGATTCTTTGGCAAAAATTCCATTTTAAATCTCATCAATCCCTAAACGCTAACTTACAAGAAGCAGGCCAATCTTTGACAGAATTCAGTGACGAGCTTCAAAAAATCGAAAATGACAGAAAGAACAGAAAAAAATACAAATATAATCTACGCAAATAGTAGCATTACCGCAATTCTTACACTAATCATAATATTGGCAATTGTAATAATAACACTGCGAAGGAAAAATGTTAAAGAACCCAAAGCAAAAACCAGCGTACCTTTAAATACGGTGCAGATACCTCTAAGCAATTTCCCTTGCAGACCAGTTGTGAAAATAGAAGAACTAGATGTTAAACTAACCCAAATACATTCACCTATGACTGAACAAAAGAATATAGCCCCTCCTCCGCCACCAATGCCTGTAACAGAGACAAGGAAAATTGGTCGAGTTAAGCAGATTTGCGAAAATCTGAATGAAAAACGGAGAATTAAGGAATCTCTGGAAAGTCTAAATTAAAAACTTCTTCGCATGATGCTTGTTTATGTCCAATTTTGTTTTTCTCTCTTCACATGTATCAATATTGCGAATCGAGATGGTACAATAAAAAATTATGTATGCTTATATAAATTTCTTTTTATTTTTTAGTTTCTTTAAAAATAACTCATGTATCGTAGGGAGTTCCCCAAAAACAAAAAAAAAACAACAAACGCAGATTGAAATTTTTTTTTATGCAACAGAACGCATTTTCAATATTAAAAAAAAAAAAAAGAAACAGGCATAAGTTAAAAATGTCGTCTCAGCAGAAAATGTAACAAAATTCGTATTTCCATTTTTGCAATAAAATAAATTTTTTTGTTGTTGCAAAAATAAAGACAATAAAACAAAAAAAAATGACAAGACGATGACGCATACGAATAAAAGGAACTCCCAATAACAAAACATAATACCAAGCAAACAAAAAAACCCAACAACAAAAATATGCATTTTTCACAAGAAGTCTTGGTTTAAACCAAGGGTGTCCAACCTTTTTGTTTCTCTGGGCCGCATTGGAAGAAAACATGGTGTTTTGGGCCGCAAGTATATTACTATAGCGGACGAGCGAAGAAAATGTAAAATATACAGTTTTCATGTTTAAGTAATTTAAAATTTATTAGTTTATGAATTTTTTCATTACAAAAACAGAACATGAAATTCATTTAATATCACTTAAGCCGCCAGGTGACAAACAATGTTCTGTTGTTTGTCACCTGGCGGCTGGTGTAGCTGAGCGAGCAACGCAACCAGAAAGAGAATTTACTACATAACGAAAAAGCTTTTGGTTCTGTTTCTGTTTCTCTTGTTTGTGACTTAGCAGCTTTAGAACGAAACCGCACCCAACACAAAAATCATTCCTCAGAAAAATGGGCATGCTTCAGTAAATTTAAATATTTTCGGGCCGCATTGATACTTGTCTTGGGCCGCATGCGGGTTGGACAGCCCTGGTTTAAACGAACTAAATGAATTGAAATTCGACACCATTATAAATTATTTAACAAACATCCGCATATAGGCTCAAAGAAGGGCATTAACCGGTAAAAATTGAATTAAAAATGGCAATAGTAACAAAAAAAAAATGAAAATAAGCACATTTTTAATTTAACTGAAATAAGTATTAAATAATAATATCTATAGCAATGTACAAAATTATGTTTTTGTAACGTGCTGCTAATGTAACACGCTTACTTTTAATTTTAAGCCTACACGGCAACACCATTTACATAATAGCGTGGTCAGCTTTGATGAAAACCGCATGGTCTTTTAAAAAAATTCTTCTAGAAACTTCTTTTCACCCCATATCCGTGGTGGAAATTAGCTGATAACAGAGTCTCCTCCCTTCTCCTTCCCCCCCCCCCCCGCGAACGAGAACGAAAAATGTATCGAAAGAAAATGAGAAAAAAATGAACGTGGTGTAATCTGATAGGTGGGGTAAAAATATGAAATTAGAAAAACCGGTTTTTTTATCCAAACAGAAATTTTGGAACAGGAGATAGAGAGATGAGAAAAAAAGAAGTCAGTATTTAGAGGCTGGTCAAAAAGGTGAATATTTGATGCCTGGTCAAAAAAGGTTGAGGATGAAAGTCGAGATCGGCATGGTAGAATAAACGCGGTTTGTTAAAAATGTTAGTGCGAATTTTTCGATTATGTGTGCGACTTCATTTTTTTAAAAAAAAAAAAAAGAATTAATTAAAACCTGGTAGTAGAAAGTTTAGCAAGAAAAGCAAAAAAAAAACAAATCTTTATCAGTGAAGTTTACAATCATTTGCAATTATTAAAAATTACATTATTTCGTTGTGTATGACATCATTTTTTTGTTAGTTCCATGTCATAAATAAATAAATTCAGTGAAATTTTGTTCAATTATCACATTTTCTAATTTCCATGTAAAGTTAACAAAAAAAAAAAAAAGTAGAAAAATTCTTTCTAGAATCAAGTATCAAAAAAAAAGGGGTACAAATTCTGTATTCTTATTTTCCAATGGAGACAAAGAAATACCCGGAATTCTAAAACTGCGTAGCTTAGAATAAAGAAAATTCTCTAAAATGTCGGACGTTAATTTTAACAACAATTAAATTGTTTATATTTGGTGAAAGTGTACAATAACCAATTTTCCCAAATATTGGGTAAAATGATGAAAAAAAAAAAGAAAAACTAGAACTTGCGGCATGGTTCTTTTAAAAAAAAATGAATTTTCATTGATTTTCCCAAAAAAAAAAAAAAAAAATAAAAATAAAGTGTTTCGATATTGATCATAAATGAAAAGAAAAAAAAAGAGAATTATTCAAGTTATGAAAAAAAAAAAAATTTAATAATTAAAAATTTGAAAAGAAAAGAAAAAGAAAAATTCCAGTTTATTTAAGTTTTTTAAAAAAAAAAAAAAAAAAAAAGCGGGTTCTGTGTCTGAGATTGAAAGTTGCTCGCAGAGCAGGGAAATTATTATCCAAAGGATTAGAGCTATTATTTTGCAAGCAGGCATTTATGTGTTGTAGGCCCGTATTATTATGAGGTCATAATAAAGGATATCATGTAAGGGGAATTTTGGTCGGAAATTCTTATTTGGGAATTTTTGGAATATAGGAGGGAATATGGAAAAAACTAAAAAATCGAAGATAACAATTCAATCACGATAATTTCTTCATCATCATCATCATTTTAAAAACCTAATTTCATCGGAAAAACCTAATTTCAGCCACTTAGAAAAGAAAAAAAAAAAAAAACCCGAAAATGGAAGACTCTCGAACCCATCAAATTATGACTAAAACATTCATCAATTAACCTAAACGGAAAACACCCAACATGGCGGAAAACCTCATGGATTCAGAACTACAAAATAGAAAATAAAATTATTATTATTATGTATCAGTATTTTTTGAATTTTAAAAGAAAAAAAAAAATATAAGAAAGGAAAAATTTTAAGCTTTTCTTTTCTTTCATTTTAATAGCAACAAGTGTAACAATTAAAGAAGGGCGATAGAACAAATATCGTTTTTTTTTTTATATATGTAATTTTCTTCTCTCACACGATATAGGCACGGAAGGGGAGGGCCTCCTGTTTTCCGGATCTGGGTGAGTTTGTCTTTTTATGTCTTTGTAAATGAAAGAAAAAAAAGAAAACAGAGGAAAGAAAAGGAAAGATATTTTGGGAAGCGGGGAAACCTGCAGAAATAAAGAAAAGAAAAGATTTTTTTTTTTTTTGTCAAAATAAAAGGGTAACATCAAGTTATGTTGCATTTTTAAGATTAAGTATTATAAAATTGAATAAGTTAAAATTAAATCAAATTTCAATTCAGCGACTAAATGGTAAAATTAAAAGTTAAAATTAAGTAAAAAGGGCTTTTCAAATTTGATATTGAAAAAAAAAAGGAAAGAGGTTAACAAAATTTTCAGCTCAAATTACAAACTATAACATAAACGTTTTTTTTTTTTTTTTTTTGCCCGAATAAATTTGTATTTGAACATAAATATTAATAAATGTCTTTTGAATAATGTACGGTAGATAGTTTTGATAATTCGAGGAGAGGGAGAGAGAGAATGAGGTAGGAGGAGGCCGAAGAAGGACAACAGCAAAAATATAAGGGTCCATACTCATTTGTAAGGGCGAGTATGGACATACGGGGATCGGCATTCTGCTGTCGATCCAAGAGGGAGGGTAGTGCCCCAAAGACCGAATTGGCAGCAACACCTTTGCCAATCGGCCCCGACATGCCTCGCAAGGCTTTCGTGAATGGCTGGTCAAGTTCGGTGACCAGCAAATAAACGAACATCCCCTTTATTCGGTTTTTATCTCGCGAGAACCGAATTTCCTTGCTTGATAGCTCGCGCTATCACCATAAAGTCTCAACGACGTTTTCATACCTCTTGCACGCATATAATTTATGTGTAACGCGATGGCAGATGGTGGTGAGCAGCGACCCACCCCTCCGGCGAGCTAGCTAGTGCAATGAGCTAGGCGTGCAGCCTTTTAGCTGCTCACATTGCTGCACCATCTCATATCTTCTCCTCGCAAGGAAGAAGATATGCTGAAAAGGTCATCTGGGGATTTGCTCCTTCAACGGAAATCCCATAATATGTGCAACCCCCTTGTTACATATATGGCGCCCAACGTCGCTTGTCGGCCAATGTTTTGTTGTGCGCGGGTGTAATTTAACCTCGGTTAAATTACATATATGGCGCCCAACGTTTCGTTGTTCGCTCGGCGAATTCGTTTCATTTTGTTTGCCATTTGTATTTTCAACTTCGGTCGAAATTACAAATGGAGTTCAAACAAAATTGTTTTGACACATTTTCGAACGAGTTGATGTTTGGAAATGGTGTTTTGGTTGTTACCTTTAGGTAAACCAATATTTTCAGAAAACAAATTTTTTTATTTTATTTTAAAAATTTGAAAAATTTTGACTCTAACTTTTTTTTCAGTTTTACTGAATCACCCTGTCTTCACTTTTAAAAAATTTTCAATCTTTTTTTTTATTAGTCAACTTTTTTCTGAAAGTGTGTTCACATCATGAAAATTTCTAAACGAAGTTTTGACGTGAACATGATTTCGGATGTTCGTTTTTTGTTGGTTGTTGGAGTTGGGCTTGTTTTCCGCGATTGCAGGTCCAATGTCGTTCGTAGTTTACGGTTGTAAGTTAGAATGCTAGTCAGGTCATAGTTTTCACAAAGCGGCAACTATCTACATGTTCGTTTGTGTTTACGATCGGACTATTTTTTTTTATTAGTCTTGAGGATTTTTTTTATATCTTCTCGGACATTGGACCAGGAAAATGTGAGTGATATTGTGGTGTGGACTGTCGCGCATTTAATCGCATATCGTTAAATGTCATAGTACATCATACCTTATTGTGTTTGGTACGCGCTGTCTACACTGCGATATCCAGTATAACGTTTTGGGATCGAATCATGTATGAAGCCCTTTGGCATTGTACAGTGTTAGATTCCTGCGATGAGTAACATCCAATTTTCATTTCGTGAGTGCATGTCGGGTTTATGTTCTCTTCGCGTCGTCCACTTATTCATTCTTTCTCTCTCACTCTCATTATAAGTTTAGATATTAAATAATTCTAGGATTGATGGTAGGAGTAAGGAGTTTTTTTTTTGTATGCATACGCGTACAAAAAGAATATAGTATATAGGGTAGAGTTTAGCAAATTTAGTTTGAGAAGTTTATTTTGGGAAAATTTTCCTTTTGAATTTTGGAATTTTTTTCTCTTTTCAATTTTCAATTAAATTTGGTGAGCTTTGTGCGGAGTTTGTATGATAGATTAGTTTTCTGACCTTCACGACAAATTCACGTTGATTGATTTTTTTCTCTCTTCGGTTGTTTTCTCGATACGGTTAGATTTAGTTTTATTAGCTTTAGTTTAGTTTATTTAGTTTAGTTTTATTTAGTTTAGTTTATTTCAGTTTTTTTCTTTTTTTATTAGTTTTCGGTTTAGTTCTGTTATTTTTAGGTTATATTATATATATTTTTTTTTTGAAATTGTAATTTGAATAATTTTTTTTTCTTCATTATTTTTATTCACATCTGATTTTGGTGACGGTTTTTTTTTTCTTTATTGTTATATTTTTTTTTATTATTATCAACATTTGTTTACATTGGTTTTCTTTACATTTTTTTATTATTATCAATTTTTTTTTATTTCCATTTCGTTGTTCCGTTAAAATTATTCCTGCCGATACACCCTATAAACGTGTAATATATATATTGTATTGAAAAACCTAGGACCTGTTCACACCAGCTTTTGATTTGATTCTGGCTATTAATCTTTCCTTAATCAAAACCATGACTACTATGGATTCAAATTCTGCTGCAACTGACTGTTACGATGTTCGCATCGAGAAGTGGGACTTTTCGTTCAGTGGCGAGATCGCTAGTATGCTTGTGGAGGACTTCATATTCCGAATCGAAATATTACAATCAAAATATGATATAAGTTGGAATGCCATTTGTAACCAAATATTTACCCTGCTCACTGGTAAAGCAGAGCAGTGGTACTGGCACCTTCTTAAGCGAGAACCATCCATTGATTGGACCGGAATAAAGTCAGCTCTTCTACAACATTATGGCGATCTCGACACTGACAATGACATTTTGCTACTCATGCTGCAAAGAAAACAAACTACTACCGAATGTTTTAATGATTTTTACGATTCGATCATGTCTATGAACCTTCGTTTAACAGTTCCAAAGATTGATACTGAATTGATCCAAATCATGCGCAGCAACCTTAAAGATAGCGTAGCAAATCTCATTTTCACAATGACGACTCCCACTTTAAGTTGTCTTCAACTAGTTTGTCGCAAAGCAGAACGTCATCTCTCTGTTAGGGAATCACAAAAACCTGTCTGTCAGAATCGACCAAGTATCACGAACGCGTCATCGGAAATTGCTAAGTCTAGAGTTATACCACCGGTTAAGGAATTTAATGCTGCTATTGATCATTTGCCTAGTAAAAACTTCGAACCGAATAAGTCTTTTAACATTAATATTCCGCGTCAACAGCTAGTCAGAACAGAGTTTCCAATAGTAAATGTTAATCAGGCTTATAAACGCGATTTGTTAAGTAAAGGATATAAAGTCAATGTGGTTGGAAATGGTTGTTCAATGGTTGTATGTTGGAACTGTGACAATGTTGGTCATGAATTCTTTGAATGTGTAACACCACAAAGGTCCTTATTTTGTTATCATTGTGGTAAGAAGAATGTGTCATTTCCATTGTGTCCTAAATGCCATCCGGGAAATATTCAACAGCAAGGTATCGGCAATGACACTAATGAACCAACCATCACGGAACCAACATTGAACTTTGAACGATCATCTCCACCAACACATTTGCCAGAGGACAAAATCTTAAAACCGAAAACGTCAAATAACATCTTGTCCGATAAAAACAAACTCGAACAGACAAATAAAACTTTACATCAACGTCAAAGTGAACAAGACATAGTTAGGAATAGAGCTATTGGTACAATCTACCCTAAGAAAACTTCACGTTATATATTAAATCTCAGGGAAAAGTTTAGGAAAAGAAAACAATAAATTAAAGCAGTGGAATCCGCATTCGTAACATTAAAACATGATGTAAGACCATATGCGACGGTAGAAATCGACGGCGAATCCCTTTTAGGCCTTTTAGATAGTGGAGCAAGCATATCTTGCTTAGGCGCTGGCGCATTAGATTTCCTACAACGTCATAAAATTTTGATTACTGGTCGTCCCACCTCAGTCAAAACGGCTGACGGTAAATCACAATCGGTACATGGTCAAGTTGCGATTGCAATTACCTATAATAATGTAACGAAAAGTATTTCTCTATACGTTGTACCAGGACTTACTCAAACTCTATACCTTGGTGTAGATTTTTGGAAAGAGTTCGAAATAGCTCCGTCTTTGTTCAACACGAATGAAACTTTGGATTGCTTGTCAATTGACGATCCCAACACACACGCGCTCAATTCGGAACAACGCGCGCGTCTTGAAAGCATCTTAACTTTATTTCCTTCCTTCAACCAAGTCGGTTTAGCAAAAACACATTTAGAGCAACATATAATTGAGGTAGGAAACGCGGAGCCTGTGAAGCAACGCCACTACCCTGTTTCCCCTGCGGTGCAAGCCCTCATGTATGCTGAGTTGGACCGTATGCTGGAATTGGGTGTCATCGAAGAAAGTGTCAGCGCGTGGAACTCTCCTGTAGTCTTGGTGCGCAAACCTGGAAAGGTTCGCCTCTGCCTCGACTCCAGGAAGGTAAACACCCTTACGAAGAAAGACGCTTACCCACTTCCACATATAGAAGGCCTTCTCAGTAGACTTGAGAAGACGTGTTTCATTTCAAGTATTGATCTGAAGGACGCCTTTTGGCAGATACCGTTGGAGAGGCAGAGTAGGGAAAAAACTGCTTTCACAGTGCCTGGTAGACCGTTATACCAGTTTACAGTGATGCCATTCGGGCTCTGTAATGCTCCTCAAAGAATGTGTAGACTAATGGACAAAACAATTCCAGTCGAGTTAAGAGAAAACTGTTTCGTCTATTTGGACGATCTGTTAGTAGTTTCTGAGGATTTCGATTCTCACGTTAAACTTTTGGCAACCATTGCACGTTGCTTGTCCACTGCTGGACTTACGATAAATTTGGAGAAAAGCAAATTTTGCATGAGAGAAGTTAGATATTTGGGTTACATCGTTGGAAACGGATGTTTAAAGACCGACTCAAATAAAGTATCTGCAATTTTTGACTTTCCTGCACCTACCACTCCAAAACATGTTCGTCGATTTTTGGGCATGACAGGATGGTATAGGCGGTTTATTGCCAATTATGCCTCCTTGTCGTCTCCAATCACTGACTGCCTAAAGAAGAGTGCCAAGTTTGTTTGGACAGCGGAAGCTCAAGTAGCGTTTGAAGCCTTGAAATCTTCATTAACTACGGCCCCGGTATTGGCCAACCCTGATTACACCAAACCCTTTATTATACAGTGCGACGCGAGTAAGACCGGTGTCGGGGGTGTTTTGCTGCAAGGCGACGACGAAGGCAATGAGAAACCCATCGCCT
The DNA here is from genome assembly GCA_963422695.1 of Xylophagus ater. NCBI lineage: Eukaryota > Metazoa > Arthropoda > Insecta > Diptera > Xylophagidae > Xylophagus > Xylophagus ater. The sequence goes on from OY730480.1 coordinate 40,999,439, forward strand.
ATATTTCTCAAAAGCTGAACTCTGCACAACGCAACTACAGCGTGACGGAGCTGGAATGTTTCGCTGCGGTGTTGAGCGTTAAAAAGTTCAGAGCCTACGTCGAAGGTTTGCCGTTCAAAATAATCACCGACCATGCGAGTTTAAAATGGCTCATGAGTCAGCGCGACTTGAGCGGACGTTTGGCTCGATGGAGCTTAAAGCTTCAAGCCTTTGATTTCGCGATTGAACATAGGAAAGGTTCAGAAAATGTGGTGCCAGATGCGCTTTCACGTGTATACGTGGACGCGATTTCGGAAATAGTTTTGGCACCTAGCATAAACTTGAATTCTGAAGCCTTTAAATCAAAGGAATGTCTCGACCTGATCGATACAGTGCAAAGCAACGCGGAAAGGCTGCCTGACACGCAAGTGTCAGATGGCTACGTGTATTTCAGAACAAGCTTTAGCACTGGCAATATCTTTCAGGAAGATCGATCGTGGAAGCTTTGGGTTCCATCTGGCCTTACGGACGAGCTAGTTCGCCTGGCGCATGATCCTCCACAAGCTGCGCACGGCGGTATTACCAAAACCTTATATCGTTTGCGGCAAAGATACTTCTGGCCTGGTATGGCTAGCGAAGTACGTAAATATATCGCGAGTTGCATCGTATGTAAAGAGTCTAAGGCTCCAAATAGTGTGTTGAGGCCGCCAATGGGCAAACAAATTGAAGTTGACAGACCATTCCAGTACCTATATGTTGACCTGTTAGGACCCTACCCTCGGTCTAAGCATGGTAACACCACTCTCCTAGTTGTTTTGGACAAATTTTCGAAATTTGTTTTGTTCAAGACACTACGTAAGGCGTCTGCCGTGCAGATCACCGATTTCTTGGAGGAAAGCGTCTTCAATTTATTCGGCGTACCCGAGATTATATTTTCAGACAATGGACCGCAATTTATATCAAAAGAATTTCGCAAATTGGTTGAAGCGTATGGGGTAAAACACAATCGTACAGCTATCTACTCACCACAAGCTAACGCATCAGAATGTGTAAACCGTTCATTACTGGCGGCCATCCGCTCTTATGTTGGCACCGACCATAGGGATTGGGATCAAAACTTGGGAAGCATCGGCCGTGCTCTTCGGAGTACAATCCATGCTTCTACAGGGATTGATCCATATTTTCTTGTGTTCGGTTCCCACATGATCACACATGGCTCGACCTACGAACTGATGCGGAAGTTAAAAGGTTTGAATGATGGTGAATTGGTTGTGTCCTCAAAAAAAGACCAGCTTGAACTAATTCGCGAACGCGTCAAAAATAATTTGTCGAAAGCTCACCAACAGCATGAGCGAATTTATAATCGTCGAACCCGGGTAAAGAGATTTATTGCCGGACAAGAAGTCTACCGAAGAAATTTCACGCTTAGTGACTTCGCAAAAAATGTCAATGCTAAGCTAAATCGTAAATTTCTGAAGTGTCGGATTGTTCGTGCGATTGGCGATTCCCTCTACGAGGTCGAGGATTTGCAGGGTAGAACCATAGGGGTTTACCATGCCAAAGACTTGAGGCAATAGGAGGAAAGAACCGACACCCACTGCCGCGGGTTATGACGGATCATTTCATTTTCTTTCTTTCATTTTCGGTTGCCCGGCTAGCTCAGTCGGAGAGCAACGGAGACTCTTTTGGGTGTGGTCGAACCCCACGTTGGGCAGTGCAAGATTTCACGTACCACTCCAATCACCCGCACGCTTTTCAGTTACGTCCGGGTTGATAGATCAATCCCTGACGCATCTGTGTTGTAACGTGCTGCTAATGTAACACGCTTACTTTTAATTTTAAGCCTACACGGCAACACCATTTACATAATAGCGTGGTCAGCTTTGATGAAAACCGCATGGTCTTTTAAAAAAATTCTTCTAGAAACTTCTTTTCACCCCATATCCGTGGTGGAAATTAGCTGATAACAGAGTCTCCTCCCTTCTCCTTCCCACCCCCGCGAACGAGAACGAAAAATGTATCGAAAGAAAATGAGAAAAAAATGAACGTGGTGTAATCTGATAGGTGGGATAAAAATATGAAATTAGAAAAACCGGTTTTTTTATCCAAACAGAAATTTTGGAACAGGAGATAGAGAGATGAGAAAAAAAGAAGTCAGTATTTAGAGGCTGGTCAAAAAGGTGAATATTTGATGCCTGGTCAAAAAAGGTTGAGGATGAAAGTCGAGATCGGCATGGTAGAATAAACGCGGTTTGTTAAAAATGTTAGTGCGAATTTTTCGATTATGTGTGCGACTTCATTTTTTTTAAAAAAAAAAAAAGAATTAATTAAAACCTGGTAGTAGAAATTTTAGCAAGAAAAGAAAAAAAAAAAAACAAATCTTTATCAGTGAAGTTTACAATCATTTGCAATTATTAAAAATTACATTATTTCGTTGTGTATGACATCATTTTTTTGTTAGTTCCATGTCATAAATAAATAAATTCAGTGAAATTTTGTTCAATTATCACATTTTCTAATTTCCATGTAAAGTTAACAAAAAAAAAAAAAAAAAGTAGAAAAATTCTTTCTAGAATCAAGTATCAAAAAAAAGGGGTACAAATTCTGTATTCTTATTTTCCAATGGAGAAAAAGAAATACCCGGAATTCTAAAACTGCGTAGCTTAGAATAAAGAAAATTCTCTAAAATTTCGGACGTTAATTTTAACAACAATTAAATTGTTTATATTTGGTGAAAGTGTACAATAACCAATTTTCCCAAATATTGGGTAAAATGATGAAAAAAAAAAAGAAAAACTAGAACTTGCGGCATGGTTCTTTTAAAAAAAATGAATTTTCATTGATTTTCCCAAAAAAAAAAAAAAAAAATAAAAATAAAGTGTTTCGATATTGATCATAAATGAAAAGAAAAAAAAAGAGAATTATTCAAGTTATGAAAAAAAAAAAAATTTAATAATTAAAAATTTGAAAAGAAAAGAAAAAGAAAAATTCCAGTTTATTTAAGTTTTTCTTAAAAAAAAAAAAAAAGCGGGTTCTGTGTCTGAGATTTAAAGTTGCTCGCAGAGCAGGGAAATTATTATCCAAAGGATTAGAGCTATTATTTTGCAAGCAGGCATTTATGTGTTGTAGGCCCGTATTATTATGAGGTCATAATAAAGGATATCATGTAAGGGGAATTTTGGTCGGAAATTCTTATTTGGGAATTTTTGGAATATAGGAGGGAATATGGAAAAAACTAAAAAATCGAAGATAACAATTCAATCACGATAATTTCTTCATCATCATCATCATTTTGGAAACCTAATTTCATCGGAAAAACCTAATTTCAGCCACTTAGAAAAGAAAAAAAAAAAAAAACCCGAAAATGGAAGACTCTCGAACCCATCAAATTATGACTAAAACATTCATCAATTAACCTAAACGGAAAACACCCAACATGGCGGAAAACCTCATGGATTCAGAACTACAAAATAGAAAATAAAATTATTATTATTATGTATCAGTATTTTTTGAATTTTAAAAAAAAAAAAAAAATATAAGGAAGGAAAAATTTTAAGCTTTTCTTTTCTTTCATTTTAATAGCAACAAGTGTAACAATTAAAGAAGGGCGATAGAACAAATATCGTTTTTTTTTTTTATATATGTAATTTTCTTCTCTCACACGATATAGGCACGGAAGGGGAGGGCCTCCTGTTTTCCGGATCTGGGTGAGTTTGTCTTTTTATGTCTTTGTAAATGAAAGAAAAAAAAAACAGAGGAAAGAAAAGGAAAGATATTTTGGAAAGCGGGGAAACCTGCAGAAATAAAGAAAAGAAAAGATTTTTTTTTTTTTTGTCAAAATAAAAGGGTAACATCAAGTTATGTTGCATTTTTAAGATTAAGTATTATAAAATTGAATAAGTTAAAATTAAATCAAATTTCAATTCAGCGACTAAATGGTAAAATTAAAAGTTAAAATTAAGTAAAAAGGGCTTTTCAAATTTGATATTGAAAAAAAAAGGAAAGAGGTTAACAAAATTTTCAGCTCAAATTACAAACTATAACATAAACGTTTTTTTTTTTTTTTTTTTTGGCCGAATAAATTTGTATTTGAACATAAATATTAATAAATGTCTTTTGAATAATGTACGGTAGATAGTTTTGATAATTCGAGGAGAGGGAGAGAGAGAATGAGGTAGGAGGAGGCCGAAGAAGGACAACAGCAAAAATATAAGGGTCCATACTCATTTGTAGGGGCGAGTATGGACATACGGGGATCGGCATTCTGCTGTCGATCCAAGAGGGAGGGTAGTGCCCCAAAGACCGAATTGGCAGCAACACCTTTGCCAATCGGCCCCGAGATGCCTCGCAAGGCTTTCGTGAATGGCTGGTCAAGTTCGGTGACCAGCAAATAAACGAACATCCCCTTTATTCGGTTTTTATCTCGCGAGAACCGAATTTCCTTGCTTGATAGCTCGCGCTATCACCATAAAGTCTCAACGACGTTTTCATACCTCTTGCACGCATATAATTTATGTGTAACGCGATGGCAGATGGTGGTGAGCAGCGACCCACCCCTCCGGCGAGCTAGCTAGTGCAATCAGCTAGGCGTGCAGCCTTTTAGCTGCTCACATTGCTGCACCATCTCATATCTTCTCCTCGCAAGGAAGAAGATATGCTACATAGGTCATCTGGGGATTTGCTCCTTCAACGGAAATCCCATAATATGTGCAACCCCCTTGTTACATTTTCAAAAAAAAAAGAACGCCAACTATGTTAATAATTAAGATAAACTAATATTTATACAAATAAGTACTTTATTAAGCCAAACATTTCTCTTTAGTATTAAGTAATATATAGTAGTTATACATACATGAATCAATTTCTGGCACTTTCGTAATCGTTCGCAAATTATTAAAACACAAAAAAAAATTATGTTTTCCTTTCAACAACGTCTAATCCTTTCTTTGTTTAAAGGTAAAAATAATTTTTTTTGGGGAAAATATGAAGGGGTGTAATGTAATAAAACATTACAAATACCCCTCGTAGTTACAAGCTGCATTACGCACTTCAATATGATTGGTTTAGTGACACATTTTCGGAACATGTTGAAGCAACAAGGAAATATGCCGAAAAATCATATTTCAAAACCAAAAATTACTGTAGACATTTTTCGGCGAAAGTTCTACTTTGTGAATGAAAAACAATGAATTGCGAAATGCATTAAAATTACTTGATGCATTTGGAAACTCATTATCGGCAGAAAATTACATTGATTTTGTAATACATGTTATTGGCATGAATTATGAAATCAATGAAAACATTCTAGAACTATTGCATAAATGTTCTGCGACCTAAAAAGTAATGAGTACAAAGTATGAACTTTCTGCCTATAAAAATACTGGCTTTGAATTACCAAAGGGTCAGTTAAAAAATATCCGATACGCTGTAATGACTAAAAGTAAAGTCGTTACGTTTTTTTTAAAAAAAGTAAAGTTAGTAAAAAAGTAGTAGTCTTTTCACGCAAAACTCGGTCGGTGTTACAGAAAGACGAATTGTGTTCATATTCAAAGTAACATATTAAGTGCTGAATACGAATTGTGTTTATATTCAAAGCAACATATTTAGGGTATTCATGATCTTTCGTTAAACCCTCGTATTACTCGTAAACAGCGTAAACTTCGTATTCAGATAAGTCTCGTAAAGTTTTGTAAAATTTTTGTATGGAAATTTAAATACGACTTCGATGCGAGATACGCGACTTTGAAGCATGTTTTTTCAGTCTCGTAATTTTTTGACATGTGATTTTGACTAGTGAAGAAATATGGAAGTAAAAATGTGTTATGTTATTTTCTTTTTAAATTTTAATTAAATATGTTAAATTAGTGTATAATTTTAGGAAAATAAATTAGAAAAAAAAGGAATGTTTATGTTAGAACAAAATTTCAAGTTTGACAAATTTGACAAACGTCAAATTGACTAGCACATGAACAACTTACGAAAAATTTAAATGGGTGCTTTCATAATGTCTCGTAATATTAAAATAGGAGATACTCAGAAATAAAGTATACGAAAGATCATGAATACCCTAATTAAGTTTCTAAATACGAATTGTTTTTATATTCAAAGTAACATATTAATTTCCAAATACGAATTGTGTTTATATTCAACGTAACATATTAAGTTCTAAATACGAATTGTGTTCATACTCAAAAAACATTAATTTCTAAATACGAATTGTGTTATATTCAAAAGAAATAGAAATAAAAAGATTGTTCAAAAAAAGGGGAAAAAGACTCGTGTTCTTATTTAATACCAGTTAACATAGTGCTCAGAGGACCAGGCAGCAAGCAGAAAATTATGTAAGTCCTATTTATATTAAATAAATTTTAACACTCCCCAAGCGGCAACCCTTCCAATACACGGAGCGACCCAAAATCGAGTAACGATTTCACGATTCCTCTTTCTTACTAAAGGAAACTCTAGTATCTTCACTAATCAATTTCACGGAGAGAGCCACGAGAGTCCTCTCAAGGGCTAAATTACACAACAGTTTTGTTCAATTGTCATGTCTGTTGACGTTCCACTGAAGAACTTTTGAGATCGCCTGATAGTGAAAAATCCTTTTTGTGTAAAATTATCATACTCTTCTGAGTTCATTTTTTCTTTTAAATTATACATGTCTTGTTGATATAGATGACAACATTTTGCATATAAAAAATGCCCACTGGCATGACAATAAGGTAGCATATTTTGAATTGTCTCTAAATGAAGCGCCCAACAGCCCATTCGTTCTGCTTCGACTAGTAGTTTAATTTTTACATTACATAAAAAACAAAAGTCCTTGAAATTAAATGTAGGCGCAACAGATGGTAGGGATAAATGAGACGGTGGAATTCATACATTGCTACCTCGACGACTGCCGAAATTAATTTTTCATTCGTGTAATTTTTACGACAAGCTTCATGAACAATAACTGATTTAATATTTTTCAAATATTGTTTATTCTTATCATCTCCTCGTTTAGCACTTGACTCTCTCAAAGTGTTTACTCCCCTTTCTTTCACACTGACCACAGCTCCTTCATTCAAACTGCGTTCAGAAAGGGCATCAAATATTTCTCTTCTTTGCGTGCTCTGAATGTGTACAACCCACATGTAATCATTTCTATATAAATTGAGGAGAGCTTTGCAGCGCTGCAAACATCTCATCAATTTATATAGAAATGATTACACGTGGTACAACGCAGAGCGTAGTGTGTTCTCACAGATTTCATAAAAGCAAGTGAGAAAGAGCCTAGAGCACGTTAGGAATAAGTATTTTTGTCTTTCCTCTAAAATATATACCGTTAACCCAACAATGAAATATGCAATAAGACCCCATAACACGAATAATACTTTAAATTCGACAATATGCTTACATTCTACGCGCTGTAGCTTTAAAACTATAAACTTTAGGAAAAAATGTGTTAAGCAAAAAATGTAGAGAATTGTACGCTCTACATTTTTTATGCTAACCTCAATCATCGTATCTAGTAAGGAGATAATCGTGAAAAAGCGATTTTCCACCTCTTTAACCCGGTAGGGGTGTGCGAGCGGCACCTCCCCAAGGTCAAAAACTAACTCACCTAACTGAACAATCATGCCAAATATAAAGATTCCTATACCTTTTGCAAGCTGGAGCCGTTTTTTATGCTCTATTGACTGGGCTATTCGGGTTAACCTTCGAATTTAATCGGGGTAGTTTCCGTAGTGTTTCTAGGAAAGCCAACCTCAGTTACTTGATGTTTATTTTCTAACTAAAGGCCCATTTCCACATACCCGACTGCGTATTCTGACGGGAAAAATCAGAAAACTAGAAATAGATGAACTTTTGAAATTTTCGATAGAATTGATCGAATAAAATCATCATCAGTCTCCCCATCACAATTTATAATTTTATGGAAAAATGAGGTACTCTCTCTTGCATTTTATAGGCAAATGCAGTACCAAATTGTAATTTGAGACTTTATCTTAAGACTTAAATTCCTATCACTATAGTGTAATTTGCGTTGAGGATCCAACAAACTACTTTAGTGAAATTTTTGCTGCGGATCCAACAAACTAAGGCGAAAACTTAACATATAAGGGGACTTTCATTACGGACATAACATAACGATTGTAACGTGTGCTGTGTGGCTTGTAGCGCCGTCTTGTTGAAACCACAAATCGCGGATGTCAACTTCATCTAATTCTGGCCAAAAATAATCCTCCAACATGGCACGGTAGAGCTCTCCATTGACGGTAACATGGCGATCGTTCGCATCAACGAAAAAATACGGCCCAATCACACCTCCAGTATGTAAACCACAACATACAGTGATTTTTTGTGGATGCAATGGTGTCCCTTGAAGCACATGTGGGTTTGTTGCTGTCCAATAACGCATATTTTGCTTGTTGACAAATCCGTTTAGCCATAAATGAGCCCATCGCCGAGGATGATTTTTCGCTCTTAAAGTTGCGGCGACCGACTCGGAATTTCGGTAGTAATTATATATATAAAAGGCTAATCCTTCTTTCTTTCTTTCTGTCCGTCCTATATTCTCCGGAAATAAAATTCGTTGAGCAAAAAAAGCACTTTTTGATGTGTTGTAGAGAATTACTTGAAACGTGAAGAAATTTTGTTTCCGGCGAGATTGGGGGTCGGAGGGGTTACAAAGCGGGGCTTGAAAGCTCATTTTGGAAAACCTTATTTATAATTTGAAATATACATCGCACAGGATTCTGACCTGAGGCAATCTTTTTAAGATTTTTATGCCGGACACGGCAAAGCAGCATTTCCCACCGCTTCGGAGCTGGAGGCAATTTAAATTTTCGATCTTTTTATATAGAGGTCACACGCAATTGCAATGTTCAGCAAAGTTTCGGAGGTTTTCATGGGGATTATATCTCTCGTAGACCAGATAGTTCTATCAATCACCGCTTTGGCGCTGGAGTCAATCAAATCTTTGGATCGCTTGATATGGGGGTTACCGCGATTAGAATGCTCAGCAAAGTTGTGGAAGTTTTCGTTTGGAACTATTTCTGCCGAAGACCATATAGTTCTATCTCTTACCGCTTTGGGGCTGGAATCAACACAAATTTTGGAACTTCGTATATAGACTTCACACATGATTACGATGTTCGGCAAAGTTGTGCAGGTTTTCATGGGAATTATTTCTGTCGCAGGCCATATAGTTCTATATCTCACCGCTTTGGCGCTGGGGTCAATAGAAATTTTTAACTTTTTATATAGAGGTCATACACGATTACAGTGTTCGGCAAAATTGTCGAGATTATCATGGGATTATATCTCTCGAAAACCCGATAGTTCTATCAGACACCGCTTTGGCGCTGGAGTCAATAAAATCTTTGGATCGTTTTATATAGGGGTAACCGCGATTACAATGCTCAGCAAAGTTGTGGAAGTTTTCCTTTTAATGTCTCCAGTCAAGGTGTTGCGTCGTAAATAATGTGCTTTCTGAATAGGTCGACCAAAGATATGAAATATATCTCCAGTCGTGTTACGGGAACAGGTTAAAAGATCTATAATGTTGCGAATTGAGATGCTACGCTCGAATAAATTTAGTTAATTTACAGTGATCTGTAAACTGAAATTTCTAGGAGGCCCCCTAGTTTTTAATAATTTCCAAGCGTTGCCCGTTCGTGATGTTTACTATGATGAAAATGTTGACTTTAATCTACGTTTTGACATTGACAGGTCATTATTAATGTTTAAGGGTGCGTTCATATAAAGATACAAAATTGTTATGTCCCTATTAAAAGACACTATACAAGCAATAAATATAAGTAAACAATGATCTACTTTTAGTCGAAACATATAATATAGGTCCTTAAAATATTAAAGTAAACTAAGAAAAGCTTACCAAGCAATTATTAACGGAAAATTTATGGGTTCAAAGTACGCAAATTACTTAGTATGCAAAAACCGATAACCATGTAATTTCCAACGGAAAATTATAGTTTCAAGAAACTCAAGGAACATTGAACTTATAATTTAAAATCAAAAGTATCAATTTTCAAAATTAATCGTTATTACAAATTCAAAAGTATATCGTAAAATGAATTAATGGTTTCAATTGCATTTCCGCTAACAGAAATTGTGAAATACCATTTTTGCAAAATAAGAACTTTTTTCCTATAAAAGCCGATATTAAAACCTAAAAAAATTAGAAAAAGTTCAGAGATCAGATCAAAAAGTATTGTTGATTAAAAAGAGATCAAATAAAAAAAAGTTCAGAGATCAGATCGAAAAGTATTGTTGAATTAAAAGATATCAGATCGAAAAGTATTGTTGAAAATTTAAGTAACAGTCAAAATAATTATTGAAGTATCAAAAAAGTTCAGGGACCAGATCGAAAAGGATTGTTGAATCAAAAGAGATCAGATAAAAAAAAGTTCAGAGATCAGATCTAAAATTATTGTTGAATTCAAATATATAATATCGAAAAGTATGGTTGAAAATTTAAGTAACGGTCAAAATAATTTTTGGAAATATCAGAGAAAGTTCAGATATCAGATCGAAAATTATTATTGAATTAAAAGATATCAGGTCGAAAAGTAATGTTGAATTAAAAGATATCAGATCGAAAAGTATTTTTGAAGTAAAAGGTATCAGATAAAAAAGTGAGATCAAAAAGTATTATTTAAAATAAAAGTAAATAAAAGGAATGGTTAAGTTCTTTAAAATAAAAGTATTGTTGAATAAAAGATGAAAGATCGTGAATTTTAAAGTGAAAGCTACGGTTAAATTAATTATTGAAATTATTAAGATAAATTTGAGAATAAAATATTTTTGAATAAAAGATCAGGGATCATGGTTGAAGTAATTATTGCAACAATTAAATAAGTGAAGTTTAAAAGGTTCTATATTAAAGAAGAGGAGAAACTTAAAGCTAAATTAATTAGAAGAGAGAGAATCTTACTTTTAATAGTGAGTAAGTTTAGTTTGAAGTTAAAGATTTCTAAATTTTTCTTCAAATACAGAAACAAATAAAAAATACGGTATTCAAGATACTGAATACGGTTATATTTTTATTCAAATCTAACAAAGCTCAGTGAATATTAATACCCGGTATTAAGGCCAGGCACGTTAATAAAAATCTAGTCCGAAAAATTATCCGAATAAATTTCATGATCAAAATTCTAAGGCTCAGTATAAAGTGAATAATTTGAGTTTGGGACAACTCGATGAAGTGAGCGGTGAAAAGTGAAACATTTCCGAAGTTGATTAAAGAGAAGAGCATCCAGCGATCTCAAATATTACACAAGTTTTGGCGCAGCTACAGTAGTTCTGAGGTGCTAAGCGTTAAAAATGTCAGAGAGAAATGAACCTAAAAATAAAAATTTTAATAGAAATCAACGAATGATTCGATGGGCATCTACTTCCGACATCATAAGTGACATCCTTAACCGCATATTTCAACAATTACACAACATTTCATTTGACGACATCTCTCCCGAAGAAAATATAATTAAACCAACAACTGAGCCACCAGCGAACATCACACTAGGACATTTACGAAGCGGAAGTTATTACACCAAATCAACATAAGATTTACCAACAGGAGAAAATCTTGAAAGTACTACCAGCCCAAGAAGGCAACTTTTTAAAGCGCCACAAAATTTAGAAATAACAAAACAAAATATGTTAGTAAAAAAGTTAGTCAATTTGTATTTAATTCGATTCCACTATTAACCGCGGAAATCGGTCCGAAATTAACAGAAGAAATTACTGTTTTCGTTGAATGATGTAAAGCCGTATATAATATCCTCTCCGGGGAGGAACGCGAAGTTTCAGTGCTCCTCATCCCCACCAGATTTCGCGATAGGTCCGCCAGCACTCTCACAAACATACCCACTGATAACTTTACTGGCATTTTATCTGCAATCCTGGCAATATTAATTTCTCGTAGGACTTATGTCATAATATTTCGCGAATTACGAAATTCCAGCTAACTGCCTGGGGAAACACTTAGAGGATTTGCAGGGCGAATGAAAACCCCCTTAAATGAATGTACAAGCCATGTATTATGTTACAAAGACACCCAAAGGGATATGATTCTATAACAAAAGATTCAGAGGAAACAGCCATGTTTGCATTTATAAGCGGGTATGTTGAACACAAATTATCGTTTATTTTTCTGACACGAAGGCTGCAATGATTTAAAGCGTTAGATTTTAAGGCAGAATACTTCGAAGAAACAGAAAAACAATTCAGGTTAGCAACTCCCAATACTTTCACCCCATTTTCACACAATTTAGAAGGAAATAATCAATTAAATTTTTCCTCCGCAATAATTCCACCCTAAAACAGCGAACCAAATCTCTATAGAAACAACAATAATAATAATAACAACAACAACAGTAGAAATAACAACAATTATTGAAATAACAATAACAGTTTTAACAACAGAAATAACAATAATTTCAACAATAGAAATGACAACAACAATTATAATAACAGAAATAACAACACCAACAATTTTAGCAGCAATAGAAGCCAAAATAAAAACAATAATAGGAACAACAATTTGAATACCGATTACAACAATAAAAAATAAAATAATTATAATTACAACAATTACAGTAATAGAAATAGCAATAATAACAATAGTAGTCAAAATTACAACAACAGAAACACCAACAACAATAATTATAACAATAAGTCCCCCCAAACCAAGGAATGCAATGTGGGTTTTTTCCATCGATTTGGTCACGTCTACAACGAGTGTAGAACTCGCATGAATACACCCTATTGCGATCGATGTCGTGTTTATGGACACAAAAATAATACCTGCAATTATCACCCCCAGTCCATCACTGGACATCAAATAACTATGATCTCAAACGAAACTAGCGACGGTAGGGAACCCAACGAAATAAAAATTACATGCAACTTTTGTTTACAATCAGGGATGGAATCGTATATTTCCATCCGACTGAATTTTCGATTCGATTTAATATTCGATTTGAATTCTTTTTGGCATAGCGTAGTATGATCATATGATAATTAGTGTGGCTGTTGAAAATTCCACCCAAATGGTATAAATTTTCAAATTGCCAGATGAAATTTTATGAAGTTTTGACAGCTGATAGCTTTTCTTTTGAGGAAATAAATTTTAAATTTTTGTGTTTTAGTTTTGAAATACTTTTAAATTATTATTCAACAATAAATATTAAAATTGTTGGTCTTAATGAAACAAAATATCTTCAAGTATTTTCGGTGGTGTCTTTATATATATATATTTTGTAAAGTGATATTTCACTTCGTTCTTAGAGCATTCTATTTGGTTTTAATTTCATCGAAATCTTGATAATTTTTTTTAAAAATATTTTATTTCCTTTTTTTCGTGAAAACTACGATATTTTAGTAAAAATTTAAGGAAATAGTTGTCAAATTACTTGTACTTGGGTTTCTCGTATTAAAAAAAAATGAGCAAAGCAAACCATAGTAGTGAATTTACATTTTCTCTATATCGGCCGTACCACTATAGAACTTTCCCGATAATGTCATCAAATATTCATTTCAGTTCTCTTATTCTAAATGTACATTCCAAGTTTCATAAAAATGTGACTAGTATTGGCCGAATTATAAGGGTTTTTTTATTTTGCATTCCCGTAACCCCCACAGAGGGGAGTCGCATTCTATCTTTTCAGTTTGCCAATCCAGAATGTACACACCAAGTTTTAAGAAAATTCGCCAATTATTGAGTGAATTATTGAAGTTTTTCTATTTCAGCCTCCCTCGAGGGGAGACATTTTATCTTTTCAGTTTGCTCATCCCAAATGTACATTCCAAGTTTCATTCAAATCCGACGGTTATTGACCGAATTATTAAGGATTTTTATTTCACCCTCCCGCAACCCCCACCGAGGGAAGATGCATTCTATCTTTTCAGTTGCTTTATTCAGAATGTACACACCAAGTTTAAAGAAAATCTGCCTATTATTGAGTGAATTATTGAAGTTTTTCATTTTTAGCCCGCCACAACCCCCACCGCGGGGAGATATATTTTATTTTTTCAGTTGGTCCATCCCAAACGTACGTTCGAAGTTTCATTAAAATCCGACTATTATTAACCGAATTAGGGAAGTTTCTATATTTGCACCACAACATTTTTTTAAAAAAGTTTTGCGCATTAGTGTTGTCAGATGTAAATTCCGCTGAAAAGTTAATATGTTTTGATTTCGAATATAGTACACAAACTGTGCAAATCTCATCAAAATTGGACGAGCAGTTTCGGTTTTACAATAAGTGCAAAAATAGACTATATTTAGACAAAATGTGTCTTTAGACAGTGTTGCCATAGTCGAATGTAGCCCAAAAACTAATCAGATCTAAGTTAGGATCAAATACATGAACTGTGTAAATTTTATCGAAATTGGCCCAACAGTTTAGTCTCAACCGTGCGGACAAAATTTTGTCGTTTTTAGACAAAAAAAGCGTTACCAAATAGTGTTGCGATATATTAATTTCGCCCAGAATCTAACACCATCTGGCATTTGATGCAACACCAAAATGGTGAAAGTTTCATGGAAATCGGACCATCTATTCAGATTTTATTAACGATTTAAAAAAGCGGACGGACGGACCCACGGACGGACATGGGGCTAATTATTTTTGACGAAACGGATTTTGCACTTATTTTCATCTTCCTAGCCCGCCTAGATCAAAAGTTAGGTTTTCTCTCGATTATAGTACTTTCCTATAAACATTCGTTTATCGGGAAAGTGAAAAATTAAAAATATGACGATAAGCATAAAAACCGTGTTTTCGACAACTCAACTCTAATCGAATGAATTTTATACGATCACAGTGTAAAATATTTTCGATCCGGTCTTGGACGATGCCAAATTGGTTGGTCGAATCGTATATACGATGCAATTGGTTCAAATCGAAATACAAGATTCCACTCAAGGTCACAAAATCAATAACTGTTATGCAAAAGAACAATGGGAAAAGAATAATTCATCCCTCAACAATCTATCGAGAAACCTGAGACAAAGTGTCAGCCCGCAACTAACCCTATCTATCAAAATAAATATATAATAAAAGTACCATTATGAATTGTAACGAATAGCCCGGCCGAATAATTAACGCATAAAGGAGCAGATATAAGCATATTAAAGAAATCATCATTAAAAGAAAATATACAATGTATTCAAACGGCATTCGGTACAGGCCAGACTTTAGGTACATGTCCTACAAATTTCCCACCACCAATATCGCAAGCAAGCAAATTTCACACCATAGAAAAAATAACACCAATACCAGATGATGGCATATTAGGGTCGGATTTCCTGCCTCAAAATTTTAATATTGAAGGTTCCAACAAACAATTCATTTTCCCCGAAATAAAACTTGATGAACACAATTTCGGAATACCATTTTTTAACAGTGTATCCAAAAATTCTATGAATACAGCCCATATAGATATTGCTTAGGTGCAGGTTGAAACACCTGTCCTGAAGCTAAAATTGTAAGTGGCTCATGGAACGGACAAACATTGCTGAACCAAAATTTCCATAGGAGCGAGCTGGAGTGTCAAATAGAGACTAAGAGAGAAATTCACATACCAGGACGCTCACGAAAATTACTTCGGATAAAAGTGAATTTCAAACAAGATAAACTCTGCTTATCGAAAGAATTAAGCGAAGGAGTTTACCTTGGAAGTTGTTTGGTCAGACCAGTTGACGGAAAAATTACCATTTGTATCCTGAATACACAAGTTACAAAGAAGAAAATCAGCCCTTTTACCTTTATGCCCTATCTGATTAACAAATACGAAATACTAAATTTAGAAAAAGAAAACACCTGAAGAAAACCTGAAATATTTATTTAATATAAACCAAAATATAGAAGAGAACCAGCTGTAGTGCGCAAACCGCCATGGAAACTTCTACACATATCGATCAAATTATTTCATACAACAATTTGTTATTTGTTTTGTACAAAAATTTCGAAGTTTTGCCCGAGTACCCAAATTTATGCTTCAAATTTCATAAAAAAAATCCGAATTTTGTTCGGCAGCTAGTTGTAATCAGATTCAATTGATTTTTGGACACAATTGTTCTTCCGTTGAAAAAAGATCTCATGCAAATTTCATAGAAATCGGTCCATAAATAATGTTACAATACCCTGTAATGTAAAAAAACAAAAAAACAAATTTTTGTTCGGCGGCTACCTGAAGTTTTAGTCCGATCAAACCCAACTACTGACAGAATGGTTCTCATGAGGAAAAAACCCTTTTTACCAATTTTCTTGGAAATTGCTTCAAAAATACGGCCGCAATCTTGTACACTACAGACAGACCGACAGACAAACAGACAGACTGAAACGCATGAGTCAAAACTCATACGTATACATCGTGTCTATATGAAAATTAAAATCTTGTGTCTTATTTTCAACCTTCATGCAATCTAATTCTGAATTGAATTTTTAATTTCAATGAATCCCTGAAAAATTCCCTGCATAATGTCCCGGTTGACATGAAATTAAATAGAGAATAGAGAAAATCTGCAAAAATTTACAAATATATAAAGTCAAGAAAGAACAAAAAGAAGGAATCTGAAAATCAAGTCGTACGAGAATGAAAATGGAATAAAGTTAGCGAGTTTGAAAAAAACAAAATATCGCACGATCTCTAGAACAAAGAAATACCGTTTTTTTTTATAGCGTGATTTTTAAAATTTGGATCGAATGGGAAGGAAAAAATTCTGGTTTGGGCAGTGAGTTTTAGAATGTGGGAGATACACGTTGATCCTTTTGATCGTTGAGAAGAAAAGTCGTAAAATTGAGTGAGAATGAAAAAGAAGAAAATAGGTGGAATTTATAAAAAAATAGATAGTTTTAGTAATTGAAATCAAAGAAAATTTTCAAAATTAAAGTAAAGTTCAGTTAGTTAAAAGAAAAATAAAAAAAATAAATGAATGATGGAAAAATTCATGTTTTAAAAAAAATGCTGAACTTGAATCGGAATATTATTTTTATAAAGAATTTAACAGTTCAATGAAAAAATTAAATTTAGTGTTTGCGAAGTCGACAAAAAAGGAAGGAAAAAAGTTTACCGTTGCACAAATCGTCCGATAGATTTCCATGCGTTTTACATGGAGACGCGCTGAATTTTGTTTTTTTTGAGTGTTCGATTCGAACAATAATCTTCGTTTGGTTTAAGACAATACTATGAAAAAAAACCTCGTGTTTTTGAAAAAAAATATGTCCAAATATTGAAAAGCCATAAGTTATAAATATATGACATGATAATTAAATTCATTTATAGAAAAAAAAAGAAAAAGCAATTTTATTAACAAACACAATTTTAATACATACATTAGTTTATTTTAATCTTATTTTTTTTTATGATCACAGAATTATTATGAAAAAAAAAGGAAAAACTAATAGTGAATATGTGGGGCTCCTTGTAAAGCGCAGCACATTTTGGCGAAAGAATTA
The DNA here is from genome assembly GCA_963422695.1 of Xylophagus ater. Taxonomy (NCBI): domain Eukaryota; kingdom Metazoa; phylum Arthropoda; class Insecta; order Diptera; family Xylophagidae; genus Xylophagus; species Xylophagus ater. The sequence continues at coordinate 41,016,889 of OY730480.1, forward strand.
AAAAGAACTATAAATGTTCTTTTGAATAATTATATAATTTATTTCTTCATTTAAACAAACAGAACTTATTATTTATTAATGTATATATAATTTTATTAAAGTTTTTATTCAAGAAATATTTAATAATTATTTTTGATTCTTGAGTTGGTTTGTCTTTTCAAGTTTAAGTTTTTTGATGAATTGAATTTTTTCCAATTCTCAAAAATTAATAAATTTTTAAAAGTTAACTAGATAGAAAAATAATGATAATATATTTTATAATAGGCAGGTATTACTACTACTGGATTGCATAAAATTATATAATATTATATAAATTATATATAGTGTTTTGAGTGGGGTTCGCCACAACACTCCCTTTCCAGTAAATTAATTGCGAAACTTACCTTTTTCTTCGAATTAATTTCGATGGGTGGAGAGTGTGTGAGGTGAGCGGGTTTAGTTCTATTTACGTGGATCGGAACGATTTTACCCGCCCTCTCTATATATATGTGCTCATTAGTGCGGCGAATTACTTTGAACGGTCCTTCGTAAGGAGGAGTTAAGCTAGGACGAGGATGGTCAATTCTCAAGAAAACGTGAGTGCAAGTTTTCAAACTGGGGTGAATAAACGTTTTACTGTTATCGTGTGATCGAGGTTCGGTTGATTTTAGGTTGTTAAATAATTTCTTTAGTTCCAAAATTATTTGTGGAGTATTTATCGTGGTTTGTGAACTCTCAAAAAATTCTCCAGGAAGTCGAAAATTCTGACCGTATACCAATTCTGCGGGAGAACAGTTTAGATCATCTTTGAAGGATGAACGAATTCCCATGAGTATTATGGGAAGTTCCATTTTCCAATTCAAACGACCGTCTCTTGCCATTATTGCAGTTTTCAAAGTCCGGTGAAGTCTTTCCACCATACCATTGCTTTGCGGGTGGTATGTGGTGGTATGAATCTTGTGGGATCCCAGAAAACGTATAAGCTCCGAGAATAATTTTGATTCGAACTGTGTGCCCTGGTCCGTCGTAATAGTGTGAGGAACACCGAATCTGGGAATGTATTCTGTAAAGAAAATTTCGGCAACCGTTTGCGCTGTAATCTCCTTAATGGGAAAAGCTTCTGGCCATCTTGTGAATCGATCTATTATTGTAAGGATGTAACAACAACCACCTGAAGACGGAAGGGGTCCTACCAAGTCTAGGTGAATGTGTTCAAATCTTCCTTTTGGAATTTGGAAAGTATTTGGTTTAATTCTGGTGTGTTTATTTATTTTCACTTGTTGGCAACTCAAGCAAGTTTTTGTCCAATGGTTGATTTGTGTATTCATATGTGGCCAAAAAAATCTTGATGTAATGGAGTTCCGGGTTGACCGAATAACTTGATGGGTGATATTATGGAATTTTTCGAAAATTATTTTTCTGAAAATTTGGGGAACGAATGGTCTGGGTTCTGAGATGGCCAGATTACACCATAATTTGTAATCAGTAAAAGGAATATTAATTTCGTGGAGTACACATTTAGAATTAGTTTGAACAATAATAGTTTGTAATTCTGGGTCACTTTTTTGAGCTTCACTAAATTCTTGGATATCAAGTTCTTTTGCGGTAACGACTGAAATGTCGTCTAGCCTAGAGAGAGTGTCTGCTCCTACGTTTGATTTTCCACTTATGTGATGTATATCTGTAGTGAATTGTGCTATGTATTCCATGTGTCGTGATTGTCGTGGACTTCTCTCAGTTTTAGCGCATAAGGCTGTAATTAGTGGTTTGTGGTCTGTGAATATAATACATTTCCTACCCTCGATAAAATGCCTGAAATGTTTGACCGCAGAGTACATGGCGAGTAGTTCTCTGTCAAAGGCAGAGTACCGAGATTCTGTAGAAGACATTTTCTTTGAAAATGTGCCAATGGTTCCCAGAGGTTATGTTCATGCTGCTCTAAGGTTGCTCCTAATGCCACCGAAGAAGCATCTACAGTAATAGTTAGATAACCACTATTCGAAGGGTGAGCCAAAAGTGTAATGTTTGCCAACTTATTTTTAATAGAATCAAATTTTTCAATATTTTCTTCGCTCCATTCGTGAATCGAAGAAAATATTGAAAAACTTGAATAAAAACTTTAATATTATGTAAATTATATATAGTGTTTTGAGTGGGGTTCGCCACAAATATATTGAATGGAGCTTGTACCAGAAAAGGCTGAAAAGGGAATTATGCTCGGATTTCCTAACAATTTTTATGAATTTCTCATCAAACGACAATGCAACAACCTACAAACGCTGCTAGAAGAAAAAAAGAACAACAAAATTTTGGTTCAGGAATCATCATAATAACGCTAAAATATACGACGAGGAATTTCTGGAATTCAGCATTTTTTTTTAAGAATATATTTTCTTATCATCTTTTTCTCATTATTAAAACATAATCAGGCACAAGGCATCGCGGGGATTTGGTCTAGTTCGGTGACCAAGCAAACTAACGAACGTTTCCTTAATTCGGCTGTTTTCGCCACAACCGAATATTCCTTGCTTGAAAGCTTCCGCTATCACTATTACGTCTTAACGACATTAAAAATTATATGCACGCACAAAATAATTTATGTGTAATATGATGATAGATGGTGGTGAGCAACGACCCACCCCTCCGGCGAGCTAGCAAGCGCAACTCAGCTTGGCGTGCAGCCTTTCAGTTGCTCACGTTTGCTGCACCATCTCATTCTTCTCCTCGCAAGGAAGAAGATATGCTGTAACGGTCATGAGGGGATTTACTGCTTCGCACTAACCCCATTGCAGTGTGTTTAACACACTGCAATATATGTAAACCCCTCCGTTACTAGACGACAGACAGACATTGGATTAAATTATTGCAAATGATTTAGAATCTTATGAAACGTGGAGATTTGCATTCGAAAATGAAATAATAACTCCAAGCAAAAGTCCTTGGAATTCACCCCTATTAGTAGTACCCAAAAAGAGTGGTCCAGACGGAGAAAAAAGATGGAGAGTAGGAGTGGATTTTAGAAAATTGAATCAAATTACTATCGGCGATGCTTTTCCTTTATTTCGTATTGAGGACGTTTTAGACCAATTGGGTCATTCAAGATATTTTAGCACGCTAGATCTTGCTAGTGTATATGATCACGTTTTGGTTAATAAAGAGGACCGAGCCAAAACAGCCCTCAGCAACCCTTTTGGCCATTATGATTTTTTGGCATTTGGACGCACAGGAGCACCAGCAACTTTTCGACGTCTTCTGAACCATGTATTTTCAGGTTTTCATGGTTTCCTATGATTTGTGTACATTGACGACATCGTCATATACGGAAGAAATCTATTCGATCGTAACATAAAATTTGATGCAATTTTCCGGGATTAAGAACACACAACCTAAAACTGCACTCGAAAAATGCAATTTTCTTCGGAAAGAAATTGTCTATTTAGATATGATAACTTAGGAATGAAATTTCGAAAATAATTTATCATTTCTGAAATGGACTGTAAACCTTTCTTATCTTTAGATGGTGCAGGACTAGGTCTTTGCAGATGAAACCCGAATTGCGAACAAATCAGTTATTGCATGTTTAATGAATTTAAGTTGATTAAATTTCCTACATAAAATGTTTAATATTAATTAATACACATAATTGCATCAAAAATAGTCAAAATTTTTTGTTAAATTATTAAAGATAGCAATTTAAATCTTTTTTCCTGCGAATTGCATAAGCTGATCGCGAACTGTTGAGTGATTATTCGCATTCTACGGTGGAACCTATAGTTGTGAATGAAAAATTCGCTGGTTTTGTCACCTGAAGTTTTTAAATTTTGATTAAAATTTGGTAAACTTCAAAAATAAAGAAATCGAGAAAAAGGTAGGAAAAATTATACAATTCTAATGAAATCTTTTAATAAATATGATATTATATTTCTTTTTAGGAATTTAATGAAAAATTAATTTCGGAAGTGGAGGCCAATCCAGTTTTATATGAGAAAAGTTGCATTTTATTTTATTCCTTTTAATTTCGTTTTTACTAAGGTGGTTTCGTGTTTTATATGCAAGCTAAAAACATAAGATAGAGTGACGATAGTATGTGATGGAGTATGCGATCGTCATTTCCATCGTTCTTGTGTGAACCTTTCTTATAACACTAATAAGTTCACATGTGATGTTTGTGGTGACATTAAACTATGCCACATTCTAAAATATCTGAAACTTTCGGATACACAAAAGAATCTGTTTAGCGTGAATTGCAACGCTTCGGATGGTGATTCAGCATTTATTGCGAATAAGGTGAAATGTATCGCTGATAAAGTATCTAACATTAGTGAAATAATGGAGGATATGAGGGATAAAGACAGAAAACTTGATCAAATCACATCTGCATATACAATGATGCATCACGATATTTCGAAGTTATTAAAAAAAGTAGCACAAGTTGAGTCGAAATTGAGTGTGCTACATGACGACATTTCGGAAGTTATTTACCCTCCATCTGAAGCATCATCTATAGCAATAAAAGAAACCGTACGAGGCGACAGGTCTACCATGGACAAGTTAGAACGTGTTCATGGTGACATTATTTCATGTAAGTCCTTAATATCGCTTAATAATGACGCATCTAAGGAACTTATGAACTTGACATTGGAATTGACTCAGTCCTCGAAGAAAAATTGCAAATCATTGGACAATCTAGTTGCTAATAAGGATAACCTTCCCACCAGCGCTGAAACATGGCCTGGTTCTTCTTTTCCTTCATTAGATTCAGATCGTAGAGGGTGTTCCAGTTTCGGGGAAATCTCTTTCAAAAAAAAGACCAAAGGGAAAATCAACCTAAAAAATGGGAACTCCTAGTATGGTTTCTCCTATTGAGTCATTTTCATCTGGTCAGGGATCATCATCCGCGACTACTTACTCTCGGGTTCTGAAAACAGTACCTGCCCCAAAAAGTATTTTCGTTTCAAGATTTGGTCCGGTGACAACTACTGAAGATATTTTACGTTATATCGGCTCAAAAGAAAGTGATACTTCCAACATTAGATGTGAGAAAATCAGCAAGGTATCTAGTTTAATCTCATCCTTGAGGATAACTGTTCACTTTCAGAAATTCTCACACTTTGTTTCATATGAATTTTGGCCTCCTTCTGCCTTCGTATAAGAGTTTGAACCTAAACGTCGAAAAAAAAATTGTTCCGGCTAAAAACTCTGTGGATATGCCAAATATTACTTTAAAAAACTCAAATGCCTGCCCCTTTACTATCAAAATGTAAGGGGACTACGCACTAAAACGCGCGAATTTCACATGATGTTTTTGTTTTGACGGAAACTTGGTTAAATTCCAGCTTTCTCAATAGCGAGTTATTTTCTTCTGACTTTGAAATTTTTCGTAGAGATCGGCATTCGACGGACTTGAGGTCCATGGGAGGGGGCGTCTTGATAGCTGTTCGTAATGTTTATAAAAGTTCGTTGGTACATATTGCTGACCTGGGTTGTTTGGAAATTGTTTGCATCAAAATCTCCGTTCAGCATGGGAAAATCTTTATAGCGAACACTTGTATTCCGCCTAATTGTTCGATTGCAGAATATCAGCTCCTAGTTAAGGCAATTGGCCATTTATATGATATGTTGGAGGCAGAAGATGATATGTTGCTATTTGGGCACTGCAATTTTCCTAATCTTCATTGGTCACAGTTAGATGCCGAAGCTTTTTTTACTGCACCCAATGTTAGTTCTGATCTAGAATCCATGTTCGTGGACAATTTCACAGATTGTGGCGTGCAACAAATTAGTGGTGTACTTAATTCTCTTGACAAACAACTTGACTTGATTTTTACTACTGACGCAACTAATTGTGTTGTTCAACGCAGCTCTGAAATCCTTCGTATTGACAAGTACCACCCTCCTCTACAGGGCGTATTCTCTCTGGAAGGTGCAGGGCAGAATGTAGACATAGATGACTCTTACGGCTTTAATTTTCGTAAGTCAAACTTAGAATTGCTCTCAAACCTACTTAATCTGATAGACTTTGACAGTGCTCTGGCCAATGAGAATGTAGAAGTTTGCATCATTGCGTTTTATACAATTATTCTTACGGCCTTCGTGTCCTTAGTTCCCTATTACCGATTAAAAAATTCATCTACTTCGCCTACATGGTTCAACAAGGAATTACGTTCATTACGTAATAGAAGGAATAGCGAAGTATTTGATTTCGCAGAGATGATGAACATTCCAAGTATTTATTTATTTATATTGCTGTTTAATGAATTTAAAGTTTTATCTTCGAATGTGTATAGCTCCTATATTAATAAAATGAAATTTAATCTTTATATGGACCCGCACAGCTTCTGTAATAAAAGCAAATCGGATGGCTATCCACCATTACTGAAATATCAGGATCAATTTTCGATTGACCCGTCAACTATAGCCACTTTATTTGCCACATTTTTTGCTGCAGCGTTCAACAATGATAATTTCGAGCCTAATACGGAATGCTTTTCGCATCTGAACAATTATCCTAAAACCTCCCTTTCCAACATAATCATTGTTGAAGGTATAGTGATTGACTATATTAAAGACTTAACTGAGGATTTCTCTCCTGGAACTGATGGAATCCCTGCAGTTATTTTGAAAAGATGTGGTTATATTTTGGCACGCCCTTCGTCATTTCTTTCGAAGACCGTATAGTGCTATCTCTCACCGCTTTGGCGCTAGAGTCAATAAAATTTTGGAACTTCGTATTTAGAGGTCACACGCGATTACGATGTTCAGCAAAGTTATCCAGGTTTTCATGGGGATTATTTCTGTAGCAGACCATATAGTTCCAGCTCTCACCGCTTTGGCGCTGGAGACAATAAAATTTTGGAACTTCATATTTAGAGGTCACACGCGATTACGATGTTCGGCACAGTTATGGTGGTTTTCATGGGGATTATTTCTGTCGCAGACGATATAGTTCCAGCTCTCACCGCTTTGGCGCTGGAGTCAATAAAATTTTGGAACTTCGTATTTAGAGGTCACACGCGATTACGATGTTCGGCAAAGTTATGGAGGTTTTCATGCGGATTATTTCCGTCGAAGACCAAGCAGTTCTATCTCTTACCGCTTTGGCGCTGGAGTCAATATAAACTTTTGAACTTTTTATATACACAAGCGATTACAATATTCAGCAAATTTTCGGAGGTTTTTATGAGTGTTTTGTCTGTCGAAGGTAAAATAGTTCTATCTCTCACCACTTTAGCGCTGCGGTTGTTTAGGCCCCTACTCTATAGAGGTTTTTGCTTTATTAATATGTGTTTGACGGGAGCTATTTTACCAACCGGGAAATGGGATCAATTTAATGTCTTCGCTCGGGGTGTTGCGGGGTAACTATCGACTTAAGACATGAAATATATCGCCAGATGTGCTACGAGAACGGGGTAAAAGATCCATTATGTTGCGAATTAATACGCTTCGCTTGAATATATTTTGTTAATTTACGGTGATTTGTAAATTGAAGTTTTCAGGAGGCCGTCTTAGGACGGGTTACCAACTAGTGTCCTAAATAATTAACCGCATTTAGACAATATTGAAATTTTGACGAGTTAAATTTAATATTTAATATTCGAGCCCTCTCTAAAACACCTTTCAAAGTTTTTAACAGGCTCCTCTTTAGTTTTTCCGACAATTAACACATCATCAAAGGATAGGAGTGTAGCGGGTAAATCAGCGAACGCATACTAAGTGTTTGAAAAATTGCATGCACTACAGTCCAAAGGGTAATCTATTGAATTTATAACAATCAAAATGCATACTAAATGAACTTATTTCACTCGAATTATTATCTAGTTGTATTTGCAAAGACCCTTCCTTCAAATCTAACATCAGGAAATAATTTATTCCTCCTAATTTTGAGCACAAATCATCAATTTTTGGTATAAGGAATCGTTCCGGACCTAAAGCTTGATTGAGACCATGTGTATCTAGACATATCCCTAAGTCCTCAGTTTTTTTGCCCTTTGGTAGGTGCTACCAGAGGGTATATTATATTTGTCACTCCATTTGTAACACATCAAAATAATCGTCGTAGAAAGGTTTTAAGGGTATGGTTGTCTCGGAAATCAAAAGTTATATCGATTTATGCATGTCCGTCCGTCCGCCGGCCGTCCGTCCGTCTGTATACTAGAAAACTCAAAAACGCGTTATCTGACTTTGATGAAATTTACAATGTGAGTTGCTTCTTCCTTAACTTGGTTTGGCATTGTATTTCAGCAGAATCGATCTAGGGGGAGCAAAGTTATAAAGACAAAGTGAGGGTGACCAGAAAGTTTTGTCGTTTTTTTGTTTATGGTTTTTCAGATTTAATTTGAAAATTTATCTAGCAATTTTGTTTAAATTTTTCACGTGGGTTCACTATATAAACAGACAATAGCATGGTAAATTTCATTGAAATCACTTCAAGGATAGTGCAGAAAAAGTGGTAAGGGAAAATAAGTCTGTTCATAAAGTTTTTCCTATGTATTTTAAAAAGTTATATACCGATTTCAATAAAATTTACAAAACGTATTTATGCTAGGCCCAGCCTACCTATGAATTTGAGCCAATTTGAGAATGAAAAAACGAATGGAGAAAAAAACATTGAAATATTGAGTTAAGTAGAAAGTTCGTGGCGATTTTTTTCCAATATATTGATTTAGAGTCGTATAACCTTAGTGGTTCTAATCCTATCCAGTTATGTTATAGCGCGCTTAAAAGGTGACATTTCGTAAAATATTTAGAACATGAATTGTCAAATTCAGACGGAAGCAATTGCGGTAATTGGGTTTTGAAAATGCGCCAAAAGCCTGAAAATATTCCCTATATTTATGCTCTAAGTTAGGTACTACCGTCCGTCCGTGGACAAGATAACTCAAAAACGCGTCATCCGATTTTGATGAAGTTTAGAAGGTGAGTTGGTTATTGTATAACTGGATTTCATATTGCATTTCACCAAAATCGACTGAGGGGCAGCGAAGCTATTAGGCAAAAACCAAGGTGACTAGAAAGTTTTGTCCTTTTTATATATAGTATTTCGGATTTAATTGGAAAATTTGTGAAGCGATTTTGTTTAAATTAATTATGTGTGTTGACTACATAAATAGATAATACCATGGTAAATTTCAGTTCGGTCTAAGAATAGTGGAGAAAGAAATAGTTGTAGGAGAAAGTTAAAATATTTTCATGTACTTTCAGAACTAATACACCGATTTGAATAAAATTTGCAAAATAGGGTCTGGGTTACTTACAAATTAGAGGGAATTTTGAAAGGTGAAACAAAGTTATGAAGAAAAAACTTTTAAATATTGTTAGTTTTCACAATGTTTCTCTCCCATTTCTAACATAGGGCATCAAAAAATTGGCTATAGACCGATTTTAAATTACTTGATGTTTTTTTTCGCTTTCGCGATGAAGAACAAATTTAATGATCCCTAAATCATAAAGTTTATCTCATGTCTTTTTTAACTGATTTTTAATTACTAGTGGTTTTAGTTTTAAACAGCATTGAAGTGGAAAACGTACCAACCCAGAAAACAGATCAAAATATTCGTTTATAATGAACTCTTTATTGGGTACCGTAATGCCATCAATTCGTTTGATCAGCCCAAAATCACTACCACCTTTTAAACCCAAGATAGGCAGTGACGCAGTGTCTACTAATAAAGCATTGTAATAGATTAAGGTTTCCATGTTTGCATTGAACTCATATTTCTTCGACAAGATTTATTTTACTTCTACCATACATTTGTATTATAACTTTTGTTTTTATTAGGCTTCCTACTAAATTAATTTTTTGTACAAATTTATATGGAATTACATTTTCTTTAGACCCGGTATCAAGTTTAAAATTTATTACAAATTCGCCGAAATATAATTTTTCAAACCAGTGTGTTTTCAATCTTGGTTTGCTAGTTGATTGAAGATTACCTAAGAAAAGGGTTTCATTACCAGCGTAAAGTGCTAAGTTTTCGTTCTCTTGACCTGTTTGAACTGTTGTGATTTCCTTTGCTCTAAGTTGAAGTTCCTTTCGGTTTCTGAAACATGTCATATGAAAGGTGCACCTTAAGTTCATATAACCCTCTTCCCATGACAGTATTTGAATTAGCGTATACCATTTTTTATACACAATTCTCCACCCATCTATTATTTCCGAATATGAAATTTTCTAGGACTTCACGAATTTATCTACGTGGAAATAAATAGTGAAAAATTTAAGTTAAATTCATTAGAGAAAGAGAGAAACCGATTTTTATTTTTTTGATGACATATTCGTGTTTGCAAGTGCACCATTTTTATTGCTGCTCTCCGGCCATGATGAAAGGACCAATCATCACCCATTGTACTAACTCATAATCCTTGGATTCTAGTTAAACGTGACAAAGCGACATACACTAACGATTGCGAGTGTTTTTACCATATTCGTAGAAGACTTCGGAATATGTACTTCCTTATGTTGCGTCAAGATCCACTATATTTAGTGTTTCACTTAGTATTTTAATTTTTAAACCTAGTTTGTTTGTTAATCGTAATATTTATAAGTAAGCCTTGTTCTACAAATCAAATGTATAAATAGCAGATATTTGTAAATATAATTTAGTCGTTCCAGGATTGTTCAATCTAGAATATTAGGCCTTCCACAAGTTGTAAGGCCGGTCATGATTATAAAATATTATAAATAAATAAACATAACTCCTTAAAACTAAAAGCAGACGAGATGATATTTATTGTAGCCAGTACAAGCTACACTTATGTATAGTGGTGGCACATGTGCAAACTAATGGTAAATGTGACCCTCTCGAATTCACGGTTTTGTTATTATTGAATGCTATTGTTGATAATTTTCTTCCGATTGGTACAGCCGATTTACTAATGTTATTTGCCATCATGTGACTAAGATTTATTCCAATTTTTTCACCAGTCTTCGGGGAATCCAGAAAATCAACCTTTCCTGAATCTTTTCGATCGGAACCGAAAGTGTAGAAATCGTATGACATTGCACTACACATCACTAGAAATTGCTGGAAATATTTTGATTTCTTCAAAATGCTTCCAGAAAGCACTAAATTAAATTGTTCACACAACCGAGACAATACAATACACTTCTCAATAATGTGAACAATAGCAATGAATCATGTCATACAAAAGATCTTTTCCAGAAAGCTCCGAAATAAATAATAAATCATTGTCACGAACCAAAGCAATGATTCAGAAGTATTTTTTGTGTATTGAATAAGAACTTTCGAGAATTATTGCTTTGTATGCTGTATAAGATTTTTGTGTAAAAGTTGCCATCTAGTTTTTAGAAAGCCAAGCGACCAGGCTTTTCGAGAAAATTCCGAAATACACCAATTTTGTATAAAAGCAGCCGTAGACTCGACCCTAGAATCAATTCAAATCAGAAGTTCAAGCTGTATACTTGAAACATTCGGAGTAAAATAAAAGCTTTGATCTTAAAAGTAATTAAAATAGTGAAGCTCTAAAACTGTGATAAATTGATTGTAATAACTAAATTATTGAAAGACAAATATTTTTAAGACTAATTGTAACGCAGAAATAATTATAAATAAACTTTATACACTAAATTCACATAAATAAAAAGTGTTATCATTCTAATAACATCGAACCGAAAGAGTAGCACGTCACAATATGAACCAATGTATTCCGAAGAAATGAACTTTTCAGTTTTATATTTAGAAGATATTAAAACGTAATGCTACAAACAAATAAGCGAGAAAGCCATAAAATATTTTCAATCTCAAAAAATTTGATTGTCTTCAGCCCCAAAGCGGTGAAAGATAGAACTATCTTATCTTCGTAAGAAATTTTCTCCATATAAACCTCCACAACTTTGCGGAAAACTGCAATCGTGTATAACCTCTTTATACAAAGTTCTAAAACCTCTATCGACTACAGCGCCAATGTGATGAGAGATAGAACTATTTTATCTTCGGGAGAAATAATCCCTATGATAACGTCCAAAACTTTGCTGAACATTGTAATCATGATGAAAATTTTATTTAGTTGGAATTAGGACCTTACTGTGTTAATTTAAAACACCTTTTCAATTACTGCCAACGTTTCGTCTACTTTATTTAAACTTTTTCAACGCTTATTGCGTGGTATATACTATCGTCAAATTAAAACACTTATAATTCATTACAAACGGATTAAATTCTTCCTAAGTTAAACGACAGCTGAGAGTTGCCGTTAAACACTTACTATACTAAGGTCGTAATTCCAAGGAAATAAAGTTTTTTTAAAAATCAGTTACATTGTAATCATCTATGACCTCTATACAAAAAGTTAAAGATGTTTCAACATTGTTATTGAATACAGCGCCAATGTAGTGCGAGATAGACCTATTGGGTCTTCAACGGAAATAATTCCCATTAAAACCTCTACAACTTTTCCAAACATTGCAATCGTCTATGACCTCTATAAAAAAAAGTTCAAAAATATATATCGTTCACAGTGCCTATGCGGTGGGAATTACAACTATTTGGTCTTCCACGAAAATAATCTTCATTGAAACCTCCTCAACATTGCCGAGCATTGTAATCCTCTATGACGTCCACATACAGTGTCTCAAAATAATAATGGAACCAGCTGAAATTAATGATATTCAAAGTAGTTTTATCAGAAGTAATGTATTAGAAAATCGGTCTTATTTTTTTAAGAGACTTTTATTAATATATAATAAAAACATATAGTAACTTGAAATCGGCCTATAGCCGATTTTTTTTTGATGCCCTATGGTAGAAATGGAATAGAAGAACTAAAAATATTCCAAGGTTTTTTCTTAATAACTTTGTTTCTCCTATTCAAAATTTTCTCTAATTTGCAGGTAATTGAGCATAAGTCCAATCTGTAAATTTTATCCAAATCGATGTACTAGTTTTTAAAGTACACCAAAAAAAATGTATGGACAGACTTATTTTCTCCTAGGATTATTTCTTTCTCCACTATCCTTAGACCAATTTTGCTCAAATTTAACATGGTATCGTCCATTTACGTATTTAACCAATATAATTAATTTAAACAAAATTGATTGACAAATTTTTTTTTTTTTTGGGATTACAAAAGTTATATCGAAGTCCCAAGGTAAATAGTTGTTATTTCAAATATAAATGCTCCAGCTTCTTCTGGAAAAGATTTGTAACTCACGGGCTGTTCAGGCTAGCCAGCTAGTCGTAAACTATTGTTAGAGAATTTTTATTGAGAAAAGCTTCCGGAGTTGCAAAACGCAAGCCAAGCTTGAAATGAGATATCTGGAAATTTCTCATGAAATAGAGTTTGAAACCGAATAATCCGTTTTTCAAATCATGGTTTTTGTTATTATTATTATTGCTTTTACAGTGTAACTTGATATATGATTTTGTTGAAAAAATCATATACATATATGAATATATATTCATTGACCGAAATAAACAGTGTATTATTTTAAATTTTTACATGAACATATTTAATAAAAAGAATGAATATATTTATAATTTGCAATTCGCAATTCGCTATCATGTGAATTTACTAATATTCGCAATTCACAAGTCGCAGTTCGCGTCTCATGTGCCAGCTTCTCAAGAATTTCCCGTATTCTGTTAAGATCATGATTAATTCCTTTTCAGAAAAAAAATTATATATTTAAAAGGCTAATCCTTTTTTCTTTATTTCTTTCTTTATTTCTTTCTTTCTTTCTTTCAGTCCGTCCTATATTGTCCGGAAAGAAAATTCGTCGAGCAAAAAAAAACTTTTTGGTATATTGTAGAGAATTACTTGAAACGTGGAGAAATTTTGTTTCCGGGGAGGTTGGGGGTCGGAGGAGTTACAAAGGGGGGCTTGAAAGCTTATTTCGGAAAACCTCATTAATAATCTGAAATATACATCGGACATAATTCTGAACTGAGGCAGTCTTATTAAGATTTTTATGCCGGACATTCTGACTTACACGGCAAAGTTCCATTTCCCACCGCTTTGGCGCTGCAGGCAATACAAATTTACGAACTTTTTATATAGAAGTCACACGCAATTACGATGTTCAGCAAAGTTGTGGAGCATTTCATGGCGACCATTTCTTTCGAAGACCATATAGTGCTATCTCTCACCGCTTTGGCGCTAGAGTCAATAAAATTTTGGAACTTCGTATTTAGAGGTCACACGCGATTACGATGTTCAGCAAAGTTATGGAGGTTTTCATGGGGATTATTTCTGTAGCAGACCATATAGTTCCAGCTCTCACCGCTTTGGCGCTGGAGTCAATAAAATTTTGGAACTTCGTATTTAGAGGTCACACGCGATTACGATGTTCGGCAAAGTTATGGTGGTTTTCATGCGGATTATTTCCGTCGAAGACCAAGCAGTTCTATCTCTTACCGCTTTGGCGCTGGAGTCAATAGAAACTTTTGAACTTTTTATATACACAAGCGATTACAATGTTCAGCAAAGTTTCGGAGGTTTTTATGAGTGTTTTGTCTGTCGAAGGTAAAATAGTTCTATCTCTCACCACTTTTGTGCTGCGGTTGTTTAGGCCCCTACTCTATAGAGGTTTTTGCTTTATTAATATGTGTTTGAAGGGAGCTATTTTACCAACCGGGAAATGGGATCAATTTAATGTCTTCGCTCGGGGTGTTGCGGGGTAAATATCGACTTAAGACATAAAATATATCGCCAGATGTGCTACGAGAACGGGGTAAAAGATCCATTATGTTGCGAATTAATACGCTTCGCTTGAATATATTTTGTTAATTTACGGTGATTTGTAAATTGAAGTTTTTAGGAGGCCGTCTTAGGACGGGTTACCAACTAGTGTCCTAAATAATTAACCGCATTTAGACAATATTGAAATTTTGACGAGTTAAATTTAATATTTAATATTCGAGCCCTCTCTAAAACACCTTTCAAAGTTTTTAACAGGCTCCACTTTAGTTTTTCCGACAATTAACACATCATCAAAGGATAGGAGTGTAGCGGGTAAATCAGCGAACGCATTCTAAGCGTTTGAAAAATTTCATGCACTACAGTCCAAAGGGTAATCTATTGAATTTATAACAATCAAAATGCATACTAAATGAACTTATTTCACTCGAATTATTATCTAGTTGTATTTGCAAAGACCCTTCCTTCAAATCTAACATCAGGAAATAATTTATTCCTCCTAATTTTGAGCACAAATCATCAATTTTTGCTATAAGGAATCGTTCCGGACCTAAAGCTTAATTGAGACCATGTGTATCTAGACATATCCCTAAGTCCTCAGTTTTTTTGCCCTTTGGTAGGTGCTACCAGAGGGTATATTATATTTGTCACTCCATTTGTAACACATCGAAATAATCGTCGTAGAAAGGTTTTAAGGGTATGGTTGTCTCGGAAATCAAAAGTTACATCGATTTATGCATGTCCGTCCGTCCGCCCGTCCGTCCGTCCGCCCGTCCATCCGTCCGCCCGTCTGTCCGTCCGTCTGTATACTAGAAAACTCAAAAACGCGTTATCTGACTTTGATGAAATTTACAATGTGAGTTGCTTCTTCCTTAACTTGGTTTGGCATTGTATTTCAGCAGAATCGATCTAGGGGGAGCAAAGTTATAAAGACAAAGTGAGGGTGACCAGAAAGTTTTGTCGTTTTTTTGTTTATGGTTTTTCAGATTTAATTTGAAAATTTATCTAGCAATTTTGTTTAAATTTTTCACGTGGGTTCACTATATAAACAGACAATAGCATGGTAAATTTCATTGAAATCACTTCAAGGATAGTGCAGAAAAAGTGGTAAGGGAAAATAAGTCTGTTCATAAAGTTTTTCCTATGTATTTTAAAAAGTTATATACCGATTTCAATAAAATTTACAAAACGTATTTATGCTAGGCCCAGCCTACCTATGAATTTGAGCCAATTTGAGAATGAAGAAACGAATGGAGAAAAAAACATTGAAATATTGAGTTAAGTAGAAAGTTCGTGGCGATTTTTTTCCAATATATTGATTTAGAGTCGTATAACCTTAGTGGTTCTAATCCTATCCAGTTATGTTATAGCGCGCTTAAAAGGTGACATTTCGTAAAATATTTAGAACATGAATTGTCAAATTCAGACGGAAGGAATTGCGGTAATTGGGTTTTGAAAATGTGCCAAAAGTCTGAAAATATTCCCTATATTTATGCTCTAAGTTAGGTACTACCGTCCGTCCGTGGACAAGATAACTCAAAAACGCGTCATCCGATTTTGATGAAGTTTAGAAGGTGAGTTGCTTGTTGTATAACTGGATTTCATATTGCATTTCACCAAAATCGACTGAGGGGCAGCGAAGCTATTAGGCAAAAACCAAGGTGACTAGAAAGTTTTGTCCTTTTTATATATAGTATTTCGGATTTAATTGGAAAATTTGTGAAGCGATTTTGTTTAAATTAATTATGTGTGTTGACTACATAAATAGATAATACCATGGTAAATTTCAGTTCGGTCTAAGAATAGTGGAGAAAGAAATAGTTGTAGGAGAAAGTTAAAATATTTTCATGTACTTTCAGAACTAATACACCGATTTGAATAAAATTTGCAAAATAGGGTCTGGGTTACTTACAAATTAGAGGGAATTTTGAAAGGTGAAACAAAGTTATGAAGAAAAAACTTTTAAATATTGTTAGTTTTCACAATGTTTCTCTCCCATTTCTAACATAGGGCATCAAAAAATTGGCTATAGACCGATTTTAAATTACTTGATGTTTTTTTTCGCTTTCGCGATGAAGAACAAATTTAATGATCCCTAAACCATAAAGTTTATCTCATGTCTTTTTTAACTGATTTTTAATTACTAGTGGTTTTAGTTTTAAACAGCATTGAAGTGGAAAACGTACCAACCCAGAAAACAGATCAAAATATTCGTTTATAATGAACTCTTTATTGGGTACCGTAATGCCATCAATTCGTTTGATCAGCCCAAAATCACTACCACCTTTTAAACCCAAGATAGGCAGTGACGCAGTGTCTACTAATAAAGCATTGTAATAGATTAAGGTTTCCATGTTTGCATTGAACTCATATTTCTTCGACAAGATTTATTTTACATCTACCATACATTTGTATTATAACTTTTGTTTTTATTAGGCTTCCTACTAAATTAATTTTTTGTACAAATTTATATGGAATTACATTTTCTTTAGACCCGGTATCAAGTTTAAAATTTATTACAAATTCGCCGAAATATAATTTTTCAAACCAGTGTGTTTTCAATCTTGGTTTGCTAGTTGATTGAAGATTACCTAAGAAAAGGGTTTCATTACCAGCGTAAAGTGCTAAGTTTTCGTTCTCTTGACCTGTTTGAACTGTTGTGATTTCCTTTGCTCTAAGTTGAAGTTCCTTTCGGTTTCTGAAACATGTCATATGAAAGGTGCACCTTAAGTTCATATAACCCTCTTCCCATGACAGTATTTGAATTAGCGTATACCATTTTTTATACACAATTCTCCACCCATCTATTATTTCCGAATATGAAATTTTCTAGGACTTCACGAATTTATCTACGTGGAAATAAATAGTGAAAAATTTAAGTTAAATTCATTAGAGAAAGAGAGAAACCGATTTTTATTTTTTTGATCACATATTCGTGTTTGCAAGTGCACCATTTTTATTGCTGCTCTCCGGCCATGATGAAAGGACCAATCATCACCCATTGTACTAACTCATAATCCTTGGATTCTAGTTAAACGTGACAAAGCGACATACACTAACGATTGCGAGTGTTTTTACCATATTCGTAGAAGACTTCGGAATATGTACTTCCTTATGTTGCGTCAAGATCCACTATATTTAGTGTTTCACTTAGTATTTTAATTTTTAAACCTAGTTTGTTTGTTAATCGTAATATTTATAAGTAAGCCTTGTTCTACAAATCAAATGTATAAATAGCAGATATTTGTAAATATAATTTAGTCGTTCCAGGATTGTTCAATCTAGAATATTAGGCCTTCCACAAGTTGTAAGGCCGGTCATGATTATAAAATATTATAAATAAATAAACATAACTCCTTAAAACTAAAAGCAGACGAGATGATATTTATTGTAGCCAGTACAAGCTACACTTATGTATAGTGGTGGCACATGTGCAAACTAATGGTAAATGTGACCCTTTCGCATTCACGGTTTTGTTATTATTGAATGCTATTGTTGATAATTTTCTTCCGATTGGTACAGCCGATTTACTAATGTTATTTGCCATCATGTGACTAAGATTTATTCCAATTTTTTCACCAGTCTTCGGGGAATCCAGAAAATCAACCTTGCCTGAATCTTTTCGATCGGAACCGAAAGTGTAGAAATCGTATGACATTGCACTACACATCACTAGAAATTGCTGGAAATATTTTGATTTCTTCAAAATGCTTCCAGAAAGCACTAAATTAAATTGTTCACACAACCGAGACAATACAATACACTTCTCAATAATATGAACAATAGCAATGAATCATGTCATACAAAAGATCTTTTCCAGAAAGCTCCGAAATAAATAATAAATCATTGTCACGAACCAAAGCAATGATTCAGAAGTATTTTTTGTGTATTGAATAAGAACTTTCGAGAATTATTGCTTTGTATGCTGTATAAGATTTTTGTGTAAAAGTTGCCATCTAGTTTTTAGAAAGCCAAGCGACCAGGCTTTTCGAGAAAATTCCGAAATACACCAATTTTGTATAAAAGCAGCCGTAGACTCGACCCTAGAATCAATTCAAATCAGAAGTTCAAGCTGTATACTTGAAACATTCGGAGTAAAACAAAAGCTTTGATCTTAAAAGTAATTAAAATAGTGAAGCTCTAAAACTGTGATAAATTGATTGTAATAACTAAATTATTGAAAGACAAATATTTTTAAGACTAATTGTAACGCAGAAATAATTATAAATAAACTTTATACACTAAATTCACATAAATAAAAAGTGTTATCATTCTAATAACATCGAACCAAAAGAGTAGCACGTCACAATATGAACCAATGTATTCCGAAGAAATGAACTTTTCAGTTTTATATTTAGAAGATATTAAAACGTAATGCTACAAAAAAATAAGCGAGAAAGCCATAAAATATTTTCAATGTCAAAATATTTGATTGACTTCAGCCCCAAAGCGGTGAAAGATAGAACTATCTTATCTTCGTAAGAAATTTTCTCCATATAAACCTCCACAACTTTGCGGAAAACTGCAATCGTGTATAACCTCTTTATACAAAGTTCTAAAACCTCTATCGACTACAGCGCCAATGTGATGAGAGATAGAACTATTTTATCTTCGGGAGAAATAATCCCTATGATAACGTCCAAAACTTTGCTGAACATTGTAATCATGATAAAAATTTTATTTAGTTGGAATTAGGACCTTACTGTGTTAATTTAAAACACCTTTTCAATTACTGCCAACGTTTCGTCTACTTTATTTAAACTTTTTCAACGCTTATTGCGTGGTATATACTAAATTAAAACACTTAAAATTCATTACAAACGGATTAAATTCTTCCTAAGTTAAACGACAGCTGAGAGTTGCCGTTAAACACTTACTATACTAAGGTCGTAATTCCAAGGAAATAAAGTTTTTCTAAAAATCAGTTACATTGTAATCATCTATGACCTCTATACAAAAAGTTAAAGATGTTTCAACATTGTTATTGAATACAGCGCCAATGTAGTGCGAGATAGACCTATTGGGTCTTCAACGGAAATAATTCCCATTAAAACCTCTACAACTTTTCCAAACATTGCAATCGTCTATGACCTCTATAAAAAAAAGTTCAGAAATATATATCGTTCACAGTGCCTATGCGGTGGGAATTACAACTATTTGGTCTTCCACGAAAATAATCTTCATTGAAACCTCCTCAACATTGCCGAACATTGTAATCCTCTATGACGTCCACATACAGTGTCTCAAAATAATAATGGAACCAGCTGAAATTAATGATATTCAAAGTAGTTTTATCAGAAATAATGTATTAGAAAATCGGTCTTATTTTTTTTAAGAGACTTTTATTAATATATAATAAAAACATATAGTAACTTGAAATCGGCCTATAGCCGATTTTTTTTTGATGCCCTATGGTAGAAATGGAACAGAAAACAGCCAAAAACTAACAATATTCCAAGGTTTTTTCTTAATAACTTTGTTTCTCCTATTCAAAATTTTCTCTAATTTGCAAGTAATTGAGCATAAGTCCAATCTGTAAATTTTATCCAAATCGATGTATAAGTTTTTAAAGTACACCAAAAAAAATTTATGGACAGACTTATTTTCTCCTAGGATTATTTCTTTCTTCACTATCCTTAGACCAATTTTGCTCAAATTTAACATGGTATCGTCCATTTACGTATTTAACCAATAATATAATTAATTTAAACAAAATTGATTGACAAATTTTCGAATGAAATCCGAAAAACCATATAGAAAAACCGACAAAACTTTCTGGTCACCCTGGTTTTTGCTTAATAACTTCCCTCCCCCCGGTTGATTTTACTTAAATGCAATACTAAATCCAGTTAAGGATTACATTTTAAATTTCATCAAAATTGGATAACGCGTTTTTGAGTTATCTTATCTACGGACGGACGGACGGACGGACGGACGGACATGCATAAATCGATATAGCATTTGATTCCCTACATAACCATACCCTTGAAATTTTTCTACGATGATTATTTCTATATGTTACATACTTAGTGGCAAAGCTAATATACCCTCTGGTAGTACCTACCCTATTGCATAAAAATTAAAAGTTTAATTTAAAATGTGCAATTTAAAAAAAATAAAACTAAATATAAATACAAAAGTAAAAATTAGCCTCAAAGATACAATGGAACATAATCATAAATTAATTCTTTTAACTTAATATTAATAATATTTTTTAAAAAATGTGTATTTATTTTTGTCTTTTCACTGCCTTTAAACGACCTGGCATAGACTCGACCAACTTGCGACAGACGGACGGCTCAATTTTACGCCATTCGTCCTTTAAATTACTTTAAGTTGATTTTTGTTAGAGATAGACAGCTTTTTCAATTTTTCTTCCAAATGACTCCACAAGTGCTCAATAGTATTTAGATCCCGAGACTGCGTGGTGTCTCCAATGCATGTGGGCAATTATACAAAATCCAATTTCTGACTTTATAGACCTTGTGTTTCGAATTGCTGGCTTGGTAAAAGAAAAAATTATTGTTTATTCCCAATTTTTCGTCACTCTCGTTTCACATCGGATTTCAAAATTTCCATATACTTCATTTCATACATCATGCCATCTATTATGAAGAGATTTCCAGGACCTGCTGCAGACATAGCACCCCAAACCAAATCTGAACCTCCACCGTGTTTAACGCTTGGCTTTAAGTTTTTTTCTTTACGCTCCTCATTTGCCTTTCTGCATACATATGTATGTACGTCCATATTATCTGAAAACATTATATTTGCTTTCATTTATGAATATGACTTGTTGCCATATCTCTCATTAAAATCAAGCCTTCTTTACGGATTCACTTTGGTTATAAAGAGCTTTCTCCTGGCTACCCTGGCATTGCACTGGTGTTTCCTTAAAACAATTCTTACAGGTTCGGGAATAACTTTTCTCTATAGATATTTCTCTACTTCTGCTCCTAGTTGCGGTGCACTAAGGTGAGGATTCTGCCTGCTTTGTTGAATTATCCATCGATCGTCTGCGTCAGTGAAAATTTTCCTCCGCTGAGCTTGGCCTTATTTTGATAGGCGGTAATGTTTTTGTATCGTTTTATTATATTAAATACTGTAGTGGATCCGCGATTTATAATTGACGATATTTCTCGAACCATTTTACTACCTTTTGAATAACGAACTATTAAATTTTTTCAGTCAACCCTGATTTGAAAACCTTTTAGCGCCATACTACCGCTTTTTGCTAAACCGCCCACTCCAGAATCCAACAAATAATGCCAAAGTCATGCATCTATTGTCTGATGGTGTTAGATTCTGGACGAAATTATTATATGGCAACACTATTTGGTAACGCTTTTTTTGTCTAAAAATGGCAAAATCTACACGGTTCAGACTAAACTGTTTCGCTAATATCGATAAAATTTTTGCAGTTCATGTATTGGACCCAAACTTAAAACTCATTAGTTTTTGGGGCATATTCGACTATGGCAACCCTGTCTAAGAATTCGTTTTGTCCAAATATAGTCTATTTTTGCACGAGTTGTAAAACGGAAACTGCATGTCCAATTTTGATGAGATTTGCCCAGTTTGCGTACTAAGGTCGAAACCAGAACATATTAGCTTTTTAACGGAATTCACTTCCGGTAACACTAATGCACAAAACTTTTTTAAAAAATGTTGTGGCGGATGCATAGAAACTTCCCTAATTCGGCCAATAATAGTCGGATTTTAATAAAACTTCGAGCGTACGTTTGGGATGGAGCAACTGAAAAGATAAAATATGTCTCCCCCGGTGAGGGGTTGTGGAGGGCTAAAATAGAAAAACGTCAATAATTCACTCAATAATAGGCGGATTTTCTTGAAACTTGGTGTATACATTCCGGATGGGTCTAGTAAAAAGATAGAACACCCCTCCCCTCGGTGGGGGTTGCGGGAGGGTGAAATAAAAAACATTAATAATTCGGTCAATAACAGGCGGATTTTAATGAAATTTGGAATGTATATTTGGGATGGGCCAACTGAAAAGATAAAATGTCTGCCCTCGATGGGGGGTTGTGGAGGGCTAAAATAGAAAGACGTCAATAATTCACTCAATAATGGGCGGATTTTCTCGAAACTTGGTGTATACATCTGGATAGGCCAGCTGAAAAAATAGAATGCGTCTCCCCTCGGTGGGGATTGCGGGAGTGCAAAATAAAAAACCTTAATAATTCCGCCAATAGTAGTCACATTTTCATGAAACTTGGAATGTACATATAGAATAGGAGAATTGAAATGAATACTTTATGAGATTATCGGGAAAGTTCCATAGTGGTCCGGCCGATATAGAGAAAATGTAGATTCACTATTATGGTTTGCTTTGCTCATTTTTACTTTTGCATTAATATTTCGTTTTATTTTTCTTTAAACAGCAGTCTTTGAATTATTGCTTTTTATTTATTAATAAAAGTTAAAAAAAAAAATAAAACCGATTTTCTAATACATTATTTCTGGCTAAAAACACCTTGAATATTATTAATTTCAGCTTTTTCCATTATTACTTTAAGACACTGTAATAAGATTTTTGTAATGCAACGTTTTGTGACGGAAAACCATCAGGAAACGTTGGATAAAAACGTGACAGCATTTAAAAATCACTACAACGCGCCAAAAATTGTTTCACGTAAAAAAAAATAATGGGTTTAAATTAGGGGCTTTTAAAAATCGGAAAATTTATTGGAAAAATCTGATAAAAACAGTATCAACGAAAAGTTCATCAAAAAAAAGAAAAAATAAAAGAGTAAAAAACTAAATATTAAAAAACGTGTGCAAAATTCTTTTTTAAAGAAGAAAAATTTAGTGTAGAAGTGTATGTTAATTCACAGATTTTGTAAGAATTCAAATTGTGTTGTAGAAGGCTTTGTATTTATTTAGTTTTATTTTATTTTAATACTTGCTGTACCAGGCTACGCATTGCTGTGGCTCAGGCTGGAAAAGAGAAAGCCCAGGTTTCTAATATGTTTAATTTCACAATGTTTGTGGGTATACAATATTTTTCGTTGTTCCATTATTTGTGCAGATATAGATGATTGCAAACGCCAATCGAACTGGCAATTGTAATCTCTTAAATTGAATTCGCATTCTCGTTGGAATCATAGGAATGGGAGGAATGAGGACATCTTCACCTTGGAAAGGTCTGAAGTGGCAGATCGAGTGAATAATTAACCTCTTCAATAGAAACTTTTAACTTTTTATATAGAGGTCACACACGATTATAGTGTTCGGCAAAATTGTCGAGGTTATCATGGAGATTATATCTGTCCCAGACCAGATAGTTCTATCAGTCACCGCTTTGGCGCTGGAGTCAATAAAATCTTTGGATCGTTTTATATAGGGGTGAGCGCGATTACAATGCTCAGCAAAGTTGTGGAAGTTTTCCTTTGCACTATTTCTGTCGCAGACTTTATAGTTCCATCTCTCACCGCTTTAGCGCTGGTGGCAATAGAAACTTTTGAACTTTTTATATAGAGGTCACACCCGATTACAATATTCAGCTAAGTTGTGGAGGTTTTCACGGGGGTTTTTTCGGTCGAAGATAAAATAGTTCAATCTCGCACCACTTTGGCGCTGCGGTTGTCGAGGTTTTTGCCTTTACGTAATATATGTTTGACGGGAGCTATTTTACCAATCTAGGAAATGGGATCAATTTAATGTCTCCACTCGAGGTGTTGCGTCGTAAATTATGTGCTTTCTGAATAGGTCGACCTAAGATATTAAGTATATCTCCAGTCGTGTTACGGGAACAGGGTAAAATATTTATAATGTTGCGAATTGAGATGCTAAGCTCGAATAAATTTAGTTAATTTCTAGGTGGCCGTCTTAGGACTGGTAAACCCTTCGTAATTTTATGTTATGTCAATCACTTTGTTTTGATAACGGTTGTGTAAATTTAAAAATAAAAGACGATCTGGAGGAGATCAGAAAGAAGAAAAAACCATTTGAGTTTCTAAGGTTGTAAAATTTTAAAAGCTTTAAAAGAGGATCTTAAAGAGAGCAGAAAGAAGGAAAAACAATTCGAGTTTCTAAAGTTGGAAAAGTTTTAAAAGTTTTAAAAGAGGATATTAAAGAGATCCGAAAGAAGAAAAAACCGTTTGAGTTTCTAAGGTTGTAAAATTTTAAAAGTCTTAAAGGAGGATCTTAAATTGATCAGAAAGAAGGAAAAACCATTTGAGTTCCTAAAGTTGTAAAAGTTTAAAGAGTGTTAAAAGAGAATCTTAGAGAGATCAGAAAGAAGAAAAAACCATTTGAGTTTCTAAAGTTGTAAAAGTTTTAAAAGTTTTAAAAGACGATCTTAAAGAGTTAAGAAAGAAGAAAAAACCATTTGAGTATCTAAAGTTGTAAAAATTTAAAAGTTTTAAAAGAAGATCTTGAAGTGATCAAAAGAAAAAGAATAAAATAGTTTTATTTCTTTCAAGTTGAGGAAATTTAGTGAATTAAATGAACATGATTTAATAAAGATATTTCTTTTTTAACGAAGTATGTTTTTTTTATATTGAAATCAAACAAGGAGGGTAAGCGAGTTTACAACATTTTTTAATATATAATATCATAATTTCCGGGAGTACTGGTCTGCGGGAAGGAAAAGTTGTAGTAAAATAAAAGTTTCTCGGAGTCGTCCTGAAAAGGATCCCTTTCTCCTTGTTGCTACACAACATTTGGAGTAGCCGGTAGGATCTCCTAAGCATTAAAAATCTCAGATCCCCGAATCTACAAATAAGACAGTTGCGGCAAAGCGACGAATGATTCAACCAATTTTGACTCAGGAAACAAACAACGAGGAACATGAACTCACTTTTGAAGAGCAAAAAAGCGAATTCTCCTTTGACAACACAAGTTCAGATTTTGCCTCACGATCCGTGAAAGAAACAGGACGAACACAAAGCGGACGTATGTTCTCAGGATCAACACTAAAATCTCCAGCCAACAACGATTTTCCAGGGAATTTAAGCCTTCAGAAACACTTGCTAAAAAAACAATTAGATTTTAAGGCGGATATTATTTTAAGTACCGAAACAGTAAAAAATAAAATGTCGGTAGATTGTAATAAAATTTCCCAATTTGAATTTAACTCCATCCCTTTGCATCACGCGGAACTCGGACCAAATTTGGCGTCAGAAGTGAAAGTTTTTGCTAAGTGTTGTCAAACAATTCATGACATTCATAGTAAGGACGAACAACCAATACTCGTGTCCTTACAACCCACACGATTTCGTGCGCGCGCCGCATCCATTTTGGATAACATATCGGTATCAGATATAACAAGCTTTTTAGATACATTAATTTCCAAAATAGATTCCAGAAGACCGTATACTACTTTGATATATGAACTACGAAATCCAAACAATTTCCTGGCGAAAATCTCAGAGATTTTGCGGGACGTATGAAATCTCTTTTGAAAAAATATATCAGCGAAGCTATTCAGCGGCATCCGAATCATTATGCTTCCGTAATCAAAGATTTAGAAGAGACAACAATGTTCACTTTACAAGTAGGAATACTGAACTCCAACCACTGTCTCTTCTTTTTGCATGAGAAACACGAAGATTTCGAGGCTTTATCAGCGGAAAGACAATTTGCGTTTAATGCTCCAATTTTAATAACTTCAACAACACAAAACGGCCATATTTATTCCCCCTGTTCTATCCCCAACCAGAGGAGCAGAATGTATTTAATTCTAAGAATAAACGCAATTTTAATAACAACGTTAATAACAACGACAATTACAATGGCAATAACTCAAACAATCACAACGGCAGCAACAGAAACAATAATAAAAATAACAGCTTTAACGGAAACAATAACGGCAGGAATAGAAACAATTTTTACAACAACAGAAATAATAATTACACCAATACACACCGAAACAACTACAACAACGATTAACCGCAATTCAAGAAGAAACTATCAAGACGATAACCGCAACACCAACTATGGAAGCAATAATAATAGGTTCATCGGAGGGATTAAAAATAACAGAGGAAATACTTTTGGAGAAAGAAATAATAATAATAATAACAAAACTTCACAAATAAACAATAACTCTTACAGTAATACCCACAACCAAAACCCAGCGAACCCCCGACCGTCATGAGGATTTTGCAACCGTTTTAGGCATACATATAACGAATGCCGCACGCGCATGAACACCTTTTATTGTAGTCGATGCCGAATACATAGTCATACAAATAAGAATTGTAATTCACAAGCTTTACCGACCCCAACAAACAGGGTTAATATGATATCAAACGAATCGAATGATAATAGGGAACACGATGACCCAGTAGACCTTATAAGTAAATGTGTTTTTTGCCAACAACCTGGTCATACTGTAGGAAACTGTGTAGCAAAGGAATTATGGGATGCAAATAATTCCTCATCGACTAAATTGACCGAAAACTGAAACAGGGCTGTCACCTTAGCCCACAAGAAACCGAAACAAGGTGTCAGCCCGCACAAAAATTACCTACCTTTTCTAAATATATAATAAAAGTACTCCTACCAATAATAATAAACAATCCGGCGGAATTACTAGTAAACACGGGAGCAGATATAAGTATTATAAAAAAAATCATCATTAAAATAAAATATAAAAATTAATCAAGAGGAGAAAAGAAATATTCAAACTTCGATTTCCTTTCTCGAAATTGCAATATTGAAAGCCCAAATAAACGTTTAACTTTTCCCGAACTTAGGATTGATGAAGATTACTTCGGAATTCTAATTTCTAATAGTACGTCCAAAAATTACATGGATGACATATATTTTTATAACCTCACTTTTATTTTCATATTTCATGTTAGAGTCAAAATAGCCAGAACAAACTAACTTCTCACCTGAATCTGTTGATATGCAATTTATAGACGAGGTAAGTGTTATGCTTTTGAAATATTGTTGATAACATTATATATATAAAAGGCTAATCCTTCTTTCTTTCTATTTTTATTTCGTTCTTTCTTTCTTCATTTATTTCTTTTTTTCTTTCTTTCTTGCTTTCTTTCTTTCTGTCCGTCCTATATTGTCCGGAAAGAAAATTCGTTGAGCAAAAAAAAAAAACGCTTTTTGATATGTTGTAGAGAATTACTTGAAACGTGGAGAAATTTTGTTTCCGTGGAGGTTGGGGGTCGGAGGAGTTAAAAAGGGGGGCTTGAAAGCTTATTTCGGAAAACCTCATTTATAATCTGAAATATACATCAGACATAATTCTGACCTGAGGCAACCTTATTAAGATTTTTATGCCGGACATTCTGACGTACACGGCAAATTTCCATTTCCCACCGCTTTGGCGCTGGAGGCAATACAAATTTACGAACTTTTTATATAGAAGTCACACGCGATAACAATGTTCAGCAAAGTTATGGCGGTTTGCATGGGGACTATTTCTTTCGAAGACAATATAGTCCTATCTCTCACCGCTTTGGCGCTGGAGTCAATACAAACTTTTGATCTTTTTATATAAAGGTCACACGCAGTTGCAATGTTCAGAAAAGTTGTGTAACTTTTCATGGGGACTATTTCTTTCGAATACCATATAGTTCTATCTCTCAATCCTTTGGCGCTGGAGTCAATACAATTTTGGAACTTCGTATTTAGAGGTCACACGCGATTACAATGTTCAGCAAAGTTTCGAAGATTTTCATGGGGATTATATCTCTCGAAAACCAGATAGTTCTATGAGTCACCACTTTGGTGCTGGAGTCAATAAAATCTTTGGATCGTTTGATATGGAGGTAACCGCGATTACAATGCTCAGCAACGTTGTGGACTTTTCTCTGAGTTGTAACCTTGCCGTGGTAGAAAAGCTTGCGTACTCCAATGATCCTGATAGCGATGCTAGCGGGAACTTTTAGTTCCCAGCAGGGTCACCCATGCTAGTAAGGTAGACGGAGAGGGGTCAGACAAATGACAACTCAAGCACACTTAAGCCAAGGTGGAAATGCATCGTGCCGAGGGCTGCATGGCATCTCAGTGTGTAAAACGGGAGATGTCGTTAACGATCTCTTGGGAGAACCAGCCGAAACTCCCTCGTAACCAGGCTACTGCACGTGCAGGGGGCGCCGCGTGCAGGGTCCTTATATCCCCCTGACTCGTGGGAACAGAAATGGACCTTTTAAATTTAAAAACAACAACAACGACGACGACGACACCGACACTTTTAACTTTGACAACAACCACTACGACGATCACGGACGCCCTGACGAAAGCAACAGTAGTCACGACCATGACGACAGACACTACTGTTGTGTTCTCAACGAGAACAACGTCAACAGTACACACCGGGGCCAATTCAATGGAACCGGTGTGCGCTGGGAAATCTGGTAGTGGTCCCCCAAAAGGAGGACCGCTCCGAAATGCCGAGAAGTTGGTGAATAAACTCACCAACCGTATCGAGCAGCTGAAAACTCCCTCCAGCGACGGCAAAAGCCGCAGCGGAGCGAGTAGAAGGCGTCATATGCGGGCAAGAGATGTGGCATCTGCTAGTAACCCTGCAACAGGGGACGCGGCAAGATCCACATCTCTCCCCCCTAATATGACAACCCCGGCAGGCAACGAGAGGATGGGCACCCCAAATATACGGAGCCCCCTCCTGAAGCCTGCACAACTCCAATTGGCGTTGACCTCTGAACAGGGACCGCTTGCCAGTTCACTAGAACCGGTGGCAGGGACCAGTTCCGGGTCCGCTGGAGCAAAACCTCGCAGAAAGAGGAAGAGGAAGGGAGCGGGAACAGACAGGGCCGCCGAAAAGGCGCGCACTTCTGAGACCATCTCAGCCTCCTCCACTCCCGAAGCGAATACCCCCCAGGCGAAGAGGGTTAAATCCTCTAACCCCAGGCCCAAAGACACCTCTCACCAAAAAGGACAGAGAGCGACATTTGCGGAGATCCTTAAAACGGACCCAGAAATGAAAGTTTGCATAACGTGCGAGACCCCTGTGAAGAGAGACATCACTTCAATGGAGGCGGATCGCATAGAGGCTGCAATCATCGGAGCGTTTGAGAGACTTCCCAACGGTGAAGTCCCACGCATACGTGATTGTAGACTGACGCAAGGTTCTCTCATTCTTTTATGCGAGAACCAAGCGACCAAGGATTGGCTAGTTAAACTGGCTGAATCCAAACCCCTGGTAGAAGGAATAGACCTTTCGGTCCATGACTTCATTCTACCCAAGTTGAGGAGGGTGAGGATCTGGTTGCCGGGCCCCGAAAGGAGCGCGACCCAGATACTCACCACTATGAAATTCCTTAACTCAATGAGCACGGAGAACTGGAGGGTCTTCGAATACAAATATAGTCGGGCGCCGGAAGGTAACCAACTAATTGTAGGCGTGGACGCCCCAGGACTCAGAGATCTTGAGAAGGTTAATTTCCGCCCCCTCTCGGGAGTTCGCCTTGCTACCTGCACGGTTCTAGGCAAGCCATAGAAAGGGGAGAAAGAGGAGGAAAAGACAGGACCGAACTAATGCCAAATTCGGGACTAAATTTTCTCCAAATTAACGCGCACCACTGCAAAGCGGCCACCGACATAATAGGTAGGCAGCTTGCTATTGGACGTGCCAACATATGCCTCGTGCAAGAACCTTGGGTTTACAAGGGAATCGTACGGGGCTATGACACCCAGTTGGGGTCTGTATTATACAGCACAACTGCGAACAGACCCAGGACATGCATCTACATCTCCAATGATATTGATGCCGTCCTTCTTAAATCCTTTTGTTCTGCAGACCTTACTGCAGTCAAAATAATTTACTCCACAGAAATGGGCGAAAAAGAAGTAGTAGTGTGCTCTTCATATCTGCCCTACGACGCAGTCACCCCTCCCCCTTCAGAGGAGCTGGTCGACTTAGTGTCCTTCTGTGAGACAAATAATCTACCTCTTATAATTGGCTGTGACTCCAACGCGCACCACACACAGTGGGGCAGTACGGACATCAACCAAAGAGGTAGAACACTCTTTGAATACCTTGGTGCAACCACCCTGGAAATTGCAAACAAGGGTACGGCACCAACATTCATCACCTCTACACGTGAAGAAGTGTTGGACATAACGCTGTGCTCACAGGGCATTGCTCAAGATATTCAAGGATGGAAAGTGTCCTCCGAACCTTCATTGTCGGACCATAGGCACATTCTCTTCAGTCTGTTCTCAGAACCGTTGAAACCGGTCTCTTACAGGAATCCTAGATCCACTGACTGGTTCTCCTTTCACGAAGAGCTGTCAGAAAGAATCCGGGAAGTCCCAAAAGGAGCCCGGAATATTCCGGAACTAGAACAAACAGTCGCTTTAACATCGGAAGCCATTTACTCCTCCTATGAGAGTAATTGCGCCTTACGCACAAACAGGCTCCCCAAGAAAACGCCCTGGTGGGATATATCCTTGGAGAGCCTTAGAAAAGAAACGAGAAAAAGTTTCAACCGAGCCAAACAGCATGGTTTGAACAGTGAGTGGGAAGCCTGGAAGGCGGCCCAACGCAAGTACAAATCGGCTGTTCGGAGGAAAAAACGAGAAGCTTGGAAGAGTTACTGCGGCCAAATTGAGGAACTCCCTCAGGCTTGCAGACTCCAAAAAGCCCTCTCCAAAGATCCGAGATCTAGATTAACGGTGCTGCGTCAGTCGGATGGGGAATTTACCTCAAGTAATGAGGACACCCTGAAGCTGCTGCTCCACACCCATTTTCCGGAATCTCCCGAATCACCGGCATGCTCGTCTCTACAAGTCGTAAGTTCTCGTCCCCAAAAAACCGACTGGAGAACGGCTTCAGAGATTGTAACATACGATAGAACTAACTGGGCAATCAAAACCTTTGCCCCGTACAAATCAGCAGGGCCTGATGGCATCTTCCCAGCACTTCTTCAGAAAGGAGCTGATTTGCTAATCAAACCACTCTGTCAAATCTACCGCACGAGCCTCGCCTATGGCTATATTCCTTCACCATGGAGGAAGGCACGTGTGATGTTCATACTTAAGCCTGGTCGTACTGACTACACCGAGGCCAAGAGCTTCCGTCCCATCAGCCTCACGTCATTCTTGCTTAAGACACTGGAGAGGCTGGTGGATAGATACCTGAGGGAGAGGATACCAAGTATCCTCCCTCTCCACCCAAACCAACACGCGTATCAAGAGGGCAAATCCACGGATTCTGCACTCCATCAACTAGTGTTCAGAATTGAAAAAACTCTAGACACTAAATCATACGCTCTTGGTGTTTTTCTTGACATAGCAGGGGCATTTGACAATGTCACTTTTGGTGCCATGAGCGATGCAGCCGAAGTGCACGGCGCGGGTCTGACTGTCACTAGATGGATAAGAACCATACTGTCCACTCGAACTGCTTCGATCAGTCTGGGAAGAGATACAGAATCAATCTCAGTTATGAGAGGATGCCCGCAGGGAGGTGTACTATCTCCACTGCTGTGGTGTCTGGTTGTAGATGATCTTCTTAGGATTTTAAACACCTCGGGCTACTATGCTCAAGCGTATGCGGATGACATAGCTCTGCTTGTATCGGGAAAATTCCCCAGTACATTAGCTGAGTTGTCTCATCAAGCTCTTATCAAGGTTCAGAAATGGGCCCTTTCCAAGGGTCTCTCCGTCAATCCTGACAAAACTGAACTCGTTATGTTCACCAGGAATAGGAATCTCGAAGGTTTTGAGGCTCCTTGCCTAGGTGAAACGAAACTGCAACTCTCCGAGTCAGTGAAATATCTAGGAGTATATCTAGATAAAAAGCTGACCTGGAAAAAGCACGTGGAGGTCAAAGAACAGAAAGCGTCGGCGCTCCTATGGGCCTGTCGCAGAACCTTTGGACCCACCTGGGGACTAAAGCCAAAAATGTTGTACTGGATGTACAATGTGGTGGTTAAACCTCTGCTGACCTACGCATCAATTGTTTGGTGGCCTCGTACCCTAGTATCCAATGCTAGAGAACTTTTAAACCGTATTCAAAGACTTGCTCTTCTAAGTATTACGGGTGCAATCAGAACCACGCCAACTGCAGCCATGGAAGCCCTCTTGGGAACCCCATCGCTGCACTTGGTGGTTCAAAGTACAGCAATGGCAACGTCCTATAGACTGCGAAATGCTGGACTCTGGATTGATCGATCAGATATCAAGGGCCATACTAGGATCCTAGCTAGTCTGATCAAATCATACCCCATACTCTCGATGCCATCGGACGTTATGTCCCCGGCATTTGTTTTCAAACGCAGATTCGAGACTGTCATGCTTCCTAGAGAATCCTGGATAGCGGACGGTGAGAGTCTCGCAAAACCACCCGGCCTCATCTGGTTCACGGATGGGTCTAAATCGGATGCAGGAACAGGGGCAGGTGTCATTGGTACGGTGCCCAAAAAGGCAATATCTATCGCCTTGGGCACTCATTGTTCAGTCTTTCAGGCTGAAATTTTCGCCATAATGACATGCGCCAATGAGAACCTAAACAGGGGCTACAAAAACCTGCATATTAACATCTTCTCGGACAGCCAAGCTGCACTACAATCTCTGAGTGCAGTCAAGATAACATCTTGCATCGTCCAAGAATGCTTCAACACCCTCAACCAACTAGCTGAGCACAACAGAGTTGTACTCAACTGGATACCGGGACACCTCGGGCTCCCAGGCAATACAATGGCGGACGTACTGGCCAAGATGGGCACCATTAGGAAACCTATCGGGCCGGAACCCATCATTGGTATTCCTAAGAGAACAGCCAAACTCTCCATTAGAGAATGGATTGCCGCACAACACAAAATTCAGTGGCAAAATGAGTCCCTACGACAATCCAAAATTTTCATAACGGAACCAGGCCTTGTCAGGGACTCGCTACTGAAGTTGGACCGTAATAAAATCAGAGTGCTGGTGGGCGCCCTCACGGGACATTGCCTCTGCAAGCATTTACATACCATAGGTATCCTATCTGATCCCACCTGTCGTAAGTGCAAAACCGTTGAGGAAACTTCACTACACGTTTTTAGTTTATGTGATGCCTTAACGGGCCTGCGAAAGAAGATCTTCGGAAAACCATTCCTGACCTTGTCGGATGTCCGGAATCTGAAGATGGAATCTTTAATCGATTACCTGAAGAAAACAGAACTGTTTCCAGAGTTGGGACAAGCTACCACTCCGTAAACGGTATACAGGTAATTAATCTTTTTCCCACAGGTTTTCTTAGAAAACTTGTGCTATCCCAGGACATATGTCCAGATTCTCCCGAGGGTACAATGGGCCGAAAGGCCTAAGTACGGGGTGCTTTGGCACCCACCTCCTCTTAAAAAAAAAATAAAAAAAAAAAAAAAAACGTTGTGGAAGTTTTCCTTGCGCACTATTTCTGCCGAAGACCATATAGTTCTATGTCTCACCGCTTTGGCGCTGGGGTCAATAGAAACTTTTAACTTTTTATATAGAGGTCACACACGATTACAGTGTTCGGCAAATTGTCGAGGTTGTCATGGGGATTATATCTCTCGAAGACCAGATAGTATAAAATCTTTGGATCGTTTTATATAGGGGTAACCGCGATTACAATGCTCAGCAAAGATGTGGAAGTTTCCATTTTGCACTATTTCTGCCGAAGACCTTATAGTTTTATCTTTAACCGCTTTGGCGCTGGTGTCAGTAGAAACTTTTGAACTTTTTAGATAGAGGGCAAACGCGATTACAATGTTCCGCTAAGTTGTGGAGGTTTTGACGGGCATTTTTTCTGTCGAAGATAAAATGGTTCTATCTCGCACTGCGGTTGTCGAGGTTTTTGCCTTTACGTAATATATGTTTGACGGGAGTTATTTCACCAATCGGGGAAATGGGATCAATTTAATGTCTCCACTCGAGGTGTTGCGTCGTAAATAATGTGCTTTCTGAATAGGTCGACCTAAGATATGAAATATATCTCCAGTCGTGTTACGGGAACAGGGTAAAAGATATAGAATGTTGCGAATTGAGATGCTACGCTTGAATAAATTTAGTTAATTTACAGTGATCTGTAAACTGAAACTTCTAGAAGGCCGTCTTAGGACCGGTAACCCCCTAGTCTTTTAATAATAGCAGAAATTGCAGCTCCACTATCCAGTTCAAATTCCATAAGTGTATTATTAACTTCTACTGAAATATACAAAGGCCTATTTACATTTTAATTATAATTGTTTCTTTACTTAACCTATTAATGCTTCTACTATTAATATTTGTATCGTGATGAATATCCATGTGATGAATATGTAAAGAGTTGATATTCAGATTATGTTGCTGAGTTTTTTGAACGTTCTTTTGTTGACCTTGTCTACACGCCTTAGATATGTGTCCTTCCTTACCACACGTGTTGCATTTGTACTTTATGTAACGGCATTCCTTTGGATGATGTCCCGTTTTATTACAACGGTAACATTTATATTTTACTGTCGATTTTTGCTTCGCTGCTTTGTTTGATTCTTTCGTACCAAGTACATGCACATTTTGATGAATATTATTTACCTTAGTTTCGACAGGTTGCGCCACGAATAACAGATGTTGAATATCCACACCAACCTTTTCTTCTGCTAAGCGTTGAAAAATCTTGTGAATTGCACCCGTAATGAATTTACTTGTTATACAAATTTCAATTTCAGTTCAAAATTGACATTTTGAAGCCAACTCCATTATTTGTGCATTAAATTGATTTATATTTATGTCAGTGTTTTGTGATGATTCGAAGAATTCTTTTCTCTTTTTACACAGGCTTTCTGTTGGTGCATAATGTTTGTAAATTATACAACAAAGCTCATCAAATATCTTTTGTTCTGGTTTTAGTGGTGTGGTCTCTTAATAATTTATATGACTTTGAATCAAGTACAGTTATCAGCATACTAACCTTTTCATTTGATTTTACGTCTGTAATTTTAAAGAGATGTTCCAACTTTTCTTTAAAAATGGTCCAATCTTCCTGAGAAGGGTCAAATTGCTTTGTATGCAAAATGAAATTTCTTATAACTGATCTGCCTGTACCCATATGGCTTTCAGCTTCAACACTGCTTCCATTCAAGTTGACATCAATAATAGTACTTGAAGTATGCTTTTTATTGTGCATTTTTCTCAGAGCCATGTTTTTTTTTATGAAAATACTCTTTTATTTTTTTTTCTCTTACTTTTTTTTTTTATTTTCCTCGTCGCCAATGTGGTGTTTGCCGCTATTCAATAATTGGGGTCTTTTCACTTCCACAGTTCAATTCAAAGTGCTTTATTTTATCATTATCAGTTAGATGTAAAAAGTCATCTATTCCATAAAATCTATTACAATTCTTAACTTAATTCTACAGTCTATTACGCAAACAATGGCTAAAAAAGAACTACCAAACTTGGTAAAAAGATGGGTTATGATAGTATAAGATAGTAGCTTAGATTAGGGAAAATATGGATAGGCCTTTCGCAGGGGAAATTGAAGCACTTTTAGAATGCACTTGCATTTTTATTGCTTATGTGTGCGGCGTAGTGGTGGCGTTAAAAACATGAATTCAGAGGGGCAACATTGCAAATGGGCCAAAATCTCATGTATTCTGGAACATCCGAATTGCAAAAAAATGTTTGCGTTTAATTGCTAAAAAAATCTTAAACATACAAAATTAAATTATTAAATAATAATTATAAACATTTATCTGCCTATATATTTCTTTCCTGCGTAAACCAATAGCCGAAAGCCATTTCATACGTAGAGCCTCATTTTTTGGAAACTTTAAAACCAAAAAAAAAAAACATCTAAAACTGAAAATGCTGAATTTTCAAAAATTTCGACGAATTTTAAGAATTGCCCCCATTTTGACCAAAAAATGACTGTCACTGGTAGATTTCGTTAGAATGAAAATAAAAAAAAAAGTGGGATTTGACGCTTCGGCGTGGATTCAAAAAAACGAATTTTTTACTAATTTATGAATTAACATAATTTCTATTTGATTACCAATAATTAAATAAACACCATAACAACTTTTTTTTATATGACAAGAACGAAAATTCGCACATTTTAATAAAAAATATGTCAAACTTAGTTGTGAAAGAAAATTCCACGAATTTTTGGATGTTGGTTGTTATTACACTCAGAAATTAAACACTTTATATAGGAAATTTATTAACTTTGATTATTTAATTCAAAAGAATTTGGTTTGGAATCCGAAACGTACCAAAAATTATAAATTAAAAAAACGCCATTTTTTTCCCCTCCAAATTTGACAGTTCGGCGTGAAAATCGATGCTTCAGACACAGATATCGTAAAAACGAATTAATGCCTACGCTTGGCCTGGATCAATTCGCTCTAACTGTTCCACGGTAGGTACACGCTACCCAACATATGAAATTAAGATTTTGTCGAAGTGACTATGACGCGTCTTTAATTGGTTTCTGAATTTCTATCATTCATAATTTAAATTTCATACATAGAATCCTGTTTTTTCTTAATATCCTTTTATATAGAAATGATTCAACAATAAAACGTAATTTTAGTCATGACATTTTTCAAGGATTTTGCATAGATTTATTACGTCATATCGCTAAAATTGTTGGTTTTGAATATCAATTAGAATTAGTACCCGATGGAAAATATGACGTATCCGATTATGAAACAAAAGAATGAAACGGTATTGTTAGACAACTAATGGATAAGGTATTTATTTTTTTTTTATTATTATTTTACTATTGAAATTAATTTTAAATTTGTGATAAAATTCAAACTATACTTAATTTCTTTCATAAAATGTAGAAAGCTGATCTTGCTGTTGGCTCAATGACAATCAATTATGCACGAGAAAATGTTATCGATTTTACAAAACCATTCATGAATCTTGGAATTAGTATACTTTTTAAGGTAATTGAAATAAAGTACTGGTAACCCATTATAAAATTACTAAATAGTAAGTTACTAAATATGTATGTTAGTAATGGTAATTATATCTTTATAGATCGTCATATCATCCGCAAAGTTAAAAATTTTAGAGTACTTAATTAGGGAGGACACATCAATAACTGTAAGAACGAACAAAATTGGTCCCAAATGACTGCCTTGAGGGACGCCAGATCTTGCAGTTTAAAGTTAAAAGGTATAATGTTAAAACGTTTTAGAAAAATCCTGTCAAACAAAATACAATTTGCAGGTATCATATTTACCCGGAAAATATTTATATGTAGCTGATTTCCTATCCAGGTTTTGTAACAAAAATGAGGAAACTGAAGAATTTAAAGATTTTGATGAAGTAGTCCAAAAAGTAGTGAAATATTAGCGAGGGTAGAAGAAAAGAATTTCAGCAAGAAGCCCTGAATGATCCAGAATTCAGGGAATTAATAACAGTTTTGAAACAGGGATGACCGAAAAATAAACATAAATTAAATGGAAACATAAAATCATATTGGAAACATAGATGTGAACTATTTTTAGAAGATAATGTAATGTCTACTGTTTATCCGAAACAACAAACAAATCGGAATTTTCAAGTTAGTACTCAAAATCAATTAGCCAAAAGTTGTACGTCAATATTTAATCCATTTTGCCCCAAGTGTCAAGATAGTCATTATTTATACCAGTGTACAGATTTTCTATCGTTAGATATTATTGCTCGGAGAGCATTTGTTAAAGAGAAGGGTGTATGTTAGAATTGCTTAAAATCCAAACATAATGCATCAATATGCTCTTCTAAATGTTCTTGCAGAACATGTAATAGACGTCATCATTCATTAATTCATTTGGAGACATCAACATTAAATCAAGTGTAGAACTACACCCGGTATACTTTATATGTGTATCGCAGTTCTACATTAAACACTGATTTGAATATATAATAACTTGGGCTAACTAGCCTGGCGCTCTTACAAACGATAAGGTTCGAACGTCGTCGTCGAATGCTCACATGAGACTTCTCTCCACTACATATTCGACCCCGTTATCACCAGAGCTAGCTGCCCTCTCTACTTTTAGAGGGAAACACACCTACGATCCTGGCTATATGCATGAGAAGGGATTTTATCTTATAGCATATAACTGAACAGGACATTTTCGTTGTACATATTCGGCCCTCCTTCGAATCGTCGTCCTCGACGAAATTCTTCGCCACTCACACAGTCACCTGAAATTATTTTTATACCTACACCTAGTGCCGACAACTGATTTCTCTTTAACCATTATTGCTACGAGCCTGATCTCTTGTTACGAGAAATGAACGTGTAACTTCTGGTGTCCGAGACAATCCCACAGTCAACTGAAATTATTTTTGATACAATTTCTTATATGTTGATAGGAATGCCCACACATATCTAGATACGAGAAACGTGCGCTTCATATTTCTAATGACAACATAGAATGCATCATAATTTCAGTGACTTTTTTGCCGTCAGCATCTATAAATCATAACACCTAGTGCTGACAACCGATTTCTCTGTAACAATTATTGCTACGAGCCAGATCTCTTGTCACGAGAAATGACCGTGCAACTTCTGGTATCCGAGACAACCCGACAGTCAACTGAAATTATTTTTGATACAATTTGTTATATGTTGATAGGAATGCCCACACATATCTATATACCAGAAACGTGCGCTTCATATTCCTAATAACAACATATAATGCATCATAATTCCAGTGAATTTTCTGACGTCCGCATCTATACCTCATGCAGCTAGTGCCGCCAACTGATTGCTCTTTGACCATTATCGCTACGAGCCAGATCTCTTGTCACGAGAAATGACCGTGCAACTTCTGCTATCCGAGACAACCCCACAGTCAACTGAAATTATTTTTGATACAATTTGTTATATGTTGATAGGAATGCCCACACATATCTATATACGAGAAACGTGCGCTTCATATTCCTAATGACAACATATAATGCATCATAATTCCAGTGAATTTTCTGACGTCCGCATCTATAAATCATACACCTAGTGCCGAAAACTGATGTCTCTTTGACCATTATCGCTACGAGCCAGATCTCTTGTTACGAGAATTGACCGTGCAACTTCTGGTGTCCGAGATAATCCCACAGTCAACTTAAATTATTTTTGATACAATTTGTTATATGTTGATAGGAATTGTAGCGGTTTTTGGTCGTTATTTTGTTTCTCATATGAGATTACGTTCTTGTACACTTTTGCCGGGTGTCTCAGGGCTAGTTGTCAGAGTGAGACCAGCGACTCATATGCTAGATTGTGTACTTTGCAAAAAAAGGTGCTAAAAAAAAACGAAAATGCAAAGAAAAGGATATCCTCACAACAAAGAATAAAAATAAAATAATTCAAAGAAAATAAATAAAAGATTCATGGCCCCATCTCAGACATCACTCATACTTCCAGCCCCTTTGCAATATGTCTTCTTAGCAAATATTGTCATTACTATTCGCTACAAACCCAAAAATAATGATGACAATATATATATATATTAAATAGCAAATATTGAGTTTTTTTAATTATCAAATGTTTTTTTTGTCATCATTATTTTTGGATTTGTAGCGAATTTTATGAGAGACAAAATAACGTGCGAAACCCGTTACAAAATGGTTCCCGAGCAGAGGCCTGAAAGAAAGGTCCAAGGACTTGAAACTTTCAAATCCAAATTTTTTTTTCTCTTCTTATTTTTTATGTACAAATATAAAAATTTTTCTTAGTTTATTTTATTTTTTTTATTATTTTTTTTCTTTCCATGGTTTAGTACGAGGTTTTCTTTCGGACTGATTGAAAATATTATTATTATCCTTTTTTTTTGTGAATGTTCATTCGGGAAATATGAGCAAAAAAGCTTTTCTCGTAGATTAAAGAGTCTATTAATCCGGGATGAGCGAGATAGTACAAAATTAAATTAATTTTTTTTTGCGTTTGATTTCTTTTCGCGTATTTGTTTACAATTTTTATTGTACAAATAACTCCTTTCGTGGATGATTCTTGTCAATCCGTTAAGTAGTAATTTAAAAGGAAAAATGCACTAAAAGTCTTTTTTTGTGGTGTAAATCCTGCAGGTGCTAAGGTTCCTGATTCATCCTTGTAACATTTCTTGTCGAGTATTGATGTACATCCAAGGGTATGTTTGAAAAGGGTTTGAAAAGGTAAATCTTGAATGCATTATGGGTCATGAAAGGAAAGTTAAATTTGTTATTACCTCAACATCTTTTTTTTTTATTCGTTTTCTTACATTTATTTCTTTTATTTCGTTCAAGCAGAGGAGAATGATGCTTCATTGAGACCAACAGCAATGCATTACGTTAAGAGCCTGACGGCTGAGCTGGAGTCCTGTGATAGAGCAGCACAAATAATCGACCGCAAATCATCCAAAGACTCAACAAGTGCTGCAGAGATTACAGTTTTTAGGTCCAGATTGGCCCATGGGATGCGTAGACTTGATCGGCTGGTTGCCATAAATCCCGCCACAGAACAAGAGAGTAGAACAACATATATACTCATGGCGCAAGTTCTGCAGCAGCTTGATAATTCTAAAAAAGTACAAGGAAATTCAGAAACGACTGGTCGTCAGCAGGAGGGTTATAAAGATCCTGGAGCAGATGAGCAAAGTGCTGGCCCTTCGGTGGTAGCAACTGATAGAGAACCAGTGGTAATTAATGAAAACCCGGCCTCTGGAAACACATCACCAGCTGAGAGACCTGTAATACATTTCCGAACGCCAGAGTCCCTAGAGTATTGAAAGAGTTTTGACAGGCGTCCAGATCCAATATGGACGACAACAACGGCAGCTGAACGAAGGCCAGAAAGGGTCAACAACAGAAATGATGGGGCAACACACGATATGTCATATTTATTTCCTCCATACCGCGATTCAAGCGAACGACGACCACCGGGACATAAATCTCAATTCCGGAGACTGAAATGGAACTTCAGTTTGATGGTACCACACGCAGCCTAGAAGCAAGTGAGTTTATGTACCGACTGGAAACTAAAGCCAGGTGGGAACG
The DNA here is from genome assembly GCA_963422695.1 of Xylophagus ater. Lineage (NCBI taxonomy): Eukaryota > Metazoa > Arthropoda > Insecta > Diptera > Xylophagidae > Xylophagus > Xylophagus ater. The sequence goes on from OY730480.1 coordinate 41,058,448, forward strand.
TCTTCCGCAAGCAGATTTGCAGGCAATTTTAGCCGATTTTTTGGTAGGAGCGGCAGGAGACTGGTATTGGGTCTATTGTAAGAAGTTTCCTGACCCGGACTGGGCTCATCTTAAAGCAGCATTCTTGAGTCACTTTGGCACATATGAATCGGAAAGAGAGAAACGCAGAGCGGTAGAGGCCCGGAAACAAGAACCCAAGGAGGCATTTAAAGAATTTATGGTGCAGATCGAGTATCTGAATGGGCAAATTCTTCGCCCATTTCAAGAGGAAGAACTCATTGAGATTATCAGGGAAAATATGAATCCCGTCCTGATAAGTGCTACCCTAACACAACAGTACCGCAGCACGGAAGAATTGATGTTGGTTTGCAACCGTTTGGAAAATTTGTGGTCCCAATCCGGATAAGACCCTCGTCAGCTGTGCGATAATTATCACCGACGTCCAATCCACCAAATACATGCTATACAGGAGTCCTTCTTGCCAATTGCAGTCGAACAAATCAGTTTCCAAGAACCATTGGAACACATAGAAGACATGCAGATACACGCAGTATCAAATGATATGCAAAATAGAAGCTATCCAGGTCCAGTGGTTCATTCTACGGCTGCAGAAAATAACCGAATATGTTGGAACTGCAGAGACATAGGACATATCTACCAAGACTGTACTAAAAGATCGCAAGGGATTTTTTGTTATGGATGTGGACGAGATGGTATACTAAAGCAAAATTGCGCATTTTGTCAAAAACACAGGAAACAGGGAAACCAATTTCCGAATGTAGCAGGAGTTGGGACACCACATTCGAGAACACTTGTCAGACTTCCCAACAAAACAACAGAAGCGGCAACCAATACGGAACCAGCAACATACCGATAGTAGCAAACGACAGTCAGAACAAACAGGACATGGGTACCCAAACAAAATTTTCTATTTCACCAAACAAATTTCGAACATTAAACTATTGTAAAACACGGCAACAGATGCGGAATTCTGTGGTAGCTGCAATTCACGCCAATAAAGATAGGCGGCCTTACATACAAATTACCCTTGCTGGCAAGCACCTTACAGGATTGTTAGATAGTGGAGCTTCTGTAAGCATTTTTGAAGCAAACTCTGAAGCCTTTATCGAACAGGCAGGTTTAATAGTAAGGAAACTTCAGGCCACTGTGAGAACAGCAGACGGAAGACCTCAAACAATCTTGGGATAAGTCCAATTAAAAACAACATACGGTGAGCAGGTACAAAACGTAAAGTACTACATAGTACCAACCTTGAAGGAAGAACTGTACTTGGGTATAGACTTCTGGGAAGCGTTTGGGATCATGCCGAAGATGGTAAACGAATTGGAGATTAGTAAAAGTGATACAACACCAAGACATGAGATGACAGATGAGCAGCAACAAAGTCTGGAAGAATCTATTGCATTGTTTCCATCGTACGCATGTAAAGACGCATGAAATAGATGTAGGAGATACTACCCTTATTAAACAACGACATTATCCGATCTCACCGGCCATTCAAAAACACCTTTACGCCGAATTGGATAGGATGTTGGAAATGGACGCAATAGAGGTGAGCCAGAATTCTTGGAGTGCGCCGGTTGTATTGGTAAAAAAACTTAGTGGGAAGGTCCGCATGTGTTTGGATTCGAGGAAAGTAAATGCGATTACGAAAAAAGATGCATATCGGCCTGATCCCGGAAAAGTGGAAGCGATCAATAACTTCCCAGCTCCTAACACAGTACGGCAAACCAGACGTTTATTGTGTATGACTGGTTGGTACCGGCGATTTGTATTGAACTATGCAGCAATAACAGCACCCATTACTGATCTGTGACGTAAGGGTAAAAAGTTTGTTTGTACAAAAGAAGCGCAGGAAGCCTTGGAAAAGGACTTTTGTATTCGATGTGACGCTAGCACTTCAGGTGTAGGGGGTGTTCTTTTTCAAAAATTGCCGGATGGTGAAGAACAGCCGATCGCGTACACGTCTCAAAAACTAAACGCAGCACAAAAGAATTATAGCATTACTGAGCTGGAGTGTCTAGCAGTAGTAGTGAGTATAAAAAAGTCCCATGCTTATATAGATGGTTTTTCATTTACAGTCATAACAGATCACGCGAGTTTGAAATGGTTAATCAGCCAAAAGGAGCTTAGTGGCAGGGTAGCGCGATGGAGTCTAAAGTTGCAGCCCTATAATTTCACTATAGAACATCAAAAAGGTAGTCAAAATATAGTACCAGACGCGTTATCTAGAATGTTTAGCGAAATACCCGCGGAATTGGTCGAGGAACTTGCGAAGGTAGATCTTGACGCAATAGACTTACAGTCAACCTCTTTCCAAGATCCCGCCTACATAGACCTTAAGATGTCTATAGAAAAGTCCCCAGATTCGTATCCAAACCTGAAAATATATAACGACCATATATACATTCGACTGGAGCCATAAAAAAGGGATCAGTTATCAGTTATTCCACTGTGGAAACTTTGGATACCAGAAACGATGATAAATCAACTCCTGAGCCAAGAACATGAAGATCCTTCTGCTGCGCACGGAGGAATTACGAAGACTTTGGACTTTTTATACGCCCTTTTTTATTACTGGCCCAAGATGCGTCAACGAGAATATGAGTACATCCAGCAGTGTGAAACGTGTAAGATGACCAAAGCACCAAATAAGATTCTCAGACCACCAACGGGACAACCATCTATCGTAGAGTGTCCGTGGCAACGTGTGTATATTGACCTGTTGGGTCCGTACCCGCGTTCAAAAAAAGGTACCACTGCTATTCTAGTTATGCTGGACAAATTAACCAAGTTCCTTTTGCTGTAGGCCTTACCGAAAGCAGATGTAAATCGAATTTGCCAGTACCTCCTACAGGAAGTGTTCCACGTGTACGGGGTGTCGGAGCATATACACACAGATAATGGAGTTCAATTCATTTCGAAAGAATTCAACGAATTGTTGGAGAAACACGGAGTTAAACATGTTTACACGGCTGTGTATTTACCTCAGTCGAATGCCTCTGAAAGGGTTAATCGATCTATTCTGGCAGCTATCAGGTCCTACCTGAAAAAGGATCATAGGTGCTGGGATGAAAACCTATCGGCAGTTGCTTGTTCACTGCGAAATTCCCATCATGAAACCCTAAAGAATTCACCCCATTTCTTGATGTTTGGATACCATATGCTTGTGCATGGAAACAGATATCAACCCCTGCGAAACCTGGATAGCTTGCATGAAACAGATGTGGAGGTGTTGCCCCGGGACTATATAATGCCTTTAGTTTATGACCAAGTACAGAAATATATGGCCGAAGCTTTTCGTAGAAACGAGCGACAATATAATTATATAACCAGTAACATTCGTACCAGGACAACAAGTGTTCGTACGGAGCTTTGCTCAAAGTGATGCAGTAAAGAAATTTTCGGATAAATTCGCGCCTAAATTCAGTAAAGCAATAGTGTGTCGGAAAATAGGTCACGTAAATTATGAACTAAAAAATCCAGACGGCAAAATCATTGGAATATTCCACGCAAAAGATATACGCACCTAATTTCAACATATATGACTTAATCTCATGTAGTTAAGAGAGAAGAAAGGAAAACACGGCCAGTCAAACCAGGTTTGTTCCCTCACCATGTGTGTGTGCACAAGTAGGACTGTCCAACAAGTCTGCCCTGTAACGACCGGTTTTCATTGGTTGATGTTTTCAATAAAACTAAAAAAGAAATAGAAAGAAAAGAAAAGCGATTATTATACCAAATCAAGTAAACTTTTTTTTTATTTATACTTAGCTATTTGTTCATGGTGATGTCCATTCACTGTCCAAGTCCATATGTGTTGATCTGAAAAAAAGAGCTATTACTTGGTAAATTCTTATACTTACAGGAAATGATGCGAGGGTAAAGATATATATGCCTGGGGTCGAATTCCGCCACAACTGAAGAAAACCTGGATGAAAGGACCTGAAAAATACATATATATATATATAATTTCTTACAAATTAGTGATTATGAAATCATTGAATACCTCAATAGTTTGCTGCTGGTAGGTCGCAGCACGGAATAGAAGGAGAAGGGAAGCTTACCTGTCGGGTGTTGATGCGAGAGTGTTGCCGTGCGATTTCCATGTTTTCCAAGTTATGTGGCATATTGCTGTGATCAGCAAATTGTTTCCGATAAGATGATCTAGAAATCAAAACAAAACTTTTAAAAGAAAATTAAAACATATTGTTGAGTTGGCAGATTTAACCTTGTTTTTTTTGATGATGTTTTTTGGTTTTTTTTGCATAAAGGATGCTTGGAAGTTTGTAAGCAAAAAATAGGGAACTGAAAACTATTGAAATACGATGAAATATTTAATTGTTTTGGAATTTTTTAAAATCATAATTTAAAATAGGTTCCGATCGAGGAAGGGAAGGACTAGATTTTTCTTTTAGCCAGGACAGCAGCCCTTACGATATGTAAAGGAAAATGGACTTTTTGTATAAAAATAACAATTAAATCCGATTATACCCTAACTGAATTCAAATAAAATTATCGAAACAATATGATAAAATATATAATATATTTTAAAAATGGCTTGGGATGATCGAAGAAAGAGATACAAACTACTACCTGAATTTGACCCAGGTACAGTTAACCTGAGGCCTATAAAAAGGGCAACGCAACGACAAAAAATGCTCATTCAATCCTCAAAAAAAGTGTAAGGTGAAACGCTGCCCGACAAAAATTTGATTTTTCGTGTTTTCTTTCTTCGACCGGGAAACCGTTGGTCGCGATGTACAGTTTTTTTCAAGAAAATTTCTTTTCCTTTGTTGAATGTTTTTTATTCAACTTAATATTAAATATTTCATTGTTTTTTCTTTAGTTTTTTGTTTATTCGCGATAAATTGCTTTTAGTGTAAATCAGTTTTCTTTAGCTTTTTTTATTCGCGATAAATTAATTTTAGTGGAAAACTGATTTCATAGATAGAATAAAAAAAAATATATAAATGCAGAGAAAAAAAAAAGAAGAAGTTAAAGGACATCATCAACTAGTAAAGAAAAAAAGGAGGTCATACTCACCAGGTCAACGAACTCGTCAAACGGCTGATCGTCAATTGTACTGGAAACCTTGGAGCACACATACAACACAGTTTCACAAACATCATCACACACAGCTAAGTTTTTTTTTTATTTTTTTTTCGATTTCGTCATTTTTTATTTATTGCTAATTTTGGTGCGCGATCCTCACATGGTAGTAAAAAAAAAAAGAAAAAAAACAAAAAAATAATACTTCAGATTATTTTTTTTATTGCATTAACTTTCTTTTTTTTTATTTGTAATTTGAAAAAAAAACAAACAATTTTGTTTGACACTCGCGATCACCATTGCTTTTTTTGTTTACTTTTATTCCTTTTTTTTTATTATTAAATATATAAATGCACTACGCGACATTAAAACATTAAAGCACATAATTAATGAAATAACTTTGCTTGTTATTACGATTTTTTTTTGTTAATTTTGACACAAAAGAAAACATAAACAAAAATCGCGGCCATATTAAGATATAAATTTAAAAAAAAAAATTTTTTTTTAACCGCTTAATACAAGCGCCAGTCTTATGACTGGCGACTGAAGATATTATAATTAATAATTTAATTTATAGCCGCATATATAAAGATTTCTTTAAGCTCGCCTTACTCTGGTTGAAATCAAATTCATTAGCGTTATTGTTTACCTCCCGCAACATTCGCAAAATCGGTTCATTTTTCCCATAGTCAGTCCTATAATATATTACTTTAAATATATCTACGGACCTCAGGGAACAAGTATTGACTTTCAGCTGCATCTTTTCAAGAAGAAAGGGAGCATCGATGAAGCCACTAATTGTTTGGTGGATAAAAACCACATCAGCGACCAGTCGTCTTTTTTCTAGAGAGTGGAGATCAAGAAGTTTTAATCTTTTTTCATACGATGGCAACATGAGTGGGTTTTCCCATGGAAGGTTTCTTAGGGCGAACCGTAAAAATCTACGCTGAACAGATTCAAGTCTATTAATTTGGACCTTAACGTAGGGAGACCACACTTGGCTGGCATATTCAAGTATAGGCCTAACCAGAGTAATAAAAAGCATTTGGTAACGTAAGGATCATCAAATTCCTTTGACCAACGCTTAATAAAGCCTAGTGTCGAATTGGCTTTACGGACCAGTGAGTCAATGTGTAGATGGAAATTCAGTTCACTGTCACAGATCACACCCAGATTAGTAATGTTGCTTACCCTGCGTACTGGCGTGTCTCTCCAACCATACAGGTATGGAATAAAATTCCGTTTCCTGCCAAAGGTAATAACCTGACATTTGTCACACTTAAGCATCAGATTATTATTGTCACACCAAGTAGTAAAGTTAATAAGGTCTTCATGCAGATATTGAGAATCCGAGGGGTTAGTTATTTCTTTGTAAATCGTCATGTCATCGGCAATGCTAGAGAGTTTCGAGTGTTTCATCACAGAAGCAGCATCGTTCAGAGCTAGAACAAATAAGATGGGTCCCAGGTGGCTACCCTGAGGGACACCAGATCTGGCCAGATAGGTATCAGATTTAGAGGATCGGAACAGGACTTGGTAGCTTCGACCATATAGATAGGACCTAATCCGTTCAATAAGTAAATTAGGAAATCCTAAGGCACTAAGCTTGAATAAAATTAAGCGGAACGATATTTTGTCAAATGCTTTACTAGAGTCGGTAGTAATACAGTCCACAATGTTCCCTCTTTCCATAGCACATGTTAACGTTGAGACTAGTTCAACTAAGCTGGTAACAGTAGACCTACCTATCAAAAACCCATGTTGGTAATTTGAGATAAACGGTTTACAACCAAAATATAAATATTTATGAATAATGCATTCCAAAAATTTGGGAATGCAGGATAATTTAGCTATTGGTCTATAATTCTCAATAAGACCTTTACTGCCTTTTTTATGCGTTGGGATAACATAAGATAACTTCCATATCTTTGGAAATATTCCCAATTTAAGGGATTTCTGGAAGAGAGCAGATAGAGGAGATGCGAGCATATTGCCATATCTTTTCAGGATAATAGCAGGAATACCGTCAGGGCCTGGTAAAAAATCTTCATTTAGTTCCTTAATATCATCCGCCACCGTGGATTCGTCAATATTTATATTCGTAAATACCTGAGATCCGTACAACTTTTCCAATGTTTCTTCAATCACGGGAAGAGGATATCTGTCTTTGATTATTTTAGAATTCAGTTTTCTATAATCAACGCATAATCGATATGTTTCATCTTTTTTCTTAACTAAAACGATGGGACTTGCAAAATTAGAGATACTATATTGTATAATACCTTCTTTTAGCCAACTATCTATTTGCTCAATGACGAACTTACTTTCTTTAGGAGCTAATCGTCTCGCTTTCTGATAAACTGGATCTTCGTTTTCTAGCACAATCTTCATCTCAATGCAAGACTTCGCTGGTGTCTCTGGTTTGTAGCTTTCAATCATTCTGTTAACTTCTTTTCTAAAATTTTCATCTTTAACATGCAAATTTTTGTCAGTCTTCATTTCCGCCACAAGCTGCATTACATTCAACTTATCTAATTGATTTTCAACGCCTATTGGAACAATTCTTTTTAATGTTACTGTCCCATTTTATACTAATAAGGATGCGTTTTTCAGAAGATCTCTTCCAAGTAAAATATCTTCACTAAGCCAAGTATTAGGAACTACATGACATTCTAGATAATAGTCTTCATTATTTATTAAAACGTTTGTGAAAAACTAGCCCATACTAACTTTAGAAATTTGCCCGAATCCAATTAAATTTTTACTAGAATCGTTTTTAACTAAAACATTTAATTGGTTTTGAACCGATTTCTTTACCAAAGTAACGTCGCTACCTGTATCGACAAGTGCTTTAAACTTTCTTGAATTAATTATAGCATCCACATGTAAATCAGGTAGGATTGAAACTAGGTTTACTCGTGAAGAGGTTTGTGATTCAATACTTTTCTACCTTTTCGGACAATTTGTCGCTATGTGTCCAAACTCATTACAATGAAAGCATCGTGGGCCTTTACTTTTGTTTGGACAATCATTGGAAGTGTGGGAAATTGCTCCACAACCTTTGCACCTATTTCCATTGGATTGATGTCGGGTATTTACATTTGTGAGACGATTATTACTATGGTTATTAGTAACATTTCGTTGAACCTTCATAGCTTCATAAATTTTAAATTCTCGTTTTAATTCTACTATTGCTTTAGAATCGTTCAATAATATTTTATTTGATGTACTGTCAGGTATGCCATTTACAACATACGTAATTAGACTGATCATCAACATTACCTTGACTTGCGATCTTTTTCATATTATATAAATATTCTAATAGCGTTTCATTATTAAGCTTTTTACGTGTTTCTAACGATCGATGAATGCTCAGACTAGTTGTTTGGTCGTTAAATTCTTTGACTAATAATTCTTTCAATTTTTCGTAACTGTTTATATTTTCTTCGGTTTCCACTGCAAGTTTTGCTGCACCAGTCAACAATCTTCTTCCATACAAATATTTTTGGATTTGATTCCATTGGAAAACATTGGCAATGTCTTCAAATTCTTTCACCCAGCAATTAATATTTTTCCCCGATTCACCGCTAAATTTATCACGAGACTCTTCGATGTCCCTAAAGACAAAATTATTTGCAACACATGTTTTAGTAGTATTGGTGTCTGGCTTTTCTTCGGTCATTATTGGTGTATTTGACTTTTCGAATTTATCTGAAAGGTACGAAAAATTTATTTAAACTTGTTATTTCACTTATCTTATTCTCCTCTTCTTCAGAAGTACTACAAAGTTCTTCAAATTCTTCGATGGTATTTTGTCCCTTTTCTTTTTCTTCACGTAAAGCCTGCTTATTTAATAAGTCTTCCATACGCAATTTAAAATTTTTTCCAAATTTTCAACCTTTTTTTCAAAATTTTCAAAATTTTCAAATTTTTTTTTTTTTTCAAATTTTTAAAACTCGGGCAACTTTCCAATTGTTAATTTGATATCCGTTAGCACTGTTTTAAATAAAATCCACAAAAAAAATGCACCGTACTTTCTTTATAATTTCACTGTTCAATTTTAATTAACAAATTTTTTTTTTTTATGTCCACTTTTATAGATTAATATCCATATGATCCGTATATCATATCATATGTTCCCGGAACGAGCCCCCAAATTTGTGGGAATAATGTAGTAGATATGATATTCGAAATGAAAAAACGTAATTAATTTGAATATTAATTTTATAAAATAATAAACTATAAATTTGAATTTAATAATAAGAAATATAGCGAGAAAAATAAAACTATAACTAAATATTTAGGCCCGATTTTTCTTTTCTTTACGTTAAAATTGTTTTTTACTTTACTTTATGTACTTTACTTTTCTTTTCAAATCAAAACTTAGCTGTACTATTAGCTTATAAAAAATTTAACTGATCTTATCAAAAGGAAAAACTTGACTGCTACAAAAAAAAAGAAGCGTAATAAATAAAATTGTTAACGGGTCCTTGTATTACTCCCACATCCGGCCATCCTGCAAATCATCTGACCCAGATGATTCTTCTCCATCAATATTTTGCCAAAGCTTCATATAATCTGCAGCGCAGCTGGTTCCATTTGGACCTTCATGGTGACCAACCTTCCTTACTTCATATCTGTCGTTTCCTTTAATTTTGGTTACTTCATAAGGACCCAAGAAATTTGGATACAATTTCAAACCAGACCCGAATTGAGTCCGTTTGACTGCTACTAAATCATGTACTTCGTACTTCCTCGCAATTTTCCTTCGCAAGTTGTATGTTTTACCATTTTCAGCCTGGATTTTTTGGATTTGCTCTTTTGCTTGGAGTCGTATATCTTTGCGCTGTTCGACAAATTCCTCTATCATTTCCTCTTGCAACAATTGAACAATGTTGGTGTCTTCAGTGTTTCGCATCTTAACACCGATCAAAAGTTCAAAAGGACTTCTACTAATTGCTCTTGACCATGTTGAATTTAAAATCTTCTGCAAACGTGCCGGTACCACTTATCAGGATTTTCAATAGAAAGCTTCGTCAGCACGGAAATAATAGTCTGGTTTAGTCTTTCTACCTGGCCATTTCCTCTTGGTACACCTGTGGTAATTAAAATATGATTAATTTGCCTTTCTTTACAAAAATCTTGAAATATAATGGACGTAAAAGATGTCCCTCTATCTGACACTATCCGGAATGGATTACCAAACGTTTCGCCTAGAATTTCTAATTTTTTAATTGTTTCTTCACTGGTAGTCGATTTTACTGGATACAGCCAACAGAACTTAGTAAATGCATCGATGACAACAAAGAGGTATTTATAACTTTTAGCTGTCGATTGTAAAGGCCCCAAATGATCAATATGAAAAGTATGAAGAGGGATATGGACCTTTTCGATAGGATTCAAGAATCCATCAGCTTTGCCTTGCTTTCTTGATGAAAGAATACATGACACGCAACTTGTGATAACATCAGTAATTCTTTTGTGTAAATTTGGAATAAAATATTCTTGCTCAATAATTGTTTTCTCCTTTTTCATGCCCATGTGTCCGTTTTCATGAATTTTACGAATAATATTTAACTGTAGCGATTTTTGGGCGACAAGCAAATAATTTCCGTCTAGAAACTTAAACAGTACATCATTCTTTATAAAATAATCTTCATAACATTCTTCTTTCTTTAAAACGTTTGATATTAGGCGACAAGTTTCATCACTTCTCTGAGCATTGCGAATCTGCTGCAACATTCCGTCTTCTATATGTAGCACTGCTGGATACCTACTTAGAGCGTCAACGTGGCGCATAGCCGTACCAGATCGATGATGAACAATACAATCAAATTCTTCAAGAAGTAATGCCCATCTAGCCACCCGACTACATAATTCCTTCTTCTTCATTGTCAACTGAAACGCCTTGCAATCAGTAAATATTTTAAACTTCAATCCTAGTAAATAAATTCTTAATTTTACTAAGCATTTGACTATTGCCAGAACTTCGAGTTCATAACTTGAACAGTTCCTTTCCGCTGTAGATGTCTTGAAACTGATATAAAACACCGGATGAAACTTGCTATCATCTAAATGTTTTTGTAACAATATACCAGCATATCCATTTTTACTTGCATCCGTATGTAGTTCCGTTTCTAAATCAGGATTATAAATTTTCAAAACTGGATCGTGTATTAGTAATTCCTTAAGCTGATTGAAAGCGTTAATTTGGCTAGTACCAAAAGTAAATGAAGCATTCTTCCTCAACAAATCTGTTAACGGTCTAGCAATGATGGAATAATTCGGAATAAACTTTCTAAAAAAGCCCGTTAATCCCAAAAACTTTTGAATATGTTTGATATTTTTATGAATGGGAAATCCTTCAACAGCTTTAGTATTTTCACAAGATGGTTTGATACATCCATTTTCCATAATATGTCCTAGAAAAACGATATTCATCCGCAAAAATCTCCATTTTTCCCATTTTATAATGAGACCATTTAACCTGGCTACCTCAAGGACAATTTCAAGCTTTTCTAGATTTTCTTTTTCACTCTTTGCAGGAACGATAATGTCATCCATATATACAAGCGTAACATTTTTTCGTATCAATTCTTTGAACACAGTATTAATGTAACGTTGGAAAACACTAGGAGAATTACACAATCCAAACGGAGCCTTTTTAAATTCGTACTGGCCGTCAAGTGTGACGAAAGATGTGTATTTCCTACTAGCCTCTTCTATGTCAACATGAAAAAAACCATTTTGTAGATCAAGTGTTGTAAATACCTGAGATCCGTACAACTTTTCCAATGTTTCTTCAATCACGGGAAGAGGATATCTGTCTTTGATTATTTTAGAATTCAGTTTTCTATAATCAACGCATAATCGATATGTTTCATCCTTTTTCTTAACTAAAACGATGGGACTTGCAAAATTAGAGTTACTATATTGTATAATACCTTCTTTTAGCCAACTATCTATTTGCTCAATGACGAACTTACTTTCTTTAGGAGCTAATCGTCTCGCTTTCTGATAAACTGGATCTTCGTTTTCTAGCACAATCTTCATCTCAATGCAAGACTTCGCTGGTGTCTCTGGTTTGTAGCTTTCAATCATTCTGTTAACTTCTTTTCTAAAATTTTCATCTTTAACATGCAAATTTTTATCAGTCTTCATTTCCGCCACAAGCTGCATTACATTCAACTTATCTAATTGATTTTCAACGCCTATTGGAACAATTCTTTTTAATGTTACTGTCCCATTTTCTACTAATAAGGATGCGTTTTTCAGAAGATCTCTTCCAAGTAAAATATCTTCACTAAGCCAAGTATTAGGAACTACATGACATTCTAGATAATAGTCTTCATTATTTATTAAAACGTTTGTGAAAAACTAGCCCATACTAACTTTAGAAATTCGCCCGAATCCAATTAAATTTTTACTAGAATCGTTTTTAACTAAAACATTTAATTGGTTTTGAACCGATTTCTTTACCAAAGTAACGTCGCTACCTGTATCGACAAGTGCTTTAAACTTTCTTGAATTAATTATAGCATCCACATGTAAATCAGGTAGGATTGAAACTAGGTTTACTCGTGAAGAGGTTTGTGATTCAAGACTTTTCTACCTTTTCGGACAATTTGTCGCTATGTGTCCAAACTCATTACAATGAAAGCATTGTGGGCCTTTACTTTTGTTTGGACAATCATTGGAAGTGTGGGAAATTGCTCCACAACCTTTGCACCTATTTCCTTTGGATTGATGTCGGGTATTTACATTTGTGGGACGATTATTACTATGGTTATTAGTAACATTTCGTTGAACCTTCATAGCTTCATAAATTTTAAATTCTCGTTTTAATTCTACTATTGTTTTAGAATCGTACAATAATATTTTATTTGATGTACTGTCAGGTATGCCATTTACAACATACGTAATTAGTGACTGATCATCAACATTACCTTGACTTGCGATCTTTTTCATATTATATAAATATTCTAATAGCGTTTCATTATTAAGCTTTTTACGTGTTTCTAACGATCGATGAATGCTCAGACTAGTTGTTTGGTCGTTAAATTCTTTGACTAATAATTCTTTCAATTTTTCGTAACTGTTTATATTTTCTTCGGTTTCCACTGCAAGTTTTGCTGCACCAGTCAACAATCTTCTTCCATACAAATATTTTTGGATTTGATTCCATTGGCAAACATTGGCAATGTCTTCAAATTCTTTCACCCAACAATTAATATTTTTCCCCGATTCACCGCTAAATTTATCACGAGACTCTTCGATGTCCCTAAAGACAAAATTATTTGCAACACATGTTTTAGTAGTATTGGTGTCTGGCTTTTCTTCGGTCATTATTGGTGTGTGTATTTGACTTTTCGAATTTATCTGAGAGGTACCAAAAATTTATTTAAACTTGTTATTTCACTTATCTTATTCTCCTCTTCTTCAGAAGTACTACAAAGTTCTTCAAATTCTTCGATGGTATTTTGTCCCTTTTCTTTTTCTTCACGTAAAGCCTGCTTATTTAATAAGTCTTCCATACGCAATTTAACATTTTTTCCAAATTTTCAACCTTTTTTTCAAAATTTTCAAAATTTTCAAATTTTTTTTTTTTTTTCAAATTTTTAAAACTCGGGCAACTTTCTTATTGTTAATTTGATATCCGTTAGCACTGTTTTAAATAAAATCCACAAAAAAAATGCACCGTACTTTCTTTATAATTTCACTGTTCAATTTTAATTAACAAATTTTTTTTTTTTATGTCCACTTTTATAGATTAATATCCATATGATCCGTATATCATATCATATGTTCCCGGAACGAGCCCCCAAATTTGTGGGAATAATGTAGTGGATATGATATTCGAAATGAAAAAACGTAATTAATTTGAATATTAATTTTATAAAATAATAAACTATAAATTTGAATTTAATAATAAGAAATATAGCGAGAAAAATAAAACTATAATTAAATATTTAGGCCCGATTTTTCTTTTCTTTACGTTAAAATGGTTTTTTACTTTACTTTATGTACTTTACTTTTCTTTTCAAATCAAAACTTAGCTGTACTATTAGCTTATAAAAAATTTAACTGATCTTATCAAAAGGAAAAACTTGACTGCTACAAAAAAAAGAATCGTAATAAATAAAATTGTTAACGGGTCTTTGTATTACTCCCACATGTACAAGGACATTTCAAAAGTAAACAGGACTTTTTGAATCTAGCGCCCCTAGTGGCGCCGTCTATATGTCGACTGGTGCGTTAGAATCTGCTATCCTTTATCGACTTCCTATGAGAATTTCATGACATTTCATCTATTGAAAGTGAAGTTATTGCGTTTTAAGTGTCAGTATGTTTGTGTCATCGGTGCGAAAATGAGCTTCGAACGACCAAAAATTGCTCAGAATTCAACATTCCAAGGACATCATTAAAGAGGTCAAAAAGGACAAAAACTTCCTTTATAACATTGTGACTGGTGACGAAACGTGGTGTTTTCAATATGATCCCGAAACGAAACGCCAGAGTGCTGAATGGAAGGCGCCGGACGAGCCGAAACCCAAAAAATCGCGCCTGGAGAAGTCAAAAGTGAAGACAATGCTGATTTGTTTTTATGATTCCAAGGGTATTGTCCACAAAGAATTTGTTCCACCCGGTCAAAACGTTAATGCGGTGTTCTACCTAGGAGTTTTGAAGCGTTTGGTGCGCCGTATTCGACGTGTTCGGCCCGAATATCGCGAAGATGGAAGTTGGCGTTTGTTGCACGATAATGCGCCGTCTCATCGATCGACGCTTGTGACCGATTATCTCACCAAAAATCACATTTTAACCATCAACCACTCCGTATTCACCGGATATGCACCGTGCGACTTCTACCTTTTCGGAAAAATGCATTTGCCGATGAAAGGAAAGCGTTATGCACACGTAGAGGCCATTCAAAAGGCTTGCACCGGCATACTGGCGGCCATACAGGCCAACGAGCTAAAACACTCGTTCGACATGCTTTTGGACCGTGCAAAAAGCTGTATTGAAGCAGAAGGAGACTCTTTTGAATAAAATCAATTGATTTTGCCGAAAAAACCATTTGTTCTGTTTTTTTTTTTTTTAAGTCCTGTTTACTTTGGAAACCACCTTGTATATATATATATATTAAATAGCAAATATTGAGTTTTTTTTATTATCAAATGTTTTTTTTGTCATCATTATTTTTGGGTTTGTAGCGAATAATAATAACAATATGTGCTAAGAAGACATATTGCAAAGGGGCTGGAAGTATGAGTGATGTCTGAGATGGGGCCATGAATCTTTTATTTATTTTCTTTGAATTATTTTATTTTTATTCTTTGTTGTGAGGATATCCTTTTCTTTGCATTTTCGCTTTTTTTTAGTACCTTTTTTTTAGTACACAAGTACACAATCTAGCATATGAGTCGCTGGTCTAACTCTGGCAACTAGCGCTGAAACACCCGGCAAAAGTGTACAAGACCAGTAAGCTCATATAAGAAACCAAATAACGACCAAATACCGTTCTGTTTGAGAGCATTTGCCAGAAATTTGAGCGATTATTAAAAAAAGGGAAATATTTTCCGTACTGCTCATGCGCATTGCCGATTAAATGGGGTTGAAAAAAAATGTAGTTCACCATATCTAGTTCATACATATTTCTTCACATATTTTGTAATTTCATATAAAAAATATTTCATGAGGATAAAGCTTAAAAAAAATTCAATCAGACATGTTAAAATGATAAGGGCATTTAAAAATATTTATGTTTCAACACTAAATATTTGGAAAAAATTTAACCTAACTTTCAAAAATTAGATAAATTTTGCGTCGTATTTACTTTTATTTAATTATCAATTAACCAATTTTTATCTTTCTTCGAAAATTTTCTTAAAAAGGGCATCAAAAACACACAAGAGCACACAAATTAAAAAATATATTTGAACTTCAAATACCAATGTACTAGAAAAGTAAGAAAATCTAGTATATTTTCTAAACCTAAAATATCCCGTAAAAGAATTTTCGCAGAATACGAAATTTCAAAATATTTTAGAAATTATTTCAGAAATGAGGGGAAATTAACATAACATAACATACAAAATCGCAGAATAGGGCTAAATATGTTTTAATTTTCTTTTAAAAGTTTTGTATTGATTTCTAGATCATCTTATCGGGAACAATTTGCTGATCACAGCAATATGCCACATAACCTGGAAAACATGGAATTCACACGGCAACACTCTCGCATCAACGCCCGACAGGTAACCTTCCCCTTCTCCTTCTATTCCGTGCTGCGACCTACCAGCAGCAAACTATTGAGGTATTCAATGATTTTATAATCATTAATTTGTAAGAAATTATACATATATATGTATTTTTCAGGTCCTTTCATCTAGGTTTCCTTCAGTTGTGGCGGAATCGGACCCCAGGCATATACATCTTTACCCTCACATCATTTCCTGTAAGTATAAGAATTTACCAAGTAATAGCTCTTCTTTTTCATATCAACATATATGGACTTGGACAGTGACTGGACATCACCATGAAGAAATAGCTAAGAATAAATAAAAAAAATTTACTTGATTTGGTATAATAATCGCTTTTCTTTTCTTTCTATTCCTTTTTTAGTCTTATTGAAAACATCACCCAATGAAAACCGGTCGTTACAGAATGCCCAGACATCTCTAGATACGAGAAACGTGCGCTTCATATTCCTAATGACAAAATAGAATGCGTCATAATTTCAGTGACTTTTTGACGTCAGCATCTACAAATCGTAACGCCCCATGCCGACAACTGATTGCTCTTTAACCATTATCGCTACGAGCCGCATCTCTTTTTACAAGTAATGACCGTGCAACTTCTGGTGTCCGAGACAACTCCACAGTCAACTGAAACTATTTTTGACACAATTTGTTATATGTTGATAGGAATGCCCACACATCTTTAGATACGAGAAACGAGCGCTTCATATTCCTAATGACAATATAGAATGCACCATAATTGCAATGACTTTTCTGACGTCCGCATCTGTAAATCATACACCTAGTGCCGACAACTGATTGCTCTTTGACCATAATCGCTACGAGCCGCATCTCTTGTTACGAGAAATGACTGTGCGCCTTCTGGTGTCCAAGACAACTCCACAGTCAACTGAAATTATTTTTGATACAATTTGTTGTATGTTGATAGGAATGCCCACACATATCTATATACGAGAAACGTGCGCTTCATATTCCTAATGACAACATATAATGCATCATAATTCCAGTGAATTTTCTGACGTCCGCATCTATAAATCATACACCTAGTGCCGAAAACTGATGTCTCTTTGACCATTATCGCTACGAGCCAGATCTCTTGTTACGAGAATTGACCGTGCAACTTCTGGTGTCCGAGACAACTCCACAGTCAACTGAAACTATTTTTGACACAATTTGTTATATGTTGATAGGAATGCCCACACATCTTTAGATACGAGAAACGAGCGCTTCATATTCCTAATGACAATATAGAATGCACCATAATTGCAATGACTTTTCTGACGTCCGCATCTGTAAATCATACACCTAGTGCCGACAACTGATTGCTCTTTGACCATAATCGCTACGAGCCGCATCTCTTGTTACGAGAAATGACTGTGCGCCTTCTGGTGTCCAAGACAACTCCACAGTCAACTGAAATTATTTTTGATACAATTTCTTGTATGTTGATAGGAATGCCCACATACCTCTAGATACGAGAAACGTGCGCTTCATATTCCTAATGACCAAATAGAATGCATCATAATTTCAGCGACTTTTCTGACGTCAGGTCTTAGGCTTTTGTTACCTTCTGTTACTCTTGGCCAACCGAATTCATTTGTAGAACGGACATCACTCTAATTTTCCTTTCACACATTTCATGTTATGAGAAACATGCATTAACCTACAATTAGTTAATTTTATCTACCATCAACAAACTAATGGTAGAGTAAAGTAAATAAAATTAATAAAATACAATGGTTTCAGAGTTTAGATGAAAAATATTTTATTCATTCATTTCCGATTTGTCTGACTTTGCTTCGAGTATTTTCATGATGTCACGAACTTCTTTATTGCCGGATTGTAATGTTGATAGCCAGTCTTGTTCTTGTAAAGGTATGGCCAATTGACTTTCGCTGATATCTTAAGCTTCTCTTGCTTCTTCAGACGGATGCCTGCTTAATGTGTTCACATGTGTTGAGCTGCACTATATTCCATATAAAATTCAAACTCTTGAATTTTCAGCCACCATCTTGATAACCTTGGCACAAGATCCCTTTACATGTGGGATAGCTTCAGTGAGTTACGATCCGTAATGACTTTAAAATGTTTATTGCTATTCGACGCGTTTGCGTTATAGGCACTTTAATGGTGTTGCGATTATTGCAAAATTTTGTACGAGTCGCCTGAAATAGCCTATTGCTTCCACTTTATTGTATCCCGGTTTTATTCCCCCAGAGCTCCTTGATAGACCAATTAATTAATTAATTAACTGATCTGGCAGAGAAAATGCATTTTTTTTAAATTAATTGTCAGTTTAGCTTTTTGTAATATTTCCCAAAAATTCATGTCACGATACAAAATCATCTTCACTTTGAGTGGATAATCTACCTATCAATACACTGACATTATATTTCCTTTCTGAAGATAATTTAGACATCAAAGAAAGCCGGTGCATTTGTCAACCCAAAGGGGCATGCTTTTGCATCGATAATGGCTCCTTGGCGTCACAACTGCTGTAAACTGTGGAGAGTTTTCTTCGACTGGTACTTGATATTATTCATTCATTGTAAAAAGAGAAATTTTTCATTTAGTATTTAATTCGCAGAAGCAAAATTCTAGATGGATTGAATATAGAAAAATTCGAACTCTTCATTCTTAAGTATGCTTAATAAAATATAATAATAAAATATCGTTCCTGGACAGCCAAAATGTACAAGTCCAGCTGATGAGCCTTAAGTACAATTGGTAGATAGTGCGAAAACGATTATTATATGAAAAAAAAATCTTCAAGCAATACGTGATTTTCCCATCTTTTTAAAAATTATTCATACATTAAATCTATGCTGGTAAATGCTTTTCGACAAGCGCATAATATTAAATTATGATTTCCTGGATTTGATTTTAACCGCTAAATTCCGTCTTTTAAATTTCTATCACAGATTGGTTGTTTCATTGTGATACCACCTTTTTTGAATCGGGTGCTACTAAACGATTCGTATATTATTCTCAAGCTAATGATGATGCTAGTAAATTGTGATATTGAGAACTTAAATGTATCGTTGATGTACATTTTAATTGTTCATTCTTAATGTATGTGTTTGAATCCGTCCCAACACGTTTGCAACACCGAATATTGGTTAATTTAATTTTATATCAAATATTGCTGTCATTTCAACATTACTGACTTCATTTAATTGATCTTTAATATAATCATATTCATGGAGCTATATTTTCCACTTAAGACGACACGATTCCTAATTTTTAGTATAAGTCATGTTTATTTCCTTTTTTATAATAAGTGCATACATATTTGGTTCATAATTTGTTTGCCTATTTCGCCCTGTTTTCAATGAGACCGTAATAAATCGGCATTCCTTGCTATTACACAAATATTGTGTTGTGTTACTTCACCTTTCCTTTGACTGTAATAAACCAGATAGCGCAGATCCTTTTTCTTGTTTTTTTTTTTTTAAATACCACTTAAACGTGCTTAACATGTTTCCTATCTCGTAACACTTTTTGTACTTTATATACCTAAGCGAAAACTGAAAATAATTCTTAACAACCAGATGTTTTCCCTTTCGTAGACGAACCAAGTTATCTACAAAACGAAAATTTAATAGAACTTGCATCTGAACCTTGCCTCGTTCGCAATATTAACTTAATACTAACGACAATTGTCCAGCGGCTGGGTGT
This sequence comes from Xylophagus ater, assembly GCA_963422695.1. Classification (NCBI taxonomy): domain Eukaryota; kingdom Metazoa; phylum Arthropoda; class Insecta; order Diptera; family Xylophagidae; genus Xylophagus; species Xylophagus ater. The sequence goes on from OY730480.1 coordinate 41,078,457, forward strand.
CCGTATTGATGTGATACGAGGTCAATGATTTGTGGCACACATTCTCGATATAGAGCCATGAATCGTAAATCAAATAGGTCCTATCAATTAACTATGAACACAATTAGGTACTTTCCCATACCCCGCTTTGTGGATATTGCCGTTGTATTGACGAAAAACACCTTATAGCACTTCCGTCACCTAATTATTTTCTTTTCTTTTTTTTATATAATTGTATCATGCCGCGTAGCTTGATTGAATCTGTTTTCAAAAATTTAAATATCCTAACATAAACGTACGGTTGTAGAACACGAACCCAGAGATTGAGTTGATCTTTACGGTTACAGGGGAAATTTTACAGGTCATGACTAGCCTTAATTATGCGTATGATTTGCAAAAAATGGCTCAAACATAACAACACTAAATAATTTCTTCGTTTGATATTATATTGTATTTACAATACACAGTGTAAAATAATATCACTCTCTTTTGTTAAGAAATCGATACATTGCACCTGCGTAAAAACCTACTTACGTTGGAAGATATAGCGATTTCAACCAACTGCAGAATATAAATAATGCCAAGTTTGAAATTACCCTTTTTTTTGAACCTACATATTAACGCAACTTGAATGAAACTCATAGTTTGCAATCATGTTTAAATACAATATAGTGTATTCGCTTTGCTTATGACCGTAATAAACCTATCCTCTTGCATAGATTTTTTAACCATTTTAAACGCGCAAGTTTTGTTATTTCACTTCTTGTGCAATAAAATAAAAAAAAATAGAACTACTGATTATTATTATAATATTTATTAACACTAATAATTGTTTTTACAATTACTCAAAAATGAAACATTGAAACAATAATTTTATGACGATCTCTTAAGAGTCGTTCTGATTGATTAGAGCTTGGTCTTTAGACTGAACTTTAAGGTTTTCAACTCCTTAATTTGTATTCTTAATTCTATTATTCTTAATTCTTTTATTTTATAACAGTTTGATATTCCCACGATTTGGAAGTTTATGTTCCCATGATTAAAGCAGTAATCTGGAATATCAAATGTCGGCATAAAATATATTTAATTCTAGTTATTTATTTTCGTTAATATAATTATTTTATGAAATATAATATTTGATTTCCGTTGTCTTTATTATTACATGGAATAGTTGTGCTTAATGAAATATTGTATTTAATATTAATTGTCTAGGTAATCGTTTTTATATTTTAATATTCAATTTATTCATTAAGTATGAATTTTGTTTGTTATCAACATGAGTCGCATTGCTATTGCATACATCTTCTATACTTTCAAGGTGACTTGTGTTGGGTAACATAACTCCTCCCCCGTTAGAGTTTGGATTCTCCTAAATTCCATTAGATATTTTTATTTTAAAATTTTTCTTTTTCAAAAACTAAGAGATTGCAAAAAATATAAAAATTATGATTATCGTTATTGAAAATGATCCAAATCCTAAATTTACATATTTTTGATATTTTAATTCTTGCATTTTTTAAAAACTATATCCTCAAAAGTTAAATTTGTAAGATGTATTTTATTACTTTTATCCATTGGGATGATAAATTTACTTTTATATTTAGTGACTTTATTGCTAAATTTCATTTTATCAATTTGTATGCTACAGTTTTGAAAATTTATAAAATAATCTCCGTTAAGTATAATTTTTTTTTCATCGCAAGAACTATCAAATGCTCTCTCTTTCACATTATTTAAAACTAAAATATCATCTTCGATTTCAACATAATGTTCTTCATTATTAACTACAAATTTGCAATTTTTTTTGAAAATACAATTCTTGCTAATTTTAAGTTCTTTTAATGTTTTATCTTTTTCATATGAATATGATTTGTTTTTATGTTCAATTATATATTCTAGCTCTTGCTCGATTTGTTTATTTTTTAAATTTGAAATTCGTATTAAAAGTTTCTAATACTATGTTTTATGTTCTATTGGAATTTTTATGGCAAATATGATGACTTCATTATAATATCTAACTACACCTAGTCTGATCTGTGTTAATTTTCTTGCGTCAATGTCATAAGTTCTGATTTCTTCGTCTGTCAAAATACTTGGATGTAAAATACCTTATCTTGCTGATACCAGATTGTCCTGTATATTTTCTACTGTTTTTTTTATGAAGTCTATTTTTATCATTTGTTCTAAAAGTAAATTATTAGTATATAAGTTTCTTTCGATTTCATTCAGTTTGTTTACTATTTTTTCTCGATCTGATTGTATAGCTTATTTGATAAGTGTAAAAGATTTATTAAAATTGTCATTTATTTTAATTTGTTTATTAATGTTGTCTATTAATTGGTGATTGTTCGTGTCAACCGTATTTAAATGTCCTTCTATATCCTGTCTATCATTGTCGTCCATCGTTCCGAATACCTATTTCAGAACAGTACCACCTAAATTAACCAATCCTCGTCTGTTTCTATGTATATTGATTGGATTTATTTGGTTTCTAATACTTCCTATTTGGTGTAGTGCGAATTGTCTTATATGTACCGATTGTGCTGTTTCTAATGGTTTTATTATGTCTTCTAGTTGGTCGATTACCGTTAATATTTCGTTTAGATAGATTATGTGCAGGATTATGTCGAATTTATTAGCAATTTCTAATTCGTCCGTTTGAATTTTTGCGTAACCTAGTTCTGAATTAATTTTTTCAATTACTAGGGTTTGTTGGCTCGGTACAGTCATTATTATTAGAAATCCCATCGTTAGTAGTAGCTGAAAATTTAAAAGGTCTTTTAATATTATTTTCATGCATTTTGTCTAAAGTGTGTTTTCTAAATTTGGATTCTCCTTATGCCTAACTGATTTATAGTTTTTAATAAATCCTTCTTTTCTTTCTTCCCTGTAATCTTCTCTGGTTTTATTTCTTTTATTTATGAATTTTGTCTTTGCATTTTCTAACTTTTCTTTAATTACTTTATGGTCTATTTTATGTTCCTGGACATCTATAGGTGTTGCTTTAATAGTTGAATGAAATGAAGAATTGTAAAACTTAACTGCTTTTAACATTTGGATTTTGATTGGGAGTTTTTCTTGAGCATTAAGTGTTCTAATTCTTTCGGATATGGTATTATTAAAACGTTCTATGTCCGAGGTTTTGTGACATGGTATTCGATATTTTCCACTGAACAAAATTCATTAATTTTTTTTGAATTAAACTCGTTGTCAAAAACAAATTTCTTTATTTTTCCTTTCAAAGCTAAGTATTGTCTTAATTTTTCGATTATTGTTTGATTATTACGGTCTTCCAAATAAAAACTAACTACATGTTTTGAAAATTTATCAATAAAATTTATGAAAGAGTGTTTAGTATTAACATAGGTATCAATATGAATTATTTCGTTAGTTCTTGAATGGGTTTCAGTTAAATTGAATTTTTTCTTGATTGGTCTCCTATCATATTTACCTGCAGCACATATATCGCAATTATTTATTATTTTATGTACTGTTATCTTCAGTTTTGGATTATATATTTTGTTTTTTATTCCCTCATATGTTGCTATTATACCAGAATGTCCTAACTCATTTTTATGATATAAAGAAATTTCTTTATTTAGTTTTGTCTCATCTTGAATATCTGTTACAAAATAACTACACTTAATAAATTTTACACTATTATTCCCTGTATAAGTACTAATAATAATATTTTGTAGGTCATTATATTCATGATCATTTAGTTCTGAATAAATTCCTATTTTTCCCTTCGTTATGTATCTCCTTAAAATATCACTAACGATTTTATTTTCTAAATCTTTTTTATCGATATATATTCTTCTATTTTTGAAAATATTTTCAAATTCTTTTTCTTTAGTGTCTTGTAATATAATCTGTGTTTTGAACCGATTAACTACTGTTTCTAATATTGATATATGATCATTAAAATTTTCTTCTTGCGAATGAGCAGTTTCATTTGCCAAAGATTCATCTAAAATATTTATCTCTTTATAACTATCATTTACGACACTAAAACTTTCGGTTTCTAAATATATTTTTTTCTCTCAATTCTTTATCTTTATTTTCGTCAAACATCTTATTTAAATCAAAACTCAAATTATCAGTTTCTAAAATGTTTTTGTTTTTTATACTTTGTAACATATTAATTTCATTTATTCTACTTAAAAAGTCTGCAATTTTATTATCTTTGCCCTTTATGTAATCAATTTTCATATTATATTCTCCTAGCGATATCAACCATCTCTGTAATCTTGGATTTATGCCTTTCCCTGAATATTTGGCATGAAGCCATTTTATTGGTTGATGGTCAGTTTGTAAGTCGAACTCTTTACCAAATAGATAAGGTCTGAAATATTTTGTTCCCCAAACGATGGCTAAGAGCTCTTTCTCAATAGTGGAATAATTTTTTTCATGGTCATTAAGTGTTCTAGATGCATAACAAATTGGATGATTATCTTGTGTCAAGACTGCTCCAAGTGCGAAATTGCTTGCATCGGTTACTAATTTAAATTTTTTATTAAAGTCTGGGTATTTCAAAATTGGATGATTGGTTATTATTTCTTTTAATTTTTCGAATGCACAAATAAAATTAGGACCGTTTTTATTTACATTCATACCTTTTTTTAAATATTTTGTTATTGGAAAAGCCACTTTGGCATAGCCTTTAATGAATTTCCTATAATAACTAGTTGTACCTAAAAACATTTTAATTTGTTTTGGTGAAGTTGGTAATTTTAATTGTTGAATTACTCTTATTTTATTTGGGTTTGGTTTAACACCTTGTGGTGTCAGAATATGACCCAAAAACTCTGTTTCTCTTTTCTAAAATTACATTTATTTATTTGTATTTTCAATTCTGCTTCTCTTAGTCTATTAAATACCTTCCTTATATTACAAATATGTTCTTCCAATGATGTACTAAAAATTAATACAAGGAGTTTTCCAAAGTAAATAGGACTTTTTGAATCTAGCGCCCTAGTGGCGCCGTCTATATGTCGACTGGTGCGTTAAAATCTGCTATCCTTTATCGACTTCCTGTGAGAATTTCATGACATTTCATCTATTGAAAGTGAAGTTATTGCGTTTTAAGTGTCAGTATGTTTGTGTCATCGGTGCGAAAATGAGCTTCGAACAAAGAGCCAACATTAAATTTTGTTTTAAAATTGGTAAAACTTTTACCGAAACGTTTCAATTGATGAAACAAGTTTATGGCGATGATTGCCTATCCCGTAGCAGAGTGCACGAGTGGTTTCAACGTTTTCAAAGTGGTATTCTACCTAGGAGTTTTGAAGCGTTTGGTGTGCCGTATTCGACGTGTTCGGCCCGAATATCGCGAAGATGGAAGTTGGCGTTTGTTGCACGATAATGCGCCGTCTCATCGATCGACGCTTGTGACCGATTATCTCACCAAAAATCACATTTTAACCATCAACCACTCCCCGTATTCACCGGATATGGCACCGTGCGACTTCTACCTTTTCGGAAAAATGCATTTGCCGATGAAAGGAAAGCGTTATGCAGACGTAGAGGCCATTCAAAAGGCTTGCACCGGCATACTGGCGGCCATACAGGCCAACGAGCTAAAACACTCGTTCGACATGCTTTTGGACCGTGCAAAAAGCTGTATTGAAGCAGAAGGAGACTATTTTGAATAAAATCAATTGATTTTGCCGAAAAAACCATTTGTTCTGTTTTTTTTTTAAAGTCCTGTTTACTTTGGAATACACCTTGTATATTGTCGAGATAAACTGCACATATTTTATTAATCAGATCTCTAAGAACGGAATTCATTAATCTTTGAAAGGTTGATGGGGCATTTTTCAATCCGAATGGCATTCTAAGATATTCATAATGTCCGAATGGAGTTGAGAAAGCGGTTTCTTTCGATCTTCTGGATTTACCAAAATTTGGTGGAACCCTTTTGCCAAATCTAATGTTGTGAAATATTGTGCTTTTCCTAATTTATCGAGAATACTCCCGATGTTAGGAATTGGAAATTTGTCGCTAATTGTAACTTCGTTAAGTTTCCTATAATCAATTACTGTACGATATTTTTGTTTTCCTGAATAATCGATTTTTTTGGGTACGATCCATAGGGGACTGTTATAAGGAGAATTGCTATGTGTTATAATATTTTGGTCTAGCATTTCTCTGATTTGTTTTTCTCTTTCCTGTTCATGAATCTGGGGATAGCGATAAATTTTTGAATATATTGGGTTATTTGTTGTTGTTATTATTTCATGGTTTACTTCATGAGCGGATGTTAACTTGTCTTCCTCTTTATAAAATAACTCTTCATACTGATTAATGAGTTTTATTGTTCTAGTTTTTTCTTCGGAATTTAAATGACTAAAATCTAAATTGTCAATATGGCTCTCTTCTAAATTACAAACTTCGTTTATAATATAGTAATGATCATTGTTTTTGAAGTAAATTTTAATACCGTTGATTTCGACAAATCTATCTTCTAAATCTATTTTGGCTTTCAAAGTAGTCAAAAAGTTTTGGCCCATTATGGCACCGTATTTTTTGCTTGGCAAGGTCATTACTTTCCATGCTATAGTACCTGGTTTGTTGAATTCTTTTGGGATTGGGGAAATTAGTTTTTTGGTTACTCTAGAGATTCCATTTATAGTGGAGAAATTTATTGGTTTATCGAGATCTTTCTCTGGATAACTTGTTAGAGTATTGGGATTGATTACACTTGATTCGGCTCCGGTATCAATTAAACAGTCGATTTTAATACTATCGATTTTAAGTGTTACTATGCGCAATTTCGATTTTAAGGGTCTTTGGGAAAATTTGATTCGGTATTTTCCATACTATCTATTTCCATTGGTACTTCGTTGTCCGGTTTTTTACTGTAATTATTATTGTAAGAAGTGTTATGATTTGTAGGTTGCCTACACTGATTTGATCTGTTATTTTGATTATTAAGGACTCTGAATTGTCCTGTTCTATTATTATTAAAGGTTCTGTCCTGTCTGAAATTATCGTTTCGTCTAAACTGTCCCGAAAATTGTCCAATATTATTATTTTTTTGTTGATGAAAGTTTCTGTTTTATGAATAATTATTATTACTATAGTTATGTTTATTATCTTTGAAAGTCTGCCTATTACCATTATGATTATCGCGTTTAATTTCTTTACGAGGTGAATTAAAATATTTAGCTCTATTAAAATTTCTTTTGTAATTATAATGAATCACATCACTTTCATCTAATAAATCCAAATCATCAAATATATTAAAAACTCCATTTAGTGTGATATTTACTTTAATATTTATACGATAGCTACCCGTTAACATATCTTTAACTATATCTACTAAATTCTTATCATTATTTTCCGGACTATAATTTGTTGGTTTATTATCATCATATTCATATAATTCATTTAATTTAAAATTAATTGATCTAATTACATTAAATAGTTCTCTTAGATTACTCACTTTGATATTACGGCTTTCGTCCATTAATTTTTTGTAGCTTCTCCTCGGCCTGAATTGTGGCTTCAACTCGAATTTTACTTCATCCCAGGTCATATCATTACCTAGTCGTTGTATACATATTTTCGCCCTTCCTTGTATTTTTTCCTTTACTACCATCTGTAGTCCATGTTTCAAGAGGGGTACATTGTTTCCGCATAAAGCTGCTACATTTTCAACTGCACCAATAAATTCTTGGAGAGAGTAGTCTTCTTTACCGTAGAAAGTTTTCAGATGTTGAAATTTGTTTAATACTTGGTCTGGTGTTAATTGAAAGACTCGATCAGGTTGTACGATCAGTTGTCTTAATGATTCTATTTCTCTAGTATGTTGTTCTTGCATTTGTTGTATAATTTGTTGGAAGTTTCGAACGTCTTGACTATTTTGACCCTCCATATTTCTATTTAGGTCGTACAATACTTTTCTGTTGTTCTTATTGTTTGACACGAAATTTTGTTTCTCCGTGATGATTGATTTTTAGTTATCACTGCGTTAACGATTTTGTTGTCAAAAAAAAGTTCCTCGAATCACTTTTAGCTATATTTAATATAACTTTTAATTTGTTCGATCAAAAATGAAACACTTAAAGAATAATTTTATGACGATCTCTTAAGAGTCGTTCTGATTGATTAGAGCTTGGTCTTTAGACTGAACTTTAAGGTTTTCAACTCCTTAATTTGTATTCTTAATTCTATTATTCTTAATTCTTTTATTTTATAACAGTTTGATATTCCCACGATTTGGAAGTTTATGTTCCCATGATTAAAGCAGTAATCTGGAATATCAAATGTCGGCATAAAATATATTGAATTCTAGTTATTTATTTTCGTTAATATAATTATTTTATGAAATATAATATTTGATTTCCGTTGTCTTTATTATTACATGGAATAGTTGTGCTTAATGAAATATTGTATTTAATATTAATTGTCTAGGTAATCGTTTTTATACTTTAATATTCAATTTATTCATTAAGTATGAATTTTGTTTGTTATCAACATGAGTCGCATTGTTATTGCATACATCTTCTATACTTTCAAGGTGACTTGTGTTGGGTAACATAACTCGCATGTTTTAACATATTTTCTAAATGTAATACTTTCGTACACTTAAACAAGAATTGAAAATAATTCTTAAGAAGCGGATATTTTCCCTTTTCTAGACAAACCAAGCTAACTGCGCAACAAAATGTAATAAAACTTTCATCTGAACTTTGAGTCGTTCGCAATATTAACGACAATTTTCCAGCGGCTAGGTGTCCGTATTGATGTGATACAAGTAAATGACTTGTCACACATATTCTCTTCATACGGCGATGGCTCGTATATGGAATAGGTCCTTTCAATTAACTACGAACACAATTAGGTACTTTCCCATACCCCTCTTTATGGAGATTGCCGTTGTATTCACGAACGACGCCTTACAGTACTTCCGTCACCTATTTCTGATTATTTCTTTTTTTTCAAAAATTTGTATTAATACTAATTAAAAATATACTTCCTTTGTGTTGATTTTAGTAGACCTCCAGTTGAGCACGGATTATTTGAATTTATGATTTATCCCTTATGATCACTTATTTAATCACAGTTTAGTTCACTATTACTCCAATTGTACAGGTTAGACATTTAAATCTCTTTAACACATAATTCCCATTGGCCAGAGAAAGGCTTTAGGAAATAGTTGGTCACTTTCACTTTGATTACACGTAATCTTTGACGATTTTAAAGCACCATTTCGATTTAAATTAGTGCATCTAAGATAAAAAAAATCATATGTGCTGCGCACACGCGGTAGAAGCGAAACCTTCGGAAAACTAAACAGCAATAGAATGACACGAATGCAGGGGTGGCATATTTATAGGGTTTATTTATTAAAATACTGGTACCAAGTTTGAAAGTTATTTTACATTCCATTATTCACACTCTTTGTTTTTAATTTCAATAAATGACACGAGTGGCTTATGATAACTAAAATGTGAAATGAATGTTTTGGTTTGGATTTGATCAATATCTCTTTGAAATACAGCGTCAATTACTGTTTTCGATCATGTAGTCCATTCAGTGCGACTACTGCATATTTTTTAATTTAATTTGGTGTTGAGGAACTCAATCAAAGGGAGCGCTGTATTCAATGCAAAGCTAACATTAAAATCCCCACTTAAAATCATCGGGATGTTATCGTAATCTTTTTTAAGAATCCGTGATATTTCTGGTGTGTACTTTAGCAAATTCTCGTGGATGAATTCAATAATTATATTTATTGATTGGTTGGGAGAAATGCAAATTGCCACAATTATAACTGATTTATTATGGTCCAATCTGCTTTCACAAGCACATATTTCTCCCACTTTAGAAAGCTGAACAGACAATGATTGTAGTTGTTGTGCATTGAGATCTATTTGTGGAGTAACAACACGGGCTCCGTCATTTATATTATTATGGAATATTGCAACTCCGCCTGCCCTCGTGTATTTTCGTTAACAATATTAAAATTTGGAATGTCTACAATAATTTCATTATTCATCCACGTCTCGGTAAGAATTAGAAAAGTCGACGACCATGCTATTATGTCTAATTGAAGATCCTCTACATGAGCTCGCAAACTTTTTGTGGCATTAGTTTTCGGCATATGTACTAAGAAAATGTTTTATTAAAATGATAAAATATTCACAAAACGATACACGTGAACAATACACGCCGCTGTGAAGTCTTTAGTTTGAGTTTGATCAATATGTCTTTACGAAACAGCGCACAAATAAGAGACGAAGATAATAGGAAAAACTGTATTCTGTCTTCCATGTATCGGGCGCTCAGGAATCAGACAGAATAATAGCAAGGCAAAATTTCAGAAAAAATTATTTTTTCTGAAACATGGGCATATTTATAATTTATCTGAACAATATTTTTTAATTCAAAATTTTGTTGTTATGAATTCTGATCGACTGTTATTTCATCTTGGTTAAAAAGTGTCGCTTTTTTAGCGTTTCATCGAGTTTCAAATCACTTTCAACGCGGCTAAAGAAGTTTTCACTTCAAAAATAAACACCGCGCCCCGATTCAACTCTACATCTGATATGTAGAACTATGCCCGGTACACTTTATATGTGTATCGCAGTTCTACATTAAATACTGATTTGAATAGATTATAACTTGGGCTAACTAGCCAGGCGCCCTTACAAACGATAAGGTTCGAATGTCGTCGTCGAATGCTCACATGAGACTGCTCTCCATTACATATTCGACCCCCGTTATCACCAGAGCTGGCTGCCCCCTCTACTTTTAGAGGCAGAATACACCTACGATCCTGGCTATAAGTATGAGAAGGGATTTTATCTTATATCATATAGCTGAATGGAATATTTTCGTTTTACGCAAGTGAAAGAAGATGAGGTTCCAGATCGACTGAATCCAGTCAATTCATCAGTCCCTTCTACTAATTTACATGTCAATCAGTTTACGACAACATTTGCTACTCATCACAGTGCAAATAGCTTAGCTAATGTACCGCAATCATTACTACCTACTGCTGACGCTAATATTAAAGATAGTGCTGGAGTTGTTCATTCAGTACGTCTGTGGTTAGATTCAGGTTCACAATTGTCGTTTGTAACCGAATCTTGTGTTCAAAAACTGGGATCCGTAAAAATGGAAGACTTCATATATCGGGACTAGGTTCAAAGAATGCAGGAGTAACACGCTGAAGAGTTACTTTGAAATTATTTTCAAGATATGACGGAAATACTGTTGACATTACAGAGTTTATTTTGCCCACATTGACTTCATCGTTGCCATGTAGTTCATTGGAAATTACTAATTGGGATCACATTTCACATCTAAAACTTGCTGATCCAAACTTTCACATCTCAAGTAAAATTGATATTATTGTGGGTACAGATTTCTTTTTTGATATAGTTTAAGATGGTCGCATCCAATTCAACAACAAAGGCCTTAAATTACAGAGGACGCTTTTTGGATGGGTACTTGCAGGATCGATTACACAATCATACCCATCACATGCTTCAGCTAATGTTGCTTCATCATCATTCCATTGCACTATTGACATTGATAATGCACTTGCAAAATTTTGGGAATTAGAAGAAATTCCACATCAATCATTGCTCACTAATGAAGGACATCAAGCGGAATCATTATATAAGGAAACATATTGTTATCTATCAAATGGAAAATATACGGTCAAACTGCCTAAGAAAACAAATCATGCAGAATTGGGAAATTCAATAGATACTGCCGTTAAAAGATTCAACCACTTAGAACGTCGATTCAACCAAGACAGTTGATTGAAAACAATGTATTGTGAGTTCATACAAGAATATTTAACACTAAAGCATATGGAACAAGTGGAGCCTTCACAGTCAAGCAGTGTATACTATTTACCGCATCACGCAATTTTCAAGTCAGATAGTTCAACTACAAAGTTAAGAGTTGTATTTGACGGATCTGCAAGCGTTTCCTTAAACGATATTCTACTGCCAGGACCGTCCTTATTGAAAGAACTGTTTACAATGTGTATACAGCTTCGCCGTCATAAATACGCATTTACTGCCGACATCGCTAAAATGTTTCGGAAAATTTTAATTTCTGAGGAAGATCGAGATTTACAACGTATTGTGTGGCGGGAATCTCCTTCTGAACACATAAAGCATTATCGATTAAATTCCGTAACATATGGCATAAGATCAGCTCCATTTGGAGCGATTCGAACGACACAACAACTTGGCTTGGACATGCCAGACAAATATCCATTAGCATCTCACGTTATCCTAAACGATTCTTATATGGACTATGTGCTGTCAGGTGCAGAAATTGTAGAAGAAGTCTTAGAGTTGAAGAATCAATTGCTAGTTTCATTAGAGATAGAGGTTTTCAATTACGAAAATGGGTATCGAATTGTTGGTCTTTGCTACAGTCGCTTCCAGAAGAATGCCTGGAATTCACTTCAATAGAAATCAAGGACGATTCCAAGTTGGTCGAGGTTCTAGGATTAAGATGGAATCCAGCTGCAGACATTTTCACCTATAAAGTATCGTTATCAGAAGATACTGTTATAACTAAAAGGAATATTTTATCTGAGGCTGCACGACTTTTCGATCCAATGGGACTCATAGCTCCTTCAATTATTCTAATCAAGGCATTATTTCCAAATTTGTGGCTCTTGAATTTAGATTGGGATGAAGTAGTTCCAAGTGTCATTGCTGAAAAATGGATTAAACTGAAAAAGGAATTGAACCATATCGAACAATTGAAATTTCCAAGACGAATTTGGGATTCGTTTGCAAATATTGAATTTCACGGCTTCTGTGATGCTTCAGAGATTGCTTACGCTGCCGTCATATACTGTCGCTCAACTGATTGCAGGAGAATTACAAACATAAAACTGGTAACAGCCAAAACAAAGGTTGCTCCATTGAAACAAATTTCAATTCCTAGACTTGAACTGTGTGCCGTCGTTTTACTTTGCCGATTATTTGAAAGTTTAGAGCCATCATTGTTGAACAGGTCTACTACCATCTTTGTATAATCGGACTCTGAAATAGTTCTTGGTTGGTTTACGTCACGTCTACGAAAATGGAAAACTTTCGTCGCCAACAGAGTCGCAGAAGTTCTAGATATTATTCCAAGAAATCGCTGGAATCATGTAGGCTCAGAATCCAATCCAGCAGATTTAGCATCTAGAGGTGTTCTGCCATCAAGGTTAATTTCAGAGGGAATCTGGTGGAATGGTCCCCAATGGTTACATCAGCACCATTCTGAGTGGCCTAAACAAAGCTCACTAAATAACAACCAAAGTGCAATAGATTTGGAACGCAAAATAGGTGAAACATATGCATATACATCAACCGCTCAGAATACAATCTTAGAATCAATTTTTGAGAGGAATTCCAGTTTGATGAAAATAATTCGAGAGTCAGTATTTATATTTCGATTTTTGACAACACAACAATGAAAATTAAAACCAAAGGTCCTTCGAAATGTTTTGAATTAGCAAGGGGCCGAAATCTGAGCTTTGCCTGGGCTCAGCAGGAAGCTTTTAAGGAAGAAATTTCTCTACTTCACTGTGATTTGCAGATATCTTCAAAGAGTTCAATTAGTAGTCTTACACCGATTTTGCATACAGACGGTTTGCTAAGGGTCGGCGGACGCATCGAAAATTCTATACTTGCCTTTGAAACCACACATCCTGTCATTTTACCAAAAGAACATATAATAACAAGATATTTGTTAGAATATTATCACCTTAAACATTTGCATTGTGGACTATCATCTTTATATATTATCATTCGGCAAGAATTTTGGATTATCGGTTGCCGTACAATACTTAAGCAGATTGTTGCAAATGTATTTCATGCTTCAAGCAACGTCAACTCACTTCAACACAATTAATGGCGAATTTACCTTCACCACGGGTCCGGATTGCACATCCATTTGTTCGATGTGGTGTAGACTATGCTGGACCGTTAACATTGAGAATGTTTCGGGGAAGAAATCCACGGTTTACGAAAGGCTACATTCCATTATTTGTTTGCTTTTCAACAAAAGCTATTCATATGGAATTAGAGAATGATTTGACATCACAATCTTTCAAGGTGCATTTCGCGACGTGGGAAATGCTCGGACATATTCAGCGACAACGGTACTAACTTTCGAGGATCTCATCGCATTTTGTATGAGATGAATAAATTAGTGCAATCACAACTATTCGATAATTTTGGAGGTGATGAATTGTCTAAGGAAGGTATTAATTGGCACTTCATACCCCCTGGCGCGCCACATTTTGGTGGCTTGTGGGAATCCAATATCAAAACAGTGAAAAGTCATCTAAAACGTGTGATTGGGAACCAAATACGGACTATGAAGAAATGTACACGCTTCTCAATCAAATAGAAGCCTTAGTAAATTCTCGACCTATTTGCAAATTATCAGATTTAAATATAGATTTTCTGACACCTAGTCATTTTATAATAAGCAGACCAATCAATGGTTCGTGGTTTTTAGAAGAAATGGCATCTCGAGTATTTAACATCATTGCAACAACGAACAAAATGGCAGCAAGTACAACCAAACTTCAAAATCGACACAGTGGTTCTTCTCAATGACCCTAATTTACCACCATCTACGTGGTCGTTAGGACATGTCATCGAATGTCATGCTGGAGGTGATAAACCAGTCAGGGTAGTTACTATTAGAACTGCCGATGGAACATTTCTGCGTCCTATATCAAAGTTGGTGGTATTGCCCAATTCCTGAAATTCCTTCAGAGGCGGCGGGATGGTGTGGATTAGGCTTAAGATTATTTTGAATTGTTACTAACTTAATTTCGATTTTTATTTTTATATTTTTTTGGATCGCAGTTACCTTGCGATTTATAAATTTTGTAATTTTTGTTTTTCTATTTCTTCTCTTCTGTGCAGGTTTAAATTTATTTCAAGAATCCGGATGGCAATCAATGGTACTTTCCAAGGATCCATTCAGCGAACACCTTATGTTTGGTTTTCCTATGAATAGAACAGAAAACCTTCAAATTATGGAACTCATAAAAGAAGAAAATGTTCTGAATTATGAAGAAGAACGTGAAAAAATGAGACATGATGTACGAGAACAAATAAGTAAAGTGCAAGCTGAGAATAAACGAAGTTTTAATAAGAAATTGGAGATCTACCCGGAATAAAAAATTACAGGTAATATAGGCAATTAATTATCTTCTGAATTTCTAGGTCCGTATGAAATTATGAAAACGGGAGAACCTGGAAGATACACGGTAACAAAGAGAACTTCAAATCCAGGACCAAAAAATAAGACAACAAGCTTTAATTAGATGAAACCGTGGAGGCATGAAGAATCATGTCGGTGAATGGGTGGTGGGTTGAAGGCGGCGGTCGGTGATGGTATTTTTTTCCCCTTTCCATTAATTTACCTCAATTAATTTTTCCTCAAACCCCTCCTCCCTTCCGGACACTAATGATGAGATGATAACGTATACATTTGATTTATCGTTTATTCGATATTATTATGAATGATATTGCTGGCTTGTAATAAGCAAACTGAAGTGCCAAAAAATACCCTTGAAACCTTTCTATACAACCAGTTAGTGTTTGTCGCTTGCATTGTATAGACGTGTTTTGTGCCTTTGTCTTTTTTGTTTAATAGTGGCTTAAGTGTGTAATAATTTTGTCAATAATTTCGGGTTAATTATTAATGTTTGTTTTTTTTAAGGTTTGTTTTTTTTCAACATAATTTTTGTTTAATAAGGTGACACACTAATCATTTTTTTGTCCCGTTTCGAATAATATTATAATTTTCTCTTGATTTTTATTTATTTTTTTTTAAAGTACCGTTAATTGTTCTCAGAAGATTAAAGTTTTTTTTTCTTTTTCTTTTTAAAAAAAAGATTACAAAGGTTTTTTATTTCATTTGTTTCGGTATTGAGTGTAAATTTCATTTACACTAAGGGCCTATTTCGCAAGTCTATTTCTTCTTTTTGTTTGTTCTGTTTATTTTTGAAAAATTAAAAGGTTTAACATGGCAACAATTGTATGCTCCCTTTGTCACGTTTCAATGGGCGTTATTGCATCGATCGCTTGTGATGGAGTGTGTGACCGCTCATTTCATCGATCGTGCGTAAGGTTGCCTCTGGAGAGGAATAGCTTTACATGTTCAGAATACTGTGACATTAAACCTTGTCACATTCTGAAATTTTTGAAGTCCACTTCACCTAATATTGACTTAATGAGAACAGTCCACGATACTCTAAGTATGTATTCGTCTTGCACGGCAAATAAAGTAAAAGCTATTGATGAGAAATTATTGACCACTTGCGCGCTCGCATTGACGATATTGATAAACTCTCTTCGGCTTGCCAAATGATATAGCACGACCTTTCCAAAGTAATGAAAAAGTAGACACAGTTTGAGTCTAAATTAAACACCATTAAGAATGATGTCTCTGAATTTATGTGCACTCCTAACTCATCATTGCCTGTTGCTTGTGATGAGTCCTTGTCTCACATAAGAGTTGTAGTTGATAGGATGGATCTATTGCAAAATCAATTTCAATCCCACACATCCATAATGTCATCAAACACTGCTGCCTTTACTAATTTGAAAAATCTAATTTCCGAATTGGATTTATCTAATAGTAGGAACAATAATAGGCATGTTACCGTCACTGATGTGTCTAGCTGTACGGATCTAGCCCCCAAAGCCACCCAATTTGAACCGTTAATTATTTATCCTAATACTGAGGATAATGTCAATAATGTTTGTACTGGTGGTAGTCATAGAGATAATATTATTAGTAATAGCAAAAAAATTGAGAAAAATAAAAAAAATAGTAAGGTTATCGCAAAGAACTGCGATACTAATAGGAACAATGACAATAGCCCGAAATCTAATGTGAAAAAAACAAAAACAAATTTGAAAAATATTAAATCCAGCACCAATATTAATAAAAATAAAGAATATAACACTAATAACAAAAGTTTCATGGATACTAATACCAATAGTAGTACTAAAAAGACTATCAGCCGTTCCACCACTGCCGCCCTTGATACACCCATTCTTCTTCACATCGTACCCCTCCAAAATCTATCTTTGTTTCCCGTTTCCTTCCGTCAACAACATCTGCGGATATACTAAATTATTTAATATAAATGCTAGGTCTGTTAAAATTAGTAAACTTAACACTAATGTCTTATCCTTTAAACTTCTGGTCCCAGATAATGGCTTCTATCAGGAATTTCGCCATCCTTTTGAATTGCTTTAGGCTGATCTTGATAAATTTACTCTTTGGTGTACTAATAATGACTTGTCACTTAGTATTAACAAGTGTGAAACAATAGCATTTACGCGTACACGTAGCAAAGTCTTATTTGATAACACTTTATTGGGAAACTCTATTTCGAGAGTTGATTTTATTAGAGACTTAGGTGTCATATGTGATAGCGACGTTAATTTTCGTCTGTATATTGATACAACAAAGCTTGTTCAATGCTGGGCTTTATAAAACGATGGTCTAAAGAGTTCTCTAACCCATATGTTACTAAATTTCTATACATTACCTGTGTAAGACCGGTGCTTGAATACGCCAGTCAAGTTTGGTCTCCGTACCATAAAGCACACATTGAGAGAATTGAAGCGATTCAGCGTAGATTTTTTCGGTTTGCTCTTAGAGGTCTTCCTTGGAGCAATGCTACCAATCTCCCTCCTTAGCGTGATTGTTTAAAGCTGATTAATCTTCAGAGCTCGCAGAAACGGCGCGAAGTAGCTGACATAGTCTTCATTCATCAAATTCTTGTAAGTGCCATTGAGCCTTCGAGCCTTCTCGAACACATACAATTTAAAGTTAACGCGCACTCACTAAGAAGTGTAAGCCTATTCATGATCGAGTGACATCGTACTGACTATGGAAGGTTTGAACCAGTTGCTAGAATGGGGCTTAGCCCCTAAGTTAGAGCCGCGGTTGATCGTCACCTGTTTTTCCTTCCGATAGTACTGCTCCAATCGCAAAATCACTGGCATCAGAGGTTATTAAAAATTCTTTATCATATTGGGGTATTGTAATAAGGGGCTGTAATTAGTCTTTGCTTTAGTTTGCTAAACGATTCGTCGGAAAAGGCATCTCATTTAAAGTTTTCACCTTTTTTTAATAATTTCGTCAGAGGTTTTCCTAATTTAGAAAATACTGGGATAAATCGTCCTACGAATGCGAGAAAAGCTTTGATAACTTTCTCCTTTTTTGGTACTGGGTAATTTTTTACTACTTCTATCTTACTAGGGTGATACGCCGTTTTCTCTGAGTGTCCTAGATATTGAATTTGTTTCCTAGCGAAATCGAAATGACATTTCTCGGGTTGCAATTTAAGGTTATTTGATTACAATCGCTGTAATATTCTTATTAACTTTAATTGCGATTTTGTAAATTATACCTCTGCACTACAATGCCATCGATGCAGACAAAGCATTCAATTCCCTGAAGACCAATAAGTACTGTATTTATTAGTCTCTGCAAAGTAGCTGTGGCCGTTTAAGACCGAATGGCATTCTATTATAATGATAATGTCAATATGCGGTACTAAGCGCGGTTTTTTCTTTATCGTTTTCACTCATCGGTATTTGATGAAATCCATTTGCCAAATCTAAGGTGCTATAGTATTTAGCTTTGCCCAAGTGATCTAGAATATCAGGTATGTTTGGTAATGAAAATCCATCTCCAACAGTGATTTCACTTAAACGACGAAAGTCAACAACTAACCTCCATTTTTTGTTTCCAGATGAATCAGATTTTTTCGGTACAAATAGTAAAGGTGAATTCCACGGACTATTACTTGGTGAAATTATACCTTCTTCTATTAATTTCTCGATTTGTCTATTGATTTCGGGTCCATGTGCTTGCCGTAGTCTATATGGTTTTACATTTACAATCGGTTTGTCAAATAGAACTGCGATTGGTTGATTAATTGCGTTGGCGCGTGTGAGATAGTCTCCTTCTAAGTAAAAAACGTCATTAAATTCTCGGTAGATATCAAAAATGGATTTTGATTCTTCTTTATTGCAATGGCTTAAGTAGGTATTCCGACACTTGAGACCATCCTGTGTAATCCGATGCTAGAGACCGACCAATGGGAGCGAAGCATTTGTCTCTTTCTCTCCTGTGTCTTCTATCTCTGTCTATAGGTGTGGCAGGGGCGTGTGGGGAAATTGTGGTGGGGAGAGGGGGCGGGGTAAATTCGACCAATACGGTAGGTGATGGCGGCACTTATTGTTGCCTCCGCGGTTGGTTGGTGCGGGAAAAAATGGCTGTTGCCACACCCCCCTTAAAAAGGGCTGTCGGGTTTTTAAATATGGCTGTCGATCAATTATTTTTAAATACGGCTGCCGACACATTTCAGGGCGTGGTATTTGGTGGATGTATTTTTTTTTTACAGGATTATTTAAACATCTGGTAATAATTAATTTTAAATTTATGGCCGTCCTCAAAAAAAAAATCGTCGTGAAATATGAGTCGAAGCAGATGTTTTAAAAAACCTGTTTTATATGCTTTAAACATTACATATGTGGTACTTCGCGTGGGGGTGGAAATAGGTTTATGTATATTTTTTTCCAGCTGTATTAGTACCAGAATGCAATTAATTGTTCGTAGTAAATGCATGTAAGTTTATGGAAATAATATGAGGATCAACTGCTATCATTCGTCAAAACGCAAGTGTGGGAAAGAGATAAGGGGTTTCAATCGCTGAAATTTTGGTATAAAAGGGCGGAATTATCTGAAGATCAGTGAGTTATTAAAATAAATTTCAATAGTATGGACGAAAGTAAAATGTTTAAAATAACTAGTGAACGGGAAGTTTTTGTGCGGCGGTTTAATTTGACCGGGTATAAAATTAATTTCCAAATTAGTTCGATACCCGAGAATGAAGATCCGACTCGTTGGATTAAGTCAGCGATAGAAGGTGTTGTTGTTAAAGCCACAGAGGGTTTGGAACCAGGTGATTTTGTAGGTTTCACATTCTGTGGGAAAAACTTTAATGAGAGGGGCCCTGGCTGGGTTACGTTTAAAAAAGTGAGTGAAGTTAAATTTGACGACATTTGGGAAATGATTTCCAAAATTTTCCAAAGCAATTCCGAGGGAATAAGTACCGATACATTTTGTTTAACTGCAACATCGGTGAAAATGCCTGTGGGAAGAGGCCGAGAACG
The DNA here is from genome assembly GCA_963422695.1 of Xylophagus ater. Taxonomy (NCBI): domain Eukaryota; kingdom Metazoa; phylum Arthropoda; class Insecta; order Diptera; family Xylophagidae; genus Xylophagus; species Xylophagus ater. Next base: position 41,098,631 of record OY730480.1, read on the forward strand.
GCGATATAATAGTTTCGACGAGGAAAGTGCAAAGCGGAGAGGTATAGTCCAAATTAAAAATAAGGACAACCTATGTTTACCGCGTGCAATAGTTGTTGCAATAGCAAATGTGGAAAAAAGTACTGATTACATTAAAATTAGAAGAAATGTAGACCAGCTGCAAACACAGGCTGTAGAGAAATTATTGGCGGAAAGTCAAATTGAGATACCCACAGAAGGTGCTGGAATACCTGAGTTAACCAAATTTCAACACCATTTAAAAGACTTTAAAATAACAGTATATCAGTATATCATCAACAAAAGTGGTACAGATGTATTGTTTGAAGGCAGTAATGACGGTAAACGAATAAATTTACTGTACCACAACGGACATTATAACGTGATTACCTCACTAACGGCAGCCTTCTGCTGCGGTTATTATTGTGAAATGTGTCATGTGAGGTACGACCATAAAAATGAGCATCGATGTGTTGGAGCCTGCCCATGTTGTCAACAACGTCCACCCTGTGAAAAAGGCGTTCCAAATAAATATTGTGCAGCGTGCAATCGGTATTTTAGAGGAACTACATGTTTCGAAAATCATGTAAAAAGTGTTTGTGATAAACTAAAACGGTGTATGGAATGCCTGAAACTGTGTAAAAGAGACAGAATTCACGTGTGCGGGGAAATATTTTGTAAAAACTGTCAAAAACATGTCGCGAGTAATCACCTGTGCTTTATAAGTCCAAATGCGAGTAAAATGGGTCAAAGTGACAATTTTTACGTATTTTACGACCTAGAAACGCGCCAAGAAAAAGTTCTAGGTGACGGGGAAGCAATAAAATTGCATGAACCGAATTTGTGCATTTTTTCTAAAAGATGTAATATATGCATTAATGTGGAAGGACAATATTGTTGTGAAAAGTGCGGATATAGAGTGGAAATTTTACAACAAAACGTTATTGGAAATTTTTTTAAATATTTATTAAATGTGCGGAAAGTCCATGAACGTGTTATAGTGCTCGCGCATAACGGCCAGGCGTTTGATCACCAATTTATTTTGAATTATGTGCTCCAGAAAACAGATATCACACCGGAACTGATCATGCGAGGTACAAAAATCATATTGATGTTGATTGGGAATATAAAGTTCATAGATTCGTTGAATTACTTCCCGATGCCACTGTCAAAAATACCACAAGCCTTTGGTCTGGCAGATAAATTTTAAAAAGGATACTTTCCCCACTTATTTAATACAATAAGTAATGAGAAATATATCGGAAAATTGCCAGCAGTTGAATTCTACAGTCCAAATACTATGAATGTTGATGATCGGAAATGCTTTCTACAATGGTATGAGGAACACAAAAACGACGAATTCAACATGCAGCGTGATCTAATAGATTACTGCAAGAGCGATGTGGAGATTCTAGCAGAAGGGTGTCTCAAATTTCGAAGTTTGATGCTGAGGGAATGTAATGTATGCCCATTCGCGGAAGCAGTAACGATAGCGTCTGCGTGTAACCTGGTATTCAGACGTAATTTTCTTCGGCCGTATACAATCGGCCTAATACCAAAAGCAGGCTATCGTGAGGAAAAAATCGCATCGAAAGTTGCTATACAGTGGTTGCTTTGGGAGGAAAAACAACGTAAAATAAAAATCCGGCACGCATACAACCAGAAGGAAGCTGTTATAAAGGGGGTAAAAGTTGATGGCCACTGCGAGGAGACGGGACAAATTTTTGAATTTCACGGCTGCTATTACCACGGTCACCCCGTCTGTCTCCCTCGGAAAAGAGATGCTTGTTTGTATGAAGGCTCAGGCGAGACATTAAATTCCCGATACGAATCTACTGTATTTAAAACTGAGAGGCTTCGATCGTCGGGATATGAGGTAATAGAAAAATGGGAATGTGAATTCCGAAAAGAAATGTATGCTAACACGGAAATGAAAAGGTACGTGAGTAACCATTCTGTATTTGTTAGTGCTCCACTCACTCCTCGCGATGCATTTTTCGGTGGTCGGACGGGTAACGCCGGGTAATTTTTGTATTTTCTCCTATTTTTCCGGATATTGAAAAAAAATGTTTACTATTTTTGGGTTTCAAGTTTTTGTCACAAGATTGTACAGGTTCTTTTGGAAGTGCCGAAAAACATAACATTTGCTTCGAATAGTCAATACTACTTGTACATTCGAATTTGTTTAGCAAATCATGTCATAAAATGCCATCGTAACTTAATAGTAAGTTATCTTTTATTATTTGGAATAAATGTTCGATTGTTTGATTTGATACATAAATATTTGATTCGGCCGTACCGATTGTGGTAATGGTTTTACCAGCAATAGATGATATTTTGATAGTTTGCGATTGTTTTATAAAGGTTTTCCCTAATGTAGAAGGGGCTTTATGGCGTGAAACTTCGGCACCTGTGTCTATAAGGAAACTACTTTTCCCTGATTTGGATAAGTTACGATAAATCCACGAAAAACGTAAGTCATTTTCTAACGTTACTGTAAGATCTTTTGCAGTAACGTTCAATTGGATCTTAAATAGTTTTGTATATTTTATTTGTGGTGCACGTTGGCTTCCACTAGTATTTGATCGGGGCGGGACGTGAACTGATTGGGGCTGCCATCCTGCCCGTGGGAGTTTCCCGATTTAATTTGAGGTTTTGCGATACTATCTGTAGTAGTGAAGTTTACTCGTATGTCCACCGAATTTAGGTTTCTTTCGTAATTGTTGTTTCGTGGATTGTTGCTATAAGTTGGCATGTTGTTTCGAGGATTTTTATTGTTTAGATTATTATTATTTCTTGCGTTGAAATTCGTGTTGAAGTGTTTATTTTGCGGTCTTTGTATGCTGTAAGGGGGGGGGGTTGTTGTGGAATTGCTCGCTGAGATTTGTTGTTGAACATTCTTGTTCTACATTCAGAAGTGTGATGATTCGGTCTCTTGCAATAAGAGCAAAAATTGTTTCGGAATTCATTTTTAATATTTGTGTTCTTTATAGAGACATTGTTCCTCTGTATGCCCATTATTGTTACATTTAGAACAGTGTTTGGTGTTACCTATATTCTCAGTTCTATCTGCTTGTTCTATAGCATAATTTATAGCTTCTTCCAGGGAGTTTTTGTTTTGACATTTCGTTAGTAATTTCATGTGTTCATTAACAAGGCCTTCCTCGAATGCTCTTCGCGCTAATTTTTTATTTTCCGAAATTAACAGGTTTTGTAAAGTTACGTTCGATTGGGTATTAAGCGTAACTTCATTGAGCAGTGAACGAAGTGTTTTAGTTCTGAATGAATAATCAGAAACGGTTTCCTTAGGTTTTTGTTTAAGAGAAATTGTCTAGTTTTGAAGGGATAATCGAGACCTTTTTTCTAAAAACTGGTCTTGGAGAAGTTTTTTTAATTCGTCCCAACTGTTCGTCGAATTATACTTTATCACTTCATATGTTCTTCCTGTTAATTTAGTTTTTATTAATGTTAAAAGACAAAGTTTTCCAGGTTCACTAGAAGAGGATGAGATGAATAGCTGACAACACATTAAAAATCGAAGTAAATCTGTTGTGTTACCATCACATTCAGCGATAAGGGTTGCAGCGTCCCTTATGTTTAAACCAGGAGTAGGAGTGTCCCGTAAAGGAGAAGTGGAATTGGCGTCTGTAGCCATTCTGCTTTGACTTCTTGTAAGGGGATCTATGTCGAAATGTATGGGTTTTTCACAAATACAAATTCACAAAATCAACCGATTACACTGTTTAATCAATATATATATATAGTATATTCCCGGTTTTTTTTTCAAAACGATTTTTTTTACATGAAAGATCTCTATATTTTTGAAGTGAAATACTTCTATGGGGCGTTTAGCAAAAATTATGTCACAATTTTGTGTAACGAAACGTTACATTACAAAATATCTCAATATATGGACGTCCTAGACGATTACAATGTTCAGCAATATTGTGGAAGTTATAATGAGTAATATTTCAATCACAGACCAAATAGTTCTCTCTGCCACCATATTGGCGCTGTAGTCGATATAAATTTTTGAAATTTTTTTTTAACTTTTTATATAGAGGTCGTACACGATTGAAATGTTCGGCAAAGTTGTAGAGGTTTTTATGGCGATTAATTCCGTCGAAGCCACAATAGTTCTATCTCCCACAACTTCGGCGCTGTATTCAATAACAATTTGACGAAACATGACATTACAAAATACCTTATTATATAGACGTCCTAGACGATTACAATGTTCGGCAATATTGTGGAAGTTATAATGAGGAATATTTTCCTCGAACACCAAATAGTTCTATCTGCAACCGTATTGGCGCTCTGGTCGGTACAAATTTTTTAACTTTTTATTTGGAAAAAATTATGGAACGCTAACTTTGTAACGCAGCGTCACATGTCACATTAGTGTAAGCTGACTAACAATCGCGTCGTTTCTATGCATATGACTGGCGCGGAAAGCGGTCAACGCATCTTACATACATTAACGGGCATTGCTTCTTGTTACGGCTACAATGACTCCGGGTAAGAAACGTTTGCGAGTCGACAATTCTGACCAATCACAACACGCTGACAATGCTTCCACGCGAACGCCTATGACTATTCCAGAACGGACGCGAGCACGTAGGGCTAGGCAAGAACAAGCGGAACGAAACCAACTCGCTGACAAGGCTTCGACGAGTACGGATATGACTGGTGCAGAACGGATGCATGCATGTAGGGCTAGGCAACTTGCTCAACAAGCGGAACAAAAACAGCTTGCTGACAAGGCTTCGACGAGTACGACTAGGACTGGTGCAGAACGGATGCGGGCATGTAGGGCTAGGTAACTTGCTCAACAAGCGGAACAAAACCAACTCGTTGACAAGGCTCCGATGGGTACAGCTATGACTGATGCAGAACGGACGCGGGCATTAAGGGATAGGCAACTTGCTAAACAAGCAGAACAAATGCAACTCGCTGACAAGGCTTCGACGAGTACGGCTATGACTGGTGCAGAACGGACGCGGGCACATAAAGCTAGGCAATTTGCACAACAAGCGGGAAAAACCAACTCGCTGACAAGGCTCCGACGGGTACAGCTATGTCTGGTGCAGAACGGACGCGGGCATGTAGGGCTAGGCAACTTGCTCAACAAGCGGAATAAATGCAACTCGCTGACAAGGCTTCGACGAGTTGGGCTATGACTGGTGCAGAACGGACGCGGGCACATTTAGCTAGGCAATTTGCACAACAAGCGGGAAAAACCAACTCGCTGACAAGGCTCCGACGGGTACAGCTATGTCTGGTGCAGAACGGACGCGGGCATGTAGGGCTAGGCAACTTGCTCAACAAGCGGAATAAATGCAACTCGCTGACAAGGCTTCGACGAGTTGGGCTATGACTGGTGCAGAACGGACGCGGGCATGTAAAGCTAGGCAATTTGCACAACAAGCGGAACAAAACCAACTCGCTGACTAGGCTCTGACGGGTACAGCTATGACTGGCGCAGAACGGACGCGGGCATGTAGGGCTAGGCAACTTGCTCCACAAGCGGAAAAAACCAACTCGCTGACAAGGCTCCGACGGGTACAGCTATGTCTGGTGCAGAACGGACGCGGGCATGTAGGGCTAGGCAACTTGCTCAACAAGCGGAACTAAAGCAACTCGTTGACAAGCCTACCTCGAATATCTCTTCGACAGGTACGGCTATGACTGGTACAGAGCGGACGCGGGCATTTAGGACTAGGTAACTTGCTCAACAAGCGGAACAAAACCAACTCGCTGACAAGGCTCTGACGGGTACAGCTATGACTGGTGCAGAACAGACGCGGGCATGTAGGGCTAGGCAACTTGCTCCACAAGCGGAACAAAACCAATTCGCTGACAAGGCTCCGACGGGTACGGCTATGACTGATGCAGAACGGACGCGGGCATGTAGGGCTAGGCTATTTGCTCAACAAGCGGAACTAAAGCAACTCGTTGACAAGCCTACCTCGAGTATCTCTTCGACAGATACGGCTATGACTGGTACAGAGCGGATGCGGGCATTTAGGACTAGGTAACTTGCTCAACAAGCGGAACAAAACCAACTCGCTGACAAGGCTCTGACGGGTACAGCTATGACTGGTGCAGAACGGACGCGGGCATGTAGGGCTAGGCAACTTGCTCCACAAGCGGAACAAAACCAATTCGCTGACAAGGCTCCGACGGATACGGCTATGACTGATGCAGAACGGACGCGGGCATGTAGGGCTAGGCTATTTGCTCAACAAGCGGAACAAATGCAACTCGCTGACAAGGCTTCGACGAGTACGGAAATGACTGGTGCAGAACGGATGCGGGCATGCAGGGCTAGGCAACTTGCTTAACACCATAAAGAAAAGCTTCGATTGTAACATCTTTTCCGAATTGCTACTGGTGCTTAGCAGTCATCCGGACGTTAACATAACATGTTTGTATTGTGGGGTCCGAAGTCTCCAGCTAGTGCACAGCACTTCTAATGGGAATTTACTGGGCGACACACTCACTCCGGGGGAAAACCTGATGGGGGTTTTGTTTATTCACGACTCATGATTTTTTTTTCTTTCTTTTTCAAAAATTTCTTTTATTTATGATTCACTAAGATTATAATTTCTGTATATTCTTTTTTTCTTTTTGACAAATGCCCAATTGAAATAATTAATTATTTACTCTAAAGAAAATATTTTTAAAGTTTAAAAACTACTTACGAATGAATAAAGAAAAATTACTCTATTTTTTCACCATCCATGACCGGTCTGGAACAGGTGTTACATGTAATGCTTTTAGTTTTGAGTTTAATTTTATTTTTTTTTTTTGCTATAACGATAAGAAAGGATTTTAAATTTTATATTTATTTCTTAATTATTATACAGTGTTTTCCTGTCCGAGTCTCTCTTCTTTTCGAAAGGATCCTCCAGATGATTGTGGATTATTAATGTTGCTTATCCTTCTTTCTATGGTAAGGAAAAATTCACCTCCACGAGTCCTTCAATTAATTATTCGGTGAACACGGACAGCATAAATTGTCATCGGTGCTTCTTCTTTAAATCTCCCTTTTTTTTTTTGCGTGTGCTTCCCACACCAATCTCCCTTTTTTAAATTTTTTTTTATATCAAAACAAATTTTGGTGTGCGTCACTTAATCGTCTTCTTTTTTTACATCAAATTTTTCTTTTCGAGAAAAATTGAACGCAAACCACTTAGATCCCCAATTATTATATGTCTGTTCTTTTTTTTGTATTTTTGGTATTCACAATTTGTTTTTTTTTGTTCTATTTTTAAGCATGTGCTCCAAAAAAATCCAACCTTCTTTTTTTCTTGTATTTCTTTTTTTTATCCACGTTCAAAAAAAATCTGACCTTCTTCTTTCTGTCTCTGCCCGGAAAAAAAAAGAAAAAAAACCGTCCTCTCAAATCTTTCTTTTTCCCCACTGAACAATTATTTGTGTGAAGTTACTTGCAATTAATAATTTCCCCTGCTGGGTATTTGCACATTTTTTTTCTTTTTTTTTTAACTTTAATATTTGGACAGGGTGCAACATCAAAATAAAATAACTTCATTACAGGGCATTCATTATGGAAATCATTAATTTTCAATAATGAATGAAAAGAAAACCTAGCACAAAATTCTTGAGTTGATTGTAACCTATGCATGTATATCTTTGGCGTGATATGTTCCCACATGTTTTCCATCCCGATCTTGCACCTCATACAATAAGCGACCAATCTTCTTTATTATTTTTCCTTTTATGTACTTGGGAGCAAGCTTCGCTATGAAATCCTTTGAGGCGTCTCTCAGACAAAAGTTCCTCCTATACACTTCCTGACCTATGGAAAAGCTTATTTCTCTGGACAGGAGGTTATAATGTTTGGCGTGTCTTTCTCGAGCTTTGAGAAGGTTCCTTTCAGCATTCTTGAGTATTTCCAATAATCTGTCAGGGTGAGGAAGCATCTCGGGCAAATCTGAATTAAGAGTGACTACCTTTTTTAATAATTTATATTTCGACGCGTGTCTTATCATGTGCTGTCCAAACAGCATGAAGTAGGGTGAATAACCGGTGGACTCATGCTTTAGAGTTCTGAAAGCACTGGCTATCTTCCCAAGATTCTTATCCCATTCTTTGTGTTTGTTTTCATCTTTGATAAATGCTCTGACTGCCTCTAAAATATGCTTATTCACCTTCTCAGATGCATTTGGTTGAGGCGAATAATAGCCCGTACGCTGATGCACTATCCCATATCCTGTCAGAAAATTTCTGAATTTATGGGATATGAACTGTGGTCCATTGTCTGATAAGATCTTTTCAGGGACTCCAAACATATTAAAAATTCCTTCCAAGGTTCTTTCAACTGTTTTAGCATTTGGGTTTCTTACGGGAGTTATGAAGCAATATTTCGAGAAATTATCGAGAACAACTAATATTTGTATATTTCCTGATTTTGACCTAGGGAATGGTCCTAAGAAGTCTAAGTGTAGTTCCTGAAAGGGTCGTACGGATGACATTTGTGGTGCCATGGAAGGTTTTAAACATACGTTTGGAACTTTGGAATTTTTGCAAATTACGCAAGCCTTGACCAATTTGACCACATCCGTTCCCATTCGTGGCCAGTAGTAATTTCGCTTCAGTAGTTCAGTCATTTTTGCCACACCGGGATGAGCCATATTTGGTGGACTATGCTTTGCCCTTAATAACTCGTTTCTTAATGAACAGGGTACCCATAACTTCCAGAAATTTGGGTCAGAACCCCGAAACTCTGTTCGTTTAAAAATTATGTTGCCCGACACTTTCAAGTCTGGAAATTGGTTTGGATCAGCGTTTATCTTCTTCCCCAGATTCTTGTATTCCTCATCAGAATCGAAAACTGATGAATTTAAATCAATCTCCAATGTACTGTTAAGTGCTATCTCTTCGACCTCGGCACGAGATAAGGTATCTGCGACCACATTTAGCCGGCCTTGCCTATGTATAATCTCGAAATCAAAAGGTTGTAGTTTTAACGCCCATCTACCTAGCATACCCCCTAAATCTTTTTGATTCATTAGCCACTTTAGTGACGCATGATCAGTGATCACCGTGAACCTGGTTCCTTCTACATATGGACGAAATTTCTTTATACATATAATGGCAGCTAAGCACTCCAATTCAGTGACAGAATAGTTTCGTTGCGTAGTGTTGAGTTTTTTTAAAACGTAAGCAATGGGCTTTTCATTGCCCTCGTCGTCCTTTTGAAATAGAACACCGCCCACTCCGTATAAACAAGCATCACATTGTATAAAGAAAGGATTATTGAAATCAGGTTGACTCAGAACTGAAGCGGTAGTAATTGCCTTTTTTAGATCAGTGAAAGATTTCTCTAATTCTTCGGTCCATTCAATTGCCTTTTTTGAGCAGGTAAGAGTAGAAAGAGGGGCTGCCAAGGAAGCGTGATTTTTGATTAGCCTGTGGTACCACCCTGTCATACCGAGAAACCTACGAATTTGCCTTGAATTTTTGAGTCTAGGTAATTCTGTTATAGCCCTAACCTTTTCTGGATCTGGTTTTAAACCCTCTTCGCCCACAATATATCCCAGGTATTTGATTTCTTTCTGACAGAAGTGACTCTTCTCTAGATTGATGGTAAGATTGGCAAAACGCAGACTTTCAGCAACCTTTTGCAATAAACTTAGATGTTTTTCAAATGTTTCGGATGTAGTCAAAAGATCATCTACGTATGCGATAACATTTTCTTGCAATTCTGGCGGGATTACTATATCAGCAAGTTTACACATGGCTTGTGTAGAATTTTTAAGTCCAAACGGCATGACTTTGAATTGGAATAGACCTCTTCCAGGAACAGCAAAAGCAGTTTTGTCCCTAGACTTTGGATTCAGGGGAATTTGCCAAAAAGCCTCTTTCAAATCCAAGCTGGATATGTATTTTGCCCTTTTCAATCTTGTCAAAACTTTTTCAATCAAGGGTAATGGATAGGCATCTTTCAGAGTATGTTCATTGATCTTTCTTGCATCTAAGCAAAGACGATGTTTCCCACCTTTCTTCTTTATCATGCAAACAGGGGAGGACCAGCAGCTGTTGCTTTTTTCTATAATATCCATTTCTATCATCCGATCAACTTCTTGGTTCAACAAACCGCGCATTACGTGAGATAAGGGATGTTGTCTTTGTTTAATTGGTTTAGCGTTTCCCACATCAATTTCGTGTTCTACTAGGGTTGTGCGTCCTAGTCCTTCCTTGGAAAAAGAGGGAAAACTGTCCACAATCTTGTTCAGTGTGTGGTTTTGAGCAGGAGATAAATCGTGTATTTTTCTATCTGTAATGGAAATTTCGGAGATTTCTTTAACGACTGCCGGAAATAAATTGAATGCATGCCAGAAATTAACGCCTAATGTTATGAGACTTTCAGGGTTGGAACGATAAAGAATTTTATGGGACGAAATTGATTTTCGTACGAGACATTGATAAGTACGTGGCCAATGACGCTTTGAGAAGCACCATCTGCGGTGTGAAGAGTTGAATACATGTGAGAGTAATTCAGCTTCAATTTGTTCAACAGGTCCAGTGCACCGGTACCAAGCACCGAAATACTTGCACCACTGTCTAGGAGTGCAGAAATAGTTTTTTCTTTGAGGGAAATTTTTACAAAGGGGCGTCCACCTTCTTCGAATGACACTGTAGCCTTTCGTATGGATTGATGGAGTTGTCTGTTTGCGAGAAAATATGTGGAACATCTTACCTTTTGCCTTTCGAATCGTTTTAATTTGACGGTAGGTCCGCCTGAGTGTTTTGGTTTCTCTGATTGTATTTCTGTATGGATTGTATTTGCGGTTGGGGAAGGGTAAATGGACGTCTGGAATCCGCCATCCTGGCGTCCCTCCGATAGTTTAAATCCCCTTTACTATTGCATCGAGGACAATACTTCTTTGTGAAAACTTTGAGGTTGCATTCATAGCATTGAAAGTCGGGATTGCCGGGACATTTTGCCGAAATGTGTCCAATGTCTTTGCAATTTTTACAAATTGAAAATTCATTCTCTTGCATGCCTGCAGAGCCTTGATTGTCCAAATGTACTTGGTGTGGTCTTATACCATTGGATTGTTCCTCCATTTCGTGCATGTAGCGTCTGGGCTTGCACTGATCATCCAAAGATTCGCCAATATCTGACCATCGCTTTTCAAGTTTAAGAAAATGACTTCTTAATTGACTCACGGTTGAGAAATTGTATAAGGTTAATGCCTTTTGCAGAGCTGGGTGCATGTTATCCGTGAGAATGGTAATAATTTCCATCTCCGGTAATGGTATTCTTAATTGAGATAATAAACAGTCAACGGAAAATTTGTAATCCGAAAAAGATTCGCGCGGTCTTTGTCTTCTAGAGTAGATTAGTTGCTTTATATCATAACCCGTTTGCATGGTTTTGTATTCGTCTATCAAGGCGGTTCGTATCTGTTGCCAGGTGAAGTTTCTGCGCCTTTGACAGAAATTCCAAAACCAAAGATTAACTCTGCCATGTAGAATTTGTTGAATGCTTTGGCATAATTGGTTTTCGGTAATGTTCTCAAATCTAGCCAAAAATTCAACTCTATTTAAGAATTGTTCTATGTTTAGTGAAATAGGCGAAGCATCAAACTTCAAATTCCAGTCTTTCAAGGTTTGAGAGGGCCTGTTGTTAATAGCAGCCTCACGCACATTTCCACGTGTAGTTTGAATGTGCTCGTGATTTGGCGTATAACGAGTATTGTGGAGATTTTCTATATTTGGTTCGTTACGATCTTGTGGCATTGGAGGTATCTGTTGACTATTTCTAAGATAATCAGCATGATAATTTTGTATGTTTTCAGCAGAGTTGAAGTTTCCTCGCAATCTGTTTTCAGTATTATGTGGTAATGTGGCCTTTGACTGATACTGATTTGGAAGATACCTGTTTCCACGAACATTGCCAGTGTGTTGACTTGGAAAACTGTGTCCACCTTTTGTTCGTTCTGGAACTGACAGGGCGTTAAATTCCACACGATCATTGGTTTTGGTGGTCCCTTTTCGAGCATTGTTGGTAAATGACAAGGAAGAAAAATCTCCCGCTAAAGATTTTTGTACCTCATGGAAATGATTAGAACCCTGAGAGTGGACTGAAGAAGTCGAGAAAGTCTTTGAGGTCTCTTGTGAATTGCTCCTGTTGGCTTATCATAAGGAAGAGTACCTCCGTAAATTTCTCCTTCGGGTAAAGATATCGGTACCTTGAATAGCAATGCCGCAGGAGTATCTCCACCTATGGCACCTTCTCCTATGCTGTTCACTGGAGAAGCAAGACTTTCGTTTGCCTTTTGGTCTGAATCTACGACAACTGCATTTGCCATAATTCGTGCTAGTATGCTTGAAAACTCCATAACTTCTTCGTCGAATTGATCGGTTTGTTCCCTCAAACTACCTAGTCTACGGCTGACATGTAATGCACGCGAAAATACCCTATCTTTTAACTCCTGATCATTAGACCTATTATTGATTTGTGTTATAACTTTAATGTCTTCAATTTTTTTTGAAAGGATTTTGAATTCGTTTTCTACGTTTATTTGATTATTCCCTTGTGGTTTCGCGAGATTTCCTTCTAATTCTGATTTGTAAATTTTTGATAACTCCGTAGCCAGTTGTCTAGGTGTGCGAGTAGGTTGCATACCCCTCAACTGAGCTTCGAAACAGATCTCATCTTTTTCTAATAAATGTGGATTGACTTCCATATTGAATGCCGCAATGATTAATGATGACAATTCTATATTCTTGCCTTTTACCTTAGTTTTTGCTAGGTATATGTATATAATAAATGTTGTTTACTTCAATGGTATCAGCAATGCAAAAAAAAAATGTTTGAATTAAATTGAAAAATTATAGTAGTACTAAATAAGTTACATAGATTATTCAGTGTTGAGAAAGAAAAACCTTTGCTTTCTTCCTTTATACGAGTAATGTAAGAGATATTAGGTCTGTTTTATTTGCCATACCCTACACCGGAGCAGGGTAAGTGGCAAATAAAACGAGCAGGAGTAGGAAAAAGCTTAAATTCAAAAGTTTGTAGCGCTGCTTAGCAACCATATTGTAATTAAATGGGAAATTTTTAGCTAATACACTTTTTATGGTAGAGAACTGAACTAATTTCAGTGTGAAAGCTACCCCTGGTCTGAAAGTAGTGTAGGATTTACACTTTTGTTGTTTTTGTTTTCAATGTAAAAATTTGCTCTACCCCAGAGCAAGTGGCAAATAAAACAGACCTATTGAGTGTAATACAATATGCAAAAAAAATTTGTGTGCGCCTCAAATTGTCCCTCCGAAAATGAACATGTGTCACCCTGTGATCATCAACCAACGAAACGTTTTCTTATTTTAAATTAATTTATTTAGCTTTTCTTCCCTTTTTTTTTGTTGAAATTTGCTGCATTGAGTGTGTAAATGTTTCATGAGATTTTGGTTAATTTGTGGCGAGAATCCTTTGAGACCACTCAACCGATTTTTCAAATCACCACGAGAAAAAAAATAAATTTTACGTCACCCGGGAAATATTTTTAAGACTACTTAAAAAAAAATCTAACCAGATGTGTAATTTGACAATTGCTTTCAGGATATCGTTTGAGACTACTCAATCGAAAGTCTTACTGAATTTGCAATGTGAGAAGAAATGTAATAAGAGAAACTTTCACCAGAACCACTTCGGAATGTTTTCTAATCTTATTGACCATTAATTTAAACATTGTGTGCGCCTCAAATTGTCCCTCCGAAAATGAACATGTGTCACCCTGTGATCATCAACCAACGAAACGTTTTCTTATTTTAAATTAATTTATTTAGCTTTTCTTCCCTTTTTTTTGTTGAAATTTGCTGCAATGAGTGTGTAAATGTTTCATGAGATTTTGGTTAATTTGTGGCGAGAATCCTTTGAGACCACTCAACCGATTTTTCAAATCACCACGAGAAAAAAAATAAATTTTACGTCACCCGGGAAACATTTTTAAGACTACTTAAAAAAAAATCTAACCAGATGTGTAATTTGACAATTGCTTTCAGGATATCGTTTGAGACTACTGAATCGAAAGTCTTACTGAATTTGCAATGTGAGAAGAGATGTAATAAGAGAAACTTTCACCAGAACCACTTCGGAATGTTTTCTAATCTTATTGACCATTAATTTAAACATTTACACTAAACATTCCCATTAATACATTTCGTTTGTTGACACCACATACCTTAACTTCGCATTACTTTGTTAATTTTGTTTTTTTACTTTTCCAGCCCCTTTTTTCTTTTCGTGCCCCACGTTGGGCGCCATTTTTATGTAACATCTTTTCCGGATTGCTACTGGTGCTTAGCAGTCATCCGGACGTTAACATAATATATTTGTATTGTGGGGTCCGAATTCTCCAGCTAGTGCACAGCCTGGGTGGTTCACTTCTAATGGGAATTTACTGGGCGACACACTCACTCCGGGGGGAAAACCTGATGGGGGTTTTGTTTATTTCTTAATTCTTTTATTTATGATTCACTAAGATTATAATTTCTGTATATTTTTTTTTTCTTTTTGACAAATGTCCAATTGAAATAATTAAATATTTACTCTAAAGAAAATATTTTTAAAGTTTAAAAACTACTTACGAATGAATAAAGAAAAATTACTTTATTTTTTCACCATCCATGACCGGTCTGGAACAGGTGTTACATGTGTGGGAAAGATATTTCCCAACTTGAAATTAATTAAAAGAATTTTACTAAGTTAACCTCTCTAGCCGAGAATCTATATTTTTCTAAAACATTTTTACAATTCTTTTATTTTTTACATTTTTCAAAGGTTACTATTTTAATTTAATCAAAAATATGAAATTTACAATTAAGTAGTTTTAATTTCAAATGCCTACTTACTAACCAAATTCCAACCAAAAATAACATAAGGTGTAGCACTCTACAGTACTCCCCTTTTAGTTGATACTAGGTAGGGTAAATAGTTCAACGTAATATTCATTATGTTATTTTTAATTAAAATTTATATTAAAAAACTTATTCTAAAAAAGTACTTTTCAATTAGGGTTTAATATACACTGGTCTTGAAATCTGACTTGTTTTCTTGATCTGGTATTTGGATAAGCTGATGGCTGTGAAAAGCTGTTGGCTTTTTGTAGCGAAGAATTCTCAACTTCGGTTGGTGAAGTGGTGAAATGAGCTGCTTTTAATCGATCGATAGTTACTGTGACTTCCTTGTTATTAACTAAAAGTTTAAAGAATTTTTCGCCTCGGTGAACAATTTGAAATGGACCATCAAACGGCGGTGTAAGTGAACTACGTACAGTGTCATTACGCAGAAATACATGAGAACACGTTTCTAACTCTTTCTGCACAAAAACTTTTTCTTTACTATTATTTGAAGTAGCTGTTGGACGAAAAGATGTCATATGATCTCTTAGCGTCTTGACGAAGTCAGATTGAACAATCTCCATTTTGTCTTCTGTAAAAAATTGACCTGGTAGCATAATTGTAGTTCCATAGACCATTTCAGCTGGTGAACAATTAAGATCTTCCTTAAACGATGTTCGTAAACCTAAAAGTATAGTTGGTAAAATGTCATACCAATCCTTAGTCTGATATGCCATAATTGCTGCCTTTAATACTCTATGCCAGCGTTCTATTAACCCATTTGACTGAGGGTGGTATAACATTTTACCAACTATACTTTTAGGTTTACGAACATCGTTTAAGGAAGATCTTAATTGTTCACCAGCTGAAATGGTCTATGGAACTACAATTATGCTACCAGGTCAATTTTTTACAGAAGACAAAATGGAGATTGTTCAATCTGACTTCGTCAAGACGCTAAGAGATCATATGACATCTTTTCGTCCAACAGCTACTTCAAATAATAGTAAAGAAAAAGTTTTTGTGCAGAAAGAGTTAGAAACGTGTTCTCATGTATTTCTGCGTAATGACACTGTACGTAGTTCACTTACACCGCCGTTTGATGGTCCATTTCAAATTGTTCACCGAGGCGAAAAATTCTTTAAACTTTTAGTTAATAACAAGGAAGTCACAGTAACTATCGATCGATTAAAAGCAGCTCATTTCACCACTTCACCAACCGAAGTTAAGAATTCTTCGCTACAAAAAGCCAACAGCTTTTCACAGCCATCAGCTTATCCAAATACCAGATCAAGAAAACAAGTCAGATTTCAAGACCAGTGTATATTAAACCCTAATTGAAAAGTACTTTTTTAGAATAAGTTTTTTAATATAAATTTTAATTAAAAATAACATAATGAATATTACGTTGAACTATTTACCCTACCTAGTATCAACTAAAAGGGGAGTACTGTAGAGTGCTACACCTTATGTTATTTTTGGTTTATAAGGTCGAATAATGTCATTTGTAATGTCACAATAAACCTCTGAAGATGAATCAAACATTTTAAATAATTTTAAATTTAAAGAGTGTTTACCGCTTTTAAGTAAGTCACTTAGCTCCGGATCACTTTGTTGTTCAACAGATATTCCAGGATAATCAATGATGATGTTTTTACCCACAGTACTAATCCTAGACAAAAAATCTGCAACTACGTTGTCTTCTCCCGCTACATAGCGGATGTCATGAGTAAATTGACTCACAAAATCTAAATGTCTTAATTGCCTAGGTGATGCTTTGTCAGATTTTTGATAAAAAGCGAATGTAAGTGGCTTGTGATCAGTATTGACATAGAAATCTCTGCCTTCCAGCATATGACGAAAGTGTTTAATTCCTAGGTAAATAGCCAATAATTCACGATCATAAGTACTGTATTTATTTTCAGCAGAAGATAATTTCTTGGAAAAGAAACCGAGTGGCTGCTGAACGTTGTCAACGTATTGATGTAAAACAGCACCAACAGCTATATTTGAAGCATCAACTGTTAGGGATAATTGTGCATTCGTTGCAGGGTGAGCCAGAAGCGTCGCATTAGCTAAATCAGCTTTGCATTTTTCGTAAGCTACAACTGCTGCTTCATTCCATGCGATCCTCGTATTGTCATTCTTCTTGTTGCCAGGAATTAAATCTTGTAGGATCATTTGGTTATCAACTGCATGAGGAATAAAGCGACGATAAAAGTTAATCATTGCTAGAAAATGCTTTAATTCCTTAGCTACTGAAGGCTGAGAAACATTGTGAATGGCTTTAACTTTAGTTTCAAGTGGAGAGATGCCGCTCGATGTAATATGGTGTCCTAGAAAATCTAGCTCTGGTTTACCGAATTTACACTTCGAAACGTTGATTGTTAAGGCATGATCTCGAAGACGTTGAAATACTGTTCGCAACTGATGCAAATGTTCTTCAATATCTCTTGAAGCAATAATTATGTCATCTATATAAACAAAAACAAAATCTAAGTCAGCTAAAACCTCATTGATGAAGCGTTGAAATGTTTGGGCCGCGTTTCGAAGCCCAAATGTCATAAACTTGAATTCATACAAGCCAAATGGTGTAATTATAGCCGTCTTCGGAATATCATCTGGGTTAACTGGTATTTGATGAAAAGCCTTATTTAAGTCTAATTTTGAAAATATACTTTTTCCATGTAGGCAATGGGCGAAATATTGTATAAATGGGATAGGGTATCTATCCGGCACTGTAATAGCATTCAGTCTTCTATAATCACCACATGGACGAAATGAGCCATCAGGTTTTGTAACTAAATGTAATGGACTGGCCCAACAGGAACTAGAAGCTTGACAAATACCCTTCTTAAGTAAATGCCGGAATTCCTCTTGGGCTGCTTTTAGCTTATCTGGCGGTAATCTTCGTGGTCTAGCAAAAACAGGTGGGCCTTTCGTTTCAATAAAATGTGAAATTTTAGACGATTTAGCTGATAGTGTATCAGGATTCAATGTTGTAATTTCTGGAAATTCAGCCAGTAATACTTCGAATTTATTTCGAGAATTATACATCTTTAACGCATCGACGGTAGCAACGGATATTACTTTACATTGTAATGCAAGCTGCGTCTTAGCGTCAATTAGCTTATTACGTTTAATGTCGACTAATAAATCATAATTCCGGAGAAAATCTGCACCCAGAATTGGTATATTAACGTCAGCTACTATGAAAGTCCATTGAAAATTTCGTCGTAATCCCAGATCAACATTGATTGTCTGCTGTCCGTAGGTTTTTATGCGAGTACCATTGGCCGCATACAAATCTATTGGAAAAGAAAATTGTGATGCAATTTGCTGTGTTTTTTGTTTTGCAGATGGTGGAATGGCGGAAATGTCAGCGCCAGTATCGACTAAGAATCGTCTTCCAAATTTTTTCTCGGTAATATAAAGTCGATTCACCATCTGCAAGTTATTTAGTTTTTTGATTCTTGTAAAAATGAACAAGGCTGGTTACACTTAGTGGCATTCTGTCCAAACTTATAGTGATACCAGCATAATGGACGGTTGGTTGCTTCATTAGTTGCATTGTTTGTTGGATTATTAAATTGAGTTGTAGTTCGGCGTCGTGAATTGCTTCTCGCACGAATTTGAGATGACAGTTCCCGAACTAAGGTTGTTAATGATTCAACATCCTTCTTTAGATCAGCTATTGAAGGATCTTGTACAGTTGAAACAGCATTAGTTGATTGTGCTGGAATGGGTTGATTGCTGATGCTAGAAATGTCTGCAACTTCGACAATCCTGTCAGCTAATGTTGCTAAAGCCTTTAAGTCGAGATCACTAACTGACAAAATTGTTCTTGCTTGGAGTGGCAAACACTTTAACCAAATCGCCTTCAATAGCTCCATTCCTACCTTATTGCCACCTAACTTTCTCATTTCATTCAGTAATTGTGTGGGTGTACGGTCGCCCAACTCTATTTCAGAAAGCAGTCTTTTAAGCTTCCTTTGTTGATTCGGTTGTAATATTTTTTCTCCTATATTATTTACAGTCCTTGAATTAATTTGATCGGATGTACGTTTATAACCAGCGGGTCTTGACTGATAGTTATTATGTGAAGGGCTTGAATGCGGTGATGAACTTATTTTTCTTTGGGCCCTTTTCGGTGATAATGAAATCGACGATAACGATTGTGTTGATGTTTTACTATAATTATTACAATTTATACGTCCTGATATATATGTTGTTTGATTATTGTTAATTTTTAATATTGTTGAATTTTGTGGTTGATTATTATGATCAATAATCTTTTCTAGACCATTTTTTATATAATTATTAATATTATTATTAGTACTATTATTAGTATTACTAATAAAACTATTCAAATTTCTTGTTGATGTTGGTGCTATTGTGTTGCTATGGAACAAAAAAGATCGAGAAAAATTAAGACTTTTACACGAAAGAGCTTTTTTAAAATTAACGGATTCTTATCGGGGTCACCAATGTGGGAAAGATATTTCCCAACTTGAAATTAATTAAAAGAATTTTACTAAGTTAACCTCTCTAGCCGAGAATCTATATTTTTCTAAAACATTTTTACAATTCTTTTATTTTTTACATTTTTCAAAGGTTACTATTTTAATTTAATCAAAAATATGAAATTTACAATTAAGTAGTTTTAATTTCAAATGCCTACTTACTAACCAAATTCCAACCAAAAATAACATAAGGTGTAGCACTCTACACATGTAATGCTTTTAGTTTTGATTTTAATTTTTTTTTTTTTTGCTATAACGATAAGAAAGGATTTTAAATTTTATATTTATTTCTTAATTATTATAAAGTGTTTTCCTGTCCGAGTCTCTCTTCTTTTCGAAAGGATCCTCCAGATGATTGTGGATTATTAACGTTGCTAATCCTTCTTTCTATGATATGGAAAAATTCACGTCCACGAGTCCTTCAATTAATTATTCGGTGAACACGGACAGCATAAATTGTCATCGGTGCTTCTTCTTTAAATCTCCCTTTTTTTTCTTGCGTGTGCTTCCCACACCAATCTCCCGTTTTAAAATTTTTTTATATCAAAACAAATTTTGGTGTGCGTCACTTAATCGTCTTCTTTTTTTACATCAAATTTTTCATTTCGAGAAAAATTGAACGCAAACCACTTAGATCCCCAATTATTATATGTCTGTTCTTTTTTTTGTATTTTTGGTATTCACAATTTGTTTTTTTTTGTTCTATTTTTAAGCATGTGCTCCAAAAAAATCTAACCTTCTTTTTTCTTGTATTTCTTTTCTTTATCCACGTTCAAAGAAAATCTGACCTTCTTCTTTCTGTCTCTGCCCGGAAAAAAAAGAAAAAAAACCATCCTCTCAAATCTTTCTTTTTCCCCACTGAACAATTTTTTGTGTGAAGTTACTTGCAATTAATAATTTCCCATGCTGGGTATTTACACATTTTTTTCCATTTTTTTTTAAATTTAATATTTGGACAGAGTGCAACATCAAAATTAAATAACTTCATTACACTATTTCACTTCTACAGTGTGGTCAAAGGCACACTTACTTTTTTTATTTAATAGGATTTTACAATTATCTTTACTTATATCTATTCACTTTTGTTTATATATGTATATTGTGTTATGTATATGGGATAATTAAAAATTTGACTATAGATTAGATGAGATTGTATATTAGGGTGTTCTTGTACTGCGACCTTAAGATCTATTGTAAACCCTTTTCTTTGGTACAGTCATTTGGTTAGGCTCCTATTCTAAAGCACCTCCTCCAGATCCATATCTCTTAGGAATTTTATTATCCGGAGTGGATCAAGAGATTGTATCTCATTTGGGGGGAGGTAGTATGCAACCAAATATTTTATTCTTCTGCGGAATAATGCTTCGCATTCAGAGGATGTGCATTGGAGTCTCTTCTTCACTCTCGCAGAATCTGCAGCTGCTGCCTAGTGCAAGTCCTAGCTTTTTTAGGTTGGCTGTGAGTCTGAAGTGTCATGTTAGTATTCCTGTCAGTACTCTCATATTCTTCCCGTTTGTGTTGATTAAGGCTTTAAATCTTTTTGGGTTGTATTCCCCCAGGAGATCTTTGGCCTACCTTTGTCCTGGTTGGTGTTCCCAGTGTTTTGATCTTCCTGCCACCTCTTCTTTTGCTAAAATATGTCGGATTACGTGTAGTCCGATTCCACAGAAGGGTTTTGATCCTATGAAGGGTGTTCCCACCCCTTGTTATGCCAGTTTATCGGCTTCTTCATCACCCTCGATACCCATATGACCCGTTATCCAGTACAGGGTAACTTTGTTTCCTGTACGTAACTTAGTTAGTTTGGTCACGCATTCTTCTACCATCCTGGATTTTATTGAATATGAGCTTAGCGCTCTGATGGCCGCTTGGCTATCAACCATTATCGCTATATCCTTATTGCGAAAGTTCCTATCAAGGTTGAATTCCGTACATCTTTTAACAGCATCTACCTCTGCTTGGAAGATACTGCTGTAAACGCTTGTAGGTTCGGAGTATTTGGTTGTGGGCCCGTACACTCCGGCACCTGTTCCTTCGGCAGTTCTGGAGCCATCTGTATACCACTTGATGGCATGACTTTTTATCTGGTAGTGGGAGGTTTCCCCTCTCCATTCATCTCTGCTACTCAACTCTAAACTGAAATTCCTTCTGAAGTTGAGTTCTCTGCAGGTCTCCTCCCTTGGGGCTGTCAGCCATGGGTTTGGCATGCTCCTCCCACAATATGTTGGCCAGGAATCGAACCTCTGACTCTTGTTTTTTTTGTGTGTAATTTAATTACTTTTTAGGGGTGGCCGGTCCTACCAACCTGTCGTCAGAATCCCACCGCTGCCACCAAATTTTGTTAAGCGATAAAGGGGAGTCGATTTGAAAATAAAAAAACCCTTTATATTTTAACAAAATGTGTATTTTCATTAGTAAAAATATAAAAAATAGTAGGGTTATCGCAAAAAACTGCGATACTAATAGGAGCAATGACAATAGCCCGAAATCTAATATTCAAAAAAACAAAAACAAATTTGAAAAATATTAAATCCAGCACCAATATTAATAAAAATAAAGAATATAACACTAATAACAAAAGTTTCATTGATACTAATATCAATAGTAGTACTAAAAAGACTATCAGCCTTTCCACTACTGCCGCCCTTGATACACCCATTCTTCTTCACATCGTACCCCCTGCAAAATCTATCTTTTTTCCCGTTTCCTTCCGTCAACAACATCTACGGATATACTAAATTATTTAATATAAATGCTAGGGCTGGTAAAATTAGTAAATTTAACAGTAATGTCTCATTCTTTAAACTTCTGGTCCCAGATAATGTCTTCTATCAGGAATTTCGCCATCCTTCTGGCTCGACAAAACTCTCGTCAAAGAGTTTACTCCTACAGCATTTTCTAGTCGTCGAACTTTCTTTGCTGGTGCTCAAGTCAATAAAAAAAATCTAACAAAAAGTCCAATAATTTCAAAAAACTAAAACACTTGTCCCTTTACTACCAAAACGTGAGGGGACTGCGCTCTAAATTGAGTAAAGTTTTTCGCAAAGATAGGTACACTAGTGCTGAGCAGCATAGTCGCTTGGGGGGTGGTGTGCTTATTGCAGTTCAATCTATGTTGGACTGTTCGTGTTTTGTCATTCCGACCACCGAACTTTTAGAACCGGTTAGTGTTAAAATCCTTCTACACCATAAAACCAGTTATATTTTAAATTGCTATTTGTCACCTTCTTGTGCAATTGAATATTACCAACTCGATGGAGCGAGGCAAACAATTGGATATAATTGCTACCGATTTCAGTCAAGCCTTCGACAAGTTGTCTCACAGCATTATTTTACTAAAATTACGACTTCTTGGTTTTCCTTTCCTTTTTGTAAAGTGGATTAATTCCTACCTTTCTGGTTGACGCTATCGAGTTTTTTTCCGTTCTATTAAGTCTGATCCTTTTATTGCTCATTCTGCAGTCCCTCAAGGTAGTTATTTAGGAAGTATCTTATTCATCATGCCTATTAATGATGTTACGTCTATTATCAAGTCTTCGGAGATTACAATTTACGCTGACGACATGAGAATTTCTAAAGTAATCTCCTCTTTACACGATTGTCACTTGCTTCATGCTGATCTTGATAAATTTACTCTTTGGTGTACTAATAATGACTTGTCACTTAGTATTAACAAGTGTGAAACAATAGCATTTACGCGTAAACGTAGCCAAGTCTTATTTGATTACACTTTATTGGGAAACTCTATTTCGAGAGTTGATTTTATTAGAGACTTAGGTGTCATATGTGATAGCGAGGTTAATTTTCGTCTTTATATTGATACAATTATCAACAAAGCTTGTTCAATGCTGGGCTTTATAAAACGATGATCTAAAGAGTTCTCTGACCCATATATTACTAAATTTCTATACATTACCTGTGTAAGACCGGTGCTTGAATACGCCAGTCAAGTTTGGTCTCCGTACCATAAAGCACACATTGAGAGAATTGAAGCGATTCAGCGTAGATTTATTCGCTTTGCTCTTAGAGGTCCTCCTTAGAGCAATGCTATCAATCTCCCTCCTTACCGTGATCGTTTAAAGCTGATTAATCTTCAGACCTCGCAGAAACGGCGCGAAGTAGCTGACATAGTCTTCATTCATCAAATTCTTGTAGGTGCCATTGAGCCTTCGAGCCTTCTCGAAGGCATACAACTTAGAGTTAACGCGCACTCACTAAGAAGTGTAAGCCTATTCATGATCCACTGTCATCGTACTGACTATGGAAGGTTCGAACCAGTTGCTAGAATGGGGCTTAGCCCCTAAGTTAGAGCCGCGGTTGATCGTCACCTGTTTTTCCTTGCGATAGTACTGCTCCAATCGCAAAATCACTGGCATCAGAGGTTACTAAAAATTCTTTATCATATTGTGTTGAGTCTCCTCAACATAAAATTTTTTTATAATCTGAATTAAAAAAACGTAAAATGAAATTAATTAAAAAAAAATAAAAATGAAAACAAATTACGTTTACACCCCAATATTGTCAACAAGTTTGACATTCCCGTCCATGTTGTATTAGTTTATGCAATACTGAAAGAGGTCGTTTGCGATGCAAAGAATGAGATTGAATCAATGTGGATCACAATCTTATAATTTTTACCACTTAATATAGGAATTGGATCAATTATTGAAATTAAATATATGAAATAAAACCAAAATTAGAATTAAAAATACAATAGAATGCAATTGATTTACAAGTTAGATCAATTAATTTAAAGAAGGCCACTTCACGTAGAATTTTAAATAGAAGTCCGAAAGGGGTTTGCGTACGAGAAAAGTGAAATCGCAGTTAGACTCTTTCACACCTTCACGAAAATTAGAATTTGAATTTTTTAGAATAAAAACTATTGGAAGATGCAAGTAAGTTACAGATTCATGCACGAAATTAAATTCCACGTATTTTTATATAAAGATCTCAAGGAGATATGGCCGGGTCAGGAAAATATTGCGAAGAAATCGATTCGGAATGGTCTATTTTAACAAAATTAACAGTAGTGCCTATTTTTTCTTGAGAGAGGCACCCGTTATGAGTTGACCTATAAAAAGGGTTGAGCTTGTCATACATTTTGGCAGTTTTTTCCAAACAGTTCACCGATAGAATACAAACAACAATTTTCGTACAAAATAAGCAAGCATAAAAAAAAATAGTACAATTTGGTAAGTTATTTTTTTAAATAAATAATTAACAAATGTTTAAAGAATTTGTTCGGGTATAATACCAACTAGTTTTTTGATTAAATTCGTTGCAATAGAATTTGCGTCTTGGGTGTTATACCCGATTCAATTCAAAGTAATTTTGTTCATTTTTCAGATAAAGAACTAGAAAGACATTTTATACAAATTGTTCGGTTACACCGAATCAACACCAACAGTTTGTGTTCAAGGTTTCTTTTAAAGGTTCAAAATTGACTTCTGGGTTTCATACCGATTTAATTCTGCGCTGTAGTTCTTTTGTGTTATTGTGTCAGGTATGAATCGTTCGGTTACATCGAATTAATACCAGCGGTTTATGCTTTCAAATTTAATTCAGAACGAAGAAAGATTGTAAATGCGGGTTGTACGGTTACACTGAATAAACAAGAGCAATTTGTATTTGGAATCTTGTGCAAGTTCAAAATTGACTCTCGGATACTTAAACCAATTAAATTTTGAGCTTCAAGTCGGTTTTTGTCAAACTAATCAAATTCATTTGTGAATGGTTCGGTTACACCGAATCAGTACCAATCGTTCATATTTGAAATCTACCGGACAAAAGAAATCGAATTCATTTTTTAGGTCTACATATCTAAATCAATTCTGATTGTTGTAACAATTCAATTGTGTTGGCAAATTAATATTCAGGTCTCATACCATTTTAATTTGAATCATCATCCAGATTTGGTTTATTTGTCAGGCGAGTGGAATTCTCTCAGAACTACGGAGTCTTGATTTCCATAGAGGAATAGGAGCGGTTCATTAATTTTGGAACATCAACGGAGGATTTTGCGCGATTACTCATATTAGTTTAATAGTTTTTTTGTATCATTTAAGTTTTTTATTTTCGCAATATTTCTTTTCTTTTTTTTAATATTTATCATTTGAGATTTTATCGCAGTTTTTTTTCCTATTTCTTTTATATTAATAAATTATATTCTTTTGCGTTATTTAACGTAGAGTTACAAACAATTGTTTAGTTTCTAAGGACATTGAATAAAACGGTTTTTTTTGTTTTTAACGAGCACTCAAATCTTCTCATTTATTAGAAACCAATCCTTATTTTTGTGTGTTAAGTACAGAACTTAACATTTTTGTCCTTCGAGTCGGATTGGTTGACGGTAAAGATAAAAAGATCGCGTTCTGAAATATTGTTTGTGACCCGGTGTTCGCGATTAATTGCAATTTAGTGGTGAAGTCTGTGACACACTTGTATCTTCCATTATCAGCTTTCTGTATTCTCGTTTACAGAATTAGCAATCATTTTGTGGTTAATTTTTGGGGCATTGCAAGATCCTTTCATTTAGGAGACTAATATCTTCTCTGGGATTTAGGATAAATACTTACAATGAGCGTACAAACTATGATTTTGAACCAAATGGAACTGATTGACCAAATAAACAAGGCAATCGTTAACCATAAGAAAACCGGGCAAGGTAGAAAAACTGCAGGTTATTTAAGTCGGAGAATAACCGCAGTTGAACTGATTTGGGAAAAAATTACAGCCAATCACATTCAGATTCAGATTTCCATTGGTACTGATTTACTTCAAGATACTGATTATTTCAAGGAGGATTTCTTTGGTGACATTGAGGCAAAATATTTCGACTTTGTAGGCGAACGTAAAGAAGCTCACGAAGTCAAAGTTAGACCAACAAATCCTGTATCGACAAATGACACATTAAATACGTCATTTTCAGGAACACAGCATGCAAATCGTTCGGAGATACATCTCCCAAAAATAAATTTACCAAAATTTAGTGGTGATTACGTAACATGGTGATCGTTCCACGATCTTTTTGAATCCTTGATACACTCGAATGCTGGAATTCCGTCAGTGCAAAAGTTGCACTATTTAAAAACTAGTCTTTCTGGTGAAGCAGAAAGATTGCTAAGGCAATGCCAAATGATTGGGCATAATTACCTTCCTGCATGGAACTCCATGATCAAACGGTACTGGTCAACATGAAATTAAAAATCTTATTTAATGAGACCACAATACGATCAGAATCAGGCAATGCCATCAAGTCTTTAATCGATCAGACGACGGAATGTTTGCACAAATTAGAAGCCTCTACTTCACACAGAGCCGCAGAAACAAGCACTACTTGCACCCTCGCAGCTGTGAACCAAGAAATCAATAACACAAAAGGTACAACCTATAATAAAGAAAATGTCGTTCAACCAGACTGGCAAACCCAAACATATATTGCAAATGAATGTGAGTTAAATGATGTATTATTGGCAACAGCTCAAATAAGTGTAAAATCACCAAATGGAAAACACCACATATTACGAGCATTGGTTGACAGGCTACCTTTATAACGGAAAATGCTGTTCAATTACTTAACCTGAGTAAATCAAAAACATATGTCAACATTTCAGGCGTAGGAAATAATGAGACCGCAATAGCTAGAAAAAATATATTACTTAGCATACAACCTACATTTTCAACTACATATAAGGTTACAACAACAGCATTAGTATTAAAAAGACCAACAAAACTGATTCCTTCTACAAAATGAAAAATTAGTGTGGAAACATCTTGAAAACCTTACACTAGTAGATCCAACTTACAATGAACCAGATATCATTAATGTAATATTGGGAGCTGACATTTTTATGGAAATACTTATGCCAGGTGTAATAAAGGGCCCATCGGGCACACCTGCATCACAGCAAACACGACTTGCATGGATAATGTCTGGTAATATCAACGGAAATAATACGCCAGAAAATGTTAAATGCTGCATAACATATACAGAAATTGATGAAAATTTAAGAAGATTTTGGGAAATTGAAAATCTTCCGACAGAAAAAATTTTAACAATTATACAGGCAGAACGTTAAAAGATCAGAAAATTGGAAATATACTGTTAGCTTACCGTTCAATGACAAACACAAACATGAATTGTTAGGTGATTCAAAAGGAAAAGCGATAGCGAGGCTTTTACATGTGGAACGCAAAATCAAAATAAACAAGCAGTTGGAAAAAGAATATAAGGCCTTCATGAATATATGATACAAAAAAAACTAAGCAAAGCATTGATCAAGAAGTATTTTATCTACCACACCATGCGGTAATCAAACCTGATAGCACAACTACCAAATTACGTGTAGTGTTTGATGTATCCGCAAAAACCATAACAGGAATTAGTTTGAATGACAAGCTACTAACAGGTCCGACCCTTCAGCAGGAGCTTTTTACCATACTTTTACGTTTGAGGAAGCACAAATATGCATACAAGGCAGATATTGAGAAAATGTATCGGCAGAACCAAATATATGACAAAGGTCAACTATTGCATGCAATTTTATGGTGAAATTCCGAAGAAGAATCTATAAAGGAATGGCAGTTAACAACAGTGACGTATGATACACGATCAGCACCATATCCAGCAGTAAAGACGTTATAACAACTGGCAAGGGACGAGTGCAACAGTTATCCTAGAGCATCAGAGATTGTGTTAAAATATTTTTATGTTGATGACCCCATGTCAGGAAATAATACACTTGAAGAGGCTATAGAAATTCAACAACAAATTATAAATCTTTTATCGAGAGGCGGGTTTAAACTAAGAAAATGGTCAACTCATTGAAAGGACATATTAGAACAGGTGCCAGAGGAATCAACAGAAATGCGTCTATTTGGAATAAATGAAGAAAATTCAGAATCAGTCAAGGCAATAGGAGTTAATTGGCACCCTGGTAATAACCAATTCCAATTTATAGTAAATTTACCGATCGATAACACTGCACCAGCTAAACGAAGTCTTTTATCAGAGGCGTCGAAAATTGGCTCACATTCAAAACAGAACTACCAGACTTAGAAAACATAAGAATACCCCGATGGATAGAATACGAAAAGGGCAACGAAGTGTGTGAGCTGCATGGGTTTTGCGACGCATCAGAGAAAGCATATGAAGCAGCAGTTTACATACGAACAATTAACGACAGTGGCAAGATTATTACACATCTCTTAGCGGCCAAATCAAGGGTAGCGCCAGTAAGTAAGAGACTTTCACTGCCCCGTTTAGAATTATGGGGAGCCGTATTATTAGCCACACTTGTGGAAAAGGTAAAATGTTCTATGGAGTGGAATGAAGCAACTGTTTATGCATGGACAGATTCAACAGTTGTTTTAGCGTGGCTAAAAAATCACCCCAGCAAGTGGAAAACCTTCATTGCTAACAGAGTGTCTGAAGTACACTCAATCGTAAATGCAAACCAGTGGCATCATGTCAAATCAAAGGAAAACCCCGTAGACGTGGCATCACGAGGAATTAATCCAAAGCAATTAATAAAGTGTGAAGACTGGTGGATAGTACCAGAATTATCGTTATGCACAAATAGAATAAATAGAATAAATCATACAAAGGGTATATAGCTGTATTCGTATGTCTTCAAAGGCCACAATATGCACAGCTTAGCAAGATGGCAGCTGTTGGATCGGTTACAACAAGACTTTTGGAAAAAATGGTCAATGGAATATTTAACACGACTACAACAGCGACCAAAGTGGACGCAGAAAACTGATAATATTAAAATCGGGGACATAGTTTTCATTAAGATAGATAGATAATGTTGGGAGTAGTGCCTATTGGCGCTCCCGGTACTTAGACCACGAATTGGGTCCATTGTGCACACTCTAGAACAGCTGCTCCCATCTGGTGGTCGCGAGCTTTTAAAATAAGGTCGCGAAAATTTTCTAAAATTATGACTTGAAATATTTATAATCATCTCAAATTTTGTTTTGAAATTACCTCCCAATATGCATTAATTCCAACTTGGAAATTGTAAAACGATTTATACACGGAATTCTGAGTGCAAAATCGTACGCTACTGGCTACACCAACACACACATAGATTTGGTATAAATCGTGCATAAATAAAGAACAAACGGCAAGGCAGGTTTAAATTTTTGCAGATGTTAATATATATTAAAAATAAGTATAGAAATGGAATCGAAAATATTGAATTAAAACTTCGACCAGTGCTGACAAAAATTGAGTCTCGTTTTGAATTGTTGTGCAATAAGATGCCGACCCACCGCAACTAGTTATTACCTGATTATAATTAAGTTAATTTTGTTAATTTTATTTTAAATTTATGTTTTTTTCTGTTTCGTTATTTTTTTTTTATTACTGAATCAAATGTATTATTTTTAATAAAGCAGTAATAATACTTTTTTTTAAATGCACAAATATTAATTTTTTTTGGATCGCGAAATTTACTTTAAAAAAAAGTGGGTCGTGTTGGAAAAAGTCTGGGAACCGCTGCTCTAGAATGAGTCCTTAGATTGTGGGATTGGCAAGCCTCCTGGAGCCTACAATGAAGCTGGATATCCGACTGGCGTAGATCTCATTGATGGCATTTGGTTCGATAAACCGGTCGCCGAAAGTTTTGAGTCTGCGGTTTTGAAAAGCTGGACAATGACACAGAAAGTGTTCCGCTGTCTCTTCCTCTGTATCGCAGGAATCGCAGGAAGAGTCATCTATCAGGGTCATGGAAACTAAGTGATAATTAAGTCGGCAGTGTCCAGTTAGGACACTTACAACAGGCTGAATTTTTGCTTTACTGAGAGCTAGCAGTTCTTTCGATCTCTTTTTGCTGGAATGGCAGCCGAGTATTTTCGCCTGGCGACAGGCATTGTCTTGATTCCACCTTCTGATTTTTTTTAGTCGTGTTCTATCGGCGATGAGCTTCCTAGCAGTAGCCACGGATAATGGTAGAAATGGCTCAGGACCAACAGGAGGCCAGTCTGAGCCTTGTTTTGCTAAAGCGTCCGCAGCTTCATTTCCACTTACTTCACAGTGCCCGGAAACCCAAGGAAGGTTAACCCTGTTGGGTTATCATTAAGATATGAAATGCATTCTAGTATCAATTTAGATTTTGTGAGGTTTGAATGTAACGCCTCGAGGGCAGCCTGGCTGTCGGAGCAAATGGTTATGTCCTGACCATTTGTTGTGTGGATTATTAGTTGTTGTACACAAGAAATAATTGCTACAGTCTCTGCCTGGAAAACAGTCACATGTTTACCAAGAGATATTTTGGCTGGTTTGGTGACATTTCCGGCCTGATCCACTAAGCAAAAACCTTCACCAGCTGGGTCATCACGCAGTGAGCCATCTGTATACCAGCATTTTCCATTGGGAGGTAGGAATATGCTATCCCCTGTCCAGTCTTGACGAGTAGGGAAGGCGATAGAATAATCCTTGCAAAAATTAGGCGTAGGGACCAAATAGTCGTAGGGCATTTCAATTTTCGGATAAGCAGATTTTACATCAGTCCAGATTTTTGCGTGACCAGAGGTTTGATTTCCGGCCAAGTAATGTTTGATCATATGTAGCCTAAGATTGCCTAACTCTGCTTTTTTTTTTTTAATAAATAGATCTAGTGGAAGCAGATCCAGCAGTGCTTCAAGAGCAGCAGTAGGGCTAGTCCGCATAGCCCCTGTAATAGTAACACAGGCGATCCTTTGTAGTTCAGTAAGTTGTTGCTTGACTGATGCAAGATCAGTTCCTGTCCACCAGACAGTAGCGCCATAACAGAACATTGGCCTAATAACCGCGGTGTTTAGCCAATGTAATATACGGGGAGATAGTCCCCAAGTCCGTGAAAATGCCCTTTTGCATTGAATGAATGCAATAAGGGCATTATTGATTTTGTTGTCTAGGTGACTCTTCCAGTTGATTTTATTGTCTAAAATGATACCAAGGAATTTAACCTCCTTGCTTAGCAATAAATGTTGTCCACTGATTGAGGGCATAACTAAACCCTCCGTTTTGCGTTTGTTAGTGAATAGCACTGACGACGTCTTTTTTGGATTGATTTTCAGGCCCTTGCCATTGCACCAGCTTACAGTAATACAAAGGGCTCTGTCTAGCAGGTCTCCCAGTGGACTCAAGTGTTTACCAGTTATAAGAATTGCGAGATCGTCTACATATCCAATTGTGTAGAAACCATTATCGTTAAGAAGAGATAAAAGATCATCTACGACAAAACACCATAGAAGTGGAGAAAGAACCCCACCTTGTGGACACCCTTTGACGACGGATATACTAAATTCGCGTTGACCAATTTTGGTGAAAATCAGCCTGCCTTTAAGCATATTGCCCACCCAGTCTGTTAGAATACAGTTTACATCGTTTGATGTTAGAGAGGCTTCTATAGCTGCAAAGGAGGTGTTATCGAAAGCTCCTTCAATGTCAATGAAGGCCGCTAGTGCAGACTCTTTAAATTGTAGAGCTGATGAAATGCGGCTTCAGTAAATTTCCCCTTCGGCATCCGGGGAAGTGGGTAACTAGTAGGTGCATTGCCGACTCTTCCTGATTACTTATATAGCTACCAGCGTCTAATTGGAAGATGCCAGGGAGATTGAGTGGCTCCTTGCTCAGGGCTTTGTGGAGCCTTGCGGCGCTAGGAACTCCTTGAATTTCACCGCAAATTCATTTCCACTCTTCTCTCTTCACTCTTCTGATTTCTTTTTTGTAGTCCATCTGAAGTTCACTGAAGCGTGCCCATTCAGCTTGATTGTTTTTTTTGCTTAGCTTTATTGAATTGCTTGCGTACGCCACGCCTGAGTCTAGATAAACCAGAATTCCACCATGGAACCTTAAAGTTAGCTTTTCTGGTAATTAGCAGACATGCACTACGAAAAGAGTCAGAAACGGCATATTCCAGTTTTGTAGCCTTGCATTCGAGATCCCCTACCGTTAGGATGCCGTTTTCCCAAGGATCGATTCTATTATGAAGCCCTACTAAGTACGACTCGCAATTTGTATTTCTTGGGTTTCTGTATGGCACCGACTGCTTTTTACTAAAGGATAAGTAAAAGCATATTGCTCTGTGGTCGGAGGAGTTTATAAGGGATGATACCTGCCAATTTTTAACTTTGTCGAATAGGCTGGAAGAGCTAAGTGTGATATCATTTGTTTCCTTCTTGCCCTGTTTACGAAAGTTGGTTCATGGCCTTTATTTAATATTTCTAGGTTTGCTGACTGGACAAATTCCAGTAGTGACCTGTCATTGTTATTTGTATTAGTGCTGCCCCAAACAATGTTGTGTGCTTTCGAGTCGCGCGCTATGATGATAGGGATATTTTGGGTTCTGATATACTCCACAGCCTTTTCCAGTTCTCTTTTCGGAGGCATAGAAGCTGAGTCATATGGAAAGAATCAACTTAAAGTTTTTCCCATTTGTACTTAAATTTGCAACTGCAGCTACCACGTCACTTCCGCTTAATTGTGGTATGAGCGTTAGGTGAATGGTTTTGTCCGCCCATATTCAAGTTCTGGGTTTGTTTTCAAGTGTACCAACCAAGATGTTACCTGGAACAGTTGACAGACCTCTCACCCGGAGTTTGTACACGTACGGTTCTTGAATTAGTGCAATGTGTGCTTTTTTCATGGAGATACAGCCGTGGTGTTCTATTTATTGATTGACTATTAGACATAAAATAAGGAACGTCTTTGATAAGACTTGTTATTTGTGATGATCATTGCCGGGGAGCCCGTAATTCCTCTCTCCAGCTTATGTTGCAGAGGGGCCCGAACACTGAAAATTGTTCTTTGTAGAGCAGAAATCGGCTGCCATCGGATACGCTTTGTTCATCGAGCGCTTGTTTGGGCCTCCGCTCTCGAAAACTGTCGGCGCATCGTCGCCGTTGTTGGCTTCTATGTGGTAGCTCCCAATTTTTTGTTGCTCAGGAGTGCAACTATTACTGTCCCCAACTGAATTTGCTCTTGATCCCTGTAGGAGAAATAGTTTAGGGATGTGAGTGCTTTTCGAATTGACAGTATCATCCGTTGAAGCCGACTTCCCCCCTGTTGGGTTAGCAAGTTTTGCTGTAAGCTTCATCTTCCTATGCCGTAGTTCACTTACTGCATCCGTAGTAAGGAAGCGAACTACCCCAACTAGATAGAACAGTTTTACGTCATTGGTTTTTAAAAAGTCTACCGAGGTCTGATCGACACCTATCATCTGAGCCTGGAAAGAAAGGCCGCAGTAGAGAAGTCTGGTTTTCCTTTAATAGTTCTCATTAAAGTAGAACTACTACCGCCGACAAGATGGAGCTTGGGTAGAATTACGGACATGCATCCAAGTCACGATGGACTAATCAGAGTAGCATCTATAAAAACGAAAAGCAACACACTGAAACGTCCAATAACTAAAATTATTCCTCTATCTACCGTTGATTTACCATCAAATTGGAGACATACCAGAAAATAATAAGCCCAATGCAGCAACTATATCTGTTAATAAAGGTCGGCAAGCGAAAGCTTAGCCACTCACCAATAAGGGTAAAAATGAAAACTTAACAGATTATAACAGACTGATCAACGGTGACTTAAAAAGAGCGAGAATAGCAAATATGCAAAGAAATCCAAAGAAAATCCGAATTCACCCTGTTTCTAGATATGATAATCTCATTTCACAAACAACACCAATTAAAGAAGGTTCAATACTCAGAGATGAAGCTGAGCATACAAACCTACCGAGACACCAGAATCAAGGCACCTTAAAGACACCGAAAATAAGAACTTCAACGGTCCTACTGACATTAGCCTTGTTACTGTTACATCTTCTAGCCTTCGGACCAACAGAACCTATTGAGGTAACTCCATTTGAGCACCTTCCTGGTATATACTTTGAGGAACTTGGACAAGTAAATCTTATAAATAACGAATGTAAATAATGGCATATTATAACCTTCAACGGTATTGGCTCGAATTGCTCGGAATAAGTAAATATACTGGCGAACTAGATGGAGTCTGCAATATAGCCATACTTAGGAAGGATTACTGCACTGCAATACTTGTTCAACTTCAACATCAACTTGTGCATCTGGAAGAAAATTGTGACATAATATATAGACAAGGCGGAAGCACCGAATATCTTTTAACAAAAAGGTCTCCACTTGACTTAATCGGCACCATAGTTAATAAACTTTTTGGGATATTAGACTCCGAATATGCCATCCATTTGGATAGAGAAATTGAAATGAATCGCTTCAACGAAAAATATCTCTTAGAGTTAGTTAAAAATCAAAAATTAAAAATCATTTATTGTTGCTACGATTACTTCAGTAATCGGAACAACAGTAAATATTTTAAAGAGTGGTGACGAATCTATCAAATCCAAATTCAAGGTTATTGATAATCAATTAGAAGCATTAACTAATTATGTTGAAGCAACCACTTCAGATATCTATCATCAACAAACATGGACATCATTTCTGTTACAGACAACAATAATACTTCAGGATTATCAGCGAACACAAGATGCCATTCTTAACGTATTAACAGATCTTCGACACGAAAAGATTCATCCCCTTTTGCTTACACCAACACAATTAGGGAATCAATTAGCCTTAATAAAAGAAAATCTACCTCCTACACAATCAATACCAGGAAAAGGGAAAGACGGAGTGCTAAGAATGTACATTCTAATGACAGCAAACATTAGAGTAATGAAATCACGTGTTCCACTCAGCATTAGAATACCAATTTTTCATAACGAGTTCTATCAGCTATTTAAATTAATACCAGTACCAACTCCCCACAACAACGACTTTATATTTATTGAACTATCCACGGACTTTCTATCAGTAAGTTTGCATCGAGATCGGTTTTACCCTCTGTCACAACTAGAGCTGGATAAATGTGAACACTTAGAAGAGGAAGAGTATCTTTGTAAACAAGGTCATCCTATTTACAACGACAAGTCAAATGCCAGTCGTTGTGAAATAGAATTCCTTAACTACAGGAAACAACTATCATCAAGGTGATAGCTCCGTAAAACTAACCCAACAAGAGTTTAGATTCAACTTCATAATCCAAATAGTTGGCTATATGTGCTCAATGAAGAATATACATTCAACATTGTTTGTGGCAAGAAGGTGATGGCCAAAACCCTAAAGGGGGATGGGTTATTTAAGTTGAGATCTGACTGTGTCATCAAACAGACCTCATTGACGATTAGTGGACACAATTTATACCAAACTCAATTGAAAGCATCATTTATACCTACAATAAATCTCAGTCAACTACTAAAAGAATTAAAATTTTTAACAAAGAAAATCATTAAGGCTATTATAAAAGGAAAAAAAAAATAAATTCATATGTTTTTTTATGTATCATTCGTGGCTGTTATTTAAATGTTTTATTATAATTATTTTAATTGTGACAAGAACTATATACGAGCATAATATCATTAATAAAGCCCTGAAGAAGGACGGAAATACTTCCGAAACGACGGCATAAGTAACAATTAAAGTGTAGTTAACTTTCTTGCAGGACTGCTAATCCCTAAAATTTTTTGACATTACATCAACGCACAGTCGATAAACTAATTATCATACCAAAAGAACAGTTCAACATATAACCACCACAAATTGCTAAACCAGAACTCTACCTCCGAGACAACACCAAGGAATATAGGGATATCATGAAGGAAATTGAACGGTTAAAGTAGGAAAAATTACCCGAACAACCAGATCATCATGATATACATCAATATACCGTCAGCTACAGTATTCTGATACTCGTCTTGGCATTGATTGCATTTCTAATTCACAGAAATTCTGATACTATGGCGAAATGTACTTAGTGGAAGAAAGAAGCACAAACAGAACTGCCTCCAATACCGGCAGGATGAACGTCAAAGCTATCAGTGGAGGACTTCAGTGTTCTACAATAAATACAACACGGTAGGGGAATATGTGCAAGTATGCAGAAATTAAGTAGTAATCATAACTTAATTTTCTCAACGAAAATATGAATTTAAGAAATTATGATAAGAGCTTAATATAGATATAAGAATTCTACAAAAAAACTGAATTCTTATCTTAGCAATATGATCATGAAGGTAACGAAAAACCAATTGCATGCATGTCGCAGAAAGTAAGCGCTACACAGCAAAATTATAGTGTTACGGAATTAGAATGCTATGCTGCTGTTCTCAGTGTAAAGAAGTTTCATGCGTACGGGGAAGGACAAACCTTCAAAATTATTATAGATCACACAAGTTTGAAATGGCTCATGGACCAAAAAGACCTGAGCGGGCGTTTGGCGCGTTGGAGTTTGAAGCTCCACGCCTTCGACTTTAATATAGAACATCGCAAGGGAACGGAAAATGTGGTTCCTGAGACCCTATCTCGAGCATTTGCCGAGGAAGTGTCGGAACCTGTACCTTGTGTGGATCTAGACTGCTAAGAATTTAAGTCGGAAAAGTATCTGTCTTTGATTGAGGTAGTTAAAGAAAATGGGCACAAGGTTCCTGATACACAAGTATCTGAGGGGTTTGTGTACATTAAAACAACTTTTAACCGAGGAAATAATTCCAATCAGGAAGATACTAACTGGGAAACTATGGATTCCATCGTGTTTGATGACCGAGTTGGTCCGGTTGGCCCATGAACCACCTCAAACTGCTCATGGCGGTATGGCTAAGACCTTGTGCCGTCTATGACCACAATGCTACAATACTAAGGGCTTCCGAAGTCTACGATTACATTTCTAAATGCGCGGTCTGTAAAGAGACAAAAGCACCAAATGTTATTCTGAGACCACCAATGGGTTCGCTTACGGAAGGTGA
Source organism: Xylophagus ater (assembly GCA_963422695.1). NCBI lineage: Eukaryota > Metazoa > Arthropoda > Insecta > Diptera > Xylophagidae > Xylophagus > Xylophagus ater. The sequence continues at coordinate 41,135,856 of OY730480.1, forward strand.
TAGGCCTCTTCAGTTTTTATATATTGATCTTTAAGGACCTTACCCAAGATCGAAAACCGGAAACACAAATTTATTAGTGACCCTCGACAAGTTTTCGGCTTCCCGGGTTTTATCAATTGGATTAAATCGTATCTCCAGGGAAAGAGTTATGAAGTACTTTTCCGTTCTTCCAAATTTAAGCTTTATACTGCAACATCTGGTGTCCCTCAAGGCAGCCACTTGGGACCAATTTTGCTCGTTCTTATAATTAATGATGTGTCCTTCGTAATTAAGTACTCCAAAATTTCTAACTTTGCGGATGATATGACGATCTATAAAGAAATAAGTTACTTAAATGACCCTCTGTATCTCCAGAGCGATTTAGATAATTTTGTAATCTGGTGTTGTAAAAATAATTTGGCGCTCAACAGCGACAAATGTGAAGTTATCACATTCTCCAGAAAACGTGAAAATTGTCTATGTGTATATAATATTGGCGATGCGCCTCTACGTAGACTGACTAGCATTAGAAATTTTGAGAGTGATTTGTGACAGTGAACTTAACTTCAAGCTACATATAAACTCACTCGTTCATAGAGCCAACTCTACATTAGGCTTTATTAAAAGATGGTCTAAGGAATTCTCGGACCCTCATATAACTAAAGCACTCTTCATTACCTTGGTTGGACCTATTTTGGAATATGCCAGTCAAGTATGGTCTCCCTATTATGAAAGTCTAATTAATACATTGGAGTCTGTACACGTTAGATTTATACATTTTGCATTAAGAGATTTTCCTTGGAATGACCCTTTCCAACTACCCCGGTACTGTGATAGGTTAAAACTGATTGACCTGCAATCCTTAGAAAAGCGTCGTCAGGTGGCTGATATTGTTTTTATCCATCAAATTTTCAATGGCGCTATTGATGCTCCTATACTATTAAAAAGGATGCCGTTAAATATAAATGTACGTTCCTTAAGTTCAGTTGACTTATTTAAAGTTATGTACCACAGAACGGATTGCGGGAAAAGCGTACCAATTTCTCGAATGCTACGTGCAGTTAATGTAAACGCTTGTAGTTTCGATTTCTGTTTTAGTAAAATCAATTTAAAGGAACTCTTACATAATTCTATCGCTTGAAGTAAGCAATTTCAAAAAAAAAAAAAAATTTGTCGTTTCGAAGCGGTTACGCCAAGCAACGGCCTCGAATATCTCCAACTTCGTCGAAGACAGTGTATTTCAACTTTCTGGAGTACCGGAAACTATAGTTTCAGTAATGGCACTCAGTTCGTCTACAAAGACTTTGAATCTCTCCGGAAACTTACGGCGTTAAGCACACACGCACGGCAGTGTATTCGCCGCAGTCGAACGCGTCGGAACGCAGTGCCTTCAGAAGCACTGTCCATACATTCACTGGTTCTAATCCGTACTGCCTAGTGCTCGGTACGCACATGGTGACACAGGGAAGCACATATCAACTTCTCTGTAAACTTGACTATGTTTCGAATCACGATTTTGACGTACTTACGCCTAGTGACCACCGTAAATTAATTCAGGAAAGAGTGAAGAAGAATTTGGAGAAAGCACATGAACGACACAAAAGACATTATAACAAAAGGGTTAAATGCACTACCTACGTGCCCGGTCAAGAGGTTTACCGAGGTAACTTCAGACGTAGCGACTTTTTGGAAAACATAAACGGTAAGTTCAGCGGTAAATTCCTGAAGTACCGAATTGTACGTGCCCAATGAAGCGCGCTATACGAAGTTGAGGATCTTCGAGGCAAAAGCCTGGGGGTATTTCATTCCAAAGATTTACGGCAGTAGAAAGCCCGGCTCGCTCAATCGGTGTAACACAAACTTCTCAGGGTGTGGTCTAGTACCACGTTGGGCTGGTTCATGAAAATTGCGAATCCTTTTAAATTATGTTTTCCAAAATTTAAACTACATACTAAAATAACCTGAAGGTGGAAGTTTGCCAAATTTCGTTAACGTCAGAAATAAGTTTTCTTTCCTTTAAGTAAATGTTTAGTAAATGTCATTCTGCTCAAAGCTTTATACAGGAAACTACCCCATACGAAAATTACTACACGAATATGTCCAAGAAAATATATATTCTTTCTACCAATACATATCTGTCGTTATTTCTCAACGATGAAGAAATAGTAATAAACGGAATAAAAATTTATAATGAATTTTAGCGCGAGTTTATAGGAATCGTCATTTATTAGCCCACCCAAATAGGTATGAAAAACATATTGTAACTTAAAATCGGCCTATAGCCGATTTTTTGATGCCCTGTGGTAGAAATGGGTTGCAAATTTTCCAAATAAATCTGAAAAACCATAAACAAAAAAACGGCAAAACTTTCTAATTACCCTGATTTTTCCTTTATAACTTCTAACCAAGTTAAGGAATAAGCACATTGTAAATTTCATCAAAATCGGATAAAGTGTTTTTGAGTTATCTTGTATATGGACGGACGGTCGGACATGCATAAAACGATATAACTTTTAATTCTCTACACAACTATACCATTGAAACCTTTCTACGACGATTATTTCGATGTGTTACAAAAGGAGTGACAAAACTAAAATACTCTCTGGTAGTACCTACCATAACAACCTGTAAATATGACATAAAATATGTATAAAATTCACCTCACATTACTAAAAATGTATAATAGAGGCATTTTTGCTAATATAGGTAAACGAGAGTTCGAAAAAAAGCCATAATTACTTTGAAGGAAATGTATTATTTTACTTTGCTGTCGATATATGTATTTTTTCCTCGGAAGTCTAAAACTTTCCTAATTTTGACATTCTTGAAAGTAAATGCGTTCAATAGAACGAAATTTTTTAGAGAAATTGACCCTTTGGTCGAAAATGGAAAATCCGCCATATTTTTGATGCTAATGATTTTATATAAAAAATTGTATGTAATTTAAAATAGATTTTTATATAAAAAATAATACCTAAAATGCGAAAATCAAAACAAAACTATCATTTTATCAGCAATTCCCTTTAAAAAATTAGTATCCAGATCATCAAAATGATTTTTAAAGAAAAGAATTTCACTAAAATTTCTTATTCGCAGGGGCAATGGTATTTTTCGAAGCATATTGGAAAACTATACGAACGATTTTTTTTGCGTACATTTTTTATATAATAAGGACTTCAAAAACGTATTATTTATATTCCTATAAAACTCTTTTAAAAAAAATGTAATACCATTTTATAAATCTACGTTTTAAAACAAAATACGAATACTTATAAAATAATAGTATGAATATAAAAGGCTATCATGCAGGTTTATAAATGTGTATACGAATATAAGAAATTCACAACTACTTTTATATTTCAATAATTCGGTAGAATCGCAGTGTACTCTGTGGTAGAATTTAAGGAAACATAGCGTCTATTTTATTTAAAAGTCACGTAAAATTTACGTAAATTTCTATTTTTGGTTTAAAACTTTAAAATAAAATTAACCTAACATTCCCTATTTTTACTTCGATTTTAAGTCGAATTCGTCACCACTTCCTAAAATTCAACGCAAAAGCGACGTACTTTCGACTAATGTCATAAAATTTAAGACAGCGCATTACCTCATAGTTTCGCATTTTCGACTAAAACACTGACCAAATTTCTGCTTGGGAATGCACTCACATGCTTTTCAGTTACTCAAGGAACGTTTGCACATTCCTTGAGAACCTGCGTTGTAACATGTGAAATTTTCGCGAGATTTGCTTTTGCCGCCACTGCATTATTTTTTAATTTTTTTGAGTTTTATAAAAATAACAGATGGCGACAATATTAAAAGTTAAAACAGGATTTTCTTTTAATTTTTTTCAAAAAAAAACCAAAGGGAAGAGGTGTTTTTGTGTACAAGGTCGACAGGTCGAACTGGGCTTTTTTTTAGAATTGTGGGTGGGGAAAAATTACAAAATAACGGGAAGTCGAATGTTAAAAGCTGAAATGTTAGGACGGTTTTCTTCCGTCATGGGTTTTTTTTATACATAAGTATTTTTTTGAAAAGTCTAATTTTATTGAGTTTTTTTTCACTCGAATTCGAATAGAGAAGATCAGGCCGTTTTCTTCGAGTAACTTAACTTTAAAAATAATGAAAGAATTCATGAGTAAATTCGAATGTGAATAGAACAAAGAATTGGACGGGGTTTTTTTAAAGAATTTTCTTTAGTGTAGATTTTAATTAAGTTTCTAAAAGTTTTGTTAAAATTTTCAATCATATCAGTTTTTTTTATCAGTTATTAGTTTTTATTTTCTTGTGTTTGCTATAAAAAAAAATATATTAATGAAAATTAAAGGCTAAAATATGAATCCGTGTTCTTAAAAATCTAGGCGGAAGCATAAAAATACATTAGTTAAACTAAAATAAAACCTAAATTTAACATAAAACATAAAAACAAAAAAGTTAAAATAAAACAATCATTCAAATTAAAACAGAACATACAATTTTTTTTTTATTAAACCATAAAAACATATTAGTTAATTTAACACTTTTTAAAAAATCACATAATCTATAATTAAACCTAAAAACATGCATGCTGTAAAATAAGACTATAAAAACAAATAATTTTAAATCAAAACAAAACATCCAGTAAATTAATTTAAAAACATAAAAACATATAAAATATAAATTAAAAACTTAAATACCACATATAATAAAAATAACATAAAACATATAAACAAACCATCATAAATTTAAGAAAAAAAGAAAAACAACCATTGACATATTCCATTAAGCAGAGGCTAGGAGAGCAGGAAACCGCATAAAGCAACATAAATTAGACCCAAATCATATATATATATATATATATGAAACACAATAAAACAATAATAAAATTTCTTTTTATGCTATGTAAGCTGTACGTATGTAGGCTTGTGAATAAGCTCTTTTTGCGAAATTTTTGTTTCTATCTACAGGGTGTGGCGCTAAGGCCTTGACAAAACAGCTGTAAGTTTACTTCATATTTTTCTTTATTAAAATTATTTTCTTTTATACATATTTATATATATATATATGCATAAGTATAAACATATTTAGATTTTTTTATAATTTTCTGTGTTTGGCATTTCCTTCCACCGTTTTTTTTTTTGAATGTCAGTACGTTCTCTGTTATTTTGTTTTCTTCAGTGAAAAATTTAAAAATATAATTTCAAATATAGATTAGTTGATGTTAAATTAAATCCTTTTTTTCGGAATAATATATTTTATTATTAACCAGCTGACCCGGCGAACTTCGTACCGCCTCAGAATCAATAAATGTTGTGTTAACTTATTAGCTGAATTAAATTCAGTGTTTTGTTAAGATAAAAAATGAATACTCAAAATGAATTAAGTTCAATAAATGTACAAAAATCGAAATGAAATGTATTTTAATTACATTGAAATGAATGTAATTCACGTGGCATCAAGACATTTGCTTTATTGAAGCGTACCAAAATGACTCGCGTAGCATTGTTGCACAACTTTCTGTTAACTATTTGTTGGATGGGTTGCACCCTTTCATTGAAGCACCTTGTGATATACGACATTTCTCGTTTTGTTATCAGGTGCGAGAACGACCAAAGCGGATAGAGTTCGCCGACACGTGAACGCGCTACGTAAAATCAAAGTGTAACTAATAATAAAGTCGGGAAACTTCCTATCCTTACCGTACCGCCGTTTCTCAAAATTTTCTATCCACTGCTGATATAGGTAGAACTAAAAATTTTGAGTATGGGTGAAAGGGAAACATTATTTTAAAAAACATCCCACTTCTCACTTTTGGGTAATTTGAAAATGTACACAAAAAAACACAGGCAGAAATTTATATACAAATGCACACACACCACAAAAAAATTTGGCGATAATTTTTTATTTTGATATGTGTGGGAAATTTATAAGATTTGGTCCCATATTTAAGATTCCAAGGGTAATTTATAAGATTCCATGCGTTTTTTTAAGAACGTTTCATTCTCCCTCTTCCTGATGGATTTCGCCTATGAAAACAATATGTACTCTTGCCTATTCTTTCCCACTTATTGCCACGTATTTTTCTTGCTACCTCGCTAGCTTTCCACACTTTATCATAGTTATACCAAAGATCCTATAATCCTATAATATTATAGGATCTTTGGTTATACTTTGATAAAATTGACCATGAGAGAAACATTCATTTTCTAGATTCAGGCCACAAACACTCTAGGATTGGCCTTGTAATTTGTTGATCGGAAATTGAATTCGTTTAATCTCAAATGGCATATCGGTTGGGATGATCGGATTTCTCGCAATGAGAACTTCCTCACCTTTCCTTTGAGTCGAAGATTATCACGTTGGTGATCTGTGCGATAAGCTCGACGATTTCTCATTGCCAAGTGAGCCGCTTTACGTATTGCCTCTCTTTGTTCTTGTATTTGTGTAGCACGAAGTCGGCCATACTAACGCGGCGCTCTTTTCATGCGATTTCTTGTTCATCTGCAGTGGATTGATTCGTAATATTCCGAAGTCTAATTGGATTACGGCTTCCTTGTAAAAGATTAGATTTCCTGACTCGCAGCATTGTAAATAACACTGGAAAAATAATCCCACAATTCAAAATTACATAATGAAACATTTATCGATGCGCAAATTTGATAACCTCACAAAGTGAATATCTTTGAAGGTTTAAAAATCACGGCGAAAATAGAATTCCACATACTTACGAGCAAATCCGCTTGGCAAATCAAACGCACAGTCCAAATTACCGATTGGATTGATTGTCGATGCGCGCCCAATGACAAACGACATAACCTTTCACAATGTGCACTCCATAAAACTGAGCCTACCTCTTTGAAATCAATTTTCGCTGATGAATTTGAGAAAAAATCGTTTGAATAAAATTAATCGAATCGAACTCAAATGTAATAACCGTCGAAAACTGAATGAAAATTGGTGAAAACTCGAAAAATGTTGATAAATCGCGGCCCGTCTTTACAGCCAGCTCAATGGCAATGGAAACTATTGGGTGACCTCCCTTTTTTTGCTTTTTTTGTATAAATATGCCAATTCTGCTTCCGTCCCTATTTTCAAATACAATGGATGTGTGGTTTTTCTCAGTAAAGATATATAAATTCAAGCCGTCATCTTTTTAGCTATCCATCATTTTGTTAGATTTCATCACGTTAGTGCAACAGAGATAACTATGAATTTAGCTTTAATAAGTAATACCAAAACTTATGTAATAAGAATGGCTATTCATACCGGAACTAAACACTTAAAATATTTGAAATACACGTAATAAAAGGATTTCTTCTACTTAGGTAAACACACGTGGTTATGAAAAATGCTTGTTATACATGCACCAATACTTGAAAAGTGTTGGGAAAACCATATTGGTGCCTAAAAGTATAAGGAACGCGTGGTTTTTGTTTACACAAATTCCGATTGCTTTCTTTGTTTCATTCTTTCTTTAGTCTACAATCCATAAGACTATTTACGCCATCGCTTGCTACAATTATCTTATAGGAAGTGCGTTGTAAAATAAAAGATTTCTGGTTTATACGTTACTTCATTCGTTCTAATGAAAAATTTTAATTTTCTTGCCTTTCTTTTTTGTGATTTTCTTACTTTAACAATGCGCGAGGAAACTTCTCGAGGCCGAGACGAATAGTAAAAAAAATTCATCGTAATCAGTCAATCCGTTCTCGAAAAAGCCGTGCCATACAAAATGTATGAGAAAATGAATTTTCTTCATCAACTTTTTTTTTCGAGAATTTTTCCGATGTTTTAATAGTTATTCTGCTATTCGGGGCAGAGACAAATCTAAAAAACCAAAGATCATAAATATCGGTCCAGCCGTTCTTTAGCTATAAATGGTGTAACTAACACGACTTTGTTTTATATATAAAGATTGAAAATCATAAAATGCTGCATGCGTTTTTGCTGCATTGCTGCATTCAATGTATTTCGGCCTTAAGCCTCGACATTATTTTTGATAAGCACGTGGTTTTTTAAAGCAGAAGAAAGCTTTTGTTATGTATTTTGCAAATATTTTAAAGTTAGTTCCTGTATGAACAGACATTCTTATTAGTTGCATAAATGTTAGAATTGTTTATTACAATGCCTTCTAGATATTTTCATCAGGCCAGCATGTAGATGACAATGACGTCTTAACTTCAAGTGTGTGAAAAAGAAAAATAATTATGAAGCAAGAAGGTTGAAATAAAGAAGCACGTTACTAATGTAATTAGCATTAGAAGCTTGTTTCTCTCTTTTAATCTTCGTACTTAATAACTATTTCTCTTTTCCACACTCTTGAAGTTAAGACGTCATTGTCTTATACATGCTGGCCTGATGAAAATATCTAGAAGGCATTTTTTATTAACAATAATAAAGATGGTGGTTGGAATTTATATAGCTTTTACTGGGGAAAACCACACATCCATTGTATTTAAAAAGAGGGGCATTCTCGAGATATCATCAAAACAGCTGTTCCATACAAAATGTATGAGAAAATCAGAGATGCAAACCAAGACTTTTTTACAGTTGGTTCGGTTTTGGTTTAAGCATAAACCTTCTTTTTGGTTTTTGGTTTGGTTTTGGTTTCTAAATATTTCAAAATTTGGTTTTGGTTTGGTTCTGGTTTAAAGACTACATAATTTTTGGTTTTGGTTTTGGTTTGGTTTTGGTTTTGGTTCTGAACTAATATGTCTTTTTTCTTAGTAGTTCTGACAGAAACGAAGGAAGCCAATGTAGATTTGCTTGGCAATTTTTTTCAGCTGTTTTTTTTGTTCGCTTCGTGTCAATTATGTCATAGGTTTGGGAGTGCTTTTTTTAAGATGCCCCATTAAATTTTCTGGGTGATTATTTGTCATAACAATGCAGCATTCATTGTACTTACTGCTATTTGTTATTGAATCACAAACAAATTTTTCAAAAACCGAGTAATTTTTATCTTTGTTGCCTGACATTTTCTTTTAGGAAATACTAAAAAAATTATTATTAAACTCAAAAATATACAGACTTGCTTACATTTGTCATTTAGATATGAATTTTATATATTTTTATTTTAAGTATATTCTTCCTTCTTGTGTTTGTTTCTGTTTTTATTTTAATTATGATTTCACTAAATGAAAAACTATGTCGTGTTTGATTACTCGTTAAAAACAAATTTGAAAACTGGCAAACTGTTGAATGTTGATTAACCATCGTTTTTATAAGAAAATGTAGTAGACTTTTTTAGTTTTTTTAAAAGGAAAATGTAAATTATAGGACAATTTTTTCTGTTGAACCGAACCATAAACCAATAGAAAAAGTGGTTTGGTTTTGGTTTTGGTTTTTGTTCGGAAAATTTCGATGGTTCAGTGGTTTTGGTTCGGTTCAAATTGGTTCAAAGAAACCGGTTTGCATCTCTGGAGAAAATGAATTTTCTTCATATTTTTTTTTTCCTAAATTTTTGCAATATTTTAATAGCTATTCTGCTATTCGGGGCAGAGACAAATCCAACAAATCAAAGATCATAAAAATCGGTCCAGCCGTTCTTGAGTTATAATTGGTGTAACTAACACGACTTTGTTTTATATATAAAGATAAATAATGTGAACTTAAATTTAAAATGTTTGCTTTTGGTTTCTTTTGATTTTTATTTTTTTGATGTCCTTCTTGTTATTGGTTCCTTTTTATAGGTTGTGCACACTGGAATTTTTGAAAAATTTGCCAAAGTTAAGTGCTAAATTTCAACGCGGGTGTGAGCAGTGACGGCCGAGTTTGATGGGGCGTACGAAATATTTTTGTTTTTTTCATTTTTAGGTTGTGGAGATCGCAATCTTCAGGTGTATTTCCGGGGGCGGATGCGATCCGCAAAGGTATATGTTGGTGTGATTTGCCCTTTGGGTGTGATAAAGGCCCCGGTGTTGGTAAAAACATCTGCCGACACCAATTGAACAATATGCTGCCGATGGACCCCTCTTTAGAATCTTCTGTCCATCAGTCTCTCATTTTAATTGAATTCCGTTTCGTGGGTTTTCAATGAAAAATTAACCTATTCTATTAAACCTTGTCATCCCTTTTCTTTCTTCGTGACAAATTTATAGAAAAATTATAGCTTTAGTAATAAGTTTATACTCAATTCGTTGAATTACATTCGAAAAAAATTTAAAATATCAAATTTATAAAAAAAAGTGAAACCATAAAATATGTTTTTTATATAAAAATTTGTTACTAAATTAAATATTAATAATAAATAGATTTCATGAAAATTCTTCAATTGACATTTCGAAATAACACTAATTGACTACGACTGCGACTACGATCGTTCAGTCGCAAACAACTTACATTTTTTGACGTTAACATACACCGACTTTTTTTTTACATCGGTGTGATCGAGTGAACGGAACCCGGTTGGAACAAGTTATTCAAAGAAATAAGAAACCTGGCAAAATCAAAAACAGAACGAGATAATTACAGTACGAATGAAGCAATTAAAAATAGAAACAAACCACTTAATAGATATGAAAACGTAATTTCATACGACCACTCCCGGGTAATGTTACAACACAAAACAAATAATAACGATTACATAAAACAAATTATTTAAGACTCAACACAATTGACCCACATTATATACTAAGTCAAGGCCCTTTAGAAAACCCCGTGCAAAATTTTTGGTTGATGATATTGGGAAACAACACAAATACCATAATCATGTTAACCAAGTTAATCGAAAAAAATCGGACAATGTGCCATAAATATTGGTCAGAACAATTCGGAAAGAAGTACGTAATATTTTTCACGCAGGTTGACCTTGCATTAGAATATTTAACGCATATAATGAATAATGACGGAGAAAATGAATGCAGTATACCAGAACTACTAACGAAATTGCGTGAACATAGAATGGGACTAATACAAACAATCGATCAGTTGAAATTTGCATACAAAACCGTATTATAAGGAATAAAAAAATTTAATAAAACAAATGTAACAGATACTCAACAAATCAATGTAATAACTAGAAATCAATCAAAAACACAAGTTCAAGAACCGACTGAAATAAATGTTAAATAAGGTAAACAAACTGAGTACGTTTCAGAAAATGTAAAGACCGTACCCACAATAGAACCCAACGTAAATAATTTGGACACCTCCGACACAAAAAATTCAACCGAATCAGAATTAGATTCAGAGACAGAAGCCGAAGGCGAAGTAGAGGTCCTCACGGATCCGGCAGATATTAAAACAATATTAAAAGCCCATCATGACTCACCACTGGGAGGACATGCTGGAATCCAAAAAACATATAATAAAACACGGAAGAACTATAACGGGAAAAACATGTTACATGACATTACCACATACATACACAAGTCTGTAAAATGCCAACGAAACAAAAAGGGAAAATGTTTTAGAATGCCAATGAAAATTACTAAACCATTCGAAAAAGCATATTTCGACATTGTAGGCCCGTTACGCCAAGAAACGCCCTATATGGTTACCATCGTACTCTTCCAACAAATTTGACTAGACAACCAGAACCCATACATAATTTTGATGTCTATTGTAATATAATAAAACACAATTTGTAAAAAATGCACTCTAACATGAAGCAAAATCTAATAAAAACAAAAGAAAAATCAAAAGAATATTTCGACAAAAAATCTAAATTTCACGTAGCAGACTTACCCCCTTATTCTGAGCGCAGTCATAACAAGTTCTGACTGTCATAAAATGACGTCATTGTCATAACTTTTTCTTTATACTATTTGGTATTCTTGAGCGCTCATAGCTAACAACTTTCATAAAAAAATATCATAAGTTCTGACCGACAATATTTTACATCATAACTGAATTTTATATGCGTTCTCTGAGTGATTCAGCGCCCTCGACGGCATCGATTGAACAGCGTCCTTAACTGGTTTGGTTACAGCCGTTTAAAAGCTGGATATTGTCAAATCTAAGTGCGGAATTATATATAAAATAATAATGGATATCTTGACAATATTATTAATTGAACATGAGAAAGAAGAAGATTTTCTAAATTTATTACTATTGAATAAATCGCAGCCTATAAATAGTATTTTTAAATCCTGTCAAGAAGAAGGATGCTTTAATCTACTTATAAATGGTCATTTAAATACATCTGGTGAATGTTTTAGACTGAACCGAATATATATTACATATATGGCAAATTGTAAAAGAAGATCTAATTAAAAACATTTCAAGTGCTGTAAAAAACCCGATTAGAAATCTATTCATTTCAATTCTAATCAAACGAACAGCATCAACAGCGCCGCTACACTGGCTGAAAAGCAGTCGATAAGAACCCAAGCACGAAAAAATAAAAATAATAACAAAAATGAATTCACTAGCAGTAATAGTATTATTTGCGACTCAAGTTTTCCCGCAAGTACAAATACAATACTTCAACTCGACAGGAATTATAGTTGAATCAATAGCAAACTCACAGACTTATCAGAAGAAGTGAACCATATTTACACAAGTGAACCTTTACCAGGAGGACGAAACTTTGGCTTTTCTAACGAAAATTGACAGCAAAATAAAAGATTTATATATCATAGCAGGTGACATAACTAATGCTTTATGCTCCTACTGGCATGAAGAAATTAGGAAAACAACAACAAGAATTCAATCTCAGATCGACGCCGTAAACTATTTCAGCATAAACCGCCGACAAAAACGAGCTTGGTTTAATATAATAGGATCAGGAATGAAAACATTATTTGGTATAATGTCCCAGGATGATACGGACGATATTTCATCAAAGATAAAAACTTTTGAAGAACATGACAAGAAGAATTTAGATATTATTCAAAAACACGTCACAGTCGTCCAATCAGCTTTTACTAATCTTAACAAAGCATGTACAAAGATAACTATCCAAATGAATCGTTTCGAAGAAAGATTCGAACTTTTCTCCAATAAATTGATAAACGAAATTCGGTCGTTTAAAGAAGAATTCCAAACTCTTTACATCCATACAGAAATGAACGAATTGTTAATTTTCACCTTGCAAGTCCTACAACAAGTATATACCCATTGAAACGAACAATATTCGATTTTATCTTCTCTCCAATAACACAAATTACACCCCTCTATACTTACAGCAGAGGGATTAACGAAATTAGTCCGAAATAGCCAATCAAACTGACGTTTTACACTTGGATTTCCCAGCATTAACAGAAATCATTCGAGTAGATGCGGAATATTTCAAAAATGGGATTTTGATACGAATAATCTTCCGTATGCCATCCCAAGACGTATATGCTCTTAATAAAGTATACTTATTCCCGAAACCCTCTAACAAAACCAATTTTGCTATCCTGGACACAAAAACAGAATATATTCTGAACAACACCAAAAAAGGAATTTCTATCGAACTAAGAACTGATGAATTTAAATCATCATGTTAAGAAATGCTACTTCATTCCTCTGTATATATGTAAAATAACTCAACCTCGCCATTCAGTCCTTTCAATTCAAAATGTTTACCTAATTTATTGGTAAAAAAGCTTCTCCTACTACTGATTGTATCTACAGAATTCTGAAACAAACCCCCGATACACTTACCAAACTAGTAAGTAAAAACGCTTGGTTATTCTCATTTAAAAAGCACACATTTTAACAATAAAATGCACGGACGAAAACTCACATGACTCATTAACCGGTAATGGATTTCTAACATTGACATCAGACTACACATATGCCCTAGATAACCAGGAACTACCTTTGAAGGAAATACAGAATTTAACTTACCAATACAACAACCAGACCAGCATAACATACCAACTTTTATACTAGATAGAAAACCAGAACTAAACCTGAACAACGAACAAATAAAGGACATTAAATTCAAAACACATCATTCTTTAAATATTAACCTGGAAGAGTCAAGTAAATCATTACAAGATTTCAATGATGAAATACAAAGAACTGAGACTGATAGAAAACATGAAAGTCACAAAATTATTACATACGCAAACAGTGGAATAATGATAATTCTCTTAATAGGTTATTTAATTTTATTATTCATGGTGTTTCAGAAAAAGAGAATTTTCTCAAGCAAGAGTGCAACAACAATAGCACCATTGCACACCATCCAAATACCATTAGATAATTTGCCTTGCAGAACTACAAGCCGGACAAAAGGCATTGAAAAGAAAATAGAACTTTAACAAAAGAAACCGAAAAAATGGGCATATCTCCACCTCCGCCGCCCATGCCATTATCTGACACAAAACAAACGGGAAAAGTGAAACAAATCTGCATAAACCTCAACAAAAAACATAGAATTAGAATTAGATCATTAGAAAGTTTAAACTAAATTTAATGATTTAAGTACATACATAACATAGCATCATTACATTTCTTTCATTTTTGTTTTGTTTTGAATTACTTTAATATACTGTAAAAAAACAGTAACAGAAAAAAAGAGAATTATATTATATTAGAAAAGAAAACCCAAAAGAAAATTCAAGTTAACTCTAACTAAACCAAAAGAAAATGAATAAAATTTAATAAAACAAAAAAATAGAAAAATTAATTGAAAAATATTAGAATACTTAAGGCAGATTTACATTTAACAATATTTTAAATTTTATTGGAATTGTGAGGGAGATAGTGCGATTTGAATTATAATGCTGAAAAAGAAACAACGAAAAAGCCTCACACGTATATATCCCACCATATTTTATAGTAAAGTGATAATTAAATCAAGAAAAAAAATTTAAAACAAAACATAACCTCTTTCAATAAAGTTTCAAAGTGAAAATGACTTGAAAAAAATTCGAAAATATGGAAATTACTCGTAATATATTATTATTATTTAATAATATAATATATAATATAATAATATAGTAGTGAGGATGAATCACAAGAATCAACACGCACCAGGAAGAAAAGAAAGATGTGGGTACGAAAATTTTATGCAGATAGAAGCGCTTCTGGTGCATTTGCGAATGTAGTTAATCCTTTGGCAATTTCAGACCCAAATCTTTTCAAAAATTATATGCAAATGATGCCTGCACAATTTAAAGAGCTTTTACAAATTGTCGGTCCTCATATTACCATCCATTTTAATAATCCCACTTTGAATGTTAAATTCAAACTGACATTTCCATAAAAAATTAACATATGATTATCATAGGATTCTTTATAGGACCGGCTTTGGCGCGAAAAATATATATTCAAAATTCTTCATAGTGAGAAAAATTGTTGATATAATATTGCTATAAAAGTTCTAGTTGATAGAACTTTTTTCCAATTTTATAGCAATATTTCTCACACCATCACAGATTGTTCGACAATATTTTGTAACAATCAAAGCTAGCCACTTGTTTCACTCTCGCTAAATTTCTCATAGAGATTTGTTGTCTCCCTCACAATTCCTATAAAATTTAAAATATTGTTAAATGTAAATCAGCCTTTACTTGCAAAAAAAAACAAAACTATATGTCGAATATACAGGGTGGGCTAAAATTCACTATGAGTTTAAAAATTTAATAACCTTTTCGTTTATATATTTGTTTTTTCACATTATATAAATAACACCTGGAGAATAAATAATGGAGTGTTATTTATATAATCTGAAAAAAAAAATAAAAAAATATATAAACGAGAAAGTTATTCAATTTTTAAACCCCATGGTGGATTTTGGCCCACCCAGTATTAGAATTCGCTTCCAAAACTTTTAAAAGATTTGAAAAAAATGTAACCAAAAAAATAAGATATAATAAAATAAACTTTAAAAATAAATAATAATAATACTTACAGAGGTCCGCAAGGCCTTGACGTAACACCTTGTAAAAAAAACTTGAAAACCAAAAAAAATTAACTTGGCGTATGGTTTTGCACAAGTAAGCCACTTAAAATAATTTGTTTTATTATTACTATTTTCTTTGGTTTTTTATTTATCTTTTGTTGTTTATAATATGTTGTTTTTTATAGATGTTTTCCTTAGTCCTGCCTCTACGTATATGTTGATGGTTGGTTTAAATTTTTTGTGTAATTATTAGGTAATTATGTGTGTATCATTGGTATGTTGAATGTTATATGTTATAAGTTATTTGTTGAATGTGATATTTGAGTTTTTAAATTATATTTTATGTTTTTATGTTTAAATTAGCTTGCATGCTTTAGTGTTAGGTTAAATTATATATATTTTATGTTTTATTTTAAACTTTATATTTATTTTTATTTTGGTTTATATATTTTGAAGTTTTTAAATTAAATTGCTATATGTTCCGTTTTAATTTGAATGATTGTTTTTAAATGTTAAATTAACTTATATGTTTTTATGTTTTAAAAATTACGACTCAATTATTAATTATTGCTGATTTTTTTTTTTAATTATTAAAAGGATATTATTTATATTAATTATAATGTTTTTTTTGTGGTTGTTTTAAATTATTTGTTTTCAATTTCTTCACAATTTATCTTATTCAGAATACGTATTAGAAACATTATCGAAAGTAGGTTATATATATTAAATTCGTTTTTTTTAAAATTTCTTAATAATCCGAGGCTCTTTACAAGAAAAAATAAATTTAAGACATTTTTTTTTAAATCCTGACCACACTTCATACTAATTTCAAATTCCAAATTCAACTGCCTAAACTCAAATTTCAAAATCCCAAAAAAATCTTTCAAAAAAAGGCCCGTTGGATTTTTTTCGACCTTTAATAAAAATCCGTTGGATCTTTCGATTTACTTTTTTTTCTTCAAACCATGGCAAAACCATAATGCTCACAATACATTTTTATTTCCATATATGTTTAATGATAATATTAAAACAAAAACAAATGAGACGAATTGTCTTTTCTTTTCCCGTTTTCCCCATTCTTTAGAGCATACTTTGTAGTAAGTGAACGCTAGCTGTTGGGTATGGTGATAATGCAGAGTAAGAAAGGCTTTCTATACAAACAAGTCAATGGATTAAAATTTTTTCGCTTAATTATCACGAAAATTTGTTCAAATGTTGACTATAAAATATTTTATTTTATTAGATTAAAAATAATTGGCTTGATAAAAACTATGTTATAAAAAATTGTATGAAAAAACTATTATTCTTGAAAGAAAAAAAAATCTACTTTTTAACAAAAGATTCGCTTTAAAGACTTTCGTCCGTTTCTTTTATTTTCTTGTAAAGAACCAACTAAGTATATTATTTAAAATTCCTTTATATTTTGAATTTTAACTGTTCAAAATATATACATATGCACAACTTAAGAAAGAAATTCCACTGAACAGCATTGCCTCAAACCACTGCACGAATGTTGTTCACCCAAAAAAAAACGCCATCTTTGATGTCGAAGATATTTTCTTTGATGTTACGATCTGTCGAAAGAAAAGTAAATAAACATTGATCAGTGACCATAAAAATATTTTAAAGAAGTTATTTGGTTTATTCTCCTTATCCATCGCAGATATCTCAGGCGAGTCTCGTTCCAATGAATTTTGGTATTTTGTCCTTTATTAGTTCAATTTGTCCTAGATTTTAGGTCCGCTATTCAATACTCTCCGCCACCTTGACCCAGTCAAATATGGGTCAATACAAACAAAATAGTTGCGGTACATGTGCATTGACTATTGCGGCATTTCCTCTTTGCAATAATGAAGGCATGTCATGAACGAGGAGTTTTTTGGCGCTCCTTCTCGCCAATTTTTAAAGGAATAGGAGAGAGAAACAAACAGGAATAAGGTATATAATGTGAGATATAAACAAAATTCAACATTTTAAGATTATACAAAAAAAAATTACAATTATTTTTTTTTAGGTAACAACACATCTAATATTCTTTTATGTGCTTTTGTTTACTTGTTTTGATGTGCATAATTCGTTGTCCATGATAGGTAAAAGGCATAATTTGACAATAGGTCTTTTAATTATGTTATGCTCTGTTCTAATAGTAGCCACTCTTACTAGGTCATCCTTTCCAGGATGTGTTTCTACGATTCGACCCAATTTCCAGTATGAAGGTGGTAATCTTTCATATTTGCCAAGTATCAATTGTCCTACCTATATGTCGGATTGTTGTGACAGCCATTTTGGAAGTTGCTGTAAGCGAGTCAAATATTCATGACTGCATCTCTGCCAAAAATTCTCTGCTAATTTTTGTTGATACTTCCAACGTGTTAAACAATATTGTGGATGGCCCTGGTACAGTGAGTAAGTTTCGTCCTATTAAAAAATGGGCTGGAGTTAAAGCGTCCAAATCATTTGGATCACTGCTGATTTCGGTCAATGGTCTCGAGTTGAGGCAAGCTTCAATTTGTGGCAGTACTGTGTAGAATTCTTCAAACGTCAAAGTTCTTGTTTTTAAAGTACGACACAAATGGTATTTGACTGACTTAACTCCAGCTTCCCATAAATCTCCAAAATGAGGTGATGACGGCGGAATGAAAGCCAGTTGACCCTTTGTTCTGATAACTTCGTAGCTTCGTAGCGTAACTTCTTCTGTGATTTGTTTAACATCTTTCGATAATGCATTATTTGCTCCAATAAAATTACTTCCGCAATCACTGTAGATATCTCTACACAGTCCTCTTCGATTCGTGAATCGCCTAAACGCAGCGATGTGACTTTCTGTAGATAAATCTGACACTGCCTCTAAATGTATAGCTTTCACTGCCAAACAAACAAAAACTGCTACGTAACCCTTATATGAACGAATACCTCTACCTTTCGTCATACGAATTAGGAAAGGACCACAATAATCAACACCAGTATGAGCGAATGGGCGTGTAATGCTTACTCTTGGTGTCGGTAGATTGCCAAATAATAGCTTCTGGTTTGTGTTTTGAAGCGATAACATGTTGTGCATCTATGTAGTTCGAATCTTACCGCGTTTCGTGCATTTATTAGCCAATATTTCTGTCTTGACAGATATCACCAACTGCGTTCCTCCATGTAAACTTCTCTTATGTGCGTCTCGAATTATTGGAGTTGCAAAATGATTTTTATGTGGAAGAATTATAGGATGGATTTCATCATAGGTTAATATAGAGTTTTGTAAACGGCTTCCAACTCTTAACAGTCCATTGTCGTTAATTATTGGATGTAAATTTATCAATCTGCTGCGATTGTTGATACGTTTTTTGTTTCTGAGACAATTTTCTTCAGTGGTAAATTCTTTTCTCTGAACAATTGCGATGATTCTATTATGTGCTTCCTCTAGTTCAACGGGTGTTAAGTCGGCTCTAATGCTTCCCCTTGATCTACAAATAGATATGAATCGACGACAATATGCTATCACCCGAATGAGTCGTGTCATCGAGGAAAATTTATCTATGACGTCGTAAATATCAGCTTCATTGAGTGGATGGTTGACACTTATTTTCTTAGTTTCTATGTCAACTTCTGTAATTTCCCTCTGGCTTGGCCACGTTTCTCTCGGTTCCTCTAGCCACGTAAGTCCGTTCCACCAAATATCACATTTAATTATCTCGGCTGGTGTCAGACCTCTAGAGGCGCAATCTGCAGGATTATGCTTCGAAGGTACATGTCTCCAGCGCGTATTTCCTAATATTTCATGTATTTGAGTGACTCGATTTACTAGAAACGTTTTCCATTTCGATGGATGTCCTCGCAACCAAGATATTACAATTTCGGAATCCGTCCATACTATTGTCTCATTGATATCGAGTTGTAATGATTGTTGCGATTGTTTAATCAATTTAGCCAATAATGCAGCGCCGCATAGTTCTAGGCGTGGTAACGAAATTGTTTTTATTGGTGCTAGCTTGTTTTTTGCCGTCAACAGCTGTGAATATGTTATACCTTCTTCGTCTGTAGTGACCAAATACAATACTGCTGCATATGCCTTGGTAGATGCATCTGAAAAACGCAGAAAACTCTTTGTTTGGGAATTTGTATGTACCTATCGTGGTAAATTTGTTTTTTCGACCAAATTTAGATTTTTACTAAATTGCTCCCAAGATGTCTTCAGATGTGATGGCAACCGGTGATCCCAATCTAAACCCTCAAGCCACAGAATTTGTAAAAATATTTTTGCTGAGATAATGATCCGTGCTAGCCATCCCAATGGATCGTATAGTCGTACAATGTCGCCTAATACCTTTCTTTTGCTATAATCAGGAGAACTTTTGTCAATATTCACTTTGCAGCTGAAATAATCTAAAGTTGGATACCAATGAATGCCAAGAGCCTTAATGCACTGATTTTCTAATACATGTGACGACTCAACATTTCGAAATCCTTTTGGAACTGCCCTTAAAAGTTTGTCATCATTTGCAGACCACTTTTTCTTTGAAATTGCTTATCGTAATTGCAAATCGTATGAATCTACGTTGTACAGACTCCAATCTATTAATTAGACTTTTATGGTAGGGAGGCCATACTTGACTGGCATATTCCAAAATAGGTCTAACCAAGATAATGAAGAGTGCCTTAGTTATATGAGGATCCGAGAACTCCTTAGACCATCTTTTAAGAGCCTAATGTAGAGTTAGCTCTATGAACGAGTGAGTCAATATGTAGCTTGAAGTAAAGTTCACTGTCACAAATCACTCCGAAATTTCTAGTGCTAGTCAGTCTACGTAGAGGCACATCGCCAATATTATATATACAAGTACATGGACAATTTTCACGTTTTCTGGAGAATGATAACCTCACATTTGTCGGTGTTGAGCGCCAAATTATTTTTACAACACCAGATTACAAAATTATCTAAATCCCTCTGGAGATACAGAGGGTCATTTAAGTAACTTATTTCCTTATAGATCGTCATATCATCCACAAAGTCGGAAATTTTAGAGTACTTAATTACGGAGGATACATCATTAATTGTAAGAACGAACAAAATTGGTCCCAAATGGCTGCCTTAAGGGACGCCAGATGTTGCAGTATAAAGCTTAGATTTGGAAGAATGGAAAAGTACTTGATAACTCCTTCCATGGTGATAGGATTGAATCTAATCAATAAAAAAACCCGGGAAGCCAGGGCACTAAACTTAAACAAAACAACTTGATGAGACAATTTATCAAAGGCCTTGCTGAAGTCTGTAGTTATACAATCGACATTATTGCAATTTTCCATGGAACACGTCGAAAAAGAAACGAGATCAACTAAGCTAGTGATCATAGACCTACCCTTCAAAAAACCGTGTTGATTCCTAGAAATAAAAGGTTTACAACCAAAGCACACAAACTGCTGAATGATGCATTCAAACAGTTTTGGAATGCGAGATAATTTAGCAATTTGTCTGTAATTTCCGATATCACCTCTACTGCCTTCCTTGTGGGTCGAAATAATATAAGAGACTTTCCAGAGCTTAGGAAATATTCCCGCCTCGAGAGATTTCTGGAAAAGAGCCGAAAGAGGACGCGCAAGGATGTTACTGCATTTTTGTAAGATGATGGCAGGAATACCGTCAGGGCCATGTGAGTAACCATCGTCTAAACTGATAATATTATCCGCTACTAAGTATACGTCGATATAAATATAAGTAAGGGAAGGCTTGGGGGTACTCATTTAAATGCTCAAAGTATTTCGTATCCGGTAAAAAATTCTCCTCGTTAAAAGTTTCCGCAAAAAAATTAGCAAAGAGATTAGCAATAATTCATGGATCATTGGATGAACTATCCAAATAATTTAGCGAAGACGGATATCCATCTGTTTTCCTTTTACTATTAACGAATTTCCAGAAGCAGTGAGGGTCCATGGAAAGACTGGATCTCTTCTTGTCAATGTGGGAATTATACAGATCCATAGAAAGTACTTTGAATTCATTGAGCAAGGCAGATTAGGTGGAAAAGTCTCTATCTTCACGTGATATTAAGTATTTGTGCCAGGCTTTATTCCTTCTATTGCGTAAAGACCGTAAGTCCTAATTAAACCAAGGTAGGGAAGATGAATTTTTGTGGCAGGTATAAGGAACGGCTAAAACAAAGATCATTTTTGCTTGATAATCCAATGCAACAAATTTTGGACAATTTCTTATGTGATGAGGTTCTGAACACAGAAAACAATATAAAACCGTATCAGAAAGTAATGATTGCATTGACCTACTCGACCCTTTTTCAGTTAATGACATGTTTCTCGATTCTCGAGAGAAATTCTTTGCTTTATTGCTGATTGCTTCTAATACTCGAAACCGTGTCTTAAGAAATTCTTTGAATTCTTCTCGTTTTGGAAATTCAGTGCTACCCCGTAGTTTTTCTTCCCAATGTTGATGCGTTTCAATTGGAAATTTCTGCACAATTATATAAATAATAATGGCATCCCAATCTTTAATGTTGATTCCAAAATTCTGAAGAGCTTGTAGGCTTTCAAATGTAGTGTCAAGAATACGTTTCATACCGTCAGCCGTTTCTACAGTAAGATTGGGTTGGTTCAATAAATTTTTCGATTGCGAATTCACTAACATTCGTTTGTTTTCATATTGTTGAACTAGAAGATTCCAAGCAGGTTCATAGTTTTGCTCGGAAATAACATGATGTCTTAAAAGATACTCTGCTTGGCCTGTTACGCTAGTTTTTAAATAATGTAATTTTTGGACCAAAGGTATTCGATGATTATCATGTATTAATGATTTGAACAAATCGTGGAATGATGTCCACGATGAATAATCACCCGAAAATTTTGGCAGAGATATACGTGAAAGTTGTAATTCTTCCCTTGGTGCCGAAAAATTATTTTGAGGTTAATCACCTTTTTTTCAGATGGTGGCACTTGAAATCTTGCATTATTATCATCTTGTATTTTACATAAGCAAGTAATAAATACTTCTTCAAATTTAGCAAACACATCATTTTTAAAATATGTATTTTCATCAGTGTCTTTTTTATCGAAGAGAAGCAACCAACGTAGTTTAAATTCATTCCAATAACCATTGAATTGAGCTATTCGGAATTCGAAACTAAATGGAGTATTCTTTCGTTCTTTTCCGTCCTTTTTATAATTATCGAACGATTTCTTAATGGTTTGATAGGTATTTGTTTGTTGCTTTATTAATTCCTCCATTTTTTTGTTATTTTGATTTAATTAAAACCGGTACACAAAACTAATTACAATATTGTAATATATATACTTTTTTTTTGAATAATAAACAAGAATTCTTTAGAATAAAACAAAATGTTTAAAAATTTATTCAAAATAAATAAAATATATAAATGAAAAAAGCAGTATATCTCACAAAATAAGGATTATATCAAAAGGACTTACCAAGGAGCACCAACTATTTACTTCACTGCCAAGTACTTTGTTTTTTTTTTGTTTTTGAAAATAATTGTTAGATTTAGAAAAATTCTTAAAGTTTTGCCCGTTAAATTCTAACGTAACATTTTTTTTAATAAAGACGCTCAATTTTCCTTTCTTCCACTTGAACAACGAAAAAAAAATGTTAGATTCGTAACGTAACTAATGCCCGTTAAGTTATATATACTTTGTTAATTCCTAGTACCGCACTTTGTATCTGTTAAATTCTACTGTAATTTTCACAAACGACCGATCTCTTTTTTTTCTTTTAACCGTCTCTCCGTTAAGTTAAACAAATCGAAATTTCCGTTAAGCACTTCATATAAAAACGATTTTGTCTGTTATATCTTTTTTTTTACTAGAATAACTGTTAGGTCCTATTTCTGTATTTTGCATCCGTTAAATTCTATTGTAATTTTCACAAAGGATCGATTCCTTGTTCGAAGTTAATTTTAACAACGGATTTTTCTTTTCTTAGATTTAAATTTTCGCTTAACATTTGTTTTCTCTGGAATAATCAATATCTATGTTTGGTGATAATCCAGAGTAAGAAATATGATATCCAAAAGAAAGGCTTTCTAGACAACAAGTCAATGGCTTAAAATTTTTTCACTTAATTATCACGAAGGAAAGAAAATGAAAATTTGTTCAAATGTTGACTATAAAATATTTTATTTTATTAGATTAAAAATAATTGGCTTGATAAAAACTATGTTATAAAAAATTGTATGAAAAAACTATTATTCTTGAAAGAAAAAAAAATCCACATTTTAACAAAAGATTCGCTTTAAACTCTTTCGTCCGTTTCTTTTATTTTCTTGTGAAGAACTAGCTAAGTATATTATTTAAAATTCCTTTATATTTTGAATTTCAACTGTTCAAAATATATACATATGCACAACTTAAGAAAGAAATTCCACTGAACAGCATTGCCTCATTCCCACTGCACGAATGTTGTTCACCCTAAAAAAAAACGCCATCTTTAATGTGGAAGGTATTTACTTTGATATTACGATCTGTCAAAAGAAAAGTAAATAAATATTGATCAGTGACCATAACAATATCTTAAAGAATTTATTTGGTTTATTCTCCTTATCCATCGCAGATATCTCAGGTGAGTCTCGTTTTAATGAATTTTGGTACTTTGTATTTTATTAATTCAATTTGTCCTAGATTTTAGGTCCGTTATTCAACACTAGCTAAAAATTTTATCCAATGTAGAGATGTTATGTAAAAGTTCTTAGAACGTACTCACTTTGGCTCTTTCCGGAATCTTAATAGAAAAAACTATCGTTTCAAAACACTTTGTCGGACCTCAATTTCAGGTTGGTATGTTGGCCCGCATTAGTTTCGTTTTATTTCTGCAGTTTTATTCGAAAAAGCTCGCTCAGAATTTTTATTATGTTTGCCCGGGAGAGTATTTTAAGTATATAATATTTAAGATAACCATATTTTAAATCATACATTCTTACCTATATGTAAACATATACAAAATTGTATCTGCTTTCTAACAAGGTTCTTATTTTTTGTTTAAAAGCAAATACAATTTTGTTGTTGTAAATTGTAATAGGAGAGAAAATGTTATATAAAAAACTTGACATCGTCAAATTTTAATAAAAGATTTCAGATGCATGAAAAAAGTCCGAAACACATAAGGGTTTCAACCTGTTGCGCATTTATTTCAAGCAAAAGTCAATCCTAAATTTAGTTAAGACAATTTGTTTTTTCGGGTCGTAAGTTCCAACATTAAAAAACGCACCATCGGCAGAAGAATGAAAAATAATTAAATATTTGAATTTCTAAATAAGAAATAGCGAAATTCAAATATTGAGAACGCCAAATTAATAAAATCAGGAAATTGCACAATAATGCAATAATTTGCAAAAATATTAAATATCTAGAACAATGGGTGCAAAGGTTGGAACTTTCTGTCTATAAAAGACAATGGTAAAATTACCAAAAGTCAGTTAATTATCGGATAAACGCGTACGACTTCAAATAAAAGTCGTTAAGTTTTTAATTAAAACGGCAAGTTAAAAGTTATTATTGAGTTATTATAAAACGCGAACGAAATTTAGTGGTTATTAATTGATCAAGGAAAAAAACAAAAAGCCACAAGATTTCAAGTGGGTAAATAAGAAGTTTTTATAACGGTCAGGAGTAGAAATTGTGAATCAGTCAATTGTTGTGACGATATTTAAATAAGAAGTTTTTATAACGGTCAGAGGAATAAATTGTGAATCAATCAATTGTTTTGACGATATTTAAATAAGAAGTTTTTATAACGGTCAGAAGAAGAAATTGTGAATCAGTAAATTGTTTTGACGATATTTAAATAAGAAGTTTTTATAACGGTCAGAGGAATAAATTATGAATCAGTCAACTCTTTTGGCGATATATAAATAAGAAGTTTTTATAACGGTCAGAAGAAGAAATTGTGAATCAGTCAATTGTATTGACTATATTTAAATAAGAAGTTTTTATAACGGTCAGAAGAAGAAACTGTGAATCAGTCAATAAATTGTGTATCATTCACATGTTTTGACAATATTTATAATGAGCGAGTAATAAAAGTTTAACGGTCAAAAAAATATTTGTATTAATAAAAATAATTTGTGAGTGAGAAACAAAACATTAAAATATTTAAAATAAACAAAGAATCCGAAGAGAAAAAAAAAGTAAGTAGTTTTTATTTAATAAAAGCCTCCCATGATCGTAACACCAAATATGAGGAAAAGTTCTCAAGCGAAAAATTATTGAGAGAACTTGGAATCAATTAAATGTAAAGAAATAAGAAGAGACCGTGAAACTACCTAAAGTATGACATACGGTACTATTAATTAGTTTCGACGGAATAGTAAAGGAAGAAATTATCTCATTAAGATTCTGAAAAGAGCTGACAGGAGTACATTCGACTTTATTTTTCCATAACAGTTCTGAGGTGCTTTTGCATCAAAAATCTTACAAAATTCTAACCTAAAAATAACTGTGTAAAAATCGGTGAATGACTCGATCCAAACTCTCCTCTGGAATTTGAAAGTGTAAGTATTGGAATGTCCTTTTACGAACTATTCTTCAAAACAACAGTTCTGGCAATTCTTTTTATATACAACTCAAAATGCACCCAAAGTGGATTAATTTGTATAATCAGTCAACCATATTTTTATACCAGTTTTACGGGTAATAAGTTCATTATCAACTTTGAACTCAACTAAAATGTAAATCGGATTAACTATTCAGTTAATAATTAAGTTCAAAATGTCACTAGAAAAAATTAGTCAATTGGTTTCAAATTGAATTCTTCTACTTAGCGCGGAACTCGGACCGAATTTAGCATCCGTGGTAAGGGTATTTATAGGATGTTGTCGAACAACATACAAAATTCTTTCGCCAGAAGAGCAAACAATTTCGTGTCTCTTTTCCACATCAGATTTCGTGGACGAGCTGCCGCCATTTTAATAAATATTTCGACAGAAAATTTTTCAGTTTTCTTAAATACGGTTCAAGGCAAGTTAATTGAACGCAAACCATATGGTATATTGTTGAAAGAGCTACAAAACTCCAGGCAACTTACTCACGGTCTCTACGCAATAGAAGGAATAAAGCCTGGCACAAATACTTAATACCACGTGAACATAGAGACTTTTCCACCTACTCTGCCGTGCTCAATGAATTCAAAGTACTTTCTATGGAGCTGTATAATTCCCACATTGACAAGATGAGATCTAGTCTTTCCATGGACCCTCACTGCTTCTGGAAATTCGTTAATAGTAAAAAGAAAACAAATGGATATCCGTCTTCGCTAAATTATTTGGATAGTTCATCCAACGATCCATCAATTATTGCTAATCTCTTTCCTAATTTTTTTGCGGAAACTTTCAACGAGGACAATTTTGAACCGGATACGAAATACTTTGAGCATTTGAATGAGTACCCCAAGACTTCCCTCACTAATATTAATATTGACGTATCCTTAGTTGCTGATAATATTAACATTTTAGACGATGATTACTCACCTGGCCCTGTCGGTATTCCTGCCATCATCTTAAAAAAATGCAGTAACAACAACACGGTTTTTTGAAGGGTAAGTCTACGATCACTAGCTTAGTTGAACTTGTCTCTTTTTCGACGTATTCCATGAAAAAGGGCAATAATGTTGATTGTATAACTACAAACTTCAGCAAAGACGTTGATCATTTATTTCATCAAGTGATTTTGTTTAAGTTTAGTGCCCTTGGTTTTCCGGGTTTTTTTATCGCTTGGATTCAATCCTATCTCCAGGGAAAGAGTTATCAAGTACTTTTCCGTTCTTCCAAATTTAAGTTTTATACTGCAACATGTGGCGTCCCTCAAGGCAGCCATTTGAGACCAATTTTTCTCGTTCTTACAATTAATGATGTGTCCTCCGTAATTAAGTACTCTAAAATTTCTAACTTTGGGGACGATATGACGATCTATAAAGAAATAAGTAACTTAAATGACCCTCTGTATCTCCAGAGCGATTTAAATAGTTTGGTGATCTGGTGTTGTAAAAATAATTTGGCGTTCAACAGCGACTAATGTAAGGTGTAACGGGCACATCAAAATTTTGATGGCCTGACTTCTTCCAAGAAGTTCTCTATAAATTTTCTTCTTTTGTTTTTTATATACATATATATCCTAAAAAGATAGAAAGAATAAATTTCATGGTAAAAGATGTCCAAAAATGTCCATGTCAATTGATGTTTATCTTAAAAAAAAAGAGACAATTACTGGGTGATATTTTTATTTTTAGGAAAAGAATGATACGAGAATGGATCCGTAACAGATGAATCGGGTGAATCCTAGTGTGATATCAGCCAGAGGAGCCTGAAAAGAAGAGAAATTAAATGAATGTAAAAAAAAAAAATTAAATGTGAAATAACTAAGAATTATTATTACCTGAATTGTTTTTTTTATTTGGATGATGTTAAATCTAGAAAGTAGAAAAAAAAAATTAGAACAGCGAGAAATGACGGTTCCGGGAATTCACCTTATTCAGATATCGCCTGTCAGATTCGGCCAGAAGTCGATTGTGGTATGTACTCTATGTTCCACACGTGTTGTGATACATCATCTTGATCAGGGAACTTTGGTGAATCGCTCTACCTGAAAAAAAAAAATAATTTTATAAAATATGAAAATTTTATGTGATTTTGGGCGAGTTTAACCTCAATTTTTGACAAATGATTTTCACTTAATTTTGGACTGATGGAGGCCCAATAAAGTGAAAGCACCCGGTTTGAACGAAAAAGAAGCTCAAAATCTATAAGGCGGTCAAGAAAAGGCTCAAACATAAATTTTTATTTGTATTATTTTTGAAATTTTAAATAAAAAAGGAAGAATGTACCAGTTTTTTTTAGCGGTGATAGGCACCGTACAAAATGAAAAGGAAAAATTAATTTTAAAAGTAAAAAAAACAGAAAAAAAAAGAAAAATGAAAAGCAGAATGGACACTAAATTCGCAATGGAATATGTTGTAATAATATGTAAATTTTTTTATCACCATTTTGACACATATCCTGTGAAGTTCAAACAACAAACAAATACCGAAAATTTGACTCAGAACAGTTAATTTGAAGATTATAAAAAGGAGAGCGCAACAATGCAAAAAGTGAGTTATTGTTGTAAAATCTCTCGTGTAAGGTTAACCCCTGCCCAAATGAAAAACTATTCTTTTTCATTGTGCAAGAAAAAAAAATGGCATTTTTATTTTAAATTTTCATTCAATTTTCGCAATTTTTTGTTGTTGTTAAGTTATATATTGCGATTATAAAGTTTATTTTCGGTTTTGTTTTTTGTTGTTTGAGTTTTTTTATTGAGATTTTGATTTTCTTTTTTCGAGTTTTTTTTTTGAGTTTTTGTAAAACCTAAAACAAAGAAAAAAGGAAGGCAGGAAAACTTACCAAGGTCAACTTGAAGTCAGCTGATCATCCAGATCGTGAGAACTGGAACAAACAAACACACACACACACAACCAACTCTCAAACTAAGTTTTTTTTTGTTTACAAATAAACAATATTGTTTTTTTTTAATTTTTTTAAAATAAACCACAACAACCGAAAAGTTCGTTAAAACTTCGCGAGTTCTAGTTTTTTCTTATTATTTCCTTAAAATTTTTTTTTACTTAAACACTTATAATTTGTGAAATAAAAAAATTTTTTTATTTTAAATGAAATGTAAACACGCGAAATTTTGCAAAAATGTAAACATCGCATTAAACGTCAACAAAAATAATAATTTGGCATTGCCAAGTGAACAAAATTTTTGTTGTTCAATGTTTGCCGCACCGCAAAGTCGACGCAACAAGTCGTTAACATTTTTTCGTTAAATTTTTAGCCTAGGGTGCCGGTTTAACGTTGGGTGTGCCGCCCACGCTAATTCTTTTATGTTCTTCTTCTTTTATTTTATTGGTTTTTCTTGAATTTTGAAATTTTCGATTGATTTATTTGAAATTTTTTTTGTTTTTTTTGAATTTTGAAATTTTCTATTGTATTTTTAGAGTGATATTAGATTTTTCTTTATGCAGTTTTTTTTTATTTTTTTGAGAAAGAAATTCTTTAGTGAATTTTAAATAAAAACATATAGTAACTTAGAGCCTATAGACGATTTTTCGATGCCCTTTGGTAGAAATAGGACAGAAAAAGAGTCAAATCTAACAGTATTTCAAGGTTTTTTCTTCATAATTTTGTTTCCTCTTTTCAAAATTTCTTCTAATTTGCAGGTAACCTAGATCCTAATAGGACAAATTCAATCCACAAATCAGTATGTTAGTTTTTAAAGTACACCAAAAAAAGTTTATGGACAAACTTATTTTCTCCTAGGATTATTTCTTTCTCCACTATCCTTGGGCCGATTTTGCTCAAATTTAACATGGTATTTAACCAATATAATTAATTTAAACAAAATTGATTCAGAAATTTTCCAGGTAAATCCGAGAAACCATGTAAAAGAACGACAAAACTTTCTGGTCACCCTCGTTTTTGCTTAATAACTTCCCTCCCCTTCGGTCGATTTGGCTGAAATGCAATAACGCATCATAAAAAAAAATAAAACAAACAAATTTTCATATACTGAATTGTTATACCCTATGGTAGGTACTACCAGAGGGTATATTAGTTTTGTCACTAAGTGTGTAACGCATAGAAATAATCATCGTAGAAAAATTTCAAGGGTGTGGTTGTGTAGGGAATCAAAAGTTACATCGATTTATGCATATCCATCCGTCCGTCCATCCGTCCGTAGGCAAGATAACTCAAAAACGCGTTATCCGATTTTGATGAAATTTAGAATATAAATTAGTTCCTCCTTAGCTGGAATTGGTATTCTATTTCAGCAAAATCGACCGGTAGGGAGGGAAGCTATTAAGCAAAAACCAGGGTGACCAGAAAGTTTTGTCGGTTTTTTTATATGGTTTTTCGGATTTAATTCAAAAATTTGTCAATCAATGTTGTTTAAATTATTTATGTTGATTAAATAGGTAAATAAACGGTACCATGTTAAATTTGAGCAAAATCGGTCACAGCATAGTGAAGAAAGAAATAATCCTACAAGAAGATAAGTCTGTCCATAAAGTTTTTTTGATGTACTTTAAAAACTAATACACCGATTTCGATAAAATTTACAGATTATATTTATGCTAGTATGGTCTCAGTCATCTGCAAATTAAAGCGGATTTTGAGAAGAGGAAAGAAGTTTATCACGAAAAAACCTTGAAATATTTTTAGTTTTGACTGTTTTTCTGTTCCGTTTCTACCATAGGGCATCAAAAAATCGGCTATAGGCCGATTTTAAGTTACTATATGTTTTTTAATACAAAATTGTATCTGCCTTTTAACAAAAATAACTTATTGTTGTTTAAAGGCAAATGCAATTTTGTTCTTGCAGGAGGAAATAATTGTAAGTAATAAAACTTAACACATACACCTCCACTGAAGTGATCAATGTAAATTGAGGGTTTTGGATACATGAAATAAGACCGAAACATCAGAACCGTGTCAACATGTTGCGGACTTATTGCAAGTACAAAATCAAAACCAAAATAAATTTATACACTTTATTGTTATTAGCCAAAGTTCTCATTGTAAAAATGCTCTATCGACAAAAGAAATATTTGAATTTCAAAATAGCAGTTAATTAAGAAATTGCGAAATTCAAATATTGAAATTAATAGAATCGGGAAATTGCAGAATAATGCAATAATTCGCAAAAATATTAAATATCTAGAACAATGGGTGCAAAGGTTGGAACTTTCCGCCCATAAAAGACAATGGTAAAATTACCAAAAGTCAGTTAATTATCGGATAAACGCGTACGACTTAAAATCAAAGTCGTTAAGGTTTTAAGTAAAAAGGCAAGTTAAAAGTTATTATTGCGTTACTAAAAAACGCGAACGAAAAGTTAGTGATTAATAATTGATCAAGGAAAAAAAGCGAAAAGCCACAAAATTTCAAGTGGGTAAATAGGAAGTTTTTATAACAAGCAAAGTAGAAATTACGAACCAGTCAATTGTTTTGACGATATTTAAATAAGAAGTTTTTATAACGGTCAGAAGAAGAAATTGTGAATCAGTCAATTCTTTTGACGATATTTAAATAAGAAGTTTTTATACCGGTCAGAAGAAAAAATTGTGAATCAATCAACTGTTTTGGCGATATTTAAAAAAGAAGTTTTTATAACGGTAAGAAGAAGCAATTGTGAATGAGTCAATTGTTTTCACTATATTTAAATAAGAAGTTTTTATAACGGTCAGAAGAAGAAATTTTGAATCAGTCAATTGTTTTGACTATATTTAAATAGGAAGTTTTTATAACGGTCAGAAGAAGAAATTGTGAATCAGTCAATAAATTGTGTATCATTCAAATGTTTTGACAATATTTATTATAAGAGAGTAATAAAAGTTTACCAGCCGAAAAATATTTATATTAATAAAAATAATTTGTGAGTGAGAAACAAAACATTAAAATATTTAAAATAATTTGCTTATTTTAAATATTTCGATCCAAAGAAAACAAAAAAGTAAGTTGTTTTTATTCAATAAAAGGCTCCCATGATCGTGACACCAAATATGAGGAAAAGTTCTCAAGACGAAAATTATTAAGAGAGCTTTGAATCAATTAAACGTTAAGAAATTAAAAGAGACCGTAAAACTACCTAAAGTAGGACATACGGTACTATTAATTAGTTTCGACGGAGTAGTAACGGAAGGAATTATCTCATTAAGATTCTGGAAAGAGCTAACGGAAGTACATTGAACTTTACTTTTACATAACAGGGAGTTGAAAAAAAAACGCAAACACCACACAAAAAAAAGAAGCGCAAGCAAAGTAAATATTTTTTTTGTAACAGAATACAAAAGTGTTTTTAACAATCTGAAAAATAATAAAAAAAAATATAGAACAAAAAAAAACAAAAAATGTTGACCAACAATTTTTTTTTATTTTAAAAAAAGTAATTATTATGTATTTCAGGTACCGAAAATGCGGCGCGATAAAATATATACATTAAAATGACAGCTCCTAGCAAATCCAATCAGATGGTCTTCTTCCAAAACGACCACCGTCCCGGCTCGTCGCACCCATTTGTTTTTTAAAATCCTATCGTCATCGGTATAGGTAGTCACCATGACTTTCTGAAAAAAATAACATAAATAAGTATATGTAAAACAAAAACAAAAGAGAAGGGAAAAACAAAACAAAAACAGATATGAAAAACTTACCTCTCGCGACATATATGTAATATGAAGATATACGGGAGCTACAACTTCATAAATCACTGCTTCCAATTAGGGAACTCATCCCCAAACTATGTACTGGCCCGGTCCTAAAGCAAAGGAAATTCAGCGGCTATATTGTATATATATTTTCTGGAACTGATGGTAGTCACCATTTCAACCAATACTTTTATACGCATAAAGATGCAAAATTGACATTTTTTTTATAACATTAATATTTTAAATTTATTATTTTTGTAAAATCACCGAAATCCGCCACTATCCTATATAATCCATTTTTAAATATAAAATAAAAAACGCAAAGGGCAATGACCATTAAAATTAAAACAACAAGGCTAGCATAAAAGAATTAAATAAATACAACAGAGTAATGATTAAGAAAGGTAAATTTAAAAAATATTCTAAATTTGGAAAACTATTTTTTATAGAAACTAGGGAGCTCCGCCCCCTCCTCGCTACGCTCACCAACCCCCATCATTACTGATACAAAAGCTAAAAATTAGTATACTTTCAAAAAAAAGGAAACAAAAAAAATTAAATTTTACGATCACATCCTCAAATTATTATATATAATAGAGAGAAGAAGATAGAGAGAGAGAGAAAAAAAGTAATATTTTATACTTTCAGAAAAAAAAACAAAAAAAAAATAAACTAAAAAAATAAAATATTACTACGTCGTAAAACTGTTATATATGTGGAACCCTCGGGGTTCCAAGAATTATTTTGGACGTATCAACGAGCAACTCACGAAGTTTACTCGGAATAAATCGACAATTGATTCGGATATAACTATTTATTATTTGCAAAACAAATTTCGATAATTTATAAAGGACTTATTTTAGTTTAAATAGAAAAGTGTGTGTACTAAAACTATGAATTATATTCGTAAAAGTGAAAAATGATTTTGATATAAAAGTACATGAAATTGTGTTTATGATTCGAAGAGCACCACAGTACTCCCCGGCTAATATAAGTTATATTATTGCAGGAAATCGTATTGGTTTCTTAGTGGTTCGTTTTGGAAACCTGTTGGTTTGCGTTTGGTCGTTTGTTGGTTCGTTTGATGGTTGATGAAATGATGTGTCAGCTGTGTTCTCTGTTTAATCGTCAATCAACAAGTAAGCTGGTTTAAGGCGGTCGAGTGTTATGTTGAGTTTCCTAAGCTTGGTTTTAATTGTAAAGAACTTTTCCTTTCGTTCGAGGACTTCGAACGGTCATTGGTCATTACGGATGAAAACATGAGTACATTTCTGCAATTCCGGATGCAAGTATGCGGTTAGTTTAGTGTGATATTTGATTGGTGTTGGTCGTAATGAGTCCATCGTTTGGTGAAGCTGTTGAAGCAGTTCGTATGGTGTTCCGTGTGACCGAGTTGGTTCTATAAATTCTGCAGGAATTCTAATTGTTGAACCGTAGAGGAGTTCTGCTGGTGAGGCCTGTAGGTCGTGTTTATAAGCGGTCCTAAGACCGAGTAAGATCAGCGGCAGATGGTTGGTCCAGGTCTCTTTTCCGGTTGACAGAATTGCTGATTTTAGTGTTCTGTGCCAACGTTCTATGAGCCCATTAGCTTGAGGGTGGTAAGCTGTCGTTCGGATGTGCTTAACTCCTAATATTTTGAACAATTCGTTTAAAAGGTGGGACTCAAATTGACGTCCTTGGTCTGTTGTGATGAACTGTGGGCAGCCGTATCGGGCTATCCAATTTGCTAGTATGGCCTTGGTGACGG
Organism: Xylophagus ater; assembly: GCA_963422695.1. NCBI lineage: Eukaryota > Metazoa > Arthropoda > Insecta > Diptera > Xylophagidae > Xylophagus > Xylophagus ater. The sequence goes on from OY730480.1 coordinate 41,170,527, forward strand.
TCTCTAAGGTCATATCGGGTATTGGTACAGCTTCTGGCCATCTGGTGAAATGGTCGATCATTGTGAGGCAGTATCGTTGACCATTATGAAGCGGTAGTGGTCCAATAAGATCAATATTAATATGATCGAAGCGTCTATTCGGTGGTTTATATTGCTGCAACGGTAATTTAGTGTGACGGTGGATTTTTGGTCGTTGACAACGAAGACAAATTTGTACGAATTTGGCGGTATTTCTATGGATGTCTGGCCAAATAAATCGATCTGTTACTAGTTTAACTGTTGTCTTAACTCCTGGATGTGCCATGTAATGGATGTTTCTCATAATCTGAGTTCTGTATTGTTTTGGGAGGAATGGACGTATAGTTCGTGTTGATATATCGCACCAAAGTTCGCTCAAACTATGTGGAATTTTAATAAGTTTGAAATTTAATGACGTTGTATTACCTTTACGTAAATCGTTGATTTCAGGATCGTTCTTTTGCGCTTCGGCCAGTTGCGTGAAATCAATTTCGGTAGAGATTTCGTTGATTCTTGATAACATGTCGGCGGTTGTGTTGTCTTTACCTTCAATATGTCGAAAATCGGTTGTAAATTGACTTATGCAATCTAATTGTCTTTGTTGCCGTGGCGTCGCTTTTTCGGTCGATTGTTGGTATACGAAGACTAATGGCTTATGATCCGTTAGTACGTGAAACGGTCTTCCTTCGAGCATGAAACGGAAATGTTTAATTGCTTTATAGATTGCCAATAGTTCTCGGTCGTAAGTGCTATATTTTTGTTCTGTTGTCGTGATTTTCTTTGAAAAGAAACCTAACGGTTGAGTTCCTTTGGAGGTTGTTTGGTTTAAAACGGCGCCGATTGCGTAATTGGATGCATCAGTTTCTAGTGATAGTGTGGAATCGTGCCGAGGATGAGCTAAAATGGCGGCGTTGGGTAATTCCTTTTTGCACTTTTCGAAAGCAGCTTCTTGTTCGATGTTCCATGCGAGTGGTGTTTTATCGTTGCGTTTATTTCCTGGTATCATTGCTGCTAATATTCTTTGGTATTCAGCGGCATGCGGTAGAAATTTGTGTTAAAAGTTGACTGTAGCCAGGAATTTTTTAAGTTGCTGAGCTATTGACGGCTTTTCGAAATTTCTTACTGTTTCGGCTCGGTCGGGTAATGGCTGGATTCCAGTGCTAGTGATTAAGTGTCCCAAAAACTTTAGTTCGATAACACCAAATTCGCATTTAGCGGGATTTATTGTAAGACCAAATTCTTGTAAACGTTTCAAAACTGTTCTAAGATGATTTCGATGTTCGATGCGGTTCCTTGATGCAATGAGGAGGTCATCATTGTAGGCGAATACGGAATCCAATCCTCGTAATGTTTCGTGTATGAGTCGCTGGAAGGATTGTGCAGCATTCCTTAGTCCGAAGGACATGAACAAATATTCGTAGAGGCCGAAGGGGGTTATGATAGCTGTTTTGGAGACATCGTCTGGATGAACTGGCAACTGATGATATGCTTTATGTAGATCGATTTTACTGAAGATTCTTTTGTCGCCAAGCATTGATGAGCAGTCCTGAATGTAGGGTATTGGATACCGATCGGGTATGGTTTGAGCGTTTAATGCACAATAATCGCCACACCGTCGCCAGGTGCCATCTGATTTCCTTACCATATGCAATGGACTTGCATAATTACTGCAGGACCGTCGGACTATCTTAGCTCGCAAAAGGTAATCAAGCTCGTCCTTAGCAATTTTTAATTTGACTGGATCCAGTTTGCGGGCTCGTGCGAAAACAGGTTGACCTGTAGTTTCGATGCGATGTTGCGTATTGTACTTACGTTGTGATGTCACCGCAGATAGATGTGTGATGTCTTTGAACTCGGCTAATAAATCGGCATATTCCTCTTTTTCGTTGAAAGTTCGAATCTGGATTTGGTCCGCTTGAGATAAGGTGCCTGAGGTTTTAAGTTGCGTATGATTGTCTATTAGTAGGTTTCGTTTTATATCAATCAGTAGGCCATAATGCTGGATGAAATCTACTCCTATTATTGGGATGCGTACACCGGCGATGATGAAGTCCCAATCAAAATTCCGTCGTAACCCAAAGTCTATTTGTAAGCGTTTTGTTTCAAAAGTGTTGATTTCTGAACAGTTTGCGGCGTATAATTTGGTGCTTGTTGGTTGTTGTGTGAAGGCGAGATATTTCGGTAATACGGAAACATCTGCTCCAGTGTCTATTAAGAATGATGTGGCGGATTTTCTGTCGTAGTTTGACAGTCCATTAACGTTAGTGACCGCCAATAATTTGTCATTAACGTTTATATTTGCATTACTCAGAGTTGTCATCCTTGCCTTTGTCATATCTGCAAGGAGGTGTGCAGTTTCCGCTTCGGGCCCCAAATGTGTAATGGTACCAGCAAACATACGAGTCGCTAGGTGATTGATTGTGTTGCCTTCGAGTTGAAAGATTTTTCTCTTGACTTTTATTATTTTTACGACCTCGTCCCGACCACATTTTGTCGAAACGTTTGGTTAATTCGTTTAGTGATAGTCGTAATTAATCGAATTCGGTTGTAACTGCTGAGCAATTTGGAGGTCGGTGTTCTGTTGGACAAATGTTGAGTTGTAGATTTAACGTGTCAGCGATGGAATCGGCGATTTTTAAATATTCCTCTGGTTTACCCGTACAGGCGGCGACCGCTACTTGAGCGAGAATTGGAAGTCGCTTCATCCATATATTTTTAATGGCTGTCTCGGACATAGCATCGCCTGCCAAGCGCATCATTTCTGCGTAAAGTTGACTGGGTCGTTGGTCTCCTAGCACTGAGTCGTTGAGAAGATGATTTAAACGACGTTGTTGGCTTTCTGTACAGAAGTTGATTATTTTAGCAAAGTCGTATTTGTTTGTTTCTGGGACGTAATTCAAGCTCAAGAACCAGCCTCCCATGTTTCGTTTATCCAACACTGGCATGTTGATCTTGGCTGTCATCTTGTTGATTTCGTATGCTGAAGAATTTGGATTCAAACCTCCTGAAGTGTTGTCGTCCAATGCGGTTGCGGAGTCTCGCTGGATATTGTTGTCTACGGGAACTTCTTGTGTCGAGTTGGCTGCTGGCGTAGTCATTCCCCTGGTTTCGTCTTAGTTGATTGAAGATCTCTCGATTTCAAGAGGAGCTGTTTCAGTGAAGTGAAAACCTTGGCGGGTGAAATCACGTCGGGGTCACCAAATGTGGAACCCTCGGGGTTCCAACATTTATTTTGGAGGTATCAACGAGCAACTCACGAAGTTTACTCGGAATAAATCGACAATTGGTTCTGATATAACTATTTATTATTTGCAAAACAAATTTCGGTAATTTACAAAGGACTTATTTTAGTTTAAATAGAAAAGTGTGTATACTAAAACTATGAATTATATTCTTAAAAATAAAAAATGATTTTGATATAAAAGTATATGAAATTGTGTTTGTGAGTCGAAGAGCACCATATATATTATAGCGAGATATATTAGCTTATAAGAAATATGTTACAAAATTGTATCTCCTTTTTCAACTAGATAGTTGTATCCTGTTTAAAAAGTAAATATAATTTTGCTATTGTAAAAGGGAATAGGAAATAGGATAAACCAAAACACCTTTTGAATATGTGTAATACTAGGTTACCCAATAAGTTCGCGGAACAGAAATGAAAAAACATAGTTATAGTTGTAAAAATGGCTTTATTATGCAGTATACTTTCCCTGAACTTCAATGCACTTGTTCCAATGATTCTCCAATTTAAGGATTCCATCCCTGAAATGAAAATGCGGGAGGCCTCCAAAATACGCCTCTACAGCTGCTATGAACTCTTCATTTGATGGTAAGCGTTGTCCGCACATGAAATTTTTCAGGTTAGGGAATAGATGGAAGTCACTAGGAGCCAAATCTGGCGAAAACGGTGGATGTGCTAACAATTCGTACTTTAACTTCGTGATTTTTGCAATGGTTTTCTGACCTTTGTGATCTCGTGCATTGTCTGGGTGGAAAATGATTTTTTTCTTCTTTAAACCCGGTCTTTTCTCACGAATGTTTACATCCAGCTGATCTAAGAGGTTACAATAATACTCAGATTTAATGGATTTGCCAGTTTGAAGATAATCCACTAACAAAACTCTTTTGCTATTCCAAAAAACTAATGACATAATCTTCTTCACAGATCTTTGGCCTTTAAGCCGTTTTGGAGCCGAGTTATCGGTTTCACTCCACTCTTTTGATTCTGCTTTCGACTAGGGATTATAGTGATAGACCCAAGTCGCATCTATTGTGATGAATCGGCGCACAAAATCCACTTTAACCTTTCGAAAACGTTCCAAATGTTGTTGAGAAAGTCGCATTCGCATGTGTTTTAGTTCCATTGTTAATAATTTTAAGTTTATTTAAGGTTACCAAAGAAAATAATATTCATCGAAAATGCCAACTTTTGGTTCAAACGCAATAAAATTTAAACGGAAAAGTTCGTGACATAAAATTGTTCTAGAATAAAAGAAAGTTTTGAAATTAATTGTACAAAATTACAATTGGTTTCGAAACAAATAATTTATCTAGAACAAAACGAAAGCTAAGCAACTGGAAAACTGCATACTAAATTGCATCCGATTTCGAAATATATTCTTAATTAAAATAAAACCTAGTTTTCGAGTTCTAATGGTAAGAACAAAAAAATTACCCAAAAAAGCAAGCGAACGACAAAAACGCAAAGGTCGGAATTTTCAATGATATACAAAGTCAATGGTAAAAGTTAAAACAGTTAGTAGTAGATAAAATTTTAAAAAACGTGGTCACTTGCTTTCCGTTAAGCGATTTTTGATAAAATTAAAGTTTATAAAACTGAAGAATTTTAAAAGAAAGATATAAGAGTTTTTTTTGTGATTAAGTAAAGTTTGTTTGAGTTTTTTGAGACTAAGGAAAGTTTGGAAAACTGAAGAATATTAAAAGAAGGATATAAGAGGTTTGTGTGATTAAGTAAAGTTTGTAAAACTGTAGAATTTTAAAAGAAAGATATACCATTTTTTTTGTGATTAAGTAAAATTTGTTTGAGTTTTTTGATATTAAGAAAAGTTTGTAAAACTGAAGAATTTTAAAAGAACAATATAAGAGTTTTATTTGTGATTAAGTAAAGTTTGTAAAACTGAAGAATTTTAAAAGCAAAATATAAGAAGTTTTTGCGATTAAGTAAAGTTTATAAAACTGAAGAATTTCAAAAGAATGGTGTAAGAGTTAAGTAACGTTTGTAAAACTGAAGAATTTTATAAGGAAGGTATAGGAGTTTTTTGTGAATTAGTGTATTTTATAAAACTAAAGTATTTTAAAAGAAAGATATAAGAGTTTTTTTGTGATTAAGTAAAGTTTCGAAAACTGAAGAATTTTAAAAGAAAGATTTAAGAGTTTTTTGTGAATAAGTAAATTTTGTTTGAGTTTTTTGATATTAAGATAAGTTTGTAAAACTGAAGAATTTTAAAAGAACAATATAAGTGTTTTATTTGTGATTAAGTAAAGTTTGTAAAACTAAAGAATTTTATAAGGAAGGTATAGGAGCTTTTTGTGAATTAGTGTATTTTATAAAACTGAAGTATTTTAAAAGAAAGATATAAGAGTTTTTTTGTGATTAAGTAAAGTTTCGAAAACTGAAGAATTTTAAAAGAAAGATTTAAGAGTTTTTTGTGAATAAGTAAATTTTGTTTGAGTTTTTTGATATTAAGAAAAGTTTGTAAAACTGACGAATTTTAAAAGAACAATATAAGTGTTTTATTTGTGATTAAGTAAAGTTTGTAAAACTGAAGAATTTTAAAAGCAAAATATAAGAAGTTTTTGCGATTAAGTAAAGTTTATAAAACTGAAGAATTTCAAAAGAAAGATATAAGAGTTTTTTTGTGATTAAGTAAAGTTTCGAAAACTGAAGAATTTTAAAAGAAAGATTTAAGAGTTTTTTGTGAATAAGTAAATTTTGTAAAACTGAAGAATTTTGTAAAAAAAGTAATAAGTAAATCGTGTTTAAAAACATGGAGGTGTTTTGTTCTGCTTTAGCTTAGTGTTCGATAATTTGCGTAAATGCCAAGTGATAATAAAAGCAGAATATTATGTAAGTTTTCTTTTGAATTACACCATTTTTATATAAACAACGCCATACAACCTGACAAAGATCGCATGTCACCTCCCAGTCGTATTCTCTCACGTCGAGAACGAGAAAGTTTTATATGAACTCTCAAAAGAGGCAAATATTTTCTGAGAGTTTTGCTCAAACATATAATAAATTCGTGCGGTGAAACATCCAAGAAATTTTAATAAGTTTCGACAGCATAAATAAAAATACAACAATTCTTGCTAAATTCAGTTCAAATTCTGGAAAGCGCCAAGGTAGAGATCCGTCAAAGGACTTTTACATAACAGTGGCGCAACTGTGTAGTTTCTGAGGTGCTTTTGCATTATCAGTTTTAGAAAATTCAAACCAAAAAATTAACTGCGTAAAAGTCCAGCAAATGACTCAACCACACTCTCCTCCGGAATTTGACGCTGAAAAGCTGGAACGTACTTGCGACAAAAAAATTAACGAATTGTCATTTGAAAACACTAGCGCGGATTATTATTATTTAACCCCGAGATTTGAAACAGGACACGCACGAAGCGGCCGTCCATTTGCAATATCTACACCCGTAAGAAATAATTTTTCTGAGAGAATAAGCCCTTGGCCAAATTTACTGAAGAAAAAACTAGATTTTAAGGCGGGTATATTAGAAAAAAAAAGTAGAAATAAGAGTATGGCAACACTGTCTAAAAACTCGTTTTGTCCAAATATAGTCTATTTTTGCACTAGTCGTAAAACTGAAAGGGCTCGTCCAATTATGATGAGATTTGCACAGTTCGTATATAAAGGTAGAAATCAGAACATATTAACTTTTCAACGGAATTCACTTCTGGTAACACTAATGCGCAAAACTTTTTTTTTAAAAATGTTGTGTTGGAAATATATAAACTTTCCTAATTCGCCCAATAATAGTCGGATTTGAATGAAACTTCGTACTTACATTTGGGATGGGCCAACTGAAAAGATAGCATATGTCTCCCCCGATGGGGGTTGTGGGGGCAAAAATAGGAAAACTTCAATAATTCATTCAATAATGGGCGGATTTTCTTAAAACTTGGTGTGTACAATCTGGATAGGCCAACTCGGTGGGGTTGCGAGAGTGCAAAATAAAAAAACCTTAATAATTCGGTCATTAGTAGTCACATTTTCATGAAACTGGGAAGGTACATTTAGAATAGGCGAAATGAATATTTTGTGACATTATCGGGAAAGTTCCATAGTGGAACTTTTTCTTTTATTTTTATACACAAATTATTTTTTTAGATAAACAAAAAAGGGAGAAAAGTGAATTCCAGTAATGACAAGGGTTCAATTTTCTAGCGAAAACGGAATATCAACATTTTGCTATTATTTAATCGCATCTGGCTAAATTAAATCCAATGAAATAATATTTAATATTGGTAGCGGCCATACGTTTTACTGACAATTGTAATTCGCTCGTTAAGGCCAATCTCCACACAGCCGACATCCTACTTCTGATAAAAGTATGGGATAGCCCTATACAAAGATTGTTTGAATAGAAAGGGAGAAAACAATCATCCTACAAATTTTCTCGGCTTCTGCATTTTCCATTTCCCCAACTTATTTTCGATCTGGAGATGATTCCCCTCAAAAACAGATGAAGATGTTTATCTGATTTATGGCTATATCATCTGCGGGGGCATACTCTCACAATAATCACACACGATGCCGTCGCACACTACCAATTTTTCCATAATATTATAAATTGTATAAATTGCAAAACTCCATCTCTTTGTAGTTTTCTGAGTTTTCCCGTCGGAATAGGATGTCGGTTGTGTGGAGATTGGCCTTCAGGCATTGCCTAGTATAGTATGAATGTAGGAATTATTTAATCTTCTAAAATTTGTTTTTTTAATTGTAATTTCTAAAATTTTTTTTGTACACAACAAAACCAGTGTATAATTTTGGTTTTCGTCGATTTTTGACTTTATTTTTTTTGGTTCTATTTTTTTTTTAATACAATTTTTTTTATTAATGTGAAAGTAGTACTCTCTTATAAAATAAAACTAGTGTTTTATTTTTTTTAAATTTTTTTTGCTTTTTTGGCTTAAATTTATTTATTCTGTTTAAACCAAATTGAATTCAATAAAAGAAAAGTTTATTTGTTTGTACTGAAAATATTTATTTTATTGATTTAATTTTTGCATGAAATGCGGAGACTAACGATGCCCTAGAGCAAAATTGAAAGAAGCGGAGGGGTGATCTACTTGCGGCAAGGTTGAGGAGCAAATCATGAAAATAGGATGTGAATCATCTTACTTGAGTCTTTTTTTTTTGCTATGGTGTTTTTCAGTTTTAATAGCACACTATCTAGCATGTGAGTCGCTGGACTAACTCTGGCCATTAGCCCTGAGATACCCGGCAAAAGTGTGCAGAACCGGTAAGCTCACATGAAAACCCAATAAAAATTTTAGTCAATTAGTTAGTCTCCGTGTTGGAATGCTTTCCTTGGTAAGCGTTCTTCGGAACAAGTCAGCGTTCTCTTGTTGGTATTCATTTCTAGTAGGCGTTCTTCGTAATAATTTAGCGCGCACAGTCTTTCCCCTTTCGTATATTTTTCTAGTAGGCATTCTTCGGTATAACTTAGCGCCCACATATTGCTTCCACGTAGTTATTCGCACAGTCTTTCCCCTTTGGTATTTTTTGCTAGTAAGTATTCTTCGGTATAACTTAGCGTTCACATATGTTTCCCCGTTCAAATTCTTTCCTTGGTAAGCGTTCTTCGGAACACCTTAAAACTCGCATTGCGCTTCCTCGTTAGTATTCTTTCCTTGGTAGTCGTTTTTCGGAATAACTTAGCGCTTGTATAGCCCTGCTTTGATCTTATTCATTTCTGGTAGGCATTCGGAATAATTTATCGTTACCTTGTTTGTATCCTTCTTTGGTATGCACTCTTCGGAATAACTTAGTGTCTACCTGTACATAGTGTTTAACCGTTATTATTCTTTCAGTGGTAGGCGTTCTTCGGAAGAACTTAAAGTTCATAGATCGTTTACTCGTTAGTGTCCTTTCATTGGTAGGCGTTCCTCGGAACGACTTTACGCTCGCATAACGCTTCCACGTTGCAATAATTTCCTTTGTAGGCTGTCTTCGGAACAAATTAGCGCTGATTTAGCGCTTCCCCGTTGGTTTTGTTTCTGGTACTCATATTTCGGAATAACTTAGCGCCCACATAGCATTTCCCCGCTGTTTTCTTTTCATTGGTAGGCGTTCTTCGGAACAACTTAGCGCTCGCATAGCGCTGCCCCGATAGTATCCTTTGCTTGATAGGCGTTCTTCGGTATAACTTGGCGCTCATATAGCGTTTTTTTGTTGATATATATTTCTGGTAGGCGTTCGTCGTAATAATTTATCGTTCTTATCATAAAAATAGGATAAACTGAAACACATTTTGAAAATCTGGAATAATTTTAAGTTTATTTAAGGTTACCAAAGAAAATAATATTCATCGAAAATGCCAACTTTTGGTTCAAACGCAATAAAATTTAAACGGAAAAGTTCGCGACATAAAATTGTTCTAGAATAAAAGAAAGTTTTGAAATTAATTGTACAAAATTACAATTGGTTTCGAAACAAATAATTTATCTAGAACAAAACGAAAGATAAGCAACTGGAAAACTGCATACTAAATTGCATCCGATTTCGAAATATATAAGTCTTAATTAAAATAAAACCTAGTTTTCGAGTTCTAATGGTAAGAACAAAAAAATTACCCAAAAAAGCAAGCGAACGACAAAAACGCAAAGGTCGGAATTTTCAATGATATACAAAGTCAATGGTAAAAGTTAAAACAGTTAGTAGTAGATAAAATTTTAAAAAACGTGGTCACTTGCTTTCCGTTAAGCGATTTTTGATAAAATTAAAGTCTATAAAACTGAAGAATTTTAAAAGAAAGATATAAGAGTTTTTTTTGTGATTAAGTAAAGTTTGTTTGAGTTTTTTGAGACTAAGGAAAGTTTGGAAAACTGAAGAATATTAAAAGAAGGATATAAGAGGTTTGTGTGATTAAGTAAAGTTTGTAAAACTGTAGAATTTTAAAAGAAAGATATACCATTTTTTTTGTGATTAAGTAAAATTTGTTTGAGTTTTTTGATATTAAGAAAAGTTTGTAAAACTGAAGAATTTTAAAAGAACAATATAAGAGTTTTATTTGTGATTAAGTAAAGTTTGTAAAACTGAAGAATTTTAAAAGCAAAATATAAGAAGTTTTTGCGATTAAGTAAAGTTTATAAAACTGAAGAATTTCAAAAGAATGGTGTAAGAGTTAAGTAACGTTTGTAAAACTGAAGAATTTTATAAGGAAGGTATAGGAGTTTTTTGTGAATTAGTGTATTTTATAAAACTAAAGTATTTTAAAAGAAAGATATAAGAGTTTTTTTGTGATTAAGTAAAGTTTCGAAAACTGAAGAATTTTAAAAGAAAGATTTAAGAGTTTTTTGTGAATAAGTAAATTTTGTTTGAGTTTTTTGATATTAAGAAAAGTTTGTAAAACTGAAGAATTTTAAAAGAACAATATAAGTGTTTTATTTGTGATTAAGTAAAGTTTGTAAAACTGAAGAATTTTATAAGGAAGGTATAGGAGCTTTTGTGAATTAGTGTATTTTATAAAACTGAAGAATTTTAAAAGAAAGATATAGGAGTTTTTTTGTGATTAAGTAAAGTTTCGAAAACTGAAGAATTTTAAAAGAAAGATTTAAGAGTTTTTTGTGAATAAGTAAATTTTGTTTGAGGTTTTTGATATTAAGAAAAGTTTGTAAAACTGAAGAATTTTAAAAGAACAATATAAGTGTTTTATTTGTGATTAAGTAAAGTTTGTAAAACTGAAGAATTTTAAAAGCAAAATATAAGAAGTTTTTGCGATTAAGTAAAGTTTATAAAACTGAAGAATTTCAAAAGAAAGATATAAGAGTTTTTTTGTGATTAAGTAAAGTTTCGAAAACTGAAGAATTTTAAAAGAAAGAGTTAAGAGTTTTTTGTGAATAAGTAAATTTTGTTTGAGTTTTTTGATATTAAGAAAAGTTTGTAAAACTGACGAATTTTAAAAGAACAATATAAGTGTTTTATTTGTGATTAAGTAAAGTTTGTAAAACTGAAGAATTTTAAAAGCAAAATATAAGAAGTTTTTGCGATTAAGTAAAGTTTATAAAACTGAAGAATTTCAAAAGAAAGATATAAGAGTTTTTTTGTGATTAAGTAAAGTTTCGAAAACTGAAGAATTTTAAAAGAAAGATTTAAGAGTTTTTTGTGAATAAGTAAATTTTGTAAAACTGAAGAATTTTGTAAAAAAAGTAATAAATAAATCGTGTTTAAAAACATGGAGGTGTTTTGTTCTGCTTTAGCTTAGTGTTCGATAATTTGCGTAAATGCCAAGTGATAATAAAAGCAGAATATTATGTAAGTTTTCTTTTGAATTACACCATTTTTATATAAACAACGCCATACAACCTGACAAAGATCGCATGTCACCTCCCAGTCGTATTCTCTCACGTCGAGAACGAGAAAGTTTTATATGAACTCTCAAAAGAGGCAAATATTTTCTGAGAGTTTTGCTCAAACATATAATAAATTCGTGCGGTGAAACATCCAAGCAATTTTAATAAGTTTCGACAGCATAAATAAAAATACAACAATTCTTGCTAAATTCAGTTCAAATTCTGGAAAGCGCCAAGGTAGAGATCCGTCAAAGGACTTTTACATAACAGTGGCGCAACTGTGTAGTTTCTGAGGTGCTTTTGCATTATCAGTCTTAGAAAATTCAAACCAAAAAATTAACTGCGTAAAAGTCCAGCAAATGACTCAACCACACTCTCCTCCGGAATTTGACGCTGAAAAGCTGGAACGTACTTGCGACAAAAAAATTAACGAATTGTCATTTGAAAACACTAGCGCGGATTATTATTATTTAACCCCGAGATTTGAAACAGGACACGCACGAAGCGGCCGTCCATTTGCAATATCTACACCCGTAAGAAATAATTTTTCTGAGAGAATAAGCCCTTGGCCAAATTTACTGAAGAAAAAACTAGATTTTAAGGCGGGTATATTAGAAAAAAAAAGTAGAAATAAGAGTATGGCAACACTGTCTAAAAACTCGTTTTGTCCAAATATAGTCTATTTTTGCACTAGTCGTAAAACTGAAAGGGCTCGTCCAATTATGATGAGATTTGCACAGTTCGTATATAAAGGTAGAAATCAGAACATATTAACTTTTCAACGGAATTCACTTCTGGTAACACTAATGCGCAAAACTTTTTTTTTAAAAATGTTGTGTTGGAAATATATAAACTTTCCTAATTCGCCCAATAATAGTCGGATTTGAATGAAACTTCGTACTTACATTTGGGATGGGCCAACTGAAAAGATAGCATATGTCTCCCCCGGTGGGGGTTGTGGGGGCAAAAATAGGAAAACTTCAATAATTCATTCAATAATGGGCGGATTTTCTTAAAACTTGGTGTGTACAATCTGGATAGGCCAACTCGGTGGGGTTGCGAGAGTGCAAAATAAAAAAATCTTAATAATTCGGTCATTAGTAGTCACATTTTCATGAAACTGGGAAGGTACATTTAGAATAGGCGAAATGAATATTTTGTGACATTATCGGGAAAGTTCCATAGTGGAACTTTTTCTTTTATTTTTATACACAAATTATTTTTTTAGATAAACAAAAAAGGGAGAAAAGTGAATTACAGTAATGACAAGGGTTCAATTTTCTAGCGAAAACGGAATATCAACATTTTGCTATTATTTAATCGCATCTGGCTAAATTAAATCCAATGAAATAATATTTAATATTGGTAGCGGCCATACGTTTTACTGACAATTGTAATTCGCTCGTTAAGGCCAATCTCCACACAGCTGACATCCTACTTCTGATAAAAGTATGGGATAGCCCTATACAAAGATTGTTTGAATAGAAAGGGAGAAAACAATCATCCTACAAATTTTGTCGGCTTCTGCATTTTCCATTTCCCCAACTTATTTTCGATCTGGAGATGATTCCCCTCAAAAACAGATGAAGATGTTTATCTGATTTATGGCTATATCATCTGCGGGGGCATACTCTCACAATAATCACACACGATGCCGTCGCACACTACCAATTTTTCCATAATATTATAAATTGTATAAATTGCAAAACTCCATCTCTTTGTAGTTTTCTGAGTTTTCCCGTCGGAATAGGATGTCGGTTGTGTGGAGATTGGCCTTCAGGCATTGCCTAGTATAGTATGAATGTAGGAATTATTTAATCTTCTAAAATTTGTTTTTTCAATTGTAATTTCTAAAATTTTTTTTGTACACAACAAAACCAGTGTATAATTTTGGTTTTCGTCGATTTTTGACTTTATTTTTTTTTGGTTCTATTTTTTTTTTAATACAATTTTTTTTATTAATGTGAAAGTAGTACTCTCTTATAAAATAAAACTAGTGTTTTATTTTTTTAAAATTTTTTTTGCTTTTTTGGCTTAAATTTATTTATTCTGTTTAAACCAAATTGAATTCAATAAAAGAAAAGTTTATTTGTTTGTACTGAAAATATTTATTTTATTGATTTAATTTTTGCATGAAATGCGGAGACTAACGATGCCCTAGAGCAAAATTGGAAGAAGCGGAGGGGTGATCTACTTGCGGCAAGGTTGAGGAGCAAATCATGAAAATAGGATGTGAATCATCTTACTTGAGTCTTTTTTTTTTGCTATGGTTTTTTTCAGTTTTAATAGCACACTATCTAGCATGTGAGTCGCTGGACTAACTCTGGCCATTAGCCCTGAGATACCCGGCAAAAGTGTGCAGAACCGGTAAGCTCACATGCAAACCCAATAAAAATTTTAGTCAATTAGTTAGTCTCCGTGTTGGAATGCTTTCCTTGGTAAGCGTTCTTCGGAATAAGTCAGCGTTCTCTTGTTGGTATTCATTTCTAGTAGGCGTTCTTCGTAATAATTTAGCGCGCACAGTCTTTCCCCTTTCGTATATTTTTCTAGTAGGCATTCTTCGGTATAACTTAGCGCCCACATATTGCTTCCACGTAGTTATTCGCACAGTCTTTCCCCTTTGGTATTTTTTGCTAGTAGGTATTCTTCGGTATAACTTAGCGTTCACATATGTTTCCCCGTTCAAATTCTTTCCTTGGTAAGCGTTCTTCGGAACACCTTAAAACTCGCATTGCGCTTCCTCGTTAGTATTCTTTCCTTGGTAGTCGTTTTTCGGAATAACTTAGCGCTTGTATAGCCCTGCTTTGATCTTATTCATTTCTGGTAGGCATTCGGAATAATTTATCGTTACCTTGTTTGTATCCTTCTTTGGTATGCACTCTTCGGAATAACTTAGTGTCTACCTGTACATAGTGTTTAACCGTTATTATTCTTTCAGTGGTAGGCGTTCTTCGGAAGAACTTAAAGTTCATAGATCGTTTACTCGTTAGTGTCCTTTCATTGGTAGGCGTTCTTCGGAACGACTTTACGCTCGCATAACGCTTCCACGTTGCAATAATTTCCTTTGTAGGCTGTCTTCGGAACAAATTAGCGCTGATTTAGCGCTTCCCCGTTGGTTTTGTTTCTGGTACTCATATTTCGGAATAACTTAGCGCCCACATAGCATTTCCCCGCTGTTTTCTTTTCATTGGTAGGCGTTCTTCGGAACAACTTAGCGCTCGCATAGCGCTGCCCCGATAGTATCCTTTGCTTGATAGGCGTTCTTCGGTATAACTTGGCGCTCATATAGCGTTTTTTTGTTGATATATATTTCTGGTAGGCGTTCGTCGTAATAATTTATCGTTCTTATCATAAAAATAGGATAAACTGAAACACATTTTGAAAATCTGGAATAATTTTAAGTTTATTTAAGGTTACCAAAGAAAATAATATTCATCGAAAATGCCAACTTTTGGTTCAAACGCAATAAAATTTAAACGGAAAAGTTCGTGACATAAAATTGTTCTAGAATAAAAGAAAGTTTTGAAATTAATTGTACAAAATTACAATTGGTTTCGAAACAAATAATTTATCTAGAACAAAACGAAAGCTAAGCAACTGGAAAACTGCATACTAAATTGCATCCGATTTCGAAATATATAAGTCTTAATTAAAATAAAACCTAGTTTTCGAGTTCTAATGGTAAGAACAAAAAAATTACCCAAAAAAGCAAGCGAACGACAAAAACGCAAAGGTCGGAATTTTCAATGATATACAAAGTCAATGGTAAAAGTTAAAACAGTTAGTAGTAGATAAAATTTTAAAAAACGTGGTCACTTGCTTTCCGTTAAGCGATTTTTGATAAAATTAAAGTTTATAAAACTGAAGAATTTTAAAAGAAAGATATAAGAGTTTTTTTTGTGATTAAGTAAAGTTTGTTTGAGTTTTTTGAGACTAAGGAAAGTTTGGAAAACTGAAGAATATTAAAAGAAGGATATAAGAGGTTTGTGTGATTAAGTAAAGTTTGTAAAACTGTAGAATTTTAAAAGAAAGATATACCATTTTTTTTGTGATTAAGTAAAATTTGTTTGAGTTTTTTGATATTAAGAAAAGTTTGTAAAACTGAAGAATTTTAAAAGAACAATATAAGAGTTTTATTTGTGATTAAGTAAAGTTTGTAAAACTGAAGAATTTTAAAAGCAAAATATAAGAAGTTTTTGCGATTAAGTAAAGTTTATAAAACTGAAGAATTTCAAAAGAATGGTGTAAGAGTTAAGTAACGTTTGTAAAACTGAAGAATTTTATAAGGAAGGTATAGGAGTTTTTTGTGAATTAGTGTATTTTATAAAACTAAAGTATTTTAAAAGAAAGATATAACAGTTTTTTTGTGATTAAGTAAAGTTTCGAAAACTGAAGAATTTTAAAAGAAAGATTTAAGAGTTTTTTGTGAATAAGTAAATTTTGTTTGAGTTTTTTGATATTAAGAAAAGTTTGTAAAACTGAAGAATTTTAAAAGAACAATATAAGTGTTTTATTTGTGATTAAGTAAAGTTTGTAAAACTGAAGAATTTTATAAGGAAGGTATAGGAGCTTTTTGTGAATTAGTGTATTTTATAAAACTGAAGTATTTTAAAAGAAAGATATAAGAGTTTTTTTGTGATTAAGTAAAGTTTCGAAAACTGAAGAATTTTAAAAGAAAGATTTAAGAGTTTTTTGTGAATAAGTAAATTTTGTTTGAGTTTTTTGATATTAAGAAAAGTTTGTAAAACTGACGAATTTTAAAAGAACAATATAAGTGTTTTATTTGTGATTAAGTAAAGTTTGTAAAACTGAAGAATTTTAAAAGCAAAATATAAGAAGTTTTTGCGATTAAGTAAAGTTTATAAAACTGAAGAATTTCAAAAGAAAGATATAAGAGTTTTTTTGTGATTAAGTAAAGTTTCGAAAACTGAAGAATTTTAAAAGAAAGATTTAAGAGTTTTTTGTGAATAAGTAAATTTTGTAAAACTGAAGAATTTTGTAAAAAAAGTAATAAATAAATCGTGTTTAAAAACATGGAGGTGTTTTGTTCTGCTTTAGCTTAGTGTTCGATAATTTGCGTAAATGCCAAGTGATAATAAAAGCAGAATATTATGTAAGTTTTCTTTTGAATTACACCATTTTTATATAAACAACGCCATACAACCTGACAAAGATCGCATGTCACCTCCCAGTCGTATTCTCTCACGTCGAGAACGAGAAAGTTTTATATGAACTCTCAAAAGAGGCAAATATTTTCTGAGAGTTTTTGCTCTAATATATAATAAAATCGTGCGGTGAAACATCCAAGCAATTTTAATAAGTTTCGACAGCATAAATAAAAATACAACAATTCTTGCTAAATTCAGTTCAAATTCTGGAAAGCGCCAAGGTAGAGATCCGTCAAAGGACTTTTACATAACAGTGGCGCAACTGTGTAGTTTCTGAGGTGCTTTTGCATTATCAGTCTTAGAAAATTCAAACCAAAAAATTAACTGCGTAAAAGTCCAGCAAATGACTCAACCACACTCTCCTCCGGAATTTGACGCTGAAAAGCTGGAACGTACTTGCGACAAAAAAATTAACGAATTGTCATTTGAAAACACTAGCGCGGATTATTATTATTTAACCCCGAGATTTGAAACAGGACACGCACGAAGCGGCCGTCCATTTGCAATATCTACACCCGTAAGAAATAATTTTTCTGAGAGAATAAGCCCTTGGCCAAATTTACTGAAGAAAAAACTAGATTTTAAGGCGGGTATATTAGAAAAAAAAAGTAGAAATAAGAGTATGGCAACACTGTCTAAAAACTCGTTTTGTCCAAATATAGTCTATTTTTGCACTAGTCGTAAAACTGAAAGGGCTCGTCCAATTATGATGAGATTTGCACAGTTCGTATATAAAGGTGGAAATCAGAACATATTAACTTTTCAACGGAATTCACTTCTGGTAACACTAATGCGCAAAACTTTTTTTTTAAAAATGTTGTGTTGGAAATATATAAACTTTCCTAATTCGCCCAATAATAGTCGGATTTGAATGAAACTTCGTACTTACATTTGGGATGGGCCAACTGAAAAGATAGCATATGTCTCCCCCGGTGGGGGTTGTGGGGGCAAAAATAGGAAAACTTCAATAATTCATTCAATAATGGGCGGATTTTCTTAAAACTTGGTGTGTACAATCTGGATAGGCCAACTCTGTGGGGTTGCGAGAGTGCAAAATAAAAAAACCTTAATAATTCGGTCATTAGCAGTCACATTTTCATGGAACTGGGAAGGTACATTTAGAATAGGCGAAATGAATATTTTGTGACATTATCGGGAAAGTTCCATAGTGGAACTTTTTCTTTTATTTTTATACACAAATTATTTTTTTAGATAAACAAAAAAGGGAGAAAAGTGAATTCCAGTAATGACAAGGGTTCAATTTTCTAGCGAAAACGGAATATCAACATTTTGCTATTATTTAATCGCATCTGGCTAAATTAAATCCAATGAAATAATATTTAATATTGGTAGCGGCCATACGTTTTACTGACAATTGTAATTCGCTCGTTAAGGCCAATCTCCACACAGCTGACATCCTACTTCTGATAAAAGTATGGGATAGCCCTATACAAAGATTGTTTGAATAGAAAGGGAGAAAACAATCATCCTACAAATTTTGTCGGCTTCTGCATTTTCCATTTCCCCAACTTATTTTCGATCTGGAGATGATTCCCCTCAAAAACAGATGAAGATGTTTATCTGATTTATGGCTATATCATCTGCGGGGGCATACTCTCACAATAATCACACACGATGCCGTCGCACACTACCAATTTTTCCATAATATTATAAATTGTATAAATTGCAAAACTCCATCTCTTTGTAGTTTTCTGAGTTTTCCCGTCGGAATAGGATGTCGGTTGTGTGGAGATTGGCCTTCAGGCATTGCCTAGTATAGTATGAATGTAGGAATTATTTAATCTTCTAAAATTTGTTTTTTCAATTGTAATTTCTAAAATTTTGTTTGTACACAACAAAACCAGTGTATAATTTTGGTTTTCGTCGATTTTTGACTTTATTTTTTTTTGGTTCTATTTTTTTTTTAATACAATTTTTTTTATTAATGTGAAAGTAGTACTCTCTTATAAAATAAAACTAGTGTTTTATTTTTTTAAAATTTTTTTTACTTTTTTGGCTTAAATTTATTTATTCTGTTTAAACCAAATTGAATTCAATAAAAGAAAAGTTTATTTGTTTGTACTGAAAATATTTACTTTATTGATTTAATTTTTGCATGAAATGCGGAGACTAACGATGCCCTAGAGCAAAATTGGAAGAAGCGGAGGGGTGATCTACTTGCGGCAAGGTTGAGGAGCAAATCATGAAAATAGGATGTGAATCATCTTACTTGAGTCTTTTTTTTTTGCTATGGTTTTTTTCAGTTTTAATAGCACACTATCTAGCATGTGAGTCGCTGGACTAACTCTGGCCATTAGCCCTGAGATACCCGGCAAAAGTGTGCAGAACCGGTAAGCTCACATGAAAACCCAATAAAAATTTTAGTCAATTAGTTAGTCTCCGTGTTGGAATGCTTTCCTTGGTAAGCGTTCTTCGGAATAAGTCAGCGTTCTCTTGTTGGTATTCATTTCTAGTAGGCGTTCTTCGTAATAATTTAGCGCGCACAGTCTTTCCCCTTTCGTATATTTTTCTAGTAGGCATTCTTCGGTATAACTTAGCGCCCACATATTGCTTCCACGTAGTTATTCGCACAGTCTTTCCCCTTTGGTATTTTTTGCTAGTAGGTATTCTTCGGTATAACTTAGCGTTCACATATGTTTCCCCGTTCAAATTCTTTCCTTGGTAAGCGTTCTTCGGAACACCTTAAAACTCGCATTGCGCTTCCTCGTTAGTATTCTTTCCTTGGTAGTCGTTTTTCGGAATAACTTAGCGCTTGTATAGCCCTGCTTTGATCTTATTCATTTCTGGTAGGCATTCGGAATAATTTATCGTTACCTTGTTTGTATCCTTCTTTGGTATGCACTCTTCGGAATAACTTAGTGTCTACCTGTACATAGTGTTTAACCGTTATTATTCTTTCAGTGGTAGGCGTTCTTCGGAAGAACTTAAAGTTCATAGATCGTTTACTCGTTAGTGTCCTTTCATTGGTAGGCGTTCTTCGGAACGACTTTACGCTCGCATAACGCTTCCACGTTGCAATAATTTCCTTTGTAGGCTGTCTTCGGAACAAATTAGCGCTGATTTAGCGCTTCCCCGTTGGTTTTGTTTCTGGTACTCATATTTCGGAATAACTTAGCGCCCACATAGCATTTCCCCGCTGTTTTCTTTTCATTGGTAGGCGTTCTTCGGAACAACTTAGCGCTCGCATAGCGCTGCCCCGATAGTATCCTTTGCTTGATAGGCGTTCTTCGGTATAACTTGGCGCTCATATAGCGTTTTTTTGTTGATATATATTTCTGGTAGGCGTTCGTCGTAATAATTTATCGTTCTTATCATAAAAATAGGATAAACTGAAACACATTTTGAAAATCTGGAATAATTTTAAGTTTATTTAAGGTTACCAAAGAAAATAATATTCATCGAAAATGCCAACTTTTGGTTCAAACGCAATAAAATTTAAACGGAAAAGTTCGTGACATAAAATTGTTCTAGAATAAAAGAAAGTTTTGAAATTAATTGTACAAAATTACAATTGGTTTCGAAACAAATAATTTATCTAGAACAAAACGAAAGCTAAGCAACTGGAAAACTGCATACTAAATTGCATCCGATTTCGAAATATATAAGTCTTAATTAAAATAAAACCTAGTTTTCGGGTTCTAATGGTAAGAACAAAAAAATTACCCAAAAAAGCAAGCGAACGACAAAAACGCAAAGGTCGGAATTTTCAATGATATACAAAGTCAATGGTAAAAGTTAAAACAGTTAGTAGTAGATAAAATTTTAAAAAACGTGGTCACTTGCTTTCCGTTAAGCGATTTTTGATAAAATTAAAGTTTATAAAACTGAAGAATTTTAAAAGAAAGATATAAGAGTTTTTTTTGTGATTAAGTAAAGTTTGTTTGAGTTTTTTGAGACTAAGGAAAGTTTGGAAAACTGAAGAATATTAAAAGAAGGATATAAGAGGTTTGTGTGATTAAGTAAAGTTTGTAAAACTGTAGAATTTTAAAAGAAAGATATACCATTTTTTTTGTGATTAAGTAAAATTTGTTTGAGTTTTTTGATATTAAGAAAAGTTTGTAAAACTGAAGAATTTTAAAAGAACAATATAAGAGTTTTATTTGTGATTAAGTAAAGTTTGTAAAACTGAAGAATTTTAAAAGCAAAATATAAGAAGTTTTTGCGATTAAGTAAAGTTTATAAAACTGAAGAATTTCAAAAGAATGGTGTAAGAGTTAAGTAACGTTTGTAAAACTGAAGAATTTTATAAGGAAGGTATAGGAGTTTTTTGTGAATTAGTGTATTTTATAAAACTAAAGTATTTTAAAAGAAAGATATAACAGTTTTTTTGTGATTAAGTAAAGTTTCGAAAACTGAAGAATTTTAAAAGAAAGATTTAAGAGTTTTTTGTGAATAAGTAAATTTTGTTTGAGTTTTTTGATATTAAGAAAAGTTTGTAAAACTGAAGAATTTTAAAAGAACAATATAAGTGTTTTATTTGTGATTAAGTAAAGTTTGTAAAACTGAAGAATTTTATAAGGAAGGTATAGGAGCTTTTTGTGAATTAGTGTATTTTATAAAACTGAAGTATTTTAAAAGAAAGATATAAGAGTTTTTTTGTGATTAAGTAAAGTTTCGAAAACTGAAGAATTTTAAAAGAAAGATTTAAGAGTTTTTTGTGAATAAGTAAATTTTGTTTGAGTTTTTTGATATTAAGAAAAGTTTGTAAAACTGACGAATTTTAAAAGAACAATATAAGTGTTTTATTTGTGATTAAGTAAAGTTTGTAAAACTGAAGAATTTTAAAAGCAAAATATAAGAAGTTTTTGCGATTAAGTAAAGTTTATAAAACTGAAGAATTTCAAAAGAAAGATATAAGAGTTTTTTTGTGATTAAGTAAAGTTTCGAAAACTGAAGAATTTTAAAAGAAAGATTTAAGAGTTTTTTGTGAATAAGTAAATTTTGTAAAACTGAAGAATTTTGTAAAAAAAGTAATAAATAAATCGTGTTTAAGAACATGGAGGTGTTTTGTTCTGCTTTAGCTTAGTGTTCGATAATTTGCGTAAATGCCAAGTGATAATAAAAGCAGAATATTATGTAAGTTTTCTTTTGAATTACACCATTTTTATATAAACAACGCCATACAACCTGACAAAGATCGCATGTCATCTCCCAGTCGTATTCTCTCACGTCGAGAACGAGAAAGTTTTATATGAACTCTCAAAAGAGGCAAATATTTTCTGAGAGTTTTTGCTCTAATATATAATTAAATCGTGCGGTGAAACATCCAAGCAATTTTAATAAGTTTCGACAGCATAAATAAAAATACAACAATTCTTGCTAAATTCAGTTCAAATTCTGGAAAGCGCCAAGGTAGAGATCCGTCAAAGGACTTTTACATAACAGTGGCGCAACTGTGTAGTTTCTGAGGTGCTTTTGCATTATCAGTCTTAGAAAATTCAAACCAAAAAATTAACTGCGTAAAAGTCCAGCAAATGACTCAACCACACTCTCCTCCGGAATTTGACGCTGAAAAGCTGGAACGTACTTGCGACAAAAAAATTAACGAATTGTCATTTGAAAACACTAGCGCGGATTATTATTATTTAACCCCGAGATTTGAAACAGGACACGCACGAAGCGGCCGTCCATTTGCAATATCTACACCCGTAAGAAATAATTTTTCTGAGAGAATAAGCCCTTGGCCAAATTTACTGAAGAAAAAACTAGATTTTAAGGCGGGTATATTAGAAAAAAAAAGTAGAAATAAGAGTATGGCAACACTGTCTAAAAACTCGTTTTGTCCAAATATAGTCTATTTTTGCACTAGTCGTAAAACTGAAAGGGCTCGTCCAATTATGATGAGATTTGCACAGTTCGTATATAAAGGTGGAAATCAGAACATATTAACTTTTCAACGGAATTCACTTCTGGTAACACTAATGCGCAAAACTTTTTTTTTAAAAATGTTGTGTTGGAAATATATAAACTTTCCTAATTCGCCCAATAATAGTCGGATTTGAATGAAACTTCGTACTTACATTTGGGATGGGCCAACTGAAAAGATAGCATATGTCTCCCCCGGTGGGGGTTGTGGGGGCAAAAATAGGAAAACTTCAATAATTCATTCAATAATGGGCGGATTTTCTTAAAACTTGGTGTGTACAATCTGGATAGGCCAACTCTGTGGGGTTGCGAGAGTGCAAAATAAAAAAACCTTAATAATTCGGTCATTAGTAGTCACATTTTCATGGAACTGGGAAGGTACATTTAGAATAGGCGAAATGAATATTTTGTGACATTATCGGGAAAGTTCCATAGTGGAACTTTTTCTTTTATTTTTATACACAAATTATTTTTTTAGATAAACAAAAAAGGGAGAAAAGTGAATTCCAGTAATGACAAGGGTTCAATTTTCTAGCGAAAACGGAATATCAACATTTTGCTATTATTTAATCGCATCTGGCTAAATTAAATCCAATGAAATAATATTTAATATTGGTAGCGGCCATACGTTTTACTGACAATTGTAATTCGCTCGTTAAGGCCAATCTCCACACAGCTGACATCCTACTTCTGATAAAAGTATGGGATAGCCCTATACAAAGATTGTTTGAATAGAAAGGGAGAAAACAATCATCCTACAAATTTTGTCGGCTTCTGCATTTTCCATTTCCCCAACTTATTTTCGATCTGGAGATGATTCCCCTCAAAAACAGATGAAGATGTTTATCTGATTTATGGCTATATCATCTGCGGGGGCATACTCTCACAATAATCACACACGATGCCGTCGCACACTACCAATTTTTCCATAATATTATAAATTGTATAAATTGCAAAACTCCATCTCTTTGTAGTTTTCTGAGTTTTCCCGTCGGAATAGGATGTCGGTTGTGTGGAGATTGGCCTTCAGGCATTGCCTAGTATAGTATGAATGTAGGAATTATTTAATCTTCTAAAATTTGTTTTTTTAATTGTAATTTCTAAAATTTTTTTTGTACACAACAAAACCAGTGTATAATTTTGGTTTTCGTCGATTTTTGACTTTATTTTTTTTGGTTCTATTTTTTTTTAATACAATTTTTTTTATTAATGTGAAAGTAGTACTCTCTTATAAAATAAAACTAGTGTTTTATTTTTTTTAAATTTTTTTTGCTTTTTTGGCTTAAATTTATTTATTCTGTTTAAACCAAATTGAATTCAATAAAAGAAAAGTTTATTTGTTTGTACTGAAAATATTTATTTTATTGATTTAATTTTTGCATGAAATGCGGAGACTAACGATGCCCTAGAGCAAAATTGGAAGAAGCGGAGGGGTGATCTACTTGCGGCAAGGTTGAGGAGCAAATCATGAAAATAGGATGTGAATCATCTTACTTGAGTCTTTTTTTTTTGCTATGGTTTTTTTCAGTTTTAATAGCACACTATCTAGCATGTGAGTCGCTGGACTAACTCTGGCCATTAGCCCTGAGATACCCGGCAAAAGTGTGCAGAACCGGTAAGCTCACATGAAAACCCAATAAAAATTTTAGTCAATTAGTTAGTCTCCGTGTTGGAATGCTTTCCTTGGTAAGCGTTCTTCGGAACAAGTCAGCGTTCTCTTGTTGGTATTCATTTCTAGTAGGCGTTCTTCGTAATAATTTAGCGCGCACAGTCTTTCCCCTTTCGTATATTTTTCTAGTAGGCATTCTTCGGTATAACTTAGCGCCCACATATTGCTTCCACGTAGTTATTCGCACAGTCTTTCCCCTTTGGTATTTTTTGCTAGTAGGTATTCTTCGGTATAACTTAGCGTTCACATATGTTTCCCCGTTCAAATTCTTTCCTTGGTAAGCGTTCTTCGGAGCACCTTAAAACTCGCATTGCGCTTCCTCGTTAGTATTCTTTCCTTGGTAGTCGTTTTTCGGAATAACTTAGCGCTTGTATAGCCCTGCTTTGATCTTATTCATTTCTGGTAGGCATTCGGAATAATTTATCGTTACCTTGTTTGTATCCTTCTTTGGTATGCACTCTTCGGAATAACTTAGTGTCTACCTGTACATAGTGTTTAACCGTTATTATTCTTTCAGTGGTAGGCGTTCTTCGGAAGAACTTAAAGTTCATAGATCGTTTACTCGTTAGTGTCCTTTCATTGGTAGGCGTTCCTCGGAACGACTTTACGCTCGCATAACGCTTCCACGTTGCAATAATTTCCTTTGTAGGCTGTCTTCGGAACAAATTAGCGCTGATTTAGCGCTTCCCCGTTGGTTTTGTTTCTGGTACTCATATTTCGGAATAACTTAGCGCCCACATAGCATTTCCCCGCTGTTTTCTTTTCATTGGTAGGCGTTCTTCGGAACAACTTAGCGCTCGCATAGCGCTGCCCCGATAGTATCCTTTGCTTGATAGGCGTTCTTCGGTATAACTTGGCGCTCATATAGCGTTTTTTTGTTGATATATATTTCTGGTAGGCGTTCGTCGTAATAATTTATCGTTCTTATCATAAAAATAGGATAAACTGAAACACATTTTGAAAATCTGTAATAATTTTAAGTTTATTTAAGGTTACCAAAGAAAATAATATTCATCGAAAATGCCAACTTTTGGTTCAAACGCAATAAAATTTAAACGGAAAAGTTCGTGACATAAAATTGTTCTGGAATAAAAGAAAGTTTTGAAATTAATTGTACAAAATTACAATTGGTTTCGAAACAAATAATTTATCTAGAACAAAACGAAAGCTAAGCAACTGGAAAACTGCATACTAAATTGCATCCGATTTCGAAATATATAAGTCTTAATTAAAATAAAACCTAGTTTTCGAGTTCTAATGGTAAGAACAAAAAAATTACCCAAAAAAGCAAGCGAACGACAAAAACGGAAAGGTCGGAATTTTCAATGATATACAAAGTCAATGGTAAAAGTTAAAACAGTTAGTAGTAGATAAAATTTTAAAAAACGTGGTCACTTGCTTTCCGTTAAGCGATTTTTGATAAAATTAAAGTTTATAAAACTGAAGAATTTTAAAAGAAAGATATAAGAGTTTATTTTGTGATTAAGTAAAGTTTGTTTGAGTTTTTTGAGACTAAGGAAAGTTTGGAAAACTGAAGAATATTAAAAGAAGGATATAAGAGGTTTGTGTGATTAAGTAAAGTTTGTAAAACTGTAGAATTTTAAAAGAAAGATATACCATTTTTTTTGTGATTAAGTAAAATTTGTTTGAGTTTTTTGATATTAAGAAAAGTTTGTAAAACTGAAGAATTTTAAAAGAACAATATAAGTGTTTTATTTGTGATTAAGTAAAGTTTGTAAAACTGAAGAATTTTAAAAGCAAAATATAAGAAGTTTTTGCGATTAAGTAAAGTTTATAAAACTGAAGAATTTCAAAAGAAAGATATAAGAGTTTTTTTGTGATTAAGTGAAGTTTCGAAAACTGAAGAATTTTAAAAGAAAGATTTAAGAGTTTTTTGTGAATAAGTAAATTTTGTTTGAGTTTTTTGATATTAAGAAAAGTTTGTAAAACTGACGAATTTTAAAAGAACAATATAAGTGTTTTATTTGTGATTAAGTAAAGTTTGTAAAACTGAAGAATTTTAAAAGCAAAATATAAGAAGTTTTTGCGATTAAGTAAAGTTTATAAAACTGAAGAATTTCAAAAGAAAGATATAAGAGTTTTTTTGTGATTAAGTAAAGTTTCGAAAACTGAAGAATTTTAAAAGAAAGATTTAAGAGTTTTTTGTGAATAAGTAAATTTTGTAAAACTGAAGAATTTTGTAAAAAAAGTAATAAATAAATCGTGTTTAAAAACATGGAGGTGTTTTGTTCTGCTTTAGCTTAGTGTTCGATAATTTGCGTAAATGCCAAGTGATAATAAAAGCAGAATATTATGTAAGTTTTCTTTTGAATTACACCATTTTTATATAAACAACGCCATACAACCTGACAAAGATCGCATGTCATCTCCCAGTCGTATTCTCTCACGTCGAGAACGAGAAAGTTTTATATGAACTCTCAAAAGAGGCAAATATTTTCTGAGAGTTTTTGCTCTAATATATAATTAAATCGTGCGGTGAAACATCCAAGCAATTTTAATAAGTTTCGACAGCATAAATAAAAATACAACAATTCTTGCTAAATTCAGTTCAAATTCTGGAAAGCGCCAAGGTAGAGATCCGTCAAAGGACTTTTACATAACAGTGGCGCAACTGTGTAGTTTCTGAGGTGCTTTTGCATTATCAGTCTTAGAAAATTCAAACCAAAAAATTAACTGCGTAAAAGTCCAGCAAATGACTCAACCACACTCTCCTCCGGAATTTGACGCTGAAAAGCTGGAACGTACTTGCGACAAAAAAATTAACGAATTGTCATTTGAAAACACTAGCGCGGATTATTATTATTTAACCCCGAGATTTGAAACAGGACACGCACGAAGCGGCCGTCCATTTGCAATATCTACACCCGTAAGAAATAATTTTTCTGAGAGAATAAGCCCTTGGCCAAATTTACTGAAGAAAAAACTAGATTTTAAGGCGGGTATATTAGAAAAAAAAAGTAGAAATAAGAGTATGGCAACACTGTCTAAAAACTCGTTTTGTCCAAATATAGTCTATTTTTGCACTAGTCGTAAAACTGAAAGGGCTCGTCCAATTATGATGAGATTTGCACAGTTCGTATATAAAGGTGGAAATCAGAACATATTAACTTTTCAACGGAATTCACTTCTGGTAACACTAATGCGCAAAACTTTTTTTTTAAAAATGTTGTGTTGGAAATATATAAACTTTCCTAATTCGCCCAATAATAGTCGGATTTGAATGAAACTTCGTACTTACATTTGGGATGGGCCAACTGAAAAGATAGCATATGTCTCCCCCGGTGGGGGTTGTGGGGGCAAAAATAGGAAAACTTCAATAATTCATTCAATAATGGGCGGATTTTCTTAAAACTTGGTGTGTACAATCTGGATAGGCCAACTCTGTGGGGTTGCGAGAGTGCAAAATAAAAAAACCTTAATAATTCGGTCATTAGTAGTCACATTTTCATGGAACTGGGAAGGTACATTTAGAATAGGCGAAATGAATATTTTGTGACATTATCGGGAAAGTTCCATAGTGGAACTTTTTCTTTTATTTTTATACACAAATTATTTTTTTAGATAAACAAAAAAGGGAGAAAAGTGAATTCCAGTAATGACAAGGGTTCAATTTTCTAGCGAAAACGGAATATCAACATTTTGCTATTATTTAATCGCATCTGGCTAAATTAAATCCAATGAAATAATATTTAATATTGGTAGCGGCCATACGTTTTACTGACAATTGTAATTCGCTCGTTAAGGCCAATCTCCACACAGCTGACATCCTACTTCTGATAAAAGTATGGGATAGCCCTATACAAAGATTGTTTGAATAGAAAGGGAGAAAACAATCATCCTACAAATTTTGTCGGCTTCTGCATTTTCCATTTCCCCAACTTATTTTCGATCTGGAGATGATTCCCCTCAAAAACAGATGAAGATGTTTATCTGATTTATGGCTATATCATCTGCGGGGGCATACTCTCACAATAATCACACACGATGCCGTCGCACACTACCAATTTTTCCATAATATTATAAATTGTATAAATTGCAAAACTCCATCTCTTTGTAGTTTTCTGAGTTTTCCCGTCGGAATAGGATGTCGGTTGTGTGGAGATTGGCCTTCAGGCATTGCCTAGTATAGTATGAATGTAGGAATTATTTAATCTTCTAAAATTTGTTTTTTTAATTGTAATTTCTAAAATTTTTTTTGTACACAACAAAACCAGTGTATAATTTTGGTTTTCGTCGATTTTTGACTTTATTTTTTTTGGTTCTATTTTTTTTTTAATACAATTTTTTTTATTAATGTGAAAGTAGTACTCTCTTATAAAATAAAACTAGTGTTTTATTTTTTTTAAATTTTTTTTGCTTTTTTGGCTTAAATTTATTTATTCTGTTTAAACCAAATTGAATTCAATAAAAGAAAAGTTTATTTGTTTGTACTGAAAATATTTATTTTATTGATTTAATTTTTGCATGAAATGCGGAGACTAACGATGCCCTAGAGCAAAATTGGAAGAAGCGGAGGGGTGATCTACTTGCGGCAAGGTTGAGGAGCAAATCATGAAAATAGGATGTGAATCATCTTACTTGAGTCTTTTTTTTTTGCTATGGTTTTTTTCAGTTTTAATAGCACACTATCTAGCATGTGAGTCGCTGGACTAACTCTGGCCATTAGCCCTGAGATACCCGGCAAAAGTGTGCAGAACCGGTAAGCTCACATGAAAACCCAATAAAAATTTTAGTCAATTAGTTAGTCTCCGTGTTGGAATGCTTTCCTTGGTAAGCGTTCTTCGGAACAAGTCAGCGTTCTCTTGTTGGTATTCATTTCTAGTAGGCGTTCTTCGTAATAATTTAGCGCGCACAGTCTTTCCCCTTTCGTATATTTTTCTAGTAGGCATTCTTCGGTATAACTTAGCGCCCACATATTGCTTCCACGTAGTTATTCGCACAGTCTTTCCCCTTTGGTATTTTTTGCTAGTAGGTATTCTTCGGTATAACTTAGCGTTCACATATGTTTCCCCGTTCAAATTCTTTCCTTGGTAAGCGTTCTTCGGAGCACCTTAAAACTCGCATTGCGCTTCCTCGTTAGTATTCTTTCCTTGGTAGTCGTTTTTCGGAATAACTTAGCGCTTGTATAGCCCTGCTTTGATCTTATTCATTTCTGGTAGGCATTCGGAATAATTTATCGTTACCTTGTTTGTATCCTTCTTTGGTATGCACTCTTCGGAATAACTTAGTGTCTACCTGTACATAGTGTTTAACCGTTATTATTCTTTCAGTGGTAGGCGTTCTTCGGAAGAACTTAAAGTTCATAGATCGTTTACTCGTTAGTGTCCTTTCATTGGTAGGCGTTCCTCGGAACGACTTTACGCTCGCATAACGCTTCCACGTTGCAATAATTTCCTTTGTAGGCTGTCTTCGGAACAAATTAGCGCTGATTTAGCGCTTCCCCGTTGGTTTTGTTTCTGGTACTCATATTTCGGAATAACTTAGCGCCCACATAGCATTTCCCCGCTGTTTTCTTTTCATTGGTAGGCGTTCTTCGGAACAACTTAGCGCTCGCATAGCGCTGCCCCGATAGTATCCTTTGCTTGATAGGCGTTCTTCGGTATAACTTGGCGCTCATATAGCGTTTTTTTGTTGATATATATTTCTGGTAGGCGTTCGTCGTAATAATTTATCGTTCTTATCATAAAAATAGGATAAACTGAAACACATTTTGAAAATCTGTAATAATTTTAAGTTTATTTAAGGTTACCAAAGAAAATAATATTCATCGAAAATGCCAACTTTTGGTTCAAACGCAATAAAATTTAAACGGAAAAGTTCGTGACATAAAATTGTTCTGGAATAAAAGAAAGTTTTGAAATTAATTGTACAAAATTACAATTGGTTTCGAAACAAATAATTTATCTAGAACAAAACGAAAGCTAAGCAACTGGAAAACTGCATACTAAATTGCATCCGATTTCGAAATATATAAGTCTTAATTAAAATAAAACCTAGTTTTCGAGTTCTAATGGTAAGAACAAAAAAATTACCCAAAAAAGCAAGCGAACGACAAAAACGGAAAGGTCGGAATTTTCAATGATATACAAAGTCAATGGTAAAAGTTAAAACAGTTAGTAGTAGATAAAATTTTAAAAAACGTGGTCACTTGCTTTCCGTTAAGCGATTTTTGATAAAATTAAAGTTTATAAAACTGAAGAATTTTAAAAGAAAGATATAAGAGTTTATTTTGTGATTAAGTAAAGTTTGTTTGAGTTTTTTGAGACTAAGGAAAGTTTGGAAAACTGAAGAATATTAAAAGAAGGATATAAGAGGTTTGTGTGATTAAGTAAAGTTTGTAAAACTGTAGAATTTTAAAAGAAAGATATACCATTTTTTTTGTGATTAAGTAAAATTTGTTTGAGTTTTTTGATATTAAGAAAAGTTTGTAAAACTGAAGAATTTTAAAAGAACAATATAAGAGTTTTATTTGTGATTAAGTAAAGTTTGTAAAACTGAAGAATTTTAAAAGCAAAATATAAGAAGTTTTTGCGATTAAGTAAAGTTTATAAAACTGAAGAATTTCAAAAGAATGGTGTAAGAGTTAAGTAACGTTTGTAAAACTGAAGAATTTTATAAGGAAGGTATAAGAGTTTTTTGTGAATTAGTGTATTTTATAAAACTAAAGTATTTTAAAAGAAAGATATAAGAGTTTTTTTGTGATTAAGTAAAGTTTCGAAAACTGAAGAATTTTAAAAGAAAGATTTAAGAGTTTTTTGTGAATAAGTAAATTTTGTTTGAGTTTTTTGATATTAAGAAAAGTTTGTAAAACTGAAGAATTTTAAAAGAACAATATAAGTGTTTTATTTGTGATTAAGTAAAGTTTGTAAAACTGAAGAATTTTATAAGGAAGGTATAGGAGCTTTTTGTGAATTAGTGTATTTTATAAAACTGAAGAATTTTAAAAGAAAGATATAGGAGTTTTTTTGTGATTAAGTAAAGTTTCGAAAACTGAAGAATTTTAAAAGAAAGATTTAAGAGTTTTTTGTGAATAAGTAAATTTTGTTTGAGGTTTTTGATATTAAGAAAAGTTTGTAAAACTGAAGAATTTTAAAAGAACAATATAAGTGTTTTATTTGTGATTAAGTAAAGTTTGTAAAACTGAAGAATTTTAAAAGCAAAATATAAGAAGTTTTTGCGATTAAGTAAAGTTTATAAAACTGAAGAATTTCAAAAGAAAGATATAAGAGTTTTTTTGTGATTAAGTAAAGTTTCGAAAACTGAAGAATTTTAAAAGAAAGATTTAAGAGTTTTTTGTGAATAAGTAAATTTTGTTTGAGTTTTTTGATATTAAGAAAAGTTTGTAAAACTGACGAATTTTAAAAGAACAATATAAGTGTTTTATTTGTGATTAAGTAAAGTTTGTAAAACTGAAGAATTTTAAAAGCAAAATATAAGAAGTTTTTGCGATTAAGTAAAGTTTATAAAACTGAAGAATTTCAAAAGAAAGATATAAGAGTTTTTTTGTGATTAAGTAAAGTTTCGAAAACTGAAGAATTTTAAAAGAAAGATTTAAGAGTTTTTTGTGAATAAGTAAATTTTGTAAAACTGAAGAATTTTGTAAAAAAAGTAATAAATAAATCGTGTTTAAAAACATGGAGGTGTTTTGTTCTGCTTTAGCTTAGTGTTCGATAATTTGCGTAAATGCCAAGTGATAATAAAAGCAGAATATTATGTAAGTTTTCTTTTGAATTACACCATTTTAATATAAACAACGCCATACAACCTGACAAAGATCGCATGTCACCTCCCAGTCGTATTCTCTCACGTCGAGAACGAGAAAGTTTTATATGAACTCTCAAAAGAGGCAAATATTTTCTGAGAGTTCTGCTCAAACATATAATAAATTCGTGCGGTGAAACATCCAAGCAATTTTAATAAGTTTCGACAGCATAAATAAAAATACAACAATTCTTGCTAAATTCAGTTCAAATTCTGGAAAGCGCCAAGGTAGAGATCCGTCAAAGGACTTTTACATAACAGTGGCGCAACTGTGTAGTTTCTGAGGTGCTTTTGCATTATCAGTCTTAGAAAATTCAAACCAAAAAATTAACTGCGTAAAAGTCCAGCAAATGACTCAACCACACTCTCCTCCGGAATTTGACGCTGAAAAGCTGGAACGTACTTGCGACAAAAAAATTAACGAATTGTCATTTGAAAACACTAGCGCGGATTATTATTATTTAACCCCGAGATTTGAAACAGGACACGCACGAAGCGGCCGTCCATTTGCAATATCTACACCCGTAAGAAATAATTTTTCTGAGAGAATAAGCCCTTGGCCAAATTTACTGAAGAAAAAACTAGATTTTAAGGCGGGTATATTAGAAAAAAAAAGTAGAAATAAGAGTATGGCAACACTGTCTAAAAACTCGTTTTGTCCAAATATAGTCTATTTTTGCACTAGTCGTAAAACTGAAAGGGCTCGTCCAATTATGATGAGATTTGCACAGTTCGTATATAAAGGTAGAAATCAGAACATATTAACTTTTCAACGGAATTCACTTCTGGTAACACTAATGCGCAAAACTTTTTTTTTAAAAATGTTGTGTTGGAAATATATAAACTTTCCTAATTCGCCCAATAATAGTCGGATTTGAATGAAACTTCGTACTTACATTTGGGATGGGCCAACTGAAAAGATAGCATATGTCTCCCCCGGTGGGGGTTGTGGGGGCAAAAATAGGAAAACTTCAATAATTCATTCAATAATGGGCGGATTTTCTTAAAACTTGGTGTGTACAATCTGAATAGGCCAACTCGGTGGGGTTGCGAGAGTGCAAAATAAAAAAACCTTAATAATTCGGTCATTAGTAGTCACATTTTCATGAAACTGGGAAGGTACATTTAGAATAGGCGAAATGAATATTTTGTGACATTATCGGGAAAGTTCCATAGTGGAACTTTTTCTTTTATTTTTATACACAAATTATTTTTTTAGATAAACAAAAAAGGGAGAAAAGTGAATTCCAGTAATGACAAGGGTTCAATTTTCTAGCGAAAACGGAATATCAACATTTTGCTATTATTTAATCGCATCTGGCTAAATTAAATCCAATGAAATAATATTTAATATTGGTAGCGGCCATACGTTTTACTGACAATTGTAATTCGCTCATTAAGGCCAATCTCCACACAGCTGACATCCTACTTCTGATAAAAGTATGGGATAGCCCTATACAAAGATTGTTTGAATAGAAAGGGAGAAAACAATCATCCTACAAATTTTGTCGGCTTCTGCATTTTCCATTTCCCCAACTTATTTTCGATCTGGAGATGATTCCCCTCAAAAACAGATGAAGATGTTTATCTGATTTATGGCTATATCATCTGCGGGGGCATACTCTCACAATAATCACACACGATGCCGTCGCACACTACCAATTTTTCCATAATATTATAAATTGTATAAATTGCAAAACTCCATCTCTTTGTAGTTTTCTGAGTTTTCCCGTCGGAATAGGATGTCGGTTGTGTGGAGATTGGCCTTCAGGCATTGCCTAGTATAGTATGAATGTAGGAATTATTTAATCTTCTAAAATTTGTTTTTTCAATTGTAATTTCTAAAATTTTTTTTGTACACAACAAAACCAGTGTATAATTTTGGTTTTCGTCGATTTTTGACTTTATTTTTTTTTGGTTCTATTTTTTTTTTAATACAATTTTTTTTATTAATGTGAAAGTAGTACTCTCTTATAAAATAAAACTAGTGTTTTATTTTTTTAAAATTTTTTTTGCTTTTTTGGCTTAAATTTATTTATTCTGTTTAAACCAAATTGAATTCAATAAAAGAAAAGTTTATTTGTTTGTACTGAAAATATTTATTTTATTGATTTAATTTTTGCATGAAATGCGGAGACTAACGATGCCCTAGAGCAAAATTGGAAGAAGCGGAGGGGTGATCTACTTGCGGCAAGGTTGAGGAGCAAATCATGAAAATAGGATGTGAATCATCTTACTTGAGTCTTTTTTTTTTGCTATGGTTTTTTTCAGTTTTAATAGCACACTATCTAGCATGTGAGTCGCTGGACTAACTCTGGCTATTAGCCCTGAGATACCCGGCAAAAGTGTGCAGAACCGGTAAGCTCACATGAAAACCCAATAAAAATTTTAGTCAATTAGTTAGTCTCCGTGTTGGAATGCTTTCCTTGGTAAGCGTTCTTCGGAATAAGTCAGCGTTCTCTTGTTGGTATTCATTTCTAGTAGGCGTTCTTCGTAATAATTTAGCGCGCACAGTCTTTCCCCTTTCGTATATTTTTCTAGTAGGCATTCTTCGGTATAACTTAGCGCCCACATATTGCTTCCACGTAGTTATTCGCACAGTCTTTCCCCTTTGGTATTTTTTGCTAGTAGGTATTCTTCGGTATAACTTAGCGTTCACATATGTTTCCCCGTTCAAATTCTTTCCTTGGTAAGCGTTCTTCGGAACACCTTAAAACTCGCATTGCGCTTCCTCGTTAGTATTCTTTCCTTGGTAGTCGTTTTTCGGAATAACTTAGCGCTTGTATAGCCCTGCTTTGATCTTATTCATTTCTGGTAGGCATTCGGAATAATTTATCGTTACCTTGTTTGTATCCTTCTTTGGTATGCACTCTTCGGAATAACTTAGTGTCTACCTGTACATAGTGTTTAACCGTTATTATTCTTTCAGTGGTAGGCGTTCTTCGGAAGAACTTAAAGTTCATAGATCGTTTACTCGTTAGTGTCCTTTCATTGGTAGGCGTTCTTCGGAACGACTTTACGCTCGCATAACGCTTCCACGTTGCAATAATTTCCTTTGTAGGCTGTCTTCGGAACAAATTAGCGCTGATTTAGCGCTTCCCCGTTGGTTTTGTTTCTGGTACTCATATTTCGGAATAACTTAGCGCCCACATAGCATTTCCCCGCTGTTTTCTTTTCATTGGTAGGCGTTCTTCGGAACAACTTAGCGCTCGCATAGCGCTGCCCCGATAGTATCCTTTGCTTGATAGGCGTTCTTCGGTATAACTTGGCGCTCATATAGCGTTTTTTTGTTGATATATATTTCTGGTAGGCGTTCGTCGTAATAATTTATCGTTCTTATCATAAAAATAGGATAAACTGAAACACATTTTGAAAATCTGGAATAATTTTAAGTTTATTTAAGGTTACCAAAGAAAATAATATTCATCGAAAATGCCAACTTTTGGTTCAAACGCAATAAAATTTAAACGGAAAAGTTCGTGACATAAAATTGTTCTAGAATAAAAGAAAGTTTTGAAATTAATTGTACAAAATTACAATTGGTTTCGAGACAAATAATTTATCTAGAACAAAACGAAAGCTAAGCAACTGGAAAACTGCATACTAAATTGCATCCGATTTCGAAATATATAAGTCTTAATTAAA
This sequence comes from Xylophagus ater, assembly GCA_963422695.1. NCBI lineage: Eukaryota > Metazoa > Arthropoda > Insecta > Diptera > Xylophagidae > Xylophagus > Xylophagus ater. Next base: position 41,206,242 of record OY730480.1, read on the forward strand.
ATAAAACCTAGTTTTCGAGTTCTAATGGTAAGAACAAAAAAATTACCCAAAAAAGCAAGCGAACGACAAAAACGCAAAGGTCGGAATTTTCAATGATATACAAAGTCAATGGTAAAAGTTAAAACAGTTAGTAGTAGATAAAATTTTAAAAAACGTGGTCACTTGCTTTCCGTTAAGCGATTTTTGATAAAATTAAAGTTTATAAAACTGAAGAATTTTAAAAGAAAGATATAAGAGTTTTTTTTGTGATTAAGTAAAGTTTGTTTGAGTTTTTTGAGACTAAGGAAAGTTTGGAAAACTGAAGAATATTAAAAGAAGGATATAAGAGGTTTGTGTGATTAAGTAAAGTTTGTAAAACTGTAGAATTTTAAAAGAAAGATATACCATTTTTTTTGTGATTAAGTAAAATTTGTTTGAGTTTTTTGATATTAAGAAAAGTTTGTAAAACTGAAGAATTTTAAAAGAACAATATAAGAGTTTTATTTGTGATTAAGTAAAGTTTGTAAAACTGAAGAATTTTAAAAGCAAAATATAAGAAGTTTTTGCGATTAAGTAAAGTTTATAAAACTGAAGAATTTCAAAAGAATGGTGTAAGAGTTAAGTAACGTTTGTAAAACTGAAGAATTTTATAAGGAAGGTATAGGAGTTTTTTGTGAATTAGTGTATTTGATAAAACTAAAGTATTTTAAAAGAAAGATATAAGAGTTTTTTTGTGATTAAGTAAAGTTTCGAAAACTGAAGAATTTTAAAAGAAAGATTTAAGAGTTTTTTGTGAATAAGTAAATTTTGTTTGAGTTTTTTGATATTAAGAAAAGTTTGTAAAACTGAAGAATTTTAAAAGAACAATATAAGTGTTTTATTTGTGATTAAGTAAAGTTTGTAAAACTGAAGAATTTTATAAGGAAGGTATAGGAGCTTTTTGTGAATTAGTGTATTTTATAAAACTGAAGTATTTTAAAAGAAAGATATAAGAGTTTTTTTGTGATTAAGTAAAGTTTCGAAAACTGAAGAATTTTAAAAGAAAGATTTAAGAGTTTTTTGTGAATAAGTAAATTTTGTTTGAGTTTTTTGATATTAAGAAAAGTTTGTAAAACTGAAGAATTTTAAAAGAACAATATAAGTGTTTTATTTGTGATTAAGTAAAGTTTGTAAAACTGAAGAATTTTAAAAGCAAAATATAAGAAGTTTTTGCGATTAAGTAAAGTTTATAAAACTGAAGAATTTCAAAAGAAAGATATAAGAGTTTTTTTGTGATTAAGTAAAGTTTCGAAAACTGAAGAATTTTAAAAGAAAGATTTAAGAGTTTTTTGTGAATAAGTAAATTTTGTTTGAGTTTTTTGATATTAAGAAAAGTTTGTAAAACTGACGAATTTTAAAAGAACAATATAAGTGTTTTATTTGTGATTAAGTAAAGTTTGTAAAACTGAAGAATTTTAAAAGCAAAATATAAGAAGTTTTTGCGATTAAGTAAAGTTTATAAAACTGAAGAATTTCAAAAGAAAGATATAAGAGTTTTTTTGTGATTAAGTAAAGTTTCGAAAACTGAAGAATTTTAAAAGAAAGATTTAAGAGTTTTTTGTGAATAAGTAAATTTTGTAAAACTGAAGAATTTTGTAAAAAAAGTAATAAATAAATCGTGTTTAAAAACATGGAGGTGTTTTGTTCTGCTTTAGCTTAGTGTTCGATAATTTGCGTAAATGCCAAGTGATAATAAAAGCAGAATATTATGTAAGTTTTCTTTTGAATTACACCATTTTTATATAAACAACGCCATACAACCTGACAAAGATCGCATGTCACCTCCCAGTCGTATTCTCTCACGTCGAGAACGAGAAAGTTTTATATGAACTCTCAAAAGAGGCAAATATTTTCTGAGAGTTTTGCTCAAACATATAATAAATTCGTGCGGTGAAACATCCAAGCAATTTTAATAAGTTTCGACAGCATAAATAAAAATACAACAATTCTTGCTAAATTCAGTTCAAATTCTGGAAAGCGCCAAGGTAGAGATCCGTCAAAGGACTTTTACATAACAGTGGCGCAACTGTGTAGTTTCTGAGGTGCTTTTGCATTATCAGTCTTAGAAAATTCAAACCAAAAAATTAACTGCGTAAAAGTCCAGCAAATGACTCAACCACACTCTCCTCCGGAATTTGACGCTGAAAAGCTGGAACGTACTTGCGACAAAAAAATTAACGAATTGTCATTTGAAAACACTAGCGCGGATTATTATTATTTAACCCCGAGATTTGAAACAGGACACGCACGAAGCGGCCGTCCATTTGCAATATCTACACCCGTAAGAAATAATTTTTCTAAGAGAATAAGCCCTTGGCCAAATTTACTGAAGAAAAAACTAGATTTTAAGGCGGGTATATTAGAAAAAAAAAGTAGAAATAAGAGTATGGCAACACTGTCTAAAAACTCGTTTTGTCCAAATATAGTCTATTTTTGCACTAGTCGTAAAACTGAAAGGGCTCGTCCAATTATGATGAGATTTGCACAGTTCGTATATAAAGGTAGAAATCAGAACATATTAACTTTTCAACGGAATTCACTTCTGGTAACACTAATGCGCAAAACTTTTTTTTTAAAAATGTTGTGTTGGAAATATATAAACTTTCCTAATTCGCCCAATAATAGTCGGATTTGAATGAAACTTCGTACTTACATTTGGGATGGGCCAACTGAAAAGATAGCATATGTCTCCCCCGGTGGGGGTTGTGGGGGCAAAAATAGGAAAACTTCAATAATTCATTCAATAATGGGCGGATTTTCTTAAAACTTGGTGTGTACAATCTGGATAGGCCAACTCGGTGGGGTTGCGAGAGTGCAAAATAAAAAAACCTTAATAATTCGGTCATTAGTAGTCACATTTTCATGAAACTGGGAAGGTACATTTAGAATAGGCGAAATGAATATTTTGTGACATTATCGGGAAAGTTCCATAGTGGAACTTTTTCTTTTATTTTTATACACAAATTATTTTTTTAGATAAACAAAAAAGGGAGAAAAGTGAATTCCAGTAATGACAAGGGTTCAATTGTCTAGCGAAAACGGAATATCAACATTTTGCTATTATTTAATCGCATCTGGCTAAATTAAATCCAATGAAATAATATTTAATATTGGTAGCGGCCATACGTTTTACTGACAATTGTAATTCGCTCGTTAAGGCCAATCTCCACACAGCTGACATCCTACTTCTGATAAAAGTATGGGATAGCCCTATACAAAGATTGTTTGAATAGAAAGGGAGAAAACAATCATCCTACAAATTTTGTCGGCTTCTGCATTTTCCATTTCCCCAACTTATTTTCGATCTGGAGATGATTCCCCTCAAAAACAGATGAAGATGTTTATCTGATTTATGGCTATATCATCTGCGGGGGCATACTCTCACAATAATCACACACGATGCCGTCGCACACTACCAATTTTTCCATAATATTATAAATTGTATAAATTGCAAAACTCCATCTCTTTGTAGTTTTCTGAGTTTTCCCGTCGGAATAGGATGTCGGTTGTGTGGAGATTGGCCTTCAGGCATTGCCTAGTATAGTATGAATGTAGGAATTATTTAATCTTCTAAAATTTGTTTTTTCAATTGTAATTTCTAAAATTTTTTTTGTACACAACAAAACCAGTGTATAATTTTGGTTTTCGTCGATTTTTGACTTTATTTTTTTTTGGTTCTATTTTTTTTTTAATACAATTTTTTTTATTAATGTGAAAGTAGTACTCTCTTATAAAATAAAACTAGTGTTTTATTTTTTTAACATTTTTTTTGCTTTTTTGGCTTAAATTTATTTATTCTGTTTAAACCAAATTGAATTCAATAAAAGAAAAGTTTATTTGTTTGTACTGAAAATATTTATTTTATTGATTTAATTTTTGCATGAAATGCGGAGACTAACGATGCCCTAGAGCAAAATTGGAAGAAGCGGAGGGGTGATCTACTTGCGGCAAGGTTGAGGATTTTTTTTGCTATGGTTTTTTTCAGTTTTAATAGCACACTATCTAGCATGTGAGTCGCTGGACTAACTCTGGCCATTAGCCCTGAGATACCCGGCAAAAGTGTGCAGAACCGGTAAGCTCACATGAAAACCCAATAAAAATTTTAGTCAATTAGTTAGTCTCCGTGTTGGAATGCTTTCCTTGGTAAGCGTTCTTCGGAATAAGTCAGCGTTCTCTTGTTGGTATTCATTTCTAGTAGGCGTTCTTCGTAATAATTTAGCGCGCACAGTCTTTCCCCTTTCGTATATTTTTCTAGTAGGCATTCTTCGGTATAACTTAGCGCCCACATATTGCTTCCACGTAGTTATTCGCACAGTCTTTCCCCTTTGGTATTTTTTGCTAGTAGGTATTCTTCGGTATAACTTAGCGTTCACATATGTTTCCCCGTTCAAATTCTTTCCTTGGTAAGCGTTCTTCGGAACACCTTAAAACTCGCATTGCGCTTCCTCGTTAGTATTCTTTCCTTGGTAGTCGTTTTTCGGAATAACTTAGCGCTTGTATAGCCCTGCTTTGATCTTATTCATTTCTGGTAGGCATTCGGAATAATTTATCGTTACCTTGTTTGTATCCTTCTTTGGTATGCACTCTTCGGAATAACTTAGTGTCTACCTGTACATAGTGTTTAACCGTTATTATTCTTTCAGTGGTAGGCGTTCTTCGGAAGAACTTAAAGTTCATAGATCGTTTACTCGTTAGTGTCCTTTCATTGGTAGGCGTTCTTCGGAACGACTTTACGCTCGCATAACGCTTCCACGATGCAATAATTTCCTTTGTAGGCTGTCTTCGGAACAAATTAGCGCTGATTTAGCGCTTCCCCGTTGGTTTTGTTTCTGGTACTCATATTTCGGAATAACTTAGCGCCCACATAGCATTTCCCCGCTGTTTTCTTTTCATTGGTAGGCGTTCTTCGGAACAACTTAGCGCTCGCATAGCGCTGCCCCGATAGTATCCTTTGCTTGATAGGCGTTCTTCGGTATAACTTGGCGCTCATATAGCGTTTTTTTGTTGATATATATTTCTGGTAGGCGTTCGTCGTAATAATTTATCGTTCTTATCATAAAAATAGGATAAACTGAAACACATTTTGAAAATCTGGAATAATTTTAAGTTTATTTAAGGTTACCAAAGAAAATAATATTCATCGAAAATGCCAACTTTTGGTTCAAACGCAATAAAATTTAAACGGAAAAGTTCGTGACATAAAATTGTTCTAGAATAAAAGAAAGTTTTGAAATTAATTGTACAAAATTACAATTGGTTTCGAAACAAATAATTTATCTAGAACAAAACGAAAGCTAAGCAACTGGAAAACTGCATACTAAATTGCATCCGATTTCGAAATATATAAGTCTTAATTAAAATAAAACCTAGTTTTCGAGTTCTAATGGTAAGAACAAAAAAATTACCCAAAAAAGCAAGCGAACGACAAAAACGCAAAGGTCGGAATTTTCAATGATATACAAAGTCAATGGTAAAAGTTAAAACAGTTAGTAGTAGATAAAATTTTAAAAAACGTGGTCACTTGCTTTCCGTTAAGCGATTTTTGATAAAATTAAAGTTTATAAAACTGAAGAATTTTAAAAGAAAGATATAAGAGTTTTTTTTGTGATTAAGTAAAGTTTGTTTGAGTTTTTTGAGACTAAGGAAAGTTTGGAAAACTGAAGAATATTAAAAGAAGGATATAAGAGGTTTGTGTGATTAAGTAAAGTTTGTAAAACTGTAGAATTTTAAAAGAAAGATATACCATTTTTTTTGTGATTAAGTAAAATTTGTTTGAGTTTTTTGATATTAAGAAAAGTTTGTAAAACTGAAGAATTTTAAAAGAACAATATAAGAGTTTTATTTGTGATTAAGTAAAGTTTGTAAAACTGAAGAATTTTAAAAGCAAAATATAAGAAGCTTTTGCGATTAAGTAAAGTTTATAAAACTGAAGAATTTCAAAAGAATGGTGTAAGAGTTAAGTAACGTTTGTAAAACTGAAGAATTTTATAAGGAAGGTATAGGAGTTTTTTGTGAATTAGTGTATTTTATAAAACTAAAGTATTTTAAAAGAAAGATATAAGAGTTTTTTTGTGATTAAGTAAAGTTTCGAAAACTGAAGAATTTTAAAAGAAAGATTTAAGAGTTTTTTGTGAATAAGTAAATTTTGTTTGAGTTTTTTGATATTAAGAAAAGTTTGTAAAACTGAAGAATTTTAAAAGAACAATATAAGTGTTTTATTTGTGATTAAGTAAAGTTTGTAAAACTGAAGAATTTTATAAGGAAGGTATAGGAGCTTTTTGTGAATTAGTGTATTTTATAAAACTGAAGTATTTTAAAAGAAAGATATAAGAGTTTTTTTGTGATTAAGTAAAGTTTCGAAAACTGAAGAATTTTAAAAGAAAGATTTAAGAGTTTTTTGTGAATAAGTAAATTTTGTTTGAGTTTTTTGATATTAAGAAAAGTTTGTAAAACTGAAGAATTTTAAAAGAACAATATAAGTGTTTTATTTGTGATTAAGTAAAGTTTGTAAAACTGAAGAATTTTAAAAGCAAAATATAAGAAGTTTTTGCGATTAAGTAAAGTTTATAAAACTGAAGAATTTCAAAAGAAAGATATAAGAGTTTTTTTGTGATTAAGTAAAGTTTCGAAAACTGAAGAATTTTAAAAGAAAGATTTAAGAGTTTTTTGTGAATAAGTAAATTTTGTAAAACTGAAGAATTTTGTAAAAAAAGTAATAAATAAATCGTGTTTAAAAACATGGAGGTGTTTTGTTCTGCTTTAGCTTAGTGTTCGATAATTTGCGTAAATGCCAAGTGATAATAAAAGCAGAATATTATGTAAGTTTTCTTTTGAATTACACCATTTTTATATAAACAACGCCATACAACCTGACAAAGATCGCATGTCACCTCCCAGTCGTATTCTCTCACGTCGAGAACGAGAAAGTTTTATATGAACTCTCAAAAGAGGCAAATATTTTCTGAGAGTTTTTGCTCAAACATATAATAAAATCGTGCGGTGAAACATCCAAGCAATTTAAATAAGTTTCGACAGCATAAATAAAAATACAACAATTCTTGCTAAATTCAGTTCAAATTCTGGAAAGCGCCAAGGTAGAGATCCGTCAAAGGACTTTTACATAACAGTGGCGCAACTGTGTAGTTTCTGAGGTGCTTTTGCATTATCAGTCTTAGAAAATTCAAACCAAAAAATTAACTGCGTAAAAGTCCAGCAAATGACTCAACCACACTCTCCTCCGGAATTTGACGCTGAAAAGCTGGAACGTACTTGCGACAAAAAAATTAACGAATTGTCATTTGAAAACACTAGCGCGGATTATTATTATTTAACCCCGAGATTTGAAACAGGACACGCACGAAGCGGCCGTCCATTTGCAATATCTACACCCGTAAGAAATAATTTTTCTGAGAGAATAAGCCCTTGGCCAAATTTACTGAAGAAAAAACTAGATTTTAAGGCGGGTATATTAGAAAAAAAAAGTAGAAATAAGAGTATGGCAACACTGTCTAAAAACTCGTTTTGTCCAAATATAGTCTATTTTTGCACTAGTCGTAAAACTGAAAGGGCTCGTCCAATTATGATGAGATTTGCACAGTTCGTATATAAAGGTAGAAATCAGAACATATTAACTTTTCAACGGAATTCACTTCTGGTAACACTAATGCGCAAAACTTTTTTTTTAAAAATGTTGTGTTGGAAATATATAAACTTTCCTAATTCGCCCAATAATAGTCGGATTTGAATGAAACTTCGTACTTACATTTGGGATGGGCCAACTGAAAAGATAGCATATGTCTCCCCCGGTGGGGGTTGTGGGGGCAAAAATAGGAAAACTTCAATAATTCATTCAATAATGGGCGGATTTTCTTAAAACTTGGTGTGTACAATCTGGATAGGCCAACTCGGTGGGGTTGCGAGAGTGCAAAATAAAAAAACCTTAATAATTCGGTCATTAGTAGTCACATTTTCATGAAACTGGGAAGGTACATTTAGAATAGGCGAAATGAATATTTTGTGACATTATCGGGAAAGTTCCATAGTGGAACTTTTTCTTTTATTTTTATACACAAATTATTTTTTTAGATAAACAAAAAAGGGAGAAAAGTGAATTCCAGTAATGACAAGGGTTCAATTTTCTAGCGAAAACGGAATATCAACATTTTGATATTATTTAATCGCATCTGGCTAAATTAAATCCAATGAAATAATATTTAATATTGGTAGCGGCCATACGTTTTACTGACAATTGTAATTCGCTCGTTAAGGCCAATCTCCACACAGCTGACATCCTACTTCTGATAAAAGTATGGGATAGCCCTATACAAAGATTGTTTGAATAGAAAGGGAGAAAACAATCATCCTACAAATTTTGTCGGCTTCTGCATTTTCCATTTCCCCAACTTATTTTCGATCTGGAGATGATTCCCCTCAAAAACAGATGAAGATGTTTATCTGATTTATGGCTATATCATCTGCGGGGGCATACTCTCACAATAATCACACACGATGCCGTCGCACACTACCAATTTTTCCATAATATTATAAATTGTATAAATTGCAAAACTCCATCTCTTTGTAGTTTTCTGAGTTTTCCCGTCGGAATAGGATGTCGGTTGTGTGGAGATTGGCCTTCAGGCATTGCCTAGTATAGTATGAATGTAGGAATTATTTAATCTTCTAAAATTTGTTTTTTCAATTGTAATTTCTAAAATTTTTTTTGTACACAACAAAACCAGTGTATAATTTTGGTTTTCGTCGATTTTTGACTTTATTTTTTTTTGGTTCTATTTTTTTTTTAATACAATTTTTTTTATTAATGTGAAAGTAGTACTCTCTTATAAAATAAAACTAGTGTTTTATTTTTTTAAAATTTTTTTTGCTTTTTTGGCTTAAATTTATTTATTCTGTTTAAACCAAATTGAATTCAATAAAAGAAAAGTTTATTTGTTTGTACTGAAAATATTTATTTTATTGATTTAATTTTTGCATGAAATGCGGAGACTAACGATGCCCTAGAGCAAAATTGGAAGAAGCGGAGGGGTGATCTACTTGCGGCAAGGTTGAGGAGCAAATCATGAAAATAGGATGTGAATCATCTTACTTGAGTCTTTTTTTTTTGCTATGGTTTTTTTCAGTTTTAATAGCACACTATCTAGCATGTGAGTCGCTGGACTAACTCTGGCCATTAGCCCTGAGATACCCGGCAAAAGTGTGCAGAACCGGTAAGCTCACATGAAAACCCAATAAAAATTTTAGTCAATTAGTTAGTCTCCGTGTTGGAATGCTTTCCTTGGTAAGCGTTCTTCGGAATAAGTCAGCGTTCTCTTGTTGGTATTCATTTCTAGTAGGCGTTCTTCGTAATAATTTAGCGCGCACAGTCTTTCCCCTTTCGTATATTTTTCTAGTAGGCATTCTTCGGTATAACTTAGCGCCCACATATTGCTTCCACGTAGTTATTCGCACAGTCTTTCCCCTTTGGTATTTTTTGCTAGTAGGTATTCTTCGGTATAACTTAGCGTTCACATATGTTTCCCCGTTCAAATTCTTTCCTTGGTAAGCGTTCTTCGGAACACCTTAAAACTCGCATTGCGCTTCCTCGTTAGTATTCTTTCCTTGGTAGTCGTTTTTCGGAATAACTTAGCGCTTGTATAGCCCTGCTTTGATCTTATTCATTTCTGGTAGGCATTCGGAATAATTTATCGTTACCTTGTTTGTATCCTTCTTTGGTATGCACTCTTCGGAATAACTTAGTGTCTACCTGTACATAGTGTTTAACCGTTATTATTCTTTCAGTGGTAGGCGTTCTTCGGAAGAACTTAAAGTTCATAGATCGTTTACTCGTTAGTGTCCTTTCATTGGTAGGCGTTCTTCGGAACGACTTTACGCTCGCATAACGCTTCCACGTTGCAATAATTTCCTTTGTAGGCTGTCTTCGGAACAAATTAGCGCTGATTTAGCGCTTCCCCGTTGGTTTTGTTTCTGGTACTCATATTTCGGAATAACTTAGCGCCCACATAGCATTTCCCCGCTGTTTTCTTTTCATTGGTAGGCGTTCTTCGGAACAACTTAGCGCTCGCATAGCGCTGCCCCGATAGTATCCTTTGCTTGATAGGCGTTCTTCGGTATAACTTGGCGCTCATATAGCGTTTTTTTGTTGATATATATTTCTGGTAGGCGTTCGTCGTAATAATTTATCGTTCTTATCATAAAAATAGGATAAACTGAAACACATTTTGAAAATCTGGAATAATTTTAAGTTTATTTAAGGTTACCAAAGAAAATAATATTCATCGAAAATGCCAACTTTTGGTTCAAACGCAATAAAATTTAAACGGAAAAGTTCGTGACATAAAATTGTTCTAGAATAAAAGAAAGTTTTGAAATTAATTGTACAAAATTACAATTGGTTTCGAAACAAATAATTTATCTAGAACAAAACGAAAGCTAAGCAACTGGAAAACTGCATACTAAATTGCATCCGATTTCGAAATATATAAGTCTTAATTAAAATAAAACCTAGTTTTCGAGTTCTAATGGTAAGAACAAAAAAATTACCCAAAAAAGCAAGCGAACGACAAAAACGCAAAGGTCGGAATTTTCAATGATATACAAAGTCAATGGTAAAAGTTAAAACAGTTAGTAGTAGATAAAATTTTAAAAAACGTGGTCACTTGCTTTCCGTTAAGCGATTTTTGATAAAATTAAAGTTTATAAAACTGAAGAATTTTAAAAGAAAGATATAAGAGTTTTTTTTGTGATTAAGTAAAGTTTGTTTGAGTTTTTTGAGACTAAGGAAAGTTTGGAAAACTGAAGAATATTAAAAGAAGGATATAAGAGGTTTGTGTGATTAAGTAAAGTTTGTAAAACTGTAGAATTTTAAAAGAAAGATATACCATTTTTTTTGTGATTAAGTAAAATTTGTTTGAGTTTTTTGATATTAAGAAAAGTTTGTAAAACTGAAGAATTTTAAAAGAACAATATAAGAGTTTTATTTGTGATTAAGTAAAGTTTGTAAAACTGAAGAATTTTAAAAGCAAAATATAAGAAGCTTTTGCGATTAAGTAAAGTTTATAAAACTGAAGAATTTCAAAAGAATGGTGTAAGAGTTAAGTAACGTTTGTAAAACTGAAGAATTTTATAAGGAAGGTATAGGAGTTTTTTGTGAATTAGTGTATTTTATAAAACTAAAGTATTTTAAAAGAAAGATATAAGAGTTTTTTTGTGATTAAGTAAAGTTTCGAAAACTGAAGAATTTTAAAAGAAAGATTTAAGAGTTTTTTGTGAATAAGTAAATTTTGTTTGAGTTTTTTGATATTAAGAAAAGTTTGTAAAACTGAAGAATTTTAAAAGAACAATATAAGTGTTTTATTTGTGATTAAGTAAAGTTTGTAAAACTGAAGAATTTTATAAGGAAGGTATAGGAGCTTTTTGTGAATTAGTGTATTTTATAAAACTGAAGTATTTTAAAAGAAAGATATAAGAGTTTTTTTGTGATTAAGTAAAGTTTCGAAAACTGAAGAATTTTAAAAGAAAGATTTAAGAGTTTTTTGTGAATAAGTAAATTTTGTTTGAGTTTTTTGATATTAAGAAAAGTTTGTAAAACTGAAGAATTTTAAAAGAACAATATAAGTGTTTTATTTGTGATTAAGTAAAGTTTGTAAAACTGAAGAATTTTAAAAGCAAAATATAAGAAGTTTTTGCGATTAAGTAAAGTTTATAAAACTGAAGAATTTCAAAAGAAAGATATAAGAGTTTTTTTGTGATTAAGTAAAGTTTCGAAAACTGAAGAATTTTAAAAGAAAGATTTAAGAGTTTTTTGTGAATAAGTAAATTTTGTAAAACTGAAGAATTTTGTAAAAAAAGTAATAAATAAATCGTGTTTAAAAACATGGAGGTGTTTTGTTCTGCTTTAGCTTAGTGTTCGATAATTTGCGTAAATGCCAAGTGATAATAAAAGCAGAATATTATGTAAGTTTTCTTTTGAATTACACCATTTTTATATAAACAACGCCATACAACCTGACAAAGATCGCATGTCACCTCCCAGTCGTATTCTCTCACATCGAGAACGAGAAAGTTTTATATGAACTCTCAAAAGAGGCAAATATTTTCTGAGAGTTTTGCTCAAACATATAATAAATTCGTGCGGTGAAACATCCAAGCAATTTTAATAAGTTTCGACAGCATAAATAAAAATACAACAATTCTTGCTAAATTCAGTTCAAATTCTGGAAAGCGCCAAGGTAGAGATCCGTCAAAGGACTTTTACATAACAGTGGCGCAACTGTGTAGTTTCTGAGGTGCTTTTGCATTATCAGTCTTAGAAAATTCAAACCAAAAAATTAACTGCGTAAAAGTCCAGCAAATGACTCAACCACACTCTCCTCCGGAATTTGACGCTGAAAAGCTGGAACGTACTTGCGACAAAAAAATTAACGAATTGTCATTTGAAAACACTAGCGCGGATTATTATTATTTAACCCCGAGATTTGAAACAGGACACGCACGAAGCGGCCGTCCATTTGCAATATCTACACCCGTAAGAAATAATTTTTCTGAGAGAATAAGCCCTTGGCCAAATTTACTGAAGAAAAAACTAGATTTTAAGGCGGGTATATTAGAAAAAAAAAGTAGAAATAAGAGTATGGCAACACTGTCTAAAAACTCGTTTTGTCCAAATATAGTCTATTTTTGCACTAGTCGTAAAACTGAAAGGGCTCGTCCAATTATGATGAGATTTGCACAGTTCGTATATAAAGGTAGAAATCAGAACATATTAACTTTTCAACGGAATTCACTTCTGGTAACACTAATGCGCAAAACTTTTTTTTTAAAAATGTTGTGTTGGAAATATATAAACTTTCCTAATTCGCCCAATAATAGTCGGATTTGAATGAAACTTCGTACTTACATTTGGGATGGGCCAACTGAAAAGATAGCATATGTCTCCCCCGGTGGGGGTTGTGGGGGCAAAAATAGGAAAACTTCAATAATTCATTCAATAATGGGCGGATTTTCTTAAAACTTGGTGTGTACAATCTGGATAGGCCAACTCGGTGGGGTTGCGAGAGTGCAAAATAAAAAAACCTTAATAATTCGGTCATTAGTAGTCACATTTTCATGAAACTGGGAAGGTACATTTAGAATAGGCGAAATGAATATTTTGTGACATTATCGGGAAAGTTCCATAGTGGAACTTTTTCTTTTATTTTTATACACAAATTATTTTTTTAGATAAACAAAAAAGGGAGAAAAGTGAATTCCAGTAATGACAAGGGTTCAATTTTCTAGCGAAAACGGAATATCAACATTTTGCTATTATTTAATCGCATCTGGCTAAATTAAATCCAATGAAATAATATTTAATATTGGTAGCGGCCATACGTTTTACTGACAATTGTAATTCGCTCGTTAAGGCCAATCTCCACACAGCCAACATCCTACTTCTGATAAAAGTATGGGATAGCCCTATACAAAGATTGTTTGAATAGAAAGGGAGAAAACAATCATCCTACAAATTTTGTCGGCTTCTGCATTTTCCATTTCCCCAACTTATTTTCGATCTGGAGATGATTCCCCTCAAAAACAGATGAAGATGTTTATCTGATTTATGGCTATATCATCTGCGGGGGCATACTCTCACAATAATCACACACGATGCCGTCGCACACTACCAATTTTTCCATAATATTATAAATTGTATAAATTGCAAAACTCCATCTCTTTGTAGTTTTCTGAGTTTTCCCGTCGGAATAGGATGTCGGTTGTGTGGAGATTGGCCTTCAGGCATTGCCTAGTATAGTATGAATGTAGGAATTATTTAATCTTCTAAAATTTGTTTTTTTAATTGTAATTTCTAAAATTTTTTTTGTACACAACAAAACCAGTGTATAATTTTGGTTTTCGTCGATTTTTGACTTTATTTTTTTTGGTTCTATTTTTTGTTTAATACAATTTTTTTTATAAATGTGAAAGTAGTACTCTCTTATAAAATAAAACTAGTGTTTTATTTTTTTTAAATTTTTTTTGCTTTTTTGGCTTAAATTTATTTATTCTGTTTAAACCAAATTGAATTCAATAAAAGAAAAGTTTATTTGTTTGTACTGAAAATATTTATTTTATTGATTTAATTTTTGCATGAAATGCGGAGACTAACGATGCCCTAGAGCAAAATTGAAAGAAGCGGAGGGGTGATCTACTTGCGGCAAGGTTGAGGAGCAAATCATGAAAATAGGATGTGAATCATCTTACTTGAGTCTTTTTTTTTTGCTATGGTTTTTTTCAGTTTTAATAGCACACTATCTAGCATGTGAGTCGCTGGACTAACTCTGGCCATTAGCCCTGAGATATCCGGCAAAAGTGTGCAGAACCGGTAAGCTCACATGAAAACCCAATAAAAATTTTAGTCAATTAGTTAGTCTCCGTGTTGGAATGCTTTCCTTGGTAAGCGTTCTTCGGAACAAGTCAGCGTTCTCTTGTTGGTATTCATTTCTAGTAGGCGTTCTTCGTAATAATTTAGCGCGCACAGTCTTTCCCTTTTCGTATATTTTTCTAGTAGGCATTCTTCGGTATAACTTAGCGCCCACATATTGCTTCCACGTAGTTATTCGCACAGTCTTTCCCCTTTGGTATTTTTTGCTAGTAGGTATTCTTCGGTATAACTTAGCGTTCACATATGTTTCCCCGTTCAAATTCTTTCCTTGGTAAGCGTTCTTCGGAACACCTTAAAACTCGCATTGCGCTTCCTCGTTAGTATTCTTTCCTTGGTAGTCGTTTTTCGGAATAACTTAGCGCTTGTATAGCCCTGCTTTGATCTTATTCATTTCTGGTAGGCATTCGGAATAATTTATCGTTACCTTGTTTGTATCCTTCTTTGGTATGCACTCTTCGGAATAACTTAGTGTCTACCTGTACATAGTGTTTAACCGTTATTATTCTTTCAGTGGTAGGCGTTCTTCGGAAGAACTTAAAGTTCATAGATCGTTTACTCGTTAGTGTCCTTTCATTGGTAGGCGTTCTTCGGAACGACTTTACGCTCGCATAACGCTTCCACGTTGCAATAATTTCCTTTGTAGGCTGTCTTCGGAACAAATTAGCGCTGATTTAGCGCTTCCCCGTTGGTTTTGTTTCTGGTACTCATATTTCGGAATAACTTAGCGCCCACATAGTATTTCCCCGCTGTTTTCTTTTCATTGGTAGGCGTTCTTCGGAACAACTCAGCGCTCGCATAGCGCTGCCCCGATAGTATCCTTTGCTTGATAGGCGTTCTTCGGTATAACTTGGCGCTCATATAGCGTTTTTTTGTTGATATATATTTCTGGTAGGCGTTCGTCGTAATAATTTATCGTTCTTATCATAAAAATAGGATAAACTGAAACACATTTTGAAAATCTGTAATAATTTTAAGTTTATTTAAGGTTACCAAAGAAAATAATATTCCCGAAAATGCCAACTTTTGGTTCAAACGCAATAAAATTTAAACGGAAAAGTTCGTGACATAAAATTGTTCTAGAATAAAAGAAAGTTTTGAAATTAATTGTACAAAATTACAATTGGTTTCGAAACAAATAATTTATCTAGAACAAAACGAAAGCTAAGCAACTGGAAAACTGCATACTAAATTGCATCCGATTTCGAAATATATAAGTCTTAATTAAAATAAAACCTAGTTTTCGAGTTCTAATGGTAAGAACAAAAAAATTACCCAAAAAAGCAAGCGAACGACAAAAACGCAAAGGTCGGAATTTTCAATGATATACAAAGTCAATGGTAAAAGTTAAAACAGTTAGTAGTAGATAAAATTTTAAAAAACGTGGTCACTTGCTTTCCGTTAAGCGATTTTTGATAAAATTAAAGTTTATAAAACTGAAGAATTTTAAAAGAAAGATATAAGAGTTTTTTTTGTGATTAAGTAAAGTTTGTTTGAGTTTTTTGAGACTAAGGAAAGTTTGGAAAACTGAAGAATATTAAAAGAAGGATATAAGAGGTTTGTGTGATTAAGTAAAGTTTGTAAAACTGTAGAATTTTAAAAGAAAGATATACCATTTTTTTTGTGATTAAGTAAAATTTGTTTGAGTTTTTTGATATTAAGAAAAGTTTGTAAAACTGAAGAATTTTAAAAGAACAATATAAAAGTTTTATTTGTGATTAAGTAAAGTTTGTAAAACTGAAGAATTTTAAAAGCAAAATATAAGAAGTTTTTGCGATTAAGTAAAGTTTATAAAACTGAAGAATTTCAAAAGAATGGTGTAAGAGTTAAGTAACGTTTGTAAAACTGAAGAATTTTATAAGGAAGGTATAGGAGTTTTTTGTGAATTAGTGTATTTTATAAAACTAAAGTATTTTAAAAGAAAGATATAAGAGTTTTTTTGTGATTAAGTAAAGTTTCGAAAACTGAAGAATCTTAAAAGAAAGATTTAAGAGTTTTTTGTGAATAAGTAAATTTTGTTTGAGTTTTTTGATATTAAGAAAAGTTTGTAAAACTGAAGAATTTTAAAAGAACAATATAAGTGTTTTATTTGTGATTAAGTAAAGTTTGTAAAACTGAAGAATTTTATAAGGAAGGTATAGGAGCTTTTTGTGAATTAGTGTATTTTATAAAACTGAAGTATTTTAAAAGAAAGATATAAGAGTTTTTTTGTGATTAAGTAAAGTTTCGAAAACTGAAGAATTTTAAAAGAAAGATTTAAGAGTTTTTTGTGAATAAGTAAATTTTGTTTGAGTTTTTTGATATTAAGAAAAGTTTGTAAAACTGAAGAATGTTAAAAGAACAATATAAGTGTTTTATTTGTGATTAAGTAAAGTTTGTAAAACTGAAGAATTTTAAAAGCAAAATATAAGAAGTTTTTGCGATTAAGTAAAGTTTATAAAACTGGAGAATTTCAAAAGAAAGATATAAGAGTTTTTTTGTGATTAAGTAAAGTTTCGAAAACTGAAGAATTTTAAAAGAAAGATTTAAGAGTTTTTTGTGAATAAGTAAATTTTGTAAAACTGAAGAATTTTGTAAAAAAAGTAATAAATAAATCGTGTTTAAAAACATGGAGGTGTTTTGTTCTGCTTTAGCTTAGTGTTCGATAATTTGCGTAAATGCCAAGTGATAATAAAAGCAGAATATTATGTAAGTTTTCTTTTGAATTACACCATTTTTATATAAACAACGCCATACAACCTGACAAAGATCGCATGTCACCTCCCAGTCGTATTCTCTCACGTCGAGAACGAGAAAGTTTTATATGAACTCTCAAAAGAGGCAAATATTTTCTGAGAGTTTTGATCAAACATATAATAAATTCGTGCGGTGAAACATCCAAGCAATTTTAATAAGTTTCGACAGCATAAATAAAAATACAACAATTCTTGCTAAATTCAGTTCAAATTCTGGAAAGCGCCAAGGTAGAGATCCGTCAAAGGACTTTTACATAACAGTGGCGCAACTGTGTAGTTTCTGAGGTGCTTTTGCATTATCAGTCTTAGAAAATTCAAACCAAAAAATTAACTGCGTAAAAGTCCAGCAAATGACTCAACCACACTCTCCTCCGGAATTTGACGCTGAAAAGCTGGAACGTACTTGCGACAAAAAAATTAACGAATTGTCATTTGAAAACACTAGCGCGGATTATTATTATTTAACCCCGAGATTTGAAACAGGACACGCACGAAGCGGCCGTCCATTTGCAATATCTACACCCGTAAGAAATAATTTTTCTGAGAGAATAAGCCCTTGGCCAAATTTACTGAAGAAAAAACTAGATTTTAAGGCGGGCATATTAGAAAAAAAAAGTAGAAATAAGAGTATGGCAACACTGTCTAAAAACTCGTTTTGTCCAAATATAGTCTATTTTTGCACTAGTCGTAAAACTGAAAGGGCTCGTCCAATTATGATGAGATTTGCACAGTTCGTATATAAAGGTAGAAATCAGAACATATTAACTTTTCAACGGAATTCACTTCTGGTAACACTAATGCGCAAAACTTTTTTTTTAAAAATGTTGTGTTGGAAATATATAAACTTTCCTAATTCGCCCAATAATAGTCGGATTTGAATGAAACTTCGTACTTACATTTGGGATGGGCCAACTGAAAAGATAGCATATGTCTCCCCCGGTGGGGGTTGTGGGGGCAAAAATAGGAAAACTTCAATAATTCATTCAATAATGGGCGGATTTTCTTAAAACTTGGTGTGTACAATCTGGATAGGCCAACTCGGTGGGGTTGCGAGAGTGCAAAATAAAAAAACCTTAATAATTCGTTCATTAGTAGTCACATTTTCATGAAACTGGGAAGGTACATTTAGAATAGGCGAAATGAATATTTTGTGACATTATCGGGAAAGTTCCATAGTGGAACTTTTTCTTTTATTTTTATACACAAATTATTTTTTTAGATAAACAAAAAAGGGAGAAAAGTGAATTCCAGTAATGACAAGGGTTCAATTTTCTAGCGAAAACGGAATATCAACATTTTGCTATTATTTAATCGCATCTGGCTAAATTAAATCCAATGAAATAATATTTAATATTGGTAGCGGCCATACGTTTTACTGACAATTGTAATTCGCTCGTTAAGGCCAATCTCCACACAGCCGACATCCTACTTCTGATAAAAGTATGGGATAGCCCTATACAAAGATTGTTTGAATAGAAAGGGAGAAAACAATCATCCTACAAATTTTGTCGGCTTCTGCATTTTCCATTTCCCCAACTTATTTTCGATCTGGAGATGATTCCCCTCAAAAACAGATGAAGATGTTTATCTGATTTATGGCTATATCATCTGCGGGGGCATACTCTCACAATAATCACACACGATGCCGTCGCACACTACCAATTTTTCCATAATATTATAAATTGTATAAATTGCAAAACTCCATCTCTTTGTAGTTTTCTGAGTTTTCCCGTCGGAATAGGATGTCGGTTGTGTGGAGATTGGCCTTCAGGCATTGCCTAGTATAGTATGAATGTAGGAATTATTTAATCTTCTAAAATTTGTTTTTTTAATTGTAATTTCTAAAATTTTTTTTGTACACAACAAAACCAGTGTATAATTTTGGTTTTCGTCGATTTTTGACTTTATTTTTTTTGGTTCTATTTTTTTTTTAATACAATTTTTTTTATTAATGTGAAAGTAGTACTCTCTTATAAAATAAAACTAGTGTTTTATTTTTTTTAAATTTTTTTTGCTTTTTTGGCTTAAATTTATTTATTCTGTTTAAACCAAATTGAATTCAATAAAAGAAAAGTTTATTTGTTTGTACTGAAAATATTTATTTTATTAATTTAATTTTTGCATGAAATGCGGAGACTAACGATGCCCTAGAGCAAAATTGAAAGAAGCGGAGGGGTGATCTACTTGCGGCAAGGTTGAGGAGCAAATCATGAAAATAGGATGTGAATCATCTTACTTGAGTCTTTTTTTTTTGCTATGGTTTTTTTCAGTTTTAATAGCACACTATCTAGCATGTGAGTCGCTGGACTAACTCTGGCCATTAGCCCTGAGATACCCGGCAAAAGTGTGCAGAACCGGTAAGCTCACATGAAAACCCAATAAAAATTTTAGTCAATTAGTTAGTCTCCGTGTTGGAATGCTTTCCTTGGTAAGCGTTCTTCGGAATAAGTCAGCGTTCTCTTGTTGGTATTCATTTCTAGTAGGCGTTCTTCGTAATAATTTAGCGCGCACAGTCTTTCCCCTTTCGTATATTTTTCTAGTAGGCATTCTTCGGTATAACTTAGCGCCCACATATTGCTTCCACGTAGTTATTCGCACAGTCTTTCCCCTTTGGTATTTTTTGCTAGTAGGTATTCTTCGGTATAACTTAGCGTTCACATATGTTTCCCCGTTCAAATTCTTTCCTTGGTAAGCGTTCTTCGGAACACCTTAAAACTCGCATTGCGCTTCCTCGTTAGTATTCTTTCCTTGGTAGTCGTTTTTCGGAATAACTTAGCGCTTGTATAGCCCTGCTTTGATCTTATTCATTTCTGGTAGGCATTCGGAATAATTTATCGTTACCTTGTTTGTATCCTTCTTTGGTATGCACTCTTCGGAATAACTTAGTGTCTACCTGTACATAGTGTTTAACCGTTATTATTCTTTCAGTGGTAGGCGTTCTTCGGAAGAACTTAAAGTTCATAGATCGTTTACTCGTTAGTGTCCTTTCATTGGTAGGCGTTCTTCGGAACGACTTTACGCTCGCATAACGCTTCCACGTTGCTATAATTTCCTTTGTAGGCTGTCTTCGGAACAAATTAGCGCTGATTTAGCGCTTCCCCGTTGGTTTTGTTTCTGGTACTCATATTTCGGAATAACTTAGCGCCCACATAGCATTTCCCCGCTGTTTTCTTTTCATTGGTAGGCGTTCTTCGGAACAACTCAGCGCTCGCATAGCGCTGCCCCGATAGTATCCTTTGCTTGATAGGCGTTCTTCGGTATAACTTGGCGCTCATATAGCGTTTTTTTGTTGATATATATTTCTGGTAGGCGTTCGTCGTAATAATTTATCGTTCTTATCATAAAAATAGGATAAACTGAAACACATTTTGAAAATCTGTAATAATTTTAAGTTTATTTAAGGTTACCAAAGAAAATAATATTCATCGAAAATGCCAACTTTTGGTTCAAACGCAATAAAATTTAAACGGAAAAGTTCGTGACATAAAATTGTTCTAGAATAAAAGAAAGTTTTGAAATTAATTGTACAAAATTACAATTGGTTTCGAAACAAATAATTTATCTAGAACAAAACGAAAGCTAAGCAACTGGAAAACTGCATACTAAATTGCATCCGATTTCGAAATATATAAGTCTTAATTAAAATAAAACCTAGTTTTCGAGTTCTAATGGTAAGAACAAAAAAATTACCCAAAAAAGCAAGCGAACGACAAAAACGCAAAGGTCGGAATTTTCAATGATATACAAAGTCAATGGTAAAAGTTAAAACAGTTAGTAGTAGATAAAATTTTAAAAAACGTGGTCACTTGCTTTCCGTTAAGCGATTTTTGATAAAATTAAAGTTT
Organism: Xylophagus ater; assembly: GCA_963422695.1. Lineage (NCBI taxonomy): Eukaryota > Metazoa > Arthropoda > Insecta > Diptera > Xylophagidae > Xylophagus > Xylophagus ater. Next base: position 41,227,271 of record OY730480.1, read on the forward strand.
ATAAAACTGAAGAATTTTAAAAGAAAGATATAAGAGTTTTTTTTGTGATTAAGTAAAGTTTGTTTGAGTTTTTTGAGACTAAGGAAAGTTTGGAAAACTGAAGAATATTAAAAGAAGGATATAAGAGGTTTGTGTGATTAAGTAAAGTTTGTAAAACTGTAGAATTTTAAAAGAAAGATATACCATTTTTTTTGTGATTAAGTAAAATTTGTTTGAGTTTTTTGATATTAAGAAAAGTTTGTAAAACTGAAGAATTTTAAAAGAACAATATAAGAGTTTTATTTGTGATTAAGTAAAGTTTGTAAAACTGAAGAATTTTAAAAGCAAAATATAAGAAGTTTTTGCGATTAAGTAAAGTTTATAAAACTGAAGAATTTCAAAAGAATGGTGTAAGAGTTAAGAAACGTTTGTAAAACTGAAGAATTTTATAAGGAAGGTATAGGAGTTTTTTGTGAATTAGTGTATTTTATAAAACTAAAGTATTTTAAAAGAAAGATATAAGAGTTTTTTTGTGATTAAGTAAAGTTTCGAAAACTGAAGAATTTTAAAAGAAAGATTTAAGAGTTTTTTGTGAATAAGTAAATTTTGTTTGAGTTTTTTGATATTAAGAAAAGTTTGTAAAACTGAAGAATGTTAAAAGAACAATATAAGTGTTTTATTTGTGATTAAGTAAAGTTTGTAAAACTGAAGAATTTTAAAAGCAAAATATAAGAAGTTTTTGCGATTAAGTAAAGTTTATAAAACTGGAGAATTTCAAAAGAAAGATATAAGAGTTTTTTTGTGATTAAGTAAAGTTTCGAAAACTGAAGAATTTTAAAAGAAAGATTTAAGAGTTTTCTGTGAATAAGTAAATTTTGTAAAACTGAAGAATTTTGTAAAAAAAGTAATAAATAAATCGGGTTTAAAAACATGGAGGTGTTTTGTTCTGCTTTAGCTTAGTGTTCGATAATTTGCGTAAATGCCAAGTGATAATAAAAGCAGAATATTATGTAAGTTTTCTTTTGAATTACACCATTTTTATATAAACAACGCCATACAACCTGACAAAGATCGCATGTCACCTCCCAGTCGTATTCTCTCACGTCGAGAACGAGAAAGTTTTATATGAACTCTCAAAAGAGGCAAATATTTTCTGAGAGTTTTGATCAAACATATAATAAATTCGTGCGGTGAAACATCCAAGCAATTTTAATAAGTTTCGACAGCATAAATAAAAATACAACAATTCTTGCTAAATTCAGTTCAAATTCTGGAAAGCGCCAAGGTAGAGATCCGTCAAAGGACTTTTACATAACAGTGGCGCAACTGTGTAGTTTCTGAGGTGCTTTTGCATTATCAGTCTTAGAAAATTCAAACCAAAAAATTAACTGCGTAAAAGTCCAGCAAATGACTCAACCACACTCTCCTCCGGAATTTGACGCTGAAAAGCTGGAACGTACTTGCGACAAAAAAATTAACGAATTGTCATTTGAAAACACTAGCGCGGATTATTATTATTTAACCCCGAGATTTGAAACAGGACACGCACGAAGCGGCCGTCCATTTGCAATATCTACACCCGTAAGAAATAATTTTTCTGAGAGAATAAGCCCTTGGCCAAATTTACTGAAGAAAAAACTAGATTTTAAGGCGGGCATATTAGAAAAAAAAAGTAGAAATAAGAGTATGGCAACACTGTCTAAAAACTCGTTTTGTCCAAATATAGTCTATTTTTGCACTAGTCGTAAAACTGAAAGGGCTCGTCCAATTATGATGAGATTTGCACAGTTCGTATATAAAGGTAGAAATCAGAACATATTAACTTTTCAACGGAATTCACTTCTGGTAACACTAATGCGCAAAACTTTTTTTTTAAAAATGTTGTGTTGGAAATATATAAACTTTCCTAATTCGCCCAATAATAGTCGGATTTGAATGAAACTTCGTACTTACATTTGGGATGGGCCAACTGAAAAGATAGCATATGTCTCCCCCGGTGGGGGTTGTGGGGGCAAAAATAGGAAAACTTCAATAATTCATTCAATAATGGGCGGATTTTCTTAAAACTTGGTGTGTACAATCTGGATAGGCCAACTCGGTGGGGTTGCGAGAGTGCAAAATAAAAAAACCTTAATAATTCGTTCATTAGTAGTCACATTTTCATGAAACTGGGAAGGTACATTTAGAATAGGCGAAATGAATATTTTGTGACATTATCGGGAAAGTTCCATAGTGGAACTTTTTCTTTTATTTTTATACACAAATTATTTTTTTAGATAAACAAAAAAGGGAGAAAAGTGAATTCCAGTAATGACAAGGGTTCAATTTTCTAGCGAAAACGGAATATCAACATTTTGCTATTATTTAATCGCATCTGGCTAAATTAAATCCAATGAAATAATATTTAATATTGGTAGCGGCCATACGTTTTACTGACAATTGTAATTCGCTCGTTAAGGCCAATCTCCACACAGCCGACATCCTACTTCTGATAAAAGTATGGGATAGCCCTATACAAAGATTGTTTGAATAGAAAGGGAGAAAACAATCATCCTACAAATTTTGTCGGCTTCTGCATTTTCCATTTCCCCAACTTATTTTCGATCTGGAGATGATTCCCCTCAAAAGCAGATGAAGATGTTTATCTGATTTATGGCTATATCATCTGCGGGGGCATACTCTCACAATAATCACACACGATGCCGTCGCACACTACCAATTTTTCCATAATATTATAAATTGTATAAATTGCAAAACTCCATCTCTTTGTAGTTTTCTGAGTTTTCCCGTCGGAATAGGATGCCGGTTGTGTGGAGATTGGCCTTCAGGCATTGCCTAGTATAGTATGAATGTAGGAATTATTTAATCTTCTAAAATTTGTTTTTTTAATTGTAATTTCTAAAATTTTTTTTGTACACAACAAAACCAGTGTATAATTTTGGTTTTCGTCGATTTTTGACTTTATTTTTTTTGGTTCTATTTTTTTTTTAATACAATTTTTTTTATTAATGTGAAAGTAGTACTCTCTTATAAAATAAAACTAGTGTTTTATTTTTTTTAAATTTTTTTTGCTTTTTTGGCTTAAATTTATTTATTCTGTTTAAACCAAATTGAATTCAATAAAAGAAAAGTTTATTTGTTTGTACTGAAAATATTTATTTTATTAATTTAATTTTTGCATGAAATGCGGAGACTAACGATGCCCTAGAGCAAAATTGAAAGAAGCGGAGGGGTGATCTACTTGCGGCAAGGTTGAGGAGCAAATCATGAAAATAGGATGTGAATCATCTTACTTGAGTCTTTTTTTTTTGCTATGGTTTTTTTCAGTTTTAATAGCACACTATCTAGCATGTGAGTCGCTGGACTAACTCTGGCCATTAGCCCTGAGATACCCGGCAAAAGTGTGCAGAACCGGTAAGCTCACATGAAAACCCAATAAAAATTTTAGTCAATTAGTTAGTCTCCGTGTTGGAATGCTTTCCTTGGTAAGCGTTCTTCGGAACAAGTCAGCGTTCTCTTGTTGGTATTCATTTCTAGTAGGCGTTCTTCGTAATAATTTAGCGCGCACAGTCTTTCCCCTTTCGTATATTTTTCTAGTAGGCATTCTTCGGTATAACTTAGCGCCCACATATTGCTTCCACGTAGTTATTCGCACAGTCTTTCCCCTTTGGTATTTTTTGCTAGTAGGTATTCTTCGGTATAACTTAGCGTTCACATATGTTTCCCCGTTCAAATTCTTTCCTTGGTAAGCGTTCTTCGGAACACCTTAAAACTCGCATTGCGCTTCCTCGTTAGTATTCTTTCCTTGGTAGTCGTTTTTCGGAATAACTTAGCGCTTGTATAGCCCTGCTTTGATCTTATTCATTTCTGGTAGGCATTCGGAATAATTTATCGTTACCTTGTTTGTATCCTTCTTTGGTATGCACTCTTCGGAATAACTTAGTGTCTACCTGTACATAGTGTTTAACCGTTATTATTCTTTCAGTGGTAGGCGTTCTTCGGAAGAACTTAAAGTTCATAGATCGTTTACTCGTTAGTGTCCTTTCATTGGTAGGCGTTCTTCGGAACGACTTTACGCTCGCATAACGCTTCCACGTTGCTATAATTTCCTTTGTAGGCTGTCTTCGGAACAAATTAGCGCTGATTTAGCGCTTCCCCGTTGGTTTTGTTTCTGGTACTCATATTTCGGAATAACTTAGCGCCCACATAGCATTTCCCCGCTGTTTTCCTTTCATTGGTAGGCGTTCTTCGGAACAACTCAGCGCTCGCATAGCGCTGCCCCGATAGTATCCTTTGCTTGATAGGCGTTCTTCGGTATAACTTGGCGCTCATATAGCGTTTTTTTGTTGATATATATTTCTGGTAGGCGTTCGTCGTAATAATTTATCGTTCTTATCATAAAAATAGGATAAACTGAAACACATTTTGAAAATCTGTAATAATTTTAAGTTTATTTAAGGTTACCAAAGAAAATAATATTCATCGAAAATGCCAACTTTTGGTTCAAACGCAATAAAATTTAAACGGAAAAGTTCGTGACATAAAATTGTTCTAGAATAAAAGAAAGTTTTGAAATTAATTGTACAAAATTACAATTGGTTTCGAAACAAATAATTTATCTAGAACAAAACGAAAGCTAAGCAACTGGAAAACTGCATACTAAATTGCATCCGATTTCGAAATATATAAGTCTTAATTAAAATAAAACCTAGTTTTCGAGTTCTAATGGTAAGAACAAAAAAATTACCCAAAAAAGCAAGCGAACGACAAAAACGCAAAGGTCGGAATTTTCAATGATATACAAAGTCAATGGTAAAAGTTAAAACAGTTAGTAGTAGATAAAATTTTAAAAAACGTGGTCACTTGCTTTCCGTTAAGCGATTTTTGATAAAATTAAAGTTTATAAAACTGAAGAATTTTAAAAGAAAGATATAAGAGTTTTTTTTGTGATTAAGTAAAGTTTGTTTGAGTTTTTTGAGACTAAGGAAAGTTTGGAAAACTGAAGAATATTAAAAGAAGGATATAAGAGGTTTGTGTGATTAAGTAAAGTTTGTAAAACTGTAGAATTTTAAAAGAAAGATATACCATTTTTTTTGTGATTAAGTAAAATTTGTTTGAGTTTTTTGATATTAAGAAAAGTTTGTAAAACTGAAGAATTTTAAAAGAACAATATAAGAGTTTTATTTGTGATTAAGTAAAGTTTGTAAAACTGAAGAATTTTAAAAGCAAAATATAAGAAGTTTTTGCGATTAAGTAAAGTTTATAAAACTGGAGAATTTCAAAAGAAAGATATAAGAGTTTTTTTGTGATTAAGTAAAGTTTCGAAAACTGAAGAATTTTAAAAGAAAGATTTAAGAGTTTTTTGTGAATAAGTAAATTTTGTAAAACTGAAGAATTTTGTAAAAAAAGTAATAAATAAATCGTGTTTAAAAACATGGAGGTGTTTTGTTCTGCTTTAGCTTAGTGTTCGATAATTTGCGTAAATGCCAAGTGATAATAAAAGCAGAATATTATGTAAGTTTTCTTTTGAATTACACCATTTTTATATAAACAACGCCATACAACCTGACAAAGATCGCATGTCACCTCCCAGTCGTATTCTCTCACGTCGAGAACGAGAAAGTTTTATATGAACTCTCAAAAGAGGCAAATATTTTCTGAGAGTTTTGATCAAACATATAATAAATTCGTGCGGTGAAACATCCAAGCAATTTTAATAAGTTTCGACAGCATAAATAAAAATACAACAATTCTTGCTAAATTCAGTTCAAATTCTGGAAAGCGCCAAGGTAGAGATCCGTCAAAGGACTTTTACATAACAGTGGCGCAACTGTGTAGTTTCTGAGGTGCTTTTGCATTATCAGTCTTAGAAAATTCAAACCAAAAAATTAACTGCGTAAAAGTCCAGCAAATGACTCAACCACACTCTCCTCCGGAATTTGACGCTGAAAAGCTGGAACGTACTTGCGACAAAAAAATTAACGAATTGTCATTTGAAAACACTAGCGCGGATTATTATTATTTAACCCCGAGATTTGAAACAGGACACGCACGAAGCGGCCGTCCATTTGCAATATCTACACCCGTAAGAAATAATTTTTCTGAGAGAATAAGCCCTTGGCCAAATTTACTGAAGAAAAAACTAGATTTTAAGGCGGGCATATTAGAAAAAAAAAGTAGAAATAAGAGTATGGCAACACTGTCTAAAAACTCGTTTTGTCCAAATATAGTCTATTTTTGCACTAGTCGTAAAACTGAAAGGGCTCGTCCAATTATGATGAGATTTGCACAGTTCGTATATAAAGGTAGAAATCAGAACATATTAACTTTTCAACGGAATTCACTTCTGGTAACACTAATGCGCAAAACTTTTTTTTTAAAAATGTTGTGTTGGAAATATATAAACTTTCCTAATTCGCCCAATAATAGTCGGATTTGAATGAAACTTCGTACTTACATTTGGGATGGGCCAACTGAAAAGATAGCATATGTCTCCCCCGGTGGGGGTTGTGGGGGCAAAAATAGGAAAACTTCAATAATTCATTCAATAATGGGCGGATTTTCTTAAAACTTGGTGTGTACAATCTGGATAGGCCAACTCGGTGGGGTTGCGAGAGTGCAAAATAAAAAAACCTTAATAATTCGTTCATTAGTAGTCACATTTTCATGAAACTGGGAAGGTACATTTAGAATAGGCGAAATGAATATTTTGTGACATTATCGGGAAAGTTCCATAGTGGAACTTTTTCTTTTATTTTTATACACAAATTATTTTTTTAGATAAACAAAAAAGGGAGAAAAGTGAATTCCAGTAATGACAAGGGTTCAATTTTCTAGCGAAAACGGAATATCAACATTTTGCTATTATTTAATCGCATCTGGCTAAATTAAATCCAATGAAATAATATTTAATATTGGTAGCGGCCATACGTTTTACTGACAATTGTAATTCGCTCGTTAAGGCCAATCTCCACACAGCCGACATCCTACTTCTGATAAAAGTATGGGATAGCCCTATACAAAGATTGTTTGAATAGAAAGGGAGAAAACAATCATCCTACAAATTTTGTCGGCTTCTGCATTTTCCATTTCCCCAACTTATTTTCGATCTGGAGATGATTCCCCTCAAAAACAGATGAAGATGTTTATCTGATTTATGGCTATATCATCTGCGGGGGCATACTCTCACAATAATCACACACGATGCCGTCGCACACTACCAATTTTTCCATAATATTATAAATTGTATAAATTGCAAAACTCCATCTCTTTGTAGTTTTCTGAGTTTTCCCGTCGGAATAGGATGTCGGTTGTGTGGAGATTGGCCTTCAGGCATTGCCTAGTATAGTATGAATGTAGGAATTATTTAATCTTCTAAAATTTGTTTTTTTAATTGTAATTTCTAAAATTTTTTTTGTACACAACAAAACCAGTGTGTAATTTTGGTTTTCGTCGATTTTTGACTTTATTTTTTTTGGTTCTATTTTTTTTTTAATACAATTTTTTTTATTAATGTGAAAGTAGTACTCTCTTATAAAATAAAACTAGTGTTTTATTTTTTTTAAATTTTTTTTGCTTTTTTGGCTTAAATTTATTTATTCTGTTTAAACCAAATTGAATTCAATAAAAGAAAAGTTTATTTGTTTGTACTGAAAATATTTATTTTATTAATTTAATTTTTGCATGAAATGCGGAGACTAACGATGCCCTAGAGCAAAATTGAAAGAAGCGGAGGGGTGATCTACTTGCGGCAAGGTTGAGGAGCAAATCATGAAAATAGGATGTGAATCATCTTACTTGAGTCTTTTTTTTTTGCTATGGTTTTTTTCAGTTTTAATAGCACACTATCTAGCATGTGAGTCGCTGGACTAACTCTGGCCATTAGCCCTGAGATACCCGGCAAAAGTGTGCAGAACCGGTAAGCTCACATGAAAACCCAATAAAAATTTTAGTCAATTAGTTAGTCTCCGTGTTGGAATGCTTTCCTTGGTAAGCGTTCTTCGGAACAAGTCAGCGTTCTCTTGTTGGTATTCATTTCTAGTAGGCGTTCTTCGTAATAATTTAGCGCGCACAGTCTTTCCCCTTTCGTATATTTTTCTAGTAGGCATTCTTCGGTATAACTTAGCGCCCACATATTGCTTCCACGTAGTTATTCGCACAGTCTTTCCCCTTTGGTATTTTTTGCTAGTAGGTATTCTTCGGTATAACTTAGCGTTCACATATGTTTCCCCGTTCAAATTCTTTCCTTGGTAAGCGTTCTTCGGAACACCTTAAAACTCGCATTGCGCTTCCTCGTTAGTATTCTTTCCTTGGTAGTCGTTTTTCGGAATAACTTAGCGCTTGTATAGCCCTGCTTTGATCTTATTCATTTCTGGTAGGCATTCGGAATAATTTATCGTTACCTTGTTTGTATCCTTCTTTGGTATGCACTCTTCGGAATAACTTAGTGTCTACCTGTACATAGTGTTTAACCGTTATTATTCTTTCAGTGGTAGGCGTTCTTCGGAAGAACTTAAAGTTCATAGATCGTTTACTCGTTAGTGTCCTTTCATTGGTAGGCGTTCTTCGGAACGACTTTACGCTCGCATAACGCTTCCACGTTGCTATAATTTCCTTTGTAGGCTGTCTTCGGAACAAATTAGCGCTGATTTAGCGCTTCCCCGTTGGTTTTGTTTCTGGTACTCATATTTCGGAATAACTTAGCGCCCACATAGCATTTCCCCGCTGTTTTCTTTTCATTGGTAGGCGTTCTTCGGAACAACTCAGCGCTCGCATAGCGCTGCCCCGATAGTATCCTTTGCTTGATAGGCGTTCTTCGGTATAACTTGGCGCTCATATAGCGTTTTTTTGTTGATATATATTTCTGGTAGGCGTTCGTCGTAATAATTTATCGTTCTTATCATAAAAATAGGATAAACTGAAACACATTTTGAAAATCTGTAATAATTTTAAGTTTATTTAAGGTTACCAAAGAAAATAATATTCATCGAAAATGCCAACTTTTGGTTCAAACGCAATAAAATTTAAACGGAAAAGTTCGTGACATAAAATTGTTCTAGAATAAAAGAAAGTTTTGAAATTAATTGTACAAAATTACAATTGGTTTCGAAACAAATAATTTATCTAGAACAAAACGAAAGCTAAGCAACTGGAAAACTGCATACTAAATTGCATCCGATTTCGAAATATATAAGTCTTAATTAAAATAAAACCTAGTTTTCGAGTTCTAATGGTAAGAACAAAAAAATTACCCAAAAAAGCAAGCGAACGACAAAAACGCAAAGGTCGGAATTTTCAATGATATACAAAGTCAATGGTAAAAGTTAAAACAGTTAGTAGTAGATAAAATTTTAAAAAACGTGGTCACTTGCTTTCCGTTAAGCGATTTTTGATAAAATTAAAGTTTATAAAACTGAAGAATTTTAAAAGAAAGATATAAGAGTTTTTTTTGTGATTAAGTAAAGTTTGTTTGAGTTTTTTGAGACTAAGGAAAGTTTGGAAAACTGAAGAATATTAAAAGAAGGATATAAGAGGTTTGTGTGATTAAGTAAAGTTTGTAAAACTGTAGAATTTTAAAAGAAAGATATACCATTTTTTTTGTGATTAAGTAAAATTTGTTTGAGTTTTTTGATATTAAGAAAAGTTTGTAAAACTGAAGAATTTTAAAAGAACAATATAAGAGTTTTATTTGTGATTAAGTAAAGTTTGTAAAACTGAAGAATTTTAAAAGCAAAATATAAGAAGTTTTTGCGATTAAGTAAAGTTTATAAAACTGAAGAATTTCAAAAGAATGGTGTAAGAGTTAAGAAACGTTTGTAAAACTGAAGAATTTTATAAGGAAGGTATAGGAGTTTTTTGTGAATTAGTGTATTTTATAAAACTAAAGTATTTTAAAAGAAAGATATAAGAGTTTTTTTGTGATTAAGTAAAGTTTCGAAAACTGAAGAATTTTAAAAGAAAGATTTAAGAGTTTTTTGTGAATAAGTAAATTTTGTTTGAGTTTTTTGATATTAAGAAAAGTTTGTAAAACTGAAGAATTTTAAAAGAACAATATAAGTGTTTTATTTGTGATTAAGTAAAGTTTGTAAAACTGAAGAATTTTATAACTAAGGTATAGGAGCTTTTTGTGAATTAGTGTATTTTATAAAACTGAAGTATTTTAAAAGAAAGATATAAGAGTTTTTTTGTGATTAAGTAAAGTTTCGAAAACTGAAGAATTTTAAAAGAAAGATTTAAGAGTTTTTTGTGAATAAGTAAATTTTGTTTGAGTTTTTTGATATTAAGAAAAGTTTGCAAAACTGAAGAATTTTAAAAGAACAATATAAGTGTTTTATTTGTGATTAAGTAAAGTTTGTAAAACTGAAGAATTTTAAAAGCAAAATATAAGAAGTTTTTGCGATTAAGTAAAGTTTATAAAACTGAAGAATTTCAAAAGAAAGATATAAGAGTTTTTTTGTGATTAAGTAAAGTTTCGAAAACTGAAGAATTTTAAAAGAAAGATTTAAGAGTTTTTTGTGAATAAGTAAATTTTGTAAAACTGAAGAATTTTGTAAAAAAAGTAATAAATAAATCGTGTTTAAAAACATGGAGGTGTTTTGTTCTGCTTTAGCTTAGTGTTCGATAATTTGCGTAAATGCCAAGTGATAATAAAAGCAGAATATTATGTAAGTTTTCTTTTGAATTACACCATTTTTATATAAACAACGCCATACAACCTGACAAAGATCGCATGTCACCTCCCAGTCGTATTCTCTCACGTCGAGAACGAGAAAGTTTTATATGAACTCTCAAAAGAGGCAAATATTTTCTGAGAGTTTTTGCTCAAACATATAATAAATTCGTGCGGTGAAACATCCAAGCAATTTTAATAAGTTTCGACAGCATAAATAAAAATACAACAATTCTTGCTAAATTCAGTTCAAATTCTGGAAAGCGCCAAGGTAGAGATCCGTCAAAGGACTTTTACATAACAGTGGCGCAACTGTGTAGTTTCTGAGGTGCTTTTGCGTTATCAGTCTTAGAAAATTCAAACCAAAAAATTAACTGCGTAAAAGTCCAGCAAATGACTCAACCACACTCTCCTCCGGAATTTGACGCTGAAAAGCTGGAACGTACTTGCGACAAAAAAATTAACGAATTGTCATTTGAAAACACTAGCGTGGATTATTATTATTTAACCCCGAGATTTGAAACAGGACACGCACGAAGCGGCCGTCCATTTGCAATATCTACACCCGTAAGAAATAATTTTTCTGAGAGAATAAGCCCTTGGCCAAATTTACTGAAGAAAAAACTAGATTTTAAGGCGGGTATATTAGAAAAAAAAAGTAGAAATAAGAGTATGGCAACACTGTCTAAAAACTCGTTTTGTCCAAATATAGTCTATTTTTGCACTAGTCGTAAAACTGAAAGGGCTCGTCCAATTATGATGAGATTTGCACAGTTCGTATATTAAGGTAGAAATCAGAACATATTAACTTTTCAACGGAATTCACTTCTGGTAACACTAATGCGCAAAACTTTTTTTTTAAAAATGTTGTGTTGGAAATATATAAACTTTCCTAATTCGCCCAATAATAGTCGGATTTGAATGAAACTTCGTACTTACATTTGGGATGGGCCAACTGAAAAGATAGCATATGTCTCCCCCGGTGGGGGTTGTGGGGGCAAAAATAGGAAAACTTCAATAATTCATTCAATAATGGGCGGATTTTCTTAAAACTTGGTGTGTACAATCTGGATAGGCCAACTCGGTGGGGTTGCGAGAGTGCAAAATAAAAAAACCTTAATAATTCGGTCATTAGTAGTCACATTTTCATGAAATTGGGAAGGTACATTTAGAATAGGCGAAATGAATATTTTGTGACATTATCGGGAAAGTTCCATAGTGGAACTTTTTCTTTTATTTTTATACACAAATTATTTTTTTAGATAAACAAAAAAGGGAGAAAAGTGAATTCCAGTAATGACAAGGGTTCAATTTTCTAGCGAAAACGGAATATCAACATTTTGCTATTATTTAATCGCATCTGGCTAAATTAAATCCAATGAAATAATATTTAATATTGGTAGCGGCCATACGTTTTACTGACAATTGTAATTCGCTCGTTAAGGCCAATCTCCACACAGCCGACATCCTACTTCTGATAAAAGTATGGGATAGCCCTATACAAAGATTGTTTGAATAGAAAGGGAGAAAACAATCATCCTACAAATTTTGTCGGCTTCTGCATTTTCCATTTCCCCAACTTATTTTCGATCTGGAGATGATTCCCCTCAAAAACAGAAGAAGATGTTTATCTGATTTATGGCTATATCATCTGCGGGGGCATACTCTCACAATAATCACACACGATGCCGTCGCACACTACCAATTTTTCCATAATATTATAAATTGTATAAATTGCAAAACTCCATCTCTTTGTAGTTTTCTGAGTTTTCCCGTCGGAATAGGATGTCGGTTGTGTGGAGATTGGCCTTCAGGCATTGCCTAGTATAGTATGAATGTAGGAATTATTTAATCTTCTAAAATTTGTTTTTTTAATTGTAATTTCTAAAATTTTTTTTGTACACAACAAAACCAGTGTATAATTTTGGTTTTCGTCGATTTTTGACTTTATTTTTTTTGGTTCTATTTTTTTTTTAATACAATTTTTTTTATTAATGTGAAAGTAGTACTCTCTTATAAAATAAAACTAGTGTTTTATTTTTTTTAAATTTTTTTTGCTTTTTTGGCTTAAATTTATTTATTCTGTTTAAACCAAATTGAATTCAATAAAAGAAAAGTTTATTTGTTTGTACTGAAAATATTTATTTTATTAATTTAATTTTTGCATGAAATGCGGAGACTAACGATGCCCTAGAGCAAAATTGAAAGAAGCGGAGGGGTGATCTACTTGCGGCAAGGTTGAGGAGCAAATCATGAAAATAGGATGTGAATCATCTTACTTGAGTCTTTTTTTTTTGCTATGGTTTTTTTCAGTTTTAATAGCACACTATCTAGCATGTGAGTCGCTGGACTAACTCTGGCCATTAGCCCTGAGATACCCGGCAAAAGTGTGCAGAACCGGTAAGCTCACATGAAAACCCAATAAAAATTTTAGTCAATTAGTTAGTCTCCGTGTTGGAATGCTTTCCTTGGTAAGCGTTCTTCGGAACAAGTCAGCGTTCTCTTGTTGGTATTCATTTCTAGTAGGCGTTCTTCGTAATAATTTAGCGCGCACAGTCTTTCCCCTTTCGTATATTTTTCTAGTAGGCATTCTTCGGTATAACTTAGCGCCCACATATTGCTTCCACGTAGTTATTCGCACAGTCTTTCCCCTTTGGTATTTTTTGCTAGTAGGTATTCTTCGGTATAACTTAGCGTTCACATATGTTTCCCCGTTCAAATTCTTTCCTTGGTAAGCGTTCTTCGGAACACCTTAAAACTCGCATTGCGCTTCCTCGTTAGTATTCTTTCCTTGGTAGTCGTTTTTCGGAATAACTTAGCGCTTGTATAGCCCTGCTTTGATCTTATTCATTTCTGGTAGGCATTCGGAATAATTTATCGTTACCTTGTTTGTATCCTTCTTTGGTATGCACTCTTCGGAATAACTTAGTGTCTACCTGTACATAGTGTTTAACCGTTATTATTCTTTCAGTGGTAGGCGTTCTTCGGAAGAACTTAAAGTTCATAGATCGTTTACTCGTTAGTGTCCTTTCATTGGTAGGCGTTCTTCGGAACGACTTTACGCTCGCATAACGCTTCCACGTTGCTATAATTTCCTTTGTAGGCTGTCTTCGGAACAAATTAGCGCTGATTTAGCGCTTCCCCGTTGGTTTTGTTTCTGGTACTCATATTTCGGAATAACTTAGCGCCCACATAGCATTTCCCCGCTGTTTTCTTTTCATTGGTAGGCGTTCTTCGGAACAACTCAGCGCTCGCATAGCGCTGCCCCGATAGTATCCTTTGCTTGATAGGCGTTCTTCGGTATAACTTGGCGCTCATATAGCGTTTTTTTGTTGATATATATTTCTGGTAGGCGTTCGTCGTAATAATTTATCGTTCTTATCATAAAAATAGGATAAACTGAAACACATTTTGAAAATCTGTAATAATTTTAAGTTTATTTAAGGTTACCAAAGAAAATAATATTCATCGAAAATGCCAACTTTTGGTTCAAACGCAATAAAATTTAAACGGAAAAGTTCGTGACATAAAATTGTTCTAGAATAAAAGAAAGTTTTGAAATTAATTGTACAAAATTACAATTGGTTTCGAAACAAATAATTTATCTAGAACAAAACGAAAGCTAAGCAACTGGAAAACTGCATACTAAATTGCATCCGATTTCGAAATATATAAGTCTTAATTAAAATAAAACCTAGTTTTCGAGTTCTAATGGTAAGAACAAAAAAATTACCCAAAAAAGCAAGCGAACGACAAAAACGCAAAGGTCGGAATTTTCAATGATATACAAAGTCAATGGTAAAAGTTAAAACAGTTAGTAGTAGATAAAATTTTAAAAAACGTGGTCACTTGCTTTCCGTTAAGCGATTTTTGATAAAATTAAAGTTTATAAAACTGAAGAATTTTAAAAGAAAGATATAAGAGTTTTTTTTGTGATTAAGTAAAGTTTGTTTGAGTTTTTTGAGACTAAGGAAAGTTTGGAAAACTGAAGAATATTAAAAGAAGGATATAAGAGGTTTGTGTGATTAAGTAAAGTTTGTAAAACTGTAGAATTTTAAAAGAAAGATATACCATTTTTTTTGTGATTAAGTAAAATTTGTTTGAGTTTTTTGATATTAAGAAAAGTTTGTAAAACTGAAGAATTTTAAAAGAACAATATAAGAGTTTTATTTGTGATTAAGTAAAGTTTGTAAAACTGAAGAATTTTAAAAGCAAAATATAAGAAGTTTTTGCGATTAAGTAAAGTTTATAAAACTGAAGAATTTCAAAAGAATGGTGTAAGAGTTAAGAAACGTTTGTAAAACTGAAGAATTTTATAAGGAAGGTATAGGAGTTTTTTGTGAATTAGTGTATTTTATAAAACTAAAGTATTTTAAAAGAAAGATATAAGAGTTTTTTTGTGATTAAGTAAAGTTTCGAAAACTGAAGAATTTTAAAAGAAAGATTTAAGAGTTTTTTGTGAATAAGTAAATTTTGTTTGAGTTTTTTGATATTAAGAAAAGTTTGTAAAACTGAAGAATTTTAAAAGAACAATATAAGTGTTTTATTTGTGATTAAGTAAAGTTTGTAAAACTGAAGAATTTTATAACTAAGGTATAGGAGCTTTTTGTGAATTAGTGTATTTTATAAAACTGAAGTATTTTAAAAGAAAGATATAAGAGTTTTTTTGTGATTAAGTAAAGTTTCGAAAACTGAAGAATTTTAAAAGAAAGATTTAAGAGTTTTTTGTGAATAAGTAAATTTTGTTTGAGTTTTTTGATATTAAGAAAAGTTTGCAAAACTGAAGAATTTTAAAAGAACAATATAAGTGTTTTATTTGTGATTAAGTAAAGTTTGTAAAACTGAAGAATTTTAAAAGCAAAATATAAGAAGTTTTTGCGATTAAGTAAAGTTTATAAAACTGAAGAATTTCAAAAGAAAGATATAAGAGTTTTTTTGTGATTAAGTAAAGTTTCGAAAACTGAAGAATTTTAAAAGAAAGATTTAAGAGTTTTTTGTGAATAAGTAAATTTTGTAAAACTGAAGAATTTTGTAAAAAAAGTAATAAATAAATCGTGTTTAAAAACATGGAGGTGTTTTGTTCTGCTTTAGCTTAGTGTTCGATAATTTGCGTAAATGCCAAGTGATAATAAAAGCAGAATATTATGTAAGTTTTCTTTTGAATTACACCATTTTTATATAAACAACGCCATACAACCTGACAAAGATCGCATGTCACCTCCCAGTCGTATTCTCTCACGTCGAGAACGAGAAAGTTTTATATGAACTCTCAAAAGAGGCAAATATTTTCTGAGAGTTTTTGCTCAAACATATAATAAATTCGTGCGGTGAAACATCCAAGCAATTTTAATAAGTTTCGACAGCATAAATAAAAATACAACAATTCTTGCTAAATTCAGTTCAAATTCTGGAAAGCGCCAAGGTAGAGATCCGTCAAAGGACTTTTACATAACAGTGGCGCAACTGTGTAGTTTCTGAGGTGCTTTTGCGTTATCAGTCTTAGAAAATTCAAACCAAAAAATTAACTGCGTAAAAGTCCAGCAAATGACTCAACCACACTCTCCTCCGGAATTTGACGCTGAAAAGCTGGAACGTACTTGCGACAAAAAAATTAACGAATTGTCATTTGAAAACACTAGCGTGGATTATTATTATTTAACCCCGAGATTTGAAACAGGACACGCACGAAGCGGCCGTCCATTTGCAATATCTACACCCGTAAGAAATAATTTTTCTGAGAGAATAAGCCCTTGGCCAAATTTACTGAAGAAAAAACTAGATTTTAAGGCGGGTATATTAGAAAAAAAAAGTAGAAATAAGAGTATGGCAACACTGTCTAAAAACTCGTTTTGTCCAAATATAGTCTATTTTTGCACTAGTCGTAAAACTGAAAGGGCTCGTCCAATTATGATGAGATTTGCACAGTTCGTATATTAAGGTAGAAATCAGAACATATTAACTTTTCAACGGAATTCACTTCTGGTAACACTAATGCGCAAAACTTTTTTTTTAAAAATGTTGTGTTGGAAATATATAAACTTTCCTAATTCGCCCAATAATAGTCGGATTTGAATGAAACTTCGTACTTACATTTGGGATGGGCCAACTGAAAAGATAGCATATGTCTCCCCCGGTGGGGGTTGTGGGGGCAAAAATAGGAAAACTTCAATAATTCATTCAATAATGGGCGGATTTTCTTAAAACTTGGTGTGTACAATCTGGATAGGCCAACTCGGTGGGGTTGCGAGAGTGCAAAATAAAAAAACCTTAATAATTCGGTCATTAGTAGTCACATTTTCATGAAATTGGGAAGGTACATTTAGAATAGGCGAAATGAATATTTTGTGACATTATCGGGAAAGTTCCATAGTGGAACTTTTTCTTTTATTTTTATACACAAATTATTTTTTTAGATAAACAAAAAAGGGAGAAAAGTGAATTCCAGTAATGACAAGGGTTCAATTTTCTAGCGAAAACGGAATATCAACATTTTGCTATTATTTAATCGCATCTGGCTAAATTAAATCCAATGAAATAATATTTAATATTGGTAGCGGCCATACGTTTTACTGACAATTGTAATTCGCTCGTTAAGGCCAATCTCCACACAGCCGACATCCTACTTCTGATAAAAGTATGGGATAGCCCTATACAAAGATTGTTTGAATAGAAAGGGAGAAAACAATCATCCTACAAATTTTGTCGGCTTCTGCATTTTCCATTTCCCCAACTTATTTTCGATCTGGAGATGATTCCCCTCAAAAACAGAAGAAGATGTTTATCTGATTTATGGCTATATCATCTGCGGGGGCATACTCTCACAATAATCACACACGATGCCGTCGCACACTACCAATTTTTCCATAATATTATAAATTGTATAAATTGCAAAACTCCATCTCTTTGTAGTTTTCTGAGTTTTCCCGTCGGAATAGGATGTCGGTTGTGTGGAGATTGGCCTTCAGGCATTGCCTAGTATAGTATGAATGTAGGAATTATTTAATCTTCTAAAATTTGGTTTTTCAATTGTAATTTCTAAAATTTTTTTTGTACACAACAAAACCAGTGTATAATTTTGGTTTTCGTCGATTTTTGACTTTATTTTTTTTGGTTCTATTTTTTTTTTAATACAATTTTTTTTATTAATGTGAAAGTAGTACTCTCTTATAAAATAAAACTAGTGTTTTATTTTTTTTAAATTTTTTTTGCTTTTTTGGCTTAAATTTATTTATTCTGTTTAAACCAAATTGAATTCAATAAAAGAAAAGTTTATTTGTTTGTACTGAAAATATTTATTTTATTGATTTAATTTTTGCATGAAATGCGGAGACTAACGATGCCCTAGAGCAAAATTGGAAGAAGCGGAGGGGTGATCTACTTGCGGCAAGGTTGAGGAGCAAATCATGAAAATAGGATGCGAATCATCTTACTTGAGTCTTTTTTTTTTGCTATGGTTTTTTTCAGTTTTAATAGCACACTATCTAGCATGTGAGTCGCTGGACTAACTCTGGCCATTAGCCCTGAGATACCCGGCAAAAGTGTGCAGAACCGGTAAGCTCACATGAAAACCCAATAAAAATTTTAGTCAATTAGTTAGTCTCCGTGTTGGAATGCTTTCCTTGGTAAGCGTTCTTCGGAACAAGTCAGCGTTCTCTTGTTGGTATTCATTTCTAGTAGGCGTTCTTCGTAATAATTTAGCGCGCACAGTCTTTCCCCTTTCGTATATTTTTCTAGTAGGCATTCTTCAGTATAACTTAGCGCCCACATATTGCTTCCACGTAGTTATTCGCACAGTCTTTCCCCTTTGGTATTTTTTGCTAGTGGGTATTCTTCGGTATAACTTAGCGTTCACATATGTTTCCCCGTTCAAATTCTTTCCTTGGTAAGCGTTCTTCGGAACACCTTAAAACTCGCATTGCGCTTCCTCGTTAGTATTCTTTCCTTGGTAGTCGTTTTTCGGAATAACTTAGCGCTTGTATAGCCCTGCTTTGATCTTATTCATTTCTGGTAGGCATTCGGAATAATTTATCGTTACCTTGTTTGTATCCTTCTTTGGTATGCACTCTTCGGAATAACTTAGTGTCTACCTGTACATAGTGTTTAACCGTTATTATTCTTTCAGTGGTAGGCGTTCTTCGGAAGAACTTAAAGTTCATAGATCGTTTACTCGTTAGTGTCCTTTCATTGGTAGGCGTTCTTCGGAACGACTTTACGCTCGCATAACGCTTCCACGTTGCAATAATTTCCTTTGTAGGCTGTCTTCGGAACAAATTAGCGCTGATTTAGCGCTTCCCCGTTGGTTTTGTTTCTGGTACTCATATTTCGGAATAACTTAGCGCCCACATAGCATTTCCCCGCTGTTTTCTTTTCATTGGTAGGCGTTCTTCGGAACAACTTAGCGCTCGCATAGCGCTGCCCCGATAGTATCCTTTGCTTGATAGGCGTTCTTCGGTATAACTTGGCGCTCATATAGCGTTTTTTTGTTGATATATATTTCTGGTAGGCGTTCGTCGTAATAATTTATCGTTCTTATCATAAAAATAGGATAAACTGAAACACATTTTGAAAATCTGTAATAATTTTAAGTTTATTTAAGGTTACCAAAGAAAATAATATTCATCGAAAATGCCAACTTTTGGTTCAAACGCAATAAAATTTAAACGGAAAAGTTCGTGACATAAAATTGTTCTAGAATAAAAGAAAGTTTTGAAATTAATTGTACAAAATTACAATTGGTTTCGAAACAAATAATTTATCTAGAACAAAACGAAAGCTAAGCAACT
Source organism: Xylophagus ater (assembly GCA_963422695.1). Classification (NCBI taxonomy): domain Eukaryota; kingdom Metazoa; phylum Arthropoda; class Insecta; order Diptera; family Xylophagidae; genus Xylophagus; species Xylophagus ater. The sequence continues at coordinate 41,246,702 of OY730480.1, forward strand.
GGAAAACTGCATACTAAATTGCATCCGATTTCGAAATATATAAGTCTTAATTAAAATAAAACCTAGTTTTCGAGTTCTAATGGTAGGAACAAAAAAATTACCCAAAAAAGCAAGCGAACGACAAAAACGCAAAGGTCGGAATTTTCAATGATATACAAAGTCAATGGTAAAAGTTAAAACAGTTAGTAGTAGATAAAATTTTAAAAAACGTGGTCACTTGCTTTCCGTTAAGCGATTTTTGATAAAATTAAAGTCTATAAAACTGAAGAATTTTAAAAGAAAGATATAAGAGTTTTTTTTGTGATTAAGTAAAGTTTGTTTGAGTTTTTTGAGACTAAGGAAAGTTTGGAAAACTGAAGAATATTAAAAGAAGGATATAAGAGGTTTGTGTGATTAAGTAAAGTTTGTAAAACTGTAGAATTTTAAAAGAAAGATATACCATTTTTTTTGTGATTAAGTAAAATTTGTTTGAGTTTTTTGATATTAAGAAAAGTTTGTAAAACTGAAGAATTTTAAAAGAACAATATAAGAGTTTTATTTGTGATTAAGTAAAGTTTGTAAAACTGAAGAATTTTAAAAGCAAAATATAAGAAGTTTTTGCGATTAAGTAAAGTTTATAAAACTGAAGAATTTCAAAAGAATGGTGTAAGAGTTAAGTAACGTTTGTAAAACTGAAGAATTTTATAAGGAAGGTATAGGAGTTTTTTGTGAATTAGTGTATTTTATAAAACTAAAGTATTTTAAAAGAAAGATATAAGAGTTTTTTTGTGATTAAGTAAAGTTTCGAAAACTGAAGAATTTTAAAAGAAAGATTTAAGAGTTTTTTGTGAATAAGTAAATTTTGTTTGAGTTTTTTGATATTAAGAAAAGTTTGTAAAACTGAAGAATTTTAAAAGAACAATATAAGTGTTTTATTTGTGATTAAGTAAAGTTTGTAAAACTGAAGAATTTTATAAGGAAGGTATAGGAGCTTTTTGTGAATTAGTGTATTTTATAAAACTGAAGTATTTTAAAAGAAAGATATAAGAGTTTTTTTGTGATTAAGTAAAGTTTCGAAAACTGAAGAATTTTAAAAGAAAGATTTAAGAGTTTTTTGTGAATAAGTAAATTTTGTTTGAGTTTTTTGATATTAAGAAAAGTTTGTAAAACTGAAGAATTTTAAAAGAACAATATAAGTGTTTTATTTGTGATTAAGTAAAGTTTGTAAAACTGAAGAATTTTAAAAGCAAAATATAAGAAGTTTTTGCGATTAAGTAAAGTTTATAAAACTGAAGAATTTCAAAAGAAAGATATAAGAGTTTTTTTGTGATTAAGTAAAGTTTCGAAAACTGAAGAATTTTAAAAGAAAGATTTAAGAGTTTTTTGTGAATAAGTAAATTTTGTAAAACTGAAGAATTTTGTAAAAAAAGTAATAAATAAATCGTGTTTAAAAACATGGAGGTGTTTTGTTCTGCTTTAGCTTAGTGTTCGATAATTTGCGTAAATGCCAAGTGATAATAAAAGCAGAATATTATGCAAGTTTTCTTTTGAATTACACCATTTTTATATAAACAACGCCATACAACCTGACAAAGATCGCATGTCACCTCCCAGTCGTATTCTCTCACGTCGAGAACGAGAAAGTTTTATATGAACTCTCAAAAGAGGCAAATATTTTCTGAGAGTTTTTGCTCAAACATATAATAAAATCGTGCGGTGAAACATCCAAGCAATTTTAATAAGTTTCGACAGCATAAATAAAAATACAACAATTCTTGCTAAATTCAGTTCAAATTCTGGAAAGCGCCAAGGTAGAGATCCGTCAAAGGACTTTTACATAACAGTGGCGCAACTGTGTAGTTTCTGAGGTGCTTTTGCATTATCAGTCTTAGAAAATTCAAACCAAAAAATTAACTGCGTAAAAGTCCAGCAAATGACTCAACCACACTCTCCTCCGGAATTTGACGCTGAAAAGCTGGAACGTACTTGCGACAAAAAAATTAACGAATTGTCATTTGAAAACACTAGCGCGGATTATTATTATTTAACCCTGAGATTTGAAACAGGACACGCACGAAGCGGCCGTCCATTTGCAATATCTACACCCGTAAGAAATAATTTTTCTGAGAGAATAAGCCCTTGGCCAAATTTACTGAAGAAAAAACTAGATTTTAAGGCGGGTATATTAGAAAAAAAAGTAGAAATAAGAGTATGGCAACACTGTCTAAAAACTCGTTTTGTCCAAATATAGTCTATTTTTGCACTAGTCGTAAAACTGAAAGGGCTCGTCCAATTATGATGAGATTTGCACAGTTCGTATATTAAGGTAGAAATCAGAACATATTAACTTTTCAACGGAATTCACTTCTGGTAACACTAATGCGCAAAACTTTTTTTTTAAAAATGTTGTGTTGGAAATATATAAACTTTCCTAATTCGCCCAATAATAGTCGGATTTGAATGAAACTTCGTACTTACATTTGGGATGGGCCAACTGAAAAGATAGCATATGTCTCCCCCGGTGGGGGTTGTGGGGGCAAAAATAGGAAAACTTCAATAATTCATTCAATAATGGGCGGATTTTCTTAAAACTTGGTGTGTACAATCTGGATAGGCCAACTCGGTGGGGTTGCGAGAGTGCAAAATAAAAAAACCTTAATAATTCGGTCATTAGTAGTCACATTTTCATGAAACTGGGAAGGTACATTTAGAATAGGCGAAATGAATATTTTGTGACATTATCGGGAAAGTTCCATAGTGGAACTTTTTCTTTTATTTTTATACACAAATTATTTTTTTAGATAAACAAAAAAGGGAGAAAAGTGAATTCCAGTAATGACAAGGGTTCAATTTTCTAGCGAAAACGGAATATCAACATTTTGCTATTATTTAATCGCATCTGGCTAAATTAAATCCAATGAAATAATATTTAATATTGGTAGCGGCCATACGTTTTACTGACAATTGTAATTCGCTCGTTAAGGCCAATCTCCACACAGCCGACATCCTACTTCTGATAAAAGTATGGGATAGCCCTATACAAAGATTGTTTGAATAGAAAGGGAGAAAACAATCATCCTACAAATTTTGTCGGCTTCTGCATTTTCCATTTCCCCAACTTATTTTCGATCTGGAGATGATTCCCCTCAAAAACAGATGAAGATATTTATCTGATTTATGGCTATATCATCTGCGGGGGCATACTCTCACAATAATCACACACGATGCCGTCGCACACTACCAATTTTTCCATAATATTATAAATTGTATAAATTGCAAAACTCCATCTCTTTGTAGTTTTCTGAGTTTTCCCGTCGGAATAGGATGTCGGTTGTGTGGAGATTGGCCTTCAGGCATTGCCTAGTATAGTATGAATGTAGGAATTATTTAATCTTCTAAAATTTGTTTTTTCAATTGTAATTTCTAAAATTTTTTTTGTACACAACAAAACCAGTGTATAATTTTGGTTTTCGTCGATTTTTGACTTTATTTTTTTTGGTTCTATTTTTTTTTTAATACAATTTTTTTTATTAATGTGAAAGTAGTACTCTCTTATAAAGTAAAACTAGTGTTTTATTTTTTTTAAATTTTTTTTGCTTTTTTGGCTTAAATTTATTTATTCTGTTTAAACCAAATTGAATTCAATAAAATAAAAGTTTATTTGTTTGTACTGAAAATATTTATTTTATTGATTTAATTTTTGCATGAAATGCGGAGACTAACGATGCCCTAGAGCAAAATTGGAAGAAGCGGAGGGGTGATCTACTTGCGGCAAGGTTGAGGAGCAAATCATGAAAATAGGATGTGAATCATCTTACTTGAGTCTTTTTTTTTTGCTATGGTTTTTTTCAGTTTTAATAGCACACTATCTAGCATGTGAGTCGCTGGACTAACTCTGGCCATTAGCCCTGAGATACCCGGCAAAAGTGTGCAGAACCGGTAAGCTCACATGAAAACCCAATAAAAATTTTAGTCAATTAGTTAGTCTCCGTGTTGGAATGCTTTCCTTGGTAAGCGTTCTTCGGAACAAGTCAGCGTTCTCTTGTTGGTATTCATTTCTAGTAGGCGTTCTTCGTAATAATTTAGCGCGCACAGTCTTTCCCCTTTCGTATATTTTTCTAGTAGGTATTCTTCGGTATAACTTAGCGTTCACATATGTTTCCCCGTTCAAATTCTTTCCTTGGTAAGCGTTCTTCGGAACACCTTAAAACTCGCATTGCGCTTCCTCGTTAGTATTCTTTCCTTGGTAGTCGTTTTTCGGAATAACTTAGCGCTTGTATAGCCCTGCTTTGATCTTATTCATTTCTGGTAGGCATTCGGAATAATTTATCGTTACCTTGTTTGTATCCTTCTTTGGTATGCACTCTTCGGAATAACTTAGTGTCTACCTGTACATAGTGTTTAACCGTTATTATTCTTTCAGTGGTAGGCGTTCTTCGGAAGAACTTAAAGTTCATAGATCGTTTACTCGTTAGTGTCCTTTCATTGGTAGGCGTTCTTCGGAACGACTTTACGCTCGCATAACGCTTCCACGTTGCAATAATTTCCTTTGTAGGCTGTCTTCGGAACAAATTAGCGCTGATTTAGCGCTTCCCCGTTGGTTTTGTTTCTGGTACTCATATTTCGGAATAACTTAGCGCCCACATAGCATTTCCCCGCTGTTTTCTTTTCATTGGTAGGCGTTCTTCGGAACAACTTAGCGCTCGCATAGCGCTGCCCCGATAGTATCCTTTGCTTGATAGGCGTTCTTCGGTATAACTTGGCGCTCATATAGCGTTTTTTTGTTGATATATATTTCTGGTAGGCGTTCGTCGTAATAATTTATCGTTCTTATCATAAAAATAGGATAAACTGAAACACATTTTGAAAATCTGTAATAATTTTAAGTTTATTTAAGGTTACCAAAGAAAATAATATTCATCGAAAATGCCAACTTTTGGTTCAAACGCAATAAAATTTAAACGGAAAAGTTCGTGACATAAAATTGTTCTAGAATAAAAGAAAGTTTTGAAATTAATTGTACAAAATTACAATTGGTTTCGAAACAAATAATTTATCTAGAACAAAACGAAAGCTAAGCAACTGGAAAACTGCATACTAAATTGCATCCGATTTCGAAATATATAAGTCTTAATTAAAATAAAACCTAGTTTTCGAGTTCTAATGGTAAGAACAAAAAAATTACCCAAAAAAGCAAGCGAACGACAAAAACGCAAAGGTCGGAATTTTCAATGATATACAAAGTCAATGGTAAAAGTTAGAACAGTTAGTAGTAGATAAAATTTTAAAAAACGTGGTCACTTGCTTTCCGTTAAGCGATTTTTGATAAAATTAAAGTTTATAAAACTGAAGAATTTTAAAAGAAAGATATAAGAGTTTTTTTTGTGATTAAGTAAAGTTTGTTTGAGTTTTTTGAGACTAAGGAAAGTTTGGAAAACTGAAGAATATTAAAAGAAGGATATAAGAGGTTTGTGTGATTAAGTAAAGTTTGTAAAACTGTAGAATTTTAAAAGAAAGATATACCATTTTTTTTGTGATTAAGTAAAATTTGTTTGAGTTTTTTGATATTAAGAAAAGTTTGTAGAACTGAAGAATTTTAAAAGAACAATATAAGAGTTTTATTTGTGATTAAGTAAAGTTTGTAAAACTGAAGAATTTTAAAAGCAAAATATAAGAAGTTTTTGCGATTAAGTAAAGTTTATAAAACTGAAGAATTTCAAAAGAATGGTGTAAGAGTTAAGTAACGTTTGTAAAACTGAAGAATTTTATAAGGAAGGTATAGGAGTTTTTTGTGAATTAGTGTATTTTATAAAACTAAAGTATTTTAAAAGAAAGATATAAGAGTTTTTTTGTGATTAAGTAAAGTTTCGAAAACTGAAGAATTTTAAAAGAAAGATTTAAGAGTTTTTTGTGAATAAGTAAATTTTGTTTGAGTTTTTTGATATTAAGAAAAGTTTGTAAAACTGAAGAATTTTAAAAGAACAATATAAGTGTTTTATTTGTGATTAAGTAAAGTTTGTAAAACTGAAGAATTTTATAAGGAAGGTATAGGAGCTTTTTGTGAATTAGTGTATTTTATAAAACTGAAATATTTTAAAAGAAAGATATAAGAGTTTTTTTGTGATTAAGTAAAGTTTCGAAAACTGAAGAATTTTAGAAGAAAGATTTAAGAGTTTTTTGTGAATAAGTAAATTTTGTTTGAGTTTTTTGATATTAAGAAAAGTTTGTAAAACTGAAGAATTTTAAAAGAACAATATAAGTGTTTTATTTGTGATTAAGTAAAGTTTGTAAAACTGAAGAATTTTAAAAGCAAAATATAAGAAGTTTCTGCGATTAAGTAAAGTTTATAAAACTGAAGAATTTCAAAAGAAAGATATAAGAGTTTTTTTGTGATTAAGTAAAGTTTCGAAAACTGAAGAATTTTAAAAGAAAGATTTAAGAGTTTTTTGTGAATAAGTAAATTTTTTTTGAGTTTTTTGATATTAAGAAAAGTTTGTAAATCTGAAGAATTTTAAAAGAACAATATAAGTGTTTTATTTGTGATTAAGTAAAGTTTGTAAAACTGAAGAATTTTAAAAGCAAAATATAAGAAGTTTTTGCGATTAAGTAAAGTTTATAAAACTGAAGAATTTCAAAAGAAAGATATAAGAGTTTTTTTGTGATTAAGTAAAGTTTCGAAAACTGAAGAATTTTAATAGAAAGATTTAAGAGTTTTTTGTGAATACTTATTGTAAAACTGAAGAATTTTGTAAAAAAAGTAATAAATAAATCGTGTTTAAAAACATGGAGGTGTTTTGTTCTGCTTTAGCTTAGTGTTCGATAATTTGCGTAAATGCCAAGTGATAATAAAAGCAGAATATTATGTAAGTTTTCTTTTGAATTACACCATTTTTATATAAACAACGCCATACAACCTGACAAAGATCGCATGTCACCTCCCAGTCGTATTCTCTCACGTCGAGAACGAGAAAGTTTTATATGAACTCTCAAAAGAGGCAAATATTTTCTGAGAGTTTTTGCTCAAACATATAATAAATTCGTGCGGTGAAACATCCAAGCAATTTTAATAAGTTTCGACAGCATAAATAAAAATACAACAATTCTTGCTAAATTCAGTTCAAATTCTGGAAAGCGCCAAGGTAGAGATCCTTCAAAGGACTTTTACATAACAGTGGCGCAACTGTGTAGTTTCTGAGGTGCTTTTGCATTATCAGTCTTAGAAAATTCAAACCAAAAAATTAACTGCGTAAAAGTCCAGCAAATGACTCAACCACACTCTCCTCCGGACTTTGACGCTGAAAAGCTGGAACGTACTTGCGACAAAAAAATTAACGAATTGTCATTTGAAAACACTAGCGCGGATTATTATTATTTAACCCCGAGATTTGAAACAGGACACGCACGAAGCGGCCGTCCATTTGCAATATCTACACCCGTAAGAAATAATTTTTCTGAGAGAATAAGCCCTTGGCCAAATTTACTGAAGAAAAAACTAGATTTTAAGGCGGGTATATTAGAAAAAAAAAGTAGAAATAAGAGACAAAATGTCGTTTGGAAAAATAAGCCAGTTTGTATTTAATTCAATCCCTTTACTTAATGCGGAATTAGGTCCTAATTTAGCGTCGGAAGTAACAGTCTTTGTAGGATGTTGTAGAACATCACTAGAAATACTCACGAAAGAGGAACAGACAGATTTTTTTATCTCTCCTACCTACCAGATTTTGTGGTGGAGCGGCATAAATTCTGACAAGTATTTCAACCGATAATTTTGCAGATTTTGTCAACACAATAATGGCAAAACTAATACAACGCAGACCATATGCAACACTTCTACAGGAATAACAGCACTCTAGCCATTTACCCGGAGAACCGTTGTCTGGATTTGCGGGAAGAATGAAATCATTATTAAAAGAGTGTATATACCACGCAATCCAGAGGCATCCGGAAGGATATGGCCCAGTAATTAAAGATTTGGAAGAAACGGCAGTATTCACATTCCAAGCACGAATGTTAACTCCAAATCACCGTATCCTTTTTCTGCACGAGGAGCACAAGAATTTCGAGTTAGTAATAGGACGGGCAGAATACCATGAGGCAGCAGAAAAACAATTCGCTTTAGCACCCCTTTCCTCTTTTACACCTTTCACACCTAGTCTACAGGAAACATGCACACAAACTTTTCAATGAGAACTAACTCTTTCCCTAATGAATATCTTTATAATAATAGTTCCGGACAAAATCTTGAAAACAACAATAATTACACTAAATATTTTAATAACGCACTAAGCAACGGGAACAATAGAAATTATTTCATAAATAATAATAATGATAATAATAATAATATTAATAATAATAATAGCGGGAATACTACTAATAATAATAATTGCAATAATAATAATAACAATAACGGGAGCAATGATAACAGAAATTAGAACACTAATCGGAACAATTTTAATGGACATAACAGTAAAAATAGTAGAAATAACAATTTTAATAACAGAAATTACAACAGATATAATCAAAATAATTTTAGCGCAAATAGGAATTACAACAATAATAATGGAGGCAATTAAAATAATTTTAATAGAAATTATAACAATAATAATAACGGAAATAGTCAAAATAATTGCAACGCAACTAGAAATTACAACAACAATAATGGAAATAGTCAAACTTATTTTAATGCAAATATAAATCACAACAATAATAATAGAAGTAATCAAAATAATAGAAATTATAACAATAAAAATAACGGGAATAATCAAAGTAATTTTAACGCAAATAGAAATTACAATCAAAGTAACTTTAATCAATATAATAATTCAGCGAACGAACGATCGCAATGTTGATTCTGTAATAGAATCGGCCACACCTACAAAGAATGCAGAACACGTATGAACACGCCTTACTGCAACCAATGTCATGAAAATGGGCATACACTCAGTAATTGCAAATCTCGACCCCAGCGCGGTTTTGCAACACAAGTAAACATGATATCTAACGAAACGAATAAAAATAGAGAACACGAAGGAGCAGAAATTTTATGTAATTTCTGCTTACAAACAGGTCATGAAATAAAAAACTGTTATGCAAAAAAAAACTGGGGATGCAATAATTCTTGCCCACTAACCCAGCGGAAAACAACTGCCAATAACTTACCCAAACAACAAAATTCGTAATAAAAGTACCATTATCAATTGTTGTGTAAGCATGCCCAAATTAAGTCGTTATCATAACTTAATTTTCTCATCAAAAATGTGAATTTAAGAAAATATGACAAGAGCTTAATATGGATATAAGAATTCTACAAAAAAACTGAATTCTTTTAGTCATATTTCGCTATTATTTTTACAATATATTTTTCCCACAAAAACGCACATTAATAGACACATTTTGTTCCCATATAAAAATGCTATGGTACCAAAATTGTACTTTTTCATAAATATTATAAATTCAAGTATTTCAATATTAAGGAAATTTACTTTGTCCAATGATATTATTTTAAATTATACCTAATTCTGTTTTTACGCGGTAGATACGTTCAAGAAAAAACCATGTAGAAGAAGACATAAAGTACATAGAAAACATATAGTAACTTAAAATCGGCCTATAGCTGATATTTTGATGCCCTATGGTAGAAATGGGGCAGAAAAACAATCAAATCTAACAGTATTTCAAGATTTTTTCTTCATAACTTTGTTTTCTCATTTCAAACTTTCCTATAATTCGCAAGTAACTAAGGCCCTAATAGGATAAATCCAATCCGCAAATTTTTTTTAAATCAGTATATTAGTTTTTAAAGTACATCAAAAAAACTTTATGGACAAACTAATTTTCTCTTAGGATTATTTCTTTCTCCACTATCCTCGGACCGATTTTCCTTAAATTTAACTTGGTATCGTCCATTTATGTAGTCAACCAATATAATTAATTTAAACAAAATTGATTCACAAATTTTCCAGTTAACCTTTATGTCAACGGCAACATACCTGGGTATGTTTTGCGTTTTCAAAACGCTGTAGCTCTGAACTGGATAATCGGATCGACTTAAAGTTTCGCAATAGCCTAGGCCAAACTACTTTACGCAATAGTCCGAAGTTTCGTTAGGATTCGATCATCCGTTTGGAAGATAAAGCCAATTTACAAAGTTGCACCCTTACGGCAACAGCATACATACCTGGGTATGTATAGTAAAACGAAATGAAAATATATGAAAAAATGAGCAAAGCAAACCATACTAGTGAATTCACATTTTCTCTATATCGACCGAACCACTATGGAACTTTCCCGATAATGTCATCAAATATTCATTTCAGTTCTCCTATTATAAATATACATTCCAAGTTTTATGAAAACGTGACTAGTATTGGCCGAATTATTAGGGTTTTTTTATTTTGCATTCCCGTAACCCACACAGAGGGGAGTCGCATTCTATCTTTTCAGTTGGCCTATCCAAAATGTATACACTAAGTTTTAAGAAAATTCGCCAATTATTGAGTGAATTCTTGAAGTTTTTCTATTTCAGGCCCCCACAACCCCCCATCGAGCTGAGACATATTTTATTTTTTCAGCTCATCCATTACAAACGTACGTTCGAAGTTTCATTAAAATCCGACTATTATTTGCCGAAATAAGGAAGTTTCTATATTTCATTATTATTAGGGTTTTTTTATTTCACCCTCCCGCAACCCCCACCGAGGGGAGACACATTCTATCTTCTCACTTGCCCTATCCAGAATGTACACACCAAGTTTAAAGAAAATCTGCCTATTATTGAGTGAATTATTGAAGTTTTTCTTTTTTAGCCCCCCATAACCCCCACCGGGGGACATATCTTATTTTTCGGCTGGTCGATCCCAAACGTACATCCAAAGTTTCATTAAAATCTGACCATTATTAACCGAATTATGGAAGTTTCTATATTTCCGCCACAACATTTTTTTTAAAAAGTTTTGCGCATTAGTGTTTCCAGATGTAAATTCCGTTGAAAAGTTAATATGTTCTGATTTCGAATACAGTACACAAACTGTGCAAATGTCATCAAAATTGGACGAGCAGTTTCGGTTTTACAGCAAGTGCAAAAATAGACTATATTTGCACAAAATGTATTTTTACACAGTGTTTCCATAGTCGAATATAGCCCAAAAACTAATCAGATCTGAGTTAGGATCAAATACATGTGTAAATTATAATACCTGTGTAAATTTTATCGAAATTGGCCTAATAGTTTAGTCTGAACCGTGCGGACAAAATTTTGTCGTTTTTAGATAAAAAAAGCGTTACCAAATAGTGTTGCCATATATTAATTTCGCTCAAAATGGAACACCATCTGGCATTTGATGCAAGACCAAAATGGTGAAAGTTTCATGGAAATCGGACCATCTATTCAGATTTTATTAACGATTTAAAAAAGCGGGCGGATGGACGGACGGACATGGGGCTAATTATTCTTGACGAAACGGATTTTGCACTTATTTTCATCTTCCTAGCCCTTCTAGATCAAAAGTTAGGTTTTCGCACGATTATAGTACTTTCCTATTAACATTCGTTTATCGGGAAAGTAAAAAATACTTATGGTATAAAAATTATTATAAATTATAAAATATTTATGAACAAAATATTAAAAAACTACGAAAAAATTTAAAATTATTGAAATTCAAATACATCTATCGCATTGCGGCAAGTCTTTGAAATGCTCTGCGTACACTGGTTTATTGCATAATGTGCAGGCTTTACGAGTAGGTCGTCGTTTCGAGCAGATGTAGCAATTCCTCTTTACTTTTAGGCATCCCGTACTATCACGTTCCTTCGCTTCATCTGCTCCAGCATCCAAAACTCCGATGGGCCCACCTTTCATGGCTTCGATGACGTTGCGCGTTGAAAAAACTCTGGATATTCTGCTGTTATTCGCCCTTGTCTCCATTTCTGGCTTGCATAGTTGCTCGCTTAGCTGATGGAGAAACATCCTACGGCGGTTTGTAGATGCCTTCAGGTGAATGTTGTTGTCAACGTATATTACGTATGCAGCAAACGCAGCAACGTCAACAATATTATAAAAGAAAGCCAAAGGCCATCTATTTGTGCGCCGCTTGGTACTAAATTCGGACAAGCACTTGTCCATGTTATCAACGCCACCTTTCGTTTTGTTGTAGTCCAATATAAGCAATAGCTTCTTCTTAGGACCGGCCGTTTCTGTTGTATAATGAGTAGTGGACAACATTACAACTGCCTTGCTTTTCTTGGGCACGTACGAGCACATCGTAACGTTATTATGGAACCCAAACATTGATGATTCAGCCTCACGTCGTTTGGGGTTGGCAAATTCTGCCGGTACGAATGTACGCCTTTTGTTGCAAGTACCCAATATAGATAAATTGTTGTCTATCATCAAAGATTTTGCCAAGTTGTAGCTAGTGAAAAAGTTGTCACATATAATATTTCTTCCACTTCCACCAAAAAGGTTGACACATAAATCCTTTACTACTCCTTCGCCAACGTTTCTTTCACGTTCACCAGACGGTGCCATTCCTTTGACAGCTCAACAAGTAAACAAGGTATTTATTGCTTTTATATTTTTTATTTATTATTTTTTTTAATAACTCTTTTTGCCAGAAAAAATGTTGAAGACTCAACAGAATAGCAGAAAAGGATGTTTTGTAAAAGTCCTTGGTTCTTTCCAGAATTTGTAGTGAATTTAGCAAGAACTGTTGTATTTTTGTTTATGCTGTCGAAACTTATTTAAATTGCTTGGATGTTCAACCGCAGGAATTTATTATACGTTTAAGCAAAAGCTCTCTCAAAATATTTCGCTCTTTTGAGAATTGATATACAACTTTCTCGTTCTCGACGTAAGAGAATACGACTGGGATGTAGCATGCGACCTTTCTCAGGTTGTATGGCGTTGTTTATATAAAAATGGTGTAATTCAAAAGAAATCTTACATAATGCTCTTCTTTTTTTATCGCCTGGCACTTACGCAAATTATCGAACACTAATTTAAGAAAGAACAAAACAATTCTATGTTTTCAAACACGATTTATCTATTACTTTCTGGACAAAATTCTTCAATTTTAAAAATAGGCTTATTCAGAAAATACTCTCATATCTTTCTTTTAAAATTCTTCAGTTTTCTGAACCTTACTTAATCACAAAAAAACTCTTATATCTTTCTTTTAAAATACTTCAGTTATACAAACTTTACTTAATCACAAAAAAAACTCTTATATCTTTATTCTAAAATTCTTCCGTTTTACAAACTTTACTTAATCACAAAAAACTCTTATATCTTTATTTCAAAATTCTGCAGTTTTACAAACTTTGCTTAATCACAAACAACTCTTATATCTCTCTTTTAAAATACTACAGTTTTATAAAAATTACTTATTCACAAAAAACTCTTATATCTTTGTTTTAAAATTCTTCATTTTTACGAACTTCACTTAATCACAAAAAGTCTTATACCTTTGTTTTAAAATTCTTCAGTTATATAAACTTTACTTAATCACAAAAAAAGTTTTATAACTTTCTTTTAAAGTTCTGCAGTTTTACCAACTTTTCTTAGTCACAAAAAACTCTTATATCTTTCTTTTAAAATACTTCAATTTTACAAACTTTTATTAATCACAAAAAAAAAATCTTATATCTTTATTTTCAAATTCTTCATTTTTACAAACTTTACTTAATCACAAAAAACTCTTATATAATCCTTTTAAACGTCTTCAGTTTTATAAACTTTACTTAACCACAAACAACTCTTATATCTTTCTTTTAAAATTCTTCAGTTTTACAAACTTTGCTTATCGCAAAAAACTCTTATATCTTTCTTTTAAAATTCTTCAGTTTTAAAAACTTTACTTAATTCCAAAAAAACTTTTATACCCCTCTTATAAAATTCTTCAGTTTTACAAACTTTACTTAAACACACAAAAACTCTTATATTATTCTTTTAAAATTCTTCAGTTTTACAAACTTTTCTTAGTCTCAAAAAATTCAAACAAACTTTACTTAATCACAAATAAAAACTCTTACATCTTTCTTTTCAAATTCTTCAGCTTTACAAACTTTACTGAATCACAAAAAAACTCTTATATTGTTCTTTTAAAATTCTTCAGTTTTACAATCCTTTCTTGGCCTCAAAAACTCAAACAAACTTTACTTAATCACAAAAAACTCCTATAGCTTTCTTTTAAAATTTTCACTTTTACAAACTTTTCTTAGTCCCAACAAACTCAAACAAACTTTACTTAATCACAAATAAAAACTCTTACATCTTTCTTTTCAAATTCTTCAGCTTTACAAACTTTACTGAATCACAAAAAAACTCCTATCTCTTTTTTTTTAAACTTCTTCAGTTTTACAAACTTTCCTTAGTTTCAAAAAATTCAAACAAACTTTACTTAATCACAAATAAAAACTCTTACATCTTTCTTTTCAAATTCTTCAGCTTTACAAACTTTACTTAATCACAAAAAAACTTTTATATCGTTCTTTTAAAATTCTTCAGTTTTACCAACTTTTCTTGGTCTCAAAACTCAAACAAACTTTGCTTAATCACAAAAAACTCCTATAGCTTTCTTTTAAAATTTTCACTTTTACAAACTTTTCTTAGTCCCAAAAAACTCAAACAAACTTTACTTAATCACAAATAAAAGCTCTTATATCTTTCTTTTAAAATTTTTCAGGTTTTCAAAGTTTATTTAATCACACAAAACACTTATATCTCTCTTTTAAAATTCTTCAGTTTTACAAACTTTTCTTAGTCTCAAGTGAGTGACGAAGACCTCCAAGAATGCGTAACACGTCCACCACGCGGGTTCGCTCTGGACAATAAGTTTACGTAAACGACAGTCGCCTACCCTTTTATACCCATAATCCCTTTCCTAGCCCACATTGCCAGTAGTCCCACGAAACACTAAAGCCAAGGTATTTAAGTAATTGTGCTGAGGGCTGAAAGATATCAGGTGCTAAAAATTTATATCGCTAACGGTCTCCTTGTGGCACAAGCTGCTACCCTATTGTATCTAGCCTTGCGTCCGTAAGGGAGCTCTGTGAATGTGGACCAAAATGAATACTAAACAAAGGTAAGAAATTAACAAAAAACGAGCTGGAGCTGCGACAGTAGAATGAGCTGACGTATTGAGCACGGATGTGCTGGTAGCTTTAGATGTTGAAAATGACCTGTTGCTAACGCCACTAGAAATCGTCCAACATTAGGAGCTGCTCACCTCCTCATCCCAGAAAGGTGGTAAAGCCAATGAAGTGCTTCGGGGCAACGACAGGAACAAGGAACTGGAAGGACCAGTTCTTGACGAAGCTGCAGAAGCACTTGGCAAACTGGCACTCAAACGCAAATTTTAGTATTTTTCGGGTGCATCTAAAAGACGCATCAAAGCCATGATTACGAAATTCATGGCGCCTGAAGAGGTGAGGAAAGCGGAACAAGAGAGACTCTCGACACTTTCCAGACCTGATATGGAGCAAAAGAGTTCTAATCAAGAAACTTCAAAAACAAACTCAGGTCGAGAAGACCTGAGGAAAAGAGGCAAATCAGATGGTAGCACACCTGAACAAGCGGCATCAAAGCAAAGCAAGTTCTCTAATGATAACGGAAGGCAGGTAGGGGGTAAGAGTACGCATATCAACCCAAAGCCTAGCACGTCCAGTATCAAAAGAGATGAGCGGCAAACTACTAAGAGATAGTTTGAGATTAAGAGCAAACATGACAACTCAAAATCTGTCCCTTTCAAGTTGGCCTCCAATCAGGTTGTTGGCGGTGAAAGGGTAACTATTATTCATGCGGTGCATCCCGAACAGACGCTGTCAACGGATGAGCTTGAAAAATTAAATGTAGTTCTGTTGAATGAGATCGATAAGCTGGATAAAGAAAATGGGCCACACCCACAATTCTCAGCTGCATCGCAAAAAACAACAGGATGGCTGTCGATCCATTGCAATGACAAAGATACTAGGAACTGGCTTCTCAAACTTAAACAGTCTTTTAAGCCATGGAAAGGTGCGATGTTGAAGGTGGTTCAATTTGACAAAATGCCCAGAGCCAGTCTCTGCAAAACATTCGTGCCATTAACTCCAGTTGCTGAGGCTCAAAAAGCAAAATGCAGGCCTGCAGGTACTCCTTTTATCAATACCAACATCTATGACTGGCACGTCTCTCAGGAGATATCCATGTCCGATCATAGACAAATCGGGTTCAATATTGAATCTTGTAAAGTAACATCTGAGAAATTTAGGCAGCCAAGTTCAACTAATTGGGCTGATTATAATCAGCATCTCAAGGGGAGCTTGGATGATTTTAAACCAAATGTCAAAGATATCATAACTATAGAACTAGCTTCTGACAAACTTCGGGAGATAATAATAGATGCCTACCATCATCGCTGTCCTGGAAACGCTCGTAAAAGCAATCGCAGTCCCTTGGTGGAACAGCAAACTTGCTGTTATGCGGACCAGGACAAGAAAGCTTTTCAATAAAGCCAAAATAAATGGTGGCTAGGAACCATATAAAAACTCCCTAACTGAGTACAACCTTGAAATCAGAAGGGCCAGAAGAGCATCTTGGAAGAGGTACTGTGGAGAGATTGATGATCTCTCCACTGGTGCAAAAATTCACAAGATACACTAATAGGATAGGACTGTTAGAAAAACCGGACGACTCAATTACTAAGAGCTGTAAAGAAACGCTAGAACTCTTAGCTAAAACCCACTTTCCAGACTCTATAATAGTTGAACAACGTGACGTTAACTCTCAACTTGAATCAGCTTCTATCAAACCAAATATGGTAGACTGGAAGAATGTTTCCAGGATATTTACAGCAAATAAGGTCAGATGGGAAATAACCTCATTTAAGCCTTTTAAATGCCCCGGGGAAGGCCTCAATTTCCCTGCATTATTTCAGAGGGGAATTGAAACTGTAATACCCCTAATTCTAAAAATTTTGAGAGCCAGCCATGCATGGGATTACATACCTAATGCATGGAGAATAGTGAAGGTGACGTATATACCGAAGGCTGGGAAAACATCTCATACCCAACCCAAGCCATTTCTTCCAATCAGCCTCACATCTTTTCTACAAAAAATCATGGAAAAGATTCTTGATAGGAATATAAGAGATAATGTGCTGAAAAGCAATCCATTACATAAACATGAATATGCCTATCTGCCGGGTAGATCAACTACACTTGCGTTACAGAACCTTGTTTCAAAAATTGAGGATTCACTCAAAAACAAGGAGCTGGCAATGTGCAGTTTTCTGGACATTGAAGGAGCTTTGTACAATACCACTTTGGACTGTATAACGCAATCTTCCTTACGAAAGGGGGTAGACCCTAGAGCCTGTAGATGGATTGATTCCACGTTGAAAAACAGGCTTATAAAATCCACAATGGCACAGGAAACACTAAAGGTTTCGGTGGCCAAGGGTTGTCCACAAGGAGGGCTACTGTCGCCCATACTGTGGTCGATTGTAGTAGATGAACTATTGCTTAAGGTAGCGAATGCTGGCATACAAGCCCAAGGCTATGCAGATGACATAGTCATTATAATCAGGGGAAAGTTTGAGGACACTATCTCAAGCATCATGCAGCACGCACTAAATTTGCGGCATGGTGTTTCGAAGTGGGGCCCAACATCAACCCTAAGAATGTAAATATATTTCATTTTGAAACAAAAGTAATAAGCCAGCATATCATTATTCTGAATAATTAGTATTAGTAAAATAATATGTTTATAAACTGTACATGCTCGTTAAAAAATAGAATTTAATAATTAATATAGTTATAAACATATTTCATAATAAAAGCAATTAAAAAAGACAATCTATGAATTCCTTTTTTGTAATTGTGTGAGAACATCCATTAGAAATTGATGTCGGCTAAGAATTTCCAATTCAGTTCGATGAGGTAATTTTGTTAACAGTTTAGAAACTAAACCTTGTTCATTCTCAACACCGCATTTAACTTCTTCTAGAATAATTTTATCATCATCTCTCGTCCAAATAACAACTTTTGATTCTTCCGGCGTTGAATCATTCAATAAAATATCGGATAGTATTTTCGGTGGTGTTTCTTTTTTTAATGTACTATCATCATCATCCAGTGGTGATGATATCGGTTCTTCATTATTTTCATTATCAACAATCTCAGTTTGTTGTACATATTCTTCATGATCGTTATCAGTTACTATCAATTCCCTTGCAGTCTCAATCACCGGAGAACTACCACCACTAATTGAATCTAAAGATGGTGATCGTATCAATTGATTTGATGGTGATTTCGGAGAATTCTTCGCTGATGGTTTACGGTTCATTTCTTTTAATGGAGATGTTATTGTTGAAAGGGAAATTATTGAGTTCGATGTCAATTGTTTCTTTGGTGACATTTTCATCTGATTATCAATTAATTTAAATTTATTTGGATCTTGAGATTGTTCTAGCCTGTGCGATGGCGATAGAGATACATTCAATCTTGTTGCATGCGCTCTATGTATATCTTTATCACATATTTCAAAATTCTGAGTTTCAATAGTTTCGATTGTTTCGTGATGTTCTTCAATTACAAAACCATCATAATCCATATTATCGATAGGCGATTTTAATTGTTGTTCGCCAAAATCACGAATTCCATGCACACAAACTGCTCCACTATCAACAATCGGATTGGAATTTTCATTTTCATTGTTATTATTGTTTAAATTCGTTAATATTGTATCTTGTTCCGTTTCATTGGAATTTTCATCATCAGCTGTTAATAAATCCGATGCTAAAACTGCTAATTTTGCGGGTAACAGCATTCTTGAGCTACCATTAAAGACGCTACCGTTTATATATTTAATCTGAGATGGTTGTTCGTCGTGAGAGTCTTGTACTAAACCCTTCTCTAAAACAGTTTCCAAATTCTCAAGAGTTTGTGTAATTTCAGGAAGTTCTATTAAACTTTCGGGTGGTCGTTCACATGGAAATGTTTGTATAAACCAATCTGTTAAAAATTGGTTACCTTTCTGTAATGGTAAAATTTTCTTCTTAATTTTTTCCATCGAAACATTACTATCTTCGGATAACTCATTTAATATGCTGTAAATCTTTTTAGTTTGAGCTGGTTGCTATGAAAGTAAATTTGTAATTTATTTATAAATGTTCCCATATTTGGGAGCATAAAATGTTCAAAGAATTTTCCAATTTCTGCAGCTTCTGATGACAATAAAAATGTTAAGAATATTTCAGCCAATTCTGGAAAATGTGGCAGGAATAGATTCTCCAATTTATAATACAAATCCGCAACAGAATCTTTTGGTGGCTCAAAATATCGTAATATTTTTTGGAACTTTTCAAAATCATCCGTTTTACCGGTCTTTTGGAATATCTCTTCGACTTTATCATAAAAATTTAAAGCATAAATTGCATCTTTTTCATTATTTTCTTCTTTACTTTCTGGTAGAAGCATTTGTTTTAAGTGATCACCACACCGATTGAATTTCTTTGCCCTGTTAGAGTCTTCCTCACCAGGTCTCATCTTTCGTTAGATTTTCGTCACAATTTAAGTTAGTTTTGAATTTTTTTGTGTTCATTTTTAAACGAATCAACAAATTCGTATACAATTCAAGTGCTTTGAAATTCGTGAAAACCCATCTTATATGTTCATTTGAGTATGTTTCACAATCACACAAATATTGATTGGCTAAACCATTAGCTTTAGTAATGAAGTTAAATTCTTAAGGGTAACCCCAGATGACAAATTAATATGGAATATCCATCTTAATAATGTCATTGATAAGGCGAGAATAGCTTTATGGATCTGCAGAAGTCTGGTAGGTGTTACTTGGGGTCTTCAACCCAAAATTACACACTGGATTTACACTTCCATTGTCAAGCCCATTATAACCTATGGTGCACCGGCCTGGTGGCAGAAAACTGAGCAGAAATTGAAGTTACAAAAACTGCAAAGGTTGGCATGCGTGGCTATCTCTGGGGCTATGCGCATGTGGGGCTCCTTGTAAAGCGCAGCACATAATTTGTAATCAGTAAAAGAAATACAAATGTTCCTTTGAATAATTATATAATTTATTTATTCATTTAAACAAACAGAACTTATTATTTATTAATGTATATATAATTTTATTAAAGTTTTTATTCAAGAAATATTTAATAACTATTTTTGATTCTTAAGTTGGTTTGTCTTTTCAAGTTTAAGTTTTTAGATGAATTGAATTTTTTCCAATTCTCAAAAATTAATAAATTTTTAAAAGTTAACTAGATGGAAAAATAATCATAATATATTTTATAATAGGCAGGTACTACTACTACTAGATTGCATAAAGTTATTTAATATTATATAAATTATATATAGTGTTTTGAGTGGGGTTCGCCACAATACTCCCTTTCCAGTAAATTAATTGCGAAACTTACCTTTTTCTTCGAATTAATTTCGATGGGTGGAGAGTGTGTGAGGTGAGCGGGTTTAGTTCTATTTACGTGGATCGGAACGATTTTACCCGCCCTCTCTATATATATGTGCTCATCAGTGCGGCGAATTACTTTGAACGGTCCTTCGTAAGGAGGAGTTAAGCTAGGACGAGGACGGTCAATTCTCAAGAAAACGTGAGTGCAAGTTTTCAAACTGGGGTGAATAAACGTTTTACTGTTATCGTGTGATCGAGGTTCGGTTGATTTAAGGTTGTTAAATAATTTCTTTAGTTCCAAAATTATTTGTGGAGTATTTATCGTGGTTTGTGAACTCTCAAAAAATTCTCCAGGAAGTCGAAAATTCTGACCGTATACCAATTTTGCGGGAGAACAGTTTAGATCATCTTTGAAGGATGAACGAATTCCCATGAGTATTATGGGAAGTTCCATTTTCCAATTCAAACGACCGTCTCTTGCCATTATTGCAGTTTTCAAAGTCCGGTGAAGTCTTTCCACCATACCATTGCTTTGCGGGTGGTATGTGGTGGTATGAATCTTGTGGGATCCCAGAAAACGTATAAGCTCCGAGAATAATTTTGATTCGAACTGTGTGTCGAACTGGTCCGTCGTAATAGTGTGAGGAACACCGAATCTGGGAATGTATTCTGTAAAGAAAATTTCGGCAACCGTTTGCGCTGTAATGTCCTTAATGGGAAAAGCTTCTGGCCATCTTGTGAATCGATCTATTATTGTAAGGATGTAACAACAACCACCTGAAGACGGAAGGGGTCCTACCAAGTCTAGGTGAATGTGTTCAAATCTTCCTTTTCGAATTTGGAAAGTATTTGGTTTAATTCTGGTGTGTTTATTTATTTTCACTTGTTGGCAACTCAAGCAAGTTTTTGTCCAATGGTTGATTTGTGTATTCATATGTGGCCAAAAATATCTTGATGTAATGGAGTTCCGGGTTGACCGAATTCCTTGATGGGTGATATTATGGAATTTTTCGAAAATTATTTTTCTGAAAATTTGGGGAACGAATGGTCTGGGTTCTGAGATGGCCAGATTACACCAAATAATAATAATCAGTAAAAGGAATATTAATTTCGTGGAGTACACATTTAGAATTAGTTTGAACAATAATAGTTTGTAATTATGGGTCACTTTTTTGAGCTTCACTAAATTCTTGGATATCGAGTTCTTTTGCGGTAACGACTGAAATGTCGTCTAGCCTAGAGAGAGTGTCTGCTACTACGTTTAATTTTCCACTTATGTGATGTATACCTGTAGTGAATTGTGCTATGTATTCCATGTGTCGTGATTGTCGTGGACTTCTCTCAGTTTTAGCGCATAAGGCTGTAATTAGTGGTTTGTGGTCTGTGAATATAATACATTTCCTACCCTCGATAAAATGCCTGAAATGTTTGACCGCAGAGTACATGGCGAGTAGTTCTCTGTCAAAGGCAGAGTACCGAGATTCTGTAGAAGACATTTTCTTTGAAAAATGTGCCAATGGTTCCCAGAGGTTATGTTCATACTACTCGAAGGTTGCTCCTAATGCCACCGAAGAAGCATCTACAGATGAATTGAATTTTTTCCAATTCTCAAAAATTATTAAATTTTTAAAAGTTAACTAGATGGAAAAATAGTCATAATATATTTTATAATAGGCAGGTACTACTACTACTAGATTGCATAAAGTTATTTAATATTATATAAATTATATATAGTGTTTTGAGTGGGGTTCGCCATACGCACCACCCCTATAGCCGCTTTGGAAGTTCTATTGAATCTTCCTCCATTGCATTTACAAATACAAAAAGAGGCTAGAATAGCAACCTACAAACTCCTTACAGATGAAGATCCAGAGAAGCGTAGACTTGCACATGCTGACCTCTGTAATGAACTAGGGAAGGACCCTATCCTTAGCATACCCATTACAGATAATATGCTAGTTAGGTACAATTTTGAAAAGCCGTTTAACGTAATTATACCAGAGCGGTATGAATGGCAGACCAACCCTCCAAAATTTGACTCTAACTTCTTAGTCTGGTACACCGATGGATCTAAAACTAGCAAAGGGGTTGGTGCTGGGGTCTTCGGTGTTCAAGCCAGAATAAATTTATCAATCAACCTAGATGAACTCTCAACTGTTTTTATAGTGGAAACACATGCTATAGGGCTGTGTATACGTGAGAATCTCAGGCTGGGGTATAAGCAAAGACAATAAATAATTATAAGATGTGTAAAATTGGGTTTGCCCACAAATTTCGACTTAAAAAACTAAATGAAATATTAGGAAAAAATATACGAGGAGAATTCTTTCTTATTTTTACATTTCGTTCTTGAGCTTTGGTTTTTGTACTGGATTGATTAATATAGACAATTTTTTTCAAATCATTTAAGGAAATTAGGCTTTGAATTCATTCATCTTATGAATCAATCCCATGGATGAGTATATTTTGTTCTTGGTTTTTTTTTTTTCTAATTTTAGAATTAAAGTGTTTGATGGTAGAGAAACTTTTGTTCTATTCATGTGCGCATATAAGCAATTTGTGGCTTTGAATATAGGTATCTTATGGAGAAATATGAATGGTATGGGTTGATATATTTGGTGTGTACTTTGTTAGCCTGACTTTAGAATTCAAATGTACTTTTAGAAACATTTTTTATGCTCGATTGTGTGTGTAACAAGATAATATGTAATGTAATATTATATGTATTTTTTGAACAAATTTTTTTCTCAGAGTTTCTCGTGTACTGTTAGATAATGCTAAATAAAGAATTTAAAATCTTTCGAACTTGGGCCAAGAATTGAATTGAATTTTGTTTTAAGTAATCGACATATTCATTTCTTTTTTAAAAATTATATAGTAGAATATTGATATTTTATGGTCGACTAAGGATTATTGGATTTCCGTAAATTTGAAATTATATATATTATATACAAGTATAAAGATTATTATATAATATATTTATTTGGAAGAATTCTGTCTAACTCATTTTAAGTACTTTCGACAGTTAATATGTGATCATATTTGGCAACATACCTTTTCCTACAATTTTAACATCGAATGTTGACATAATTTTTTTCAGGAATGCTTTGAATAACCAAATAACTGATTTCATGATGTCGTGTTAGAAGGTTGGAAAATATATATACAGGATTATTTATTCATTTAAAATTTTTAAACGTGGGTGTTTTGTGAAAGTATTGGGTAAAATATTTCCATTTTTTTTTACCCAAGAACAATTCTTTTTTAATAGAACCAGAATTAAAAAATTTAGAACTTCCTTTCGATGTTCTAAACATTGGTTCTCAGCAAACCAACTGGGGTAAAATTCATTAGTTCTTTGAATGAATTTCTCGATAATTTTTGCTTTTAAGTTGGTAAAACGCAAATAATTATCAAAAAAAGTTTCATATATTTGAAAATGCAATTTGCAAATTTCGAAAAAAAGATCAGAAGGATTTTGTAGAAATGTCCTTTCCATAGTTTTGTCGAAATTTTTGTGTTTAATAAGTTTTTCCGACGGTAAAAGAAAATCACATTCGTCTTTATTCATTATCATGGCACAATTTGGACAGTTTATTTTTTTCAAAATAATTTTTAAAATTCCATAGCCGACAATATATCTTTTTGCTTGGTCTGCGATGTCGGAATTACTCTTGGAGTTTAAGGTTTCATTTATTTTCGCATCTTTTTCTATATCATCCAAAACAATTTCAGAACTTTGTGCCAATAATCTGGATATAATTTCATTAGAATTATCAATATAAGTATCTTCTAATGGGTTATCCCAATTAAGTAAAATGTCTTCAGCAGTTTCACAATTCTTATTTGCATATGAGAACGTTATAATTCTCATCGACATTAGGCGCGCAACTATTCCATTGAACACGTGGACACTAGGATTTTTGTTATTTCCGCCCTTTGCCCGAATTTGCGCAAACATATTCTCTAATGGATCCTGATTTAGTCGAGATGTTAATATAAAGTTAATTTTTAAATATTTGTCCGAAAATATATCTGTACTTAAATTTAAAATACCATTAATTGTAAAATATAATCCGTCAAAACAATAGTTTTTTTTTTGCAGGGAGACCCAATTTTGTAAGATATTCTTTGAATTCATTTAAATAATTAAATTGAGTACAATTTTTTGTTAATGGCTTCCGATATGGATTTTTTTCCGCACAATTACGACTATTTAGGCAGTCAAAACCTTTGTCAAAATTACGAGCGAATTTACTCGTCGCTGCTGCATATAATTTAATCGTTTGTGGAAAGGAGTTATTTTCTAATAATGCATCTATTGCGTCAGCCATACTATTGCTCAGGACTTGCACTGCAAGTCTGACATTCATTTCATCAAAAACCCCTGGTTCAAAATGTTTTTTTGTTATCTTTCGACACAACCTACAGATTTTTGATTTTTCGTCAATGCTATAAACACTTTTTACAACTTCCCATCTCGCAGGTCCGCCAGGAGTCTCAATAGTGCTAGCTTTGAGTGTGTTTCTTATATTTTTTAATAAATGAGGACGATCATATAATGCAATTATTTTCTTCTGATTATAATAGAAATATGGCTTCTCTTTATTAATATCTAACAGCCTATAGCATTTTTGTTTATTCATACCTTGATCGCACACTACAGCACTAACCGTAAGCCCTATTTCGCAACAAACTTCCATATTAGCCTCTAATTTTTGTTTTAAAAAGGCGCCATCAATGCTGTTCTCAGAAACAAAATACTAATTATATATTTTCAGTTAGAAAACAAACTCCTGATCATAAAAACGCATATTTGTTTTCCTAGTAATAATCATTTTCATCTAAATGTACTAACCTATCTACGAGATCATGACACAGGATTTGTATTAGCCAATACCAATATATACCTGCTGGTATACCAATTTTTCTGGTATGACAATTCTGGTATACCATTTTCGTAGACAGCGCTGGTATACCAATTTTTGACACTTGCATTTAATATAATTCTTTGCTAAACTAGACATTATAATTCATTAAAAAAAATCACTTTCCTACTTCCTAGAAGATTTAAATTCAATTCAGTTATTATTTATCATTTCAGACTTTTCAAATATTCTTTAATTTTTTGATATATTGTTTATTCGATCATGGTTTCGGAATTATTTGTCATACTGAAATCAATTATTTGGTTATTCAAAGCATTCCTGAAACAAATAATGTCAACATTCTATGTTATGATATTCAAATTGAGCAAGCTTCTACCACAAAATTACTGCCAATTGCTTCAGTCATACCTCTCTGATCGCAAGTTCAGAGTCAGCCATGAAAGAGCATTTTCTGACTTTTATTCGATCCTAGCGGGAGTTCCGCAGGGAAGCGTATTGGGACCATTCCTATACCTTCTCTATTCTGCGGACATACCAACAACAGACAACACGTTTATTGGCACATTCGCTGATGATACTGTAATTATGTCAACAGACGAATCTCAACCAAAAGCAGTGGAAAAACTACAAAGAGCATTGAACAATGTTAGCAAGTGGACAATGGATTGGAAAATAAAGCTTAATGAGCGTAAATCAGCCCATGTCACATTTACGCTGCGTCGCAAAAATAGCAGCTTACACACTTACCTTAATGGGGTGCAAGTACCCCAGGCAGAATCAGCAAAATACCTTGGTCTTCATTTAGATTCAAGACTAAACTGGAAACATCACGTGAGACAAAAAAGTGAACAGATTCGATTAAAATCACGTCAATTGTACTGGCTAATTGGACATCACTCCAAGATGAACCTTTATTGCAAAAGACTAGTCTACCAGTCTATTCTCAAGCCGATATGGATGTATGGTGTGCAGCTCTGGGGTTGTACTCATAAAACCAATCGAGACGTAATCCAACGCAGCCAAAATAAACTTCTTCGAATGATCACCAACGCTTACCGCTATGTGACTAATAAAGAAATACACAATGATTTGGAAATAAAATGGATAGAGGAGGTCATCCGCGAATATGCCATTAAACACGAGAAGAGACTTCTTAACCACACCAACGTTGAGGCCATACAATTGTTGGATATCACCAATGAAACAAGGCGGCTCAAACGAATAAAACCACATGAATTAACAATATAATACCAACTCGTACACCTACAGGGAACTGGACACTGGTGCAGCAAACCCATACAAGTTTATGCTTACCTCATAAGTACTATTGTCAACCATACTAATAAATTAATATAGATTAAGATTGTAGTAACCATACCAATAAAGGTGTTTAAAAAAAAAAAAAAAAACATTCTATGTTAAAATTGTAGGAAATGTATGTTGCCGAATATCATCACATATTAACTGTCGAAAGTACTTAAAATGAGTTAGACAAAATTCTTCCAAATAAATATATTATATAATAATCTTCATATCTTTAATATATACGGAATATTTACGGAAATCCAATAATCCTTAGTTGACCATAAAATATCAATATATCCATAATTTTTAAAAAAGCAATCAGATACATGCATATATCCATTACTTAAAACAAAATTCAATTCAATTCTTGGCCAAGTTCAAAAAATTTCAAATTGTTTATTTAGCATTATCTAAAAGTACACGAGAAACTTGCAGAAAAAATATAATACATTCAATATTATCAAATTATGCACGCAATCGAAAATACAAAATATTTCCAAAAATACAATTTAATTTTAAAATCAGAATAGCAAACAACCCGCACCAAAATAAACCAATTGAGGCCATTCATAAGATATATTCAAAGCCACAAATTCCTTATATGCGTACATGAATAGAACAAAAGTTTCTCTGCCACCAAATATTTTAATTCTAAAATGAGAAAGAAAAAGAAAACCAACAACAAAATATACACATCCATCCACGGGATTCACAAAACGAATGAATTCAAAGCTTAATTTCCTTATTCAGTACGAAAACCAAAGCTTAGAACGAAATGTAAAAATAAGAAAGAATTCTCCTCGTATATTTTTTCCTTAAATTTCATTTAGTTTATTAAGTCGAAATTTGTGGGTAAACCCAATTTTACACATCTTATCATTATTTATTGTCTTTGGTATAAGGATAAGAAAATTTACATCCTATCGGACAGTAGAGCTGCCATACTAGCTCTGCATTCATACCAGATAAAATCAAAACTGGTATGGGACTGCCTTAACATCCTTAAGGAATTAGCGTGCACAAATAGTGTTAGTCTAATGTGTGTCCCGGGACACACTGGCTTAGAGGTTAACGAAAAGGCTGATCAACTGGCCAGAGAGGGGTCAGATAAACCCTTTCTACGACCAATTCCTTTTTGTGGTATCCAATTGAGTACAGCAAAATCAGCCATAAATAAGTGGCTAGATAGAAGAAGAGTGAACCACTGGAAGACAACGCCCGGTTGTCTAAAAGCCAACAAATTCATTGCTTCTCTGTCAAGAAAAAGAACTCTTGAGTCTCTGAACTTCAGAATTAACCAAGTCAGGCTCTTTGACAGGCTTCCTCACAGGCCACTGTCGTCTTAATTACCACCTAAATAAGTTGGACAGATCAGTATCTCCGATGTGCAGAATCTGCGGTATACACGGGTAAACGGCCGAGCACATTCTTTGTAAATGTGATGGGCTATCTACTTGTAGATTCAAAAACCTCGGGCAATTTCTAATACCCGTAGATATCACATCTAGCCCTCTCAAGGACGTTTCTAGGTTTATTGGCAACCTAGCCTTCGTGGGAGAGCTCTAGGATTTTTAGGGTACCACAATAGGTCAGTTTTGGTGTTTTTTGGGTTGTAAGCCCAGCCCTAGTACTAATCTAATCTAATCTAATCTAGTCTCAAAAACTCAAACAAACTTTACTTAATCACAAAAAAAAATCTTTTATTTTTCTTTTAAAATTCTTCAGTTTTACAAACTTTTCTTAGTCTCAAAAAACTCAAACAAACTTTACTTAATCACAAATAAAAACTCTTACATCTTTCTTTTCAAATTATTCAGCTTTACAAACTTTACTTAAACACACAAAACTCTTACATCTTTCTTTTCAAATACTTCAGTTGTACAAACTTATTTTATACCATGTTCCCATCTCCCTGAAATCTCGAGATTTCGCGAAAGAGATTTCAAAGTATCTCCATCTCCCTGCGAGATTTCATTTGACGTTTACAATTTTGAAAACTAGACAAAATATGAATTTTGAATGGAAATATTCGAAAAAATAATTCTTTTAGACCATATTGAAAAAATTTATATATATTTTTGTGTCAAAAGGGACAAAATTCATGTTTGTTAAAATATTACAAAAAAAAACCCAATTCATTGAAAAGGGTCGTCCATTTGCCTATTTTGATACCGGCTGAATAGCGCGGAATAAGTTTACAGGGTTGACACAAAAATTTTACGAGATTTTGAAGGAGATTTCAACAAAATCTCGTTGAGATCTCAAGATTTTGAAACCCTCAATTTGTATGGGAAATCTAGTAGATTTGGCGAAATCTAGCAAAATCTCGAGATTTGACGGAGATGGAAACATGGTATTAGTCTCAAAAAACTCAAACAAACTTCACTTAGTCACAAAAAAAAATCTGTTATATCTTTCTTTTAAAATTCTTCAGTTTTAAAATCTTTTCTTGGTCACAAAAAAACTCTAATATTTTTCGTTCAAAATTCTTCAGTTTTATAATTTTTACTTTAATTAAAAACCGCTTAAAGGAAAGTAAGCTACGACGTTTTTTAAAATGCTGTCTACTACTAACTATTTTAATTTTTACCATTGACTTTTTATATCATTGAAAATTCCGACCTTTGTCTTTTTGTCATTCGATTGCTTTTTTGGTAATTTTTATATTCTTACCATTAAAACAAGAAAACTAGGTCTTATATTAATTAAGACTTATATATTTCGAAATCGAATGCAATTTAGTATGCAGTTTTTTAATTGCTTAACTTTATTTTTGTTGTAAATAAATTATTTGTTTCGAAACCAATTGTAATTTTGTACAATGAATTTCACAACTTTCTTTTATTCTAGAACAATTTCATGTCAGTTAACTCAAATGAACATTTCCGTTCACATTTTATCGTGTTTTAAGCAAAAGTTGGCATTTTCGATGAATATTATTATCTTTGGTAACATTAAATAAACTTAAAATTACTAGGTCACTCAATAAATTCTTTGTTTACAAGTTATTTAGTGTTGATGTGTCACAGTATTTTTTAAAATGGAAAAAATTGATTAAATTCTTTGTTTTGGAAGGTTTAAAGGCAAAGGAAATTTATGAACGATTATTAAAAGTGTTTAAGGACACTTTACCTTCGATATCCACCATTGAAAAATGGGCTGCCCTTTTGAAATCTGGTCATACAAGTCTTGAAGACGATCCACGTGAAGGACGTCCAAAAAGTGTATTCACAACATAAAATATGCAAAAAATACAGGATATGGTTTTGGAAGAAAGACGAGAGACTGTGGATGAGATAGCTGAGGCCATAGGTATCTCGCGTAGATCAACATATCAGATTTTACATGAAGCTTTAGGTTTCAAAAAGCTTTGTCCAAAAAGACTGCCGCATTCCCTAACAATGGAACTAAAACACATGCGAATGCGACTTTCTCAACAACATTTGGAGCGTTTTCGAAAGGTTAAAGTAGATTTTGTGCTCCGATTCATCACCATGGATGCGGCTTGGGTCTATCACTATGATCCTTAGTCGAAAACAGGCTCCAAAACGGGTTAAAGGCCAAAGATCAGTGAAGAAGATTAAGTCATCAGTTTTTTGGAATAGCAAATGCGTTTTGTTAGTGGATTATCTTCAAATTGGCAAATCGATTAAATCTGAGTATTATTGTAACCTCATAGATCAGCTGGATGTAAACATTCGGCAGAAAAGACCGGGTTTAAAGAAGAAAAAAATCATGTTCCACCCAGAGAATGCACGAGATCACAAAGGTCAGAAAACCATTGCAAAAATCACGAAATTAAAGTACGAATTGTTAGCACATTCACCGTTTTCGCCAGATTTGGCTCCTAGTGACTTCCATCTATTGCCAAACCTGAAAAATTCCATGTGCGGACAACGCTTACCATCAAATGAAGAGGTCATAGCAGCTGTAGAGGCGTATTTTGGAGGCCTCCCGCATTTTCATTTCAGGGATGGAATCCTTGAATTGGAGAATCATTGGAACAAGTGTATTGAAGTTCAGGGAAAGTATACTGCATAGTAAAGCCATTTTTACAACTATAACTATGTTTTTTCATTTCTGTTCCGCGAACTTATTGAGTAACCTAGTGTTACACATATTCAAAATGTGTTTCGGTTTATCCTATTTTCAAGAGGGATGATATTACATGACATACCTTCCCTTTTACAATAGCAAAATTGTATTTCCTTTTTAAGCAGGATACAACTATCTAGTTGAAAAAGGAGATACAATTTTGTAACATATATCTTATAAGCTAATACATCTCTCTATAATATATAATACATTTACGACGTAGTAATATTTTATTTTTTTAGTTTAGTTTTTTTTTGTTTTTTTTTTCTGAAAGCAATATTTTCTTTTCCTCTCTCTCTCTCTATCTTCTTCCCTCAATTACATATAATAATTTTAGGATGTGATCGTAAAATTCAATTTATTTTGTTTTCTTTTTTTGAAAGTATACTAATTTTTAGCTTTTGTATAAGTAATGATGGGGGTTGGTGAGTGCAGCGAGCAGGAGGCAGAGCCCCCTAGTTTTTATAAAAAATAGTTTTCCAAATTTAGAATATTTTTCAAATTTACTTTTCTTAATCATTACTTTGTTGTATGTATTTAATTTTTTAATGCAAGCCTTGTTGTTTTAATTTTAATGGTCATTGCCCTTTGCGTTTTTTATTTTATATTTAAAAATGGATTATATAGGATAGTGCCGGATTTCGGTGATTTTACAAAAATAATAAATTTAAAATATTAATATTGTAAGATCTCTGGTCTTACTCAATAAAAAGAAATATTTTACTATTTAATTTTTATTGTTGCATTAACTAGTCCTGAATTGAAACTGAACTGAATAACAATTTGTTCGTCTATTTATACTAATTTATAAACATCATGACTTGCTTGGTCAATTAAATTAAATTACAAATATCAGTAAGAAAAACTTAAATTAAAATTTACAGTGAATAAAGTGTTGCCACATTACCGCCTTTCCTGTATTAACGGAATCTGTCTGGAATTTGTACTCTTCGGCCGCTTCTGTTGTTATGTTAGAAGTTGTTTTGATACATGGTTTCAAAGCTGGTTGTTGAGATGAAGGGCTTGAGTTTGCTTGCGGTAATGTTGGTATCGCTTCTGGTTGTTGAGGTATTGATAGGACTTCTTTTGGCATAAAAGCTGGCTTGAGTCTATCAATAGAAATAACTTTGTTTTTTCCTTTTACTTTGAGTGCAAAAGTTTTTTTATTTCTTTCCATAACTAGGTAAGGACCATCATATGGTGCTTGAAGGGGCTTCTTGACAGCGTCGTTCCGAATAAATACATGAGAATATTGTCTGAGCTCTTTATGAATAAACATATTTTGATTTCCGTGATGTTATGTTGGAATAGGCTTCATTTTGTGCATGAAGGTTTGTAGTTGATCCGCGAAAGTTATCGGGTTTTGTTGAGAATTCGATTCTTTAAAAAAATCTCCTGGTAGCGTCAGTGTTGTACCATAGACTAGCTCGGCTGTGGATACATCTAAGCTAGTGAGTTGTACTGACCTTAGACCTAGAAGAATAAGTTGAAGTATATCTACCCATTTTTCTGTCTGATAACTTTTGATAGCAGCCTTTAAAGTCCGATGCCAGCGTTCTATTATTCCGTTTGCTTGGGGATGATATGGTGTGGTTCGTATCCGCTTGATTCCAAGAAGTTTAGATAGTTCCTGAAATAGGTTTGACTCAAATTGGCGTCCTTGATCCGTGGTTATTTCTTTTGGTACACCAAAACGTGAAATCCATCCGGTGAGAAAAGCTCGAGCTATTGTTTCTGCTGTAATATCGACAATTGGTATAATCTCTGGCCATGTTGTAAAGCGGTCTATGCATGTGAGAGCATATGTGAATCCTTGCGAATATGGGAGAGGTCCAATGATGTCAATATTTACGTGAAGAAATCTATCATCTGGAATGGGAAATTTTGAAATTTCGCTTTTCATATTTCTTTGTAACTTTGCCTTTTGACAAGGAATGCAACTTCGTGGCCAAGAATGACTATCTTTATTTATCTTTGGCCAGACATATCTAGCACTAAGAAGTTTTGTTGTAGTTCTAGCGCCTGGGTGAGCTAAATTGTGTATATTGTCAAATATCTTTCGTCGAAATGTTGCTGGGATGAATTGTCTTACTATTCAAGTTGATATATCGCAAAATATTTTTGTTGTAGAATTGGGAATCATGATCTGTTTAATGCAAAGAGAAGTGGTGGAATGACAAGATAGTAATGCTTTGAGTTCTTCATCTTCTGATTGATCTTTTGCTAATTCCTCATAGTCGATAATTGTTGGTAATGAAATTGTACTAATTCTTGATAATGTATCTGCGACAATATTGTGTTTACCAGATACGTACTGTATGTCGGTGGTAAATTGAGAAATCAGATCCAGATATCTCAATTGACGAGGCGAAGCTTTTTCAGGCTTTTGTTGAAATGCAAAAATTAGTGGTTTATGATCTGTAAAAAGTGTGAATTGACGATCGTCAAGCATATAACGGAAATGTTTAATTGCTGAGTATGCGCTAAATAACTATCATATGCACTATATTTAGTTTGGGCTGGATTGAGTTTTCTTGAGAAAAAACCTAAAGGTTGCCATCCTTAGTCTGACATCTGTTGAACTACTGCTCCGATTGCATAATCAGATGCATCTACCATTAGCGATAATGGGGCAGATGCAATTGGATGCCTCAATAATGCTGCATTAGCTATTGCTTGTTTGCATTCTTCAAATGCGATGCTGATGTCATTGTCCAATCAATCTTTGTTTGATCATTTTTCTTATTCCCATTTTGAGAAGCGTGAAGGGGCATCTGAATTCTTGCTGCATTAGGAATGAATCTTCCGTAAAAGTTCACCATTCCTAAAAACCTCTTTAAATCTCGTACAGTAACAGGTTGCTTGTATTCCAAAATAGATGCTACCTTTTCTGGTACTGGTTGAATACCCTCTTTTGATATTAGATATCCTAAATATTTCACTTCAGTGACTTCAAAGACACATTTTGAAGCGTTGATGGTGATACCATATTGCCTAAATCGATTAAATAATTGTGTTAAGTGTTGACGATGCTCCTCTCGATTCTTGGAGGCGATGAGAAAGTCATCTATATACGGAAAACAAAAGTCCAGGCCTCTCGTAACTTCATGTACAAATCTTTGAAATGTTTGTGCAGCGTTACATAAACCGAAAAACATAAATGGGAATTCGAACAACCCAAATGGAGTTATAATAGCTGTTTTTGAGATGTCGTCAGGTTCCACCGGAATTTGATGGTATGCCCGGGTTAGATCGATCACGCTAAAAATTACCTTTCCTTCTAATAGTTTTGTATAATCTTGCATATGCGGAATTGGGTAACGGTCAGGTATAGTGACAGCATTTAAACGTCTGCAATCACCGCATGGGCGATAATCACTAGTACTCTTTGCGACCATATGCAAAGGGCTTGCTCATCTGCTTTTTGATGGACGACATATACCTTGATCCACCATGCATTGGAATTCTTTTTGGGCTATTTTCAATTTATCGGAAGACAAACGTCTTGGTTTTGCAAAAACTGGTGGTCCCTTAGTTTGAATATGGTGTGTAATTTTATGATTACCTCTTTTTGAAGATCCAGATTGTGTAATATCAATGAATTCGTTCGATAGTTTATACATTTTTGAACTTGATGAAATTGTCTTTAGGCTTAGTGAAAATGTTGAAATAGTCCTGCCTTTTGATTTGAGCTTAGTTAAATTGTCAATTAGCTGATGATTATGAACATCGACAAGTAAATTGAAGTGACTCAAGAAGTCTGAACCAATTATGGGCTTCGTTACTTCAGCTACCACAAATGGCCAGTGAAAAGTGCGACGCAGTCCGAGGTCTGCAGTAACAAGTCGTGCACCAAATATTCTAATTTTTGTACCATTGGCTGCGTTAAGTTCGAGCGGGCTAGGTTGTTTACGCTTTTCGTATATATTTGGAGGAACCACTAAAATATCAGATCCAGTATCAATGAGGAACTGCATTCCTTTCAATCGTTCGGTAAGAAAGACGCGACTTATTTGCAGGCCCGAATCACTTGTCGCTAGTTGTGACTCGGCTCTTTGTTTCCCTCATCGGGAGTACAAGGTTGATTGCACTTTGTTGCCTTCTTCCCGTACTTTTGATGATACCAGCACATACCTGTTGACGGTGCTGATTTAGTTTGGTTACGGCGTCTTGAAGAACTTCGGCTTCTGTTGGATTCCAGTTTAGTAATTCTTTTTGTTAGGTCGCTAATTTGAGATGCCAAATTTTCAAGTGGTGTGCAAACATCATTTACCTCAGGAGGGTTTGTTACTTCGGAAATATTGTCTGCCATTGTTGCTAATTTAGTCACTTCATCAGTACTTCTTGACAGAATTGCGCGAGTTTGTTGTGGTAAATGTTGTAGCCTCAGTGTTCGTAGCAATTCGTCACTGACTTTAGATGTCGCCAGATCTCTCATTTCTTTCAGGAGTTGTGACGGTTTTCTATCACCTAGAGTGAAGTCTCGAAGCAATTTATTTAAATTTCTCTCTTCTGAGTCCTCAAATTTGCTTGCTCCGGGAGTCTTGCTTTATTATAAAACAGTGACCGATGCAGCCTCACACCGGAGACTTATGGCTTTGTCCTCACTGTATGTCGAAGTCACCAATGTAAGATCTCTGGTCTTACTCAATAAAAAGAAATATTTTACTATTTAATTTTTAATGTTGCAGGAACTAGTCCTGAATTGTAACTGAACTGAATAACAATTTGTTCGTCTATTTATACTAATTTATAAACATCATGACTTGCTTGGTCAATTAAATAAAACTACAAATATCAGTAAGAAAAACTTAAATTAAAATTTACAGTGAATAAAGTGTTGCCACAATATTATAAAAAAAATGTCAATTTTGCATCTTTATGCGTATGAAAGTATTGGTTGAAATGGTGTCTACCATCAGTTCCAGAAAATATACATACAATATAGCCGCTGAATTTCCTTTGCTTTAGGGCCGGGGCAGTACATAGTTTGGGGATGAGTTCCCTAATTGGAAGCAGTGATTTATGTGAAATCACTATACAACATGAAGTTGTAGCTCCCGTATATCTTCATATTACATATATGTCGCGAGAGGTAAGTTTTTTATATCTGTTTTTGTTTTGGTTTTCCTTCTCTTTTGTTTTTGGTTTACATATACTTATTTATGTTATTTTTTTCAGAAAGTCATGCTGACTACCTATACCGATGACGATAGGATTTTAAAAAACAAATGGGTGGGACGGTGGTCGTTTTGGAAACAGACCATCTGATTGGATTTGGTAGGTACCCGAAATACATCATAATTACTTTTTTTATTGAGAGAACAAGAAAATAAAAAAAAATTATTGGTCAACATTTTTTGTTTTTTTTTTGTTCTATATTTATTTTATTATTTTTCAGATTGTCAAAAATATTTTTGTATTCTGTTACAAAAAAAAATATTTACTTTGCTTGCGCTTCTTTTTTTTGTGTGGTGTTTGCGTTTTTTTTTTCAACTCCCTGTTATGTAAAAGTAAAGTTCAATGAACTTCAGTTAGCTCTTTCCAGAATCTTAATGAGATAATTGCTTCCTTTACCACTCCGTCGAAACTAATTAATAGTACCGCATGTCCTACTTTAGGTAGTTTCACGGTCTCTTCTAATTTCTTCACGTCTAATTGATTCAAAGCTCTCTCAATAATTTTTCGCTTGAGAACTTTTCCTCATATTTGGTGTTACGATCATGGGAGGCTTTTATTAAATCAAAACAACTCACTTTTTTTTCTCTTCGGATTCTGTGTTTATTTTAAATATTTTAATGTTTTGTTTCTCACTCACAAATTATTTTTATTAATACAAATATTTTTCGGCCGTTAAACTTTTATTACTCTCTTATTATAAATATTGTCAAAACATTAGATTCACAATTTCTTCTTCTGACCTTTATAAAAACCTATTATTTAAATATCGCCAAAACAGTTGACTGATTCACAATTTCTTCTTCTGACCGTTATAAAAACTTCTTATTTAAATATTGTCAAACCAATTGATTGATTCACAATTTATTCTTTTGACTGTTATAAAAACTTCTTATTTAAATATCGTGAAAACAATTGACTGATTCACAATTCACTCTTCTGACCGTTATAAAAACTTCTTATTTACCCACTTGAAATCTTGTGGTTTTTTGCTTTTTTTCCTTATCAATTTATAATCACTAAATTTCGTTCGCGTTTTTTAATAACTCAATAATAACTTTTAACTTGCCGTTTTAATTAAAAACTTAACGATTTTTATTTGAAGTCGTACGCGTTTATCCGATAATTAACTAACTTTTGGTTATTTTCCCATTGTCTTTTGCAGGCGGAAAGTTCCAACCTTTGCACCCATTGTTCTAGATATTTAGTATTTTTGCGAATTATTGCATTATTGTGCAATTTCCCGATTCTATTAATTTCAATATCTGAATTTCGCAATTTCTTAATTAACTGCTATTTTGAAATTCAAATATTTTTTTGTCGATAGAGCATTTTTAGAATGAGAACTTTGGCTAATAACAATAAAGTGTATAAATTTATTTTGGGTTTGGATTTGTACTTGCAATAAGTCCGCAACAAGTTGACACGGTTCTGATGTTTCGGTCTTATTTCATGTATCCAAAACCCTTAATTTACATTGATCACTTTATTGGAGGAGCATGTGTTAAGTTTTATTACTTACAATTACTTCCTCCTACAACAACAAAATTGCATTTGCCTTTAAGCAAAAATAACTAATTTTTGTTAAAAGGCAGATACAATTTTGTATTAAAAAACATATAGTCACTTAAAATCGGCCTATAACCGATTTTTTGATGCCCTATGGTAGAAACGGAACAGAAAAAGAGTGAAAACTAACAATATTTCAAGGTTTTTTCTTGATAACCTTGTTTCCTCTTCTCAAAATCCTCTCTAATTTGCAGATAGCTGAGACCATACTAGCATAAATATAATCTGTAAATTTTATCGAAATCGGTGCATTAGTTTTTAAAGTACATCAAAAAAACTTTATGGACAGACTTATCTTCTTGTAGGATTATTTCTTTTTTCACTATGCTGTGACCGATTTTGCTCAAATTTAACATGGTATCGTCTATTTACGTATTTAACCAACATAAATAATTTAAACAACATTGATTGACAAATTTTTGAATTAAATCCGAAAAACCATATAAAAAAACCGACAAAACTTTCTGGTCACCCTGGTTTTTGCTTAATAGCTTCCCTCCCTACCGGTCGATTTTCCTGAAATACAATACCAAATCCAGATAAGGAGGAACTAATTTATATTCTAAATTTCATCAAAATCGGATAACGCGTTTTTGAGTTATCTTGCCTACGGACGGACGGGCGGACGGACGGACATGCATAAATCGATGTAACTTTTGATTCCCTACACAACCATACCGTTGAAATTTTTCTACGATGATTATTTCTATGCATTACACACTTAGTGACAAAACTAATATACCCTCTGGTAGTACGTACCATAGGGCATAATTAACTTAGTCGATATGTTATCAAAAATTTTGTATTGTAAAATAGTTAATAAACATTAAATATATTAATTTTATTTCTGTTTGTTTCAACTATGAAATAAATTTTTCATCAATTAATTTTAACAAATTCGATTTTTTTCTAATTCAATTTTCTACTGGTTGTTGCATTTAGAGGGTTTCATAATTTCAATATTTTGATAGACCTTTATTTAAAAAAAAAAACGAAATAATTTTCCTATAAACATTTATAAATGCCTTTTTATAACTTGAATACATCCATAAATGCTTAAATGCATTACCAAAAAGAATTAGTCACATTTTTAGTGCCTGGTAATTTTGTTTTCAAAATATATTATTTAGAAGAGAATAGGTTTTATTTATTCTGCTATTTTTCAAAAAAAACGAATGGCATATATTTATTTAAAATTTTTTGTTTGAATTTACTTTTAAATGGTTTATACCATATATGATTAAAATTTATGTTGCGCGTTTGTTTACGTGGTTTTTTTTTTGTTTAAGGGTATCATACATATTTCTAATCAAAGTATGTTAATTTCTAAAAAATGTTTTGTTTTGATGTGTGTAGGGATTCTGAAGATTAGGTTTTTTAAGATTCGAGCAATCCGAATAATGAAGTAAGAAATTTGATCATTTCATACAATATATAAAATTAAACATTTATAGTAATTTCAACGTACTTTATTTATTATGATTCAAATAAAAGCATTTTAACAATAACAATGCCTTGATAGACTTGTTTGCCAATCATGAACATATTTTTGTGCAAAAATTAGCAGGTATAGAAAAGGCTCTTTCCGCATCAGTCGAGGTAGGTTTAATTGTTAAAAGTGCATCGTAAAGGTTTTGCAAATATGTTGTTCTTTTTCATGTGCTTCTGAATAATGTGAACTTCTTCTCCAACTTATTGAAATCGTTTTTTAAATCAGGCTCAGTCATTGAATTTTTCAAAATGTCTTCGAGTTCGTTTTCCAGTGTCGTTGAGCGATCTGGATTTTCTGTTTGAATTAAAGCATTATTTTCCACTACCGTAATATTACCTTCGTTGATATCAATAGAAAACAACCATTTCATTAAATTTGTGGCCAAACTCAACTGTTTTTTAGAAGGAATATTATTTCTGTCCTTTGAACATTTTAAAACTTTTATTAAATCATAATTTATACGTCCTTCAATTCTTTTTACTATGCTGTTGAGTTGTGGATTCTTTAAGTTTTTGCTGCATAAAATTTACAGCAAGATCAGCAGAAATCAGAGTTGCATCTTTACGACTAAGTGCCTCGACGGTTAGTTTTATTGGTTTTAAAGCTATATTAAGTTCATTAAGTAATGTAAAATTAATATCAATCAGCAAATCCTCGGAATTTAACTTGCGAAGAACTTTGATGATATGAAATTTAACTCTCAGAAAAGTTTCTATCATATTTTGCATAGAATTCCATCATGTTTTCACATCTAATCTTAATTGTAATTCATGCCCCAAGTCTGCTTTAATTTTTTCTTGCAAAATTCCGTTTTTAATTGCAGATTTTTTGAAAAATTTTATAATTTTTCGCACGTTTTTATAATTTTAATATATCATACGACTTTAGTTCTAATTCAATTGAATCGCTTTCATTTGAACATATTATATCGTTGTCATTTTCAAAATTTCCATCAATATTTGATAAGACTGCTTTGCATTTATTACAAATAGCTTTTTCTTTTTTGGAGTCTTTCAGAGTATAAAAATCCTATATTTTTGATGTTTTCATTTTCAATTTCAACGACATATCTAAGGGTTTCAATTTTTATTAGTCTTTATCTAAAAAAAAATTTTTTTTTATTTATCTCACCAGGGATTTGAAAATTCACACAATTTTAAAAACAAATCTAAAAATTTAAAATATTATATTTCAAAAAATCACTGCAATTTCAAAAAAAAAACACAAAATGTAAAAATTTGAAATATTTTATTATAAAGTGCAACGCTTATTATAAAAAAAAGTTTAAATATTATCAACATTTCAATTGAAATCAGGTGTGACAACTAAAATAAAATAAATTTAACAATTTTGCCATAACGAAAACATGTATCAGAGATTCGAACAACATTCGATTATTTTAATCCGAATAACGAATCGCATATTTTATCAAAGATTCGTCGAATCGGAATCCGAATGATTCGTTTCAGAAATCCTAGATGTGTGGTATTGGGTAATGAATTAATTCTATTTATCTTCTATATATACAAAATTTTTTTTGGAGTATTTGCAGAAAGAAAATGATATATATTTATATGACCAAGTTTTGAGTTTAAATTGCAAAATTTACTGGAACTCATTTAACATTATTATTATTATAATTTTTTAAATGGTTGAAGTATATATAAAAAAAATTCAATAAAATTATTTATTATGAAAAAAAAAATTGAAAATAATTTGGTTACTCTATACCGCGAGAAAGAAAGTTTTGTATTTAGTAACTTTAGAATTAGTTTTTGGGACCCTTTTTCTCTTACGAGTTTTATAGTTTGTTGGATTGTAACTTAAAATATTCGTTTTGAGCTCGTTGTGTTCAACTGGGGTTTTAAGGTCAGATAATATAATATTATTAAATGTTTTAATCTCACCGCCATTTGATGAGTTTCTAGGCATTTTGCTCTCATACGTAATTTGATTATCAAGCATGTCACTTGATTATTGAGGACTTTTAATTTTCTTTTGCCCTCTTATTTGTTTATTAAAGGTACTACAAATCGTAACTTTCTTGTCACTTGGCTCAACAAAGTAACTTCCAAGATAAACTGCTTTCGAACAGCATAGTTTATCTTGCTTCGAATTCATTTTTATCTGAATAAATTTCCTTGAAAGAGGAATACGAATTTCTCTCTGAGTCTTTATTTCGTATTCTAGCATCTTCTTGTGGAAATTTTGGCTCAGCAGTGTGTGTCCGTCCTGATGGTCACTTACAATTTTACTCTTGGGAATTGGGTTTTTAACCTTCTTCTTAAAAAGAGGAATTTCAAAGTTTTCTTTGTTAAGTTTGGTGTTTTCAGAAATCACGCGTTAGTTTGGCCCTTCAATAATACAATTTGGATGCGCGCAATCGAACCCTGGATTGCCATCTTTTGAATTTAGACTGGCTTTATCCAATACATAACATTTAGGTTTTGTGGGTGTTTGGAGTGGAGAGGTAGAAAATATTGCACTATAAATACCAGAAATGTTCAATTTCTTTATCAAATAAGGAAATTGGACATTTCTGGGAAACACTACACTTTATTTATTTTATATTCACTACTTTTTCTGGAGAAAAGAAAACACCATACAAACCACACAAAAATACGGCAGAATAACATTTCTCCGAATAAACAAAACAATAATGACAGTTCAAGGTCATTCGAGAGTGTTGCCACATAGTATAAGCCGGCGAGAATCGAACAATTATAACAACATAATAGGATTTTTCTAGGAGATTCAGGATAGGAAACTTTTACTATAAATAGGCGAAGAGAATGGTGCACTCACCATTAGAAATTCAGATCGTGTGTCTCAAATATTAGGCCGAGAGCAGAACAGAAACTTTGAAGATAAAAGTAATAATTGTGACCAATTATTGAAAATAGTGACTGTATATTTTTAAATAAGCTGTGATAAAATAATTTGTAAAAATTAAATTATTGAAGGAAAAATATTTTTAAGACTAATTGTTAAAGCAGAAATAATTATAAACAAAGTTTATACACTAAATTCACATAAATAAAAAATGTTTTCATTTTCATAACATCGAACCGAACGGGTAGCACGTCACAATATGTACCGATATTTAGATGCCGTTTAAATTTTAATTTTATCTTTTCATTTCTTTTTTTTTAAATTGCTCACCTCAAGCGTTAGAATTATATAAGAGTTTCTTTAAATTGATTTTACAAAAGCAGAAATCGAAACTAAAAGCATTTATATTAACTGCACGTAGCATTCGAGAAATTGGTTCGTTTTTCCCATAATCCGTTCTGCGGTACATAACTTTAAATAAGTCAACTGATCCTAAGGAACGTACATTTATATTTATCGGTATCCTTTCTATTAGCATAGGAGCAATAATATCGCCATCTTTATTTTATCCGTGGGTCAATCGCAAAAGATCAAATAAAAGAATAGAACAAAATAAAATATGTCGTCAGCCCCCCCAAAAAAAATTAGTATTAAAAATCGCAACTCATTTTTTTAAATTGACTCTTTCTCCATGAATCCAGAAAAGAAACCAACTACTAAATACGTAGTCTCCTCTGAGACGCATTAGAGCAGGATATTCTTCCTTATTCACTCATCGGTCTCGGCACACAAAAAATTTTTTCCACAATATTCCCCATCTCACTTTCACAGGTTTCACCTCCCCTTCCTTAACACTTCTTTTCAGTACTTCGTACACATTCTACCCCAAAAAGATTTGAAAATCTCGCACCAAAAATAAAAAAAATGAGATCATAAAAAAAGTAAAACAAGCAAAAATTTCATATACTGAATTGCGTTTATTTAAAATTCACTAAAGAATTTCCTTCTCAAAAAAAAAAAAAAACTGTATAAAGAAAAATCTAATATCACTCTAAAAATACAATAGAAAATTTCAAAATTCAAAACCTTACACGAGAGATTTTACAAAAATAACTCACTTTTTGCATTGTTGCGCTCTCCTTTTTATAATCCTCAAATCTAACTGTTCTGAGTCAAATTTTCGGTATTTGTTTGTTGTTTGAACTTCACAGGATATGTGTCAAAAAGGTGATAAAAAAATTACATATTATTACAAAATATTCCATTGCGAATTTAGTGTTCATTCAGCTTTTCATTTTTCTTTTTTTCTGTTTTTTTTTAATTTTAAAATTAATTTCCCCTTTTCATTTTGTAAAAAAAACTGGTACATTCTTCCTTTTTTATTCAAAATTTCAAAAATAATAAAAATAAAAATTTTTTTTTGAGCCTTTTTCTTTATCGCCTTATAGATTTTGAGCTTCTTTTTCTTTCCAACCGGGTGCTTTCACTTTATTGGGCCTCCATCAGTCCAAAATTAAGTGAAAATCATTTGTCAAAAATTGAGGTTAAACTCGCCCGAAATCACACAGCTAGAGTGATTCACCAAAGTTCCCTGATCAAGATGATGTATCACAATACATGTGGAACATGTAGTACACACCACACTCGACTTCTGGCCGAATCTGACAGGTGATATCTGAATAAGGTAAATTCCCGTAACCGTCATTTCTCGCTGTTCTAATTTATTTTTTCCTTCTTTCTAGATTTAACATCATCCAAATAAAAAAAACAATTCAGGTAATTATAATTCTTAGTTATTTCACATTTAATTTTTTTTTTTACATTTATTTAATTTCTCTTCTTTTCAGGCTCCTCTGGCTGATATCACACTAGGATTCACCCGATTCATCTGTGACGGATCCATTCTCGTATCATTCTTTTCCTAAAAATAAAAATATCACCCAGTAATTGTTTCTTTTTTTTCCGATACACATCAAATGACATGGACATTTTTGGACATCACTTTCTATCAATGGGTACACATTAATATTATTTCTTTTTCTTTTACCATGAAATTTATTCTTTCTATCTTTTTAGGATATATATGTATATAAAAAACAAAAGAAGGAAATTTATAGGGAACTTCTTGGCAGAAGTCAGGCCATCAAAATTTTGATGTGCCCGTTACACCTTACATTTGTCGCTGTTGAACGCCAAATTATTTTTACAACACCACATTACAAAACTATCTAAATCGCTCTGGAGATACAGAGGGTCATTTAAGTTACTTATTTCTTTATAGATCGTCATATCAGCCGCAAAGTTAGAAATTTTAGAGTACTTAATTACGGAGGACACATCATTAATTGCAAGAACGAGCAAAATTGGTCCCAAGTGGCTGCCTTGAGGGACGCCAGATGTTGCAGTATAAAGCTTAAATTTGGAAGAGCTGAAAAGTACTTGATAACTCTTTCCCTGGAGATAAGATTGAATCCAAGCGATAAAAAAACCCGGAAAACCAAGGGCACTAAACTTAAACAAAATCACTTGATGAGATAAATGATCAAAGGCTTTGCTGAAGTCTGTAGTTATACAATCAACATTATTGCCATTTTCCATGGAACACGTCGAAAAAGAGACTAGTTCAACTACGCTAGTGATCGTAGACCTGCCCTTCAAAAAACCGTGTTGATGTTACTGCCTTTTTTAAGATGATGGCAGAAATACCGACAGGGCCAGGTGAGTAATCATCATCTAAACTGTTAATGTTATCAGCTACTAAGAATACGTCAATATTAATATTAGTGAGGGAAGTCTTGGGGTACTCATTCAAATGCTCAAAGTATTTCGTATCCGGTTCAAAATTGTCCTCGTTAAAAGCTTCCGCAAAAAAGTTAGGAAAAAGATTAGCAATAATTGATGGATGGATCATTGGATGAACTATCCAAATAATCTAGCGAAGGCGGATATCCATCTGTTTTCTTCTTACAATTAACGAATTTTCAGAAGCAGTGAGGGTCCATGGAAAGACTAGATCTCATCTTGGCAATGTGGGAATTATACAGCTCCATAGAAAGTACTTTGAATTCATTGAGCAAGGCAGAGTAAGTGGAAAAGTCTGTGGCGACCTCGGTCCCACATATCGTAAAAGTATTACGATAAAAAAAAA
The DNA here is from genome assembly GCA_963422695.1 of Xylophagus ater. Lineage (NCBI taxonomy): Eukaryota > Metazoa > Arthropoda > Insecta > Diptera > Xylophagidae > Xylophagus > Xylophagus ater. The sequence goes on from OY730480.1 coordinate 41,291,599, forward strand.
CACTTTGGAAATTTCTGAAACTTTTTAATTATAAAAATTTTGAATCACACTGCCATTAACTTTTTACTTTTTCTGGAAAAAAACAAAATTCTTTTGTCTAGAAAATCTATTCGAATAGCAAACAGTTCAAGGGACAAAACTCCTCTTGACTCGGAAAATTTCTAAACCCAAAAAGTAAGGGAATTTACAGTAAAGATTATCTTTTTAAATATAACAGAGATAATATAAAGTGTTAATTTAAATATAAAGAATTTATCATTCTCCGTTAAATAAATAACAATTTTTCGTTAAAATAAAAATTGTTTTTAAAATAAAAATGTTTTTTTTAAAAATAAAATTGTTCTGAAAATTTAAAAATGTTAATTTAATTAAATCGAAATTCCCATAATTGGTTAAAATAATATTTCCCTGCGAGAAAATTAAACCAAAATTGTAATTTTGGGTTTAGGATTGCGCTAGTTCGGGAAAGCGAATTTAAATATCGCGTTAATTTTGTTTTTCTCTGATCAAGTGAAACAGTGAGATAAAAATTAAAAATTTTCAGTGACTTGAATCAATTAAAATGACAACTAACTCTCAATCGGAAAAAGTACCTCCACCAGTGATCGAAACCAACGTTCATAGAGTCGCGGTTAAACCACCCCCTTTCAACCGAGACGACCCCGAGATCTGGTTCACCCAATTAGAAGCACAGTTTCAAATCAGTGGCGTGACGCGATATGGTACGATCTACAGTTATTTACTAACTGCACTCGATGCGGTTAAACAGGTTCGGGAGAAACTAATAAACGCTCCCCAAAACGACAAATATAATGATTTGAAAAACGCAACTATCGATAGATTAAGTGATTCTGTTCGTATCAAAATTGATAGGCTATTAAAGAGACTACAACTAGGTGAAAAAAAAACCGTCACAGTTATTACAGGAGATGCAAACACTAGCCCGGGGACAAATTCAAAACAGTATATTACAAATACTGTGGATACAACGTCTACCACCCCATATCCAGGGAATTCTTTCTAGTATCGATGATGCTAATCTCGATCTCCTATTGCCGACAAAATTGCTAAAATCAACCAAGTCGCAGACTTTTGTGCCATTGAAAATAAAGCTGAGTCGAAAAATAACGTTGATCAAATGGCTACCGAAATATCATCATTGCGAGATCAGATAAATATCCTTTCTAGAAAATTAGACTCTATGAGCACAAGTAACGCTCAAAACAATTCTGAAAGAGGCTCAAGGCCAAGTTCTAGGTCTGCTGAACGTACTGCAAAATTCAGTACATGCTGGTATCACTTTAAATCCAAGGCCGATGCACGCAAATGCATTAAACCATGTAATTTTAACAAATCAACCAGCAAAACCGAACAAAAAAACTAAAATCGGGTACGCTACTGGCGACCAGCGATTTTAGCCAATTTAGTTGTCGCCTTACGCTTTTAGATCCTCTATCTAAATTACAGTACCTGATAGACACTGGAGCAGATATCTCCGTTGTACCTCCTACTTATCGGGATAGGCGCACTAAAACCAATTTTCAGCTATTCGCAGCGAATTCAACTACTATCGATACGTTTGGCCAAAAAACCATAATTTTGGACTTAGGACTTCGTAGATGCTTTCAATGGCGTTTCACTATTGCCAATGTCGACAAAGCAATCATTGGAGCCGATTTCTTAAATCATTTCGGCCTAATTGTCGATCTTAAAAGAAAAAGCTAATCGATCCAACTACCCAACTCGAAATCTTAACGAAAATGGTAAAAGGAACTTCTTACGCTTTGACAACCATCTCTTCTTCTTTAGACCCACAAATTTTTCATTTACTTCAAAAATTCAAAGAGGTCACTATTGAAGGGCCAAAGTTAAATGATCCCAAACATAATGTCACACACGCTATTATGACCGCCGGACAGCCGTGCGTAGCGAGAGTTAGACGTTTAAACGTGGATAAATAGAACGCGGCTAAACAAGCTTTTTCTGAAATGCTCGAACAGGGAATTTGTCGCCCGTCTAAAAGTAATTGGTCTAGTCCACTCCACTTATCAATGAAGAAGAGCGGGGAATGGCGCCCATGTGGCGATTATCGCGGTCTGAACTTCATTACCAAACCTGACCGATACCCTATTCCGTATATCACTGATTTTGCCCATCAACTAGATGGATGCACGGTATTCACATCATTGGACCTAGTTAGAGCTTACCACCAAATACCCATCAACGAAGAAGATATTCCAAAAACTGCAATCTGCACTCCTTTCGGCTTATTTGAGTTTACAAGAATGACGTTCGGGTTGCGAAACGCCGCGCAAACATTCCAACGTCTGATGCATTCAGTTTTACGTGGATTAGATTTTACTTTTCCGTATATCGATGACGTATTAATAGCTTCCAAAAATACAACTGAACACCTCACGCATATTGAAATAGTTTTGCAACGTCTTAAAGAGGCGGGATTAGTGATTAATACGAGTAAATGCACCTTTGCTGTTCCTAAAATCACTTTTCTTGGACATTTCTGCTTGCGGGATCAAACCATCGGAATCGAGAATTGAAGTTATAGCAAATTTCAAACAACCAGAAAGCGTTAAAGAATTGAGACGTTACTTAGGAATGATAAACTTTTATCGAATCTTTATACCACACGCAGCTGAGGAGCAAGCTTTGTTAAACGCGTACTTGATCGGAAGTAAGAAAAACGACTAACGCAAAATTGACTGGACCAAAGACTCGATAAAAGCATTTAAGCTTAGCAAAAAGCGTTTATGCGAAGCCACGCATCTCGCTCATCCGGTTATTAACTCAACTCTAGCTGTCATGGTGGACGCGTCAGATATCGCTATTGGAGCCGTCGTCCAACAACTAGTTTCTGACGTATGGCAACCATTCAGTTTTTTTTCATTAAAACTAACGGAAATCCAACAACGTTATAGTGCTTATGATAGAGAACTCTTGGCTGCGTACTCAGCCATTAAACACTTCAAACACTGGCTGGAAGGCAGCTGTTTTACTCTCTATACGGACCACAAGCCGCTCACTTTTTCCTTACAGCAAAATTTAGATAAAGCTTCTCCCCGACAACGCCGCCATCTAGATCTAATCGCTCAATACACCACGGACATTCAACATGTCTCTGGAAAAGAAAATACCGTCGCGGACACTCTTTCTCGGTTAGCTCAACTATCTATTCCCGAAAGTATTAACTTTGAAGAATTCGCGGAAGCACAAAAGGAAGACATCGAGTTAGAAAATACACTGCGTCCAAATTCCAAATTTAAATTCCAGTTTTTACCCATCTTTGGTTCCAACAAAATGTTAGCTTGCGATACGTCAACAGGAAAGGCAAGACCCTATGTACCCGAAAGCTTTAGAAAATTAATTTTAAACAGTCTCCACAACCTGTCACATCCAAGTATTCGCACGACTTCCAAAGAAATATCTAAAAACTTTATTTGGACTGATATCAATAAACAAACCAGGAATTGGGCAAAATCTTGTATGGCCTGCCAAAAGACCAAAGTGGGAACACATGTCAACAGCCCGATTGGTAATTTTCAGACATCCAAAAACCGTTTCGAAAACGTACATCTGGATATCATTGGTCCACTGCCCCCTTCCGAAGATAAAAAATATTGTGTTACACTTATAGATAGATTCACTCGGTGGCCCGAAGCCATCCCATTACCAGATATTAAAAGTGAAACAGTTGCTTCAGCGGTGTTTAAGCATTGGATTTGTCGCTTCGGAGTGCCGGTAACCATTACAACAGATCGTGGAGTTCAATTCGAATCAGAATTATTTACTGAATTATCTAAACTCCTAGGTTTTTCGCGAACTCGTACAACAGCTTATAATCCAGCGTGTAATGGACTGATAGAGAGATGGCATCGTAGTCTCAAAGCTGCCATAATGTGCACAGGAAATAGTCAATCACTTCACACAGTACTGCTAGGATTGAGAACTGCCTTTCGCGAGGATTTCGATTCAACCTCTGCAGAATTAGTGTATGGCACCAACTTACGATTACCTGGGGATTTCTTACAAAACACAAAAAATCCACTCCCTCAATCCGAATTCGTGAAAAACTAAAAAAACCTTTTGAACTAATTCGCCCGATTCCAGCTTCAAGACACACTAAGGACAAAATTTTTGTTTCTAAAGAGCTACACAATTGTACACACGTTTTTATCAGAGCAGATGCATTACGTCCAACACTTGCACCACCTTACGAAGGACCTTTCCTGGTTATTCGTCGAAACGATAAGTTCTTTACTCTTCAAATCAAAGGGAAAGAATCCACGGTTTCAATCAATCGACTTAAACCCTGTTTTTTGAAAATAGCGATAAAAACACAACCACTAATGTTACTACTAATTCCCGTGAAAATATTAATAATTCCTCCGAGCCTGAAACCAAGACCAAAAAGAAGGTTCATTTCCAGGACACAGAATCAACTCCTAAGGTAACGATAACGAGATCTGGGCGGAAAGTCAGACCTCCTCCTTGTTTTCGTAAGTAGCGTTTACTTCGTTCACTGGTGGGGGAGTACTGTGGCGACCTCGGCCCCACATATCGTAAAAGTATTACGATAAAAAAAAACACTTTGGAAATTTCTGAAACTTTTTAATTATAAAAATTTTGAATCACACTGCCATTTACTTTTTACTTTTTCTGGAAAAAAACAAAATTCTTTTGTCTAGAAAATCTATTCGAACAGCAAATAGTTCAAGGGATAAAACTTCTCTTGACTCGGAAAATTTCTAAACCCAAAAAGTAAGGGAATTTACAGTAAAGATTATCTTTTTAAATATAACAGATAATATAAAGTGTTAATTTAAATATAAAGAATTTATCATTCTCCGTTAAATAAATAACAATTTTTCGTTAAAATAAAAATTGTTTTTAAAATAAACATGTTTTTTTTAAAAATAAAATTGTTCTGAAAATTTAAAAATGTTAATTTAATTAAATCGAATTCGACAATCATTTGCTGTACATTTCTTCCCGACGTCCAAAATAATTGAATAAATGGGACAACCCCATAAGTCTCTATCTTCACATGATATTAAGTATTTGTGCCAGGCTTTCTTCCTTCTATTGCGTAGAGACCGTGAGTCCTTATTAAACCATTACTTTGTTTATCCTTATTTTGTGGTGATTTATTTATTGTACCATTTGTACTATTTTTATTTGCTTCCTTACATACTACTAATTCGGCCAGACTTATTTTGATTGGTTCGGGTACTGATGTTGTACTTTGAATTAACTGAGGGGGTTCGACGCAGAAAAATTGGTAATGGCTTGTTTGACGGGACACGAGTGATTTTCCTCCCACTGTTGTTTCGCAAAACATGTGTTTGCCATATCTCCGGATCGTACGCAAAAGGTGCATTTAATATTTAAATTTGTTATCATATTTATTTGCTTATTAACTTTTTCTACTGAATAGGTAGGTAGGTAGAGTAGGGGTACTACGTACAGCACCAGGCACCGTAATGGGAACATTGTGATCCTACGAGACCAGGAGTTACCCTGCGGGAACCTATTCCTCTTCAAAGCATTTAATTTTCCTACAGAACTTCATTATACTTCCCATGTCGGTCGCCTGAAGCATTCCTAAATTCCCCAAGAAATGGTTGCCCAAAAAGTTGTTACGAGCTCGAGAGAGAGCTACGCATTCGCATAAAATGTGCTTGATGTCTTCAGCCACCTCTATGTCTTCGCAGTATCGACAGAGGTCGGTTTGTGCCAAGGCCAGTCTTTTAACGTGCTTCCTCAACAGACAGTGTCCCGCCAGTATCCCAATAATCGTTCGTAGACGATTCCTAGTCCAGTCTATTATGATCCTCGACTTTTTCTGATTCATTTTCGGCCACAAACTTTTTGACACTTCGTGCCCACTAAGATTGCGCCATCGTGTGTTGGCTTCCCCGACAATTTTTTCCTTGATACGTGCTTTAAACGCCGAGAGGGAAGGCAGTACATAAGTGATTTCGTATTCTGAATCGTCTACTCCTTCCTTTGCCAGCCTGTCTGCCGATTCATTTCCCTCGATTCCGCAATGGGCTGGAACCCAGCATAATCTAACATTATTCTGAACGCATAGTGTCTGCAACACTTTGCGAAAGCTACTGACTATTCCCGAGTTAACAGCTACCGAACTAAGCGCGTTCATGCCTGCCTTGCTGTCTGAGTAGATCGAGATATCCCTGGGGGATATCTTCTCCAGACCAGATGTTTCTGCAGCCTTTTGAATTGCCAATATTTCCGCCTGGAAGACGTTGCATTCCAGTGGAAGTCGGAAAGATTTCGCTATACTGAGATCTTCCAAGAATACCCCCGAGCCTACGCCGAACTCTGTTTTAGATCCGTCTGTATAAATGGCAATTTCGCCTTCGATAGGAACCTTATTGTCATACCACTCTGTTTTGTCCGGGTATAACATCCTGTAAGGGGTATCAAAGTCCAATGATTCCAATACGGTGTCCGTTGCCGCCTTGGCACCGCCACCTAAGCTCCAGTTTAGGATCTTTCCATGACCTTTGTCCAGTCTCTTGAGAAACCCATGGTTTCTTAGCCTCAGAGCACTGTTACCCGCCGCTTGTTTAATGTACAAGTCGATCGGCAACAAATGCAAAAACGTTTCCAGGGCTGCCGTTGGTGTAGTTCGAAGTGCACCTGTCGCACCAATACAAGCAGACCGTTGAACCCTAGTGAGTTTCCCTTGTATATGTTTTTTGTTGGTGGCCTCCCACCAAATCAATGCCCCATAGGCCAGAATTGGCCTCGTCACCGCGGTATAAAGCCAGAGCATTATACTAGGATTTAGCCCCCAATTTCTACCTACAGCCTGTTTTCTGTATTGATTCCCCATGCTAGCTTTTTGTCCAGCCAAAGTCCTAGGAATTTGACTTCCTCAGATATATTTAAGGTGACTTCATCAAGCTTTGGCAGTCTGAACTGGGGTACCTTATACATTCTGGATACTCTCATCCTTGCTTCACTGTCCCCGTAGGCCGCATTTATATATCTACAGTGCAGCAGCATGTTTACCCAATCAGTAATTCCCCCTTCCACATTTGCGTCTTCTAATGCGCATATGATGGCTTCCCTTTTGACGTTGTTGAACGCCCCTTCAATGTCCAGGAAAGCTACAAGAGCACATTCCTTATTGCTGATGCTATCCTCTATCTTGCTAATGACTTCGTGCAAAGCCGTTTCCGTACTCTTATGTTTGAGGTATGCATGTTGGGAGTGCGAAAGAGCCCCTCCGCATACCTCTCTAATATGAGTATTGGCCAATCTTTCCAATACCTTCAAGAGAAAGGAAGATAGGCTGATAGGTCTGAAGCCTTGTCCAGTGAAAGATTGATTTTTCCTGCCTTTGGTATGAAGATTACCTTAGTTTCTCTCCACATCCTAAGCACATATGCCATCCGTAGACAACTTCTGAAAATTGTCAGAAGCCATCTTTTTGCAGCTACTGGTGCCCTTTGCATTATTATTGGTCTGATGCCATCAGGTCCTGGGGATTTGTATGACATGAAAAATTCGACTGCCCAAGTGAGCTTATTCCCACTTGTGATCGAGTCGATCTTCCGCCAGCTGAGTTTCCGCACTGCCGGAAGTTCCTCTTCTTCTTCCCGTTCCACGCTTCCTGGAAAGTGAGTAGGTATAAGCGATTCTAAAGCCTCTCAACTGTCTTCCACCCATGATCCGTCCCCCCTTTTGGTAAAGCTGGGGACGCTGTCCTCCTTTGAGAGTATCTTCCTTAGTCTTGAAGCTTCGCTAGTTTCCATGATGTCCTCGCAATAGGTTCTCCACGAAAGTCTTTTAGCCTTTCTGATGACGTATTTGAATTCCCGTTTATTTGCCTTGTACAGTTCCCAATCTTCTCCAAGTTTACCCCACCTTGCTTTGTTGTAGGGTTTCCCGACATTCTTTCTCATGACCGGAATATCTTTGTTCCACCAGATAGGTTTTTGCCTTCTAGGTGGTCTGCATATTGGGCACGATTTTTCGAAAGCTTTAATTACTTCATTGCTAAGTTAATTAACTGCTCTGTCCACACTATTTCTGCAATTGAATGATCTAGGAGCCTCCTTGAGCCTGTTGCTCAGTGAGTGCAAAAAGCCTTCCCAGTCAGTTTTCCTAGGGTTTCTAAAGGGTGCTCTCTTGTTTATTCGAGCCTTAACCTGGAACAAGATCCTTTTGTAATCAGAGAGGGGGGCTCCTGCGAGACCCTCCATCTTCCTATTTCAAATTGATAAGTGTTAGCTAATGTAACATCTACAACTTCCTGCCTATTTTTAATTACAAAAGTTGGGTCATTCCCTACGTTACAAATGACTAGATTGGATAATATAATGAAAAAAAGTAGTAACATACCTCTTTCATTGGTGTCCTTACTTCCCCATTTTGTGTGGTGAGCGTTGGCATCACATCCGATAACCAACTCCCACGTGTTCCGCGCAACTAGCTGCCTTAACCTTTCTGGTGGCAGATCCGCCATGTGTATATCGTAGGGTAGATATGCCGAAACCAGACACAAAGGTTTCCCTTTCTGCTGCTTCCAATCGCATACCACTAATGTAACATCCTCAGAGCTGTAATTTTCCAAAACAAAAGCTTTAACTGTATTTTTCAGTAGGATACAAGTTCTGTCCTACCCTTCCGATTTTTTGTAGAAACGAGTAAAGTCTCTTACCTTTAGTCCTGATAATTGTTTCCTGTTGTTGATCCAGGGTTCCTGGATTAAAGCCGCTGTGATATTCTGCCTAGAGAGTAGTTCTGCTAGGCAGGCAGTAGCCGTTCTACTGTGATGGAGGTTGGTTTGTATCACCTCAATCACTGGTTACCGGCTCCTCCTCTTCGATTCCTTTAGTGTGGGCAGGTGGTTTAATCATCACCCTGCCCAAACTATACCTTACCATCCGCTTAAACTTCTCCAAATAGGAAAGTGATTCACGGCTGAGTGATAGAAGGTAATCCTGGCCGTGTTTCCTCTGGGGTCCCACCTTCAGTACCTTCCATCCCTCAGCCTTCATCTCCCTATTCTGATTTCTTAGTAAGGCTAAGAACCTATCCGGGGTGGTGTAGGGCTTGGAAACCCACACTCAGGCCTTCGATATTACCTATTTCTGAAGATCCTTCACAGCAACTGCTTTGATTTTAGCACCATCCCAAATACCGCCATGAGCGCCAACGAATTCTTTAAAGAATTTTGCCGAGGCATCATTCCCACGAGCGAGAATCTTATGCCCACCCTCCCAACTAGCGCCATCGAAGAGCAATTCCTGATCTTCGGCAGCTGACTCGTAAAAAGTCAGCATAGCCATCTGGAATCTCTCCTCGATTTTTTGCCACTGGTCGAGGGTTAATCGGCCATCCGACTGCTGCTCGTTAATTACAGCACACGCAACTTGTTCAGCTCTGGATTCACAGGACTGTTGCGTGTCTCTGTAGAAAGTTTTTGTTTAGGCTTCTTAGCCTCGCCTTGCGTGACGTCGTCCCCCGTCCTGTCGCGTTTGCCCAAGAAACGGTTACGTTTTGCCTTAACCGTTACGAAACCAGCCTCGTTTGATGATCCTGCAATGGGATCCCGAGGAGCAGCCTCTTCTTCCTCCACCACCTTAGCCTGATGACTGGCAAGAAAACTCTTCAAGCCAGCATCTCCAACTACCAAATTGGCCCGTTCGTACTGCTCTTTCTCTCGGAGGCTGAATACACTGGGAGCCATTGCACCGCACATCTGGACCTTCCTATTGGCAGACCGGAGAAGAATTCTGGCCTGCTGATAAGCAGTCCTCTTACCAGTGTCTTTTTTACTATGCTCAGGTTCGAATAAGCTGGCAGCTTCCTTACTACCTTCGAGAGTGGATGGCATATTTCCATCCACGCTTGAAGGGTTGGTTTCAGCAGAGCCAGACGGCATATTTCCAATGTGAGCTACTGCCTTAACCACTTCCTCTTTCGCTTATAAGAGCTTCACCTCCTGTTCCAGAGTGAGCGTTTTGCTGAAGATGATCTCCATCGAGCGAGTTGATTCGACCTCGTTGTTCCAGCTGCCATCTCCAACAGAAGACTCACTCTTCTCAACGTCTGTTTTTTTAAATTGTTTATTGTTGTCCATATTTTTGGTCCCACGAATATGGCGAGAAATTATCGTCCACATCGGCAGAGCTTCCTTACCGATGCAAGGCACTTGTACACTCAGAGGTTGCCTGTTATCTGAGGCCTCCGTTCCTAACAGCATATCCCTACTGCCATTCATCCCATCAGCACGGATCGGTTAACACTTTGGGATTGGGGTTGTTTATCGAGGTTGTCTCCTCTAGATCCGCAAGATTTAGTATATTTTTTCTACTGAATAAATTTCACATGTATTATTCGTATGTCCATACACACGACATTGATCACAATAGGGTAGTGTTCGTGCGAGTTCTGCACTCATCGTAAACATGGCCCGACCTATTAAAAAAACCACATTTGAATCGTTAGTTTTGAAATGTATTATTATTATTATTATTAGTATTATTATTATGATTTTTATTATTATTATTATTAAAATTATAATTGGTATTATTTTGAAAATTATTTATATTACTGTCATTTTCTCTATTTAGGTTATCGTAGTAGTAACCGTTAAAATGATTGTAATAGTCATTAATATAATCATTTTTATTATTCATATAATACTACTTGTTATAAATATTATTAATATCATTATTATAGGTGTTACGGGTTAAAAGATCTCGCTTGTTTATATAATACTCATGATCACGGCCATGAGGAGAAATTACATTAGGCGTAGAAATTAGTTGAAAATTTTCAGGTTTATTGAGTGGGAAGTTATTATATAGATTGGGAGATGTTTGAGTGAACTGTTTTTCCGCATGATCAAGATAGCCTTAGCTGCTAAGGTCTCGAAAATTGTATGCTCTTCAAGTAGGAAGAAAAGTCGATGATCTAAATTTAGTATTCCATTTTGGAATTAAAATATTGCAGTTTCCTCTAAATCATGTTTTACTGATCCATATGCGTCTGGATGGCGTTGAATTGCTTGGTCTACGCACTCTTTTAAGAGAGAACTTTTATGACCTGCAAATTCTGCAACGGCTTCTCCAGGAAGTTGTCTGGAGTTTTGTAGCTCTTTCAACAAGATACCATATGGTTTGCGTTCAATTAACTTGCCTTAAACCGTATTTAAGAAAACTGAAAAATTTTCTGTCAAAATATTTATTAAAATGGCGGCGGCTCGTCCACGAAATCTGATGGGGAGAAGAGAAAATTGTTTGCTCTTCTGACGAAAGAATTTTATATGTTGTTCGCCAACATCCTATAAATACCCTTACCACGGATGCTAAATTAGGTCCGAGTTCCGCGCTAAGTAGAAGAATTCAATTTGAAACCAATTGACTAATTTTTTCTAGTGACATTTTGAACTTAATTATTAACTGAATAGTTAATCCGATTTACATTTGAGTTGAGTTCAAAGTTGATAATGAACTTATTATCCGTAAAACTGGTATCAAAATATGGTTGACTTATTATACAAATTTATCCACTTCGGGTGCATTTTGAGTTGTATATAAAAAGAATTGCCAGAACTATTGTTTTGAAGAATAGTTCGTAAAAGACATTCCAATACTTACACTTTCAAATTGCAGAGGAGAGTTTGGATCGAGTCATTCACCGATTTTTACACAGTTATTTTTAGGTTAGAATTTTGTAAGATTTTTGATGCAAAAGCACCTCAGAACTTTTATGGAAAAGTAAAGTTGAATGTACTCCTGTCAGCTCTTTTCAGAATCTTAATGAGATAATATCTTCCTTTACTATTCAGTCGAATATAATTAATAGTACCGTATGTCATACTTTAGGTAGTTTCACGGTCTCTTTTAATTTCTTTACGTTTAATTGATTCAAAGCTCTCTTAATAATTTTTGTCTTGAGAACTTTTCCTCATGTTTGGTGTCACGATCATGGGAGGCTTTTATTAAATAAAAACTACTTACTTTTTTTTCCCTTCGGATTCTTTGTTTATTTTAAATATTTTAATGTTTTCTTTCTCACTCACAAATTATTTTTATTAATACAAATATTTTTTCGGCCGTTAAACATTTATTACTCGCTTATTATAAATATTGTCAAAACATTTGAATGATACAAAATTTATTGACTGATTCACAGTTTCTTCTTCTGACCGTTATAAAAACTTCTTATTTAAATATAGTCAATACAATTGACTGATTCACAATTTCTTCTTCTGACCGTTATAAGAAGTTCTTATTTATATATCGCCAAAACAGTTGACTGATTCATAATTTCTTCTTCTGACCGTGATAAAAATTTCTTATTTAAATATCGTCAAACCAATTGACTGATTCACAATTTCTTCTTCTGACCGTTATACAAATTTCTTATTTAAATATCGTGAAAACAATTGATTGATTCACAATTTCCACTCCTGACTGTTATAAAAACTTCGTATTTACCCACTTGAAATCTTGTGGCTTTTTGTTTTTTTCCTTGATCAATTAATAATCACTAAACTTCGTTGGCGTTTTTTAATAACTCAATAATTACTTTTAACTTGCCGTTTTAATTAAAAACTTAACGAGTTTTATTTGAAGTCGTACGCGTTTATCCGATAATTAACTGACTTTTGGTTATTTTACCATTGTCTTTTGCAGGCGGAAAGTTCCAACCTTTGCACCCATTGTTCTAGATATTTAATATTTTTGCGAATTGTTGCATTATTGTGCCATTTCCTGATTTTATTAATTTGGCGTTCTCAATATTTGAATTTCGCAATTTCTTATTTCGAAATTCAAATATTTGTTTATTTTTCATTCTTCTGCCGATGGTGCGTTTTTTAATGTTGGAACTTACGACCCGAAAAAACAAAGTGTCTTAACTAAATATAGGATTGACTTTTGCTTGAAATAAATGCGCAACATGTTGAAACCGTTATGATGTTTCGGACTTTTTTCATGCATCTGAAATCTTATATTAAAATTCGACGATGTCAAGTTTTTTATATAACATTTCCTCTCCTATTACAATTTACAAGAACAAAATTGTATTTGCTTTTAAACAAAAAATTAGAACCTTGTTAGAAAGCAGATACAATTTTGTATATGTTTACATATAGGTAAGAATGTATGGCTTAAAATATGGTTATCTTAAATATTATATACTTAAAATACTCTCCCGGGCAAACAAACTAAATATTCGGAGCGAGCTTTTTCGTATAAAACTGAAGAAATAAAACGAAACTAATGCGGGCCAACATACCAACCTGAAATTGAGGTCCGACAAAGTGTTTTGAAACGATAGTTTTTTCTATTAATATTCCGGAAAGAGCCAAAGTGAGTACGTTCTAAGAACTTTTACATAACATCTCTATATTGGATAAAATTTTTAGCTAGTGTTGAACAGCGGACCTAAAATCTAGGACAAATTGAATTAATAAAGGACAAAATACCAAAATTCATTAAAACGAGACTCACCTGAGATATCTGCGACGGATAAGGAGAATAAACCAAATAAATTCTTTAAAATATTGTTATGGTCACTGATGAATGTTTATTTACTTTTCTTTTGACAGATCGTAACATCAAAGAAAATACCTTCCACATTAAAGATGGCGTTTTTTTAGAGTGAACAACATTCGTGCAGTGGTTTGAGGCAATGCTGTTCAGTGGAATTTCTTTCTTAAGTTGTGCATATGTATATATTTTGAACAGTTAAAATTCAAAATATAAAGGAATTTTAAATAAAATACTTAGTTAGTTCTTTACAAGAAAATAAAAGAAAGGGACGAAAGTATTTAAAGCGAATCCTTTGTTAAAAATTACATTTTCTTTTCTTTCAAGAATAATAGTCTTTTTCATACAATTTTTTATAACATAGTTTTTATCAAGCCAATTATTTTTAATCTAATAAAATAAAATATTTTATACTCAACATTTGAACCAATTTTCGTTGTCTTTCCTTCGTGATAATTAAGTGAAAAAATTTTAAGCCATTGACTTGTTTGTATAGAAAGCCTTTCTTTTGGATATCATATTGGATTATCACCATACCCAACATTTGATCGTACGAGCCGGATTCTTCATAATGTGTTAAAAAAGAAAACATAGATATTGATTAATCCACCGAAAACAAGTGTTAAGCGAAAATTTAAATCTAAGAAAAGCAAAATCCGTTGTTAAAATTAACTTCGAACAAGAAATCGATCCTTTGTGAAAATTATAATAGAATTTGACGGATGCAAAATACAGTAATAGGAATTAACAAAGTATATGTAACTTAACGGGCATTAGTTTCGTTACGAATCTAACATTTTTTTTTTCGTTGTTCAAGTGGAAGAAAGGAAAATTGAGCGTAACGGGCAAAACTTTAAGAATTTTTCTAAATCTAACAATTATTTTCAAAAACAAAAAAAACAAGGTACTTAACAGTGAAGTAAATAGTTGGTGCTCCTTGGTAAGTCCTTTTGATATAATCCTTATTTTGTGAGATATATTGCTGTTTTCATTTATATATTTTATTTATTTTGAATAAATTTTTAAACATTTTGTTTTATTCTAAAGAATTCTTGTTTATTATTCAAAAAAAAATATATGTATATTACAATATTATAATTAGTTTTGTGTACCGGTTTTAATTAAATCAAAATAACAAAAAAATGGAGGAATTAATAAAGCAACAAACAAATACATATCAAACCATGAAGAAATCGTTCGATAATTATAAAAAGGGCGGAAAAGAAGGTAAGAATACTCCATTTTGTTTCGAATTCCGAATAGCTCAATTCAATGGTTATTGGAATGAATTTAAACTACGTCATGCATGATGGGTTGCTTCTCTTCGATGAAAAAGACACTGATGAAAATACATATTTTAAAAACGATGTGTTTGATAAATTTGAAGAAGTATTTATTACTTGCTTATGTAAAATACAAGATGATAATAATGCAAGATTTCAAGTGCCACCATCTGAAAAAAAAGGTGATTTACCTCAAAATAATTTTTCGGCACCAAGGGAAGAATTATAACTTCCACGTATATCTCCGCCAAAATTTTCGGGTGATTATTCAACGTGGACATCATTGCACGATTTGTTCAAATCATTAATACATGATAATCATCGAATACCTTCGGTCCAAAAATTACATTATTTAAAAACTAGCGTAACAGGCCAAGCAGAGCATCTTTTAAGACATCATGTTATTTCCGAGCAAAACTATGAATTTGCTTGGAATCTTCTAGTTCAACAATATGAAAATAAACGAATATTAGTGAATTCGCAAATGAGAAATTTATTGAATCAACCCAATCTTACTGTAGAAGCGGCTGACGGTATTAAACGGATTCGTGACACTACATTTGAAAGCCTACAAGCTCTTCAGAATTTTGGAATCAACATTAAAGATTGGGATGCCATTATTATTTATATAATTGTGCAGAAATTTCTAATTGAAACGCATCAACATTGGGAAGAGAAACTACGGGGTAGCACTGAACTTCCAAAACTAGAAGAATTCAAAGAATTTCTTACGACACGGTTTCGAGTATTAGAAGCAATCAGCAATAAAGCAAAGAATTTTTCTCGAGAATCCAGAAACATGTCATTAACTGAAAAAGGGTCGAGTAGGTCAATGCAATCATTTCATTCTGATACGGTTTTATATTGTTTTCTGTGTTCAGAACCTCATCACATAAGAAATTGTCCAAAATTTGTTGCATTGGATTATCAAGCAAAAGCGAATAAAGTGAAATCTCATGGTTTGTGCATCAATTGTTTAGGAAGAGGACACATGGTATCTTATTGTCCTAGCAAGACGAATTGGTTTCAGTGTAAGAAGCGTCACCATTCTTTTTTACATGTAATTCAACTACCAACAAACAACGGTAATGTTCATAGACCACGAGTAGCTGCAAACACAAATAAAAATCGTCCATTCACATCAACAACAAATCAACCATTAGATGCCCAAGCAAAACCATTCGACATGAATTCGCTTAGCAGTCAAATTTTTAGAAACAAACAAGTTCTCCTTCCTACAGCACTAGTTAAAGCGGTAATTGAAAATGGAAATCAGTTGATTCTCAGAGTTTTAATCGACCAAGGATCTCAAGCAGCTATTGTTTCTGAAACAATCACGAATAAATTAAGATTGAAAAGACAGATGATAACAGCTAACGTCACAGGAGTTGGTGGATGCAATGCTGGTAATATAAAGGGTTGCGTTAACTGGAATTTGCATACGAGAGATGACAAAAACCACAACATCAATGTAAAAGCGTACATCTTGAAAAATCTGACGAATTGGTTACCCAATCAAACAGTAACATTGAAAGAATGTCACCATCT
Organism: Xylophagus ater; assembly: GCA_963422695.1. Taxonomy (NCBI): domain Eukaryota; kingdom Metazoa; phylum Arthropoda; class Insecta; order Diptera; family Xylophagidae; genus Xylophagus; species Xylophagus ater. The sequence goes on from OY730480.1 coordinate 41,307,986, forward strand.
TCAGGAATTAAACTTGGCAGACCCATCTTACAATATACCAAGCAAAATTGATAAATTTTTAGGAGCTGAAGTGTATAGCAAAATTATAAGTTCGGGTCTTAGAAAGGGTTGTGAAGGAGAGCCGATTGCACAAAAACTGTACTTGGATGGATAATATCTGGTGAAGTTCCTGATGATTCGTCAAATTTTTCAAGGGGGATAATCACTCATCATGCATCACTTTAAATAGAAAAGCAACTGAAACGTTTTTGGGAAATTGAAGAAGTCATCACAACAATTCCTAAAAACCAGAAGCCGAAATATGTGAGAATAACTCTGCAAGGAATCATATAAGAATGGACGATGGGCGTTATCAAGTTAATTTACCGTTCATACATGAACCTTCAAAAAGAGGATTAGGAAAGTCGCGAGATATCGCAATTGGAAGGTTGATCCAACTGGAGAAACGATTCGACAAAGAACCCGAATTCTTAAAGGAATATTCAAAATGTATATCAGAATACATAGAATTAGGACATATGATTGAAGCCAAGAATTCCGAAGACGATAATCTTATGGACAGAAATGGATAATCGTACATCACATATAGTTATTTACGACATCATGCAGTCAGAAAAGAATCAAGTTCGAGAACTACGAGTGGTATGTCTTTAAATGAGAAATAAAATACTACCAGTTTTTTTTTTACGTGGGCCAATACTGGTATACCAATTCAATATTTGACATGCCGTTGAACCGAGAACAGGAAATAAAAGTAGCCAAAATATTGGCTTTAAAGTGTGGAATTCAATTCAGTGGCAATATCTTCCCATGCCCCCTTTTTTTAAATCAACCCTTCTATATTTTTCTTCTTTTTCTCGAACATATTTATCAATTTGATAATTTCACTTCGCAAAAATTAAGTTTACGCCATTTTATTAAATGCAAATGTCAAAAATTGGTATACCAGCGCTTTCTACGAAAATGGTATACCAGAATTGTCATATCAGAAAAATTGCTATACTAGCAGGGTCTACACTAGCTTTTTAGCAAGCAATTTTGCTGGTATACCAGAAATATTGGCTAACGTAGACCCTGTGTTATAGGGTTTATTTATTAAAATATTGGTACCAAGTTTAAAAGTTGTTTTACATTTTATTATTCACACTCTTTGCTTGCAATTTCAATAAGTGACACGAGTGGCTTATGATAACTGAAGTATGAAATAAATGCTGTGGTTTGAATTTGGTCAATATATGTTTGAAATACAGCGTCAATTACTGTTTTCGTTCTTGTTGTCGATTCAGTGCGACTACTGCACATTTTTAAATTTAATTTGGTGTTGAGGAACTCAATCAAAGGGAGCGCTGTATCCAATGCAAAATTAACATTAAAATCCCCACTTAAAATCATCGGAATTTTATCGTAATCTTTTTTAAGAATACGCGAAATTTCTGGAGTGTACTTTATCAAATTCTCGTGGATGAATTCAATAATTGTATTTATTGATTGGTTGGGAGAAATATAAATTGCCACAATTATAATTGATTTATTATGGTCCAATCTGCTTTCACAAGCAGATATTTCTCGCACTTTAGAAAGCTGAACAGCCAATGATTCTAGGTATTGTACATTGCGATCTATTTGTGGGGTAACAAAACGAGTTGTCATTTATATTATTATGGTATATTGCAACTCCGACTGCCCTCGCATATTTTCTTTTCTATTGAAGAACAATATCAAAATTTGGAATGTCTGTAAGAGAAATTAGACGCGACCGTCCCAATACCTCTTTTGAAAATGACAGAAACAAAAAAATCCGCACAAAATAAGAAAAGAAAATTAAAATTTTTGATTAGAAAGAATGAAGAAATTTTTTTTGTTATATACACCTAGGCCTGGCGTTGCGTTGTTTTATGTTACGTTTTTTCGATATCGTGTCGTTCCTAAAAATACACCAATTTTCACTCCGCGTCGTAGATTTTTCGAAGTTGCATCGTTAATTTTTTTGATTTTATTTTTTAAGTTACTAATTTAAATTTTTTTGTTATAAATAATTATTTTACAATTAAAAAATATAGCAATATTAATTTTGTTTTAAAAAAATTATTAAAGTTTCTTTTATTTATGTTTCTCAAATTATTAATTTTATTAGTTTTTTTCTTCATACAAAATGTCAATTCTCTTTGCGTTGTTTCTGGAATTTTGTTGGGAACGTATCTTCAATATTCACATGGTTTCTCATACAAAATTTTAATACACTTTGCGTTCTTTCGGAATGAGTCGCAAAATTTTGGAACGTATCTACGACGTAAACCGAGGCCTAGGTGTATTTTTTCTAATATTTTAACATAAATGTTAGAACTGATTGATATTTTGTGGTCGCATACCGTGTATAATATCATACTATCCATACCCGTCCATTTGCTTACGAAACAGCGCACAAAAAAAGAGGCGAAGATAATACGAAACACTGTATTCTGTATTCTATGTATCCGGAGTTCAGAAATCAAAGCAAAATAAAAAAAATAAAAAAAAATAATTTTTTCGGAAATTTTGCCTAACATATTTATCAGAAAAATTTTTGTATGCAAAATTTTTGTTGCTATGAATTCTGATCGACTGGTATTTCATATTGGTAAAAAAGTGTCGCTTTTTTATTGTTTGATCGAGTTTCAAATCACCTCCAACGCGGCTAAAGAAGTTTTCAATTCAAAATAATTTCTTCGGAAATTTTGCCTAACATATTTATCAGAAAAATTTTTGTATGCAAAATTTTTGTTGCTATGAATTCTGATCGACTGGTATTTCATATTGGTAAAAAAGTGTCGCTTTTTTAGCGTTTCATCGAGTTTCAAATCACCTCCAACGCGGCTAAAGAAGTTTTCACTTCAAAAAATAAAAAAATTATTTTACAATTTCAACGTTTGGTGATATTACCTTGGTCTTCTTTGAACTTTTTTGACCTGTTTGTTTTGTCATTATTTTCATTTATTTGTCGCGATATTCGTTCTTGGTCCCTTGTCAATTTTTCTGTGTTAATTAGTTAATTAATACTTAAATAACTAAATTTCTAGATGACCATGATTTCTCGCATATCATGTGATAAAGGGTGGAATTCTCTCCAAATATCTATTTCCTGTAATGGTTGTACAGGAATTTCACACGTCTCGTGTGCAGGCCTTTCTGGCAGGATTGCCGATAAATTAAAAGAAAACGATACTGGCATTCAGTGGTTTTGTAAAAAGTTTCGCCCGCTCTCTAATAGTGTTTTCATATCAAAAATTCAAACACTCAGTAAATCATTTGACATTCTTAGGAGTAAATTTCCTGAGATAAATGATCTTTTTGCTTGACAATCCCAGGTGTTTTATGATGCTATGCAGCTCACTAAGCCGACTGAGGTTAATTCAGAAACTCATATTCCAATTGACTATCCGATTCTAAGGCGTAACCCAGTGCGTTCTACTAAAATCAAAACTGCTTCACAGTATCGTAGTAGTAGCAAAAATAATTCAAGTCCGGGCAATAATATTAATAATAATAATAATAATAATAATAATGACAATAACATCCTTAAGAAAAAGAAAAAGAATAAGAATGACGAAAATCACATCATTGATAGTATTTCCGACAGCCGGTCCCCTCGTCCTAATTCTTTGGTGGCTGAAATACACCCCCCCACTACTCCAGTTCTAAAAACAGTACCGGCCTCGAAAATAATTTTTCTCTCGCGTCTAGATCCTTCGAAAACCGCCAATGAAATTCTTCTTTACTTAAAATCAAAGAATATTGAAACTGCTGTGATTAAATGTGTCTCCAGCTATGTTCATCTTTCAAAATTACTGTGCCCTCATACATGTTCTCGACTCTAATTTCCCATGAACTTTGCCAAGGAATTCCGGCGTAAGAAAGCGGCGGGCGTTTCTAGAATTGTTACAAAAAACGATCAGATCTGTCCCTCTACTACCAGAATGTAAGGGGGCTTAGAATTAAAACGCGCGAGCTTTTGCTCGCTACCATTTCTTCGGACTACGATGTCATTATTCTGACCGAAACATGGCTAAATTGCAGTTTCTAGAATAATGAGGTGTTCTCCTCTAGCTATGAGGTTTTTCGTAAGGATCGCTTTACAATTGATTTGAAGACGCTTGGAGGAGGTGTTCTAATAGCTGTCCGTACTAACTTTCAAAGTTCTTTGACTAGTTTTCCAAATTGTGATGATCTGGAATTAATCGGCGTTAAAATCAAATTGGCACAAAAAAGCATTTATGTCATGAATTGCTATTTTCCACCCAATAGTACTGAGATGAAGTACCAATTACTAGCTAACGCGATTACAGCGATTTCCGATATCATTGAGCCTACAGATGATATCATACTCCTTGGAGATTTTAATCTTCCGGATGTGCATTGGTCTTGCCCGAGCGAAGAAGTATTTTTCGTTGCTCAGAACGCAAATTACGAATCCGAGACTTTGCTTTTTGACAACTTGATGGCTTGTGGCCTGCGGCATGTCAGCGGAGTTCAAAATTCGCTAAACAGACAACTCGACTTAATTTTTACTTCCGACTCCGCTAATTGTGTTGTTCAGCAGAGCACTTATAATCTTTGCAGAATTGATGACTATCACCCTCCACTAAAGGTATTATTCTCTCAAGAAGGTGAAATGGATGATACTAACACCGAAGATGCGTTCTTTTTCAACTTTCTGAAAACTAATTTTGAGCTGCTCAAAAACCTTTTGAAGAAGGTTAATTTTGTTAGTGTTTATTGTAAGGCGAATTTTGAAATGTGCATCGCCGATTTCTACAAAAAAAGTTTCGAGATCTTTGTTTTAGCCGTTCCTTATACCTGCCACAAAAATTCATCTTTCCTACCTTGGTTTAATAAGGACTTACGGTCTTTACGCAATAGAAGGAATAAACCCTGGCACAAATACTTTATATCATGTGAAGATAGAGACTTTTCCACCTACTCTGCCTTGCTCAATGAATTCAAAGTACTTTCTATGGAGCTGTATAATTCCCACATTGACAAGAAGAGATCCAGTCTTTCCATGGACCCTCACTGCTTCTGGAAATTCGTTAATAGTAAAAAGAAAACAGATGGATCCGTCTTCGCTAAATTATTTGGATAGTTCATCCAATGATCCATCAATTATTGCTAATCTCTTTGCTAATTTTTTTTGCGGAAGCTTTTAACGAGCACAATTTTTTACCGGATACGAAATACTTTGAGCATTTGAATGAGTACCACAAGTCTTCCCTCACTAATATTGATATCGACGTATCCTTAGTAGCTGATAATATTAACAGTTTAGACGATGATTACTCACACGGCCGTGACGGTATTCCTGCCATCATCTTAAAAAAATGCAGTAACATTCTTGCACGTAATCTTTCGGCTCTTTTCCAGAAATCTCTCGGGACGGGAATATTTCCTAAGCTCTGGAAAGTCTGTTATATTATTCCGACCCACAAGAAAGGCAGTAGAGGTGATATCGGGAATCACAGACCAATTGCTAAATTATCTTGCATTCTAAAACTGTTTGAATGTATCATTCAGCAGTTTGTGTGCTTTGGTTGTAAACCTTTTATTTCCAGGAATCAGCACGGTTTTTTGAAGGGTAGGTCTACGATCACTAGCTTAGTTGAACTCGTTTCTTTTTCGACGTGCTCCATGGAAAATGGCAATAATGATGATTGTATATCTACAGACTTCAGCAAAGGGTTTGATAAATTGTCTCATCAAGTGATTTTGTTTAAGTTTAGTGCCCTTGGCTTCCCGGGTTTTTTTATTGATTGGATTCAATCCTATCTCCAGGGAAGGAGTTATCAAGTACTATTCCGTTCTTCCAAACCTAAGCTTTATACTGCAACATCTGGCGTCCCTCAAGGCAGCCATTTGGGACCAATATTGTTCGTTCTTATAATTAATGATGTGTTCTCCGCAATTAAGTACTCCAAAATTTTGTAATCTGGTGTTGTAAAAATAATTTGGCGCTCAACAGTGACAAATGTGAGGTTATCACATTCTCCAGAAAACGTGAAAATTGTCTATGTATATATAATATTGGCGATGTGCCTCTACGTAGAGTGACTTGCATTAGAAATTTGGGAGTGATTTGTGACAGTCAACTTAACTTCAAGCCACATATTAACTCACTCCTTCATACAGCTAACTCTACATTAGGCTCTTAAAAGATGGTCTAAGGAGTTCTCGGATCCTTATATAACTAAAGCACTCTTCATTACCTTGGTTAGACCTATTTTGGAATATGCCAGTGAAGTATGGTCTCCCTACCATAAAAGGCGAATTAATAGATTCAAGTCTGTACAACGTAGATTCATACGATTTGAAATAAGAGATCTTCTTTGGAATGACCCTTTCCAACTACCCCGGTACTGTGATAGGTTAAAACTGATTGACCTGCAATCCTTAGAAAAGCGTCGTCAGGTGGCTGATATTATTTTTGCCCATCAAATTTTCAATGGCGCTATTGATGCTCCTATACTATTAGAAAGGATGCCGCTTAATATAAATGTACGTTCCTTAAGATCAGTTGACTTATTTAAAGTTATGTACCACAGAACGGATTACGGGAAAAACGAACCAATTTCCCGAATGTTACGTGCAGTGAATATAAATGCTTGTAGTTTCGATTTCTGCCTTAGCAAAATCAATTTAAAGAAACTCTTATATAATTCTAACGCTTGAAGTAAGCAATTTCAAAAAAAAAAAAAGTGGTCTGCAAATGATGACAAACTTTTAAGGGCAGTTCCAAAAGAATTTCGAAATGTTGAGTCGTCACATGTATTAGAAAATCAGTGCATTAAGGCTCTTGGCATTCATTGGTATCCAACTTTAGATTATTTCAGCTACAAAGTGAATATCGACAAAAGTTCTCCTGATTATGGCAAAAGAAAGGTATTAGGCGACATTGCACGACTATACGATCCATTGGGATGGCTTGCACGGATCATTATCTCAGCAAAAATATTTTTACAAATTCTGTGGCTTGAGGGTTTAGATTGGGATCACCGGTTGCCATCACATCTGAAGACATTTTGGGAACAATTTAGTAAAAATCTAAATTTGGTCGAAAAAACAAATTTACCACGATAGGTACATACAAATTCCCAAACAAAGAGTTTTCTGCATGGTTTTTTAGATGCATCTACCAAGGCATATGCAGCAGTATTATATTTGGTCACTACAGACGAAGAAGGTATAACATATTCACAGTTGTTGACGGCAAAAAACAGGGTAACACCAATAAAAACAATTTCGTTACCACGCCTAGACCTATGCGGCGCTGCATTATTGGCTAAATTGATTAAACAATCGCAACAATCATTACAACTCGATATCAATGAGACAATAGTATGGACGGATTCCGAAATTGTAATATCTTGGTTGCGAGGACATCCATCGAAATGGAAAACGTTTCTAGCAAATCGAGTCACTCAAATACATGAAATATTAGGAAATACGCGCTGGAGACATGTACCTTCGAAGCATAATCCTGCAGATTGTGCGTTTAGAGGTCTGACACCAGCCGAGATAATTAAATGTGATATTTGGTGGAACGGACTTACGTGGCTTAAGGAACCGAGAGAAAGGTGGCCAAGCCAGAGGGAAATTACAGAAGTTGACATAGAAACTAAGAAAATAAGTGTCAACCATGCACTCAATGAAGCTGATATTTACGACGTCATAGATAAATTTTCCTCGAAGACACGACTCATTCGGGTGATAGCATATTGTCGTTGATTCATATCTATTTGTAGATCAAGGGGAAGCATTAGAGCCGACTTAACACCCGTTGAACTAGAGGAAGCACACAATAGAATCATCGCAATTGTTCAGAGAAAAGATTTTACCACTGAAGAAAATTGTCTCAGAAACAAAAAACGTATCAACAATCGCAGCAGATTGCTAAATTTACATCCAATAATAAACGACAATGGACTGTTAAGAGTTGGAGGCCGTTTACAAAACTCTATATTAACCTATGATGAAATCCATCCTATAATTCTTCCACATAAAAATCATTTTGCAACTCTAATAATTCCAGACGCACATAAGAGAAGTTTACTTGGAGGAACGCACTTGGTGATTTCTGTCATAAGACAGAAATATTGGCTAATAAATGCACGAAACGCGGTAAGATTCGATCTACCTAGATGCACAACATGAAGCTATTATTTGGCAATCTACCGACACCAAGAGTAAGCATTACACGCCCATTCACTCATACTGGTGTTGATTATTGTGGTCCTTTCCTAATTCGTATGACGAAAGGTAGAGGTATTCGTTCATATAAGGGTTACGTAGCAGTTTTTGTTTGTTTGGCAGTGAAAGCTATACATTTAGAGGCAGTGTCAGATTTATCTACAGAAAGTCACATCGCTGCGTTTAGGCGATTCACGAATCGAAGAGGACTGTGTAGAGATATCTACAGTGATTGCGGAAGTAATTTTATTGGAGCAAATAATGCATTATCGAAAGATGTTAAACAAATCACAGAAGAAGTTACGCTACGAAGCTACGAAGTTATCAGAACAAAGGGTCAACTGGCTTTCATTCCGCCGTCATCACCTCATTTTGGAGATTTATGGGAAGCTGGAGTTAAGTCAGTCAAATACCATTTGTGTCGTACTTTAAAAACAAGAACTTTGACGTTTGAAGAATTCTACACAGTACTGCCACAAATTGAAGCTTGCCTCAACTCGAGACCATTGACCGAAATCAGCAGTGATCCAAATGATTTGGACGCTTTAACTCCAGCCCATTTTTTAATAGGACGAAACTTACTCACTGTACCAGGGCCATCCACAATATTGTTTAACACGTTGGAAGTATCAACAAAAATTAGCAGAGAATTTTTGGCAGAGATGCAGTCATGAATATTTGACTCGCTTACAGCAACTTCCAAAATGGCTGTCACAACAATCCGACATATAGGTAGGACAATTGATACTTGGCAAATATGAAAGATTACCACCTTCATACTGGAAATTGGGTCGAATCGTAGAAACACATCCTGGAAAGGATGACCTAGTAAGAGTGGCTACTATTAGAACAGAGCATAACATAATTAAAAGACCTATTGTCAAATTATGCCTTTTACCTATCATGGACAACGAATTATGCACATCAAAACAAGTAAACAAAAGCACATAAAAGAATATTAGATGTGTTGTTACCTAAAAAAAAATTATTTTAATTTTTTTTTGTATAATCTTAAAATGTTGAATTTTGTTTATATCTCACATTATATACCTTATTCCTGTTTCTTTCTCTCTCCTATTCCTTTAAAAATTGGCGAGAAGGAGTGCCAAAAAACTCCTCGTTCATGACATGCCTTCATTATTGCAAGGAGGAAATGCCGCAATAGTCAATGCACATGTACCGCAACTATTTTGTTTGTATTGACCCATATTTGACTGGGTCAAGGTGGCGGAGAGTATTGAATAGCGGACCTAAAATCTAGGACAAATTGAACTAATAAAGGACAAAATACCAAAATTCATTGGAACGAGACTCGCCTGAGATATCTGCGATGGATAAGGAGAATAAACCAAATAACTTCTTTAAAATATTTTTATGGTCACTGATCACTGTTTATTTACTTTTCTTTCGACAGATCGTAACATCAAAGAAAATATCTTCGACATCAAAGATGGCGTTTTTTTTGGGTGAACAACATTCGTGCAGTGGTTTGAGGCAATGCTGTTCAGTGGAATTTCTTTCTTAAGTTATGCATATGTATATATTTTGAACAGTTAAAATTCAAAATATAAAGGAATTTTAAATAATATACTTAGTTGGTTCTTTACAAGAAAATAAAAGAAACGGACGAAAGTCTTTAAAGCGAATCTTTTGTTAAAAAGTAGATTTTTTTTTCTTTCAAGAATAATAGTTTTTTCATACAATTTTTTATAACATAGTTTTTATCAAGCCAATTATTTTTAATCTAATAAAATAAAATATTTTATAGTCAACATTTGAACAAATTTTCGTGATAATTAAGCGAAAAAATTTTAATCCATTGACTTGTTTGTATAGAAAGCCTTTCTTACTCTGCATTATCACCATACCCAACAGCTAGCGTTCACTTACTACAAAGTATGCTCTAAAGAATGGGGAAAACGGGAAAAGAAAAGACAATTCGTCTCAACTGTTTTTGTTTTAATATTATCATTAAACATATATGGAAATAAAAATGTATTGTGAGCATTATGGTTTTGCCATGGGTTGAAGAAAAAAAAGTAAATCGAAAGATCCAACGGATTTTTATTAAAGGTCGAAAAAAATCCAACGGGCTTTTTTTTGAAAGATTTTTTTGGGATTTTGAAATTTGAGTTTAAGCAGTTGAATTTGGAATTTGAAATTAGTATGAAGTGTGGTCAGGATTTAAAAAGAATGTCTTAAATTTATTTTTTCTTGTAAAGAGCCTCGGATGATTAAGAAATTTTAAAAAAAACGAATTTAATATATATAACCTACTTTCGATAATGTTTCTAATACGTTTTCTGAATAAGATAAATTGTGAAGAAATTGAAAACAAATAATTTAAAACAACCACAAAAAAAACATTATAATTAATATAAATAATATCCTTTTAATAATTAAAAAAAAAATCAGCAATAATTAATAATTAAGTCGTAATTTTTAAAACATAAAAACATATAAGTTAATTTAACATTTAAAAACAATCATTCAAATTTAAACGGAACATATAGCAATTTAATTTAAAAACTTCAAAATATATAAACCAAAATAAAAATAAATATAAAGTTTAAAATAAAACATAAAATATATATAATTTAACCTAACACTAAAGCATGCAAGCTAATTTAAACATAAAAACATAAAATATAATTTAAAAACTCAAATATCACATTCAACAAATAACTTATAACATATAACATTCAACATACCAATGATACACACATAATTACCTAATAATTACACAAAAAATTTAAACCAACCATCAACATATACGTAGAGGCAGGACTAAGGAAAACATCTATGAAAAACAACATATTATAAACAACAAAAGATAAATAAAAAACCAAAGAAAATAGTAATAATAAAACAAATTATTTTAAGTGGCTTACTTGTGCAAAACCATACGCCAAGTTAATTTTTTTTGGTTTTCAAGTTTTTTTTACAAGGTGTTACGTCAAGGCCTTGCGGACCTCTGTAAGTATTATTATTATTTATTTTTAAAGTTTATTTTATTATATCTTATTTTTTTGGTTACATTTTTTTCAAATCTTTTAAAAGTTTTGGAAGCGAATTCTAATACTGGGTGGACCAAAATCCACCACGGGGTTTAAAAATTGAATAACTTTCTCGTTTATATATTTTTTTATTTTTTTTTTCAGATTATATAAATAACACTCCATTATTTATTCTCCAGGTGTTATTTATATAATGTGTAAAAACAAATATATAAACGAAAAGGTTATTAAATTTTTAAACTCATGGTGAATTTTAGCCCACCCTGTATATTCGACATATAGTTTTGTTTTTTTTTGCAAGTAAAGGCTGATTTACATTTAGCAATATTTTAAATTTTATTGGAATTGTGAGGGAGACAACTAATCTCTATGAGAAATTTAGCGAGAGTGAAACAAGTGGCAAGCTTTGATTGTTACAAAATATTGTCGAAAAATCTGTGATGGTGTGAGAAATGTTGCTATAAAATTGTAAAAAAGTTCTATCACCTAGAACTTTTATAGCAATATTATATCAACAATTTTTCTCACTATGAAGAATTTTGAATATCTATTTGTCGCGCCAAAGCCGGTCCTATAAAGAATCCTATAGTAATCATATGTTTATTTTTTATGGAAATGTCAGTTTGAATTTAACATTCAAAGTGGGATTATTAAAATGGATGGTAATATGAGGACCGACAATTTGTAAAGGCTCTTTAAATTGTGCAGGCATCATTTGCATATAATTTTTGAAAAGATTTGGGTCTGAAATTGCCAAAGGATTAACTACATTCGCAAATGCACCAGAAGCGCTTCTATCTGCATAAAATTTTCGTACCCACATCTTTCTTTTCTTCCTGGTGCGTGTTGATTCTTGTGATTCATCCTCACTACTATATTATTATATTATATATTATATTATTAAATAATAATAATATATTACGAGTAATTTCCATATTTTCGAATTTTTTTCAAGTCATTTTCACTTTGAAACTTTATTGAAAGAGGTTATGTTTTGTTTTAAATTTTTTTTCTTGATTTAATTGTCACTTTACTATAAAATATGGTGGGATATATACGTGTGAGGCTTTTTCGTTGTTTCTTTTTCAGCATTATAATTCAAATCGCACTATCTCCCTCACACTTCCAATAAAATTTAAAATATTGTTAAATGTAAATCTGCCTTAATTATTCTAATATTTTTCATTTAATTTTTCTATTTTTTGTTTTATTAAATTTTATTCATTTTCTTTTGGTTTAGTTAGAGTTAACTTGAATTTTCTTTTAGGTTTTCTTTTCTAATATAATATAATTCTCTTTTTTTCTGTTACTGTTTTTTTACAGTATATTAAAGAGATTCAAAACAAAACAAAAATGAAAGAAATGTAATGATGCTATGTTATGTATGTACTTATATCATTAAATTTAGTTTAAACTTTCTAATGATCTAATTCTAATTCTATGTTTTTTGTTGAGGTTTATGCAGATTTGTTTCACTTTTCCCGTTTGTTTTGTGTCAGATAATGGCATGGGCGGCGGAGGTGGAGATATGCCCATTTTTTCGGTTTCTTTTGTTAAAGTTCTATTTTCTTTTCAATGTCTTATGTCCGGCTTGTAGTTCTGCAAGGCAAATTATCTAATGGTATTTGGATGGTGTGCAATGGTGCTATTGTTGTTGCACTCTTGGTTGAGAAAATTCTCTTTTTCTGAAACACCATGAATAATAAAATTAAATAACCTATTAAGAGAATTATCATTATCCCACTGTTTGCGTATGTAATCATTTTGTGACTTTTATGTTTTCTATCAGTCTCAGTTCTTTGTATTTCATCATTGAAATCTTGTAATGATTTACTTGACTCTTCCAGGTTAATATTTAATGAATGATGTGTTTTGAATTTAATGTCCTTTATTTGTTCGTTGTTCAGGTTTAGTTCTGGTTTTCTATCTAGTATAAAAGTTGGTATGTTATGCTGGTCTGGTTGGTGTATTGGTAAGTTAAATTTAGTATTTCCTTCAAAGGTAGTTCCTGGTTATCTAGGACATATGTGTAGTCTGATGTCAATGTTAGAAATCCATTACCGGTTAATGAGTCATGTGAGTTTTCGTCCGTGCATTTTATTGTTAAAATGTGTGCTTTTTAAATGAGAATAACCAAGCGTTTTTACTTACTAGTTTAATAAGTGTATCGGGGGTTTGTTTCAGAATTCTGTAGATACAATCAGTAGTAGGAGAAGCTTTTTTACCAATAAATTAGGTAAACATTTTGAATTGAAAGGACTGAATGGCGAGGTTGAGTTATTTTACATATATACAGAGGAATGAAGTAGCATTTCTTAATATGATGATTTAAATTCATCAGTTCTTAGTTCGATAGAAACTCCTTTTTTGGTGTTGTTCAGAATATATTCTGTTTTTGTGTCCAGGATAGCAAAATTGGTTTTGTTAGAGGGTTTCGGGAATAAGTATACTTTATTAAGAGCATATACGTCTTGGGATTGCATAGGGAAGATTATTCGTATCAAAATCCCATTTTTGAAATATTCCGCATCTACTCGAATGATTTCTGTTAATGCTGGGAAATCCAAGTGTAAAACGTCAGTTTGATTGGCTATTTCGGACTGTAATTTCGTTAATCCCTCTGCTTTAAGTATAGAGGGGTGTAATTTGTGTTATTGGAGAGAAGATAAAATCGAATATTGTTCGTTTAAATGGGTATATACTTGTTGTAGGACTTGCAGGGTGAAAATTAACAATTCGTTCATTTCTGTATGGATGTAAAGAGTTTGGAATTCTTCTTTAAACGACCGAATTTCGTTTATCAATTTATTGGAGAAAAGTTCGAATCTTTCTTCGAAACGATTCATTTGGATAGTTATCTTTGTACATGCTTTGTTAAGATTAGTAAAAGCTGATTGGACGACTGTGACGTGTTTTTGAATAATATCTAAATTCTTCTTGTCATGTTCTTCAAAAGTTTTTATCTTTGATGAAATATCGTCCGTATCATCCTGGGACATTATACCAAATAATGTTTTCATTCCTGATCCTATTATATTAAACCAAGCTCGTTTTTGTCGGCGGTTTATGCTGAAATAGTTTACGGCGTCGATCTGAGATTGAATTCTTGTTGTTGTTTTCCTAATTTCTTCATGCCAGTAGGAGCATAAAGCATTAGTTATGTTACCTGCTATGATATATAAATCTTTTATTTTGCTGTCAATTTTCGTTAGAAAAGCCAAAGTTTCGTCCTCCTGGTAAAGGTTCACTTGTGTAAATATGGTCCACTTCTTCTGATAAGTCTGTGAGTTTGCTATTGATTCAACTATAATTCCTGTCGAGTTGAAGTATTGTATTTGTACTTGCGGGAAAACTTGAGTCGCAAATAATACTATTACTGCTAGTGAATTCATTTTTGTTATTATTTTTATTTTTTCGTGCTTGGGTTTTTATCATATTATAATACTGTAATATTGTAATATTCTGGAATACAATAAAGAGAAAAATGTGATAAAAATTCCAAGATTAATTGGGAAAGAAAAAAGAAAATGGTTTCAAAATCGATTATGTAATTGTATTTACTTTTCAATCGAGAATTTATTAGTCTATACTATAATTTATTATTTATGTATAGAGAAAATGCAATATTTTTTAAGGTACGGTTTCGCTGGGAGCTGTTGACGGCGGCTGCCGTTAAAAGTGACTCTTCTTATGGCAGAACTGTGGGAGTAATTTCATTCACGCTGTTCGACAGCTCATCGGCTGCTGTCAACAGCTAGCTGTTGCCGTTCGACTGCTTTTGAGGCAGTGTAGCGGCGCTGTTGATGCTGTTCGTTTGATTAGAATTGAAATGAATAGATTTTTAGTCGGGTTTTTTGCAGCATTTGAAATGTTTTTAATTAGATCTTCTTTTACAATTTGTCATATATGTAATATATATTCGGTTCAGTCTTAAACATTCACCAGATGTATTTAAATGACCATTTATAAGTAGATTAAAGCATTATTCTTCTTCACGGGATTTAAAAATACTATTTATAGGCTGCGATTTATTCAATAGTAATAAATTTAGAAAATCTTCTTCTTTCTCCTGTTCAATTAATAATATTGTCAAGATATCCATTATTATTTTATATATAATTCCGCACTTAGATTTGACAATATCCAGCTTTTAAACGGCTGTAACCAAACCAGTTAAGGACGCTGTTCAATCGATGCCGTCGAGGGCGCTGAATCACTCAGAGAACGCATATAAAATTCAGTTATGATGTAAAATATTGTCGGTCAGAACTTATGATATTTTTTTATGAAAGTTGTTAGCTATGAGCGCTCAAGAATACCAAATAGTATAAAGAAAAAGTTATGACAATGACGTCATTTTATGACAGTCAGAACTTGTTATGACTACGCTCAGAATGGAGGGGTAAGTTTGCTACGTGAAATTTAGATTTTTGTCGAAATATTCTTTTGATTTTTCTTTTGTTTTTGTTAGATTTTGCTTCATGTTAGAGTGCATTTTTTACAATTTGTGTTTTATTATATTACAATAGACATCAAAATTATGTATGGGTTCTGGTTGTCTAGTCAAATTTGTTGGAAGAGTACGATGGTAACCATATAGGGTGTTTCTTGAGGTAAACTTACTGCCTGTGTGTTGGGTATGGTTATGTACCAACGCAGCTTCTCCCAACTATTAGTCCCATGTTTCGGTGTTGTCGTCTATTACGTTTCGGAGATATTGTATTAATGGTCCATGTGTTTTTTCTAATGCTCCATTAGACTGAGGGTGGTAAGCTGTTGTTTGTAATTTATTGATATGAAGCAGTTTACATAATCTCTTTAACAACTCACTTGTGAAATTTGTACCTCGATCCTTTTGGCTAAATAATCACGGAATGTCAAGCTGTATTTGTTGCCTTGATGAGAAGTTGGTAACGGGCCTACAATGTCTAAATATACTTTTTCGAATGTTTTAGTAATTTTCATTGGCATTCTAAAACATTTCCCCTTTTTGTTTCGTTGGCATTTTACAGACTTGTGTATGTATGTGGTAATGTCATGTGACATGTTTTTCCAGTTATAGTTCTTCCGTATTTTATTATATGTTTTTTGGATTCCAGCATGTCCTCCCAGTGGTGAGTCATGATGGGTTTTTAATATTGTTTTAATATCTGCCGGATCCGTGAGGACCTCTACTTCGCCTACGGCTTCTGTCTCTGCATCTAATTCTGATTCGGTTGAATTTTTTGTGTCGGAGGTGTCCAAATTTATTACGTTGGGCTCTATTGTGGGTTCCGTGTTTATATTTTCTGAAACGTTCTCAGTTTGTTTACCTTATTTAACATTTATTTCAGTGGGTCCTTGAACTTGTGTTTTTGATTGATTTCTAGTTATTACATTGATTTGTTGAGTATCTGTTAGATTTGTTTTATTAAATTTTTTTATTCCTTTCAATATAGTTTTGTATGCAAATTTCAACTGATCGATTGTTTGTAATAGTCCCATTCTATGTTCACGCAATTTCGTTGGTAGTTGTGGTATACTGCATTCATTTTCTCCGTCATTATTCATTATATTTAAAATATTTTCAATTAAACAATTATTGGTGGTTCGTTTATGGACTTAAATGTTGTAGGAAACTGTCTGAAGTTGAAGGCGTGCCATTGTCTGACCAAGTTGTAAACTGTAATCGAGTAATTGTTCGTTGTTCACTTGTTAATGTCTGTGTTAATCGAAAAATTATTTTCATGTAGTCAGTTTGTTCCGTGTGCGTTAAATATTCTAATACAAGGTTAACCTGCGTGAAAATTATTACGTGCTTCTTTCCGAATTGTTCTGACCAATATTTATGGCACATTGTCCGATTTTTTTAGATTAACTTGGTTAACATGATTATGGTATTTGTGTTGTTTTCCCATATCATCAACCAAAAATTTTGCACGGGATTTTCTAAAGGGCCTTAAGTTAGTATATAATGTCGGTCAATTGTGTTGAGTCTTACATAATTTGCATTTATGTAATCGTTATTATTTGTTTTGTGTCGTAATATTACCCGGGAGTGGTCGTATGAAATTACGTTTTCGTATCTGTTAAGTGATTTGTTTCTATTTTTAATTGCTTCATTCGTACTGTAATTGTCTCGTTCTATTTTTGTTTTTCCCAGGTTTCTTATTTCTTTGAATAATTTGTTCCAACCGGGTTCCGTTCACTCGATCACACCGCTGTAAAAAAAAAGTCGGTGTAAGTTAATGTCAAAAAACCCGGTGTCGAAAAATGTAAGTTGCTTGCGAGTGAACGATCGTAGTCGTAGTCGTAATCAATTAGTGTTATTTCGAAATGTCAATTGAAGAATTTTCATGAAATTTATTTATTTTTAATATTTAATTTAGTAACAAATTTTTATATAAAAAACATATTTTATGGTATCACTTTTTTTTATAAATTTAATTTTTTAAATTTTTTTCGAATATAATTCAACGAATTGAGTATAAACTTATTACTAAAGCTATAATTTTTCTATAAATTTGACACGAAGAAAGAAAAGAGATGGCAAGATTTAATAGAATAGGTTCATTTTTCAATGAAAACCCACGAAACGGAATTCAATTAAAATAAGAGACTGATGGACAGAAGATTCTAAAGAGGGGTCCATCGGAAGCATATTGTTCAATTGCTGTCGGCAGATGTTTTTACCAACACCGGGGACTTTATCATACCCAAAGGGCAAATCACACCAACATATCCCTTTGCGGATCGCATCCGCCCCCGCAAATACACCTGAAGATTGCGATCCCCACAACCTAAAAATGAAAAAAAACAGAAAATTTCGTACGCCCATCAAACTCGGCCGTCACTGCTCACACCCGCGTTGAAATTTAGCACTTCATAGGTAAATTTTTCAAAAATTCCAGTGTGCACAACCTATAAAAAGGAACCAATAACAAGAAGGTCATCAAAAAAAATAAAAATCAAAAGAAACCAAAAGCAAACGTTTTAAATTTAAGTTCACATTATTTATTAATAATAAAATATATTATTCCGAAAAAAAAGGATTTAATTTAACATCGACTAATCTATATTTCAAATCATATTTTTAAATTTTTCACTGAAGAAAACAAAATAACAGAGAACGTACTGAAATTCAAAAAAAAAACGGTGGAAGGAAATGCCAAACACAGAAAATTATAAAAAAATCTAAATATGTTTATACTTATGCATATATATATATAAATATGTATAAAAGAAAATAATTTTAAGAAAGAAAAATATGAAGTAAACTTACGGCTGTTTTGCCAAGGCCTTAGCGCCACACCCTGTAGATAGAAGCAAAAATTTCGCAAAAAGAGCTTATTCACAAGCTTACATACATACAACTTACATAGCATAAAAAGAAATTTTATTATTGTTTTATTGTGTTTTATATATATTACATATATATATATATATGATTTGGGTCTAATTTATGTTGATTTACGCGGTCTCCTGCTGTCCTAGCCTCTGCTTGATGGAATATGTCAATGATTGTTTTTCTTTTTTTTTTTAAATTTATGATGGTTTGTTTATATGTTTTATGTGATTTTTATTATATGTGGTATTTAAGTTTTTAAATTATATTTTATATGTTTTTATGTTTTTAAATTAATTTACTGGATGTTTTGTTTTGATTTAAAATTATTTGTTTTTATGGTCTTATTTTACAGCATGCATGTTTTTAGGTTTAATTATAGATTATGCGATTTTTTAAAAAGCGTTAAATTAACTAATATGTTTTTATGCTTTAATAAAAAAAATTCTATGTTTTGTTTTAATTTGAATAATGGTTTTATTTCAACTTTTTTGTTTTTATGTTTTATGTTAAATTTAGGTTTTATTTTAGTTTACCTAATGTATCGTTATGGTTCCGCCTAGATTTTTAAGAAGACGGATTCATATTTTAACATTTAATTTTAATTAATATATTTTTTTTATGGCAAACACAAAAAACTAATAACTAATAACTGATAAAAAAAACTGGTATGATTGAAAATTTTAACAAAACTTTTAGAAATTTAATTAAAATCTACACTAAAGAAAATTCATTAAAGAAAACTCCGTCCAATTCTTTGGGCTATTCACATTCGAATTTACTCATGAATTCTTTCATTATTTTTAAAGTTAAGTTACTCGAAGAAAACGGTCTGATCTTCTCTATTCGAATTCGACTAAAAAAAAACTCAATAAAATTAAACTTTTCAAAAAAAATACTTATGTTACATACAAAAAAACCCATGAGAGAAGAAAACCGTCCTAATATTTCAGCTTCTAACTTTCGACTTCCCGTTATTTTGTAATTTTTCCCCACCCAAAATTCTAAAAAAAGCCCAGTTCGACCTGTTGGCCTTGTACACAAAAACACCTTTTCCCTTTGGTTTTTTTTTGAAAAAAATGCATAGAAAATCCTGTTGGAACTTTTAATATTGCTGCCAACTGTTATTTTTATAAAAATCAAAAAAATTAAAAAAAAAATGCAGTGGCGGCAAAACCAAATCTCGCGATAACTTCACATGTTACAACGCAGGTTCTCAATGAATGTGCAAACGTTCCTTGAGTAACTGAATAGTATGTGAGTGCATTGGAGGTCAGTGAAATCTTCAACCAACCCAACGTGGGACTCGACCACACCCTGAGAAGTTTGTGTTACACCTATTGAGCGAGCCGGGCTTTCTACTGCCGTAAATCTTTGGAATGAAATACCCCCAGGCTTTTGCCTCGAAGATCCTCAACTTCGTATAGCGCGCTTCATACGGCACGTACAATTCGGCACTTCAGGAATTTACGGCTGAACTTACCGTTTATGTTTTCCAAAAAGTCGCTACGTTTGAAGTTACTTCGGTAAACCTCTTGACCGCGCACGTAGGTAGTGCATTTAACCCTTTTGTTGTAATGTCTTTTGTGTCGTTCATGTGCTTTCTCCAAATTCTTCTTCGCTCTTTCCTGAATTAATTTACGATGGTCAGTAGGCGTAAGTACGTCAAAATCGTGATTCGAAACACAGCCAAGTTTACGGAGAGGTTTATATGTGCTTCCCTGTGTCACCATGTGCGTACCGAACACTAGGGAGTACAGATCAGAACCAGTGAATGTATGGACAGTGCTTCTGAAGACACTGCGTTCCGATGCGTTCGACTGCGGCGAATACACTGCCGTGCGTGTGCGCTTAACGCCGTAAGTTTCAGAAGAGATTCAAAGTCTTTGTAGACGAAATGAGTGCAATTAATGAAACGATAGCTGCAGGTACTCCAAAAATTTGCAATACACTGTCTTGGACGAAGTTGGAGATATTCGAGCCCGTTGCTTGGCGTAACCGCTTCGAAACGACAAATTTTTTTTTTCTTTTTGTTTTCAAATTGCTTACTTCAAGCGTTAGAATTATATAAGAGTTTCTTTAAATTAATTTTACTAAAACAGAAATCGAAACTACAAGCATTTACATTAACTGCACGTAGCATTCGAGAAATTGGTTCGTTTTTCCCGTAATCCGTTCTGTGGTACATAACTTTAAATAAGTCAACTGAACTTAAGGAACGTACATTTATATTTAGCGGCATCCTTTTTAATAGTATAGGAGCATCAATAGCGCCATTGAAAATTTGATGGACAAAAACAATATCAGCCACCTGACGACGCTTTTCTAAGGATTGCAGGTCAATTAGTTTTAACCTATCACAGTACCGGGGTAGTTGGAAAGGGTCATTCCAAGGAAAATCTCTTAATGCAAAATGTATAAATTTAACGTGTACAGACTTCAATCTATTAATTAGACTTTTATGGTAGGGAGACTACACTTGACTGGCATATTCCGAAATAGGTCTAACCAAGGTAATGAAGAGTGCTTTAGGTATATGAGGGTCCGAGAATTCCTTAGACCATCTTTTAATAAAGCCTAATGTAGAGTTGGCTCTATGAACGAGTAAGTTAATATGTAGCTTGAAGTTAAGTTCACTGTCATAAATCACTCCCAAAATTTCTAATGCTAGTCAGTCTACGTAGACGCGCATCGCCAATATTATATACACATAGACAATTTTCACGTTTTCTGGAGAATGTGATAACTTCACATTTGTCGCTGTTGAGCGCCAAATTATTTTTACAACACCAGATTACAAAATGATCTAAATCGCTCTGGAGATACAGAGGGTCATTTAAGTAACTTATTTCTTTATAGATCGTCATATCATCCGCAAAGTTAGAAATTTTGGAGTACTTAATTACGAAGGACACATCAATAATTATAAGAACGAACAAAATTGGTCCGAAATGGCTGCCTTGAGGGCCAGCAAATGTTGCAGTATAAAGCTTAAATTTGGAAGAACGGAAAGTACTTGATAACTCCTTCCCTGGAGATGGGATTGAATCCTATTGATAAAACCTGGGAAGCCGAAAACTTGTCGAGGATCACTAATAAAATTGTGTTTCCGTTTTTCGATCTTGGGTAAGGTCCTTAAAGATCAATATATAAGAAGTGAAAAGGCCTATCAACTTCCGTAAGCGAACTCATTGGTGGTCTCAGAATAAAATTTAATGCTTTTGTCTGTTTACAGACCGCGCATTTAGAAATGTAATCGCGGACTTCGGAAGCCCTTAGTATTGTAGTATTGTTGTCGTAGACGGTACAAGGTCTTAGCCATACCGCCATGAGCAGTTTGAGGTGGTTCATGGGCCAACCGGACCAACTCGGTCATCAAACACGATGGAATCCATAGTTTCCCAGTTAGTATCTTCCTGATTGGAATTATTTCCTCGGTTAAAAGTTGTTTTAATGTACACAAACCCCTCAGATACTTGTGTATCAGGAAGCTTGTGCCCATTTTCTTTAACTACCTCAATCAAAAACAGATACTTCTCCGACTTAAATTCTTAGCAGTCTAGATCCACACAAGGTACAGGTTTCGACACTTCCTCGGCAAATGCTCGAGATAGGGTATCAGGAACCACATTTTCCGTTCCCTTGCGATGTTATATATTAAAGTCGAAGGCGTGGAGCTTCAAACTCCAACACGCCAAACGCCCGCTAAGGTCCTTTTGGTCCATGAACCATTTTTTCAAACTTGCGTTATCTGTAATAATTTTGAAGGTTTGTCCTTCCACGTACCCACGAAACTTCTTTACACTGAGAACAGCAGCATAGCATTCTAATTCCGTAACACTATAATTTTGCTGTGTAGCGTTTACTTTCTGCAACATGCATGCAATTGGTTTTTCGTTACCTTCATGATCACATTGCTAAGATAAGAATTCAGTTTTTTTGTAGAATTCTTATATCTATATTAAGCTCTTATCATAATTTCTTAAATTCATATTTTTGTTGAGAAAATTAAGTTATGATTACTACTTCATTTTTGCATACTTGCACATATTTCCCTACCGTGTGATATCTATTGTAGAACACTGAAGTCCTCCACTGATAGCTTTGACGTTTAGCCTGCCGGTATTGGGGGCAGTTCTGTTTGTGCTTCTTTCTTCCACTAAGTACATTTCGTCAGAGTATCAGAATTTCTGTGAATTAGAAATGCAATCAATGCCAAGACGAGTATCAGAATACTGTAGCTGACGGTATATTGATGTATATCATGATGATAATCTGGTTGTTCGGGCAATTTTTCCTTCTTTAACCGTTCAATTTCCTTCATGATATCACTATATTCCTTGGTGTTTTCTCGGAGGTAGAGTTCTGGTTTAGCAATTTGTGGTGGTTGCATGTTGAACTGTTCTTTTAGTATGATAATGAGTTTATCGACTGTGCGTTGATGTAATGTCAAAAAATTTTAGGGATTAGCAGTCCTGCAAGAAAATTAACTACACTTTAATTGTTACTTATGCCGTCGTTTCGGAAGTATTTCCGTCCTTCTTCAGGGCTTTATTAATGATATTATGCTCGTATGTAGTTCTTGTCACAATTAAAATAATTAAAATAAAACATTTAAATAACAGCCACGAATGATACATAAAATAACATATGAATTTATTTTTTGAAGTGAAAACTTCTTTAGCCGCGTTGGGAGTGATTTGAAACTCGATGAACCGCTAAAAAAGCGACACTTTTTTGCCAAGATGAAATACCAGTCGATCAGAATTCATAACAACAAAAATTTTGCATACAAAAATTTTGCAGAGAAATATGGCCAGTTTTTTCAGAAAAATAATTTGTTCTGAAATTTTGTCTTATTATTCTGATTTCTGAGCGCCGTGATTCCTATTATCTTCGTCTCCTCTTTGTTCGTTGCTTCGTAAAAATATTTTGATCATATACAGGCCAAAGCATTCATTTCATGTTTCATAGCTAGCATCTTGTATTGTTCACGTGTATCGTTTTGTGAATATTTTATCGTTTTAAAGTACGGTCCAGACGCTCAGTCTTTTTGCTCAGTCGTAGTTTCCGGAGTTTTTCTGTGGGAAAGCCTGCGCAAATTTTGTATCCACACGGTACCGTCTTTTCCATGTTTTTTACGCAGTTTTGTTTGGAGCTCCTTACTTATTAGTTATTTTTCAGACACGATCTGAAATCGCACAGGCCGCACTTTTGCCTGCGCAAACGACCCGTGACTTGTCTAGACGCTCAGTTTTGCCTGCGCAAATCTGATTCACGCATGCAAAACTGAGTAAAAAACTGTGCGTTTGGACTGCTCTTAATAAAACATTTTCCAAGTGTGCCGAAAACTAATGCCACAAAAAATTTACGAGCTCATGTACAGGATCTTCAATTAGACAGAATAGCATGGTCGTGGAATTTTCTAATTCTTACCGAGACGTGGATGAAAAATGAACTTATTGTAGACATTCCAAATTTTGATATTGTTGTTCAATATAAAAGAAAATATATGAGGGAGGCCGAGTTGCAATATACCATAATTATATAAATGACAACCCGTGTTGTTACTCCACAAATAGATCTCAATGTACAATAACTAGTATCATTGTTAATTTTGCATTGGATACAGCGCTCCCTTTCATTGAGTTCCGCAACACCAAATTAAATTTAAAAATGTGCAGTAGTTGCACTGAATCGACAACAAGATCGAAAACAGTAATTGACGCTGTATTTCAAACATATATTGATAAAATCCAAACCAAAGCCTTCATTTCACAATTTAGTTATCATAAGCCACTCGTGTCATTTATTGAAATTGAAAACAAAGAGTGTGAATAATAAACTGTAAAATAACTTTAAAACTAGATACCAATATTTTAATAAATGAACCCTATAAATATCCCACCCCTGATACTGTATTCGTCTCATTCTCTTTCGCTGTTTAGTTTTCCGAAGGTTTCACTTCTACCGCTTGTGCAAAGCATACATGTTTTTTTTTTTCCTTTTATAATAGCCTTAATGATTGTCTTTGTTAAAAATTTTAATTCTTTTAGTAGTTGACTGAGATTTATTGTTGGTATAAATGATGCTTTCAATTGAGTTTGGTATAAATTGTGTCCACTAATCGTCAATGAGGTCTGTTTGATGACACAGTCAGATCTCAACTTAAATAACCCATCCCCCTTTAGGGTTTTGGCGATCACCTTCTTGACACAAACAATGTTGAATGTATATTGTTCATTGAGCACATATGGATTATGAAGTTGAATCCAAACTCTTGTTGGGTTAGTTTTACAAAGCTATCACCTTGATGATAGTTGTTTCCTGTAGTTAAGGCATTCTATTTCGCAATGACTGACATTTGACTTGCCGTTGTAAATAGGAGGACCTTGTTTACAAAGATACTCTTCCTCTTCTAAGTGTTCACATTTATCCAGCTCTAGTTGTGACAGAGGGTAAAACCGATCTCGATGCAAACTTACTATTAGAAAGTCCGTGGATAGTTCAATAAATATAAATTCGTTGTTGTGGGGAGTTGGTACAGGTATTAATTTAAATAGCTGATAGAACTCGTTATGAAAAAGTGGTATTCTAATGCTGAATGGAACACGTGATCTTATTACTCAAATATTTGCTGTCATTAGATTGCACATTCTTAGCACTCCGTCTTCCCCTTCTCCTGGTATTGATTGTGTAGGAGGTAGATTTTCTTTTATTAAGGCTAATTGATTCCATAATTGTGTTGGTGTAAGCAAAAGGGGATGAATATTTTCGTGTTGAAGATCTGTTAATACGTTAAGAATGGCATCTTGTGTTCGCTGATAATCCTGAAGTATTATTGTTGTCTGTAACAGAAATGATGTCAATGTTTGTTGATGAGAGATATCTGAAGTGGTTACTTCAACATAATTAGTTAATGCTTCTAATTGATTATCAATAACCTTGAATTTGGATTTGATAGATTCGTCACCACTCTTTAAAATGTTTACTGTTGTTCCGATTACTGAAGTAATCGAAGCAACAATAAATGATTTTTGATTTTTGATTTTTAACTAACTGTAAGAGATATTTTTCGTTGAAACGATTCATTTCAATTTCTCTATCCAAATGGATGGCATATTCGGAGTCTAATATCCCAAAAAGTTTATTAGCTATGATGCCGATTAAGTCAAGTGGAGACCTTTTTGTTAAAAGATATTCGGTGCTTCCGCCTTGTCTATATATTATGTCAAGAATTTCTTCCAGTTGCACAAGTTGATGTTGAAGTTGAACAAGTATTGCAGTGCAGTAATCCTTCCTAAGTATGGCTATATTGCAGACTCGATCTAGTTCGGCAGTATATTTCCTTATTCCCAGCAATTCGAGCCAATACCGTTGAAAGTTATAATATGCCATTATGTTACATTAGTTATTTATAAGATTTACTTGTCCAAGTTCCTCAAAGTATATACCAGGATGGTGCTCAAATGGAGTTACGTCAATAGGTTCTGTTGGTCCGAATGCTAGAACATGTAACAGTAACAAGGCTAATCTCAGTAGAACCGTTGAAGTTCTTATTTTCATTGTCTGTAAGGGTCTTGATTCTGGTGTCTCGGTAGGTTTGTGTGCTCAGGTTCATCTCTGAGTATTGAAGCTTCTTTAATTGGTGTTGTTTGTGAAATGAGATTATCATATCTAGAAACAGGGTGAATTCGGATTTTCTTTGGATTTCTTTGCATATTTGCTATTCTCGCTCTTTTTAAGTCACCGTTGATCAATCTGCTATAATCTGTTAAGTTTTCATTTTTACCCTTATTGGTGAGTGGCTAAGCCTTCGCTTGCCGACCTTTATTGACAAATATAGTTGCTGCATTGGGCTTATTATTTTCTGGTATGTCTCCAATTTGATGGTTGATCAACGGTAGATAGAGGAATAGTTTTAGTTATTGGACGTTTCAGTGTTTTGCTTTTCGCTTTTATAGATGCTACTCTGATCAGTCCATCGTGACCTGGATGTATGTCCGTAATTCTACCCAAGCCCCATCTTGTCGGCGGTAGTAGTTCTACTTTAATGAGAACTATGAAAGGAAAACCAGACTTCTCTACTGCGACCTTTCTTACCATTCTCAGAAGACAAAACCCCGATAAATGGAGAATTTAACATGACTGGAGTGTACGTCTAGTTGTAGGTGTCGATCAGACCTCGGTAGACTTTTTTAAAACTAATGACGTAAAACTGTTCTATCTAGTTGGGGTAGTTCGCTTCCTTACTACGGATGCAGAAAGTGAACTACGGCATCGGAAGATGAAGCTTACAGCAAAACTTGCTAACCCAACAATGGAGAAGCCGGCTCCGACGGATGATAATGTCAATTCGAAATGCACTCACATCCTAAACCATTTCTCCTACAGGGATCAAGAACAAATTCAGTTTGGGACAGTAATAGTTGCACTCCTGAGCAACAAAAAATTGGGAGCTACCACATAGAAGCCAACAACGGCGACGATGCGCCTAAACTTTTCAAGAGCGGAGGCCCGATTTCTTCTCCACAAAGAACAATCTTCAGTGTTCGGGCCCCTCTGCAACAGACGCTGGAGAGAGGAATTACGGGCTCCCCGGCAATGATCATCACAAATAACAAGTCTTATCAAAGATGTTCCTTATTTTATGTCTAATAGTCAATCAATAAATTGAACACCGTTCAAATTAATTCAAGTTAACTTGCAACAGGAAACAGCTGCGACGGCTGAACTAAATCATTGTATCTCCATGAAAAAAGCACACATTGCACTAATTCAAGAACCGTACGTGTACAAACTCCGGGTACGAGGTCTGTCAACTGTTCAATGTAACATCTTGGTTGGTACACTTGAAAACAAACCCAGAACTTGAATATGGGCGGACAAAACCATTCACTTAACGCTCATACCACAATTAAGCGGAAGTGACTTGGTAGCTGCAGTTGCAAATTTAAGTACAAATGGGAAAAACTTTAAGTTGATTCTTGTTTCTGCTTACCTTCCATATGACTCAGCTTCTGTGCCTCCGAGCAGAGAACTGGAAAAGGCTGTGGAGTATATCAGAACTCAAAATATCCCTATCATCACAGCGTGCGACTCGAAAGCACACAACATTGTTAAGGGCAGCACTAATATAAATAACAGTGACAGGTCACTACTGGAATTTATCCAGTCAGCAAACCTAGAAATATTAAATAAAGGCCATGAAACAACTTTCGTAAACAGGGCAAGAAGGGAAACTAATGATATCACACCTAGAAACACAAATTGGGAGTCGTGCTTAATAGGACTTCATAATAGAATCCTTGGGAAAACGGCATCCTAACGGTAGGGGATCTCGAACGTAAGGCCACAAAACTGGAATATGCCGTTTCTGACTCTCTTCGTAGTGCATGTCTGCTAATTACCAGAAAAGCTAACTTTAAGGTTTCATGGTGGAATTCTGGTCTATCTAGAGTCAGGCGTGGCGTACGCAAGCAATTCATTAAAGCTAAGCAAAAAAAACAATCAAGCTGAATGGGCACGCTTCAGTGAACTTCAGATGGACTACAAAAAAGAAATCAGAAGACCGAAGAGAGAAGAGTGGAAATGAATTTGCGGTGAAATTGAAGGAGATCCTAGCGCAAGGCTCCGCAAAGTCCTGACCAAGGAGCCACTCAATCACCCTGGCATCTTCCAATTAGACTCCGGTAGCTATACAAGTAATGAGGAAGAGTCAGCAATGCACCTACTAGCTACCGACTTCCCCACATGCCGAAGGGGAAATTTAATGAAGCTGCACTTCATCAGCTAACTCATAAAATTGAGAAAGCTCTACAATTTAAAAAGTCTGCACTAGCGGCCTTCATTGACATCGAAGGAGCATTCGATAACACCTGCTTTGTAGCTTTAGAAGCCTCTCTAACATCAAACGATGTAAACTGTACTCTAACAGACTGGGTGGGTAATATGCTTAAAACAGGCTGAATTACACCGAAATTGATCAATGCGGAGTTAGTATATCCGTCGTCAAAGGCTGTCCACAAGGTTATGTTCTTTCTCCACTTCTATGGTGTTTTATCGTAGATGATCTTTTATCTTTTCGTAACGATTATGGTTTCTACACAATTGGATATGCAGACGATCTCGCAATTCTTATAACTGGCAAACACTTGAGTCTACTAGGAGATCTGCTAGACAGAGCCCTTTGTATTACTGTAAGCTGGTGCAATGGCAAGGGCCTGAAAATCTATCCAAAAAAGACGTCGTCAGTGCTATTCACTAACAAACGCAAAACGGAGGGTTTAGTTATGCCCTCAATCAGTGGACAACATTTATTGCTAAGCAAGGAGGTTAAATTCCTTGGTATTATTTTAGACAGTAAAATCACCTGGAAAAGTCACCTAGACAACAAAATCAATAAAGCTCTTATTGCATTCATTCAATGAAAAAGGTCATTTTCATTTCATTACATTGGCTGTACACCGCGGTCATTAGGCCAATGTTCTTTTATGGCGCTACTGTCTGGTGGACAAGAACTGATCTTGCATCAGTCAAGCAACAACTTACTAAACTGCAAAGGATCGCCTGTGTTAGTATTACAGGGGCTATGCGGACTAGCCCTCCGGCTGCTCTTGAAGCACTGCTGGATCTGCTTCCACTAGATCTATTTTTTTAAAAAAAAGCAGAGTTAGGCAATCTTAGGCTACATATGACCAATCATTATGTGGCCGGAAATCAAACCTCTGGTCACGCAAAAATCTTGACTGATTTAAAATCTGCTTGTCCGAAAATTGAAATGCCCTTCGACTATTTGGTCCCTACGCCTAATTTTTGCAAGGATTATTCTATCACCTTCCCTACTCGTCAAAACAGGACAGGGGATAGCAAATCCCTACCTCCCAATGGAAAATGCTGGTATACAGATGGCTCACTGCGTGATGACCTAGCTGGTGAAAGTTTTTGCTTAGTGGATCAGGGCGGAAATGTGACCAAACCAGCCAAAATATCTCTTGGTATACATGTGACTGTTTTCCAGGCAGAGATTGTAGCAATTCTTTCTTGTGACAACAACTAATAATCCACAAAACAAATGGTCAGGACCTAACCATTTGCTCCGACAGCCAGGCTACCCTCCAGGCGTTTAATTCAGACCTCACAAAGTCCAAATTGATACTAGAATGCATTTCATATCTTAATGAGCTTGCTGGTACCAACAGGGTTAACCTTCCTTGGGTTTCCG
Organism: Xylophagus ater; assembly: GCA_963422695.1. Lineage (NCBI taxonomy): Eukaryota > Metazoa > Arthropoda > Insecta > Diptera > Xylophagidae > Xylophagus > Xylophagus ater. Next base: position 41,337,768 of record OY730480.1, read on the forward strand.
GGCACTGTGAAGTAAGTGGAAATGAAGCTGCGGACGCTTTAGCAAAACAAGGCTCAGACTGGCCTCCTGTTGGTCATGGGCCATTTGTACCTTTATCCGTGGCTACTGCTAGGAAGCTCATCGACGATAGAGCACGAGCAAAGCACATCGCAAGGTGGAATCAAGACAATACCTGTCGTCAGGCGAAAATACTCGGCTGCCATTCCAGCAAAAAGAGATCAAAAGAACTGCTAGCTCTCAGTAAAGCAAAAATTCAGCCTGTTGTAAGTGTCTTAACTGGAGACTGCCGACTTAATTATCACTTAGTTTCCATGACCCTGATAGATGGCTCTTCCTGTGATTCCTGTGATACAGAGGAAGAGACAGCGGAACAATTTCTGTGTCATTGTCCAGCTTTCAAAACCGCAGACTCAAAACTTTCGGCGACCGGTTTATCGAACCAAATGCCATCAATGAGATCTACGCCTGTCGGATATCCAGCTTCATTGTAGGCTCGAGGAGGCTGGCCAATCCCACAATCTAAGGACTCATTCTAGAGCAGCGGTTCCCAGACTTTTTCCAACACGACCCACTTTTTTTAAAAGTAAATTTCGCGACCCAAAAAAAATTAATATTTGTGCATTTGAAAAAAAGTTTTATTACTGCTTTATTAAAAATAATACATTTGATTCAGTAATAAAAAAAAAATAACGAAACAGAAAAAAGCATAAATTTAAAATAAAATTAACAAAATTAATTTACAAAATTAACTTAAACATAATCAGGTAATAACTAGTTGCGGTGGGTCGGCATCTTATTGCGCAACAATTCAAAACGAGACTCAATTTTTGTCAGCACTGGTCGAAGTTTTAATTCAATATTTTCGATTCCATTTCTATACTTATTTTTAATATAAATTAACATCTGTTTTGCAAAAATTTAAACCTGACGTGCCGTTTGTTCTTTATTTATGCACGATTTATACCAAATCTATGTGTGTGTTGGTGTAGCCAGTAGCGTACGATTTTGCACTCAGAATTCCGTGTATAAATCGTTTTACAATTTCCAAGTTGGAATTAATGCATATTGGGAGGTAATTTGAAAATATCATTTGAGATGATTATAAATATTTCAAGTCATAATTTTAGAAAATTTTCGCGACCCTATTTTAAAAGCTCGCGGGCTACCAGATGGAAACCGCTGTTCTAGAGTGTGCACAATGGACCCAATTCGTGGTCTAAGTACCGGGAGCGCCAATAGGCATTACTCCCAATATTATCTATCTATCTTAATGAAAACTATGTCCCCGATTTTAATATTATCAGTTTCCTGAGTCCACTTTAGTCGCTGTTGTAGCCGTGTTAAATATTCCATTGACCATTTTTTCCAAAAGTCTTGTTGTAACCGATCCAACAGCTGCCATCTTGTTAAGCTGTGCATATTACTAGCGGTTCTATTCCGTGCTGGTGGTGATGCTAACGGAGATCCTATTAAGAAATGGCCCGGTGTTAATACATTCAATTCTTTGAGATCGGTGGAAATGGGGCATAATGGTCGTGAGTTCAGCTGAATTAGGACTGTGGTTATCTCCTCAAATGTCAGCATAGTTTCGCCGACAGTTCGTTTTAGGTGATGCTTTAGTGATTTAACACCTGCCTCCCATAGCCCTCCGAAATGAGGTGCTGATGGTAGTATGAAGTGCCAAGTTGTTCCCAAATTTGTCATTTCCATTGACAGCTTCTCCATGAATTTTCCTTCAAGTCTTCCGTGTTGATTTGAAGTGTCTTATTTGCTAGTATAAAGTTCGTACCGTTGTCACTATACAAGTTGATGACTGCACCTCTTCGTTACGTAAAGCGTTTAAACTTTGCCAGAAATGCTTCAGCTCTTAAGTCGCTTACAGCTTCTAAGTGAATGGCCTTTGAAGACATACAAATACAGCTATACAAGTATATCCTTTGCATGATTTATTCTATTTATTCTATTTGTGCATAACGATAATTCTGGTACTATCCACCAGTCTTCTCACTTTATTAATTGCTTTGGACTAATTCCTCGTGATGCCACGTCTACGGGGTTTCCCTTTGATTTGACGTGATGGCACTGGTTTGCATTTAGGATGGAGTGTACTTCAGACACTCTGTTAGCGATGAAGGTTTTCCACTTGCTGGGGTGATTTTTTAGCTACGCTAAAACAACTGTTGAGTCTATCCATGCATAAACAGTTGCTTCATTCCACTCCATAGCAGATTTTACCTTTTCCACAAGTTTGGTTAATAATACGGCTCCCCATAATTCTAAACGTAATGATCTTGCCACTATTGTTAAATGTTCGTATGTAAACTGCTGCTGCATATGCTTCTCTGATGCGTCGCAAAACTCATGCAGCTCACACACTTCGTTGCCCTTTTCGTATTCTATCCATCGGGGTATTCTTATGTTTTCTAAGTCTGGTAGTTCTGTTTTGAATGTGAGCCAATTTTCGACGCCTCTGATAAAAGACTTCGTTTAGTTGGTGCAGTGTTATCGATCGGTAAATTTACTTTAAATTGGAATTGGTCATTACCAGGGTGCCAATTAACTCCTATTGCCTTGACTGATTCTGAATTTTCGTCATTTATTCCAAATAGACGCATTTCTGTTGATTCCTTTGGCACCTGTTCTAATATGTCCTTTCAATGAGTTGACCATTTTCTTAGTTTAAACCCGCCTCTCGATAAAAGATTTACAAGTTGTTGTTGAGTTTCTATAGCCTCTTCAAGTGTATTATTTCCTGACATGGGGTCATCAACATAAAAATATTTTAACACAATCTCTGATGCTCTAGGATAACTGTTGCACTCGTCCCTTGCCAGTTGTTATAACGTCTTTACTGCTGGATATGGTGCTGATCGTGTATCATACGTCACTGTTGTTAACTGCCATTCCTTTATAGATTCTTCTTCGGAATTTCACCATAAAATTGCATGCAATAGTTGACCTTTGTCATATATTTGGTTCTGCCGATACATTTTCTCAATATCTGCCCTGTATGCATATTTGTGCTTCCTCAAACGTAAAAGTATGGTAAAAAGCTCCTGCTGAAGGGTCGGACCTGTTAGTAGCTTGTCATTCAAACTAATTCCTGTTATGGTTTTTGCGGATACATCAAACACTACACGTAATTTGGTAGTTGTGCTATCAGGTTTGCTTACCGCATGGTGTGGTAGATAAAATACTTCTTGATCAATGCTTTGCTTAGTTTTTGTTTGCATCATATATTCATGAAGGCCTTATATTCTTTTTCCAACTGCTTGTTTATTTTGAATTTGCGTTCCATATGTTAAAGCCTCGCTATCGCTTTTCCTTTTTAATCACCTAACAATCCATGTTTGTGTTTGTCATTGAACGGTAAGCCAACAGTATATTTACCATTTTCTGATCTTTTAACGTTCTGCCTGTATAATTGTTAAAATTTTTTCTGTCGGAAGATTTTCAATTTCCCAAAATCTTCTTAAATTTTCATCAATTTCTGTATATGTTATGCAGCATTTGACATTTTCTGGCGTATTATTTCCGTTGATATTACCAGAGATTATCCATGCAAGTCGTGTTTGCTGTTATGCAGGTGTGCCCGATGGGCCCTTTATTACACCTGGCATAAGTATTTCCATAAAAATGTCAGCTCCCAATATTACATTAATGATATCTGGTTCATTGTAAGTTGGATCTACTAGTGTAAGGTTTTCAAGATGTTTCCAAACTAATTTTTCATTTTGTAGAAGGAATCAGTTTTGTTGGTCTTTTTAATACTAATTCTGTTGTTGTAACCTTATATGTAGTTGAAAATGTAGGTTGTATGCTGAGTAATATATTTTTTCTAGCTACTGCTGTTTCATTATTTCCTAGGCCTGAAGTGTTGACATATGTTTTTGATTTACTCAGGTTAAGTAATTGAACAGCATTTTCCGTTATAAAGGTACCCTGTCAACCAATGCTCGTAATATCTGGTGTTTTCCATTTGCGGATTTTACACTTATTTGAGCTGTTGCCAATAATACATCATTTAACTCACATTCATTTGCAATATATGCTTGGGTTTGCCAGTCTGGTTGAACGACATTTTCTTTATTATAGGTTGTACCTTTTGTGTTATTGATTTCTTGGTTCACAGCTGCGAGGGTGCAAGTAGTGCTTGTTTCTGCTGGCTCTGTGTGAAGTAGAGTGTTATGGTTTTTCCTACAAACTCTGCATGTTTTTATGCTTTTACATTCTGCATTGAAATGATTAGCTTGTAACCTGTTGGTACAAAGTTTTTCCCTTCTAAATACATTTTGTCTTTCGTTAATACTAATGCTGGAAAACTTGGTGCATGTATATATACTATGAGTATCTTCCGTTTTGCAAATTGGGCATCTTTTTGTTGATTTGGCTTTGTTGGTGCCCTCTGTTCTTTCATTTTTGTCACAGTTAGCGACATTACCTTGTCTGTTGGATTTGGCTGGATTACTCGCTGTGTTGCCTTTGTCATCTAATTCTTCTAGCGATTGGAATCTGTGCTCTAAGAATGCAAAAAATTCACCAATTGACTACATTTCTCTTGGATTTTGTATTCTACGTTCATAATATTTGTGGCTATCCTTGTCTAGCTTTTGCGTGAAAATATGGACAATGATGGGATCCCAGTCCTTGGCTTGAACATTCATATTGTTGATAGCTAACAGGCATTCCTTCGAAGTGTCATGTACCTTCTTTAAGCCAGCTGCTGTTTCTCGTTGTAGTGTTGCTTGTGACAATATTTTTTGTATTTGAGTGGATACTATTATTGTTATTGTATCGGTTATTTAGTATCTCCCATGATGTGTCATAATTTGTATCAGTTATTTGCAAGTGTTACAGTAATTTACTGGTGTTTCCACCTAAATTCATCTTTTGAGCTTTACCTAAACCATTATTTTGATGAATCAGTTGAATAAATAGTTCTTGAAACGACTTCCAGGTGTAGTAATCCCCATTATATTTAGGAATTTGCAGAGCTGGTAATTTAATTTTTTGTGTCTCCGGATTCATTGTCTGTTGACCTCTAACAATCTGTTGCTCTGGGTGGTATAAGTCCCATTTTGAAGTAAGAGCAACCATTGTTTCTTGATACTTGTCTTCAACTTCTTCGTAACAATTGTTAGTAACGTATTCCTCTAGCTCTTCTTTGTTATAACCCGTCAATATTTCTAGGTGGTTTGTTGCTTTTGTACTCCAATAGTTCGTTAATGTTTGCATATTTTGTTGATAATTTGCTTTAGATGATATTTATCTTCTTCACTTGCGATATTATTTATTATTCGCATAATAACCTTAATCGCCGCCAGTTGTTTTTTATCTCGTCGTCGATGTTTTGGTTAGTTGATGTTGACGCTGCTGGATCTGAGGTTTGCCATGTTACCCTCCTCGTCTAATTCCCGTAATTTCTCTTCTAGAATTATTTTTGTTTTTTGGTATACCTTTCGTATTTTATCATGAAACATTGATATTGATTGCAAGTCGACATGTTGTGGTTTAGTCGTTTCAAATGCCTTTATTTTTTTATATTGTGCTTGAAATAATTCCCAAAGTACTTCTACATTCGTCATTCGTTTTTCTAGGTACACTTTGGTTTTTCGGTCAGATAAATCTTTTTTGTAATTAATTAATAATTTCGAAATGTTCTTCCCAATACCTTTTTGTTTTCCTGGAAGCTCTTCTATATAGGCCATCGTTAGAACTTTAAGTAGTTTTTGGGTTGTTACTGCTGTTACTGTTTGTAAACACTACGATGGATTTGCTGCCTAAAACTTTTGATAGCTTGTGCTGCTGCTATTTATTTGCTGCCGTAGATTTTCCATTAATTTCTTAATAGCTGGAACTGCTGCTATGGAGTAGCTGCAAAAAACTTTTCATAGGTTGTACTGCTGCTATATTTGCTGCTCAGACAGCTTCTGTAGATTTTCCTCAATTGTTCTTATAGACGTAACTGCTGCTGAAGATTTTCTCTGCTAATTCAAAATTGCTCGAAGGACCATGTTCACTAGCGAAACGATTAGTTTTGAAAGATAACTAACTTTACTCCATAAAATATTTCAAATTTATACAAAAATAATGCGGATATTGCATTTTATAAAATACATAATTAAATATTTTTGCAAGGAATTTATTAAGGAATATTTCAGGTGTTTTTAGAATTATTTTGAGGTTTTCGATTACACCTAATTCTGTTCTTACACGGTTTTTTTACACGGTTTTGATTTAACACGGTCTAGAAAAAAAAATTGATTCCGTTTTTACAAGATTTCATTCGATTTAGCACGATTAAAGCAAGCTATTTGATTGAAATTTTAAAGAAAAATTTTAATTAAAATTCATATCGTTTTATGACAAAAATATTTGAAATATTCGTAAGGACATTTTATTACGTTACCGTAATGGATTTTTGTTCTAAGAAGTTTTTGAAAATAAACGGAAATAATGTTCATTAATTATCGTTTTTAGATAAATTACACCATCTTCTTATTTAATAACAGTTAATTTTATAAAAGATTATTTAGAATAAATAAAAAGAAATGAAATGGAAAATTATAATTTAACAAAGAAAATATATTTTATTCATGAAACAAAACCAAAAAACCAAAAAAACCAAAAAAAAACGATAATTCATATTTTCAAGGTTTATGCACTGTATTATAAGCATGATCATGTTGTCAACTTGCAACAGCAACAACAAAATTAGAAATAGAAATGAAGTGGCTGTTTTTCTAAAATTCTAGACTTGAATTGCCTTTTATTTTTAAGAAATAAACTGTGCATTAATGCACATACAAATTTAATTTGGCTAAAAACTCTCATAATAGTTTTTTTGTATGAACCATTTACTTTAACTATTTTTTACAGGGTTGTATGATATGGAACTAATCACCCTTTTTATGCCCTTTGGTAGGTACTACCAGAAGGTATATTAGTTTTGTCACTAAGTGTGTAGCGCATAGAAATAATCATCGCAGAAAAATTTCAAGGGTATGGTTGTGCAGGAAATCAATAGTTATATCGATTTATGCATGTCCGTCCGTCCGTCCGTCTGTGGACAAGATAACTCAAAAACGCGTTCCCCGATTTTGTTCCAATTTAGAATGTAACTTGGTTATTCCTTAACTGCAATTGGTATTGCATTTCAGCAAAATCCACCGGGGAGGGTAGTTATTAAGCAAAATCCAGGGTGACCAGAAAGTTTTGTCGTTTTTTTATATGGTTTTTCGGATTTAACTGGAAAATTTGTAAATCAATTTGGTTTAAATTAATTGCATTGGTTAAGTACGTAAATATCGTGTTAAATTTCAGCAAAATCGGCCCAAGGATAGTGGAGAAAGAAATAATCCTAGGAGAAAATAAGTCTGTCCATAAAGTTTTTTTGTTATGCTTTAAAAACTAACATACTGATTTAAATAAGATTTGCGGATTGGATTTACCCTATTAGGGCCTAGGTTACTTGCGAATTAGAGAAAATTTTGAAAAGAGGAAACAAAGTTATGAAGAAAAAACCTTGAAATACTGCTAGATTTGATTGTTTTTCTGTCCCATTTTTCCATAGGGCATCAAAAAATCGGCTTTAGACCGATTTTAAGTTACTATATGTTTTTTATATAGTTTTTCGAATTTAACCTTTATGTCAGCAGCAGAACTGCTTTACGCACGTCAACAGCAACATACCTGGGTATGTACATACGTTTTGTATTTTGGGGAATGGCATGCCATTAGCATAAAAATGCTAATATCTAACTCCTTTGTTGGAATTTCTATATTAGTCATTGTGTTGTAGTTGTCATTGCTCGTTGAAAAATGTGGTTGTATAGGTAGACACACGTATATATATATAGGTGAAAACATGTATATATATATAGGTAGAAACATGTATTGATGCAGAAATTTCATTCTTTGTAGTTTCATCAGCAAATTTAGTTTACATTTGTGATTCGAAGTGAAAAGACGTTTCTGTTTATTTTGTGGAAATAGAAAAAAAATAATAAAAGTGAAATGGCAGATGGTGAATGGCTTACTCCACGACAACTAAGCGCACTTTCGTACGAAGAACAACAAGCATTTTTTCGTAAAACGCTTGAAAAGGGCCAAGAAGAAATAAGTGACCACGATTCAATAGTTAGTGACGAGGCTTTAGGTGAATGTGTAGGTGATATAGGTGGTGATGATTCAGACGTTGGAAAACCACGTTAACAGAATATGACCCAGAGGACGACAGTGATTCTGATGAAGAACTTGAAGATGCACCAATTGAAACTGGGGAATGTTTTACTGCCAGAGATGGTAATGTTTGTCTTCGATACAACCACAACCTGTAAGATTCCGTACGCACAACATTCTAAGAAGTGCACACTCTGGACCAGTACAGGCAACGCAAGGTTTGACCATTACAAAAACGTTCCAATTGATAATGTCAGACGAAATATGCGACATAATTATCCGTGAATCAAATCGAAAGGCAAGGCAATGCTATGATAATGACAATGCAAAACACCCAACAAGAGAACCGAGATCATGGATTCCCATAACAAAAAGTGAATTTGATGCATATTTTGGCTTACTTTTGCTAAGTGGCGTTACACATTCTGGTTATGTGCATACGAAAGATTTGTGGAAAACTACATCACATCCATTATATCGTGCTGCAATGAGTGTACGACGATTTTGGGAAATAAGCCGCTTCACACGTTTTGATAATGGAAACACACGCCAGCAACGCAAACAAACTGACAAAGCAGCAGCAATATCGGACGTTTTTTTGATGCTAAACAGCTGTCTTCGTAGATATTACGTGGCAGGAGCCAACGTCACCGTAGATGAACAATTGTATGCTTAGCGTGGTGGAACTGGCTTCACGCAATACATACCATCAAAACCTGCCAAATATGGGATAAAAGTGTGGTGGGTGTGCGACTCCATTTCGTCCTATCCATTCCAGGTACAATCAATATTGTTGAAAATTGTTGAAAATCTAAATAACTAAATTTAATTTAATTTTTCAATGCAGGGACAAATCTATACAGGAATGGCACCGTCTGGTGAACATGAAAGAAACGTTGGCGAAGGAGTAGTAAAGGATTTATGTGTCAACCTTTTTGGTGGAAGTGGAAGAAATTTTATATGTGACAACTTTTTCATTAGCTACAACTTGGCAAAATCTTTGATGATAAACAACAATTTATCTATATTTGGTACTTGCAACAAAAGGCGTACATTCGTACCAGCAGAATTTGCCAACCCCACACGACGTGAGGCTGAATCATCAATGTTCGGGTTCTATAATAACGTTACGATGTGCTCGTACGTGCCCAAGAAAAACAAGGCAGTTGTAATGTTGTCCACTACTCATTATACAACAGAAACGGCCGGTCCTAAGAAGAAGCCATTGCTTATATTCGACTACAACATGGACAAGTGCTTGTCCGAATTTAGTACCAAGCGGCGCACAAATAGATGGCCTTTGGCTTTCTTTTACAATATTGTTGACGTTGCTGCGTTTGCTGCATACCTAATATACGTTGACAACAACATTCACCTGAAGCCATCTACAAGCCACCGTAGGATGTTTCTCCATCAGCTAAGCGAGCAACTATGCAAGCCAGAAATGGAGACAAGGGCGAATAACAGCAGAATATCCAGAGTTTTTTCAACGTGCAACGTCATCGAAGCCATGAAAGGTGGGCCCATCGTAGTTTTGGATGCTGGAGCACATGAAGCGGAGGAACGTGATAGTACGGGCCGCCTAAAAGTAAAGAGGAATTGCTACATCTGCTCGAGACGACGCCCTACTCGTAAAACCTGCACATTATGCAACAAACCAGTGTACGCAGAGCATTTCAAAGACTTGCCGCAATGCGATAGATGTATTTGAATTTGAATAATTTTAAATTTTTTCGTAGTTTTTTTAATATTTTGTTCATAAATATTTTATAATTTATAACAGTTTTTATACCATAAGCATTTTTTACTTTCCCGATAAACGAATGTTTATAGGAAAGTACTATAATCGTGCGAAAACCTAACTTTTGGTCTAGAAGGGCTGAGAGACGAAAATAAGTGCAAAATCCGTTTCATCAAAAATAATTAGCCCCATGTCCGTCCGTCCGTCCGTCCGCTTTTTTAAATCGTTAATAAAATCTGAATGGATGACCGATTTCCATGAAACTTTCACCATTTTGGTGTTGCATCAAATGCCAGATGGTGTTAGATTTTGGGCGAAATTAATATATGGCAACACTATTTGGTAACGCTTTATTTGTCTAAAAACGACAAAATTTTGTCCGCACGGTTCAGACTAAACTGTTGGACCAATTTCGATAAAATTTACACAGTTCATGTATTTGATCCTAGCTGAGATCTGGTTCGTTTTGGGCCATATTCGACTATGACAACACTGTCTAAAAATACATTTTGTGCAAATATAGTCTATATTTGCACTTGTTGTAAAACCGAAACTGCTCGTCCAATTTTGATGACATTTGCACAGTTTGTGTACTGTATTCGGAATCAGAACATACTAACTTTTCAATGGAATTTACATCTGGCAACACTAACGCGCAGAACTTTTTTAAAAAAAGTTTTGGCGGAAATATAGAAACTTCCATAATTCGGTTAATAATGGTCGGATTTTAATGAAACTTTGAATGTACGTTTGGGATGGACCAGCCGAAAAAATAAAATATGTCCCCCGGGGTGGGGCGTTGTGGGGGGCTAAAAAAGAAAAACTTCAATAATTCACTCAATAATAGGCAGATTTTCTTTAAACTTGGTGTGCACATTCTGGATAGGGCAAGTGAGAAGATAGAATGGGTGTCCCCTCGGCGGGGGTTGCGGGAGGGTGAAATAAAAGAACCCTAATAATAATGAAATATAGAAACTTCCTTAATTCGGCCAATAATAGTCGGATTTTAATGAAACTTCGAACGTACGTTTGGAATGGATGAGCTGAAAAAATAAAATATGTCTCGCCTCGATGGGGGGTTGTGGTGGCCTGAAATAGAAAAACTTCAAGAATTCACTCAATAATGGGCGAATTTTCTTAAAACTTAGTGTATACATATTGGATAGGCCAACTGAAAAGATATAATGCGACTCCCCTCTGTGGGGGTTACGGGAATGCAAAATAAAAAAAACCCTAATAATTCGGCCAATACTAGTCACATTTTCATGAAACTTGGAATGTACATTTATAATAGGAGAACTGAAATGAATATTTGATGACATTATCGGGAAAGTTCCATAGTGGTCCGGCCGATATAGAGAAAATATGAATTCACTACTATGGTTTGCTTTGCCCATTTTTTCATATATTTTGATTTCGTTTTACTATACATACCCAGGTATGTACGCAGTTGCCGTAAGGGTGCAACTTTGTAAATCGACTTTATCTTCCAAACGGATCGAATCCTAACGAAACTTCGGACTATTGCGTAGAGCAGTTTTGGCTAGGCTATTGCGAAATTTTAAGTCGATCCGATCATCCAGTTCAGAGCTACACCGTTTTGAAAACGCAAAACATACCCAGGTATGTTGCCGTTGACATAAAGGTTAACTGGAAAATTTGTGAATCAATTTTGTTTAAATTAATTATATTGGTTGACTACATAAATGGACGATACCAAGTTAAATTAAAGAAAAATCGGTTCGAGGATAGTGGAGAAAGAAATAATCCTAAGAGAAAATTAGTTTGTCCATAAAGTTTTTTTGATGTACTTTAAAAACTAATATACTGATATAAAAAAAATTTGCGGATTGGATTTATCCTATTAGGGCCTAAGTTACTTGCGAATTATAGGAAAGTTTGAAATGAGAAAGAGAAAACAGAGTTATGAAGAAAAAACCTTGAAATACTGTTAGATTTGATTGTTTTTCTGCCCCATTTCTGCCATAGGGCATCAAAAAATCAGCTATAGGCCGATTTTAAGTTACTATATGTTTTCTATGTACTTCATGCCTTCTTCTACATGGTTTTTTCTTGAACGTATCTACCGCGTAAAAACAGAATTAGGTATAATTTAAAATAATATCATTTGACAAAGTAAATTTGCTTAATATTGAATTACTTGAATTTATAATATTTATGAAAAAGTACAATTTTGGTACCATAGCATTTTTATATGGGAACAAAATGTGTCTATTAATGTGCGTTTTTGTGGGAAAAATATATTGTAAAAATAATAGCGAAATATGATTAAAAGAATTCAGTTTTTTTGTAGAATTCTTATATCCATATTAAGCTCTTGTCATAATTTCTTAAATTCACATTTTTGATGAGAAAATTAAGTTATGATAACGACTTAATTTGTGCATGCTTACGCAACAATTGATAATGGTACTTTTATTACGCATTTTGTTGTTTGGGTAAGTTATTGGCAGTTGTTTTCCGCTGGGTTAGTGGGGCAAGAATTATTGCATCCCCAGTTTTTTTTTGCATAACAGTTTTTTATTTCATGACCTGTTTGTAAGCAGAAATTACATAAAATTTCTGCTTCTTCTCTATTTTTATTCGTTTCGTTAGATATCATGTTTACTTGTGGTGCAAAACCGCGCTGGGGTCGAGATTTGCAATTACTGAGTGTATGCCCATTTTCATGACATTGGTCGCAGTAAGGCGTGTTCATACGTGTTCTGCATTCTTTGTAGGTGTGGCCGATTCTATTACAGAATCAACATTGCGATCGTTCGTTCGCTGAATTATTATATTGATTAAAGTTACTTTGATTGTAATTTCTATTTGCGTTAAAATTACTTTGATTATTCCCGTTATTATTATTGTTATAATTTCTATTATTTTGATTATTTCTATTATTTTGATTATTTCTATTATTATGGTTGTGATTTATATTTACATTAAAATAAGTTTGACTATTTGCATTATTGTTGTTGTAATTTCTATTTGCGTTGCAATTATTTTGACTATTTCCTTTATTATTATGGTTATAATTTCTATTAAAATTATTTTAATTGCCTCCATTATTATTGTTGTAATTCCTATTTGCGTTAAAATTATTTTGATTATTTCCGTTGTAATTTCTGTTATTAAAATTGTTATTTCTACTATTTTTACTGCTATGTCTATTAAAATTGTTCCGATTAGTGTTCTAATTTCTGTTATCATTGCTCCCGTTATTGTTATTATTATTATTGCAATTATTATTATTAGTATTATTCCCGTTATTATTATTATTAATATTATTATTATTATCATTATTATTATTTATGAAATAATTTCTATTGTTCCCGTTGCTTAGTGCGTTATTAAAATATTTAGTGTAATTATTGTTGTTTTCAAGATTTTGTCCGGAATTATTATTATAAAGATATTCATTCGGGAAGGAGTTAGTTCTCGTTGAAAAGTTTGTGTGCATGTTTCCCTGTAGACTAGGTGGGAAAGGTGTAAAAGAGGAAGGGGGTTCTTACAATTAATGATGTCTCCTCCGTAATTAAGTACTCTAAAATTTCTAACTTTGCGAATGATATGACCATCTATAAAGAAATAAGTAACTTAATTTTGCAATCTGCTGTTGTAAAAATAATTTGGCGCTCATCAGCGACAAATGTGAGGTTATGACATTCTCCAGAAAACGTGAAAATTGTCCATGTATATTTAATTTTGGCGATATGCCTCTACGTAGAGTGACTAGCACTAGAAATTTGGGAGTGGTTTGTGACAGTGAACTTAACTTTAAGCTATATATTGACTCACTCGTTCATAGAGCTAACTCTATTTTAGGCTTTATTAGATGGTCTAAGGAGTTCTCGGATCCTCACATAACTGGAGCACTCTTCATTACCTTGGTTAGACCTATTTCGGAATATGCCAGTCAAGTATGGTCTCCCTACCATAAAAGTTTAATTAATAGATTGGGGTCTGTACAACGTCGATTCATACGTTTTGCATTATGAGATCTTCCTTGGAATGACCCTTTCCAACTACCACCGTACTTTTATAGGTTAAAACTGATTGACCTGCAATCCTTAGAAAACGTCGTCAGGTTCCTGATATTATTTTTGTCCATCAAATTTTCAATGACGCTATTGATGCTCCTATACTATTAGAAAGGATGCCGCTTAATATAAATGTACGTTCCTTAAGATCAGTTGACTCATTTAAAGTTATGTACCACAGAACGGATTACGGGAAAAACGAACCAATTTCCCGAATGCTACATGCAGTTAATATAAATGCTTGTAGTTTCGATTTCTGCCTTAGCAAAATCAATTTAGAGAAAATCTTATATAATTCTAACGCTTGAAGTAAGCAATTTAAAAAAAAAACGAATTGTTTTTCTGCTGCTTCAAGGTATCCTGCCCGTCCTATTACTAACTCGAAATTATTGTGCTCTTCGTGCAGAAAAAGGAGACGGTTATTTGGATTTAACATTCCTGCTTGGAATGTGAATACTATCATTTCTTCCAAATCTTTAATTACTGGGCCATATCCTTCCGGATGCCTCTGCATTGCGTGATATATACACTCTTTTAATAATTATTTCATTCTTCCCGCAAATCCAGACAACGGTTCTCCGGGTAAATGACTAGAGTGCTGTTATTCCTGTAGAAGTGTTGCATATGGTCTGCGTTGTATTAGTTTTGCCATTATTGTGTTGGCAAAATCTGCAAAATTATCGGTTGAAATACTTGTCAGAATTTATGCCGCTCCACCACAAAATCTGGTAGGTAGGAAAGATAAAAAAAACTTTCTGTTCCTCTTTCGTGAGTATTTCTAGTGATGTTCTACAACATCCTACAAAGACTGTTACTTCCGACGCTAAATTAGGAACTAATTCGGCATTAAGTAAAGGGATTGAATTAAATACAGACTGGCCTATTTTTCCAAACGACATTTTGTCTCTTATTTCTACTTTTTTTTAGTATACCCGCCTTAAAATCTAGTTTTTTCTTCAGTAAATTTGGCCAAGGGCTTATTCTCTCTGAAAAATTATTTCTTACGGGTGTAGATATTGCAAATGGACGGCCGCTTCGTGCGTGTCCTGTTTCAAATCTCGGGGTTAAATAATAATAATCCGCGCTAGTGTTTTCAAATGACAATTCGTTAATTTTTTTGTCGCAAGTACGTTCCAGCTTTTCAGCGTCAAATTCCGGAGGAGAGTGTGGTTGAGTCATTTGCTGGACTTTTACGCAGTCAATTTTTTGGTTTGAATTTTCTAAGACTGATAATGCAAAAGCACCTCAGAAACTACAGAGTTGCGCCACTGTTATGTAAAAGTCCTTTGAAGGATCTCTACCTTGGCTCTTTCCAGAATTTGAAGTGAATTTAGCAAGAATTGTTGTATTTTTATTTATGCTGTCGAAACTTATTAAAATTGCTTGGATGTTCCACCGCACGAATTTATTATATGTTTGAGCAAAAGCTCTCAGAAAATATTTCCTTCTTTTGAGAATTCATATAAAACTTTCTCGTTCTCGACGTGAGAGAATACGACTGGGAGGTGACATGCGATCTTTGTCAGGTTGTATGGTGTTGTTTATATAAAAATGGTGTAATTCAAAAGAAAACTTACATAATATTCTGCTTTTATTATCACTTGGCACTTACGCAAATTATCGAACACTAAGCTAAAGCAGAACAAAACACCTCCATGTTTTTAAACACGATTTATTTATTACTTTTTTTACAAAATTCTTCAGTTTTACAAAATTTACTTATTCACAAAAAACTCTTAAATCTTTCTTTTAAAATTCTTCAGTTTTCGAAACTTTACTTAATCACAAAAAAACTCTTATATCTTTCTTTTGAAATTCTTCAGTTTTATAAACTTTACTTAATCGCAAAAACTTCTTATATTTTGCTTTTAAAATTCTTCAGTTTTACAAACTTTACTTAATCACAAATAAAACACTTATATTGTTCTTTTGAAATTCTTCAGTTTTACAAACTTTTCTTAATATCAAAAAACTCAAACAAAATTTACTTATTCACAAAAAACTCTTAAATCTTTCTTTTAAAATTCTTCAGTTTTCGAAACTTTACTTAATCACAAAAAAACTCTTATATCTTTCTTTTAAAATACTTCAGTTTTATAAAATACACTAATTCACAAAAAGCTCCTATACCTTCCTTATAAAATTCTTCAGTTTTACAAACGTTACTTAATCACAAAAACTCTTACATCATTCTTTCGAAATTCTTCAGTTTTATAAACTTTACTTAATCGCAAAAACTTCTTATATTTTGCTTTTAAAATTCTTCAGTTTTACAAACTTTACTTAATCACAAATAAAACACTTATATTGTTCTTTTAAAATTCTTCAGTTTTACAAACTTTTCTTAATATCAAAAAACTCAAACAAATTTTACTTAATCACAAAAAAAATCTTATAACTTTCTTTTAAAATTCTTCAGTTTTACAAACTTTACTTAATCACACAAACCTCTTATATCCTTCTTTTAATATTCTTCAGTTTTCCAAACTTTTTTTAGTCTCAAAACACTCAAACTAACTTTACTTAATCACAAAAAAAATCTCTTATATCTTTCTTTAAAAATTCGCCAGTTTTATAACCTCTTCTTAGTCTCAAAAAACTCAAACAAACTTTACTTAACCACAAAAAAAAACTCTTATATCTTTCTTTTAAAATTCTTCAGTTTTATAAACTTTAATTTAATTAAAAATCGCTTAACGGAAAGCAAGTGACCACGTTTTTTAAAATTTTATCTACTACTAACTGTTTTAACTTTTACCATTGACTTTTTATATCATTGAAAATTCTGACCTTTGCGTTTTTGTCATTCGCTTGCTTTTTTGTGTAATTTTTTTGTTCTTACCATTAGAACTCGAAAACTAGGTTTTATTTTAATTAAGACTTATATATTTCGAAATCGGATGCAATTTAGTATGCAGTTTTCTAATTGCTTAACTTTCGTTCTGTTCTAGATAAATTATTTGTTTCGAAACCAATTGTAATTTTGTACAATTAATTTCAAAACTTTCTTTTATTCTAGAACAATTTTATGTCACGAAGTTTTCCATTTAAATTTTATCGTGTTTCAACCAAAAGTTGGCATTTTCGATGAATATTAATTTCTTTGGTAACACTAAATAAACTTAAAATTATTACAGATTTTCAAAATGTGTTTCAGTTTATCCTATTTTTATGAGGGATGATATTACATTACAAGGATACAAACAAAAGAACGATAAATTATTACGACGAACGCCTACCAAAAATATATATCAACAAAAAATCGCTATATTAGCGCCAAGTTATACCGAAGAACGCCTATCAAGCAAAGGATGCTATCGGGGCAGCGCTATCCGAGCGCTAAGTTGTTCCGAAGAACGCCTACCAATGGAAAGAAAACAGCGGGGAAATGCTATGTGGGCGCTAAGTTATTCCGAAGTATGAGTACCAGAAACAAAACCAACGGGGATGCGCTAAATCAGCGCTAATTTATTCCGAAGACAGCCTACAAAGGAAATTATTGCAACGTGGAAGCGTTATGCGAGCGTAAAGTCGTTCCGAAGAACGCCTACCAATGAAAGGACACTAACGAGGAAACGATCTATGAACTTTAAGTTCTTCCGAAGAACGCCTACCAATGAAAGAATAATAACGGTTAAACACTATGTACAGGTAGACACTAAGTTATTCCGAAGAGTGCATACCAAAGAAGGATACAAACAAGGTAACGATAAATTATTCCGAATGCCTACCAGAAATGAATAAGATCAAAGCAGGGCTATACAAGCGCTAAGTTATTCCGAAAAACGACTACCAAGGAAAGAATACTAACGAGGAAGCGCAATGCGAGTTTTAAGGTGTTCCGAAGAACGCTTACCAAGGAAAGAATTTGAACGGGGAAACATATGTGAACGCTAAGTTATACCGAAGAATACCTACTAGCAAAAAATACCAAAGGGGAAAGACTGTGCGAATAACTACGTGGAAGCAATATGTGGGCGCTAAGTTATACCGAAGAATGCCTACTAGAAAAATATACGAAAGGGGAAAGACTGTGCGCGCTAAATTATTACGGAGAACGCCTACTAGAAATGAATACCAACAAGAGAACGCTGACTTGTTCCGAAGAACGCTTACCAAGGAAAGCATTCCAACACGGAGACTAACTAATTGACTAAAATTTTTATTGGGTTTTCATGTGAGTTTACCGGTCCTGCACACTTTTGCCGGGTATCTCAGGGCTAATGGCCAGAGTTAGTCCAGCGACTCACATGCTAGATAGTGTGCTATTAAAACTGAAAAAAACCATAGCAAAAAAAAAGACTCAAGTAAGATGATTCACATCCTATTATCATGATTTGCTGCTCAACCTTGCCGCAAGTAGAT
The DNA here is from genome assembly GCA_963422695.1 of Xylophagus ater. Taxonomy (NCBI): domain Eukaryota; kingdom Metazoa; phylum Arthropoda; class Insecta; order Diptera; family Xylophagidae; genus Xylophagus; species Xylophagus ater. Next base: position 41,356,101 of record OY730480.1, read on the forward strand.
CACCCCTCCGCTTCTTCCAATTTTGCTCTAGGACATCGTTAATCTCCGCATTTCATGCAAAAATTAAATAAATAAAATAAATATGTTCAGGACAAACAAATAAACTTTTCTTTTATTGAATTCAATTTGGTTTAAACAGAATAAATAAATTTAAGCCAAAAAAGCAAAAAAAAATTTAAAAAAAATAAAACACTAGTTTCATTTTATAAGAGAGTACTACTTTCACATTAATAAAAAAAATTGTATTAAAAAAAAAATAGAACCAAAAAAATAAAGTCAAAAATCGAAGAAAACCAAAATTATACACTGGTTTTGTTGTGTACAAAAAAAATTTTAGAAATTACAATTAAAAAAACAAATTTTAGAAAATTAAATAGTTCCTACATTCATACTATACTAGGCAATGCCTGAAGGCCAATCTCCACACAACCGACATCCTATTCCGACGGGAAAACTCAGAAAACTACAAAGAGATGGACTTTTGCAATTTATACAGTTTATAATATTATGGAAAATTTGGTAGTGTGCGACGGCATCGTGTGTGATTATTGTGTGAGTATGCCCCCGCAGATAATATAGCGATAAATCAGATAAACATCTTCATCTGTTTTTGAGGGGAATCATCTGCAGATCGAAAATAAGTTGGGGAAATGAAAAATGCAGAAGCCGAAAAAATTTGTGGGATGATTGTTTTCTCCCTTTCTATTCAAACAATCTTTGTATAGCGTTATCCCATACTTTTATCAGAAGTAGGATGTCGGCTGTGTGGAGATTGGCCTTAACGAGCGAATTACAATTGTCAGTAAAAAGTATGGCCGCTGCCAATATTAAATATTATTTCATTGGATTTAATTTAGCCAGATGCGATTAAATAATAGCAAAATGTTGATATTCCGTTTTCGCTAGAAAATTGAACCCTTTTCATTACTGGAATTCACTTTTCTCCCTTTTTTTATTTATCTAAAAAAACAATTTGTGTATAAAAATAGAAGAAAAAGTTCCACTATGGAACTTTCCCGATAATGTCACAAAATATTCATTTCGCCTATTCTAAATGTACCTTCCCAGTTTCATGAAAATTTGACTACTAATGGCCGAATTATTAAGGTTTTTTTATTTTGCACTGTCGCAATCCACCGAGTTGGCCTATCCAGATTGTACACACCAAGTTTTAAGAAAATCCGCCCATTATTGAATGAATTATTGAAGTTTTCCTATTTTTTGCCCCCACAACCCCCACATATGTTATCTTTTCAGTTGGCCCATCCCAAATGTAAGTTCGAAGTTTCATTCAAATCCGACTATTATTGGGCGAATTAGGAAAGTTTATATATTTCCAACACAACATATTTTTAAAAAAAGTGTTGCGCATTAGTGTTGCCAGAAGTGAATTCCGTTGAAAAGTTCATATGTTCTGATTTCGACCTTAATACGCGAACTGTGCAAATCTCATCATAATTGGACGAGCCCTTTCAGTTTTACGACTAGTGCAAAAATAGACTATATTTGGACAAAACGAGTTCTTAGGCAGTGTTGCCATACTCCAATATGGACCAAAAACTAGTCAGTTCTAAGTTAAGGTCCAATACATGAACTGCATAAATTTTGTCGAAATTGGCCCTGTTTAGTCTGCATCGTGGCCACAAAATTTTATCGTTTTTAGACAAAAAAGCGTTAGCAAACAATGTTGCTACAAATTAATTTCGCTCAGAATCTAACACCATCTGGCATTTGATGCAACACCAAAACGGTGAAAGTTTCATGGAAATCGGGCCTTCCATTTAGATTTTATTTACGATTTAAACAGGCGGACGGGCGGACGGACGGATATGGGGCTAATTATTTTTGATGAAACGGATTTTGCACTTATTTTCATCTTCCTAGCCCTTCTAGAACAAAGGCTAGGTTTTCGCACGATTATAGTACTTTCCTATAAACATTTGTTTATCGGGAAAGTAAAAAACAAAACAACAATCCAGTGGAAGAGACACACACACACATTGAGGCAACTTCTCACAACGCTACAGATGAGTTTTTTTAAAACTTGGTGTGTACATTCTGGATTGGCAAACTGAAAAAATAGAATGCGTCTCCCGTCGGTGGGGGTTGCTGGAGTGCAAAATAAAAAAACCTTAATAATTCGGCCAATAGTAGTCACATTTTCATGAAACTTGGAATGTACATTTAGAATAAGCGAAATGAATATTTTATGACATTATCGGGAAAGTTCCACAGTGGTCCGGCCGATAGAGAGAAAATGTAAATTCACTGCTATGGTTTGCTGTGCTCATTTTGTAGTTCTAGCATCTGACCTTCTAGTTCATTACTCTGGGTAGTCTCTTAATAAAATTTTTATTGGTTTACGGATTTCCTCCCTGATGGTTAAACTTAAGAAACACTTGCTTCTTCTTTTTCGCGACTTTATTTTTTTTTTTTTTCTTATATTTTTTTTACACCATAGATATTGAATTATTTATTTTCTAAACTATTTTGAAATAAAATAAAAAAGAACCAAAAGAAAATTAAAAGGAAAATTTTCTAAAAGAAAACAATTTTCCATACAAAGAAAAAAAATGATTTTATACACCAGCAGTGTTTTTACACGATAAATTTTTAAAGTCGAAGAACCTCTAGAGCCTATTGTATTCTGCCTCAGAAAAACTGTACCTGAGGCAAATTTCACGTAGTAGTTTGGATCTTCACATAATTTCTTTAGAATTGTTCACAAAATTTCATATGTAAATTCTTTCAGCTTTAATTCTTTTTATTTTTCGGCTTATTTATTTATAAAAAATCAAATTTCCTTTTTCTTTATCGTAAAGTTGCCGTCTCTGCTTAAGGAAAATCTATCCTTTCTCGCTGATTTTCCGAGGGCTAATTAAGTTAAAATTAAACGCTTTAAAAAAAAACGTTAAGACAATTAAATATTTTATGGTATTCATACCAATATCGAATACTTTCTTTTCAAAAATAGGTACTAACAAATTTTGATAGGAAATACCAAGAAAAGGCCATCAAAGAAAACGAGGTTAAATTCACCAATCCTGCAACAATTTTCCAATTGTTTTAGAAATCCTGATCCTATTTCCTTTTAGATCAATTCCTGACAATTCGCTGATTTCGAGAGTATCCCACACTGCATCGAAAACTTGAAATGCAGTTGGTAAAATACTTCGTCAACATTCAACATCTGACAGGTAAGTTTGAAATTTAATCACCGTCACTTGTCATTTAGCATTTACCCATCAACATTTTGGGCTTTTTAACATGTTGAAAGAACAGGTAAGTTTCTAATTTTCTAATTTTCTAAATTAACTTCTAACATCAGTATCTTTTTGTGGTTTTCTCCTTCCAGGAATTATACTTCCACCAAAAACATCCACCTTGTAGCCGCTTCACCTCCTCAAATACAAAATTTTCCGAGTACAGTCAAGTCTCCTACAACGCGATTCATTCGTACCGTGTTATATGGAAACCGTGTTATGAGAAACTCAAAATTAATTCAAATCGGGAAATGCGTTCTATAGAAATCACGTTATGGGAAACATAAAAATAAAACAAATAAAATTAATTTATACCGCGTTATATGGAAACCACCGCCGCGTTCTATGGAAGCCGCGTTATAAGAAACTCAAAATTAGTACAAATTAAATGAATTCGCACCGCGTTATATGGAATCTCAGAAATAAATAAATCGTACCTATATGTGTGAAAACTGCATTCTCAAAATATCAAGTTATCCGTGCTTTCTTCCACAAATGCATTTGAGTTAGATTGACTAATTAATTCCACCAATTCCTCCTGATTTAAACTCTCTTCTGGAAGTAGTTTTTCTATATCTTCATTGTTTAGCAATGTTTACTCTTTCTGTAAGTGGTTTACAGGGTTGACACAAAAATTTTACGGGATTTTGAAGGAGATTTCAACAAAATCTCGTTGAGATCTCAAGATTTTGAAACCCTCTATTTGTATGGGAAATCTAGTAGATTTGGATGTCGATTTGGCGAAATCTAGCAAAATTTCGAGATTTGAGGGAGATGGAAACATGGTATTAGTCTCAAAAAACTCAAACAAACTTTACTTAGTCACAAAAAAAATCTGTTATATCTTTCTTTTAAAATTCTTCAGTTTTAAAAACTTTTGTTGGTCACAAAAAAACTCTTATATCTTTCGTTCAAAATTCTTCAGTTTTATAAATTTTACTTTAATAAAAAACCGCTTAACGGAAAGTAAGCGACGACATTTTTTAAAATGTTATCTACTACTAACTATTTTAATTTTTACCATTGACTTTTTATATCATTGAAAATTCCGACCTTTGTCTTTTTGTCATTCGATTGCTTTTTTGGTAAATTTTATATTCTTACCATTAAAACAAGAAAACTAGGTCCTATTTAATTATTTCGAAATCGAATGCAATTTAGTATGCAGTTTTTTAAGTGCTTAACTTTCGTTTTGTTCTAGATAAATTATATGTTTCGAAACCAATTGTAATTTTGTACAATTAATTTCAAAACTTTCTTTTATTCTAGAACAATTTCATGTCAATTAACTCAATTGAACTTTTCTATTAAAATTTTATCGTGTTTTAAGCAAAAGTTGGCATTTTCGATGAATATTATTATCTTTGGTAACATTAAATAAACTTAAAATTACTAGGTTACTCAATAAGTTCGCAGATCACCATGTATTCGTCAACAGAACTGAAACTTCAACGCCAATTTAATATTTCATCTTTCATAACAACATAACCAAAATTTTATTTCGATCTGTCAATTCATTCTTTGTTTACTAGTTATTTAGTGTGGATGTGTCACAGTATTTTTTAAAATGGAAAAAATTGAATATCGTGCAGTGATTAAATTCTTTGTTTTGGAAGGTTTAAAGGCAAAGGAAATTTATGAACGATTATTAAAAGTGTATAAGGACACTTTACCTTCAAAATCCACCGTTGTAAAATGGGCTGCCCTTTTAAATTAAATCTGAGTATCATTGTAACCTCTTAGATCAGCTGGATGTAAACATTCGGCAGAAAAGACCGGGTTTAAAGAAGAAAAAAATCATTTTCCACCCAGACAATGCACGAGATCACAAAGGTCAGAAAACCATTGCAAAAATCACGAAATTAAAGTACGAATTGTTAGCACATCCACCGTTTTCGCCAGATTTGGCTCCTAGTGACTTCCACCTGTTCCCCAACCTGAAACATTTCATGTGCGGACAACGTTTACCATCAAATGAAGAGTTCATAGCAGCTGTAGAGGCGTATTTTGGAGGCCTCCCGCATTTTCATTTCAGGGATGGAATCCTTAAATTGGAGAATCATTGAAACAAGTGTATTGAAGTTCAGGAAAAGTATACTGCATAATAAAGCCATTTTTACAACTATAACTATGTTTTTTCATTTCTGTTCCGCGAACTTATTGGGTAACCTAGTATTACACATATTCAAAATGTGTTTTCGTTTATCATATTTTCATGAGGGATGATATTACATTACATACCTTCCCTCTTACAATAGCAAAATTGTATTTACTTTTTAAACAGGATACAACTATCTAGTTGAAAAAGGAGATACAATTTTGTAACATATTTCTTATAAGCTAATATATCTCTCTATAATATATGTGGTGCTCTTCGAATCACAAACACAATTTCATATACTTTTATATCAAAATCATTTTTTACTTTTAAGAATATAATTCATAGTTTTAGTATACACACTTTTCTATTTAAACTAAAATAAGTCCTTTGTAAATTATCGAAATTTGGTTTGCAAATAATAAATAGTTATATCAGAACCAATTGTCGATTTATTCAGAGTAAACTTCGTGAGTTGCTCGTTGATACGTCCAAAATAAATGTTGGAACCCCGAGGGTTCCACATTTGGTGACCCCGACGTGATTTCACCCGCCAAGGTTTTCACTTAACTGAAACAGCTCCTCTTGAAATCGAGAGATCTTCAATCAAATAAGACGAAACCAGGAGAATGAATACGCCAGCAGCCAACTCGACAGCAGAAGTTCCCGTAGACAACAATATCCAGACTCCGCAACCGCATCAGACGACAACACTTCAGGAGGTTTGAATCCAAATTCTTCAGCATACGAAATCAACACGATGACAGCCAAGATCAACATGCCAGTATTGGATAAACCAAACATGGAAGGCTGGTTCTTGAGCTTGAATTACGTCCCAGAAACAAACAAATACGACTTTGTTAAAATACGATTAATCAACTTCTGTACAGAAAGCCAACAACGTCGTCTAAATCATCTTCTCAACGACTCAGTGCTAGGAGACCAACGACCCAGTCGACTTTACGCAGAAATGATGTGCTTGGCAGGCGATGCTATGTCCGAGACAGCCATTAAAAATATATGGATGAAGCGACTTCCAATTCTCGCTCAAGTAGCGGTCGCCGCCTGTACGGGTAAACCAGAGGAATATTTAAAAATCGCCGATGCCATCGCTGACACGTTAAATCTACAACTCAACATTTGTCCAACCGAACACCGACCCCCAAATTGCTCAACAATGCCAGACACCCCGCCCGCAGTTACAACCGAATTCGATGAATTACGACTATCACTAAACGAATTAACCAAACGTTTCGACAAAATATGGTCGGGACGAGGTCGTAAAAATAATAAAAGTCAAGAGAAAAATCGTTCAACCCGATGGCAACACAATCAATCACCTAGCGACTCGGATGTTTGCTGGTACCATTACACATTTGGGGCCCGAAGCAGAAACTGCAGACGTCCTTGCAGATATGACAAAGGCAAGGATGACAACTCTGAGTAATGCAAATATAAACGTTAGTGACAAATTATTGGCACTAACGTTAATCGACTGTCAAACTACGACAGAAAATCCGCCACATCATTCTTAATAGACACTGGAGCAGATGTTTCCGTATTACCGAAATATCTCGCCTTCACACAACAACCAACAAACACCAAATTATACGCCGCAAACTGTTCAGAAATCAATACTTTTGGAACAAAACGCTTACAAATAGACTTTGGGTTACGACGGAATTTTGAGTGGGACTTCATCATCGCCGGTGTACGCATCCCAATAATAGGAGTAGATTTCATCCAGCATTATGGCCTAGTGATTGATATAAAACGAAACCTACTAATAGACAATCATACGCAACTTAAAACCTCAGGCACCTTATCTCAAGCGGACCAAATCCAGATTCGAACTTTCAACGAGAAAGACGAATATGCCGATTTATTAGCCGAGTTCAAAGACATCACATCGTGCATTAAACGCTCAAACCATCTTCAGCAGAATCGATCTACATAAAGCATATCATCAGTTGCCAGTTCATCCAGACGATGTCTCCAAAACAGCTATCATAACCCCCTTCGGCCTCTACGAATATTTGTTCATGTCCTTCGGACTAAGGAATGCTGCACAATCCTTCCAGAGACTCATACACGAAACATTACGAGGATTGGATTTCGTATTCGCCTACATTGATGACCTCCTCATTGCATCAAGGAAGCGCATCGAACATCGAAATCATCTTAGGACAGTTTTTAAACGCTTACAAGAATTTGGTCTTACAATAAATCCCGCTAAATGCGAATTTGGTGTTATCGAACTAAAGTTTTTGGGACACTTAATCACTAGCACTGGAATCCAGCCATTACCCGACCGAGCCGAAACAGTAAGAAATTTCGAAAAGCCGTCAATAGCTCAGCAACTTAAAAAATTCCTGGCTACAGTCAACTTTTATCACAAATTTCTACCGCATGCCGCTGAATACTAAAGAATATTAACAGCAATGATACCAGGAAATAAACGCAACGATAAAGCACCACTCGCATGGAACATCGAACAAGAAGCTGCTTTCAAAAAGTGCAAAAAGGAATTAGCCATTTTAGCTCATCCTCGGCACGATTCCACACTATCACTAGAAACTGATGCATCCAATTACGCAATCGGCGCCGTTTTAAACCAAACAACCTCCAAAGGAACTCAACCCTTAGGTTTCTTTTCAAAGAAAATCACGACAACAGAACAAAAATATAGCACTTACGACCAAGAACTAGTGGCAATCTATAAAGCAATTAAACATTTCCGTTTCATGCTCGAAGGAAGACCGTTTCACGTACTAACGGATCATAAGCCATTAGTCTTCGTATACCAACAATCGACCAAAAAAGCGACGCCACGGCAACAAAGACAATTAGATTACATAAGTCAATTTACAACCGATTTGCGACATATTGAAGGTAAAGACAACACAACCGCCGACATGTTATCAAGAATCAACGAAATCTCTACCGAAATTGATTTCACGCAACTGGCCGAAGCGCAAAAGAACGATCCTGAAATCAACGATTTACGTAAAGGTAATACAACGTCATTAAATTTCAAACTTATTAAAATTCCACATAATTTGAGCGAACTTTGGTGCGATATATCAACACGAACTATACGTCCATTCGTCCCAAAACAATACAGAACTCAGATTATGAGAAATATCCATAACATGGCACATCCAGGAGTTAAGACAACAGTTAAACTAGTAACAGATCGATTTATTTGGCCAGACATCCATAGAAATACCGCCAAATTCGTACAAACTTGTCTTCGTTGTCAACGATCAAAAATCCACCGTCACACTAAATTACCGTTGCAGCAATATAAACCACCGAATAGACGCTTAGATCATATTAATATTGATTTTATTGGAATACTACCGCTTCATAATGGTCAACGATACTGCCTCACAATGATCGACCGTTTCACCAGATGGCCAGAAGCTGTACCAATACCCGATATGACCTTAGAGACCGTCGCCAAGGCCATACTAGCAAATTGGATAGCCCGATACTGCTGCGCACAGTTCATCACAACAGACCAAGTACGTCAATTTGAGTCCCACCTTTTAAACGAATTGTTCAAAATATTAGGAGTTAAGCACATCCGAACCACAGCTTACCCCCCTCAAGCTAATGGGCTCATAGAACGTTGGCACAGAACACTAAAATCAGCAATTCTGTCAACCGGAAAAGAGACCTGGACCAACCATCTGCCGCTGATCTTACTCGGTCTTAGGACCGCTTATAAACACGACCTACAGGCCTCACCAGCAGAACTCCTCTACGGTTCAACAATTAGAATTCCTGCAGAATTTATAGAACCAACTCGGTCAAACGAAACACCATACGAACTGCTTCAACAGCTTCACCAAACGATGGACTCATTACGACCAACACCAATCAAATATCACACTAAACTAACCGCATACTTGCATCCGGAATTGCAGAAATGTACTCATGTTTTCATCCGTAATGACCAATGACCGTTCGAAGTCCTCGAACGAAAGGAAAAGTTCTTTACAATTAAAACCAAGCTTAGGAAACTCAACATAACACTCGACCGCCTTAAACCAGCTTACTTGTGGATTGACGATTAAACAAAGAACACAGCTGACACATCATTTCATCAACCATCAAACGAACCAACAAACGACCAAACGCAAACCAACAGGTTTCCAAAACGAACCACTAAGAAACCAATACGATTTCCTGCAATAATATAACTTATATTAGCCGGGGAGTACTGTGGTGCTCTTCGAATCATAAACACAATTTCATGTACTTTTATATCAAAATCATTTTTCACTTTTACGAATATAATTCATAGTTTTAGTACACATACTTTTCTATTTAAACTAAAATAAGTCCTTTATAAATTATCGAAATTTGTTTTGCAAATAATAAATAGTTATATCCGAATCAATTGTCGATTTATTCCGAGTAAACTTCGTGAGTTGCTCGTTGATACGTCCAAAATAATTCTTGGAACCCCGAGGGTTCCACATATATAACAGTTTTACGACGTAGTAATATTTTATTTTTTTAGTTTATTTTTTTTTTGTTTTTTTTTCTGAAAGTAATATTTTATTTTTCTCTCTCTCTCTATCTTCTTCTCTCTATTATATATAATAATTTTAGGATGTGATCGTAAAATTTAATTTTTTTTGTTTCCTTTTTTTTGAAAGTATACTAATTTTTAGCTTTTGTATCAGTAATGATGGGGGTTGGTGAGCGTAGCGAGGAGGGGGCGGAGCTCCCTAGTTTCTATAAAAATAGTTTTCCAAATTTAGAATATTTTTTAAATTTACCTTTCTTAATCATTACTCTGTTGTATTTATTTAATTCTTTTATGTTAGCCTTGTTGTTTTAATTTTAATGGTCATTGCCCTTTGCGTTTTTTATTTTATATTTAAAAATGGATTATATAGGATAGTGGCGGATTTCGGTGATTTTACAAAAATAATAAATTTAAAATATTAATATTATAAAAAAAATGTCAATTTTGCATCTTTATGCGTATAAAAGTATTGGTTGAAATGGTGACTACCATCAGTTCCAGAAAATATATATACAATATAGCCGCTGAATTTCATTTGCTTTAGGACCGGGCCAGTACATAGTTTGGGGATGAGTTCCCTAATTGGAAGCAGTGATTTATGAAGTTGTAGCTCCCGTATATCTTCATATTACATATATGTCGCGAGAGGTAAGTTTTTTATATCTGTTTTTGTTTTGTTTTTCCCTTCTCTTTTGTTTTTGTTTTACATATACTTATTTATGTTATTTTTTTCAGAATGTCATGGTGACTACCCATACCGATGACGATAGGATTTTAAAAAACAAATGGGTGCGACGAGCCGGGACGGTGGTCTTTTTGGAAGAAGACCATCTGATTGGATTTGGTAGGAGCTGTCATTTTAATGTATATATTTTATCGCGCCGCATTTTCGGTACCCGAAATACATCATAATTACTTTTTTTTATTGAGAGAAGAAGAAAATAAAAAAAAATTGTTGGTCAACATTTTTTGTTTTCTTTTGTTCTATATTTTTTTTTTATTATTTTTCAGATTGTTAAAAATGCTTTTGTATTCTGTTACAAAAAAAATATTTACTTTGCTTGCGCTTCTTTTTTTTTGTGTGGTGTTTGCGTTTTTTTTTTCAACTCCCTGTTATGTAAAAGTAAAGTTGAATGTACTTCCGTTAGCTCTTTCCAGAATCTTAATGAGATAATTCCTTCCGTTACTACTCCGTCGAAACTAATTAATAGTACCGTATGTCCTACTTTAGGTAGTTTCACGGTCTCTTTTAATTTCTTTACGTTTAATTGATTCAAAGCTCTCTTAATAATTTTTGTCTTGAGAACTTTTCCTCATATTTGGTGTCACGATCATGGGAGGCTTTTATTAAATAAAAACAACTTACTTTTTTGTTTTCTTTGGATCGAAATATTTAAAATAAGCAAATTATTTTAAATATTTTAATGTTTTGTTTCTCACTCACAAATTATTTTTATTAATACAAATATTTTTCGGCTGGTAAACTTTTATTACTCTCTTATTATAAATATTGTCAAAACATTTGAATGATACACAATTTATTGACTAATTCACAATTTCTTCTTCTGACCGTTATAAAAACTTCTTATTTAAATATAGTCAAAACAATTGACTGATTCAAAATTTCTTCTTCTGACCGTTATAAAAACTTCTTATTTAAATATAGTGAAAACAATTGACTCATTCACAATTTCTTCTTCTGACCGTTATAAAAACTTCTTAATCAAATTACGTCAAAACAGGTAACTGATTCACAATTTATTCTTCTGACCGGTATAAAAACTTCTGATTTAAATATCGTCAAAAGAATTGACTGATTCACAATTTCTTCTTCTGACCGTTATAGAAACTTCTTATTTAAATATCGTCAAAACAATTGACTGGTTCGCAATTTCTACTTCTGCTTGTTATAAAAAGTTCTTATTTACCCACTTGAAATTTTGTGGCTTTTTGCTTTTTTTCCTTGATCAATTATTAATCACCAACTTTTCGTTCGCGTTTTTTAGTAACGCAATAATAACTCTTATCTTGCCTTTTTACTTAAAAACTTGACGACTTTTATTTTAAGTCGTACGCGTTTATCCGATAATTAACTGACTTTTGGTAATTTTACCATTGTCTTTTATGGGCGGAAAGTTCCAACCTTTGCACCCATTGTTCTAGATATTTAATATTTTTGCGAATTATTGCATTATTCCGCAATTTCCCGATTCTATTAATTTCAATATTTGAATTTCGCAATTTCTTAATTAACTGCTATTTCGAAATTCAAATATTTCTTTTGTCGATAGAGCATTTGTACAATGAGAACTTTGGCTAATAACAATAAAGTGTATAAATTTATTTTGGGTTTGGATTTGTACTTGCAATAAGTCCGCAGCATGTTGACACGGTTCTGATGTTTCGGTCTTATTTCATGTATCCAAAACCCTCAATTTACATTGATCACTTCAGTGGAGGTGTATGTGTTAAGTTTTATTACTTACAATTATTTCCTCCTGCAACAACAAAATTGCATTTGCCTTTAAACAACAATAAGTTAATTTTGTTAAAAGGCAGATACAATTTTGTATTAAAAAACATATAGTAACTTAAAATCGGCCTATAACCGATTTTTTGATGCCCTATGGTAGAAACGGAACAGAAAAACCGTCAAAACTAAAAATATTTCAAGGTTTTTTCTTGATAACCTTCTTTCCCTTTTCTCAAAATCCTCTCTAATTTGCAGATGACTGAGACCATACTAGCATAAATATAATCTGTAAATTTTATAGAAATCGGTGTATTAGTTTTTAAAGTACATCAAAAAAACTTTATGGACAGACTTATCTTCTTCTAGGATTATTTCTTTCTTCACTATGCTGTGACCGATTTTGCTCAAATTTAACATGGTATCGTCTATTTACGTATTTAACCAACATAAATAATTTAAACAACATTGATTGACAAATTTTTGAATTAAATCCGAAAAACCGTATAAAAAAACCGAAAAAACTTTCTGGTCACCCTGGTTTTTGCTTAATAGCTTCCCTCCCTACCGGTCGATTTTGCTGAAATACAATACCAAATCCAGCTAAGGAGGAAGTAATTTGTATTCTAAATTTCATTAAAATCGGATAACGCGTTTTTGAGTTATCTTCCCTACGGACGGATGGACGGACGGATGGACATGCATAAGTCGATGTAACTTTTGATTCCCTACACAACCACACCCTTGAAATTTTTCTACAATGATTATTTCTATGCGTTACACACTTAGTGACAAAACTAATATACCCTCTGGTAGTACCTACCATAGGGCATAACAATTCAGTATATGAAAATTTGTTTGTTTTATTTTTTTTATGATGCGTTATTGCATTTCAGCCAAATCGACCGAAGGGGAGGGAAGTTATTAAGCAAAAACCAGGGTGACCAGAAAGTTTTGTCGTTTTTTATATGGTTTTTCGGATTTACCTGGAAAATTTCTGAATCAATTTTGTTTAAATTAATTATATTGGTTAAATACCATGTTAAATTTGAGCAAAATCGGCCTAAGGATAGTGGAGAAAGAAATAATCCTAGGAGAAAATAAGTTTGCCCATAAACTTTTTTTGGTGTACTTTAAAAACTAACATACTAATTTGTGGATTGGATTTGTCCTATTAGGGTCTAGGTTACCTGCAAATTAGAAGAAATTTTGAAAAGAGGAAACAAAATTATGAAGAAAAAACCTTGAAATACTGTTAGATTTGACTCTTTTTCTGTCCTATTTCTACCAAAGGGCATCGAAAAATCGGCTATAGGCTTTGAGTTACTATATGTTTTTATTTAAAATTCACTCAAAAAAATAAAAAAAAACTGCATAAAGAAAAATCTAATATCACTCTAAAAATACAATAGAAAATTTCAAAATTCAAAAAAACCAAAAAAAATATCAAATAAATCAATCGAGAAATTTCAAAATTCAAGAAAAACCAATAAAATAAAAGAAGAAGAACATAAAAGAATTAGCGTGGGCGGCACACCCAACGTTAAACCGGCACCCTACGCTAAATTGGTGACCCCGACGTGATATATATTTTTTTTTGGTGATCTATATACAACATATACATAAAAATTATAAAACTTGGAAAGTCATCGTTTTAACGGAATCAACAGTCCTGTTAAGCGAAGAGAATTTCATCATTATCCAGTTAGATTAACAGCAGTATCGTGATAACACAAAATCAACAATACCGTTTAAAGTGGAGAAGAATAAATTTTTACTTCATCCCGTTAATCGAACGGTAGCAGCATAGCAACAAATTTGTCTTCTGATTTCATCATCATTACATATTTCATCTGAAGTTCATATCGGATAACAAGTTTTCTTTCACAATTAATCTTAAATATAAAACTTATTATTTTTTATTTATGTTTTAGATAACTTAAAATTCATAAAAAATTTTTTTTACTATTCATCCGCATTACCAAATTTCTCAACACTACGCTAACTAGGAAACAACCAGCAACCAATCATTTCAAAATTCGTGAGTAATCAATTTCCGTATCTAAATATTTTTCTATCCGGTTAAAATCATGACTGAGGATAATCCTCAAAAAATTATAGGTGCACAAAACACTCCCCATGAAGATCCTCCTGCAGTAGGATCGATTTCAATCCGATTACCTCCTTTTTGGGTTACTTCTCCTGCAATTTGGTTTATTCAGGCCGAAGAACAATTCAATGTCGGCAAAATTAAAGCCGATTGCCAAAAATATAATCATGTGATCGCAGCACTACCACAAAACGTGATCGAATCTCTCTTAGACATCATTCAAAAACCACCTGTCACTGATCTTTACGGTAATATTAAAAATATATTAATTGAAAGACATTCAATTAGCGAAGAAAAACGCATAGAAAAATTACTCAGTAATGAAGAACTTGCGGATAGAAAACCATCAGATTTTTATAGAACCTTATCTCAACTAGCGGGTTCACATAACATAATTAGTCTAGACTTCCACAATCGATCAATATTGCACTCATAGCACAAGCCGAAAAACCAATTTCTGAATTAACTCCCTTAGCAGATAAAATTTGGGAGGCTTTACCAAATTACGGAAATATTTCAACAGTCACGGTCCCAAATTCAAATGTTCATAATTTGGAACGAGAAATTCATGAACTTAAGGCACAAATACAGAACCTTTCTACATATATAGGTCGTTCTCGCAATCGAGAAAGAAGTAGGGGTAGAGACTCATCTCATAGTAGGAACAGAAACAATAATAATAGCAATAAAAACTGTTGGTACCATACAAGATTTGGGAACAAAGCACAAAAATGTCAACAACCTTGTTCTTTCAAAATCTCAAATCAAAAATCTACTTCAGATAAGTCAGAAAGCAATTCAAAAAACTAGATGCTCACCCTGTGGCAACGGCGCACACTAAGAGCAGCAACGGTATAACTAACCGTCGTTTATTCATTAGAGATGCAAAAAACAATATGAATTTTCTTATTGACACTGGCGCAGACGTCTCCATAGTACCATTTCATATTTTCAAAAGAGTTGGAAACAATTCCGATATTAGCCTGTCAGCCGCAAATGGAACAGTAATAAAAACCTACGGTACTAAACTTCTTCAACTGAATTTAGGTCTTCGTCGCAATTTCGTACACTCATTTGTTCTAGCAGCAATCAACAGACCCATTATTGGTGCCGATTTCCTTACGAAATTCGGCCTTTTAGTAGATCTACGCAACAAGAAACTAATTGATAATCAAACAAAACTTTCAGTCAATGCAATATCAGCATATGTAAATTCACCAACACCGCATCACTTTATTATTTCTAATGAATATGATTGTTTAGTGAAGAACTATCCTTCTTTACTAAATCCACCAAATTTTAACCACCCCGTAAAGCACAAAGTTCAGCATCATATCATAACAAAATTATATTTACCTTTTTCAAGACCAAGAAGACTCGATCCTACAAAACACAAAGCAGCAAAATTGGAATTCGAACATATGGTCGAATTGGACATCTGTCAGCCATCCTCATCTTCTGCGTTATCACCTCTTCATTTAGTACACAAAAAAGAGAGCGAAGACTGGCGTCCTTGCGGAGATTTTAGAAGGCTAAATGCCATCACGGTACCAGACAGATACCCAATTCCTCACATACACAATTTTTCAATGCAATTAAACGGTTGTACTACATTTTCAAAAATCGATCTTGTGCGTGCTTATCATCAGATACCGGTAGCACAAGAAGATATCCACAAGACAGCAATAACAACCCCGTTTGGCTTATTTGAGTTTAAGCGAATGCCGTTTGGGCTACGAAATGCAGCTCAAACATTTCAACGTTTCATGAACGAAGTAGTTAGAGGACTAGACCTCATTTTCGTCTACATAGACGATTTACTAGTAGCAAGTAAAGATATTGTCGAACACAAACGACATCTCCATCTGCTTTTCCAACGCCTAGTAGATTATGGTCTAAACATTAAAATTTCTAAGTGCCAATTTGGTACTAATGAACTAGATTTTCTCAGTCACACGATCAGCCCTGCGGGTATCAGGCCATCAAAACATCGTGTGGAGGCTATAATAAATTTATCAGCTCCTTCCTCCATCACACAAATTCAACAATTCATAGGTATGGTTAACTACTATCATCGGTTCCTACCTAAGTTAGCTGAATTGTTGACTCCAATTTATGGCCATCTCGTTTCCCTTTTGAAGCACCCAAAATCAAAACATAACTTCACATAGCCAGAAAATTGTCAACAATCTTTTGAATTAGTTAAAACTGCACTTGCAAATGCTACATTATTAGCTCATCCAATGGATACAGCATGTTTTAATATTACCACAGACGCATCAAACACGGCTGTCGGTGCAGTGCTTCAACAGCTGAATGGCCAAGATTGGCAACCACTAGCTTTCTTTTCAAAAAAATTGTCAAAAACCGAAATGAAATACTCCGCATTCGACAGAGAATTATTAGCAATTTATTTAGCAATAAAGCATTTTCGATATTTCGTAGAAGGAAGAAATTTCACGATTTTTACAGACCATAAGCCGTTGATATACGCGATTTCTACTAAAACGGAAAGAAGCCTGCGACAAACGCGTCATTTAAATTATATATCCCAATTTACAACAGATATACAGCAAATAGACGGTAGAGAAAACGTAGTAGCAGATACATTAACCCGAGTTGATAACATAGAAATTAGCTCATCCATATTAAGTATCCAGAACTTTTCGGAACTTCAAAAAAACGACGCCGACCTCAAAATTCTGTTAAAAAACACTCCAAATTCAAAAACAAAAGTCAAGTTAGAATTAGTAACAATTCCTGTTTCGCAAGAGAAATTATGGTGCGAAACAAGTACAGGAATTAATCGACCTTACGTTCCGAAACAGCTTAGAAAATCTGTTTTCAAATCACTACATGATTTATCTTACCCTGGCATAAAAGCTACCAGACGAAAACTTACCTCCAGATACTTTTGGCCATCCATAAACAAAGATTCAAATAATTGGTCTAAAGCTTGCTTAGGTTGTCAAAAATCCAAGGTTCATAGGCATACAAAATCTAAATTGGATCGAATTGATTTGCCCTCATGTAGATTTGAACACATTCATATGGATTTAGTTGGTCCACTTCCACAATCAGATGGAAACTCATACATTCTGACCATTATAGATAGATATACTCGTTGGCCAGAAGCTTACCCTCTAAAGGATATGACAGCTATTACAGTTGCAAGAACATTTATAAAACAATATGTTTCACGTTTCGGAGTACCTTTAGAAATAACGACAGACCAAGGTACCCAATTTGAGTCTAAATTATTCAATGAGATAACAAAATTATTAGGATCTCATCGTATCCATACAACCTCATACCACCCACAATCTAATGGCATGGTGGAACGTTTCCATCGGCAACTAAAATCTTCTTTAATGGCTCGGAACAATACAATTAATTGGAGTGACGAATTACCTTTAGTACTTTTAGGAATACGTACATCCATTAAAGAAGAACTGAAGTGTTCACCTGCAGCCCTGGTTTATGGCCAAAGCTTAAAAGTGCCCGGTGAATTCTTTATCGATACCTCCAATAGTCCATCTGTTCAACCCAGTACTTTTGTAGAACAACTTAAAGAAAATATGCGAAATTGTAGACCTGTTGGCACTCGCCAGGACTTTCAGAAAAATATCCATATCCCAACCACAGTACAAAGCTGTGAATTTGTTTTTGTTAGAGTGGACAAAGTAAAACCCAACCTAACACCCCCCTATACAGGACCTCATAAAGTTATACGCAGATTTCGAAAGCAATTTGTGGTAAATATCGAAGGAAAAAATCAATCGATTTCAATCGATAGATTAAAACCAGCATGCATTATTTCCAAAATAACGTCCGATCTTACTGGACCCAAAATAGTTAAAAAAGTATCATTCGCGCATTGCGCTGGAAGGGGAGTGTGTAGTGACAACTGATCAGACAAAAAAATACGTTCAATACAGGAATTGACTGTACTTTAAAAATCATTATTTATTACACCAAAATGAAGGTTACGGTATTTCAAGCTCTTCTTCGTGTAATACCATGATTAGAAAAAATACCAGTTAGTGCAAATTTGAATGGCATACAAAGTAGTTTTCCAGATTAGCAAGTGTGAATTTGGTCTTGCAACAAGTTATTATAAAATAAGTAAATCAATAAAGCACAACTAAATTAATATTAAAATTCTGACACATATTCTAATGTAATAAAGAACGACAAATAAATATATGGATTGTGAAAAAGAAAAACAACATATTTTATATTATATGCCTGTGACATAAACTCATTATAAAAAAAAGAAAAACATAAAAGAATTAGCGTGGGCGGCACACCCAACGTTAAACCGGCACCCTAGGCTAAAAATTTAACGAAAAAATGTTAACGACTTGTTGCGTCGACCTCGCGGTGCGGCAAACCTTGAACAACAAAAATTTTGTTCACTTGGCAATGCCAAATTATTATTTTTGTTGACGTTTAATGCGATGTTTACATTTTTGCAAAATTTCGCGTGTTTACATTTCATTTAAAATAAAAAAAATTTTTTATTTCACAAATTATAAGTGTTTAAGTAAAAAAAAATTTTAAGGGAATAATAAGAAAAAACTAGAACTCGCGAAGTTTTATCGAAATTTTCGGTTGTTGTGATTTATTTTAAAAAAATTCAAAAAAAACAATATTGTTTATTTGTAAACAAAAAAAAAACTTAGTTTGACAGTTGGTTGTGTGTGTGTGTGTTTGTTTGTTCCAGTTCTCACGATCGGGATCATCAGCTGACTTCAAGTTGACCTTGGTAAGTTTTCCTGCCTTCCTTTTTTCTTTGTTTTAGGTTTTACAAAAACTCAAAAAAAAAAACTCGAAAAAAGAAAATCAAAATCTCAATAAAAAAACTCAAACAACAAAAAACAAAACCGAAAATAAACTTTATAATCGCAATATATAACTTAACAACAAAAAAAAATTGCGAAAATTGAATGAAAATTTAAAATAAAAATGCCATTTTTTTTTCTTGCACAATGAAAAAGAATAGTTTTTCATTTGGGCAGGGGTTAACCTTACACGAGAGATTTTACAACAATAACTCACTTTTTGCATTGTTGCGCTCTCCTTTTTATAATCTTCAAATTAACTGTTCTGAGTCAAATTTTCGGTATTTGTTTATTGTTTGAACTTCGTAGGATATGTGTCAAAAAGGTGATTCCATTGCGAATTTAGTGTCCATTCAGCTTTTCATTTTTCTTTTTTTTCTGTTTTTTTTACTTTTAAAATTAATTTCTCCTTTTCATTTTGTACGGTGCCTATCACCGCTAAAAAAAAAATGGTACATTCTTCCTTTTTTATTCAAAATTTCAAAAATAATATAAATAAAAATTTTTTTTTGAGCCTTTTTCTTGATCGCCTTATAGATTTTGAGCTTCTTTTTCGTTCAAACCGGGTGCTTTCACTTTATTGGGCCTCCATCAGTCCAAAATTAAGTGAAAATCATTTGTCAAAAATTGAGGTTAAACTCGCCCGAAATCACATAAAATTTTCATATTTTATAAAATTATTATTTTTTTTTCAGGTAGAGCGATTCACCAAAGTTCCCTGATCAAGATGATGTATCACAACACGTGTGGAACATAGAGTACATACCACAATCGACTTCTGGCCGAATCTGACAGGTGATATCTGAATAAGGTGAATTCCCGGAACCGTCATTTCTCGCTATTCTAATTTTTTTTCCTACTTTCTAGATTTAACATCATCCAAATAAAAAAAACAATTCAGCTAATTATAATTCTTAGTTATTTCACATTTAATTTTTTTTTTTACATTTATATAATTTCTCTTCTTTTCAGGCTCCTCTGGCTGATATCACACTAGGATTCACCCGATTCATCTGTTACGGATCCATTCTCGTATCATTCTTTTCCTAAAAATAAAAATATCACCCAGTAATTGTTTCTTTTTTTTCAGATAAACATCAATTGACATGGACATTTTTGGACATCTTTTACCATGAAATTTATTCTTTCTATCTTTTTAGGATATATATGTATATAAAAAACAAAAGAAGAAAATTTATAGAGAACTTCTTGGAAGAAGTCAGGCCATCAAAATTTTGATGTGCCCGTTACACCTTACATTTGTCGCTGTTGAACGCCAAATTATTTTTACAACACCAGATCACCAAACTATTTAAATCGCTCTGGAGATACAGAGGGTCATTTAAGTTCCTTATTTCTTTATAGATCGTCATATCGTCCGCAAAGTTAGAAATTTTAGAGTACTTAATTTCGGAGGACACATCATTAATTGTAAGAACGAGAAAAATTGGTCTCAAATGGCTGCCTTGAGGGACGCCACATCTTGCAGTATAAAACTTAAATTTGGAAGAACGGAAAAGTACTTGATAACTCTTTCCCTGGAGATAGGATTGAATCCAAGCGATAAAAAAGCCCGGAAAACCAAGGGCACAAAACTTAAACAAAATCACTTGATGAATTAAATGATCAAAGTCTTTGCTGAAGTCTGTAGTTATACAAACAACATTATTGCCATTTTCCATGGAACACGTCGAAAAAGAGACAAGTTCAACTAAGCTAGTGATCGTAGACTTACCCTTCAAAAAACCGTGTTGTTGTTACTGCATTTTTTTAAGATGATGGCAGGAATACCGACAGGGCCAGGTGAGTAATCATCGTCTAAACTGTTAATATTATCAGCTACTAAGGATACATCAATATTAATATTAGTGAGGGAAGTCTTGGGGTATTCATTCAAATGCTCAAAGTATTTCGTATCCGGTTCAAAATTGTGCTCGTTGAAAGCTTCCGCAAAAAAATGAGCAAAAAGATTAGCAATAATTGATGGATCATTGGATGAACTATCCAAATAATTTAGCGAAGACGGATATCCATCTGTTTTCTTTTTACTATTAACGAATTTCCAGAAGCAGTGAGGGTCCATGGAAAGACTAGATCTCATCTTCTCAATGTGGGAATTATACAGCTCCATAGAAAGTACTTTGAATTCATTGAGCAAGGCAGAGTAGGTGGAAAAGTCTCTATGTTCACGTGGTATTAAGTATTTGTGCCAGGCGTTATTCCTTCTATTGCGTAAAGACCGTAAGTCCTTAATAAACCAAGGTAGGGAAGATGAATTTTTGTGGCAGGTTTAAGGAACGGCTAAAACAAAGATCATTTTTGCTTGATAATCCAATGCAACAAATTTTGGACAATTTCTTATGTGATGAGGTTCTGAACACAGAAAACAATATAAAACCGTATCAGAATGAAATGATTGCATTGACCTACTCGACCATTTTTCAGTTAATGACATGTTTCTGGATTCTCGAGAGAAATTCTTTGCTTTATTGCTGATTGCTTCTAATAAAGTTCGAATCTTTCTTCGAAACGATTCATTTGGATAGTTATCCCTGTACATGCTTTGTTAAGATTAGTAAAAGCTGATTGGACGACTGTGACGTGTTTTTGAATAATATGTAAATTCTTCTTGTCATGTTCTTCAAAAGTTTTTATCTTTGATGAAATGTCGTCCGTATCATCCTGGGACATTATACCAAATAATGTTTTCATTCCTGATTCTATTATATAAAACCAAGCTCGTTTTTGTCGGCGGTTTATGCTGAAATAGTTTACGGCGTCGATCTGAAATTGAATTCTTGTTGTTGTTTTCCTAATTTCTTCATGCCAGTAGGAGCATAAAGCATTAGTTATGTTACCTGCTATGATATATAAATCTTTTATTTTGCTGTCAATTTTCGTTAGAAAAGCCAAAGTTTCGTCCTCCTGGTAAAGGTTCACTTGTGTAAATATGGTCCACTTCTTCTGATAAGTCTGTGAGTTTGCTATTGATTCAACTATAATTCCTGTCGAGTTGAAGTATTGTATTTGTACTTGCGGGGAAACTTGAGTCGCAAATAATACTATTACTGCTAGTGAATTCATTTTTGTTATCATTTTTATTTTGTCGTGCTTGGGTTTTTATCATATTATAATACTGTAATATTGTAATATTCTGGAATACAATAAAGAGAAAAATGTGATAAAAATTCCAAGATTAATTAGGAAAGAAAAAAGAAAATGGTTTCAAAATCGATTGTGTAATTGTATTTACTTTTCAATCGAGAATTTATTAGTCTATACAATAATTTATTATTTATGTATAGAGAAAATGCAATATTTTTTAAGGTACGGTTTCGCTAGGAGCTGTTGACGGCGGCCGCCGTTAAAAATGACTCTTCTTATGGGAGAACCGTGTGAGTGGTTTCATTCACGCTGTTCGACAGCTCATTGGCTGCTGTCATCAGCTAGCTGTTGCCGTTCGACTGCTTTTGAGCCAGTGTAGCGGCGCTGTTGATGCTGTTCGTTTGATTAGAATTGAAATGAATAGATTTTTAATCGGGTTTTTTACAGCATTTGAAATGTTTTTAATTAGATCTTCTTTTACAATTTGCCATATATGTAATATATATTCGGTTCAGTCTAAAACATTCACCAGATATATTTAAATGACCATTTATAAGTAGATTAAAGCATCCTTCTTCTTGACAGGATTTAAAAATACTATTTATAGGCTGCGATTTATTCAATAGTAATAAATTTAGAAAATCTTCTTCTTTCTCCTGTTCAATTAATAATATTGTCAAGATATCCATTATTATTTTATATATAATTCCGCACTTAGATTTGACAATATCCAGCTTTTAAACGGCTGTAACCAAACCAGTTAAGGGCGCTGTTCAACCGCTGCCATCGACAGCCGCTGAATCACTCAGAGAACGCATATAAAATTCAGTTATATTGTCGGTCAGAACTTATGATATTTTTTTATGAAAGTTGTTAGCTATGAGCGCTCAAGAATACCAAATAGTATAAAGAAAAAGTTATGACAATGACGTCATTTTATGACAGTCAGAACTTGTTATGACTGCGCTCAGAATAAGGGGGTTAGTCTGCTACGTGAAATTTAGATTTTTTGTCGAAATATTCTTTTGATTTTTCTTTTGTTTTTATTAGATTTTGCTTCATGTTAGAGTGCATTTTTTACAAATTGTGTTTTATTATATTACAATAGACATCAAAATTATGTATGGGTTCTGGTTGTCTAGTCAAATTTGTTGGAAAAGTACGATGGTAACCATATAGGGCGTTTCTTGGGGTAAACTTACTGCCTGTGTGTTGGGTATGGTTATGTACCAACGCAGCTTCTCCCAACTATTAGTCCCATGTTTCGGTGTTGTCGTCTATTACGTTCCGGAGATATTCTATTAATCGTCCATGTGTTTTTTCTAATGAATGTCAAGATGTATTTGTTGCCTTGGTGAGAAGTTGGTAACGGGCCTACAATCTCGAAATATACTTTTTCGAATAGTTTAGTAATTTTCATTGGCATTCTAAAACATTTATTTCAGTCGGTTCTTGAACTTGTGTTTTTGATTGATTTCTAGTTATTATATTGATTTGTTGAGTATCTGTTACATTTGTTTTATTAAATTTTTTTATTCCTTCCAATACGGTTTTGTATGCAAATTTCAACTGATCGATTGTTTGTATTAGTCCCATTCTATGTTCACGCAATTTCTTTAGTAGTTGTGGTATACTGCATTCATTTTCTCCGTCATTATTCATTATATTTAAAACATTTTCAATTAAACAATTATTGGTGGTTCGTTTATGGACTTAAATGTTGTACGAAACTGCCTGAAGTTGAGGGCGTGCCATTGTCTGGCCAAGTTGTAAACTGTAATCGAGGAATCGTTCGCTGTTCACTTGTTAATGTCTGTGTTAATCGAAAAATTCTTTTTATGTAGTCAGTTTGTTCCGTATGCGTTAAATATTGTAATGCAAGATCAACCTGCGTGAAAAACATTATGTGCTTCTTTCCGAATCGTTCTGACCAATATTTATGGCACATTGTCCGATTTTTTTCGATTAACTTGGTTAACATGATTATGGTATTTGTGTTGTTTGCCAATATCATCAACCAAAAATTTTGCACGGGGTTTTCTAAAGGGCCTTGACTTAGTATATAAAGTCGGTCAATTGTGTTGAGTCTTACATAATTTGTTTTATGTAATCGTTATTATTTGTTTTGTGTTGTAACATTACCCGGGAGTGATCGTATGATATTACGTTTTCGTATCTGTTAAGTGATTTGTTTCCATTTTTAATTGCTTCATTCGTACTGTAATTATCTCGTTCTATTTTTGTTTTTGCCAGGTTTCTTATTTCTTTGAATAACTTGTTCCAACCGGGTTCCGTTCACTCGATCACACCGATGTAAAAAAAAAGTCCGTGTAAGTTAACGTCAAAAAATGTAAGTTGTTTGCGAGTGAACGATCGTAGTCGCAGTCGTAGTCAATTAGTGTTATTTCGAAATGTCAATTGAAGAATTTTCATGAAATCTATTTATTTTTAATATTTAATTTAGTAACAAATTTTTATATAAAAAACATATTTTATGGTTTCACTTTTTTTTATAAATTTGATATTTGAAATTTTTTTCGAATGTAATTCAACGAATTGAGTATAAACTTATTACTAAAGCTATAATTTTTCTATAAATTTGTCACGATGAAAGAAAAGAGATGACAAGATTTAATAGAATAGGTTAATTTTTCATTGAAAACCCACGAAACGGAATTCAATTAAAATGAGAGACTTATGGAGAGAAAATTCTAAAGAGGGGTCCATCGGCAGCATATTGTTCAATTGGTGTCTGCAGATGTTTTTACCAACACCGGGGACTTTATCACACCCAAAGGGCAAATCACACCAACATATCCCTTTGCGGATCGCATCCGCCCCCTGAAATACACCTGAAGATTGCGATCCCCACAACCTAAAAATGAAAAAAACAAAAAAATTTCGTACGCCCCATCAAACTCGGCCGTCATTGCTCACACCCGCGTTGAAATTTAGCACTTCATTTAGGTAAATTTTTCAAGAATTCCAGTGTGCACAACCGATAAAAAGGAACCAATAACAAGAAGGACATAAAAAAAAATAAAAATCAAAAGAAACCAAAAGCAAACATTTTAAATTTAAGTTCACATTATTTATTAATAATAAAATATATTATTCCGAAAAAAAGGATTTAATTTAACATCAACTAATCTATATTTGAAATTATATTTTTAAATTTTTCACTGAAGAAAACAAAATAACAGAGAACCGTACTGAAATTCAAAAAAAAAAACGGTGGAAGGAAATGCCAAACACGGAAAATTATAAAAAAATCTAAATATGTTTATACTTATGCATATATATATATAAATATGTATAAAAGAAAATAATTTTAAGAAAGAAAAATATGAAGTAAACTTACAGCTGTTTTGTCAAGGCCTTAGCGCCACACCCTGTAGATAGAAACAAAAATTTCGCAAAAAGAGCTTATTTACAAGCCTACATACGTACAACTTACATAGCATAAAAAGAAATTTTATTATTGTTTTATTGTGTTTCATATATATATATATATATATGATTTGGGTCTAATTTATGTTGCTTTATGCGGTTTCCTGCTCTCCTAGCCTCTGCTTGATGGAAAATGTCAATGGTTGATTTTCTTTTTTTCTTAAATTTATGATGGTTTGTTTATATGTTTTATGTTATTTTTATTATATGCGGTATTTAAGTTTTTAATTTATATTGCACTATATTCCAGTTAGAATATTGGGTGATTCATTAAAATCATCATGTATTCTAAGAAACAAGAAAAAAACACCATACCACAAAACAATGATTAAAACGCATACAGACGATCTTTTCCAGAAAGCTCCAAAATTAAATTGTTTATACGACCAAAACAATGATTCACAATGATTAGAGCTTTCGAGAAGAATTCTTTGTGTGCTGAATACAAGAGCTTTCTAGAAAGGCCAAGAAAAAGCTTTCTAACACGTTTCGATGAAACTTCTGGAACTTAGACCGATAGGTATATAAGGCAAGAACGCCGTCGAAACGACATTCAGTTGAAGTCTAAAGCTTCGTCAGAGATTATACAAGACAGAGATTGGAAACGTGATTATTTTTGTGGAAGCGATTACAACAGCGATTTGTGATCAATTATTAAGGTAGCGATTGTGGTGCATTTTTATAAACTGTGATAAATTAATTGTAATAATTAAATTATTGAAAGACAAATATTTTTAAGACTAATTGTAACGCAGAAATAATTATAAATAAACTTTATACACTGAATTCACATAAATAAAAAGTGTTATCATTCAAATAACATCGAACCGAAAGAGTAGCACGTCACATTGGTGTCAGAAGTGAAATTATTTATTGTGAATCAGTGCGGAAAAGACAATTGTGCTAAAAATTTCTGCAAGAAAATTCGAAATTAAACTAGAAACTTCTGTGGGGAAAATTTCGAAGAAATTCGTTATTAAGAAATCTGAGTGTATAGTAATTTCGACTGTGTGAGAAATTTCAGGGGCGTACAAGAAATTTTGTATGAGTTGTATAAAAATTTCGATTGTGCGAAATTTGAGGTTATACGTCGTGTATCGTGTGAAAATTTCGATTGTACGAGAAATTTCGTAGAAATTAAGATTATACTGGGAAATTTCGTAGTATTTAGACACTGTGCGAGAAGTTTCTATAGAACATAAGAATTTCGTGAACAACTAAAAAAATATTTGAACAATGGAAAGTAAACTATTAGACAGCTTGAGTACATCAGAACTATCCACAGTTCTGCGTGTGTGGAAGTCAGTTTCCACGGGAACTAAAACAGAAAAGAAGAAAAGAGTAATCGCTGAATGTGCAATAAGAGAACTAGACATTAGCACATTCGACTTTAGTGAAATTCTGAAAGGAAAAACAAGAAGAAATCAACAACGAAGAGGGAAACCAAGAAGAAATTATCAGCGAAGACGCGGCTAAAACAACAGCAAGTGTTCAAGATAATTTAAAGACGCTTATGACCATGATGATCGGTCTTCAGACTAGTCTGCAAGAAGAAATGAAAACAAATGCTTCTAGTCTTCAGACTAAAATGGACTTAACTGCTTCTAATCTGCAAGGCGAAATGAAAACAAACGCTTCCAGTTTACAAAACGAATTAAATCAAATGCTTCCAATTTACAAGGTAAAATAGATTCGACTTCTGCAAGTCTCGAAAATAAGATTGCAAACATATCTGATATGCAGAACAAAATGGAATCCAGCATGGGTGAATTAAAAATTCAGGTGGAATCCAGTGTTGCGAACCTTGAAACTAAGATTAGTACAAGAGTTCCTACAGTTCGTGCGGAAGTTTCTCCAGTTCGAACGGAAGTAAGCAAGGTTGAGCAGAAATTGGAAGACAAAATAACTACAGAAGTCAGCAACGTTGAGCAGAAATTGGACCAGAAATTGGAACAAAAAGTAGCAGAAATAGAAGCAAAAATGGCTGATATCAAAGAAAATAAACCAAATATTGAGTCATCAGGTAAAAGGATGAAGCCACCAATATTTGACGGCAAAACTTAATGGCCAGTATACAAACGACAGTTTGAAGCGGCTGCTGGTGCGAACGGCTGGTCCAATGTAGAAAAAGCCACAGCATTAATTCTGGCTCTACGGGGTAATGCAGCCGATTTATTGCGCACAATCTCACCAGAAAATGAGAAAAATTACAATTACATTGTAACACAATTGGACATTCGATATGGGGATAACCACATGAAGGACGTATACCGAATGGAGCTCGTCAACAGAATGCAAGAATCTGGAGAGACACTTCAGGAGTTGTCAGCAGATGTTGAGCGGTTGGTATACTTGTCATACCCCGATTATCCCCTGGAGCTGCAGAATGACTTGGCTGTAGAAAGATTCACTAATGCCATTCGGGATGCAGACATTCAGTTCAAGGTCCGGATTAGTGGAAAGCGCATGTTGCACGATGTGTTGGCTGTAGCGTTGACATTGGAAGCTGCAAAGAGAGCAACAAGGGTGGTTCCAATGGTACGAGCTGCTATGATTGATGAAGACTCAACAGAGCTAACGATAGACCAACTAACCGAAAAGATAAAGGCGGATGTGCAGCAAGCTATCCAGGAATTGGAATTGAACGATACTAAAAGAAGACTGAAATGCTGGGGCTGCGGTAAAGAAGGACGTTTAGAGCGGCAGTGCCCCAACCAGACAAAAGCAGCGATTATGGTATCAGTCTCTCTCCTACAACAGAGTAACGACAGATTAACGACGCAAGGAGTAATTGCTGGTCGTCGATGCCGGATCATCGTAGATACGGGTGCAAGTAGATCTATCGTGAACAGGAAGCTCATTAGTAGGAAACACATGAGCAGAAGCAGTATCAGTGTTCTTCAAACGGCTACAGGGGAATCATCTCCGATTCTGGGTGAAGTGATTCTAGCATTGGGGCTAGATGAGTATGTGTTTCGACATACGTTTTTGGTGGCTGATATAATGGACGATTGTATCATGGGCCTGGACTTCATGAAGCAGAATGGAGTGAGCGTAAACATTGAAGATAGGTTATTGTGATGTGGAAATATTGAGTTCCCGCTAACGTTGGAGGAAGCAGATTCCAGTGGCAGCAAATCAAATCTACGAGACCAACCAGTTACGTCAGATGCGAATGCTCTTGTAGAAGAGAAACGGATGGACGACATTGGACTGACAACTCAAGATACGGAGTTGTCAGAAAGTAAAAATAACAGGAAAGGAAGCAAATCCAGTGTCGTAGATGCTGAAGGGGTTTTTGAGGAAACGAGTAAGGGCTGCAGGAATGTGAAAAAGGTAGTAGCTATCCGTACATTAAGGATTGGAGGCGATAACATGTTGAGCATCCGAAACGCGCAGCTAAAGGATGAAGATGTTGGACCAATCCTTAAATGGAAGAAAAGGGGTCAGCGTCCAAAATGGAGCGATATTGTAACACGCAGTGACACGACAAAAAGTTATTGGGCTCAGTGGGACTCGTTACAGATAGAAAATGGCGTTCTGAGGAGAAAATGGGATTCTCCTGATGGAAAAGCCAAAATAATGCAGTTGATCATGCCCAAGTCCAAAGTAGATGAGGTACTTGGTGAAGTACATGTGGGAACTTCAGGGGGACATCTGGGAGTCAACAGAACATTAGCGAAGGTGCGAGAACGATTCTATTGGGTACACTGGCGAGCTGATGTCAAAAGCTGGTGCAGGAATTGTGACACCTGCACAAAAATTGTAGGACAGCAAAAGGAAACTGAAACTGCAGTGGGGCAATACGTTGACGCTGAACTGGAGCAAGACACGAGTGAACAGGATAGCACCAGACAAACTCCACCGGAAAGATCATCTGGACAGCATATACGGGTTCCGACAAAGTATTTGAGGAACCTGCAAACAACAAATTAAAAGATAGTGACTGCTCCAACGAGATGAACTCTTTGGACGCGGTATGGCGAAAGCGAAAATCATCAAAAGTGAAAATGAAGGTGATTCATTCAAATCAGTTAGCGAAGAATCGCGGCACAGGTCCAAAAGATTCTGTTCGGGACGAACAGATTTAAGGAGGGGGTAGTGCACTATATTCCAGTTAGAATATTGGGTGATTCATTAAAATCATCAAGTATTCTAAGAAACAAGAAAAAAACACCATACCACAAAACAATGATTAAAACGCATACAGACGATCTTTTCCAGAAAGCTCCAAAATTAAATTGTTTATACGACCAAAACAATGATTCACAATGATTAGAGCTTTCGAGAAGAATTCTTTGTGTGCTGAATACAAGAGCTTTCTAGAAAGGCCAAGAAAAAGCTTTCTAACACGTTTCGATGAAACTTCTGGAACTTAGACCGATAGGTATATAAGGCAAGAACGCCGTCGAAACGACATTCAGTTGAAGTCTAAAGCTTCGTCAGAGATTATACAAGACAGAGATTGGAAACGTGATTATTTTTGTGGAAGCGATTACAACAGCGATTTGTGATCAATTATTAAGATAGCGATTGTGGTGCATTTTTATAAACTGTGATAAATTAATTGTAATAATTAAATTATTGAAAGACAAATATTTTTAAGACTAATTGTAACGCAGAAATAATTATAAATAAACTTTATACACTGAATTCACATAAATAAAAAGTGATATCATTCAAATAACATCGAACCGAAAGAGTAGCACGTCACAATATTTTATATGTTTTTATGTTTTTAAATTAATTTACTGGATGTTTTGTTTTGATTTAAAATTATTTGTTTTTATGGTCTTATTTTACAGCATGCATGTTTTTAGGTTTAATTATAGATTATGTGATTTTTTAAAAAGTGTTAAATTAACTAATATGTTTTTATGCTTTAATAAAAAAAAAAATTGTATGTTCTGTTTTAATTTGAATGATTGTTTTATTTTAACTTTTTTGTTTTTATGTTTTATGTTAAATTTAGGTTTTATTTTAGTTTAACTAATGTATTTTATGCTTCCGCCTGGATTTTTAA
Source organism: Xylophagus ater (assembly GCA_963422695.1). Taxonomy (NCBI): domain Eukaryota; kingdom Metazoa; phylum Arthropoda; class Insecta; order Diptera; family Xylophagidae; genus Xylophagus; species Xylophagus ater. Next base: position 41,387,007 of record OY730480.1, read on the forward strand.
GAACTCGGATTCATATTTTAGCCTTTAATTTTCATTAATATATTTTTTTTATAGCAAACACAAGAAAACAAAAACTAATAACTGATAAGAAAAAACTGATATGATTGAAAATTTTAACAAAACTTTTAGAAACTTAATTAAAATCTACACTAAAGAAAATTCTTTAAAAAAACCCCGTCCAATTCTTTGTTCTATTCACATTCGAATTTACTCATGAATTCTTTCATTATTTTTAAAGTTAAGTAACTTGAAGAAAACGGTCTGATCTTCTCTATTCGAATTCGACTAAAAAAAAACTTAATAAAATTAAACTTTTCAAAAAAAATACTTATATATAAAAAAAACCCATGACAGAAGAAAACCGTCCTAATATTTCAGCTTCTAACATTCGACTTCCCGTTATTTTGTAATTTTTCCCCACCCACAATTCTAAAAAAAAGCCCAGTTCGACCTGTCGACCTTGTGCACAAAAACACCTCTTCCCTTTGGTTTTTTTTTGAAAAAAATTAAAAGAAAATCCTGTTGGAACTTTTAATATTGTCGCCATCTGTTATTTTTATAAAACTCAAAAAAATTAAAAAATAATGCAGTGGCGGCAAAAGCAAATCTCGCGAAAATTTCACATGTTACAACGCAGGTTCTCAAGGAATGTGCAAACGTTCCTTGAGTAACTGAAAAGCATGTGAGTGCATTCCCAAGCAGAAATTTGGTCAGTGTTTTAGTCGAAAATGCGAAACTATGAGGTAATGCGCTGTCTTAAATTTTATGACATTAGTCGAAAGTACGTCGCTTTTGCGTTGAATTTTAGGAAGTGGTGACGAATTCGACTTAAAATCGAAGTAAAAATAGGGAATGTTAGGTTAATTTTATTTTAAAGTTTTAAACCAAAAATAGAAATTTACGTAAATTTTACGTGACTTTTAAATAAAATAGACGCTATGTTTCCTTAAATTCTACCACAGAGTACACTGCGATTCTACCGAATTATTGAAATATAAAAGTATTTGTGAATTTCTTATATTCGTATACACATTTATAAACCTGCATGATAGCCTTTTATATTCATACTATTATTTTATAAGTATTCGTATTTTGTTTTAAAACGTAGATTTATAAAATGGTATTACATTTTTTTTAAAAGAGTTTTATAGGAATATAAATAATACGTTTTTGAAGTCCTTATTATATAAAAAATGTACGCAAAAAAATCGTTCGTGTAGTTTTCCAATATGCTTCCAAAAATACCATTGCCCCTGCGAATAAGAAATTTTAGTGAAATTCTTTTCTTTAAAAATCATTTTGATGATCTGGATACTAATTTTTTAAAGGGAATTGCTGATAAAATGATAGTTTTGTTTTGATTTTCGCATTTTAGGTATTATTTTTTATATAAAAATCTATTTTAAATTACATACAATTTTTTATATAAAATCATTAGCATCAAAAATATGGCGGATTTTCGATTTTCGACCAAAGGGTCAATTTCTCTAAAAAATTTCGTTCTATTGAACGCATTTACTTTCAAGAATGTCAAAATTAGGAAAGTTTTAGACTTCCGAGGAAAAAATACATATATCGACAGCAAAGTAAAATAATACATTTCCTTCAAAGTAATTATGGCTTTTTTTCGAACTCTCGTTTACCTATATTAGCAAAAATGCCTCTATTATACATTTTTAGTAATGTGAGGTGAATTTTATACATATTTTATGTCTTATTTACAGGTTGTTATGGTAGGTACTACCAGAGGGTATTTTAGTTTTGTCACTCCATTTGTAACACATCGAAATAATCGTCGTAGAAAGGTTTCAATGGTATAGTTGTGTAGAGAATTAAAAGTTATATCGTTTTATGCATGTCCGACCGTCCGTCCATATACATAAGATAACTCAAAAACACTTTATCCAATTTTGATGAAATTTACAATGTGCTTATTCCTTAACTTGGTTAGAAGTTATAAAGGAAAAATCAGGGTAATTAGAAAGCTTTGTCGTTTTTTTGTTTATGGTTTTTCAGATTTATTTGGAAAATTAGCAACCCATTTCTACCACAGGGCATCAAAAAATCGGCTATAGGCCGATTTTAAGTTACAATATGTTTTTCATACCTATTTGGGTGGGCTAATAAATGACGATTCCTATAAACTCGCGCTAAAATTCATTATAAATTTTTATTCCGTTTATTACTATTTCTTCATCGTTGAGAAATAACGACAGATATGTATTGGTAGAAAGAATATATATTTTTCTTGGACATATTCGTGTAGTAATTTTGGTATGGTTTAGTTCCTGTATAAAGCTTTGAGCAGAATGACATTTACTAAACATTTACTTAAAGGAAAGAAAACTTATTTCTGACGTTAACGAAATTTGGCAAACTTCCACCTTCAGGTTATTTTAGTATGTAGTTTAAATTTTGGCAAATATAACTTAAAAGGATTCGCAATTTTCTTACAAGTAACATATTATAGTTATTTCTACTTTTAGAGCTACGGTAAATCAAAGTTAATATGCATAATCGAATTTACGAAATATGTCTCACACTTTAGACCTAATAACTGGCTTTATGGAAAATTAAATGACTTAAAAATGATCCTAAAGTTTGGTAGAATATAGGTCGGATCCCATATAATTTAACGTAAATTTATCGATAATTAATGCCCTTTGACTTTCACGTAAAGTTTTACCGAAATATGTCGTAATTTTTACTTCAGAATCAACTTTGATGTTGACATTGCATAACTAGTTAAAATTGAGTACAATTCTACTAACTATTAACCTCTTGATTGCCTTCAATGTTTTCAAACTATGAAGGCAATTTTAAACGAAAAATAACGTAATTACACCAACGAAATTTAACTTAAAATTAAATGTGTTTTTGAAGACAAAAGATAGAGATATACCAGGCATTTTGGACCAAAATAGATCAACCAAATTATAGAATAGGTAAAATTAACTTTAATTCTGCTTGGGTTGGAGGTCAGTGAAGTCTTGAACCAGCCCAACGTGGTACTAGACCACACCCTGAGAAGTTTGTGTTACACCGATTGAGCGAGCCGGGCTTTCTACTGCCGTAAATCTTTGGAATAAAATACCCCTAGGCTTTTGCCTCGAAGATCCTCAACTTCGTATAGCGCGCTTCATACGGCACGTACAATTCGGCACTTCAGGAATTTGCGGGTGAGCTTACCGTTTATGTTTTCCAAAAAGTCGCTACGTCTGAAGTTACTTCGGTAAACCTCTTGACCGGGCACGTAGGTAGTGCATTTAACCCTTTTGTTATAATGTCTTTTGTGTCGTTCATGTGCTTTCTCCAAATTCTTCTTCACTCTTTCCTGAATTAATTTACGGTGGTCACTAGGCGTAAGTACGTCAAAATCGTGATTCGAAACACAGTCAAGTTTACAGAGAAGTTGATATGTGTTTCCCTGTGTCACCATGTGCGTACCGAACACTAGGGAGTACGGATCAGAACCAGTGAATGTATGGACAGTGCTTCTGAAGGCACTGCGTTCCGACGCGTTCGACTGCGGCGAATACACTGCCGTGCGTGTGCGCTTAACGCCGTAAGTTTCCGGAGAGATTTAAAGTCTTTGTAGACGAACTGAGTGCCATTACTGAAACTATAGTTTCCGGTACTCCAAAAAGTTGAAATACACTGTCTTGGACGAAGTTGGAGATATTCGAGGCCGTTGCTTGGCGTAACCGCTTCGAAACGACACATTTTTTTTTCTTTTTTTTTTTAAATTACTTACTTCAAGCGATAGAATTATGTAAGAGTTCCTTTAAATTGATTTTACTAAAACAGAAATCGAAACTACAAGCATTTACATTAACTGCACGTAGCATTCGAGAAATTGGTTCGTTTTTCCCGTAATCCGTTCTGTGGTACATAACTTTAAATAAGTCAACTGAACTTAAGGAACGTACATTTATATTTAACGGCATCCTTTTTAATAGTATAGGAGCATCAATAGCGCCATTGAAAATTTGATGGACAAAAACAATATCAGCCACCTGACGACGCTTTTCTAAGGATTGCAGGTCAATCAGTTTTAACCTATCACAGTACCGGGGTAGTTGGAAAGGGTCATTCCAAGGAAAATCTCTTAATGCAAAATGTATAAATCTAACGTGTACAGACTCGAATCTATTAATTAGACTTTCATAATAGGGAGACCATACTTGACTGGCATATTCCAAAATAGGTCCAACCAAGGTAATGAAGAGTGCTTTAGTTATATGAGGGTCCGAGAATTCCTTAGACCATCTTTTAATAAAGCCTAATGTAGAGTTGGCTCTATGAACGAGTGAGTTTATATGTAGCTTGAAGTTAAGTTCACTGTCACAAATCACTCTCAAAATTTCTAATGTTAGTCAGTCTACGTAGACGCGCATCGCCAATATTATATACACATAGACAATTTTCACGTTTTCTGGAGAATGTGATAACTTCACATTTGTCGCTGTTGAGCGCCAAATTATTTTTACAACACCAGATTACAAAATGATCTAAATCGCTCTGGAGATACAGAGGGTCATTTAAGTAACTTATTTCTTTATAGATCGTCATACCATCCGCAAAGTTAGAAATTTTGGAGTACTTAATTACGAAGGACACATCAATAATTATAAGAACGAACAAAATTGGTCCCAAATGGCTGCCTTGAGGGCCAGCAAATGTTGCAGTATAAAGCTTAAATTTGGAAGAACGGAAAAGTACTTGATAACTCCTTCCCTGGAGATACGATTTAATCCAATTGATAAAACCCGGGAAGCCGAAAACTTGTCGAGGGTCACTAATAAATTTGTGTTTCCGTTTTTCGATCTTGGGTAAGGTCCTTAAAGATCAATATATAAAAACTGAAGAGGCCTATCACCTTCCGTAAGCGAACCCATTGGTGGTCTCAGAATAACATTTGGTGCTTTTGTCTCTTTACAGACCGCGCATTTAGAAATGTAATCGTAGACTTCGGAAGCCCTTAGTATTGTAGCATTGTGGTCATAGACGGTACAAGGTCTTAGCCATACCGCCGTGAGCAGTTTGAGGTGGTTCATGGGCCAACCGGACCAACTCGGTCATCAAACACGATGGAATCCATAGTTTCCCAGTTAGTATCTTCCTGATTGGAATTATTTCCTCGGTTAAAAGTTGTTTTAATGTAAACAAACCCCTCAGATACTTGTGTATCAGGAAGCTTGTGCCCATTTTCATTAACTACCTCAATCAAAGACAGATACTTCTCCCACTTAAATTCTTAGCAGTCTAGATCCACACAAGGTACAGGTTCCGACACTTCCTCGGCAAATGCTCGAGATAGGGTCTCAGGAACCACATTTTCCGTTCCCTTGCGATGTCCTATATTAAAGTCGAAGGCGTGGAGCTTCAAACTCCAACGCGCCAAACGCCCGCTCAGGTCTTTTTGGTCCATGAGTCATTTCAAACTTGCGTGATCTATAATAATTTTGAAGGTTTGTCCTTCCCCGCACGCACGAAACTTCTTTACACTGAGAACAGGAGCATAGCATTCTAATTCCGTAACACTATAATTTTGCTGTGTAGCGCTTACTTTCTGCGACATGCATGCAATTGGTTTTTCGTTACCTTCATGATCACATTGCTAAGATAAGAATTCAGTTTTTTTTGTAGAATTCTTATATCTATATTAAGCTCTTATCATAATTTCTTAAATTCATATTTTTGTTGAGAAAATTAAGTTATGATTACTACTTAATTTCTGCATACTTGCACATATTCCCCTTCCGTGTTGTATTTATTGTAGAATACTGAAGTCCTCCACTGATAGCTTTGACGTTCATGGTGCCGGTATTGGGGGCAGTTCTGTTTGTGCTTCTTTCTTCCACTAAGTACATTTCGTCAGAGTATCAGAATTTCTGTGAATTAGAAATGCAATCAATGCCAAGACGAGTATTAGAATACTGTAGCTGACGGTATATTGATGTATATCATGATGATAATCTGGTTGTTCGGGCAATTTTTCCTTCTTTAACCGTTCAATTTCCTTCATGATATCACTATATTCCTTGGTGTTTTCTCGGAGGTAGAGTTCTGGTTTAGCAATTTGTGGTGGTTGCATGTTGAACTGTTCTTTTAGTATGATAATGAGTTTATCGACTGTGCGTTGATGTAATGTCAAAAAATTTTAGGGATTAGCAGTCCTGCAAGAAAGTTAACTACACTTTAATTGTTACTTATGCCGTCGTTTCGGAAGTATTTCCGTCCTTTTTCAGGGCTTTATTAATGATATTATGCTCGTATGTAGTTCTTGTCACAATTAAAATAATTATAATAAAACATTTAAATAACAGCCACGAATGATACATAAAATTTCATATGAATTTATTTTTTTTCCTTTTATAATAGCCTTAATGATTTTCTTTGTTAAAAATTTTAATTCTTTTAGTAGTTGACTGAGATTTATTGTTGGTATAAATGATGCTTTCAATTGAGTTTGGTATAAATTGTGTCCACTAATCGTCAATGAGGTCTGTTTGATGACACAGTCAGATCTCAACTTAAATAACCCATCCCCCTTTAGGGTTTTGGCGATCACCTTCTTGCCACAAACAATGTTGAAAGTATATTCTTCATTGAGCACATATAGCCAACTATTTGGGTTATGAAGTTGAATCCAAACTCTTGTTGGGTTAGTTTTACGGAGCTATCACCTTGATGATAGTTGTTTCCTGTAGTTAAGGAATTCTATTTCGCAACGACTGACATTTGACTTGACGTTGTAAATAGGATGACCTTGTTTACAAAGATACTCTTCCTCTTCTAAGTGTTCACATTTATCCAGCTCTAGTTGTGACAGAAGGTAAAACCGATCTCGATGCAAACTTACTGATAGAAAGTCCGTGGATGGTTCAATAAATATAAATTCGTTGTTGTGGGGAGTTGGTACAGGTATTAATTTAAATAGCTGATAGAACTCGTTATGAAAAAGTGGTATTCTAATGCTGAATGGAACACGTGATCTCATTACTCTAATGTTTGCTGTCATTAGAATGTACATTCTTAGCACTCCGTCTTTCCCTTTTCCTGGTATTGATTGTGTAGGAGGTAGATTTTCTTTTATTAAGGCTAATTGATTCCGTAATTGTGTTGGTGTAAGCAAAAGGGGATGAATCTTTTCGTGTCGAAGATCTGTTAATACGTTAAGAATGGCATCTTGTGTTCGCTGATAATCCTGAAGTATTATTGTTGTCTGTAACAGAAATGATGTCCATGTTTGTTGATGATAGATATCTGAAGTGGTTGCTTCAACATAATTAGTTAATGCTTCTAATTGATTATCAATAACCTTGAATTTGGATTTGATAGATTCGTCACCACTCTTTAAAATGTTTACTGTTGTTCCGATTACTGAAGTAATCGAAGCAACAATAAATGATTTTTGATTTTTGATTTTTAACTAACTCTAAGAGATATTTTTCGTTGAAACGATTCATTTCAATTTCTCTATCCAAATGGATGGCATATTCGGAGTCTAATATCCCAAAAAGTTTATTAGCTATGGTGCCGATTAAGTCAAGTGGAGACCTTTTTGTTAAAAGATATTCGGTGCTTCCGCCTTGTCTATATATTTTGCCACAGTTTTCTTCCAGATGCACAAGTTGATGTTGAAGTTGAACAAGTATTGCAGTGCAGTAATCCTTCCTAAGTATGGCTATATTGCAGACTCGATCTAGTTCGGCAGTATATTTACTTATTCCCAGCAATTCGAGCCAATACCGTTGAAAGTTATAATATGCCATTATGTTACATTCGTTATTTATTCGTTATTAGTTATTTATTATTATTATTATTATATTATATTATATTATTATTATATTATTTATTCGTTATTTATTTATTGAGCACCATCCCGGTATATACTTTGAGGAACTTGGACAAGTAAATCTTATAAATAACGAATGTAACATACTTGTCCAAGTTCCTCAAAGTATATACCGGAATGGTGCTCAAATGGAGTTACCTCAATAGGTTCTGTTGGTCCGAATGCTAGAACATGTAACAGTAACAAGGCTAATCTCAGTAGAACCGTTGAAGTTCGTATTTTCATTTTCTTTAAGGGTCTTGATTCTGGTGTCTCGGTAGGTTTGTATGCTCAGGTTCATCTCTGAGTATTGAAGCTTCTTTAATTGGTGTTGTTTGTGGAATGAGATTATCGTATCGAGGAACAGGGTGAATTCGGATTTTCTTTGGATTTCTTTGCATATTTGCTATTCTCGCTCTTTTTAAGTCACCGTTGATCAATCTGCTATAATCTGTTAAGTTTTCATTTTCACCCTTATTGGTGAGTGGCTAAGCCTTCGCTTGCCGACCTTTATTGACAAATATAGTTGCTGCATTGGGCTTATTATTTTCTGGTATGTCTCCAATTTGATGGTTGATCAACGGTAGATAGAGGAATAGTTTTAGTTATTGGACGTTTCAGTGTTTTGCTTTTCGCTTTTATAGATGCTACTCTGATCAGTCCATCGTGACCTTGATGTATGTCCCTAATTTTACCCAAGCCCCATCTTGTCGGCGGTAGTAGTTCTACTTTAATGAGAACTATTAAAGGAAAACCAGACTTCTCTACTGCGGCCTTTCTTACCAGGCTCAGATAGTAGGCGTCGATCAGACCTCGGTAGACTTTTTAAAAACCAATGACGCAAAACTGTTCTATCTAGTTGGGGTAGTTCACTTCCTTACTACGGATGCAGTAAGTGAACTACGGCATAGGAAGATGAAGCTTACAGCAAAACTTGCTAACCCAACAGGGGCGAAGTCGGCTTCAACGGATGATACTGTCAATTCGAAAAGCACTCACATCCCTAAACCATTTCTCCTATAGGGATCAAGAACAAATTCAGTTGGGGACAGTAATAATTGCACTCCTGAGCAACAAAAAATTGGGAGCTACCACATAGAAGCCAACAACGTCGACGATGCGCCGACAGTTTTCGAGAGCGGAGGCCCAAACAAGCGCTCGATGAACAAAGCGTATCCGATGGCAGCCGATTTCTGCTCTACAAAGAACAATCTTCAGTGTTCGGGCCCCTCTGCAACATACGCTGGAGAGAGGAATTACGGGCTCCCCGGCAATGATCACCACAAATAACAAGTCTTATCAAAGACGTTCCCTATTTTATGTCTAATAGTCAATCAATAAATAGAACACCGTTCAAATTAATTCAAGTTAACTTGCAACATGGAAAAGCTGCCACGGCTGTATCTCCATGAAAAAAGCACACATTGCACTAATTCTAGAACCGTACGTGTACAAACTCCGGGTGAGAGGTCTGTCAACTGTTCCAGGTAACATCTTGGTTGGTACACTTGAAAACAAACCCAGAACTTGAATATGGGCGGACAAAACCATTCACGTAACGCTCATACCACAATTAAGCGGAAGTGACGTGGTAGCTGCAGTTGCAAATTTAAGTACAAATGGGAAAAACTTTAAGTTGATTCTTTCCATATGACTCAGCTTCTATGCCTCCGAGAAGAGAACTCGAAAAGGCTGTGGAGTATATCAGAACCCAAAATATCCCTATCATCATAGCGTGCGACTCGAAAGCACACAACATTGTTTGGGGCAGCACTAATACAAATAACAATGACAGGTCACTACTGGAATTTATCCAGTCAGCAAACCTAGAAATATTAAATAAAGGCCATGAACCAACTTTCGTAAACAGAGCAAGAAGGAAACAATTGATATCACACTTAACTCTTCCAGCCTATTCGACAAAGTTAAAAATTGGCAGGTATCGTCCCTTATAAACTCCTCCGACCACAGAGCTTTTACTTATCCTTTAGTAAAAAGCAGTCGGTGCCATACAGAAACCCAAGAAATACAAATTGCGAGTCGTACTTAGTAGGGCTTCATAATAGAATCGATCCTTGGGAAAACGGCATCCTAACGGTAGGGGATCTCGAATGCAAGGCTACAAAACTGGAATATGCCGTTTCTGACTCTTTTCGTAGTGCATGTCTGCTAATTACCAGAAAAGCTAACTTTAAGGTTCCATGGTGGAATTCTGGTCTATCTAGACTCAGGCGTGGCGTACGCAAGCAATTCAATAAAGCTAAGCAAAAAAAACAATCAAGCTGAATGGGCACGCTTCAGTGAACTTCAGATGGACTACAAAAAAGAAATCAGAAGAGTGAAGAGAGAAGAGTGGAAATGAATTTGCGGTGAAATTCAAGGAGTTCCTAGCGCCGCAAGGCTCCACAAAGCCCTGAGCAAGGAGTCACTCAATCTCCCTGGCATCTTCCAATTAGACTCTGGTAGCTATACAAGTAATGAGGAAGAGTCAGCAATGCACCTACTAGCTACCGACTTCCCCGGATGCCGAAGGGGAAATTTACTGAAGCTGCACTTCATCAGCTAACTCATAAAATTGAGAAAGCTCTACAATTTAAAGAGTCTGCACTAGCGGCCTTCATTGACATTGAAGGAGCTTCGATAACACCTCCTTTGCAGCTATAGAAGCCTCTCTAACATCAAACGATGTAAACTGTACTCTAACAGACTGGGTGGGCAATATGCTTAAAGGCAGGTTGATTTTCACCAAAATTGGTCAATGCGAAGTTAGTATATCCGTCGTCAAAGGGTGTCCACAAGGTGGGGTTCTTTCTCCACTTCTATGGTGTTTTGTCGTAGATGATCTTTTATCTCTTCTTAACGATAATGGTTTCTACACAATTGGATATGTAGACGATCTCGCAATTCTTATAACTGGCAAACACTTGAGTCCACTGGGAGACCTGCTAGACAGAGCCCTTTGTATTACTGTAAGCTGGTGCAATGGCAAGGGCCTGAAAATCAATCCAAAGAAGACGACGTCAGTGCTATTCATTAACAAACGCAAAACGGAGGGTTTAGTTATGCCCTCAATCAGTGGACAACATTTATTGCTAAGCAAGGAGGTTAAATTCCTTGGTATTATTTTAGACAGTAAAATCAACTGGAAAAGTCACCTAGACAACAAAATCAATAAAGCATTTTCACGGACTTGGGGACTATCTCCCCGTATATTACATTGGCTGTACACCGCGGTCATTAGACCAATGTTCTGTTATGGCGCTACTGTCTGGTGGAAAAAGAACTGATCTTGCATCAGTCAAGCAACAACTTACTAAACTGCAAAGGATCGCCTGTGTTACTATTACAGGGGCTATGCGGACTAGCCCTATGGCTGCTCTTGAAGCACTGCTGGATCTGCTTCCACTAGATCTATTTATTAAAAAAAAAGCAGAGTTAGGCAATCTTAGGCTACATATGACCAAATATTATGTGGCCGGAAATCAAACCTCTGGTCACGCAAAAATCTGGACTGATGTAAAATCTGCTTGTCCGAAAATTGAAATGCCCTACGACTATTTGGTACCTACGCCTAATTTTTGCAAGGATTATTCTATCGCCTTCCCTACTCGTCAAGACTGGACAGGGGATAGCATATCCCTACCTCCCAATGGAAAATACTGGTATACAGATGGCTCACTGCGTGATGACCCAGCTGGTGAAGGTTTTTGCTTAGTGGATCAGGCCGGAAATGTCACCAAACCAGCCAAAATATCTCTTGGTAAACATGTGACTATTTTCCAGGCAGAGATTGTAGCAATTATTTCTTGTGTACTACAACTAATAATCCACAAAACAAATGATCAGGACATAACCATTTGCTCCGACAGCCAGGCTGCCCTCGAGGCGTTACATTCAAACCTCACAAAATCTAAATTGATACTAGAATGCATTTCATATCTTAATGATAACCCAACAGGGTTAACCTTCCTTGGGTTTCCGGGCACTGTGAAGTAAGTGGAAATGAAGCTGCGGACGCTCTAGCAAAACAAGGCTCAGACTGTCCTCTTGTTGGTCCCGAGCCATTTCTACCATTATCCGTGGCTACTGCTAGGAAGCTCATCGCCGATAGAACACGAGTAAAGTAGATCGGAATGTGGAATCAAGACAATACCTGTCGCCAGGCGAAAATACTCGGCTGCCATTCCAGCAAAAAGAGATCAAAAGAACTGCTAGCTCTCAGTAAAGCAAAAATTCAGCCTGTTGTAAGTGTCGTAACTGGACACTGCCGACTTAATTATCACTTAGTTTCCATGACCCTGATAGATGACTCTTCCCGCGATTCCTGCGATACAGAGGAAGAGACAGCGGAACACTTTCTGTGTCATTGTCCAGTTTTCAAAACCGCAGACTCAAAATTTTCGGCGACCGGTTTATCGAACCAAATGCCATCAATGAGATCTACGCCAGTCGGATATCCAGCTTCATTGTAGGCTCCAGGAGGCTGGCCAATCCCACAATCTAAGGACTCATTCTAGAGCAGCGGTTCCCAGACTTTTTCCAACACGACCCACTTTTTTTAAAAGTATTTTTTGCGACCCAAAAAAAATTAATATTTGTGCATTTAAAAAAAAGTATTATTGCTGCTTTATTAAAAATAATACATTTGATTCAGTAATAAAAAAAAATAACGAAGCAGAAAAAAACATAAATTTAAAATAAAATTAACAAAATTAATTTACAAAATTAACTTAAATATAATCAGGTTATAACTAGTTGCACAACAATTCAAAACGAGACTCAATTTTTGTCAGCACTGGTCGAAGTTTTAATTCAATATTTTCGATTCTATTTCTATACTTATTTTTAATATATATTAAGATCTGTTTTGCAAAAATTTAAACCTGACTTGCCGTTTGTTCTTTATTTATGCACGATTTATACCAAATCTATGTGTGTGTTGGTGTAGCCTGTAGCGTACTCAGAATTCCGTGTATAAATCGTTTTACAATTTCCAAGTTGGAATTAATGCATATTAGAAGGTAATTTGAAAATATAATTTGAGATGATTATAAATATTTCAAGTTATAATTTTAGAAAATTTTCGCGACGGTATTTTAAAAGCGGACCACCAGATCGGAACAGCTGTTCTAGAGTGTGCACAATGGACCCAATTCGTGGTCTAAGTACCGGGAGCGCCAATAGGCATTACTCTAAACATTATCTATCTATCTTAATGAAAACTATGTCCCCGATTTTAATATTATCAGTTTTCTGCGTCCACTTTGGTCGCTGTTGTAGTCGTGTTAAATATTCCATTGACCATTTTTTCCAAAAGTCTTGTTGTAACCGATCCAACAGCTGCCATCTTGCTAAGCTGTGCATATTGTGGCCTTTGAAGACATACGAATACAGCTATATATCCTTTGTATGATTTATTCTATTTGTGTATAACGATAATTCTGGTACTATCCACCAGTCTTCACACTTTATTAATTGCTTTGGATTAATTCCTCGTGATGCCACGTCTACGGGGTTTTCCTTTGATTTGACATGATGCCACTGGTTTGCATTTACGATTGAGTATACTTCAGCCACTCTGTTAGCAATGAAGGTTTTCCACTTGCTGGGGTGATTTTTTAGCCACGCTAAAACAACTGTTGAATCTGTCCATGCATAAACAGTTGCTTTATTCCACTCCATAGCAGATTTTACCTTTTCCACAAGTTTGGCTAATAATACGGCTGCCCATAATTCTAAACGGGGCAGTGAAAGTCTCTCACTTACTGGCGCTACCCTTGATTTGGGCGCTAAGAGATGTGTAATGATCTTGCCACTATCGTTAATTGTTCGTATGTAAACAGCTGCTTCATATTGTGACGTGCTACCTGTTCGGTTCGATGTTATTAGAATGATAACACTCTTTATTTATGTGAATTTAGTGTATAAAGTTTATTTATAATTATTTCTGCGTTAGAATTAGTCTTAAAAATATTTGTGTCTCAATAATTTAATTATTAGAATAAATTTATCACAGTTTATAAAAATACACAATCACTATTTTAATAATTGATCACAAATCGCCCTTTTAATCGCTTTCCACAGATTAATCACGTTTCCAATCTCTGTTTTGTATAATCTCTGACGAAGCTTTAGACTTCAACTGATGTTGTTTCGAGGGCGTTTTTCCTCTATATACCTATCGGTCTAAGTTCCGGAAGTTTCATCGAAACGTATCGAAATTATTTAATTGAGAAGCTTCTCCATTTCTTCATCGAAATGTGAACCCGTATATGCTGTCCAGATGATCTTTCCGGTGGAGTTTGTCTGGTGCTATCCTGTTCACTCGTGGCTTGCTTGAGTTCAGCGTCAACATATTGCCCCACTGCAGTTTCAGTTTCCTTTTTATGTCCTACAATTTTTGTGCAGGTGTCACAATTCCTGCACCAGTTTTTGACATCAGCTCGGTAGTGTACCCAATAGAATCCTTCTCGCACCTTCGCTAATGTTCTGTTGACTCCCAAATGTCCCCCTGAAGCTCCAGCATGTACTTCACCAAGTACCTCGTGTACTTTGGACTTAGGCACGATCAACTGCATTAGTGTGGCTTTTCCATCAGGAGAATCCCATTTTCTCCTCAGAACGCCATTTTCTATCTGTAACGAGTCCCACTGAGCCCAATAACTTTTTGTCGTATCACTGCGTATTACAATATCGCTCCATTTTGGACACTGACCCCTTTTCTTCCATTTAAGGATTGGTCCAACATCTTCATCCTTTAGCTGCTTGTTTCGGATGCTCGACATGTCATCGCCTTCAATCCTTAATGTACGGATAGCTACTACCTTTTTCACATTCCTGCAGTCCTTACTCGTTTCCTCAAAAACCCCTTCAGCATCTACGACACTGGATTTGCTTCTTTTCCTTTTATTTTTACTTTTTGACAACTCCGTTGAGTTGTCAGTCCAATGTCGTCCATCAGTTTCACTTCTACAACAGCCTTCGCATTTGACGTAACTTGTTGGTCTCGTAGATTTAATTTGCTGCCACGGGAAACTGCTTCCTCCAACGTTAGCGGGAACTCAATATTTCCACATCGCAATAACCTATCTTCAATGCTTACATTCACTCCATTCTGCTTCATGAAGTCCAGGCCCATGATACAATCGTCCATTATATCAGCCACCAAAAACGTATGTCGAAACACATACTCATCTAGCCCCAATGCTAGAATCACTTCACCCAGAATCGGAGATGATTCCCCTGTAGCCGTTTGAAGAACACTGTTACTGCTTCTGCTCATGTGTTTCCTACTAATGAGCTTCCTGTTCACGATAGATCTACTTGCACCCGTATCTACGATGATCCGGCATCGACGACCAGCAATTACTCCTTGCGTCGTTAATCTGTCGTTACTCTGTTGTAGGAGAGAGACTGATACCATAATCGCTGCTTTTGTCTGGTTGGGGCACTGCCGCTCTAAATGTCCTTGTTTACCGTAGCCCCAGCATTTCAGTTTTCTTTTAGAATCGTTCAATTCGAATTCCTGGATAGCTTGCTGCACATCCGCCTTTATCTTTTCGGTTAGTCGGTCTATCGTTAGCTCTGTTGAATCTTCATCAATCATAGCAGCTCGTACCATTGGAACCGCCCTTGTTGCTCTCTTTGCAGCTTCCAATGTCAACACTACAGCCAACACATCGTGCAACATGCGTTTTCCACTAATCCGGACCTTGAACTGAATGTCTGCATCCCGAATGGCATTAGTGAATCTTTCTACAGCCAAGTCATTCTGCAGCTCCAGGGGATAATCGGGGTATGACAAGTATACCAACCGCTCAACATCTGCTGACAACTCCTGAAGTGTCTCTCCAGATTCTTGCATTCTGTTGACGAGCTCCATTCGGTATACGTCCTTCATGTGGTTATCCCCATATCGAATGTCCAATTGTGTTACAATGTAATTGTAATTTTTCTCATTTTCTGGTGAGATTGTCCGCAATAAATCGGCTGCGTTAGCCCGTAGAGCCAGAATTAATTCTGTGGCTTTTTCTACATTGGACCAGCAGTTCGCACCAGCAGCCGCTTCAAACTGTCGTTTGTATACTGGCCATGAAGTTTTGCCGTCAAATATTGGTGGCTTCATCCTTTTACCTGATGACTCAATATTTGGTTTATTTTCTTTGATGTCAGCCATTTTTGCTTCTATTTCTGCCACTTTTTGTTCAAATTTCTGGTCCAATTTTTGTTCTACGTTGCTTACTTCCGCGCGAACTGTTGTAACTTCTGTAGTTATTTTGTCTTCCAATATCTGCTCAACTTTGCTTAATTCCGCACGAACCGTAGAGACTTCTGTACTAATTTTATTTTCAAGGTTCGCAACACTGGATTCCACCTGATTTTTTAATTCACCCATGCTGGATTCCATTTTGCTCTGCATATCAGATATGTTTGCAATCTTATTTTCGAGACTTGCTGTATTGGATTGCATCTCACTTTGCAGACTAGAAGCAGTTGATTTTAATTCGCCTTGTAAACTAGAAGCAGTTGATTTTAATTCGCCTTGTAAACTAGAAACAGTTTAATCCATTTTGGTTTGATGACTAGAAGCATTTGTTTTCATTTCGCCTTGCAAAGAATCCATTTTATTCATCAGCAGGGTCATAAATTTCTCGAACTTATCACTTTCCGCTGATTTTGCACCCTCTTCACTGAAATCGAACTTGTCATTGTCCTCGTTCGTGTTTTCTTCTTGGTTTCCCTCTTTCAGAATTTCATTAAAGTCGAATGTGCTACTGTCTAGTTCTCTTTCTACACATTCAGCGATTACTCTTTTCTTCTTTTCTGTTTTAGTTCCCTTGGAAGATAAATTCCAGACACCCAGAACTGTCGATAGTTCTGATGTACTCAAGCTGTCTAATAATTTACTTTCCATTGTTCAAATATTTTTAATTGTTCACGAAATTCTTATGTTCTATAGAAACTTCTCGCACAGTATCTAAATACCACGAAATTTCCCAGTATAATCTTAATTTCTACGAAATTTCTCGTACAATCGAAATTTTCACACGATACATGACGTATAACAACTCATACAAAATTTCTTGTACGCCCCTGAAATTTCTCACACAGTCGAAATTATTATACACTCAAATTTCTTAATAACGAACTTCTTTGAAATTTTTCCCGCAGAAGTTTCTAGTTTAATTTCGAATTTTCTTGCAGAAATTGTCTTTCCCGGACTGATTCACAATAAATAATTTCACTTCTGACACCAATGTGACGTGCTACCTGTTCGGTTCGATGTTATTAGAATGATAACACTTTTTATTTATGTGAATTTAGTGTATAAAGTTTTCTTTATAATTATTTCTGCGTTAGAATTAGTCTTAAAAATATTTGTCTCTCAATAATTAAATTATTAGAATTAATTTATCACAGTTTATAAAAATACACAATCACTACTTTAATAATTGATCACAAATCGCCCTTGTAATCGCTTTCCACAGATTAATCACGTTTCCAATCTCTGTTTTGTATAATCTCTGACGAAGCTTTAGACTTCAACTGATGTTGTTTCGACGGCGTTTTTCTCTTATATACCTATCGGTCTAAGTTCCAGAAGTTTCATCGAAACGTGTCGAAATTATTTAATTGAGAAGCTTCTCCATTTCTTCATCGAAATCTGTTAGAAAGCTTTTTCTTGGCGTTTCTAGAAAGCTCTTGTATTGTGGCAATGTTTTATTGTTATTGTTTCATAAAATACTTGATGATTTTACGAATCACCAAGTATTCTAACTGAAATATAGTGCAATTTGCTTTCTCTGATGCGTCGCAAAACCCATGCAGCTCACACACTTCGTTGCTCTTTTCATATTCTATCCATCGGGGTATTCTTATGTTTTCTAAGTCTGGTAGTTCTGTTTTGAATGTGAGCCAATTTTCGACGCCTCTGATAAAAGACTTCGTTTAGTTGGTGCAGTGTTATCGATCGGTAAATTTACTTTAAATTGGAATTGGTCATTACCAGGGTGCCAATTAACTCCTATTGCCTTGACTGATTCTGAATTTTCTTCATTTATTCCAAATAGACGCATTTCTGTTGATTCCTTTGGCACCTGTTCTAATATGTCCTTTCAATGAGTTGACCATTTTTTAGTTTAAACCCGCCTCTCGATAAAAGATTTATAAGTTGTTGTTGAGTTTCTATAGCCTCTTCAAGTGTATTATTTCCTGACATGGGGTCATCAACATAAAAATATTTTAACACAATCTCTGATGCGCTAGGATAACTGTTGCACTCGTCCCTTGCCAGTTGTTATAACGTCTTTACTGCTGGATATGGTGCTGATCGTGTATCATACGTCACTGTTGTTAACTGCCATTCCTTTATAGATTCTTCTTCGGAATTTCACCATAAAATTGCATGCAATAGTTGACCTTTGTCATTTATTTGGTTCTGCCGATACATTTTCTCAATATCTGCCTTGTATGCATACTTGTGCTTCCTCAAACATAAAAGTATGGTAAAAAGCTCCTGCTGAAGGGTCGGACCTGTTAGTAGCTTGTCATTCAAACTAATTCCTGTTATGGTTTTTTCGGATACATCAAACACTACACGTAATTTGGTAGTTGTGCTATCAGGTTTGCTTACCGCATGGTGTGGTAGATAAAATACTTCTTGATCAATGCTTTGCTTAGTTTTTGTTTGTATCATATATTCATGAAGGCCTTATATTCTTTTTCCAAGTGCTTGTTTATTTTGAATTTGCGTTCCATATGTTAAAGCCTCGCTATCGCTTTTCCTTTTGAATCACCTAACAATCCATGTTTGTGTTTGTCATTGAACGGTAAGCTAACAGTATATTTACAATTTTCTGATCTTTTAACGTTCTGCCTGTATAATTGTTAAAAATTTTTCTGTCGGAAGATTTTCAATTTCCCAAAATCTTCTTAAATTTTCATCAATTTCTGTATATGTTATGCAGCATTTAACATTTTCTGGCGTATTATTTCCGTTGATATTACCAGAGATTATCCATGCAAGTCGTGTTTGCTGTGATGCATGTGTGCCCGATGGGCCCTTTATTACACCTGGCATAGGTATTTCCATAAAAATGTCAGCTCCCAATATTACATTAGTGATATCTGGTTCATTGTAAGTTGGATCTACTAGTGTAAGGTTTTCAAGATGTTTCCAAACTAATTTTTCATTTTGTAGAAGAAATCAGTTTTGTTGGTCTTTTTAATACTAATGCTGTTGTTGTAACCTTATATGTAGTTGAAAATGTAGGTTGTATGCTGAGTAATATATTTTTTCTAGCTATTACTGTCTCATTATTTCCTACGCCTGAAATGTTGACATATGTTTTTGATTTACTCAGGTTAAGTAATTGAACAGCATTTTCCGTTATAAAGGTAGCCTGTCAACCAATGCTCGTAATATATGGTGTTTTCCATTTGGTGATTTTACACTTATTTGAGCTGTTGCCAATAATACATCATTTAACTCACATTCATTTGCAATATATGCTTGGGTTTGCCAGTCTGGTTGAACGACATTTTCTTTATTATAGGTTGTACCTTTTGTGTTTGTTTCATGGTTCACAGCTGCGAGGGTGCAAGTAGTGCTTGTTTCTGCTGGCTCTGTGTGAAGTAGAGTGTTATGGTTTTTCCTACAAACTTTGCATGTTTTTATGCTTTTACATTCTGCATTGAAATGATTAGCTTGTAAGCTGTTGGTACATAGTTTTTCCCTTCTAAATACATTTTGTCTTTCGTTAATACTAATGCTGGAAAACTTGGTGCATGTATATATACTATGAGTATCTTCCGTTTTGCAAATTGGGCATCTTTTTGTTGATTTGGCTTTGTTGGTGCCCTCTGTTCTTTCATTTTTGTCACAGTTAGCGACATTACCTTGTCTGTTGGATTTGGCTGCATTACTCTCTTTCTTACCTTTGTCACCTAATACTTCTAGCGATTGGAATCTGTGCTCTAAGAATGCAAAAAATTCACCAATTGACTACATTTCCCTTGGATTTTGTATTCTACGTTCATAATATTTGTGGCTATCCTTGTCTAGCTTTTGTGTGAAAATATGGACAATGATGGGATCCCAGTCCTTTGCTTGAACATTCATATTGTTGATAGCTAACAGTCATTCCTTCGAAGTGTCATGGAGCTTCTTTAAGCCAGCTGCTGTTTCTTGTTGTAGTGCTGCTTGTGACAATATTTTTTGTATTTGGGTGGATACTAGTATTTTTATTGTATCGGTTATTTAGAATCTCCCATGCTGTGTCATAATTTGTATCAGTTATTTGCAAGTGTTACAGTAATTTACTGGTGTTTCCGCCTAAAATCGTCTTTTGAGCTTTACCTAAACCATTATTTTGATGAATCAGTTGAATAAATAGTTCTTGAAACGACTTGCAGGTGTAGTAATCCCCATTATATTTAGGAATTTGCAGAGCTGGTAATTTAATTTTTTGTGTCTCTGGATTCATTGTCTGTTGACCTCTAGCAATCTGTTGCTCTGGGTGGTATAAGTCCCATTTTGAAGTAAGAGCAATCATTGTTTCTTGATACTTGTCTTCAACTTCTTCGTAACAGTTCGTAGTAACGTATTCCTCTAGCTCTTCTTTGTTATAACGCGTCAATATTTCTAGTTGGTTTGTTGCTATTGTACTCCAATAGTTCGTTAATGTTTGCATATTTTGTTGATAATATGCTTTAGATGATATTTATCTTCTTCACTTGCGATATTATTTATTATTCGCGTAATAAACTTAATCGCCGCCAGTTGTTTTTTTATATCCAACGCTTTTTACCTCGTCGTCGATGTTTTGGTTAGTTGATGTTGACGCTGCTGGATCTAAGGTTTGCCATGTTACCTTCCTGGTCTAGTTCCCGTAATTTCTCTTCTAGAATTATTTTTGCTTCTTGGTATACCTTCCGTATTTTATCATGAAACATTGATATTGTTTGCAAGTAGACATGTTGTGGTTTAGTCATTTCAAATGCCTTTATTTTTTTATATTGTGCTTGAAATAATTCCCAAAGTACTTCTACATTCGTCATTCGTTTTTCTAGGTACACTTTGGTTTTTCGGTCAGATAAATCTTTTTTGTAATTAATTAATATTTTCGGAATGTTCTCCCCAATACCTTTTTGTTTTCCTGGAAGCTCTTCTATATTGGCCATCGTTAGAACTTTAAGTAGTTTTTGGGTTGTTACTGCTGTTGCTGTTTGGAAACACTACGATGGATTTGCTGCCTGAAACTTTTGATAGCTTGTGCTGCTGCTATTTATTTGCTGCCTAGACTCCTGCCGTAGATTTTTCCTCAATTTCTTAATAGCTGGAACTGCTGCTATGGAGTTGCTGCAAAAAACTTTTGATAAGTTGTACTGCTGCTATAGTTGCTGCTCAGACTGCTTCTGTAGATTTTCCTCAGTTGTTTTTATAGCTGTGATTGCCGCTATAACTCTTGAAGATTTTCTCTGCTTATTCAAAGTTGCTCGAAGGACCATGTTCACTAGCGAAACGATTAGTTTTGAAAGATAACTAACTTTACTCCATAAAATATTTCAAATTTATACAAAAATTATGCGGATATTGCATTTTATAAAATACATAATTAAATATTTTTGCAAGGAATTTATTGAAGAATATTTCAGGTGTTTTTAGAATTATTTTGAGGTTTTCGATTACACCTAATTCTGTTTTTACACGGTCTTTTTTTACACGGTTTTGATTTAACACG
The DNA here is from genome assembly GCA_963422695.1 of Xylophagus ater. Lineage (NCBI taxonomy): Eukaryota > Metazoa > Arthropoda > Insecta > Diptera > Xylophagidae > Xylophagus > Xylophagus ater. The sequence goes on from OY730480.1 coordinate 41,408,589, forward strand.
GTCTAGAAAAAAAAATTGATTCCGTTTTTACACGATTTCATTCGATTTAGCACGATTAAAGCAAGCTAACATATTTGATTGAAATTTTAAAGAAAAATTTTGATTAAAATTCATATCGTCTTATGGCAAAAATATTTGAAATATTCGTAAGGACATTTTATTACATTACCGTAATGGATTTTTGTTCTAAGAAGTTTTTGAAAATAAACGGAAGTAATGTTCATTAATTATGGTTTTTAGATAAATCACACCATCTTCTTATTTAATAATAGTTAAATTTACAAAAGATTATTTAGAATAAATAAAAAGAAATGAAATGGAAAATTATAATTTAACAAAGAAAATATATTTTATTCATGAAACAAAACCAAAAAACCAAAAAAACCCCAAAAAACGATAATTCATATTTTCAAGGTTTATGCACTGTATTATAAGCATGATCATGTTGTCAACTTGCAACAGCAACAACAAAATTAGAAATAGAAATGAAGTGGCTGTTTTTCTAAAATTCTAGACTTGAATTGCCTTTTATTTTTAAGAAATAAACTGTGCATTAATGCACATACAAATTTAATTTGGCTAAAAACTCTCATAATAGTTTTTTTGTATGAACCATTTACTTTAACTATTTTTTACAGGGTTGTATGATATGGAACTAATCACCCTTTTTATGCCCTTTGGTAGGTACTACCAGAAGGTATATTAGTTTTGTCACTAAGTGTGTAACGCATAGAAATAATCATCGCAGAAATATTTCAAGGGTATGGTTGTGCGGGGAATCAAAAGTTATATCGATTTATGCATGTCCGTCCGTCCGTCCGTCTGTGGACAAGATAACTCAAAAACGCGTTATCCGATTTTGTTGAAATTTAGAATGTAAGTTGCTTATTCCTTAACTTGGTTTGGTATTGCATTTCAGCAAAATCGACCGAAGGGGAGGGAAGTTATTAAGGAAAAACCACGGTGATCAGAAAGTTTTGTCGTTTTTTTATATAGTTTTTCGGATTTAACTGGAAAATTTGTGAATCAATGTTGTTTAATTATATTGGTTGACTACATAAATGGACGATACAAAGTTAAATTTCAGCAAAATCGGTCCAAAGACAGTGGAGAAAGAAATAATCCTAAGAGAAAATTAGTTTGTCCATAAAGTTTTTTTGATGTACTTTAAAAACTAATATACTGATTTAAAAAAAATTTGCGGATTGGATTTATCCTATTAGGGCCTAGGTTACTTGCGAATTATAGGAAAGTTTGAAATGAGAAAACAAAGTTATGAAGAAAAAACCTTGAAATTCTGTTATATTTGATTGTTTTTCTGTCCCATTTCTACCATAGGGCATCAAAATATCAGCTTTAGGCCGATTTTAAGTTACTATATGTTTTCTATGTACCTCATGTCTTCTTCTACATGGTTTTTTCTTGAACGTATCTACCGCGTAAAAACAGAATTAGGTGTAATTTAAAATAATATCATTTGACAAAGTAAATTTGCTTAATATTGGATTACTGGAATTTATAATATTTATGAAAAAGTACAATTTTGGTACCATGGCATTTTTATATGGGAACAAAATGTGTCTATTAATGTGCGTTTTTGTGGAAAAAATATATTATAAAAATAATAGCGAAATATGATTAAAAGAATTCAGTTTTTTTGTAGAATTCTTATATCCATATTAAGCTCTTGTCATAATTTCTTAAATTCACATTTTTGATGAGAAAATTAAGTTATGATAACGACTTAATTTGTGCATGCTTACGCAACAATTGATAATGGTACTTTTATTACGCATTTTGTTGTTTGGGTAAGTTATTGGCAGTTGTTTTCCGCTGGGTTAGTGGGGCAAGAATTATTGCATCCCCAGTTTTTTTTTGCATAACAGTTTTTTATTTCATGACCTGTTTGTAAGCAGAAATTACATAAAATTTCTGCTTCTTCGTGTTCTCTATTTTTATTCGTTTCGTTAGATATCATGTTTACTTGTGGTGCAAAACCGCGCTGGGGTCGAGATTTGCAATTACTGAGTGTATGCCCATTTTCATGGCATTGGTCGCAGTAAGGCGTGTTCATACGTGTTCTGCATTCTTTGTAGGTGTGGCCGATTCCATTACAGAATCAACATTGCGATCGTTCGTTCGCTGAATTATTATATTGATTAAAGTTACTTTGATTGTAATTTCTATTTGCGTTAAAATTACTTTGATTATTCCCGTTATTATTATTGTTATAATTTCTATTATTTTGATTATTTCTATTATTATGGTTGTGATTTATATTTGCATTAAAATAAGTTTGACTATTTGGATTATTGTTGTTGTAATTTCTATTTGCGTTGCAATTATTTTGACTATTTCCTTTATTATTATTCTTATAATTTCTATTAAAATTATTTTAATTGCCTCCATTATTATTGTTGTAATTCCTATTTGCGTTAAAATTATTTTGATTATTTCCGTTGTAATTTCTGTTATTAAAATTGTTATTTCTACTATTTTTACTGTTATGTCTATTAAAATTGTTCCGATTAGTGTTCTAATTTCTGTAATCATTGCTCCCGTTATTGTTATTATTATTATTGCAATTGTTATTATTAGTATTATTCCCGTTATTATTATTATTAATATTATTATTATTATCATTATTATTATTTATGAAATAATTTTTATTGTTCCCGTTGCTTAGTGCGTTATTAAAATATTTAGTGTAATTATTGTTGTTTTCAAGATTTTGTCCGGAATTATTATTATAAAGATATTCATTCGGGAAGGAGTTAGTTCTCGTTGAAAAGTTTGTGTGCATGTTTCTCTGTAGACTAGGTGTGAAAGGTGTAAAAGAGGAAGGGGGTTCTTACAATTAATGATGTGTCCTCCGTAATTAAGTACTCTAAAATTTCTAACTTTGCGAATGATATGACCATCTATAAAGAAATAAGTAACTTAAATGACCCCCTGTATCTCCAGAGCGATTCAGATAATTTTGCAATCTGCTGTTGTAAAAATAATTTGGCGCTCATCAGCAACAAATGTGAGGTTATCACATTCTCCAGAAAACGTGAAAATTGTCCATGTATATTTAATATTGGCAATGTGCCTCTACGTAGAGTGACTAGCATTAGAAATTTGGGAGTGGTTTGTGACAGTGAACTTAACTTTAAGCTATATATTGAATCACTCGTTCATAGAGCTAACTCTATTTTAGGCTTTATTAAAAGATGGTCTAAGGAGTTCTCGGATCCTCATATAACTGGAGCACTCTTCATTACCTTGGTTAGACCTATTTTGGAATATGCCAGTCAAGTATGGTCTCCCTACCATAAAAGTTTAGTTAATAGATTGGGGTCTGTACAACGTCGATTCATACGTTTTGCATTATGACATCTTCCTTGGAATGACCCTTTCCAACTACCACCGTACTTTGATAGGTTAAAACTGATTGACCTGCAATCCTTAGAAAACGTCGTCAGGTTGCTGATATTATTTTTGTCCATCAAATTTTCAATGACGCTATTGATGCTCCTATACTATTAGAAAGGATGCCGCTTAATATAAATGTACGTTCCTTAAGATCAGGTCGCTCATTTAAAGTTATGTACCACAGAACGGATTACGGGAAAAACGAACCAATTTCCCGAATGCTACATGCAGTTAATATAAAGGCTTGTAGTTTCGATTTCTGCCTTAGCAAAATCAATTTAGAGAAAATCTTATATAATTCTAACGCTTGAAGTAAGCAATTAAAAAAAAAAAAAACGAATTGTTTTTCTGCTGCTTCAAGGTATTCTGCCCGTCCTATTACTAATGCGAAATTCTTGTGCTCCTCGTGCAGAAAAAGGAGACGGTTATTTGGATTTAACATTCCTGCTTGGAATGTGAATACTACAGTTTCTTCCAAATCTTTAATTACTGGGCCATATCCTTCCGGATACCTCTGAATTGCGTGATATATACACTCTTTTAATAATTATTTCATTCTTCCCGCAAATTCAGGCAACGTTTCGCCGGGTAATTGGCAGGAGTGCTGTAATTCGTGTAGAATTGTTGCATATGGTCTGCGTGTTATTAGTTTTGCCATTATTTCTTTGGCAAAATCTGCAAAATTATCGGTTGAAATACTTGTCAGAATTTATGCCGCTCCACCACAAAATCTGGTAGGTAGGAGAGATAAAAAAAGTTTTTGTTCCTCTTTCGTGAGTATTTCTAGTGATGTTCTACAACATCCTACAAAGACTGTTACTTCCGACGCTAAATTAGGACCTAATTCGGCGTTGAGTAAAGGGATTGAACTAAATACAAACGGAACTATTTTTCCAAACGACATTTTGTCACTTATTTCTACTTTTTTTTTCTAATATACCCGCCTTAAAATCTAGTTTTTTCTTCAGTAAATTAGCCCGAGGGCTTACTCTCACAGAAAAATTATTTCTTACGGGTGTATATATTGCAAATGGACGGCCGCTTCGTGTGTGTCCTGTTTCAAATCTCGGGGTTAAATAATAATAATCTTCCGCGCTGGTGTTTTCAAATGACAATTCGTTAATTTTTTTGTCGCAAGTACGTTCCAGCTTCTCAGCGTCAAATTCCGGAGGAGAGTGTGGTTGAGTCATTCGCTGGACTTTTACGCAGTTAATTTTTTGGTTCGAATTTTCTAAGACTGATAATGCAAAAGCACCTCAGAAACTACACAGTTGCGCTACTGTTATGTAAAAGTCCTTTCGAGGATCTCTACCTTGGCTCTTTCCAGAATTTGAAGTGAATTTAGCAAGAATTGTCGTATTTTTATTTATGCTGTCGAAACTTATTAAAATTGCTTGGATGTTCCACCGCACGAATTTATTATATGTTTGAGCAAAAGCTCTCACAAAATATTTCCCTCTTTCGAGAATTCATATAAAACTTTCTCGTTCTCGACGTGAGAGAATACGACTGGGAGGTGACATGCGATCTTTGTTAGGTTGTATGGCGTTGTCTATATAAAAATGGTATAATTCAATAGAAAACTTACGTAATATTCTGCTTTTCTTATCACTTGGCACTTACGCAAATTATCGAACACTAAGCTAAAGAAGAACAAAACACTTCCATGTTTTTAAACACGATTTATTTATTACTTTTTTTACAAAATTCTTCAGTTTTACAAAATTTACTTATTCACAAAAACTCTTAAATCTTTCTTTTAAAATTCTTCAGTTTTCGAAACTTTACTGAATCACAAAAAACTCTTATACCATTCTTTTGGCATTCTTCAGTTTTATAAACTTTACTTAATCACAAAAGTTCTTATATTTTGCTTTTAAAATTCTTCAGTTTTACAAACTTTACTTAATCACAAATAAAACTCTTATATTTTTCTTTTTCTTCAGTTTTACAAACTTTTCTTAGTTTCAAAAACTCAAACAAACTTTACTTAATCACAAAAAAGACTCTTATATCTTTCTTCTAAAATTCTTCAGTTTTACAAAATTTACTTATTCACAAAAACTCTTAAATCTTTCTTTTAAAATTCTTCAGTTTTCCAAACTTTACTGAATCACAAAAAACTCTTATACCATTCTTTTGGCATTCTTCAGTTTTATAAACTTTACTTAATCACAAAACTTCTTATATTTTGCTTTTAAAATTCTTCAGTTTTACAAACTTTACTTAATCACAAATAAAACTCTTATATTGTTCTTTTAAAATTCTTCAGTTTTACAAACTTTTCTTAATATCAAAAAACTCAAACAAATTTTACTTAATCACAAAAAAAATGGTATATCTTTCTTTTAAAATTCTACAGTTTTACAAACTTTACTTAATCACACAAACCTCTTATATCCTTCTTTTAATATTCTTCAGTTTTCCAAACTTTCCTTAGTCTCAAAAAACTCAAACAAACTTTACTTAATCACAAAAAAAACTCTTATATCTTTCTTTTAAAATTCTTCAGTTTTATAAACTTTAATTTTATCAAAAATCGCTTAACGGAAAGCAAGTGACCACGTTTTTTAAAATTTTATTTACTACTAACTGTTTTAACTTTTACCATTGACTTTATATATCATTGAAAATTCCGACCTTTGTATTTTTGTCATTCGATTGCTTTTTTGGTAATTTTTTTGTTCTTACCATTAGAACTCGAAAACTAGGTTTTATTTTAATTAAGACTTATATATTTCGAAATCAGATGCAATTCAGTATGCAGGTTTTTAATTGCTTAACATTCGGTTTGTTCTAGATAAATTATTTGTTTCGAAACCAATTGTAATTTTGTACAATTAATTTCACAACATTCTTTTATACTAGAACAATTTTATGTCACGAACTTTTCCGTTTAAATTTTATCGCGTTTCAACCAAAAGTTGGCATTTTCGATGAATATTATTTTCTTTGGTAACACTAAATAAACTTAAAATTATTACAGATTTTCAAAATGTGTTTCAGTTTATCCTATTTTTATGAGGGATGATATTACATTACAAGGATACAAACAAAAGAACAATAAATTATTACGACGAACGCCGACCAGAAATATATATCAACAAAAAACGCTATATGAGCACCAAGTTATAATTCATTCAATAATGGGCGGATTTTCTTAAAACTTGGTGTTTACAATCTGGATAGGCCAACTGAAAAGATAGAATCCCCTCAGTGCGGTTGCGAGAGTGCAAAATAAAAAAACCTTAATAATTCGGCCAATAGTAGTCACATTTTCATGAAACTTGGAATGTACATTTAGAATAAGCGAAATGAATATTTTATGACATTATCGGGAAAGTTCCACAGTGGTCCGGCTGATATAGAGAAAATGTAAATTCACTGCTATGGTTTGCTGTGCTCATTTTGTAGTTCTAGCATCTGACCTTCGAGTTCATTACTCTGGGTAGTCTCTCAATAAAATTTTTATTGGTTTACGGATTTCCTCCCTGATGGTTAAACTTAAGAAACACTTGCTTCTTCTTTTTCGCGACTTTATTTTTTTTACACCATAGATATTGAATTATTTATTTTCTAAACTATTTTGAAATAAAATAAAAAAGAACCAAAAGAAAATTAAAAGGAAAATTTTCTAAAAGAAAACAATTTTCCATACAATGAAAATAAATGATTTTATACACCAGCAGTGTTTTTACACGATAAATTTTTAAAGTCGAAGAACCTCTTAGAGCCTATTGTATTCTGCCTTTTATAGACCTCAGGAAAACTGTACCTCAGGCAAATTTCACGTAGTAGTTTGGATCTTCACATAATTTCTTTAGAATTGTTCACAAAATTTCATATGTAAATCCTTTCAGCTTTAATTCTTTTTATTGTTCGGCTTATTTATTTATAAAAAATCAAATTTCCTTTTTTTTTTCTCGTAAAGTTGCCGTCTCTGCTTAAGGAAAATCTATCCTTGCTCCCTGATTTTCCGAGGGCTAAATAAGTTAAAATTAAACGCTTTAGAAAAAATGTTAAGACAATTAAATATTTTATGGTGTTCATAACAGTATCGAATAATTTGTTTTCAAAAATAGGTACTAACAAATTTTGATAGGAAACACCAAGAAAAAGCCATCAAAGAAAACAAGGTTAAATTCACCAATCCTGCAACAATTTTCCAATTGTTTTAGGAATCCTGATCCTATTTCCTTTTAAATCAATTCCTGACAATTCGCTGATTTCGAGAGTATCCCACAATGCATGGAAAACATGAAATCCAGTTGGTAAAACACTTCGTCAATATTCAACATCTGACAGGTAAGTTTGAAAGTTAATCACCGTCACTTGTCATTTAGCATTTGCCCATCAAGATTTTGGGCTTTTTAACATGTTGAAAGAACAGGTAAATTTCTAATTTTCTAATTTTCTAAATTAACTTCTAACATCAGTATCTTTTTGCGGTTTTCTCCTTCCAGGAATTATACTTCCACCAAAAACATCCATCTTGTAGCCGCTTCACCTCCTCAAATACAAAATTTTCCCAGTACAGTCAAGTCTCCTACAACGCGATTCATTCGTACCGTGTTATATGGAAACCATGTTATGAGAAACTCAAAATTAAATCAAATCGGGAAATGCGTTCTATAGAAATCACGTTATGGGAAACATAAAAATATAACAAATCAAATTAATTTATACCGCGTTATATGGAAACCACTGCCGCGTTCTATGGAAGCCGCGTTATAAGAAACTCAGAATTAGTACAAATTAAATGAATTCGTGAACGAGTGAGTTAATAAAAAGCTTCAAGTTAAGTTCACTGTCACAAATCACTCCCAAATTTCTAATGCTGGTCACTCTACGTAGAGACGCATCGCCAATATTATATACACATAGACAATTTTCACGTTTTCTGGAGAATGTGATAACCTCACATTTGTCGCTGTTGAGCGCCAAATTATTTTTACGATACCAGATTACAAAACTATCTCAATCTCTCTGGAGATACAGAGGGTCATTTTAGTTTCTTATTTCTTTATTGATCGTCATATCATCCGCAAAGTTTGGTATTTTAGAGCACTTAATTACGGAGGACACATCATTAATTGTAAGAACGAACAAAATTGGTCCCAAATGGCTGCCTTGAGGGACGCTAGATGTTGCAGTATAAAGCTCAGATTTAGAAGAACGGAAAAGTACTTGATAACTACTTCCTTGGAGATAGGATTGAATCCAATCGATAAAAAAACCGGGAAGCCAAGGGCACTAAACTTAAACAAAATCAGTTGATGAGATAATTTATCAGACGCTTTGCTAAAGTCTCAATCAACATTATTGCCATTTTTCACGGAGCACGTCAAAAAAGAGACGAGTTCAACTAAGCTAGTGATCGTAGACCTATCCTTCAAAAAACCGTGTTGATTCCTGGAAGTAAAAGGTTTACAACCAAAGCACACAAACTGCTGAATGATGCATTCAAACAGTTTTGGAATGCAGGATAATTTAGCAATTGCTCTGTAATTTCCGATATCACCCCTACTGCCTTTCTTGTGGGTCGGAATAATATAAGAGACTTTCCAGAGCTTAGGAAATATTCCCGTCTCGAGAGATTTCTGGAAAAGTGTTATGGTACACCCTGTACCAAGAAATCTTTTTCGACCAAAAAAGCGGTTATCGAACCCAACATTTCGAAACTCAATTTTTAATAAAAACGCGTAAATAATCATTTCAATTTATTAAACATATTTCGAAATATAAACAATTTCGAAATATGTTAATAAAATTATTATTTCGTTTCGACATAAATTTCCTATGTCCAAATACATAAAAAAAGTGTATACTAACAAATTTTAGTATAACGATATTTGAATTCACTTTTTTGTTCTTATGCGATATCAAAAATTTGCGTACGCGAACACTTTTTTTTTCAATAATTATTTTTCTTCCAAGAATAATTATTTTTTGTCAATTACGCGAAAATAACTAATATCGGTCAAAGTACGATGAACTTAAAGTACTTTGACAAATTTTTTATTTTTTAAATTTCTTGATCGATTTGATATCAATTATCGATCAGTTGTTTCTTGTTTTTTAATTGACCGGTCGTGGTTTTAAAAAAAAGAAGAGATTTCAAGTTGTTGATTGTTCATTTAAAATAAAACAAAGTTAAAAGTGTTGGTGACAATTTTCTATAAAAATTATGTTTTTGAAAAAAGGAAATTAACACTATTTTGGTCGGTCGGAATTTACTTTTATTTTTCTATCTCGATAACGGCGTTAAGATAAAGAAAAAGATAAGTACAGTGTGTTATCTTTATTGAAATAAAAATAGGATTAATTTTGTTTTGAATATAAATCATTTTGGAAAAAGAGTAAGATAAAGAAAAAGATAAGTACAGTGTGTTCAAAAAAAGAAAAAAAAAGAGTAAATTATCTTTATTGAAATAAAAAAAGGATTAATTTTGTTTTGAATATAAATCATTTTAGAAAAAGAGTAAGATAAAGAAATAGAATAATACAGTGCGTTAAAAAAGAAAAAAAAAGAGTAAATTATCTTTATTGAAATAAAAAAAGGATTAATTTTGTTTTGAATATAAATTATTTTAGAAAAAAGAAAAAAGAGTAAGATAAAGAAAAAGATAAGTACAGTGTGTTAAAAAAGAAAAAAAAAGAGTAAATTATCTTTATTGAAATAAAAAAAGGATTAATTTTGTTTTGAATATAAATCATTTTAGAAAAAGAGTAAGATAAAGAAATAGAATAATAAAGTGTGTTGAAAAAACAAAAAAAAAAGGGGTAAGCGTTTTCAATTTTATTTTATAATCAAATAGCATCGATTTTCTGGGATTTCCGACCCCCGGAGACAATAAAATAAAAGTTTCCCAGAGTCGTCCTGGGAAGGATCAGGTCGTCCTTTTTGCTCCACAACATTTGGCGCAGCCGGTAGGATCTGAGTTGCTAAGCATTAAAAATCTCAGATCCCCGAATCTAAAAATAAGACAGTTGTGGCAAATTGACGAATGATTCAACCAGATTTGACTTCGGAAACAAATAACGAGGTGCACGAACTGACTTTTTAGGAGCAAATAAACGAGTTCTCCTTCGACAACACCGGTCCAGTTTTTGGATCACCAACAACGCCCGAACCTGGGCGCACCAGAAGCGGACGTATATTTTCTGCTCCAAATTTACCACACCATTTCGCACGATCAACACCAAAATCTCCAACTACCAACGATTTACCCGAGAATATAAGCCCTAGGAAACACTTGTTAAAAAAACAACTAGATTTTAAGGCCGATATAATTTTACATAGTGAATTAAAAGAAACGAAAATGTCCATAGATTGCAACAAAGTGTCTCAATTCGTTTTTAATTCAATCCCTTCACTTCACGCGGAACTCGGACCAAATTTAGCGTCGGAAGTAAAAGTTTTTGCTAAGTGCTGTCAAACAATCCATGACATACTTAGTAAGGATGAACAACCCATACTTGTGTCTTTACTACCCACACGATTTCGTGGACGTGCCGCATCCCTTTTAGATAATATATCTGTAACCGATTTAACAACCTTTTTAGATACTTTAATTTCGAAATTAGTTTCCAGAAGACCTTACGCCACTTTAATTCATGAACTTCAGAACTCCAAGCAATTACCTGGCGAAACTCTCACAGGATTTGCAGGACGAATGAAGTCATTATTGAAGGAATGTGTAAATCAGGCCATACAAAGGCATCGAAATCATTACGCTTCCGTTACAAAAGATCTAGAAGAAACCGCAATGTTCACTTTCCAAGCAGGGAAACCTGATCTCAAATCACAGATTGTTCTTCCTACACGAAAAGCACGAAGATTTCGATGCACTGACAAGTAAGGCGGAATTTCTTGAATCAGCGGAAAGACAATTTACTCTAAATACTCCAAATCTGTTGAATCCTATCACACCAACCATGTCGCAATGTCGGATGTCCGGAATCTGAAGATGGAATCTTTAATCGATTACCTGAAGAAAACAGAACTGTTTCCAGAGTTGGGACAAGCTACCACTCCGTAAACGGTATACAGGTAATTAATCTTTTTCCCACAGGTTTTCTTAGAAAACTTGTGCTATCCCAGGACATATGTCCAGATTCTCCCGAGGGTACAATGGGCCGAAAGGCCTAAGTACGGGGTGCTTTGGCACCCACCTCCTCTTAAAAAAAAAAAAAAAAAAAAATCGCCTACCCGAAAAACAACGCGAAATCATCCAAGAACAGGTAAAAGAAATGCTTGACAATGAAATAATTACTCCAAGCAAAAGTCCATGGAATTCCCCGTTACTAGTGGTACCCAAAAAGAATGGCCCCGACGGAGAAAAGCGATGGAGAGTAGTAGTAGATTTTAGAAAATTGAACGAAATTACAATCGGTGATGCCTTTCCCCTGCCTCGAATTGAAGATATTTTAGACCAACTTGGTCATTCCAGATATTTCACCACACTAGATCTCGCGAGTGGGTATCATCAAGTGTTAGTAAACCAAGAAGATAGGGCTAAAACTGCTTTTAGCACACCTTTCGGTCATTATGACTTTTTACGGATGCCGTTCGGACTAACTGGAGCCCCAGCTACTTTTCAACGCCTTATGAACCACGTATTGTCAGGTTTACAAGGTTTTTTATGTTTTGTGTACATTGACGATATCGTCATATACGGAAAAAATTTACTCGATCATAACCTAAAATTGGACGCAATTTTTTCAAGATTGAGAACACATAACCTAAAATTACAACCTGAAAAATGCAATTTTCTTAGGAAAGAAATTGTCTATTTAGGACACCAATGCACGCCCAAAGGTGCTCTACCTGACCCCTCAAAAATAATTTGTGTGCAAAATTTCCCAGTTCCCAAAACCATTCGTCAAGTCCAATTATTTTTGGGTTTGGCAAATTATTATCGCAAATTCATACCTAATTTTTCAAAGGTTGCGGAACCTCTAAACAAACTTTTACGCAAAAATAATAAATTTAAATGGACCGAACTTTGCGAATCTGCATTCCAAAATTTAAAAAACACTCTAATATCACCCCCATTACTTATATACCCCGATTTCGCTCAAGCTTTCAACTTAACAACTGATGCCAGTAATGAAGCTATTGGAGCAGTTCTTTCTCAAGGCGAAGTAGGAAAAGATAAACCAATTGCTTACGCTAGCCGCTCATTAAATAAAGCCGAACGAAATTATTCCACAGTTGAAAAGGAATTACTAGCTATCGTATGGGCAACCAAAAATTTCCGTTGCTATCTTTATGGTAGAAAATTTACTGTTTATACTGATCATAAACCTTTGAAAGGAGTTTTTAACGTGAAAGATCCGACAAGTCGTTTGGTGCGTTTCCACCATAAACTTTCGGAAGACGATTATCAAATCGAGTACAAAGCAGGAAAATATAACACGAATGCTGATGCCCTTAGTCGCATTCCACCCCTTGAATCAGGATCTATATTAGAAGAAATGACCCCGAAACAAACAATTATTGAAGAACTTGAAAATTTAGATACCATTAATTTAGAACAACAAATAAACAATTTAGAAAATACAAACGGATGGAATTCACTACTACGCGAAATTGAAACAATTTCAAAAACTAAAATCAAAGAAGACGGATTTACGACAAAAGAGGCCCTCAAACTTTCTAACAAACCACTAAACAGATACGAAGACGTATTACCATACGATCATTGCCGAATAAAATTACTTAACGAAAAAAAAGACTATATAAACGCAAACTTAGTGAAAATAAGCAAACTTGACACAACGTACATTTTAACGCAAGGACCTCTATTGGAAACAATAGACGATTTCTGGTTAATGATTTGGCAAAACAATTGCAAAACAATAGTAATGTTAACGAGATTAATAGAACAAAATAAAATTAAGTGGCATAAGTATTGGCCAAAACAAACGGGAGACAAACATATAATACCCCTAACAAAAATCGGTTTCACCATCGTATATTTGACACTAACGGAGCAAACACATTTTAAACGAATCTTCCGACTTACAGAAATTTCAACAAATAAATATCGCGACGTAACTCAATTTCAATTTAATACATGGCCCGATACAGGAACCCCTTCTACTGCAAAAGAATTTTTGAAATTTTACCAAGAAGTTAAACATTATCAAACACATGAATGCGAAAATGAACCTTTATTAATACATTGCAGTGCTGGAATCGGACGATCAGGCACATTTTGTCTAATCGATATTTGCCTCACTTTAATTGCTACCAAACATGGAAACGAAATGACGATACCCCAAATATTATTAGAAATGCGCGAAAAAAGAAAGGGTTTAGTTCAAACTGCCGAACAATTAAAATTTGCATACTTAATCATTTTAGAGGGACAAAAATTTCTCTCAAAAATCACCCCAAATTCTACAAGTAATAATATAGCATCGGAAGAACTCAACTCAAGTCAAATTAATGTTGTAACCAGAAGTCACACTAAAACCCAACAAAACGAACAAATGAATGAGGTGGAACTTCCCCAAAAACCCACAAATATACTGGAAATAACACCAACAAACATCGACCCGATTGACGAACCCATAAGAATAGATTTAAAGGACACTACAGAAATTGAACCATCAGACACAGAATCTAACGCATCATACGAAACATCAGAATCCGAAACAGAAGATTAAATCGAAATTTTAACGGACCCGCGTGATATTCAAACATTGCTAAAAGCACATCATGACTCCCCTTTAGAAGGGCATGCCGGTATTCAAAAAACGTTTAATCGTATCCGAAAAAACTACCGTTGGAAAAATATGTTGCAAGATATAACCAAGTACATAAATAAGTGCATTAAGTGCCAACGCAATAAAAAGGGAAGAGGTTTGAAAATGCCAATGAAGATTACTGATACGGCTACTCGACCTTTCGAAAAGATTTACTTAGATATTGTTGGACCACTGCCGACATCACAACATGGCAATAAGTATATTTTAACTTTTCAAGACGATTTGACAAAAATCCTGGATTGTTTTGCTATACCTAATGCCGAGACGACCACAGTGGCCGATTGCTTCTACAGGAATATCGTGTTAAAATACTTAGTCATACCGGATAAGCTAATAACTGACCAAGGTTCGAATTTCACCAGCGATTTGTTTAAACGTATATGCAAATTATTACACATCAAAAAGGTACAAACTACTGCTTACCACCCCCAATCAAATGGATCACTAGAACGCACTCACGGACCACTTATCGAGTATTTGCGTACAATGGTCGACGACAATATTGACACATGGGACCAGTACCTTTCGGAAGCCGCGCTAGTACAGAATCACACACCCCATAGCGGAAGTAAATTTACACCAATTCATGCTTTGTATGGCTACCATCGCGCTCTACCCACAAACCTCACGAAAAAACCAGATCCCATATACAATTTTGATGATTATTGTAATACTATCAAATATAAATTACAAAAAATTCACACCAGTATGAGGGAAAATCTCATGAAAGCTAAGGAAAAATCGAAAGAGTATTATGACAAAAATTCAAAGACAGTAAAATTCCACGTAGGAGATACAGTACTATTGAGGAACGCAGCAACAAAACACAGATTATCAGCAGTATGGAATGGCCCTTTTCTGGTGCGAAAAGTTCATGATGACCTAAATACTTCCATACAAATCGGAAAGAAAATGCGAAGAGTCCATAACAACCGATTAAAAAAATTTTAACTACACCCTGTCTAAAAACTTCAAAAAAAAAAAAAAATTTACCACACCTATTTATTAAACGCAAAATCCAAAATAATGTAAAGTACCTACGAAAATATTTCTTTTTTTTTACTCTGTTAACGACAATTCAAAAAAAAAATGTTTCACACCCAACTATAAGCACAGAGAACGCATATTCTTTACATATGATATTTCAAAATTAGGTCAAGTTCAAGTTCACCCATTTTTTTTTCTTTGCCAAATGGTAAACATTGAACATGTCTTATACCTACGTCCACGAATAAAACCTGAGGAGATCTCAAAGTAAATTAAATATATTTATATGTATATATTAATACATATATATATCTAATATATAATCATTGCGGAACAACTTGCGGTAAAATACCAAATACGAAACTAAAGAAAAGAAATATGAAACCACCAAATTTTTTTTTTTTCACACATAGTTTATGTACAGTCATACAAAGACGAAGGGAAAACGTCTTTTAATATTTTGGATGCAAAATCTTCATAAGAATAATTTTCCAAATTTCATCTTTGTTGACCTATGGAAAAACTCCCCGTAGAAATCCTAAGGAATTCAAGAAGACAATAATGGACAAACAAACAACAAAAACTAAAGGCCCACAACTAAAAAGAAGAACAAATTATAACACCAAAAAGATATAAATTTTGAACAATTTATTGAAATAAAAAAAAAGGGGAACAAAAACAATTTAATAATAGCCGATGAGCACCTTCAACTCCCGGCTCCCGTCCGAAGCGATAAACGCAATTTCAACCCCGGACGGAAGGAACCACTCCCCAGGTCCAACGCATTCTGCTCCACCAAAGGAGACCGCCGCATCGGCCGCCAACGTCATCTTAATGAACTAAAAAAAAAAAGGAGAGAAAAATTTATTTTTAGCAAAAAAAAAAAAGGAGGGGGAAAATAAACTTACGTGCCCCCGAATTACAAGAACACAATGATGGGCCTGGATGCCCACATCAAAGGTGATGTCACAATTGGGAGAAGACCCAATTGTGACCGGGCCTTCGAACACCCAACGGTCACCGTTCCACTCGTCGAATAGCGCGATTTTTTTTGAACTCATCTCAAGGCAGCAAGAACAAGACTAAAACTGCATAAAAATAAAATTTATAGAATCGCCAATACGCGAGTACCACCCACAATGTGCAACAAAGTATCCACGAAAAATACAGTAGCACCTCGCCAAACACGAAATTTTTTTTTGCAATATACCCCAATATTATCTAAATTTTAATTTTTTTTTTTTTTATTATTATTAGAAAGAAAAAAGAAAGAGGGAGAAACAAACATGAAACTGCTAGTATTATTGTCAATATGTGTGAACTACTCGTACAACCAAATCCAAATACAACCCCTAAACAACACGGGAATTTTCTTTGAACCGGTAGGAAATGCCGTAATCTACCAAACAACGTGGAATATTTATACAAGAATGGGACTGTATCAGGAGGACGAAACATTAAATTTCCTTACACTCTGCGACACCAAAATTAGAGACCTCTGTACTATGTCTGGAGCAATGTCTAACGCATCTTGTTCATATTGGCATGCAGAATTTCAAAAACTATCACATAAAATCAAAATACAAATAGAAGCGGTTAACTATTTCAACATCAACAGGCGAACAAAACGAGCATGGTTCAACATCATCGGAACGGGAATGAAACATTTATTCGGGACAATAACCGAGGACGACGCGGAAGAAATTAACAATAGAATTAAGACTTTAGAGGAACATGATTCCGAAAATATACATCTTATCCAAAAGCAAACAACAATAGTACAATCTTCTTTTGATAAGTTACACAAAGTAATTACTCACATAATGCTCCAACAAGAATCTTTAGAACAACGATTCGAACTTTTTACTAATAAATTACAAACAGAAATTCGTAACTTAAAACAGGAATTTCAAATACTGCACATACGAACGGAAATAAATGAAATCCTAATATTCACACTACATTTAATACAACAAGTGTATAATCATTTAAACGAACAATTTTCAATCCTATCCTCCCTTCAACAACGCAAACTTCACCCCTCAATAATTTCGGCGGAAGCATTAATAAAAATCCAAACGGAAATAGCGAATGATACTAATGCATTACACCTGGATTTTCCCACTCTGAACCAAATGATAAGGGTCGATGCGGAACATTTGCGAAACGGTATTCTAGTACGCATATCTTTTCCTCTACCTGCCAAAGAAATATATTCACTGAACAAAATATACTTGTTCCCAACTGCAATAAACCAATCAAATTTTGTTATTTTGAAAACAAAAACTGAATATATCCTAAATAACACCAAAAAGGGTTACTCTGTCGAATTAACCACAAATGAATTTAGGCATACATGCCAAGAAATACTGGTAAACCATTTCATCCCTTTGTATATTTGTAAAATCACTCAACCACGCCAGGTGGGCCCACTCAACATTAAGTGCCTGCCAAATTTGCTACTCAAACAACGACCTCAAGTAGCAGACTGTATCTATCACGTGTTGAAGAACATACCAGATATTGTTACCAAACTGGTAAGAAAGAACACACGGTTATTCTCTTTCCGCCAAACACGTATATTTTCGATGGAATGTCCTGAAGAAAACTCCCATCGCACACTAAACGGAAGCGGAATTATCACACTAGAGACAAATTGTGTGTACCTGTTAGGAAACCAGGAAATTCCTTTCGAAGGAAACAAAGATTCTGATTTACCGATTCCCCAACCCGAA
Source organism: Xylophagus ater (assembly GCA_963422695.1). NCBI lineage: Eukaryota > Metazoa > Arthropoda > Insecta > Diptera > Xylophagidae > Xylophagus > Xylophagus ater. Next base: position 41,426,507 of record OY730480.1, read on the forward strand.
TATGTACAATTGCCCAAATTCATTTTAGCACAAACACCAGTAACCGAGAAAACCAAGGCAGATGAAATTCTATTCAAATCTCACCATTCTTTTAACACTGATCTGCAAGAAGCAAGTAAATCATTAGAAGATTTCAATCAGGAGTTACTAAATGTGGAAAAAGAGCGGAAAACAAAGAATCATGAAATAATCACGTATACAAATAGTAGTGTCGCCGGAATATCTATTTTTATTCTGATTCTATTAATCATTTATTATATACGAAATAAAAGGATACCCAAACCGCCAAAACAAAACACGGCAACGGTAATCGCTCTGAATACCTTTCATCCACCGAGTAGTACGCGACCAAATACAGAACCATCTACACGACAAACTTTAAACAACCCCCGACAGTTCAAAAATCAGAAACAGAACTTCAAATTACTCAACCTAAACTCATGACTATACCACCACCACAACCGCCCCCGCAAATTCAGATAGGAAAAGTAAAACAAATCTGTGACACTATTAACAAGAAACAGAGGGTACGAAAATCTATGGAAAGCCTCGGTTAAACACTAGGTTCAATAGTAGAGTGCATTTCTTTTTTCTTCCAAATATTTTTTTTTTTTCATATATATCCATGCACGTAAAATATTCCTTAACAAAAAATTTTCAAAAAGTAATGCGAGATATTAACAAACAATTCCGAAAGTAAGGAATTCTTATAGGTAATCCGACCCATGCAAAATAAAATACAAATAATAATCCTATCTGAATTAAAAACGAATAGGAATACTTTGTTGTTTACTAAATATAATTACAGTATTTAGTATGGTAAGAAATCAAAATGTAAAAATGGTAAAACATACCATTCCTTTTTTTTTATCAAAATTGTAATAGTATAAAAATTTTTTGTGACTTTTGAACAAACAATTTTTGTAAGTTTGTTTAAAAGCCGACAAAAAATTTTTTTTTCAGTAACGGGAAGGTATGTTATGGTACACCCTGTACCAAGAAATCGTTTTCGACCAAAAAAGCGGTTATCGAACCCAACATTTCGAAACTCAATTTTTAATAAAAACGCGTAAATAATCATTTCAATTTATTAAACATATTTCGAAATATAAACAATTTCGAAATATGTTAATAAAATTATTATCTCGTTTCGAAATAAATTTCCTATGTCGAAATACATAAAAAAAGTGTATACTAACAAATTTTAGTATAACGATATTTGAATTCACTTTTTTGTTCTTATGCGATATCAAAAATTTGCGTACGCGAACACTTTTTTTTTCAATAATTATTTTTCTTCCAAGAATAACTATTTTTTGTCAATTACGCGAAAATAACTAATATCGGTAAAAGTACGATGAACTTAAAGTACTTTGACAAATTTTTTATTTTTTAAATTTCTTGATCGATTTGATATCAATTATCGATCAGTTGTTTCTTGTTTTTCAAAACGCGTTTAACTCTTGTTTTTTAATTGACCGGTCGTGGTTTAAAAAAAAAGAGATTTCAAGTTGTTGGTTGTTCATTTAAAATAAAACAAAGTTAAAAGTGTTGGTGACAATTTTCTTTAAAAATTATGTTTTTGAAAAAAGGAAATTAACACTATTTTGGTCGGTCGGAATTTACTTTTATTTTTCTATCTCGATAACGGCGTTAAGATAAAGAAAAAGGTAAGTACAGTGTGTTAAAAAAGAAAAAAAAAAAGAGTAAATTATCTTTATTGAAATAAAAAAAGGATTAATTTTGTTTTGAATATAAATCATTTTGGAAAAAGAGTAAGATAAAGAAATAGAATAATACAGTGCGTTAAAAAAGAAAAAAAAAGAGTAAATTATCTTTATTGAAATAAAAAAAGGATTAATTTTGTTTTGAATATAAATTATTTTAGAAAAAAGAAAAAAGAGTAAGATAAAGAAAAAGATAAGTGCAGTGTGTTAAAAAAGAAAAAAAAAAGTAAATTATCTTTATTGAAATAAAAAAAAGGATTAATTTTGTTTTGAATATAAATTATTTTAGAAAAAGAAAAAAGAGTAAGATAAAGAAAAAGATAAGTACAGTGTGTTAAAAAAGAAAAAAAAAGAGTAAATTATCTTTATTGAAATAAAAAAGGATTAATTTTGTTTTGAATATAAATCATTTTAGAAAAAGAGTAAGATAAAGAAAAAGATAAGTACAGTGTGTTAAAAAAGAAAAAAAAAAGTAAATTATCTTTATTGAAATAAAAAAAGGATTAATTTTGTTTTGAATATAAATCATTTTGGAAAAAAGTAAGATAAAGAAAAAGATAAGTACAGTGTGTTAAAAAAGAAAAAAAAAGTAAATTATCTTTATTGAAATAAAAAAAAGGATTAATTTTGTTTCGAATATAAATCATTTTGGAAAAAGAGTAAGATAAAGAAAAAGACAAGTACAGTGTGTTAAAAAAGAAAAAAAAAAGAGTAAATTATCTTTATTGAAATAAAAAAAGGATTAATTTTGTTTTGAATATAAATCATTTTAGAAAAAGTGTAAGATAAAGAAATAGAATAATAAAGTGTGTTGAAAAAACAAAAAAAAAGGGGTAAGCGTTTTCAATTTTATTTTATAATCAAATAATATCGATTTTCCGGGATTTCCGACCCCCGGAGACAATAAAATAAAAGTTTCCCAGAGTCGTCCTGGGACGGATCAGGTCGTTCTTTTTGCTCCACAACAAAAGAGCCGAAAGATTACGAGCAAGGATGTTACTGCATTTTTTTAAGATGATGGCAGGAATACCGTCAGGGCCATGTGAGTAATCTTCGTCTAAACTGTTAATTTTATAAGCTGCTAAGGATACGTCAATATCAATATTAGTGAGGGAAGTCGTTTGGTAATCATTCGAATGCTCAAAGTATTTCGTATCCGGTTCAAAATTGTCCTCGTTAAAAGCTTCCGCATAAAAAATAGCAAAGAGATTAGCAATAATTGATATATACTTTGTATCTTGCATTCTACTGAGGAGACCGTCAATATGTGGTAACGGATACGCATCCTCTTTTGTAACCATGTTTACTTTTCGCGCATTTAAAAACAACCTCACTTAACCACCAGGTTTGTTTACTAATACCACTGGGCTACTCCAAAAACTGGTGCTCTCTTCGATCACATACATTTCCAACATCCTATCCAGTTCGCTGCATAGTAAATTTTGGATTGCTGGTGACACTGGGTATTGTCTTTGCTTAATCGGTGACACATCGTTTACCTCAATTTTATGTTTTTCTATTCCCGTACGACCCAAACCTTTTTGATTATATGATGGAAATTGTGATATTACTTCGTCTAATTGTACTTGTTTTTCAGGCGTTAATTGATGTTTTAGTACATCCAGCTCGGTAAGACATTTTATTGAATTGACCACAAATGGACCCACATATAATTTTACTTTCTTTTGTTTCTCCGCGAATTCAATGTAAATATCCACATAACTCAGTACCAGGTTTTTGGTTCCGCCTGCTGTGCTAGCAGATGCTTGCAACTTGTTTAACTGGAACTTGTTGTCTTGTAGAAGCTTGGTTGAAGCAGCTCCTAGGACGTTGATTGTAGCTCCACTGTCCAACAAGCCCCTCATTTCTGTACGCCCACGGATAAATTTGTGAATGGTCGTGGATTGAAGATGCTGACTTTTTATTTGTTTCCTGGCTGACCAATATTTACTATTACGTAAAGAACATGACGGATACCTCAGAATTTCTGGAGTATTTCTAATAGCCGGTTTGACTTTACTTGTAATATTTTCGTTTCCGAGTGGTTCTGTATTGGTGGCTGCATCCATTGATGTGTTGAGACGCCTGCACGTGTAACTGGGGAAGTTCGGCTTCAAATTTCCGCTGCGTCCACAACCATACCAGAAAATCTCAGTTGCTGGAATGCAGTCCGGGTAAGAATGACTTATGACTTTGCAATTCCAGCAGATACGCATATTGTGCGTAGTGTCATTGGATTTACCAAAAAAATCAACATAATCATTTTTCATACATTAAACATAAACGAAATTTTCGATTGGTTTTTTCATTTTTATGGAAATCAATTATCATGAGAGTTTCATACAAATCATAAATGTGTTTCGCTTTTTTTCTAATACGATGGAATTACCGTATATCATTATATTGTTTACAAAAAATCTATGATATAGGAGTATGCTTATTTGTTGGTATGTTTTAAAGAAAGTAATCAGCCAGTATATTTAACGATTTCATAGCATATGATGTTATCTTTCAAAATATCGTATGATATGAGATTTACGTGGTTCACTACACCCTCGCTCTTAATTAGAAAATGGTTATTTTTTGAGCGAAAGAATACAATTTCCTCCGTTGTCGTATCGTATGAAAAGCAGGATCATTTTTCTCACAAAAATTTGTATGTTTTAAATCTAATTTTAAGAGGAAAATTTTACTAAATTTTAATTTTATGTACTACAGTGTATTTTATGTAGATTTAATATAAATTTTTAATCTTAATATACAAATTTCTTTTTCTACATTTCCAATCTTATATATATTGTAGTACATAATGGATATTTTTTTCAATTTAAATAATATAATAAATAAAAAAAAAATAAAAAATAATAAATGAAAAAATAAAATAAAAAAATAAATCTTAATATTACTTAATTGAAACGTGATATTTAATATGTATGTTCCCTTTTTTGAAATTCTTTTTAAATATAGTATAAATCTTAATTATGGTTATATATATGTATATTTCTGTATATATTCTGTATATTCTGTATTTCTGTATTTATTTGACATGCTTCTTATTACTATTTCTGATTACTTTGTGTAATCAGAGTATACAAAACACTTTGTTTTCCTGTTTCGACCTTATTACGTTCTATTTCATTTAAATTTTCTCTAGGAATTTCGTTTGGAATTTTTTTTATAAGAACAATTATTAATGTTATTACGCAAGTTAGATATAACTGCTGCTATAGTGAAATATCAAGTGTAAGGTGTGTTCAGGTAACCCTTCATCTCTTTTCTGATTTCTTATTATAGTGCTAATCCTTTCTATGCCTGATTATGATTATGCGAAATGGTTTGCTTACTTACAGGCAAATGTTTTTCAATATATGTAGGAAGATTTAATGATGGTAAGTATAGTCGATTTAATTTGTCTTTTCTTTCATTGTGGGCTTGAATCACGAATGAGTCAGTTCTTAGATAACAGCCTGGAGTTAATTCCCTGTTAAATCCCTGTTCCGTTAAGGTTATGCGGTACGATTTTTCCACCGCAATTTATCTCTTTTATTATCTCTCTTGACCACTTAATCCTAGGGTTTTCCTATAAAAATAGGTTATAAAATTATCAGGTTTTTTTTGTTGGTTTTTATTTTAGATTAATACGGTATCAACCGAATCATTACAATATTAGATAAATAAATTGAAAAAAATAAAGAAAAAATAAAAATTTAATTTAGTATGATAAATTTTACGATGGTAGCCACCTTGACGTGGTGGGGGGGCTTATGTTCCAATTATCATCCAGGCAGGCCTAACCTGCAGGGTGGCTCGAGCAGCGTACCAAGAACTACCCCCCTAAGGCAAAGGTGTTATGAGACCCGTGCCCAGTGGACTAGTTGGCAGTCGGAGGGTATACCGACTACCGTAAACGGAGCCTCTCTGATACCTGGCGACCTCAGATTGAATTTAGCCTTACCATGGTATGTAGGGCTCTGGTATGGTGGACCTATTTTCCGGTTCTCTTCGAGGGAACAACTATGGAAAAGAGAAAACAACACAAATATATAAAAACATACGGGATGCTACCGCTACCCAGGCTGCGGATCTAATGGAGACTATCCTCCGCAATGATGATTCAAAGCGTGGAAACAGTAGAAAGGAGCCAGTGGCTAAAAGTACTCGAAAGAGTACTCCTACGATCACGAGCACTCCTAAACCTAGTACCTCTAGATTTGGAGAATCAAGACCTCGAGTGCAAGCAGGAACAAAGAATGCGGGAATAAAATCAAGAACCCGTAACTTACCAATGCTGCCACCGCCTGGCCAACCAGGTGGTCGACACGACCCACTGAGAAAGGGCATCAGTGGGGCGGGAGTTAGATGGTATATCCGCTTCCTCGCTCAGGGACTTTCACCTGAAGATGCGAGGAAGAAGGCGGAGGAGAGGAAGATTGTAAACCAACCAGCCGTTATCCAAAAAAGAAGAAGAGGCCAATCTTCCTCAACCACGATTTCGGATAGCAGGTTCACTAAACGGGCGAAACAGAATATGCCACCAGTTAAAGCCCCTGAAGGGCAAGGTAGCAGTGGAGAAAAGGTAATTCCAAGCTCCAGCTCTGCCGGTGTAATGAAAGCCGTGAGGGTAGCAGTCCTCCCGACTAATTATCCTCATGAAGGTCTCAGCACGAAGGTCCTTACGGCACTTGAAGAGGACATCACTGAGGAGGTCTCTCAGGAGTGGCATACCAAACTCCGGTTTGAAGGAATACACTTCAAGCCGGGTATGCTTCTTGGACGCGCAGAATTCCGGACCGGAGACCAAGGAATTTTTTTCCTACTTAGCTGAAGTGAATTAAATAATTACAATATTAAATTTTATCATATTACATTTTCTTTAAGTTGACCTTGCTCATACTAAAGTCGAAGCATTTTGCATTCATATTAACCGCCCGTAACATACGAGTAACCGGTTCATTTCTGTCATATTCAGTTCTATGCTGCATAATTCTAAATATTTCCACCGATCTCAGAGAATGTGCATTAATATTTAAATGCATATTGTCCAGAAGAGATGGAGTATCAATGATGCCTTTAATAAATGGTGAACAAAAACAATGTCTGCTACTTGACGTCTCAATTCAAGAGAATACAACCCAATCAATTTAAGTCTATTCTCATATGGAGGCAATAAAAAAGGGTCATTCCAACGGAGGTTTCTTAGAGTGAACCGTACAAATTTGCGCTGAACTGACCCTATTCTATAAATTTGGACGTTGCAGTAGGGAGACCAAACCTGGCTTTCATATTCAATAATTGGTCTACCTAGTGAAAAGGGATTTTGTAATCTGAGGGTCTGAGAATTCTTTCGACCAACGTTTAATAAAGCCCAGAGTCAAATTGGCTCGCTGAACTAATGATTCAATATGCAACTTAAAGTCAAGGTGACTATCACAAATCACACCTAGATATTTTATACTACTCGTTCTCCGTAACGTCACATTATTAATAGAATAACCACAAAGGGGATTATCTCTTTCCCTTGAAAAAGTGATAACCTCACATTTCTTACAGTTTAAATCAAGATTATTATTTATACACCAAATAGCAAATCTATTTAAATCCTCTTGAAGAAACCGAGAGTCATTGAAGTTAATTCTTTCCTTGAAGATCAGCATGTCATCTGCAAAATTAGAAATGTTAGAATATTTAATTACCGAAGCAACATCATTAATCGCTAAAACAAATAATATTGGTCCTAAATGGCTGCCTTGGGGAACACCCGAGAATGCAGTATAAGAGTGAGATTTGGCTGATCGAAAAAGGACCTGGTAACTTCTACCATAAAGATATGATCGAATCCATTTTATAAAGAGGTCCGGATAGCCAAGGAGTCTCAGTTTAAATAAAATCAGCCGGATAGCTTATCAAAAGCTTTGCTAAAGTCTGTGGTAATACAATGCACATTATTCCCCGCTTCTATAGCACGATTTGTAAACGAAACAAGTTCGACTAGACTGGTAGTTGTTAATCTACCCTTCAAAAATCCATGTTGAAAATTGGAAATGAAAGGTTTACAACTAAAGTAAAAGTATTTGTGAATAATGCACTCAAACGGTTTTGGAATGCATGACATTTTTGCAACTGGTCTATAGCTTTCAATGTCCTCTTTACTCCCTTTTTTATGTGTCGGAATTATGAAGGACTCTTTCAATAGTTTTGGAAATTTGCCCGATTTGAGGGATTTCTGAAAGAGAACCGATAAAGGGTGTGCTAGAATATTACCAAATCTTTTCAAAATACACGCAGGGATTCCATCAGGTCCGGGATTAAAATTCTCATTTAACTCCTTAATATGGTCTCTAACTATAGATTCGTCAATGATGATATTATTAAGGAAGGTTTTAGGATAATCTTCAAGATGTGAAAAGTAGCTGGCATCAGGCTCAAAATTATCGTTCTTGAACGTTGCTACGAAAAATGTAGCAAATAGATTTAATATAACTGACGGATCGATCGACGAATGGTTTTGAAATTTTAGTGATGTAGGATAGCCATCAGCTTTTCTATTATCGTTCACAAATTTCCAGAATCAGCTAGAATCGATAGAAAGTTTGAACTTCATATCATTAATATAAGAATTATACCTATCCAACAATAATGCTTTAAAATCTCGAAAGAGGGCCACATATGTCGAATGGTCATCATCACTTTGCGACCTCAAGTGCTACCGCCATGCCTTATTCCTCTTATTTCGCAACGAATGTAGATCACTAAACTACACCATGCAGGAGCTGAAGATGAATAACTCTTACGACGATAAGGGACTGATGCCACAAAGGCCATAAGAATAGTTGTATAAAATTCAGCAATGCCAACTTCAATATTCTCGCTAGTCAGAATGCTGTCAAATCAATTAACTCGAATAAGTTAGCAAGCAATTCAAAGTCTGAATTACGAAAATTAAAACAATAGGAAAACTCACTGCTTGGATTCAGCCGTATAGCTTCAAGTGAGAAAAGTACTTATAAAGGAGGATGGTATTTATCAATACGAAGCATTTTAGAACTGCGTTGGACAACATAATTAGTTGCGTCAGTAGAAAAAAGTAAGTCAAGCTGTTTGTCAAAAGTATTAAGTATACCACTAATTTGTTGTAGACCACATGCCGACAAATTATCAACAGCAGAGATTCACAATCCGATATCACATTAGTTGCTGTAAAATAAAGTTCATCATCTACGAGTGCCCAACGAAGATTTGGAAGGTTGAAATCGCCAAATAGTAAAATGTTGTCATCCGGCTCCATCATATCAAATATTTGGCTGACTGATTTCAGTAGTACCTGATATATATCTATCGAACTATTAGGTGGGATATAATTGTTCGCTATAAAAATGTTACCCAGCTTCATTGTGATTTTAATGCAAACAAATTCCAAGCCACCTATGTGAGAAATGTGGACCAACGAGCTTTCATACTCATTGTGAACGGCAATCAAGACTCCTCCCCCCAAGGACCTCAAATCTACCGAATGCCGGTCTTTCTAAAGACCACATAGTCAGCGGAAAACAATTCACTATTCAAAAAGCTTTGATTTAGCCAAGTTTCCGTCAAAACAATAATATCATGCGAAAAACGATGACTAGCATGGAACAATTCGCGTGTTTTAGTGCCTAGTCCCCTTACATTTTGATAGTAAAGGGAAAAGCACTTTAGTTTTTTAAACTAATATTAGTATAAGATGCTTCAGAAGCATATAAATCCGGGGAAACTTTTAGTTTCTTATTCCGTTTGCGCTCATATTCTTTAACAAAGGCGGAGTGAGGCCAGAATTGGTAAGAGACTAACTGTGAGAACATCGCAGAAGGAACAGTTATCCTGAAGGATGAGATAGGACTGCCTCACTGATTAATTTTCTCACATTTAACAAAGGAGATATCAATTTCTTTAGAGCCAATGTAATGCAAAATATCTTCTGCAATTGTCGTCGGATCAATTCTTGCGAGGAAAATACTCTTTGGGGCAGGAACAGTTTTCAAAACCTGTGAGAAAATACTCGTGGAGGTTGATTCCTGACCTGGGGAGACTGCCTCTATAGGACATTAAATACTCCCTGTCGCAGGGACTGTTTCCAAAACCTTTGGGGAAGTATTCGCAGAGATTGATACTTGATCTGAAGAGAATGCCTCTATGGGAATACTAACACAACTTGGATCAGGGACGGATTTCAAAGCCTGACCATAAGAGAAAGTCTCAATAGAAGAATTGCTAGAAATATTTCCCTTGTTAGATTGTTTTCCCATTTGTTTATTTCTGTTTTTTTTTTTGTGCCAATTTCGCCTGTACTACAGCACCTTTTGCATTTCTAACTAATGAAGACGGAAGCATTTCACTTTCAACAACAGAACCGATTTTGACACTGGTTGAAACATCTTTTTTTTGCGGTAGCTATATCGTCCATTAGTTTGGTATTCTTTCATGAGGACTATATCAAATCTAATGACACGCTTTTAAGCTCTTTAGACGAGGCAATTAAGGACTTATATGCTCGAATGTCAGAAGCAATTGTTTCTGATTTGTCAATGGTAGAACTGTCACTTTGTTTTAAAGTTGATGGTAAGTCAGAAACAACTGATGAAGTGTAAATAAATTCAGAAATGTCACTCTGAATTACATTCAATTTCGATTCATATTGTGTTATTTTTCCAGAAGTTTAGACATGTCATTTTGCATTATTAAACATGCAGAGGTAAGTTGGTCAAATTTTTTATCACTTTCTCTCAAGTCTTCAAATGTTTCGCTAAGACTTTCAAGTTTATCATCAATGGCCTTCACTTTATTTGCAATGAACCATGTATCATAATCAGCCAAATTGCTGTTCGTTGTGATTACGTTATTCTGAGTAGCCGACAATTTAAGAAACCTTAGAATATGGCAAGGTTTTATATCACCACACTCTACGCAGGTAAACTTCTTGGTACTACTGAGTGTGTTCACACATGTGCGACGAAAATGACAATCGCACACTCCATCACAAGCGATCTTCGATTCATCAGTCAATTTAGCATTGCATTTGAAACATGAGACCATAATGTGATAAAAATTATGACCCAACAACAGAAAAAACACAAAAAACCAAAAAAAAAAAAACGTTTTGCGAAAACGATAGACATTTATTGAACAATTAAACACAAACTTAAGTAAAAAAAATAAATGAAATAACCGGATACTAAAAATCCCGAAATGTTATAAATTTAAAATTCAAAAAGTTGGACAAAAGAATAAAAACAAAGAGATAAAAACGTCAAAAGTTAAAATAAAAAATCATCAAATGGATAGTAAAATAAACGTTATAAACGTTATTTGCAAAAATTTCGATTTTGATTCAATAGCAACTGTTTAATTTTTTTATTTTTTTTTCACTTTTTTTTAAAATATTCCCTACAGTAATTTCAATAATGAAACTAAAACAAGTTATTTATTAAACTATTTATCGGAGAACTAAAAAACACGTCTGCTGAATGGAAGCTGTTCTCCAGCAGGAATGAAGCAACCTCTGTCTTTAAAGGGTCTTTAAGGGGTTGTATCATCGGCTGAGGAGGATGTCACTCTACAGATTGATGATATGGTATGGCCGGAGGTGGAGCTGGAGGAGGAAGACTTCGGGCTAACTCCTCTACACCTCCTTTCATTGGCAGAGGAGATTACGCCAGAAGAAGAGGGTGCGTTGCTGGAGGGTGCTACTCTACCCCGCAATGCGGAGATCTCTAAATAAAAAGCAAAGAGGGAAGCACTAGGGTAGCCCAAGTGAATGTCCACACTAGGGCTGCATCTGCATTCATAGCACGGACATTCACAGGACAACAACTTGGGCTACTGCTTATCCAGGAAACCTGGGTCTATAGGGGACAGATCAAAAGACTGTCAAGCAGCAATTCAGAGGTAATTTATGGTGTAAAGCAGGAGAAACCAAGAGCCTGCATTCTCATAAAGAAAAGTATTAACTTTATTTTACTCACAGAATATATGACCGGAGATCTTGGCCCAATTAAGATCTCAGTGGATCTAGGCAACAGCAAACAGCCAGACGTCATCGTTGTATCTGGCTACTTCGAGGGGGAAGGAAATCATCCGCCACCAGAAGAGCTTCGGAGACTAGTAAGATACTGTCGGAATGAGCGAACACACATAGTCATAGGATGCGACGCGAATGCGCACAACCGTGTATGGGGAAGCAAAGATAGCAACAAAAGGGGTGAGAGTCTATTAAAATTCCTAATAAAAGAAAACTTAGAATTATTTAATGTAGGGAGTACACCCACCTTTATCAATAAGATCCGAGAAGAAGTCCTGGATATTACCTTCGGAAGTCCAGAGGTTAAAAAGTTTGTGAAAAAATGGAGAGTCTCTAGTTAACCCTCATTATCAGATCACAGGACAATAATGTTTGTCTAAAAGAGAAACAAAGATGGCACGAATATACAATGTACGCTGGTGAAAGCAGATGGCAGTTACACGCAAAGTGAGGAGGAAAGGAAGCTTCTCCTTCTAAAAACTCACTTTCTGAACTGCCATCTAATTAAAGAAGAAAAAAACAGAACGTCACGAAACCAACCCCGAATAATTGCAAGCAGGCCACAGCCATCTGCTCTGAGCAGAGAAGCTATTAGAGGGGGGCAGAGTACCTCCCCCCAAATGAGATACAATCTCTTTATCCCTTCTGGATAATAAAATTTCCAACAGAAATAGGTCAGGAGGAGGTGCTTTAGAATGGGAGCCTAAGCAAACGACTGCACCAAATATAAGGGGGTACAATAGATCTTAAGCTCGCGGTACAAGAATACCCTAATATACAATCTTAATCCTAAATGGTAAATTTTAAAACATGATGATAAACATAAACCTACGTTGCACTCAGGGCAATAGTATCGACGTATCCGTTTTCCTGTCTCACTTTGCTATGAAAAAAGTGACGTTCCGTTAATCGTAATGGGTTTGGACTTCTACTCGGACGTCCACCTTTTGACGAGTATTCCGGGTTATGATATGTTTCTATATACTCATCAATAAGTTGTAGTCGAAACTCTAAATTAAAGGGATGATCATCTACTTCCAAAATGCCTGTTCCATCAAGTGAAAAAACATTTTCTTGTAATATTTTTTTCCTCGTTTTCTGGCTACTGAAAGAAAGGTGTTGGTCTACTCTATCAACACCTCCCATTGTAAAATTGAAGTCCATTGCAACTTTGGGTTTGCTTATGCCGGTATTCCTCTCGGTAATTTCTACAGAATTGGTACCATGTATGGTAGAAAGAAAGAGTACATCCCGTTTATCCTTCCATCTCATAATCATTACTTTTCTCTTCCGGTATGCTGATAAAAAACCTCGTTTTACCTTATTTGAAACCATTAAATGTTTTGAATTCCCTTTTCTATTTATTCAAAATAATTACAATTTATAATATTACTAAATACAACTCTGTTTTATTTTTAAAAAAACCAGCCGGAATAAAAAGTTTTCGTTGATTCTACTCCCCGATATTAAGTCTAGACACGATCCTACATTCAAAGCAGAAAAAGTCTTCAAAATAAATTCGCGATCAAAAGTCTAAGGCTAGTGCAAAGTGAATAATTTGAGTTTGGGACAACTCGATAAAGTGAAAAGGGAAAAGTCCACCGACAACTTTAAAACAACAGAAAAAAATTTAAACCACAGGAAATAATCTGTAAGGGTACTTCTAAAGCTTTTGTTCATCCACAGTTACGCACGTGCTAGTATGTTTTCATCCGTATAGAAAGTTTGCACCCTAAATTAACTCCACGATATGAAGGTCTGTTCAAAGTCGAAAAAATATCAGAACATCATGTTTTTATTCAGAAAAATAACAAAATTATACCAATACACTTAGACCAAATTAAACCAGCTTTTATGGCACAGGCGGATGTTATACAAAAAAAACTTTAAAAACAGTTACTTTTTGTATTAATTAGAGCTTTTTCTAGGATGTTCCCAGGTTACGACAATGGTGTCGTGGTTGTGAAATCTGTCATCATAAGTGTACTACGAGCGATTTTATCATATGCGGGACATAAAACGATGTAACAACCCTTAACAACCCAATAAGCTGTTTCATTTCCTATTATTTGGCCCGTGGTCGCCTGTAGTTCCCTCACATCTAAACCTATGTCGCACAACAGCTTCAAATTTTCTTTGATAATTTCAGAAAGCCTTTCACCACTAATACTTCTCGGAGACAAAGTAACTTAATATATATTTCCAATAAGACAAAAACCCCCGTACCATAAATAGGCTTACATTTTTACCTAATCTGTTTTGCCTCTCACCTTTTCCGTAGTCTACGAGACCTTCAACTTGATCTGTGTATGGGTTGTAAAGACAGTCTTTTCTTATAGCAACTTCATCAAATAAAAAATGCATTTCTTAAAATGACTGTCCATTTTCTCAATCATTCCTTTAAGATTTTCTATTAAACATGGGTTACACCCGGGATGTAATTTTTTTATTGGTGTCCATCTTAATATTGTTGCGTGCTACACTATTAATCACTGTTTAATCAAAATACACCTAATTCTATTTTTACACGGTAGATACGTTCCAGACAAAACCGTGTAAAAAATCCATGTAAAAAAAGACATGAAGTACATACGTAGAAAAAAAGGGGGTTAGTTTCATATCCTTCAACCCTGTAAAAAATCTTAAAGTAAAAGTAATATAAATATAAAATTATAGCAGTTCATCTAAAAGATTACGGTTAATAAAAATAATTTTCTTTAAAATTTCAATCAAATAGCTTTTTTTAATCGTGCTAAATCGAATGAAATCGTGTAAAAACGGAATCAATTTTTTCTCTCTAGACCTTGTTAAATCAAAACCGTGTAAAAAAAGACCGTGTAAGAACAGAATAGGGTGTACTTTTACAATCCCTTTGTAAACCAACCACAAATAATCACGATTGAAATCTCTTATGATTCAATCTCTGACGAAGTTTGACTTGAACTGTTGGTATTGATTTTAATATCCATGTATTTATTTAATTCTCATTATAATATATTTAGAATTAAAGAAAAAATTTCAATAATTACTTAAACTATGTATAAACCCTAACGTCTAACTTTATATTACTTATCTAAGGTCAAAATTTTATATATTAAAATTCATTGACTTAAATCTTGAATTATGAGTAAAAAGAACAGTATTTTTGAAAAAATAAAAACAATAAAAAATTTATGTACATATAGGCTAACATCATGAATGAAAGAATATAAGATTGCGCCTTTCCAAATTTCAAATTGGTTTTTTCTACGCACCTACGTCACCAGACTGTTTATATGAATATTTTGTTGTATGAAAAAAATTATTGTAGGAAAATTTATCCAGTTGAGTACAGCTCTGTTGTGCTCAGCTAGTTGGTTCAGGGTGTTGAGGCATTCTTGGACGATGAACATGTTATATTGACTGCACTCAGAGATTGTAGCGCAGCTTGGCTGTCCGAGAAGATGTTAATATGCAGGTTTTTGTAGCCCCTGTTTAAGTTCTCATTGGCGCATGTCGTAATGGCAAGAATTTCAGCCTGAAAGACTGAACAATGACTGCCCAAGGCGATAGATATTGCCTTTTTGGGCACCGTACCAATGACACCTGCCCCAGTTCCTGCATCCGATTTAGACCCATCCGTGAACCAAATGAGGCCAAGTGGTTTTGCGAGACTCTCACCGCCCGCTATCCAGGATTCTCTAGGAAGCATGACAGTCTCGAATCTGCGTTTGAAAACGAATGCCGGGGACATAACGTCCGATGGCATCGAGAGTATGGGGCATGATTTGATCAGATTAGCTAGGATCCTGATATGGCCCTTGATATCTGATAGATCAATCCAGAGTCTAGGATTTCGCAGTCTATAGGACGTTGCCATTGCTGAACTTTGAACCACCAAGTGCAGCAATGGAGTTCCCAGGAGGGCCTCCATGGCTGCAGTTGGCGTGGTTCTGATTGCACCCGTAATACTTAAAAGAGCAAGTCTTTGAATACGGCTTAAAAGATCTCTAGCATTGGATACTAGGGTATGAGGCCACCAAACAATTGATGCGTAGGTCAGCAGAGGTTTAACCACCACATTGTACAACCAGTACAACATTTTAGGTTTTAGTCCCCATGCGGGTCCAAAGGTTCCGCGACAGGCCCTTAGGAGCGCAAACGCTTTCTGTTCTTTGACCTCCAGCTGCTTTTTCCAGGTCAGCTCTTTATCTAGATATACTCCTAGATATTTCACTGACTCTGAGAGTTGCAGTTTCGTTTCACCTAGACAAGGAACCTCAAAACCTTCGAGATTCCTATTCCTGGTGAACATAACGAGTTCAGTTTTGTCAGGATTGACGGAGAGTCCCTTGGAAAGCGCCCATTTTTGAACCTTGATAAGAGCTTGATGAGTCAATTTAGCTAATGTACTGGGGAATTTTCCCGATGCAAGCAGAGCTATGTCATCCGCATACGTTTGAGCATAGTAGCCCGAGGTGTTTAAAATCCTGAGAAGGTCATCTACAACCAGACACCACAGCAGTGGAGATAGTACACCTCCCTGCGGGCATCCTCTCATAACTGAGATTGATTCTGTATCTCTTCCCAGACTGGCCGATGCAGTTCGAGTGGACAGCATGTTTCTTATCCATCTAGTGACAGTCTGACTCGCGCTGTGCACTTCGGCTGCCTCGCTCATGGCATCAAAAGTGACATTGTCAAATGCCCTTGCTATGTCAAGAAAAGAACCAAGAGCGTATTATTTAGTGTCTAGAGTTTTTTCAATTCTGAACACTAGTTGATGGAGTGCAGAATCCGTGGATTTGCCCTCTTGATACGAGTGTTGGTTCGGGTGGAGCGGGAGTATATTTGGCATCCTCTCCCTCAGGTATCTATTAACCAGCGTCTCCCGTGTCTTAAGCAAAAATGACGTGAGGCTGATGGGACAGTAACACTTGGCCTCGGTGTAGTCAGTACGACCAGGCTTATTATGAAGATCACACGTACCTTCCTCCATGGCGGATGAATATAGCCATAGGCGAGGCTCGTCCGGTAGATTTGACAGAGTGGTTTGATTAGCAAATCAGCTTCTTTCTGGAGAAGTGCTGGAAAAATGCCGTCAGGCCCCGCTGATTTATACGGGGCAAAGGTTTTGATTGCCCAGTTAGTTCTTTCGTATGTTACAATCTTTGAAGCCGTTCTCCAGTCGGTTTTTTGGGGACGAGAACTTTCAGCTTGTAGAGACGAGCATGCCGGTGATTCACGAGATTCCGGAAAGTTAGTGTGGAGCAGTAGCTTCAGCGTGTTCTCATTACTTGAGGTAAATTCCCCATCCGACTGGCGCAGCATAGTTAATCTAGATCTCGGATCTTTGGAGAGGGCTTTTTGGAGCCTGCAAGCCTGAGGGAGTTTCTCAATTTGGCCGCAGTAGTGTTATGGTACACCCTGTACCAAGAAATCGTTTCCGACCAAAAAAGCGGTTATTGAACCCGACATTTTGAAACTTAAATTTTAATGAAACGCGTAAATAATTATTTCAATTTATTAACATATTTCGAAATATAAACAATTTCGAAATATGTTAATAAAATTATTATTTCGTTTCGACATAAATTCTCTATATCGAAATACAAAAAAATAAATGTATACTAACAAATTTTAGTATAACGACATATGAATTCATTTTTTTTTTTGTTCTTATGCGATATCAAAAAAATTTTGCGAACGCGAACATTTTTTTTGTAATTATTTTTCTTCCAAGAATAATTATTTTTTTTGTCAATTACGCGAAAATAACTAATATCGGTCAAAGTACGATGAACTTAAAGTACTTTGACAAATTTTTATTTTTTAAATTTCTTGATCGATTTGATATCAATTATCGATCAGTTTGTTTTTTGGTTTTCCCAACGCGATATCTCGTTTAAAGTTTAAAAAAAGGGGTCTTTTGGTCGGAGCTAATTTGAAAACGTTAAATTTGTTATTTTATTGTATTTAAAGTGAAAACGTTAAATTTGTTAAGATTGGCCAAAAATTGAGAGGAAAAAGAAAAATTCTAATAACCAATATTTGTTTTTTTATTGTATTTAAAGTGAAAACGTTAAATTTGTTAAGATTGGCAAAAAATTGTGAGAAAAAAGAAAAATTCTAATAACCAATATTTGTTATTTTATTGTATTTAAAGTGAAAACGTTAAATTTGTTAAGATTGGCCAAAAATTGTGAGGAAAAAGAAAAATTCTAATAACCAATTATTGTTATTTCATTGTATTTAAAGTGAAAACGTTAAACTTGTTAAGATTGGCCAAAAATTGTGAGAAAAAAGAAAAATTCTAATAACCAATATTTGTTATTTTATTGTATTTAAAGTGAAAACGTTAAATTTGTTAAGATTGGCCAAAAATTGTGAGGAAAAAGAAAAATTCTAATAACCAATTGTTGTTATTTCATTGTATTTAAAGTGAAAACATTAAATTTGTTAAGATTGGCCAAAAATTGTGAGGAAAAAGAAAAATTCTAATAACCAATTGTTGTTATTTCATTGTATTTAAAGTGACAACGTTAAATTTGTTAGGATTGGCCAAAAATTGTGAGGAAAAAGAAAAATTCTAATAACCAATTGTTGTTATTTCATTGTATTTAAAGTGAAATCGTTAAATTTGTTAGGATTTGCCAAAAATAATATTTAATTTCTTTTATAAGAAAAATAAGTTTTAGCGACCGATTTTATCGGAATTTTGTTCGTGAAGAAATTGTAAAAAAAAATACTGAATAAATTTATTTTACTTTTTGGAATTGCGATTTTTTTTTCTTTTAAAAATATCAATTTTAGTTGAAAAACCGGTGTTTTATGGTCAAACGATCAACACCAAAATCTCCAACTACCAACGATTTACCAGAGAATTTAAGCCCTAGGAAACACTTGTTAAAAGAGCAACTAGATTTTAAGGCCGATATAATTTTAAATAGTGAATTAAAAGAAACGATTGTAACAAAGTGTCTCAATTCGTTTTTAATTCAATCCCTTTACTTCACGCGGAACTCGGACCAAATTTAGCGTCGGAAGTGAAAGTTTTTGCTAAGTGCTGTCAAACCATCCATGACATACTTAGTAAGGATGAACAACCCATACTTGTCTCTTTACTACCCACACGATTTCGTGGACGTGCCGCATCCCTTTTAGATAAAATATCTGTAACCGATCTAACAACCTTTTTAGATACTTTAATTTCTAAATTAGTTTCCAGAAGACCTTACGCCACTTTAATTCATGAACTTCAGAACTCCAAGCAATTACCTGGCGAAACTCTCACAGGATTTGCAGGACGAATGAAGTCATTATTGAAGGAATGTGTAAATCAGGCCATACAAAGGCATCCAAATCATTACGTTTCAGTTACAAAAGATCTAGAAGAAACCGCAATGTTCAGTTTCCAAGCAGGAATACTGAACTCGAATCACAGATTGTTCTTCCTACACGAAAAGCACGAAGATTTCGATGCGCTGACAAGTAAGGCGGAATTTTTTGAATCAGCGGAAAGACAATTTGCTTTAAATCCTCCAATCTCAATAAATTCAACGACACAAAACGGACAACCCACTTCACACATGTTCTACCCCACACAGGAAGAACCGAAATTAACCGATCCCAATTTCAACCCATACTCTAATAACTTCAACAACAATAATTTCAACAACGATAGAAACAACAATAACAACAACAACAATGCTAGGTTTAATAATAATTTTAACAGAGGAACGAACAATTTTAATAATAACAGAAACAATAATAATACATATCGTAACAACTACAACAACAACAACTATAATAACAACAACAACAACAACAACAACTACAACAATAATACCAACAATAATAATAGAAACAACAATTACAACAATACAAATAACAACAACAATCGAAATAGTAATTTCAACAACAGCAATAGAGGTCAAGCCAACAATAATTACAATAACTACAACAATTACAACACAAATAACAGGAATCGACCAAATAATAATAATAACAGTTACAACAACTACAATAACCACAACCAAAACTACTCCAACAACGAAAATAATCATTACAATAACTGCAACACCAATTTTGGAAACAATAACAATAGGTTCATCGGAGGGATTAACAACAACAGAGGACATAATTTTGAAGAAGGGAATAATAATAACAATTCCAACAACTCACCGAGAAACAATGACTCCTACAATAATCCCCACAACCAAAACCCATCGAACCCCCGACCACCATGCGGATTTTGCAATCGTTTTGGGCATACGTATAATGAATGCCGTACGCGTATGAATACCCCATATTGTAGTCGATGCCGAATACATGGGCATACGAACACCAATTGTACTTCTCAAACGTTACCGACCCCAACAAAACGAATTAACATGATATCTAACGAACCAAATGATAATAGGGAACTCGACGACCCTGTAGACAATATGCACAAATGTATTTTCTGCCAACAACCTGGACACTATAGAAAACTGTATAGCAAAAAAATTGTGGGATGAAAATAATTCCCCATCAATTAAACAGACGGAAAACTAAAACAGGGCTGTCACCTTAGCCCCCAAGAAAACGAGACAAGGTGTCAGCCCGCCCAAAAATTACCTACCCTTGCTAAATGCGTAATAAAAGTACCTTTACCAATTATAATAAACAATCCGGCCAAATTATTAGTAGACACGGGAGCAGATATAAGTATAATAAAAAAATCATCTTTGAAGGATAATATAAAAATAAATAAAGAAGAAAAAACAAATATTCAAACTGTTTTCGGCACCGGAAAAACAATAGGTACATGTCTTACAAATTTCCCACCCCCCATATCGCAATCATGTAAATTTCATATGGTGGAGAAAACTACTCCAATTCCAGGAGATGGAATTTTAGGGTTCGATTTCCTTTCTCGTAATTGCAATATTGAAGGCCCAAATAAACGTTTAACTTTTCCCGAAATTAGGATTGATGAAGATAACTTCGGAATTCCATTTTTAAAAAGTACGCCCCTAGATTCCATGGATAAGATCCATATAGATGTCACCAACGAACAGGTGGAAACACCTGAATCAGAGGTTAAAATTGTAAGTGGCTCATGGAACGGACAAACTTTAACGAATCAAGCACGGGACGAAACGGAGTATGAAGTGGAGACTCAGAGAGCAATTCATATTCCGCCCCGCTCCCGAAGACTGATTCAAATAAAAGTGGATTTCAAACAAGATAGACTCTTCTTGTCGAAAGAACTAAGCGAAGGAGTATACCTTGGAAGTTGTTTAGTTAGGCCTGATAACGGAAAAATAACGCTTTGTGTACTCAATACCAAAATGAAATGAACGAAAATCGCCCCTTTTAATTTCAGCACACGTCCCCTTAACTATTACGAAATATACAATTTAGAACAAGAAACAGAAGAACCATCGCCTGAAGAGAATGTACAATATTTATTCAACCTAAATCAAAACTCTATACAGAATTATAGAATAGAAGAACTTATGAAAAATATACGATTAGATGAAAACGCAACTATTGAAGAGAAAAACTCTATATTACAAATATGCAAAGAATACAACGACATTTTTTATTTACCAACTGAAAAATTGACACTCACACTTTCTTACGAACACACAATCCCCGTAAAACAAGACCATGCACCCATAAACCAAAAGATGTATCGCCTACCCGAAAAACAACGCGAAATCATCCAAGAACAGGTAAAAGAAATGCTTGACAATGAAATAATTACTCCAAGCAAAAGTCCATGGAATTCCCCGTTACTAGTGGTACCCAAAAAGAATGGCCCCGACGGAGAAAAGCGATGGAGAGTAGTAGTAGATTTTAGAAAATTGAACGAAATTACAATCGGTGATGCCTTTCCCCTGCCTCGAATTGAAGATATTTTAGACCAACTTGGTCATTCCAGATATTTCACCACACTAGATCTCGCGAGTGGGTATCATCAAGTGTTAGTAAACCAAGAAGATAGAGCTAAAACTGCTTTTAGCACACTTTTCGGTCATTATGACTTTTTACGGATGCCGTTCGGCCTAACTGGAGCCCCAGCTACTTTTCAACGCCTTATGAACCACGTATTGTCAGGTTTACAAGGTTTTTTATGTTTTGTGTACATTGACGATATCGTCATATACGGAAAAAATTTACTTGATCATAACCTAAAATTGGACGCAATTTTTTCAAGATTGAGAACACATAACCTAAAATTACAACCTGAAAAATGCAATTTTCTTAGGAAAGAAATTGTCTATTTAGGACACCAATGCACGCCCAAAGGTGCTCTACCTGACCCCTCAAAAATAATTTGTGTGCAAAATTTCCCAGTTCCCAAAACCATTCGTCAAGTCCAATCATTTTTGGGTTTGGCAAATTATTATCGCAAATTCATACCTAATTTTTCAAAGGTTGCGGAACCTCTAAACAAACTTTTACGCAAAAATAATAAATTTAAATGGACCGAACTTTGCGAATCTGCATTCCAAAATTTAAAAAACACTCTAATATCACCCCCATTACTTATATACCCCGATTTCGCTCAAGCTTTCAACTTAACAACTGATGCCAGTAATGAAGCTATTGGAGCAGTTCTTTCTCAAGGCGAAGTAGGAAAAGATAAACCAATTGCTTACGCTAGCCGCTCATTAAATAAAGCCGAACGAAATTATTCCACAATTGAAAAGGAATTACTAGCTATCGTATGGGCAACCAAAAATTTCCGTTGCTATCTTTATGGTAGAAAATTTACTGTTTATACTGATCATAAACCTTTGAAAGGAGTTTTTAACGTGAAAGATCCGACAAGTCGTTTGGTGCGTTTCCACCATAAACTTTCGGAATACGATTATCAAATCGAGTACAAAGCAGGAAAATATAACACGAATGCTGATGCCCTTAGTCGCATTCCACCCCTTGAATCAGGATCTATATTAGAAGAAATGACCCCGAAACAAACAATTATTGAAGAACTTAAAAATTTAGATACCATTAATTTAGAACAACAAATAAACAATTTAGAAAATACAAACGGATGGAATTCACTACTACGCGAAATTGAAACAATTTCAAAAACTAAAATCAAAGACGACGGATGTACGACAAAGAGGCCCTCAAACTTTCTAACAAACCACTAAACAGATACGAAGACGTATTACCATACGATCATTGCCGAATAAAATTACTTAACGAAAAAAAAGACTATATAAACGCAAACTTAGTGAAAATAAGCAAACTTGACACAACGTACATTTTAACGCAAGGACCTCTATTGGAAACAATAGACGATTTCTGGTTAATGATTTGGCAAAACAATTGCAAAACAATAGTAATGTTAACGAGATTAATAGAACAAAATAAAATTAAGTGTCATAAGTATTGGCCAAAACAAACGGGAGACAAACATATAATACCCCTAACAAAAATCGGTTTCACCATCGTATATTTGACACTAACGGAGCAAACACATTTTAAACGAATCTTCCGACTTACAGAAATTTCAACAAAAAAATATCGCGACGTAACTCAATTTCAATTTAATACATGGCCCGATACAGGAACCCCTTCTACTGCAAAAGAATTTTTGAAATTTTACCAAGAAGTTAAACATTATCAAACACATGAATGCGAAAATGAACCTTTATTAATACATTGCAGTGCTGGAATCGGACGATCAGGCACATTTTGTCTAATCGATATTTGCCTCACTTTAATTGCTACCAAACATGGAAACGAAATGACGATACCCCAAATATTATTAGAAATGCGCGAAAAAAGAAAGGGTTTAGTTCAAACTGCCGAACAATTAAAATTTGCATACTTAACCATTTTAGAAGGACAAAAATTTCTCTCAAAAATCACCCCAAATTCTACAAGTAATAATATAGCATCGGTAGAACTCAACTCAAGTCAAATTAATGTTGTAACCAGAAGTCACACTAAAACCCAACAAAACGAGCAAATGAATGAGGTGGAACTTCCCCAAAAACCCACAAATATACTGGAAATAACACCAACGAACATCGACCCGATTGACGAACCCATAAGAATAGATTTAAAGGACCCTACAGAAATTGAACCATCAGACACAGAATCTAACGCATCATACGAAACATCAGAATCCGAAACAGAAGATCAAATCGAAATTTTAACGGACCCGCGTGATATTCAAACATTGCTAAAAGCACATCATGACTCCCCTTTAGGAGGGCATGCCGGTATTCAAAAAACGTTTAATCGTATCCGAAAAAACTACCGTTGGAAAAATATGTTGCAAGATATAACCAAGTACATAAATAAGTGCATTAAGTGCCAACGCAATAAAAAGGGAAGAGGTTTGAAAATGCCAATGAAGATTACTGATACGGCTACTCGACCTTTCGAAAAGATTTACTTAGATATTGTTGGACCACTGCCGACATCACAACATGGCAATAAGTATATTTTAACTTTTCAAGACGATTTGACAAAAATCCTGGATTGTTTTGCTATACCTAATGCCGAGACGACCACAGTGGCCGATTGCTTCTACAGGAATATCGTGTTAAAATACTTAGTCATACCGGATAAGCTAATAACCGACCAAGGTTCGAATTTCACCAGCGATTTGTTTAAACGTATATGCAAATTATTACACATCAAAAAGGTACAAACTACCGCTTACCACCCCCAATCAAATGGATCACTAGAACGCACTCACGGACCACTTATCGAGTATTTGCGTACAATGGTCGACGACAATATTGACACATGGGACCAGTACCTTTCGGAAGCCGCGCTAGTAGACAATCACACACCCCATAGCGGAAGTAAATTTACACCAATTCATGCTTTGTATGGCTACCATCGCGCTCTACCCACAAACCTCACGAAAAAACCAGATCCCATATGCAATTTTGATGATTATTGTAATACTATCAAATATAAATTACAAAAAATTCACACCAGTATGAGGGAAAATCTCATGAAAGCTAAGGAAAAATCGAAAGAGTACTATGACAAAAACTCAAGGACAGTAAAATTCCACGTAGGAGATACAGTACTATTGAGGAACGCAGCAACAAAACACAAATTATCCGCAGTATGGAATGGCCCTTTTCTGGTGCGAAAAGTTCATGATGACCTAAATACCTCCATACAAATTGGAAAGAAAATGCGAAGAGTCCATAACAATCGATTAAAAAAATTTTAACTACACCCTGTCTAAAAACTTCAAAAAACTTTACCACACCTATTTATTAAACGCAAAAGTCCAAAATAATGTAAAGTACCCACGAAAATATTTCTTTTTTATTCTGTTAACGACAATTCAAAAAAAAAAAATGTTTCACACCAAACCATAAGCATAGAGAAAGCATATTCTTTACATACAATATTTCATAATTAGGTCAAGTTCAAGTTCACCCATTTTTTCTTTGCCAAATGGTAAACATTGAACATGTTTTATACCTACGTCCACGAATAAAACCTGAGGAGATTTCAAGGTAAATAAAATATATATATATATAAATTAATATATATATATATAATATATAACTATTGCAGTACCACTTGCCGTAAGATAAACAAAAGAAATATGACACCACCACAAAAATTTTTTTTACATATCTCATGTACAGTTATACAAAGCCGAAGGGAAAATGTCTTTTAATATTTTCGATACAAAATCTTAATAAGAACAATTTTCCAAATTTAGTCTTTGTCGAAATATGAAAAAACTCCCTGTAGAAATCCTAAGGTAATATGTATAAGATATATTGAACCTTTTCAACAAATCTCTGCTTTTCAAGAATTTATCCAAGAATATTAAAAAAAAAAAAAAACAATTCCGAAAGTAAGGAATTCTTATAGGTAATCCGACCCATGCAAAATAAAATACAAATAATAATCATATCCGAATTATAAACGAATGGAAATACTTTGTTGTTTACTAAATATAATTACAGTAATTAGTATGGTAAGAAATCAAAATGTAAAAATGGTAAAACATACCATTCCTTTTTATCAAAATTGTAATAGTATAAAAATTTTTTTTCAGTAACGGGAAGGTATGTTATGGTACATCCTGTACCAAGAAATCGTTTCCGACCAAAAAAGCGGTTATTGAACCCGACATTTTGAAACTTAAATTTTAATGAAACGCGTAAATAATTATTTAAATTTATGAACATATTTCGAAATATAAACAATTTCAAAATATGTTAATAAAATTATTATTTCGTTTCGACATAAATTCTCTATGTCGAAATACAAAAAAATGAATGTATACTAACAAATTTTAGTATAACGACATATGAATTCATTTTTTTTTTTGTTCTTATGCGATATCAAAAAAATGTTGCGAACGCGAACATTTTTTTTGTAATTATTTTTCTTCCAAGAATAATTATTTTTTTTGTCAATTACGCGAAAATAACTAATATCGGTCAAAGTTCGATGAACTTAAAGTACTTTGACAAATTTTTTATTTTTTAAATTTCTTGATCGATTTGATATCAATTATCGATCAGTTTGTTTTTTGGTTTTCCCAACGCGATATCTCGTTTAAAGTTAAAAAAAGGGGTCTTTTGGTCGGAACTAATTTGAAAACGTTAAATTTGTTATTTTATTGTATTTAAAGTGAAAACGTTAAATTTGTTAAGATTGGCCAAAAATTGTGAGGAAAAAGAAAAATTCTAATAACCAATATTTGTTATTTTATTGTATTTAAAGTGAAAACGTTAAATTTGTTAAGATTGGCCAAAAATTGTGAGAAAAAAGAAAAATTCTAATAACCAATATTTGTTATTTTATTGTATTTAAAGTGAAAACGTTAAATTTGTTAAGATTGGCCAAAAATTGTGAGAAAAAAGAAAAATTCTAATAACCAATATTTGTTATTTTATTGTATTTAAAGTGAAAACGTTAAATTTGTTAAGATTGGCCAAAAATTGTGATGAAAAAGAAAAATTCTAATAACCAATTGTTGTTATTTCATTGTATTTAAGGTGAAAACGTTAAATTTGTTAAGATTGGCAAAAAATTGTGAGAAAAAAGAAAAATTCTAATAACCAATATTTGTTATTTTATTGTATTTAAAGTGAAAACGTTAAATTTGTTAAGATTGGCCAAAAATTGTGAGGAAAAAGAAAAATTCTAATAACCAATTGTTGTTATTTCATTGTATTTAAAGTGAAAACGTTAAATTTGTTAAGATTGGCCAAAAATTGTGAGGAAAAAGAAAAATTCTAATAACCAATTGTTGTTATTTCATTGTATTTAAAGTGAAAACGTTAAATTTGTTAAGATTGGCCAAAAATTGTGAGGAAAAAGAAAAATTCTAATAACCAATATTTGTTATTTTATTGTATTTAAAGTGAAAACGTTAAATTTGTTAGGATTGGCCAAAAATTGTGAGAAAAAAGAAAAATTCTAATAACCAATATTTGTTATTTTATTGTATTTAAAGTGAAAACGTTAAATTTGTTAGGATTGGCCAAAAATTGTGAGGAAAAAGAAAAATTCTAATAACCAATTGTTGTTATTTCATTGTATTTAAAGTGAAAACGTTAAATTTGTTAGGATTTGCCAAAAATAATATTTAATTTCTTTTATAAGAAAAATAAGTTTTAGCGACCGATTTTATCGGAATTTTGTTCGTGAAGAAATTGTAAAAAAAAAAATACTGAATAAATTTATTTTACTTTTTGGAATTGCGATTTTTTTTTCTTTTAAAAATATCAATTTTAGTTGAAAAACAGGTGTTTTATGGTCAAACGAAAGAATTACCAGCATTTCGGTTGTTGACAGATTCTTGTAAAGTTTTCAATTTATATAATAGCCTTGATATTAATTAATTTATTAAATTTATTAACTAATTAACATATTTTCCAAGCGACGTGAATTATCATAAAAGTGCATTATTTAAAACTGAAGAAGTAATAAAAAAAAAAAGGAAGTGTTTTGTTTTTTGAACCAACAAGGGGTAAGCGTTTTAATTTTTACTTTATATTAAAATTGCATCGTGTTTCCGGGATTTCCAACCCCCGGAGACAAAAACTCCATATAACATAAAAGTTTTCCAGAGTCGTCTTGGGAAGGATCAGGTCGTCCTTTTGCTCCACAACAGTAGCTCTTCCAATCTTCTCGTTTTTTCCTCCGAACAGCCGATTTGTAATTGCGTTTGGCCGCCTTCCAGGTTTCCCACTCACTGTTCAAACCATGCTGTTTGGCTCTGTTGAAACTTTTCTCGTTTCTTTTCTGAGGCTCTCCAAGGATATATCTCACCAGGGCGTTTTCTTGGGGAGCCTGTTAGTACGTAAGACGCAATTACTCTCGTAGGAGGAGTAAATGGTTACCGATGTTAGAGCGACTGTTTGTTCTAGTTCCCGAATAATCCGGGCTGCTTTTGGGACTTCCCGGATTCTTTCTGAGAGCTCTTCGTGAAAGGCGAAACAGTCAGTTGATCTAGGATTCCTGTAGGAGAGCGGTATCAACGGTTCTGAGAACAGACTGGAGAGAATGTGCCTATGGTCCGATAACGAAGGTTCGGAGGACACTTTCCATCCTTGAATATCTTGAGCAATGCCCTGTGAGCATAGTGTTATCTCCAACACTTCGGCACGTGTAGAGGTGATGAAGGTTGGAGCTGTACCCTTGTTTGCAATTTCCAGGGTGGTTGCACCAAGGTATTCAAAAAGTGTTCTACATCTTTGGTTGATGTCCGTACTTTGGATGATTGGAATTTCCTTTTTACATCCTTCTGCATAACGTAATTATGTAAAAACAATTATGTAAGAGTTTCTTTCTTTTCAAGAACTTTTATTTTAGTTAATTATTCATATAAACCTTGTAAGGTGCACAATTAGGTTTTATTATTTAAATTTATTTTTAGGTACAAAATTTGATATATTTTATTAATTTTATTTTTTAATTTTATTTTTTAATTTGGGAGCACTGAGGTTTTACCTTTTACGTGAGGTTCCTAGGTTGAACATTGTACATCGAAGGAAGAAAATTTTTTATTTTTTTCTCATACTACAAGAAGAAATTTTTGTATTTCGGCTGCTGAGAAAAATTTTTTGTAAATTTCCTACAGGTAGTTTAGGTGAATTTACTAACATGTAATTTCCCCAAACTGACTGTAGTGTCTGATAACCGCCAAAATACTCCCCTTCCAGTGAACTCTGGTGAACGCTACAAATTTAGTCTAACCAGAGGTTTTGAAAGTCGTCCGAAACGAGTTTGGGTCGGTTTAATTTTTTCATCTGCTAAAGTGACTCTTTTAGAATTCTTGGTGTGTATTACAGTGGGAATCAGAGTGCTTGGTTTGAAGTTCGTTTTGTTAGATTCGCTGAAAAATGGTTCTAGTCGATTGATGGAAACCGTTTTGCGTTTGTTTTTAATAATTAGTGTGAAGTATTTGTCTTTACGATCAATTACAAGTTGGAGTCCAAAGTAATCAGGACTTTAAAAAAAAAACAGAACAAATGGTTTTTTCGGCAAAATCAAATGATTTTATTCAATATAGTCTCCTTCTGCTTCAATACAGCTTTTTGCACGGTCCAAAAGCATGTCGAACGAGTGTTTTAGCTCGTTGGCCTGTATGGCCGCCAGTATGCCGGTGCAAGCCTTTTGAATGGCCTCTACGTCTGCATAACGCTTTCCTTTCATCGGCAAATGCATTTTTCCGAAAAGGTAGAAGTCGCACGGTGCCATATCCGGTCAATACGGGGAGTGGTTGATGGATTTTTGGTGAGATAATCGGTCACAAGCGTCGATCGATGAGACGGCGCATTATCGTGCAACAAACGCCAACTTCCATCTTCCCGATATTCGGGCCGAACACGTCGAATACGGCGCACCAAACGCTTCAAAACTCCTAGGTAGAATACCGCATTAACGTTTTGACCGGGTGGAACAAATTCTTTGTGGACAATACCCTTGGAATCATAAAAACAAATCAGCATTGTCTTCACTTTTGACTTCTCCAGGCGCGATTTTTTGGGTTTCGGCTCGTCCGGCGCCTTCCATTCAGCACTCTGGCGTTTCGTTTCGGGATCATATTGAAAACACCACGTTTCGTCACCAGTCGCAATGTTATAAAGGAAGTTTTTGTCCTTTTTGACCTCTTTAATGATGTCCTTCGAATGTTGAATTCTGAGCAATTTTTGGTCGTCGAAGCTCATTTTCGCACCGATGACACAAACATACTGCACTTAAAACGCAATAACTTCACTTTCAACAGATGAAGTGTCATGAAATTCTCACAGGAAGGCGATAAAGGATAGCAGATTCTAACGCACCAGTCGACATATAGATGGCGCCACTAGGGGCGCTAGATTCAAAAAGTCCTGATTACTTTGGAAAGGTCCTTGTATTTCAAAGGGTCCTTCGTATGGTGGTTGCAGAGAAACTCGTATGGCATCGGGTCTTACGAACACGTGCGAACAGTCTTCCAAATTTTTGAATATGAAGACTTTGTCTTTGGTATGTCGAGACGGTGGTGCCGGCCGAATTATGTCAAGTTGTTGTCTGAGTTGCTTGACAAATCCGCACTGGGAAGGTGAGCTTTTGGTCATTTGCAGAAAATCTCCGGGTAAACGTATGTTATTACCGTACACTAACTCGGCAGAGGTAGCTCCAAAATCTTCGCGGTAAACGGTTCTTAACCCTAGTAATATTGAGGGTAAGGATTTACTGCATTGTCTATCTCCTACACACATAATTGATGCTTTAAACATCCGATGCCAGCGTTCGATCATGCCGTTGGAAGCTGGATTGTACGCTGTTGCCCTTGTACGTGTGAATCCTAACATGTTTGCCAGTTCCGAGAAGAGTTCGGACTCAAATTGCGAACCACGATCCGTGGTCATGATTGACGGTACCTCGTAGCGACAGATGCACCCCCTAAAGATGGCGTTAGCTACGGTGTCAGTTTTAATGTCTGTGACCGGTATTACTGCAGGCCAACGTGTGAAACGGTCGATTAAGGTCACACATTACTTGAAATTTTCTGACGGTGGTAGTGGACCGATTATGTCCAAATGTACCATATCGAACCGGTTTTCAACTAAAGGGTAATTGCCAATCGGGCTTTTGACATGTCGGGAAATTTTGCTTTTCTGACAGGCCAAACAAGATTTGGTCCAGGACCTGACCTCCTTTTTAATGTTAGTCCAAACGAAATTCTTTACGACTGCCCTAACAGAAGAACGAACGCTTGGATGTGACAGATTATGCACGCTATTGAACACAATCTCACGAAAGTTTTTAGAGACAAAGGGTCTAGCAACTCCGGTAGATGTCTCACAGACTATTGTGATATCCGAGCCGAAAACGGGAAGTGATTCGAATTTCAGTAAATTGTTTGCTTCTTTAAGGTTCTTCAATTCGGTGTCCCCAATTTGGGGTTCTGCCATTTGGGTATAGTTGATACTTGCACCAATCGAAATGAAGAAGCTATAGAGAGCATGTCCGCAACAGGGTTATCCATACCGGAAATATGTCTAATATCCGTCGTATATTGAGCAATTAAGTCAAGGTGTCTAAATTGACGGGGAGACGCCCTGTCCAAATTCTGTTGTAATGCATATTAGGGGGGTTAGTGGTCTGTATATAAAGTGAATATGCGTCCTTCTAGCCAGTATTTGAAGTACTTAATTGCTGCATAAGCTGCTAGCAATTCGCGGTCGTATTCACTGTAACGCTTTTGAGTGTCTGTCAATTTCCTCGAGAAGAAACTAAGCGGTTGCCATACATTGGACACTTGTTACTGTAATACTGCCCCAATCGCTGTGTCCGATGCGTCAACCATTATCGCGAGCATGGCGTCAGGTGAAGCGTGCGCAACCGTGTCTTGCTCAGTTCGATCTGCTGTTTTGATTCGACTGTCCAGTTGATTTTTGTTTTGTCGTTCTTCTTACTACCCTTGAGGAAATCGTTTAATAGAGCTTGTTCTTTGGCCGCATGTGGCAAATAAATTCGATAAAAGTTTATCATCCCTAAAGAACGGCGTAAATCTTTAACGAGCTCCGCCAATTTGGAGCTAGCGATGGCTTTAACCCTGGATTTCGAAGGTTTTATTCCCAGCGGTGAGATATCATGTCCCAGAAAGGTGATACTAGGAACTGCAAAGACGCACTTATTGGTGTTGATAACGAGACCTGCACTCTTAAATCGTTGAAAGACAGCTTCTAAGTGTTTAACATGCTCTGCCGTATTCTTTGAGGCAATAAGAATATCATCAATGTACGGGTAGCAAAAATTTAATGCACGTAATACGGAGTGCATGAAACGTAGGAAGGTTTGCGCAGCGTTACGCAAACCGAAGGTCATACGGGTAAATTCATATAGGCCAAAAGGTGTGCAAATTGCCGTCTTGGGCATATCCTCTTCGTTAATCGGTATTTGGTGATATGCCCGGACCAAGTCGAGAGAGGTAAAGATAGAACAACCGTCCAGTTGATACGAAAAATCTGTTAGGTAAGGGATTGGATAGCGATCCGGCTTAGTGACAAAGTTAAGGCCTCTATAATCCCCGCAAGGTCGCCAATCTCCATTATTTTTCTTTACTAGGTGCAACGGACTTGACCATTCGCTACTTGACGGTCGGCAAATCCCTTGCTCGAGCATGATTGTAAACTCTTGTTTTGCAATAGCTAATTTTTCGGCATTCAGTCGTCTAACTCTGGCGAAACACGGATGTCCTGTAGTAACTATAGCGTGTTCCACATTATGCCTAATTTTGTTCAATGTGGAGCCTTCAACGGTAACGTCCTTGTATATTTGAAGGAGCTTAAATATTTCGGGTGGGTAGGAGTCGAGAGCTATAGTTGTAAGTGATTGTGAAGGACCGTTGGCAATTTTTGTTGCTATTTCCAAACTTGTAAGCGAATCGGTTAGTTTCTTTCGCTTTACGTCGATCAGCAAACCGAAATGGTTTATAAAATCCGCTCTAATGATTGCCTTTTCGACGTTCGCTATGATAAAACGCCAAAGGAATTGTCTCCGTAACCCTAAATCCAGATTCAGCGTTTTGTGGCCGAAAGTGTCAATAACAGTGGAGTTGGCAGCAAACAGTTTGTATTCGCTTTTGTTAAGCTTGCCCTTGAGAGTGGGTGGTATAACGGAAACATCGGCGCTAGTGTCAATTAAAAATTGTAATTTCAACGAGGGATCAAATAAGGTGAGACGACTACTGCTATGACTATGATCGATGGTCGCCGGCAGCGTATTCGCAGTGAGTTTTTTGAATTGCTGGTTGTTGGTCGGTCTTCGAAACTGCATGGTTTTATGCACTTTCGGGCGTCTGCTTTAAATCGATAATGGTACCACCACACCTTATGTTGCCTTGAAGCAAATGCGAAACGAGAACGGGGTCGAGAGTGGGAACGGTGTCGACCAGCGTTTGGTTGGGTGAACGAATCAATTTTTTTCGTTAACAGATCGATCTGGTCACGGAGAAATTTGTATTCCGAGGACAGTGGATCGGAAGTCGCTGGCGCAGATGAAGAGGCTGTACACGACATTGAATAAATATTGGCCGAACGGTTTATCTCGGTTATTTTATCTGCAGTGTTTGCTAATTTGTCCAAAGAAGTATCTTCAATGCTTGACAATATTTCCTAGACATGTGAGGTCAAACGCTGCATCCGTAGGTTCTGGAGAAGAGTATCTTGAATTTGGCCGCCCCTAGGGATTGCATCTCGCGCAAAAGTTGTGAGGGTTTTCTGTCACCCAACTGAAGTCCTCTCAGAAGCACGTCTATTTTTGTACGTGCTGAGTCACCGAGCCTGTCTACAATAGTCGTCTTTAAATCCTCGTATGCATTTGTTGACGGAGGGTTAATGATTTTTTCGCGGACGCATTTGATAGTTTCCGTATCGAGGGCAGCGAGTAGATAGCTGTACTTAGTACTATCCTGCGTTATTGCACCGATGCGGAACTGCCCTTCCAGTTGCGTAAACCAAATTTCAGGATCTTCTCGGTTAAAAATCGGTGGTTTACCCGCGACCCGATACATGCTTGCTGCGTTCGCTGTTGGGAACACAGTAGAGTCATTAGGATCACTTTCTGTCATGTTTTATTATTACTTATATAAAAATACTAATGTTGCAAAGGTACTGTTGAAAAATAAATTTCTTCCAACAAGGTGGTTTAACAAACTATCTTACAATGTCAACTTTGACTAGTTAAATATTTCTGCTAAACCATTTGCAAACAGCCTTTTGGCACTGAAAATTTTATCAAAACTTAAAAGTTATGTATTTTGTTTTGTAGTATTTGAAATTTTCCAATTATAACACACACCAGATAAATAGTCATTAAATTTTCTTTATTTTTTTAATAAAATGTGGATTGGTATCTTTGGCAGAGTATATACGTGTTCATTTACGAAGGGCCTAGCAGGTTATCAGGAGCGTGGCATGGTGCAATCCGATTTAAACCAACAAATTTTTAGATTGTGGTACCGGGTTCAACATAGGAGCTCACCTTTACAATAGATAACTATACTATGTCGCTAAATGTTATAACATATTTGTACAATTGCCTATAAATGTTTGTTTTTTTTTTAAAGAAATATTAGAGAACCTTAAGAATTTTTGGCTTCCGCTGACTGGCTGATATGGTCGAGATGTTCCGCTTACCGATGAGTGAGATACGTCCGTGTTGAATGATGATATACTGGTTTGGCCGTCGGAAGGTTCTTGAACGGTGGTCGATCAATCTCAGCTTTTTCATAGAGCTCTTGAAATTTGTTGCGCAATTTTTTGAATTCTAGCAGATATTTGACTTGTATTTTGAGACGAAAATTTTACGTAATCCGCAAAAAATTTTGTTTGAAAGGTGTTTGTACTGCCTTTTTAAATTTAAAAAAATGCCCGGTGCGTCCTCACACCAGAACTTATGGCCCTGTCCACATTAATTCCAATTTAATGTTAGCAATTGAAAAGCAGAATTTAGGTTTTTCCTATGGAGGAACTCGATTTTTTACATAGAACGTTTTGATCACGTCGGGGTCACCATTTTCGGATGATTGGAATTTCCTTTTTACATCCTACTGCATAACGTAATTATGTAAAAACAATTATGTAAGAGTCTCTTTCTTTTCAAGAACTTTTATTTACAGTTAATTATTCATATAAACCTTGTTAGGTGCACAATTAGATTTTATTACTTAAATTTATTTTTAGGTACAAAATTTGATAAATATTATTAATTTTATTTTTCAATTTGAGAGCAATGAGGTTCTACCTTTTATGTGAGGCTCCTAGGTTGAACATTGTACATTGAAGGAAGAAAATTTTTTATTTTTTTCTCAGCATACTACAAAAAGAAATTTTTGTATTTCGGCTGCTAAGGAAAAATTTTTGTAAATTTTCTACAGGTAGTTCAGGTGAATTTACTAACAAGTAATTTCCCCAAACTGACTCTAGTGTCTGATAACCGCCACAGTACTGCCCCATTGTGTGTGGTGCGCGTTGGAGTTACAGCCAATTATAAGAAGTAGATTATTTGTCTCACAGAGGGACACTAAGTCGACCAGCTCCTCTGAAGGGGGAGGGGTGACTGCGTCGTAGGGCAGATATGAAGAGCACACTACTACTTCCTTTTCACCCAATTCTGTGGAGTAAATTATTTTGACTGCAGTAAGGAACAAAAGGATTTAAGAAGGACGGCATCAATATCATTGGAGATGTAGATGCATGTCCTGGGTCTGTTCGTGCTGTATAATACAGACCCAAACCGGGTTTCGTAGTCCCGTACGATTCCCTTGTAAACCCA
Organism: Xylophagus ater; assembly: GCA_963422695.1. Taxonomy (NCBI): domain Eukaryota; kingdom Metazoa; phylum Arthropoda; class Insecta; order Diptera; family Xylophagidae; genus Xylophagus; species Xylophagus ater. The sequence goes on from OY730480.1 coordinate 41,462,048, forward strand.
AGGTTCTTGCACGAGGCATATTTTGGCACATCCGATAGCAAGCTGCCTACCTATTATGTCGGTGGCCGCTTTGCAGTGGTGTGTATTTATTTGGAGAAAATTTAGTCCCGAATTTGATATTAGTTCGGTCCTGTGTCTTCCTCCTCTTTCTGCCCTTTCTCTGGCTTGCCTAGATCCGTGCAGGTAGCAAGGCGAACTCCCGAGAGGGGGCGGAAATTAACCTTCTCAAGATTTCTGAGTCCTGGGGCGTCTACAATTTTTGAATACCGCCTCCATTGAAGTGATGTCTCTCTTCACAGGGGTCTCACACGTTAGGCAGACTTTCATTTTTGGGTCCGTTTTAAGGATCTCCGCAAATGTCGCTCTCTGTCCTTTGTGGTGAGAGGTGTCCTTGGGCCCGGGGTTAGAAGGTTTAACCCTCTTCACCTGGGGGTACTCGTTTCGGGAGTGGAGGAGGCTGAGATAGTCTCAGAAGCGCGTGCCTTTTCGGCGGCACTATCCGTTCCTGCTCCCTTCCTCTTCTTGTTTTTGCGAGGTTTTGCTCCAGCGGACCCGGAACTGGTACCTGCCACCAATTGGTGTTGTGCAGGCTCAGGAGGGGCTCCGTATGTTTTGGGTGCCCATCTTCTCGTTGCCTGCCGGGGTTGGCATTTTAGGAGGGAGAGTTGTGGATCCTGCCTGGTCCCCTTTTGCAGGGTTACTAGCCGATGCCGCGTCTCTTGCCCTGCTTTGACGAATTCTACTCGCCCCGCTGCGGCTTTTGCCATCGCTGGAGGGAGTTTTCAATTGCACGATACAGTTGGTGAGTTTATTCACCAACTTCTCGGCATTTTGGAGTGGTCCTCCTTTTGGGGGACCACTACCAGATTTCTCAGGACACACCGGTTCCATTAAGGTTCGAATACGACAGTCAAATAGAGTAGTCGAATTTTAAATCCTGTGAAAATATTAGAAATAAAATTAAAATTAATTTCAATTTGAGTATAAAATTAAAATTAATTTGAATTTGAGTATATATACAGTTTAGTTTATGGAAAAGTGTAATTATAATTTCATTGTAAATGTGTTTTATATGAAATCATATAAAATGTGATAAATTATAAGATTTGTGACCTTTGCGCTGCATAGACAGTTAGACAAAAAATTTTGAAAAAAAATACAGTACATTAAAACAATAAGTGAAAAAAAACATAGGCTGTGTTGGAAGTGGAAAAAAATTATTATTATTAATTAATTGTGGTGTTAATGAAAATAAAACAATAATAAATTAGTTTATATATAGCGAACACAACAAAAGTCTACACCAGAGAGTGGAAAAGTTCGGCACCGAAATCCAAGCCCTTCGACAACAGATACAAGTTAGTATGCAACAATCGCCATTAAACAGAAACAAAAAGCGTAAAAATAATAATAATAATAACAAAAACTTGACATCTCCAAATGATGAGACCTGCACAAATAGATGTCAAGCCATCGCTCCACAAGATGATAATAATGGAGACGAAATGTTAATGGATTCGTCAAAATCTGACGAAGATGATGAAGAATTCCCGAGCATAGACCCTTTAACACAACTGAAAACAAAATAACAATAAACTAAAAGCTAATAAAAAGGATAACACTACTATTAAAAATATTAATATTGAAATTAATGAAAATAAAAACGAATTAAATAATAAAAATAACACCAGGTATAGAGAAACTTCCACCCATTAACAGTTTTAACCAAAATATAAACTTGATCCAAAAAGCAATCTGAGAACAACTTCAAACAAAAAATTTTTTAATTAGGAGAATTAGTGCAAATAAAGCATCAATTTTTACAACAGAACTGAAGGCATATGACTAGATCAAGAAATTATTAGAACAATGTTCCACCCCGTATTTTACTTATACACCAAGAACTCTGAAACCTCAAACATTCCTTCTTAAGGATATTGACCCTAGTACCACCTGAAGATATACTTATGGAACTTCAAGAAAAGGAACCAGAAATTGGTAACTTAAAATTTCTAAAAGTGTCTCAATTCAGCACAAGAATAGAAAATAAAAAATTACCCATGTACATTGTACAGATCTTTCCAGAATCAAATATTAATGGAGTAAAGCAAATTAGACATATCATGAATCAAATTATTCGATTTGAAAAACTACAAAATAACGATGTTTTACAATGCCGTAAATGTAAACGTTTTGGACATTCCATTAATAACTGCGGTTGGAAACATAGTCGCGGAGAATGTAAAATTTCTGAAAATACGGAAAAAAAATATCTTTTGCGTAAATTGTCAAAGCAACGGACATCCTGCTTCATACAGACGATGTCCTAAATATATAGCTATGAAAAAATTGATTCGTAAAAAAATTTCCGAAAAACAAAGCAAAGCTCAAGAGAACGCAAAATTTATGAATAATTTTATTCAACCTAACATAAGTTTCTCAAAAATAATTAAAAACTCTAATGCAAAAACTACTAGTGTGACAAATAATAACAAATCACCACACCTAACGAGAATATACAAAGCCCGAGCACTAATTTAAATAACAATAACCTTAACGAAATTTTTAAATTGCTCAAATCACTAGAAAATCGTCTAGTTGAAATCGAAAACAAACTGGGAGTGCATTCCGAAAAAATCTCGGTATTATCCGATATTCTCGATCCCCGCAACTAAATGGCGAATCAAAACAGATTTCAAAATCATACAATACTATCCGTCAGAACTTCACCTACCCTTGACTTCAACATTTACACAATAAATGTTAATTCCATAATAACTAACGTTGCACGGGCAAATTTGACAAATTTTATGAAACTTTATAACGCGGATGTGGCTCTGTTGAGTAAAACCAAACTCAGGAAAATCCACAAAGTCTCACTGAAAGACTATAACATAATAAGAACAGATAGGCCCAGAGCGAAACAAGCGGGCAGAACAGCGATTGTCATACGGAAAAATATCGCCTACCAACACATCGAAAATGATATAATTCTCAATCACAAAACGTTAGAGACGACGATCGTTAAAATAAAATTGCCACGTAATCAAAACTTGTTTATTGTGTCCGTATACGCCAAATACGAAGCTGATAATACGTTTTTGGCGGAGTTGAACTTTTTATTTGAAGCACTACACCTGAATAATTTGAACAATTTCTATGTTATTGGTGGTGATATAAATGCCAAACACAGAAACTGGAAAAACGCGGTCAATAACACGCGAGGAACACAACTTGTCAATTGGCTCGATTATAACACAATGACCTACAGATCAAAATTGGTAACAGGTAGAACACCAACGTTTAACCGAGGAAACTCATATTTGGATATGTTTCTAATAGATAACCGTCTTTCATTTGAAGTTGAACAAGAATTTTCCAACGAGCATAACGAACCATTGACAAACGGTTTACGCACAATCAACTATGACAGTGACCATAACGCAGTACAACTAAAAATACAATATACAAGAGAATCCGAATTTAATATTCTAAATAATGTATATACGAATTATTAGACAGACACACTGAATTACAAAAATGTAAATTGGAAAAAATTTAAAAAAAAAGTGACAGCCTTCGATGAAAACAAAAATATCCAGATACCAACGAATCGGAACCTAGAAAATACAGAAACTAACCATTTTATAGATAAGATCAATTCTGTTGTAATCGAGGCAATTGACAAAACAGTACCGAAAATGTCGAACAATATGACTCCGTCAAGAAGTATCTGTCGCGAAGAATAAGAAGCCTAACTGCGTACAAAAATAATATTGTTAGTAAACTAAAAAACTATATACGTGTCAATTATTCATATATAAACGATGGCTCTGAAGACCAAGTCGTCAACCGTTACAAATCAATTATTAATAACGTCAGAATACTGCTAAAGCAAAATATGATAAATAATATTAATATCTATTGGAAGAAAAAGATTGAGAATATATCACCAAATGATCCAGTCAATATGTATCCTAATATCAACAGAATTTTTCGTCCAAAAAGCATATCAGAAATTGAAAAACTTTCGATAGAGGATAATCATCAAATTAGGGACATCATGAACGATGCCCAAATCTCTATCAATCAATTTCCGATCGAAGACGGGAAAATTCTTATCAACTCTAAATTAAATAAATTATATGTACTAGGTTACTTCTTTCAAGATGTTCATAAAGAAATTCCCTTCAACGTGAATAACCCTACACATAATGTGGTCAGAAATACGTTCGACAATTTTCTAATCCAATACAACAGCGCAATAATCTCCAAACAAACAATCCTTCAGTTTTCTCCTGCGCTTAACGCGAACAATATTCCTGATGAACTCTTGAATAACTATTTTACATCTACAGACATATTGATTGAAATATTTCGAACATTGAATAATAATAAAAAATATACGGGTAATGATCACGTCCAAAATATCCTATTGAAACACTTACCTGTCTCAATTATAAAAGATTACTGCACACTTTTCAATAATTTATTAAATAACAGTGTCTTTCCAAAAATGTGGAAAACTCCAAAGGTTTTTGCAATCCCAAAAAGGGACAAAGACTTAAGTTCAGTAAGAAACTATCGTCCGATCAGTTTACTACCAAATATCAGTAAAGTATTTGAAAAGCAATAAAAAACTCGATACTTCATTTCACATAAATTGGAAATATTATACCTACTAACCAATACGGTTTCAAACGCAGGCACTCTACAACATATGCAATATCAAAACTAGTATCAGACATAATATGGCACAAAAACAAACAAGAAGCAACTGGGGCATGTCTCACAGATTTTGAAAAAGCGTTTGATACCGTCTGGCTCAAAGGTTTAATATACAAACTAATCAACTATTCAATCTATCCACAACACCTAACTAGATTGATTTATGAAATGATAATAGATAAGGGATTCTACTTAACTGATAGCAATAAACGAACGAAACAAACTTACCGAATTCAAAATGGGTTGCAACAAGGCACTGTAAATTCTCCCATCTTATTTGACATTTTCACGTCCGATATAAACAAATTAAAACCACATAACTCCATTGCCTTCGCAGACGATTTAGTTATATATGACCACAGTAAAAAAATAAACGTCTTAACACAAAGTATTCAAAATCATTTCAATAAAATCCAAGAATACAGTAAAAACTGGCATTTAAAAATTCATTTTAGTAAATGCGAAAGCATTTTATTTAGAACACCTCTTCATATTGCGCCACATAATATTAAGAAAAATTATAAAAAATTTCACATTAAAAATCTTGATAACCAGTTAATTGAAACAAAAAAAGTAGTACGATATTTGGGTGTTCACCTAGATCAATTCCTTTACTCCAAAGAACACGTGAACGTTAAATTGGCAAGTGCTAACAGAGCCTACCAAAAAATAAGAAAACTTTTTTATACCAAACACCTTAATAGCCGAGTAAAAATAATCTGCTACCAATCGCTGATTCGGCCGATACTTACTTACGGATGTCCAGTATGGTATAACATCTCTCCATCCTATATGGGTAAGATACGGGTATTTGAACGTAAGTGTTTACGCACCGTGCTAGGACTGTTCAGAAATTTGCAAACCCTGCACCATTATCCTAATAAAACCTTGTATAATACTGCAAACATACATCGTTTTGATACATTCACACTCAAACTGATACGTGATCACATATGCAAAGCTGTGCAGGTATACGAAAACGAAAACATCTACCTGCCTTATCATATGGATCTCGCATATTTTCAGAGTGCAAGGATAAATGGATACTTCCCACCGGAAGGATTTGTTTGTCTTGATAAGAAAGGCTATATCCAGGACCGAAATAATATCCCATCGATATATCATATTTATCGTCATTCGAACGATAAAAAGATACTTTATAACCCAAGAAATATAAAGGATATATCGAGCCAGATTAGATACTCCACGGATATCTCTTATCGTGACAAAAGACTTAATCCATACGAAAATAGTTATTGGGGGAAATGAAGGCTGTCACATTGAGCCTTAATCAACGTCCTTGTTCTAAATGTTTGTCCTGCCTTCGATGTTATTTATTTAGGTTAAGTTTTAATAAAAAAAAAAGAAGAAGATAATGGTTGGAAGGTTTTCACCCCTTTTCCTTCATAATTTAAATATTTAAAAAAAAAGAAAAAAATTGTATTATTATTAAAATATTGAAAATAATAAAAAAGCATCTCAATAATAAATATAAATTATAAGAATAATGAATTTTAGTATTAGACACAGTAGCTGTAATTAGCCTTAAGTCTAGTTTTTAAGTCAAAATATGAAAAACATTTATACTTTTAGTTATAAGAAAACATGAATTGTAGTATTAAGAGGGGAAATAAAGTAAAATTTAAAAAAAAAAAAAAACATCGGTTCCATTGAATTGGCCCCGGTGTGTACTGTTGACGCTGTTCTCGTTGAGAACACAACAGTAGTGCCCCCTGCACATGCAGTAGACTGGTTACGAGGGAGTTTCGGCTGGTTCTCCCAAGAGATCGTTAACGGCATTTCCCGTTTTACACACTGAGATGCCATGTAGCCCTCGGCACGATGCATTTCCACCTTGGCTTAACTATGTTTGAGTTGTCATTTGTCTGACCCTCTCCGTCTACATTACTAGCATGGGTGACCTGCTGGGAACTAAATGTTCCGCTAGCATCGCTATCAGGATCATTGGAGTACGCAAGCTTTTCTACTACGGGAAGGTTACAACTCAGAGAAAAGTGAGTTGAAGTATGTTAGGTTGTAACTTTTTTGTGTTTCTAGTATAAGTTTGGTTTCGTTATTTATTTTGTTTGTATGTTCTATAGTTCCCAGTGTCTCGTTTTGTGAATGTGATTTTAAAAAGTTTAATGCTATGGTATTGTTAATGGTTGTTATGTCATAAATTATGTTGTTATTTACTTTTAATTTTGTAATATTAAAGATTGAATTTTTTGCTTTAAGTTTATTTATATTTTGAAATAGGTTATTGTCTTTTTGAATATTCTTTAGTTTACTCTTGAAGTTGTTATTTACAGGTATTTGTAATTCCGTCGATATTTCGTCGTTTAGTATTTTCAATTCGGAAGTAAGCTGATAATAGAGTATGTCCTTGGCGTAAGCGTTGTTTGACAAATATCTATAAATTCTGCGTCTCAGTTTTCTTTTGTTCGTGAGTAGTTTCGATAGATGTTTTGTTGCGTAAGAGTATTGTCTATTTTTTAATGGTACTGTTGGTATTGCGTCTTTTGTTGCTTCGATTATGCCTGTCGTGATCGTATTTATGCAAGCGTAGGCATTACCTCGTTTTTACGATATCTGTGTCTGAAGCATCGATTTTCACGCCGAACTGTCAAATTTGAAGGGGAAAAAAATTGCGTTTTTTTAATTTATAATTTTTAGTGCGTTTCGGATTCCAAACCAAATTCTTTTGAATTAAATAATCAAAGTTAATAAATTTCCTATATAAAGTGTTTAATTTCTGGGTGTAATAACAAACAACATCCAAAAATTCGTGGAATTTTCTTTCACAACTAAGTTTGACATATTTTTTATTAAAATGTGCGAATTTTCGTTCTTGCCGTATAAAAAAAAGTTTTTATGGTGTTTATTTACTTATTGGTAATCAAATAGAAATTATGTTAATTCATAAATTAGTAAAAAATTCGTTTTTTTGAATCCACGCCGAAGCGTCAAATCCCACTTTTTTTTTTTATTTTGATTCTAACGAAATCTACCAGTGACAGTCATTTTTTGGTTAAAATGGGGGCAATTCTTAAAATTCGTCGAAATTTTTGAAAATTCAGCATTTTCAGTTTTAAATGTTTTTTTTTTTGGTTTTAAAGTTTCCAAAAAATGAGACTCTACGTATGAAATGGCTTTCGGCTATTGGTTTACGCAGGAAAGAAATATATAGGTACATAAATGTTTATAATTATTATTTAATAATTTAATTTTGTATGTTTAAGAAAAACTTGATTTTTTTAGCAATCAAACGCAAACATTTTTTTGCAATTCGGATGTTCCAGAATGCTTGAGATTTTGGCCCATTTGCAATGTTGCCCCTCCGAATTCATGTTTTTAACGCCACCACTACGCCGCACACATAAGCAATAAAATGCAAGTGCATTCCAAAAGTGCTTCAATTTCCCGTGCGAAAGGCCTATCCATATTTTCTAAGTATCTAAGTATTTATGGTTTCGCCTATTTCTTCCTTCGTCAAGTTTGTCGTTGGGCTGACTATTAGCTTTTTTGCTTTTCTTTCCAAAGTCCTACTGAATTTCGGCGAGTTTGCCTTACCGTAATCAAACACTTTCACCGAATTTTGTGTTTGAAATTCAATCGGCCAACGCCCAGGCCCATTTCTGTGTGACCCCCTTATTCCATTAATATTTAATACCACAACATCGTGGTCGGAATAAGAAGGCTTTGTCAACAGACAATCGTGCTTTAAGCAGCTTTTGTCTATTAACAAATCGTTATGAATCAGAAATAGGTCTAAATGCGAGCCGGTCGAGGGGTATGACGGGTAAAATGTGTGTAAGAGATTTATATTAAATGCCGTGTGACGATTAATAAACCAATTGTAAAGACTTCGGCCATTGTCATCCTCGACGGTATTTGACCAAAGAGAATGTTTAGCATTGAAATCTCCTCCTATTACATAAGGTTCTTTTATTGCTTTCAAAGTATGGAGCAGCAAGTTTAAATCTTTTGCTTGCAATTGTGTATTGTTGCTTTTAAGAGAGTGGTAAACACATGCGAAGTTTATTCTCTTCCCAGATGTTAAATGTACAGAAATACCAATGCAATCAAAAGAATTAAATGACGGTAAAGAGATTTGAACCGATTTAATATTTTGCTTAATTATAATAGCCACACACATAAATAGTATTTGTTTTTTGTTTTAGTCTCGTTTCCGCGATGAGTGCAATGTCAGGAGTAAATTTCATTAAGAGAGAGTTCAGTTCCGTTTGTTTCTATATAGAGTATAGCGAACTTACGTTAAGAAGGAAAATGTTCATAGTCAGTTTATGTGTTAATTAAGTGTATGTATGGAGCTACTTCAAATGCGAAGTCAAAAAACTATTGTTTTTTCATCTCGCCATTTTGGGTTGATTTTAATGTGTCTGTGAGGTCGTAAATATTTTTGCCAGTTCGAAAAGGTTTAAATTAAAAGAATGTTGGAATTGATCTTGAATAAAGTTTAAGTTGCTGGAGTCAATTGCAGATGCCGGCCGTTGAAGTCTTGTATTTTTAGTGTTTGTAATTGTGGGAGTTTGTCGTTTGTTCTTATTTGCATTTGCAAAAGAAACTGACGGTTGTACTTAATTTTTATACATTTCTTGTGTATTCTGGTTTGTGATTTGTGTGTTTTGTATATTTTGTCTTGTGTTGGTGAAGTATTTGTCCTTTCTGCCTCCGTAAGTCTGTGCGGCGGGGCAGTCCCTATAATTGGCAGGATGTCCATATTTTGCGCAGGTAACACAATAGGGTTTCCCCTCGAGCGTGCTTGTGCGGAGGCATTTTCCCGGTTCATGTGTTGAAGAGCACATTATGCGGCGATATGGCATGCTGCAGTTTATTGCAACATGGTCATATCTCTGACATTTTTTACATTGAAGAGTCGGGGAGAGTTCAGTTTCTCCCAACTAATCTTTTGATGGAGCAGATGCGAGGTTTTTAACAGTGATTTTATGTCCGAATTTCTGTCGCATTGAACATAAAATAGAGAACTGAAAGTTTTCCCTTTTCGTTTCAGTATGTCTATTTTTTGAAAATTGACGTTTAGATTTAAGCCCCCTAGTGCTATTGAAACGTCACTGGCATCGTAACTACTATCTATACCATGTATTACGTAGCATCATGATCGAGTCTCCTTTGGTATTTAGGATTTTTTTTAGTATTTGCAAGGCCGTAGAGTAGTCATCTAAATTTTTTGTTCGAATGTTAGAACAGTTTTTGTTGATTTTTTTAAGATAAATGTTTTATCTTTTAGTCGATCATTTAGAGTTTCTATTGTTTTTTTATGGTTAATATTGTAGCATACTATGGGAGGGACTTGTTTATTTGGTTGTGTTGGACGGTTTACATTTCTTTGTACTTGCATAGTTTTAGAATTTTCGCTAGAAATGGAAGAAATTAAAGGGCTTCGCCCGAGGTTATAAATTGAGTGGTTTGGTTTTACGTCAGTTTCCAAAGAGTCCAACTGGCTTGTCTGCATTGCAGATGTTGATGGGACATTTCTCTCCATCAGTCTGGGATCTCTAGTATTTTGAGTAGCTGTTACAGATGTTGATGGGACGTTTCTGTCCATCAGTCTGGGGTCTCTAATATTTTGAATAACTGTTAATAATTCGCGGGGGCTAAGTTTATTTCCACTTTTTAGTGGCGATTCTGTGTTTACTGTTTGCTTTTTTGTGCTTTTGCCCGGCGATTTCATACGCCTGGCAAATTTTGTTTGTCTGACATCCGGAGGGGGAAGCCTGTGGCCACGCCTTCTCACCAAGTTGATGTTTTTTGTACTAAAATTCTGTTCTTCCATGCATTAAAAATTATTGTTGGTACTCTTATATGTAAGTTAGTATTTGAATTAAATGAAAAAAAAAAAATAGAAAATATGAGGACTAAATATATCAAAAAAAAGAAAAAAAAAATTTTAGGAGAAAAAAAAATTTTTACTTTATAGTTGCTGTATGTGTGTGTTAAATGATGAGTTTTTTTTTATGTTGTGTTTGTGTAAGATAGTGTATAGTGCCGTTTCTTGTACTGAAGTTCTGTGTTGATGACCTTGTTGAGTTTTGCACTGTAATGACCTTGTGATTTGAGTCTGTCGGTATTCAAAACAAATTTTCCGTTTTAAATGTTGCAGTTAGGAATGTTGCCTATTCTGTCGCAGGAACCGTTAAGTTCTTATAGTTCAAAATTTTTCTTTTGGAAAAAAAAGAAAAATATTCAAAAAAAATTTTAATAATAAAAATTTATTAATATTTTTGTTAAATTTATAGTTTTTAATTGTTTTTAAATTTCACTGTATGTCACTAATAACTGAATGAGTCTTTTTTGATGTGTAAACATCTTTGCTCTCGGTAGGGGCTAGTTGAAAAATCGACTGTGATCATCAGATGGGCGGAGCCATCAAAAATTAAACTTGGAAATAAATATATCGTTGAGCAAAAAAAAAAAAACGATTTTTGATATGTTGTAGAGAATTAGTTGAAACGTGGAGAAATTTTGTTCCCGGGGAGATTGGGAGTCGGGTGGTTACAAAAGGGGGGTTTGACAGCTCATTTGGGAAAACCTCATTTATAATCTGAAATATACATCAGACATGATTCTGACCTGAGACAATGATATTGAGATTTTTATGGCGCACATTCTGACACCCATGACAAAGTTCAATTAGCCACTGCTGTGGCGCTGGAGGCAATACAAATTTAAGAACGTTTTATATAGAAGTCACACGCGAATACAATGTTCAGCGAAGTTGTGGAGGTTTTCATGGGGACTATTTCTGTCGAAGACCATATAGTTCTATCTCTCACCACTTTGGCTCTGTAGTCAATAAAAACTTTGAACTTTTTATGTAGAAGTCACACGCGATTACAGTATTCAGCAAAGTTGTGTAGGTTTTCATGGGGATTATTTCTGTCGAACACCATATAGTTCTATCTCTCACCACTTTGGCGCTGGAGTCAATAGAAACTTTTGAACTTCATATATAGAGGTCACACCCGATTACAATGTACAGCAAAGTTGTGTAGGTTTTCATGGGGATTATTTCTGTCGAACACGATATAGTTCCATCTCTCACCACTTTGGCGCTGTAGTCAATATAAACTTTTGAACTTTTTCTATAGAAGTCAAACCCGATTACAATGTTCAGCAAAGTTGTGGAGGTTTTCATGGGGATTATTGATGTGTAAACTTCTTTGCTCTCGGTAGGCTACTTGAAAAATCGACTGTGATCATCATAGGCTCCGCCCATGGAAATGCATTTAAACCTCTGTTTTCTATGTAATTGTGAATTCAATTTTAACAGTCTGCACGTAATTCATAACAAACAGCTGTGTGAATTAACTTAGAAGAGGTCTCATTTACTTCAAGGTCATACGTTTTAATAGAAAAATGTCAACAGCTGTGTGAATTGACTTAGCGGAGGTTCTATTTACTTCGAGGGGACATGTTTTAATAGAGCAATGTCTCCTTTTTACATTTTTGTCTCTGCACATTACAATTGTCCCCAGATTTTCAAAAATTTTAATTTTATGTTATCATTACAATGTTAACTCTTTTATGATTTTGATTTATATCAACTTCTGCCACATTTACCTATTAAAACATCCCCACGAAGAGAATCAGGACTCAACGAAGTCATATTGCCTCGGAAAGTTGATCTTTTAATATATTTATATCAATTTCAGGATTCAGCTTCCTTTGGCCTACTAGTAAAATGTCGGATCCACCGAGGGAAAATTACACTCAACAAACGTCCGATGAAGATGAACCAACTGCGAAAAAAGCAAAAGCAGCTGCGTATTCCCGTGCTTATCGAGCTCGAAAAAAGGCTGAGGAGACAAATAAGACGGCATCTACGAAGCCACTTGAAAGTATTCATCATCGAAGAGCCAAACTTGCTGAAAACACGAGGGCTTATCAGCTCCGACAAAGGACTGGAATAACTATTAATCCAACAGTTCAACTGGCAACGAGTGAGACGAGAACAATGTCGTTGGCCTCCAATGTGCCCACACCGATGCCAGTGGATTCCGCTTCGACTGCAACAATTCAAGTACAGCCAAACGAGGAGATCGAAGAACAATTGACGCCGTCAGTGCCAACCACCACTTATGCAGCTTTCTTTACACACGATAAAGCTCATGCTCAGTTCAGAGAGAAGTTTTTAGATAATAATTTTGAATTAGCATGTGCCATATGCGACAGATTATGGTTCAAGAACGATTTAAAGCCAGTTCCGTCTGATTCCATAACTCTTCTGTCAGCAGAATTTGCTGATATAAATGTGCAATCGACACGAGCGTGCGGCACTTGTTATAGTTCATTGCAGAGAGGAAGAATACCTACTTTATCTACGACAAACGGTTTCAAGTATCCTCCACTGCCAGATAATTTGCCACAGCTTGATTTAGTATCTGAACGTTTAATATCACCTCGCAAATAAGAAGACTTAGACATGGTCAAGGTCAATATGGAATTCCTGTACAAGTTATAAATGTTCCAGTTTTCGTTCATACTATGGTTCACCGTCTGCCTCGAGAACTGGACGACGATTACTGCATCAACGTTCATATAAAGCGCAAAAAGATACACAAATCAAGTTACCTTGTCGGCATGGTTAAGAAACGCGTTATCACGACTTGGCTACGGTATCTCGTCGACACACCAATGTACAAATTCTATGACATTACTATTAACGAGTCCTTTTTCTCAACGAATGTGCCAGCGGTTGATTCCATCGAAGATCTGAGTGAAGAAATCAACATAGAAGAAAGTGTACATGCTCAGCAACAAACTCTTTACTGGAACGAGGATAAATATCTACGAATAGCCCCGGCAGAAAATGAGGTTCCGTGGAGTGTACTGTTCGACGAACACTGCGAGGAGTTGTCATTTCCCTCTAGTTATCTCGGACAATTTCGTACTTTCAAGGAAGGACTCGTTGTAACACCGTACATGATAACAACCAGTGAATTGCGAAGAGCAGATAGACGTGGAGTTACTCTACTGCACTTGCTGTACATGGCAAAGAAAATCTTACGAATACGTACACGAGATGCATTGACAGTTGCTTTCAAGTTCGTTGGGAAGGATACGAAACTCACCAGAGAACAAATAGAATCAACTGATTTCATCGATGGATGTCTCGAAAAAAATTTGGCGTTCTTGCGGTCGATTCCTAATTCGGTCTACTACTGTTCGCAAAGAAAGAGAGACCTTTTTGCAATGATTCGCCCGTTAGGAAGACCTACATTTTTCTTAACGATGAGCGCGAATGAAATTGGTTGGCCAAAATTAATGAAACTCCTGCATAAACTCCGAAATAAAGGAGCGGACATCGACTCAGACGATCTCGCGAATATGCACTACAATTCGAAAGCTACTGTCATAAACGAGGATCCCGTCACTTGTGCTATCCATTTCAATAAACTCGTGCAAGTCATTATGGGTATACTACAATCGAAACGCTTCAGCCCCTTTGGAAATTACTACGTCCAGCATTACTTCAAACGGATCGAATTCCAGCACCGCGGTAGTCCACACGCGCATATACTGCTTTGGTTGAATGAACCTCCAATCGATGCCATAGGAGAAGATAAGGCTGCAGCTGAGAGCCTAATTGACAGACTTCTCTCCGTATCGCCAGCTGATGCTTCTGGTCATCAAAAGCTTCAGCGACATAAACATGCGTTCACGTGTTACAAGAAAAGAAATTCCACCGCTTGTCGTTTTGAGGCGCCAAGTCGCTCAACAATTATACTTCAACCTATGGCAAAAACAGATCCACGTCGCATGCCGTATTCAACGATTTATAAGCGTATCTGGAAAGCACTCGAAGATAATGATTATCCCGATTTGGACGAGTTCTTAAGAGTAAACAACATCAAGTCATACAATACGTACTTGGATATCATGAGAGCCAGCATAACCAGGCCACGAGTATTCTTCAAACGTCAACCTACAGACAAGTGGATGAACCCATTTAATCCGTTTATACTCAGTGTGCTAGGTTCAAATATGGACTTGCAATTCATCATTGAGGAATACTCTTGCGCCGCATATGTGGTCGAATATGTGAACAAAACGAATAGAGGCACCAGCAACCTTCAGCGGAAAATTATTGAAACCATGGACGAGCACCCTGAATTCGATATAGTAGAGATAGCGAGAAAACTCAGTGTCGATATGTTAAACTCTGTAGAACTCACCAGCCAAGAAGCTGCTTGGTATCTTCTTCGACAAGACATGTTAAAGAGCTCTGTCAAGGTGGTTTATATTCCAACTTCATGGCCAGTGGAGCGTGATCGCATTCGAAAATCAAACAAGTTATTGGAAGAAGAAACTGTTGATCAGGACTCATGTGACGTTTGGCTAGAAAACTGTTTTGACAAATATCAAAGCAGGCCTCAAGATTTAAATGATATTACTTTGGCTCAGGCTGTTGCATATTATACAGTATCGAAAGCCAATGAGTGGAAACGACGTAAGGTTCAGCGAGTCATTAGGTATCGGAACTATGACATGACGGCTGATCCAAATGAATACAAACGTGAAATGGTCACCTTGCATTTGCCTTTCCGTGACGAGGAAAATAAAATTCTCGCTGAGAAAAAATACGTTCAACTTCATGACGACACCGATGTGCTCATAATGGAGCAAAGGCGAAAATTCGAGGCGACTATCGATATCGCTAAAACCATCGAAATCTGTCGAGAATTGTGAATTGATGAAGCCAACGAGGACGAAGAACTTTCGAGCGATATTAATCTACTGGCAGCACACGTACGAGATACAGAGCCTTATGCTGACTTCCTTGCAAACGCTAATACGGATGCCAACGCGGACTTGAGACTGGCTACTCTAAATCGTCTTGGCTCTATAGTTAAAAAACGTGACAACGTCATGGACAAGTCGGACTTTAATCGTCCTATGCGTTCAGCGAATTACCGCCAGTAAGGTCTCTTACTGCATGTCATCTCACATCTCTTAAACAACGAGACTCAGGAAAAATTGCAAATTTTCTTCACTAGCCCTGCTGGCTGCGGGAAAACATTCGTCATCAACTTGCTCCGTGAAATTTACAATCGCTTCGGCCGAACCGATGGGTATTGCAATGCATATCTCACCTGCGCGTCGACAGGGAAAGCAGCCGTTGCTATTGATGGAACAACCGTCCATACCGCTTTCAAAATCTCTATAGGGCGGACGCTGCCTCTATCATTTGAAGTGGCCCAACAATATCGCAATCTTTTCAAGTACATCCAATGCATTTTAATTGACGAAATCAGCATGATATCAGCGGAATTGAACGAAAAAATTGACTCGCGATTGAAACATATCACAGCTGTTGACTCTTTTTACGGTGCAAAAGACATTTTGCTCATCGGGGATCTACAACAATTATCAGCTGTCCGCGCAACTGCTATTTATAAACAATCGAAACATACCATGGTAGGTCCAACATTGTAGCGGAGCCTGAGATTCTACGAACTCAACGAAGTCATGCGTCAAGCCAACGTCAGCTTCTCGGGTTTGCTTACAAAAGTCGGAAACGGCCAAATATTGGACGAGTGCGAGCAGAATTTGATTAAGTCTCGCTTCTTCACTAAAGACGAAGCTGACGAACAATGTCCTAACGGAGTACGGTTGTTCTTCAAAAATCACGACGTCGATAATTACAACAGAGAGATTCTTAACACTGCCTCAGGGAAAGTGTTATCTGTAGCGAAAGACATTTTCGCCGGCTACAATAGCGCTGAACAACTAGCATACGTTCGACAACAGCTACACAAAAAGGCCGTTTTGGATACTGGAGGATTACCATATGACCTTACGCTCGTTAAAGGGCGGCCTTACATGATATCGACGAATATTGACGTGTCGGATGGTTTAGCAAACGGAGCCGTAGGGTTTTTGGAACTCATTGAGAACGAGACCCAAGCTGATGACAATAATATCGACGTAGAGAACTTTGAAAACAATAGCATTCGGCAAGACAACGGCACGGTGAAGCGCGTGTGGTTACGATTTCCTGAAAATTGCAAAATTGGTCGAAAAGTGATGAGACTCGCGACAAGATACGTACTACGAAATGATATAGCAAAAGACTTGGTTCCCATCGCACGCAGAAATTCTACTACTTACTTAAACACGAATCGAACAATAACTGCCAAGCGAAATCATTTTCCTCTCATTCCTGCCTGTGGTATGACGATTCACAAATCACAAGGTGGAACTTTCGACCAAGTTGTCTACGCTTACGGCAAGTCGCATGACCAACAGCTCGTCTACGTGGCTCTCTCGAGAGTAACTAATCTTGGTGGACTTTTCATTGTTGCACCAAACAACAATCGACAATTTCATCATGGGCGGAGAATTGCACGCACCTTGATTCCACTCCAAAATGAATTTCCTAGACTTGCAAATAATTCGTTACACACCTATCAGGACTCGATTTTAGAAATTTTGGATCACAATCTATGTACATCGTTCTTCGTGTTTAATTGTCAAAGTCTTAGGGCACACAACAACGACCTCACAGATGCGGTCACTCAACAGTGTACTTTCTTGATGCTCAGCGAAACTTGGCTACGTAACGATGAGCATATTTCCGTTCCAAACTTTGATTGTTGCGTGCAGTTTAAAAGAGAAGGACAACGAGCTGGTGGTGTAGCGATATATCAGAAGCGTGATACAGCACGTATAAATATACCAAATTTGACTATTACAGATCGCCAAATTTCGAGTGCCACAATGACGTCAACAGCAATCGGAGACGTTTGTGCAGCTGAATTTGTAATGCAAAACGGACAGAAGATACTTTCAGTAGTCGTGTACATCTCGCCAAATCAAACCGTCGACGCAATTATAAAATTCATTCATTTTGTTCTTTTACCATACACTCCGGTCGGATCCGCTGAGCTTGGTGCAGACCTCGACAAATTACCCATGATATTGGGAGGCGACTTCAACATTAACTTCGCCTTAGATGAGGCAGAGCCGATCATTACATTCTTGCGGGAAAAATTAAACTTGGAAATGACGAAGAACGACGAAGACAAAAACGACAATCGATGCGATATTTTCACGGTACATCGATACACTTGAGACGACGGTATACGTCTCCTATTTCAGTTACTACAAACCAATTATTTGTTGACTTAAACATTAAAAAAAATTTTTGTCTTTTACATTAAATATATATAATGGCTTTATTTCAGTAAAAGACCCAAATCTCTAGCTTATTAAAACCACAACCTCTGCGATATTCCCACATGCAACGCTAACGAGCCTACATGTTTACACATCAACTACCGTGAGAGCAGCGTCACTCACACCTTTTTTTACTTTCCCGATAAACGAATGTTTATAGGAAAGTACTATAATCGTGCGAAAACCTAACTTTTGATCTAGAAGGGCTAGGAAGATAAAAATAAGTGCAAAATCCGTTTCGTCGAAAATAATTAGCCCCATGTCCGTCCGTCCGTCCGTCCGTCCGCTTTTTTAAATCGTTCATAAAATCTGAATGGATGGTCCGATTTCCATGAAACTTTCGCCATTTTGATGTTGCAGATGCCAGATGGTGTTAGATTTTGGGCGAAATTAATATATGGCAACACTATTTGGTAACGCTTTTTTTGTCTAAAAACGACAAAATTTTGTCCGCACGGTTCAGACTAAACTGCTGGGCCAATTTCGATAAAATTTACACAGTTCATGTATTTGATCCTAACTTAGATCTGATTAGTTTTGGGCCATATTCGACTATGGCAACACTGTCTAAAAATACATTTTGTCCAAATATAGTCTATTTTTGCACTTGTTGTAAAACCGAAACTGCTCGTCCAATTCTGATGACATTTGCACAGTTTGTGTACTATATTCGAGACCAGAACATATTAACTTTTCAACGGAATTTACATCTGGCAACACTAATGCGCAAAACTTTTTTTAAAATATGTTGTGGCGGAAATATAGAAACTTCCCTAATCCGGTTAATAATAGTCGGATTTTAATGAAACTTCGAATGTATGTTTGGGATGGACCAGCCGAAAAAATAAAATATGTCCCCCCGCGGTGGGGGGTTGTGGGGCGCTAAAAAAGAAAAATTTCAATAATTCACTCAATAATAGGCAGATTTTCTTTAAACTTGGTGTGTACATTCTGGATAGGGCAAGTGAGAAGATAGAATGCGTCCCCCTCGGTGGGGGTTGCGGGAGGGTGAAATAAAAAAAACCTAATAGTAATGAAATATAGAAACTTCCTTAATTCGGCCAATAGTAGTCGGATTTTAATGAAACTTCGAACGTACGTTTGGTCTGGATGAGCTAAAAAAATAAAGTATGTCTCCCCGCGGTGGGGGGTTGTGGTGGGCTGAAAAAGAAAAACTTCAATAATTCACTCAATAATAGGCAGATTTTCTTTAAACTTGGTGTGTACATTCTGGATAGGGCAAGTGAAAAGATAGAATGCGACTTCCCTCTGTGGGGGTTACGGGAATGCAAAATAAAAAACCCTAATAATTCGGCCAATACTAGCCACATTTTCATGAAACTTGGAATGTACATTTATAATAGGAGAACTGAAATGAATATTTTATGACATTATCGGGAAAGTTCCATTGTGGTCCGGCCGATATAGAGAAAAGGTGAATTCACTACTATGGTTTGCTTTGCTCATTTTTTTTCCATCTTTTCTTGTTTGTATTGCGATTATAATTATTTAAAAATTCATATCTTTCAAGATAACAACCCCGCGGGGTATTTGTTCGTGTTGCCACTATCCACTTATAGAAGGAATTTATATTGTTAAGTACTATTTGAGATTAATTTATTTGAAAGAATTTAAATTTAAATTTAATTAGATTTTTGAAGAAAAAAATACGTCTGATCGCTTTGGTGATTTTTTCCCAATCTGTTGGTGTTTCAGCGATGTTTCTCCTTATATACTCATCGCTTTAAACTCGGGAAGATTCTCAGTATTCATTTAAACGTGTTTTCTATAAAATTCAAGAAATTTCAAACTCAAAGAACAAATGTCAATAAATTTGTTGTTTTCCTTAGAATGTTTGGTGGTTTTGGAGAACCATCAAATATTCTAATTTGTTCTTTTTAATTATTTGCAATTAATTACGCGTTAGTGCTTTTGTGAAAGTGAATTATAGTACAATATAGAGGATTTTGAAGGTAACTGGAACTCTAAATTGTCACGCACGTATAAATAGGTACTATTTGATTTATAATTTCAGTTTTGAGTAATTATTTTCTGGTTTTTCACTCCACTCGCTAGTTTTCGATCTTGGCACCAATAACATTTTAGCAGACTGTTTTGAATTATCAATGACACTAGTTGTTCTATCAATTTCTGATTTAATAGATATGCCCCTTTTGTTCTTTCTATATTTTTTTATTATTTTTAGGAAGCGTGAATTTTTCGACTTAAGTTTTTTAACTATTTTCAATAATGCGGAATTTTTTCTTTTTTTTTTTTAATCTGTACATTTAATATATTTTTGACACTTAATACGTAAAGGTTTAGTGTCCTCAAACCCAAGAAGATGCTCTTGGTAAGCAGGTTCCAAATGCTTAAAATCTTCTAAATTTAAATATTCTTGAGAACTTGAAATGACCCCCCAGAGAGAGCTTGCACAAGGAAATTTGAATAATCGAGTTGTGCCGCAGCATGTTTGTATCGCGCACTTTTTAAAATGTTCTTTTCAAGAATAGAAGGTAAAAAGTCGTCATTATTTAATAAAATAGTGGGCACAGAACCGAATTTCAACATTTTAGTCCCTGGGCAACTTGGCTCGAAATGTTTTTCGCAAAAACGTTTACCTTTCATTTTATTGATAGGAATATTACAATTATGACTCCATCTTCGTTGCAGCTCAGGGTTCTGAGAAGGAAACTGAGTAGGTATGCCGACACTTGGCCAGGTTACGCGTTTTCCGATGCTAGGCCAGGTGGATGTTGCAATGTGAGATCGACCAATGGTAGCAAAGCATTTGTCTCTTTCTGTGTGCCTATCTCTTTCTAGGGGCGTGGCAGGAGAGTGGAGGAAATGAGGGGCGTGGGTGAATTGTGGTGGGAGAGGGCCGTGGTAAATGCGGCATTTGTCTATCTAGGCGATGGCGGCGCCGTGATTTATTGTTTCCCCAGCGGTTGGTTGGTGGGGGAAAAAATGGCCGTTGCCACACCTCTAAAATGGGCTATCGGGTTTTTTAAACATGGCTCTCGACCAATTGTTTTTAAACATAGCTGTCGACCGATTATTTTTAAACATGGCTGTCGACACATGTACATCGTCAAGGCGTGGTATTTAGGCCGTATTTTTTGCGACAGGTTTACAAAATTGAACCAGCTGGTAACAATTAATTTTAAATTTATGGTCATCGTGCTGCGTGCGTGGAAAAAAATTGTCGTAAAGGATTGAAATATGAGTCGAAACAGATGTTTTAAAAAACATGTTTTTTTCCGTCTATCATTTAAGCATTACATATGTGGTACGTCGCATCAGGGTGGGAAAATATTTATGAATATTTTTTCAGGGTCCAGATTACATAATCGAACCAGCTGGTTACAATTAATTTTTCGTGGTAAACGCATATAAGTTTATAGAGATAATACGCGATCATTCGGCAAGGCAGGTGTGGGAAAGGGATAAGTGGATAAGAAATTTTGGTATAAAAGAGCCGAATTATCTGAAGATCAGTGACTTATTAAAGGTGTTGTTGAGAAAGTTGCAGAAGGTTTGGAACCAAGTGATTTTGTACGTTTCACATTCTGTGGGAAAGACTTTAATGAAAGGGGCCCTGGTTGGGGTACTTTTAAACCAGTGAGTGAAGTTAAATTTGAGGATATCTGGGAAATGATTTCCAAAATTTTCCAAAGCAATTCCGAGGGAATAAGTACCGATACATTTTGTTTAACTGCAACTTCGGTAAAAATGCCTGTGGGAAGAGGCCGAGAACGGAGATATAATAGTTTCGACGAGAAAAGTGTATAGCACAGTTACCGAAATTTCAGCACCATTTAAAAGACTTTAAAAGTGGTACAGATGTATTGTTTGAAGGAAGTAATGACAGAAAACGAATAAATTTGCTGCACCACGACGGGCACTATAACGTGATTACCTTGCTAGCGGCAGCCTTTTGTTGTGGTTAGTATTGTGAAATGTGTTATGTGCGGTACGAACATAAAACTGAATACTGATGTGGTGGAACCTGTCCGTGTTGTCAACAAAGTCCGCCCTGTGAAAGGGGGTTGTAAATAAATATTGTGCAGCGTGCAATCAGTATTTTAGAGGAACTACATGTTTCGAAAATCATGTAAAAAGTCTTTGTAAAGAACTAAAACGGTGTATGGAATGCCTGAAACTGAATCGGAGATGTAGACTTCACGTGTGCGGGGAAATATTTTGCAACAACTCTCGAAAAAATGTCGTTGGCCATCACCTGTGCTTTATAACTCCAAATTCTGACAAAATGGATCACCGTAAGACTTTTTACGTACTTTACGACCTAGAAACGGGGCAAGAAAAAGTTCTAGGTGACGGGGGAGCAATAAAATTGCATGAACCGAATTTGTACATTTTTTCTATTGAAAATTTTTTAAAATATTTATTAAATGTGCGAAAAGTCCATAAACGTGTTATAGTGCTCGCGCATAACGGCCAGGCGTTTGATCACCAGTTTATTTTTAACTATGTACTCCAAAAGACTAATATTAAACCGGAATTGATCATGCGAGGTACAAAAATCATATTGATGATTATTGGGAATATAAAGTGTATAGATTCCTTGAACTACTTCCCGATGCCACTGTCAAAAATACCACAAGCCTTCGGTCTGGCAGACAAATTTAAAATTGGTCCGGCAGATGATGCTGAGGGAATGTAATGTATGCCCATTCGCGGGAGCGATAGCGATAGCGATAGCGTCTGCCTGTAATCTGGTATTCAGACGTAATTTCCTTCGACCATATACAATCGGTCTAATACCAAAAACAGGCTATCGTGAGGATAAAATTGCATCGAAGGTTGCTACACAGTGGTTGCTTTGGGAGGAAAAACAACGTAAAATAAAAATCCGGCACGCGTAAAACCGAAAAGAAGCTGTTATAAACGGGGTAAAAGTTGATGGCTACTGCGAGGGGACGGGACAAATTTTTGAATTTCATGGCTGTTATTAGCACGGTCATCCGGCATATCTCACAAAAAATAGAGATGATTGTTTGTATGGAAGCAACGGAGACACATTAAATTCTCGATATGATTCAACAGTATTCAAAACGGAACGGCTTCGATCGTCGGGATATGAGGAAATAGAAATATGGGAATGAGAATTCCGTAAAGAAATGTATGCTAACGGGGAAATGAAAAGGTACGTAAGTAACCATCTGTACTAGTTAGCGCTCCACTCAATCCTCGCGATTCATTTTTCCGTGGTCGTACGGGTAATGCCAGAACTTATTATAAAAGTAAGTCAGGAAAAAAAATTATATATATTGATGTATGCTCTCTCTACACATGGGTAGGTAAAAATGGAAAATTTCCCATCGCTCATCTGAAATTATATTTTGGTAACTTGGAGTGCTCCAAGCTAAATTTAACAAAAATTGATGGCCTGATTAAATGCAAAATTTTACCACCACAAAATCTGTATCATCCTATCTTACCGATGAAACAGAAACAAAAGTTAATGTTCTCATTATGCTTCACATGTAGTTTGAAAAAAAGTCGAGAGGATTGTACTCATGAAGTAAATGAAAGGGCATTAACTGGAACATGGGTACTGGATGAAGTAAATAAGGTCATTGAAAAGGGCTACCAACTGCTGAAAATTTATGAAATATGGTCTTATGAGGTGCGGCACGGAACAGATGGCCTCTTCACAGAAATGAAGAGCAAATTCCTAAAAATGAAACCGGAAGCTACTGGGTGGCCTAGTACATGTGTTACAGAGAAGGAAAAACATGATTATGTTAAAGAATTCTTTGAAAATGAGGACATACAAGTAGTATTTGAACCGGAAAAAATAGAAAAAAAACCCTGGTTTAAGATCCACTGCTAAGCTGATATTAAATTCATTTTGGGGTAAATTTGGTCACAGGGAAAACCAATCGAAAACCTCTATAATAACACAACCAGCTGAATTATATACACTTTTATTGAATCCATCTAAAGCAGTTAACCATATTTTACCAATTAATGATGAAACTCTGATTGTGAACAGGGAGTATAAAGAAGAGGCTGCAGATACTCTGACTACAATCAATGTATGTATAAAAGCCTACATTACTGCATAAGCACGGTTGAAACTGTATTCATATCTGGAGAAATTGGGAGGAAGAGTTTTATATGACGATACCGACTCTGTTATATAGATCAGCAGAGAGGGTGAATATGAGCCACCTGTTGGAAATTTTGTTGAAGATATGACTGATGAATTGGAGTGTTACGGCACTGGTAGTTATATTGAAGAATTTGTGAGCGGAGGGCCAAAGAACTATGCATACTAGGTATTTTCAACAAGGGACAATAGTCAAAAATTGGTTAGTAAAGTAAAGAGGATTTGTATAAATTATGATGTATCGAAATTGATAAATTTTGAAAGCATGCGTGACACAATTTTAAACAATGATCGAGAAACGGAGCCGATCAGGAACATTTCTTCGAGTATACGGTGCACAGAAGATCATCGAATTATAACGACACCGGTGGTAAAACAATACAACGCCAGATCAGAAAAAAGGAAATTTTTTGGAAAATTTTGATTCCATCCCCTATGGATTCAAACACACCAAGCATTAATAAAAAGACAATATTTTAATAAAACTATATATTTAAATGTAAATATAATTGTAAATATATATCGATTGTAAGAAAGATTATTGTTAAATGTAAATATAATTGCAAAATAAAAGGAATATAATTTCACATCGCGTCGATTTTATTTCTATCACATTGTATTACATACTGTTTCAGCAAATGGACATTTTGTAGGGCACAACATCCTCTATGAGCTAAACACCTCGGAGTTAGAGAATATCGCATCCTCAAAGTATTTAAATTCGGACACCTGCAGTAGTCTAGATCAAATACCGTTGCTCTATTTCCGACTATTTGACTGAGATACTTTTTCTTCTCCGAGACTTTAACATAAATTATTTTATTTTTCAAATTCGTCTCTAAAAATTGTATCACGTGATTAATTGACGTGTATCCGCCCTCGCACGATAACCCATGATGATTTATGGAAAGCCAGGCAGCTTGAGTCTGCAGTGCTGATGGTAGTCTGTTAAATTCAAATGGCGGTTTTAGGTGAAAATGTCGTACTTCATTCGCATTGAACAGGATCGCAATTTCCTTAGGAATGAAAATATTACTTTCTCCTTTAAAACCTTGTAAATCGACGAAAATAACCATGTTTACTGCTTCCAGTACTAGCTTCAACTGATCTTGTCAGGGGTTCAAGTAACCCCTACGTGTTGTCCCACGGGATTTTGTGGCCAAAAAAAAATATTCTCGAGGAAAAAACATGTTTGATCGTGTCCTGATTTAGCATGGGGTTCAAGTGGTCACACGTGTTGTCTCATGGAAAATAATTCAGTGGCCACAGATGTTAAAGGGAAACAAGCAAATTCATGTTCTAACATGTCCAAGTAGCGTCTCCCCTCCAGAAAATTTAAATATAAATAGGGACCGAATGGCCAACAGAAGTTAGTCTTAATCAAGAACTTTACCGAAGACAGTCCCACAAAAAAACATGTCTTATTTTTTCAACGAATTTCTGGAAGCTGATACACCAACAGCAGCAGCAGCAGAACGCGCAGTAGATGTTTTAAGCGAACTCAACAATAATCACATTCAATACAAGCCGACGAAGAAAATGGCAGATATGGAAATAAATACTCCATTTAAAATAAATTCGGCTCGGCGATGTTTCACTAAATATGGAGAGAGATTAATCCGGACCTAGGCGATTATCAGATGTTTCTTCCTCCTCGATATGGGAAAACAACAGATCAGACTTTAAATCAGCTAAATGAGCAGCGATTTAGTATCATTAACAAGGGGGCAGTGTGAAAAAGTTTCCACCTCACTTTTGTGCAGAATTAAACAAATAAAATAATAATATTTGAAATTTAACTTTTGTGCAAAATTAAAAGAAATAAAATAATAATAATTGAAATTTTAAAATCTTTTATTTACAATATTTCAGTACTCGCGATCCATGAATTATGACTGGGCGAAAATCCCAACCATTTTACAAATACTTTCGACCCTTTCTTCTTTAAAATTTTTTCAACAAGATACAAGTCAGGGTATCTGGTTTTTGTTAACTCCTTCCCGTACAAGCAGCCTTTTATTGGCTGGCCCAGATAATCTTCAAGAATGTATGTCACGGGATTTGTATGCTGAACTGCCCGAATTTTGAAAATTTCAGTTGTCCAATTTGGTGTGTAGCCCTTCTCAAACACATGTTTATACTTGCTGATACGTACAAAATCACCAGTTTTATATTTCACATTCTGCTTTATTTTAATGTAACTATATACAGTGGAAAGTAAGCGGTGTTCATTAGAAGGATTGACATTACATGGCCGCATTCAGGTTCTTCTGTGACAAGTCTAGTTGTATCGATCCGTTAACTCTTTAATAAAATTAATCCAGTGATAATTTCCACGCATGCTAAATTCCTTCCACATGATCGATTTTAAAGTTCTATTAAATCTCTCTACAATCTGTATCTTAAGAGTGGTTTGCGTAGAATAATGCTTAATATGATACTTTAGCATTAAATTCTGAACATTTTTATTGAAGAATTCTTTTCCATCATCAGTTTGTTGGTTTTAGGAAAACGCCCCTGGTTAAATATTGTCGCCATTGCCAATTCAATTCCCGTTTCATTTTTTACAGGCACAGCCCACGCATATTTCAAAGGACAATCAATGAATGTAAGAAGGAAACGATAGTCTTTATTTTCTGCGGCATACGGCGCCATTTCCACCAAATCTGCTTGCCACAAATTGTTAAAACCTTTTATGATAACATGTCTTCGTTTAAAATGTCTTGGAGCCGGTTTATGTAGCTCATCGACTAACTGCTTTTTACCAGACGTGACTGCTCGCTTTACCATCATAAGATAAAATGGTCCATTAGGCATTTTGCTCCAAAATAAAAAGTTGGTGATCGGCGTCGTCAACTTCTGTAGCTTTATCAGCAGGTTTATATTCAGTATAAGACATATCGACGCGATGTTTACGGTCTGCGATGATTCCTTTAAAAATTTAATTTCTCTATCGACATAGTCTTTTCTAACAGCATCACTATCACTAATAGGATCGTCCAAATGTACTATGCGCCTTGAATTTACATCATAATTTCCATCTTCAGTTAAATTAAACCTATCCCCGGGGCTCCACGATCACCTTTTACTCCAGGGGCCACGGGAGAGCCCTGTGGGCCACGATGGTTAGAAGACCCAGTATTCTGTAGGTAACGTCCAAACTTATCAACGAACATATTTAAACTATAATATTCACTTCTCTCACCTCTTCGATAATCGATATAATTTCATCATTGTGATTATTATGCCCATCCTGATGTCATGCTACGAGTTAACGTAGTTTATCAACCAATTCATTCGGATCGTCGCAGTAAATATGTTCAATTTTGTTTCTAGACACTCGCATTAAACTGCCACCTTTCCTGACAAGCTTACTTATAATTGCCGTGTGCCTATGATTTTCACTTCCTTTTGCCTGTTTATTCATATCATATTCACGCCTATGAGCATTACTCTGCAGTAGAATAGCTTTATAGTTTTCTAAATCATTTTCATTATGCGTAGAAGAATCGGGGTATTTCATGAAAAGCAATTCATATAACCCTACGGTTCCTTTGTACAGAGTATCATCAACATCGTTGTGGATTTGAAAAACTGAATCCCCGATTTTATACTGCTGTCTATTTGGGGTCAGATAAACCCCATATAATATACTGTATCCACTGCACTGTCCCCCGACGGTATTATTAATTTTTTCAAATAGTCGCTAGCTAGCGTATCAAACTCTTTTTCAGCCATACGCTTATCTACGGCCTTTTGCCCGGCCGGTGTATCAAGCCATTTACCACGATCAAATTTTTTGTAGGGTGTGGCCGGTGTGTCCCTGGACTCGACAAATGTATCTTCGTCATCATCCTCGAAATGCAAAGCTTTCGCAGCTGGGTTAGGTGTTACAAATTCAGCCTTTATTTCTGTTTTGGTTTGATTTCGTCTGTCAACTTTGGGTGTTTGGTGAGCTCTTTAAGAGGTTCAGTAATCGACTTAAAAGTGTCTTGAAACCTGCTCTCTTTCTCTATTCGTCCTGATTTTACAGCCTGGTATATCTTCCGAATTGAATTCGCGGTTTTTATGATGGCCCGTAGTTATTTTTCTTTCATGTTTGTGAACTGCTTTCAAATCTGCTCTGATCAGTTTATACATCTAATTTTATCTAATACCATTGCTGGAATCCACTTTACAGTATTTTTAAAATGATTTGTACATAACAGTTTTTCTCCTTTTTCAAAAATTGGAATAAATTTTTCTCTTACTATACATTTCTTTGGACTTTCTCTTCTAATTTTATTGTTTACTTGACTTAAATTTTTATAATTCTTTTCTGACTTTAACATATCTCTGAGTAGTCTAGGTTTATACTTAAACACTCGTTCTGCTGGTGATATATTAGTAGACGTTGTTGGTGTATTCCTGTGTGTAAGCAGAAATTGGTACACCTTTTCATGAATATTTAATTTTGAATATTTATTATCAATGAGAAATTTTTTTAAAGTTCTCTTTACTTCGATGACACCGCGTTCGGCTAACCCGTTACTTTGGGGGTGGTTAGGCGGCGATTTAGACACCTTAGTACCATTTTTTTTCGCAAAAATCAATAAATATATTTGAGGAAAACGGCAGTCCATTGTCACTACATATTTCCTTTGGTAAACCAAAATATGACATTACAGCTTTTAGTTTTTCAATTACTAATTCCGCGTTAGATTTCAGTAACTGTTGTACCTCAATCCATTTACTATACGAATCAATAACTATTAAAAATTCATATTTTCCGAAGTAAAACAAATCGATATGGATTCTTTGAAAGACAAAATGCGTTTTAGGCCAATTGGCTGTACTTGTTTTTTTAAAATTTAGCGTTTGTTGACAAATTCTGCAAGATCTAATCTAAACCTCAATTTTCTTTTCAACGTTCCTAAAGTAAACATAACCTCTGACTACGATTTTCATGCGCGTAGCGCCTATATGATCTGCATGGAACAATTCCAAAATATCTTTTTGCAGCATTTCAGGAATAACTAACTTATTTCCGAAATATAAACAATTGTCTTCGACCGACAATTCTTTTAATTTATTATAATAAAATATAATTTCTGAATTTTTTATTAGTGATTTAGTAGGCCATTTAGTTTCTACATATTTGATGACTTGTTTTACAGCCCACCTTTGTAATCTAGCAGCGGCGACTGCCGGTATCGACTTGTTTGGGTTAAAAATTTCCCGAAGGGGCTGATGGTCACTGTGAATAATAAATTCTTTTCCATAGATATATTTGTGGAATTTTTTAATAGCGAAAATTATAGCTAATGCTTCTCTATGTAACTGTGAGTAATTTTTTTCCGCCGACGAAAGAGTGCATGACGCAAATAAGACAGGTTTTTCTAAACCATTTACTAGGTGTGACATGACTGCTCCTAGGCCATAGGGCGACGCATCAGCTGATATTATGATCGCTTTATTTGGATCATATAATTCTAATACGCAATTGTTGACTAATAAATTTTTACTGTTATCAAATGTAAATTGGCAATTTTCTGTCCAATCAAATTTTACATTTTTTTGTAAAAGATGATACAGTTCTTTCAATTCCGTTGGCAAATTTGGAATGAACAGACTATACTAATTTAGGAGACCCAAATAGAACTGTAGTTGATTTAAGTTAGTTGGGGTTGGAGCTTTCATTACCGCCTCAAATTTCTTTTTACTTGGACGTATTTTATTGAACGATATTATATGACCTAAGTAATCTACACTTTTAGCAAAAAAAACACATTTACTTATATTGACATGGACTTTATGTTCTTCAAGACGATTGAGAACTTCTATTAATTTATTTTGACAAACTACCTCATCAAGACCACCACTAATAATATCATCGAGATATCCGAAAACGTTTTTGAGACCTTTCAAAATTTGGTCGATTACACTTTGAAAACATGAAGGAGCACACGATATTCCAAAGGGTAACCTATTAAATCTAAATAGACCTTTATGTGTATTAATTACTGTTAAACTAGAGGTTTTTATTGAAACGAATGTTAGTTTATTGACAATGAATATAACAATGAATATGTGGCAACACTTTATTCACTGTAAATTTTAATTTAAGTTTTTCTAACTGAAATTTGTAATTTAATTTAATTGACCAAGCAAGCCATGATGTTTATAAAATTAGTATAAATAGACGAGCAAATTGTTATTTAGTTCAATTACAATTCAGGACTAGTTCCTGTAACAATAAAAATCAAATAATAAAATATTTGTTTTTATTGAGTAAGATTAGAGATCTTACATTGGTGACCCCGACATACAGTGAGGACAAACCCATAATTCTCCGGTGTGAGGCTGCACCGGTCACTGTTTTATAATAAAGCAAGACTCCCGGAACAAGCAAATTTGAGGTCCCAGAATAAATTTCCATTACGAGTAAAATGACAGAGGAAGAAATTGCTGGTGGAAGCGTGAATCGTGTTTCCGTACGTATCCCACTGTTTTGGAAGACAAATCCAGCTCTTTGGTTCAGTCAGCTGGAATCTCAGTTCATAAATGCGAACATCACTTCCGAAAGCACTAAATACCATTCAGTAGTTGCTTCTATTGAAAGTGATGTCTTGTCAGAAGTGAGCGACCTTATACTGGCACCACCAACAATTAACCAGTATACCGAGTTGAAAAGAAGACTCCTAACAACATTTCAGAACTCAGAAGAAAAAAATTTAAATAAATTGCTTCGAGACATCACTCTAGGTGATAGAAAACCATCACAACTCCTGAAACAAATGAGACATCTGGCGACATCTAAAGTCAGTGACGAATTGCTACGATCACTGTTTCAACATTTACCACAACAAACTCAAGCAATTCTGTCAATAAGTACTGATGAAGTGACTAAATTAGCAACAATGGCCGACAAAATTTCCGACGTAACAAACACTCCTGAGATAAATGATGTTTGGACACGACTTGAAAATTTGGCATCTCAAATTAGCGGCCTAACAAAAAGAATTACTAAACTGGAATCCAACAGAAGCCGAAGTTCTTCAAGACGCCGTAACCAAACTAAATCAACACCGTCAACAGGTATATGCTGGTATCATCAAAAGTACGGGAAGAAGGCAACAAAGTGCAATCAACCTTGTACTTACCATGAGGGAAACTAAGAGCCGAGTCACAACTAACGACAAGTGATTCGGGCCTGCAAATAAGTCGCCTCTTTCTTACCGAACGATTGAAAGGAATGCAGTTCCTCATTGATACTGGAGCTGATATTTCAGTGGTTCCTCCAAATATATACGAAAAGCGTAAACAACCTAGCTCGCTCGAACTTTACGCAGCCAATGGTACAAAAATTAGAACATTTGGTACACGACTTGTTACTGCAGACCTCGGACTGCGTCGCACTTTTCACTGGCCATTTGTGGTAGCTGAAGTAACGAAGCCCATAATTGGTTCAGACTTCTTGAGTCACTTCAATTTACTTGTCGATGTTCATAATCATCAGCTAATTGACAATTTAACTAAGCTCAACTCAAAAGGGAGGACTATTTCAACACTTTCACTAAGCCTAAAGACAATTTCACCAAGTTCAAAAATGTATAAACTATTGAACGAATTCATTGATATTACACAATCTGGATCTTTAAAAAAGGTAATCATAAAATTACACACCATATTCAAACTAAGGGACCACCAGTTTTTGCAAAACCAAGACGTTTGTCTTCCGATAAATTGAAAATAGCAAAAAAAGAATTTCAATACATGGTGGATCAAGGTATATGTCGTCCATCAAAAAGCAGCTGGGCAAGCCCTTTGCATATGGTCGCAAAGAGTAATGGTGATTATCGCCCATGCGGTGATTACAGACGTTTAAATGCTGTCACTATACCTGATCGTTACCCAATTCCGCTTATTCAAGATTGTACACAACTATTAGAAGGAAAGGTAATTTTTAGCGTGATCGATCTAACCCGGGCATACCATCAAATTCCGGTGGAACCTGACGACATCTCAAAAACAGCTATTATAACTCCATTTGGGTTGTTCGAATTCCCATTTATGTTTTTCGGTTTATGTAACGCTGCACAAACATTTCAAAGATTTGTACATGAAGTTACGAGAGGCCTGGACTTTTGTTTTCCTTATATAGATGACTTTCTCATCGCCTCCAAGAATCGAGAGGAGCATCGTCAACACTTAACACAATTATTTAATCGTTTTAGGCAATATGGTATCACCATCAACGCTTCAAAATGTGTCTTTGAAGTCACTGAAGTGAAATATTTAGGATATCTAATATCAAAAGAGGGTATTCAACCAGTACCAGAAAAGGTAGCATCTATTTTGGAATACAAGCAACCTGTTACTGTACGAGATTTAAAGAGGTTTTTAGGAATGGTGAACTTTTACGGAAGATTCATTCCTAATGCAGCAAGAATTCAGATGCCCCTTCACGCTTCTCAAAATGGGAATAAGAAAAATGATCAAACAAAGATTGATTGGACCAATGACATCAGCATCGCATTTGAAGAATGCAAACAAGCACTAGCTAATGCAGCATTATTGAGGCATCCGATTGCATCTGCCCCATTATCGCTAATGGTAGACGCATCTGATTATGCAATCGGAACAGTAGTTCAACAGATGTCAGACTAAGGATGGCAACCTTTAGGTTTTTTCTCAAGAAAACCCAATCCAGCCCAAACTAAATATAGTGCATATGATAGTTATTTAGCGCATACTCAGCAATTAAACATTTCCGTTATATGCTTGACGGTCGTCAATTCACACTTTTTACAGATCATAAACCACTAATTTATGCATTTCAACAAAAGCCTGAAAAAGCTTCGCCTCGTCAATTCAGACATCTGGATCTGATTTCTCAATTTACCACTGACATACAGTACGTATCTGGTAAACACAATGTTGTCGCAGATACATTATCAAGAATTAGTACAATTTCATCACCCACAACTATCGACTATGCCTGCTATGCCTGCTTTAACCCATAAATAGCCTTTTTTAATTTACATACTTTTGATGGATATTTATCACTAATAAATCCTTCTGGTTGTTTCATATATACGATTTCAGTAGGTATTCGGGCGATTGGCCACGTTACGTGTATTCGGTCGATTGGCCAGGTGGGCGTGGCCGACCAATGAGAGCGTTGCCACACCCCTAAAATGGGCTGTCGGGTTTTTAAACATGGCTGTCGACCAATTGTTTTTAAACATGGCTGTCGACAAATTATTTTTAAACATGGCTGTCGACACATGTCAAGGCGTGGTATTTAGGACATATTGTTTTTTTCAGGATTATTCAACCATCTGGTAATAATTAATTTTAAATTTATGCTCGTCGTCAAAAAAAAATCGTCGTGAAATGTGAGTCGAAATAGATGTTTTAAAAAGAATATGCTTTAAACATTACACATGTGGTACGTCGCGTGGGGGGTGGAAAAGGTTTATGTATATTTTTTCCAGCTGTATTAGTACAAAATTTAACCAGAATGCAATTAATTGTTAGTGGTAAATGCATATAAGTTTATGGAAATAATATGCGATCATTCGCCAAATCGGTGTGAGAAAGTGATAAATGGATAAGAAATTTTGGTATAAAAGTTGGGGTGGGAGAGGAGCGTGGTAAATTCGATCAATGCGGCATTTGTAGGCGGTGGCGGCACTGTGATTTATTGTTGCCTCCGCGGGTGGTTGGTGGGGGAAAAAACAAGTGGAACAACTGCGATCACCGACATCTCTTTCAAGGCGATCGGAAAAAAACGTCGCGTAGAGTGGGAAAATGTTTTGTGGAATACATATCTAATCGTCAGGCCGTGGTGTGGTATTTAGGGATATTTCATCCATCGACATGTATTTTGTTGACAGGATTATGGATATTTAGAAAATATATGGACCAAGTGTGATCATCAACTTGACATGTTGTGGCATCATTAACAATGCGCACAAAGCATAGCGTGTATTCCCACACAGTAAATATCTATACACCTAGTTATTATTAAACCTACCTTATTAAAATGTTTGTTTATTATATAATTCATAGCTTTTGTTACCATTTCGCTATACGGACGAAACTGTTTTAAAAAATATTCAAAATAACCAGTGAACGTGAAGTTTTTGTGCGGAGTTTTTATTTGAACGGGTATAAAATTAATTTTCAAATTAATTCGATACCTGAGGATGCAGATCCAAATGCGACCAGAAATCCTATTATTTATGGCCAGATAAATAAGAAAAAAAATATTATTTGTCGTAGGAAGTGTATGTTTTTTGTTAAAAAATACCAAAAGTCCGAAAAATTGTTACCTCGCCCGAGATTTTTTTTTGAAAAACCGTATAACGATAAAGTTCTGCTGTGCAAAATTTTGGTTGACAGACTATTTTTACGCGATGATGAAAGAAATTTATGCCCCAATGAAATTGTCAATGCCACTGATATTGAAAATCATATGAGAAAAATATTAGAGAAGTACCCAAAAAAAAAAAATATCGCGTGAAATGTTGCGTTTGCGTTCGGGGAATGATCAGTACATATGTTTGAAAAATTTTTACCTCTTGTTCGATGGAAAATAAATATTACAGGTCCACTAATACGTGGTACAATATGTTTTTTATACACGCGATTTTTTGAAAAATGGTATTCAAAAGAAAAAATGTAGCGAAGTTAATACAGTAGTGTGTTAAAAAATTGAAGCTCGCTAAGGTGCTGAGAATTACTACAATCCGTCAATGTGGTCATGGGCAGGCTTTTGTTATTGTTTGTCAAATGGCTACGGCCTACAAGCGTTGTGCTAGATAGAGCTAATGAAATATCCTGTTTTCCGAACAAAATGACTATCGAAAGCTGAATTTTAGGAGGATACTCCTCTTTTCAACACGCAAATAAAATTTTATAGTCCAAATACTTTCGAGGATATGACGAACACAAAAAAAACGATGAACTCATCATGAATAATCTAATAGATTACTGCAGAAGTTTTGGGGTATCTGATACTACAAGAGTGTGGAAGCAGGAGGTTGAGAAACGCAGTTCTGATACAGACAGGTTCTGTGGATAGCGGACAGGACCTAGCTATATTTTTTGAAAAAAAAACAAACTAATTTATTCAAAGAACACTTTATTAAAATAATATAAAATAATATATCTATACATATATACATAAGTTTTTTTTTACAACTGAGATGTTCATACAGGCATCCATAGGTATCCGGCCCACAAGATGTGTTATCATAATGATATTTTTTTCTTTATAATTCTGAGCAATTAATTATTAATTATTAATTAATTAGTCCCGCATCGCCTCCCATACTATCATGGGGCGAGCAGGCCCCATATTAGCATCATCGTCGCTCGTCTCGTTGTCAGCCTCTCCGCCATCTTCGCTGCCTTCGTCCCTTGTCTCTTCCTCTTCTCCCACGTTAACGCTAATTTCTATGAAGCGCTCAAACGCGCTAACAATTTGCCCCCTCACTAGGGCATTCGCCCCCCAGAAATACCTTGCTAGCTCTCCCCCTTCTTGAGCTATTAGGGCCGTTCCAATGAGGTCCCATATTTTACAATCTAGATACCTCTGTAGGTACTGTTCCTCAGTTGTTTGTCCCGCCATTATTTTTTAAATGAAACTAACAAGGATCTGGGTATACCGTGCCTATTTATACGTCCGATCCCTTTTAAAAATCATTTGCGGCGATTGATCGACTACTTAGAATTTAAAAAAACTGTTAACCGATATAATTTATAGGATTTCAAAAAATTAACCCTGCAAAGAATTCCCTAAATTTGAAGTACATGTCAATCTTTTTTTTTAAAAAACATTTTTTAGGACTCAAAAAAATGCATGTAGGATGTAATTTATTACGTAGGATCATCATCAAGAAAATCATAGCTGACCAAAGATCAGTATAAATGTTTAAAAGGCACATGTCGATTTTTTTTAAAAAACATTTTTTTTAGGACTCAAAAAAAAAACGAAATGCAAATATATATATATGTAATTTATTATGCAACAAATATGTTAATTTTCTGTATCTTTAGGCGAAGAATCCTAGATATTCTGGAAAGTGGATAGATATTTATGGCGTAGACAAAAAAAAATAATCAGAGTTTGCATGTCAATTTTTTCGCCTGTAGATGCATGTATGTTTTAAGGGTACATTTTTTTTTCGTTGATGACCAAATACATCTAGAAAAAATTATATACGGCTTGAAACAAGGGTAAACAAGGTACTGCCCTCCACAAAAATAATCAGTGTTTTTAAAAAAAAGGACCAAAGTACAAATGTTTTAAAAAAGTACCTGTCAATTTTTGAGAATATTTTTGCATATAGATGTAATTTATTATGCAACAAAGGTGTACATTTTTTCTGAGTCTTCAAGTGCGAAATTTGACCGAAATTATTTATAGCATGAAATAATAACCGTAAATAATCAGGGTTAAAAAAAAGGACCAAAGATCAGTAATAATATTTAAAATAGTACACATCGGTTTTTAAAACATTTTTTAGAACTCAAAAAAAAAAATACATCTAGATGTAATTTATACTAGTGTATATATTTTCTGTGTCTTTAGGCGCTGCCTTTACGCACTGCAAATATGTAGGAGTAGGCTATCAGCTCCAAAAAGAATTACTACAATTTAGCATCATTATTGTTTTATTTGAAAAACTTTTTTTATCATGTAATTACGACAGCCTTTTGTTTGGAAGCGCCAAAAAAAAAGAATGGCAGAATGGTGAATCCTAAAAGCGGTTAAAATAGATAGAGCTAAGAATTTTTAATATCGATGCCACAAGAGTATCGATGCAATTAAATTCCAGGTTTGTCACCATTTAGAGCATGGGTGGCCATCGCGAGGCCCGCGGGCCTCATGCGGCCCGCCGAGAGTTTTATTGCGGCCCGCGGAGCTAGGTCAAATTAACAAAAATGTTAACTTTATTGTACATACCACCAAAAGAACATTACATCATGAGTCGTTCGCATTATACTAGGCTAGTCAAAAAGTTCTCGGGCTCGATAAGAAAAACACAATTTAATGGTTCGAAATATGCTTTATCATTCAATATAATCTCCCTCAAACTCAATGCACTTGTTTCAATGGTTTCCTAATCAATTGATTCCATTCCTGAAGTGAGAATCTGGAAGGTCTGCAAAATACCCCTTTACGGCAACTACCGCCTCTTCGTTTGACGAAAAACGCCTTCCCCGCATGAATTTTTTCAGGTTTGGAAATAGACGGAAGTCACTGGGTGCCAAATCTGGTGAATACGGTGGATGTTCTAACAATTTCTACTTTATTTCCGTTATTTGCAATAATTTTTTGACTTTTGTGGACTGGTGCAAATGATGTTGGAAAATGATTCTTTTCTTCTTTAATCCGGGCCTCTTTTCACGAATTTTTGTTTCGAGCTGGTCCAATAAGTTCGAGTAATATTTAGAATTAATAGTTTTACCAGTTTGTAAATAAACCACCAACAAAACCCGTTTCGCGTCCCAAAACACTGAGGTTAAAATTTTTTCGCCGATCTTTGGGCCTTAACCCGTTCTATAGCCGAATTATCGGTTTCACACCATCCTTTTGATTCTGCTTTCGACTCAGGATCATAGTGATAAACCCAAGTCTCAGTCGTAGCGATGAATCAACGCGCAAACGCTCGAAATGTTGTTGAGAAAGTCGCATTAGCATATGTTTTTGTTCCATTGTTAGAAAATGCGGCACCCACATTGTACAAAGCTTTTTGAAACCTAAAAGTTCATGTAAAATCTGATATGTTGATCCATGCGAGATGCCTATGGCCTCAGCTATCTCATCCACCATCTCTCGTCTATCTTCCGAAACCATATCCTGTATTTTTTGTATCTTTTCTTGTTGATACACTTATTGCACGTCCTTGACGTGGATCGTCTTCAAGGATTGTACGACCAGATTTAAAAAGGGCAGCGCATTTTTCAACTGTGGATTTCGCAGGTGAAGGGTCCTTGTACACTTTTAATAATCGTTCATAAATTTCCTTTACTTTTAAACGTTCCAAAACAAAGAATTTGATCACTGCACGATATTTAATTTTTTCCATTATAAAAAATTCTGTGACACATCCACACTAAATGGGTTGTAAACAAACAATGAATTGACAAATCGAAATGAAATTTCACACACGTTCTTATGAAGGATATGCCAACATAACGAATTTAGGCTACTAGCAGCACATTCTGTTATCGACCCCGAGAACTTTTTGATTAGCCTATATTTTTAAATTATAGCTAAGAGAAATTTGAAATATCTTGCACTTTTGGAGAAATTCATTGCTTATGGGCTCTTTTAAATATACCGTATTTTCAGAAAAATGCGTAGATTTTAACTATTTCAAATATCCCGGTTCGATGTTATAAAATAATAACTTTTTATTTATGTGAATTTGGTGTACGATTATTTCTGCGCTAACAATTAGTCTTAAAAATATTTGTGTATCAATTTATACAAAATAATTTATCACAGTTTATTTACAATAGAACAGTTACTATTTTCAATAATTATCACAATTTTTATGTTTAGGAGCAAAGTTACTTTTCTGTACTAGGCTTTATTTTTGAAGTACACTTTTCAATTCAGATTGATAGATACTTGAAATCTCGTCTCGTATTTATACCTCAGGCAATACTTCGAGAATCGCCTGCAAATGTTTGAGAGTTTCTGATACAGATCAATTTATATGCACTTAGTTCTGCAAAACAAAGTCAGATGTCTCGCTTTTAAATATTTGCAATTTTTTAAATAAATAATATGTTAGATTCTCAGTTATGCTTTATCTGCTTCAAAAAAATAAATATACTTATTTCTTTATTTTGACATTAAACCAGCCAAGCGTTTGACCAAAATCTCACCTACTGGCAAGCGACGATGTGGTCGAAGTTGTAGCACACTTGCTTGTTGACTTTAATTACAAAAAAAAATATATTGGGTGCGTGGCCCGGCAGGAAATATTATTTCTGAAATTTGGCC
Organism: Xylophagus ater; assembly: GCA_963422695.1. Classification (NCBI taxonomy): domain Eukaryota; kingdom Metazoa; phylum Arthropoda; class Insecta; order Diptera; family Xylophagidae; genus Xylophagus; species Xylophagus ater. The sequence goes on from OY730480.1 coordinate 41,501,146, forward strand.
CGCCTGCTGAAATGGTTGGCCACCCATGATATAGAGCATACATTTTGCGAAAAAAAAGTATGGAATATAAACAACATAAATCATTTTCGTGTATTGAAAAAAAACCATACATCATAAAAACTATGATAAGCTTAAGAAATTATTACCACTTGTAGACGGAGAAAAAGCAAGAAACTTTAAAAGTAGGATGAAGATATGTAGCAATATCATTGCTAGGTAGAAAAATAAAGGGGCGAATTTTGCAGGTGGAGAAAGAAAATCAGCAGCGAACTTTTGAACTTTAACGTAACGTTATTTACAACAGATTAACCCCAGCAAACACAGACTTACAAAGGAAGCACGAACCGAAATTTTTAAAACTAAAAAAAACAGACGTGAAGAAATTTATTATGCCCTAAAACGTTCAACAAAAAATAAACTATGATACAAATTCTGCAAATTAACTGATCAAAAAAAAGCAGTTGAATTGGCCCCAGTTAGTTATATTGAACAGAGGAGGACAGATTGCTTGGTACGAGAGGCCAGTTCTAGAAGGGAATTTGTTTAATCCGTGAGGTGATAAAAGTGTATGCATTTAAATTGCGAGAGGGAATTAAATTTAATCAATAACAAAATATCAGTGAAACATCTAGGTTTATGATTATCATGCAGATAAATATTCATAATAAAAAAAAATAATAGAAAAACTATATAACTATATGTCACAGGTCTATATGATTTGACTATATTGTTATAAGAATGCTTATAAACCGTTGCCTATTAATATATAGCAAATTTGTCAGCTATATCTTATTGCTACTATTGCATAATTATACTGCATTACTTACTAGACGAAATGTGTTAATAAGAAAGTATACAGGCGTACCCAGGATAGTTAATTTCACCTTGTTATTATCTGCATGTTTTTTTTTTGCATTATGCGTGTTGAACGTTAATGGGACTATATTTAGATAACTCCCACCTTTCTTTTTTTTAAATGAAAATCCGGTGACAATACATCAGGTTTTATTGGAAGAATCGACATCACAGGGATTGAGGGTTGTTCTGTGACGAGTCTTACTGTATCGACTGTAAATTATCAAACTATTGAATATTCCCATTCCTGTTGAAAGCAGTTCTGATGCGGACAGGTCTTGTTAAAGGCAGTTCTGATACGGGCAGGTCTTGTTGAAATCGGTTCTGATGCGGACAGGTCATGTTGAAAGCAGTTCTGATGCGGACAGGTCTTGTTAAAGACGGTTCTGATACGAACAGGTCCTGTTGAAACGCAGTGCTGATACGAACATTCCTGTTGAAAGCAGTTCTAATGCGGGCAGGCCCTGTTAAAACGCAATGCTGATACCGACAGAGTTCTGATACGGGCAGGTCCTGTTGAAATTGGTTCTGATGCGGACAGGTCCTGTTGAAAGCAGTTCTGATGCGGACAGGTCTTGTTAAAGACGGTTCTGATACCCACAGGTCTTGTCAAAGGCAGTTCTGATACGGGCAAGTCCTGTGGAAATCGGTTCTGATGCGGACAGGTCCTGTTGAAAGCAGTTCTGATGCGGACAGGTCCTGTTAAAACGCAGTGCTGATACAAACAGGTCTTGTTAAAAGCAATTCTGATACGGACAGGTCCTGTTCAAGGCAGTTCTGATACGGACAGGTCTTGTTGAAAGCAGTTCTTATGCGGACAGGCTTTATTAACACGTAGTGCTGACACGAACAGGTCTTATTGAAATCGGTTCTGATGCGTATAGGTCCTGTTAAAGACGGGGACAGGTCTTTTTGAAATAATTTTTTATGCGGGGAGGAAGTACAGGTTCTATTTGAAAAAATTTTGGAAAAAATTCGCACTGACCCTCCTGTTTAAAAAAAAGGGGTAGTAAGAATGCTGCGAAGTTTGTGCAAGTCGTAATCTCCATTTTGGGGGTATTAGTGCAGATTTACAACAACAAGGACCAATTATCGATTGTGCGTTCGAAATATTCAATAGTTTGATAATTTACAGTCGATACAGTAAGACTCGTCACAGAACAGCCCTCAATCCTTGTGATGTCGATTCTTCCAATAAAACCTGATGTATTGTCACCGGATTTTCATTTAAAAAAAGAAAGGTGGGAGTTATGTAAATATAGTCCCCTTAACGTTCAACACGCATAATGCAAAAAAAAAAATCATGTGTGCTGTGCACACACGGTAGAAGTGGAACCTTCGGAAAACTAAACAGCCAGAGAATGAGACGAATACAGTATCAGGGGTGGGATAGTTATACAGGGTCTACATTAGCCAATACTTCTGGTATACCAATTGGCTTACCGAAATAAAATACTACCAGTTTTTTTTTTACGTGGCCCAATACTGGTATACCAATTCAGCATCTGACATGCCGTTGAACCGAGAACAGGAAATAAAAATAGCCAAAATATTGGCTTTAAAGTGTCGAATTCAATTCAGTGGAAATATCTTCCCATGCCCCCTTTTTTTAAATCAATCCTTCTATATTTTTCTTCTTTTTCTCGAACATATTTATCAATTTGATAATTTCACTTCGCAAAAATTTAGTTTCCGCCATTTTATTAAATGCAAATGTCAAAAATTGGTATACCAGGGCTGTCTACGAAAATGGTATACCAGAATTGTTATACCAGAAAAATTGGTATACCAGGGTGGTCTACACTAGCTTTTTAGCAACCAATTTTGCTGATGTACCAGAAACATTGGCTAATGTAGACCCTGTGTTATAGGGTTTATTTATTAAAATATTGGTACCAAGTTTAAAACTTATTTTACGTTTCATTATTCACACTCTTTGCTTTCAATTTCAATAAATGACACGAGTGGCTTATGATAACTAAAGTATGAAATGAATGCTTTGGTTTGGATTTGGTCAATATATCTTTGAAATCCAGCGTCAATTACTGTTTTCGATCTAGTTGTCGATTCAGTGCGACTACTGCACTTTTTTAAATTTAATTTGGTGTTGAGGAACTCAATCAAACGGAGCGCTGTATCCAATGCAAAATTAACATTAAGATCACCACTTAAAATCATCGGAATTTTATCGTAATCTTTTTTAAGAATACGCGAAATTTCTGTTGTGTAGTTTAGCAAATTCTCGTAGATGAATTCAATAATTGTATTTATTGATTGGTTGGGAGAAATATAAATTGCCACAATTATATTTGATTTATTATGGTCCAATCTGCTTTCACAAGCAAATATTTCTCGCACTTTAGAAAGCTGAACAGACAATGATTCTAGGTATTGTACATTGACATCTATTTGTGGAGTAACAACACGGGTTGTCATTTATATTATTATGGTATATTGCAACTCCGACTGCCCTCGCATATTTTCTTGACTATTGAACAACAATATCAAAATTTGGAATGTCTGCAAGAGAAATTAAATGCGACCGTCCCAATACCTCTTTTGAAAATGACAGAAACAAAAAAATCCCCACAAAATAAGAAAAGAAAATTAAAATTTTTCACTAGGAAGAATGAAGACAATTTTTTTGTTATATATAGTACACCTAGGCCTGGCGTTGCGTCGTTTCATGTTCCGTTTTTTCGATATTGTGTCGTTCCTAAAAATACACCAATTTTCACTCCGCGTCGTAGATTTTTCGAAGTTGCGTCGTTAATTTTTATGATTTTATATTTTAAGGTACTAATTTAAATTTTTTTGTTATAAATAATTATTTTACAACTAAAAAATATAATAATATTAATTTTGTTTTAAAAAAATTATTAAAGTTTACTTTATTTATGTTTCTCAAATCATTAACTTTATTAGTTTTTTCTTCATACAAAATGTCAATTCACTTTGCATTGTTTCTGGAATTTTGTTGGGAACCTATCTTGAATATTCACATGGTTTCTCATACAAAATGTTAATACACTTTGCGTTGTTTCAGAATGCGTCGCAAAATTTTGGAACGTATCTACGACGTAAACCGAGGCCTAGGTGTATTTTTTCAAATATTTTAATTGCTGGTTCCTGTATGAATTGTTATTTACATAAATGTTAGAACTGATTGAAATTTTGTGCTCGCATACCGTATATAATAAATATAATACTATCCATCCCCATCCATTTGCCTAGGAAACAGCGCACAAAGAAGAGACGAAGATAATAGGAAACACTGTATTCTGTATTCTATGTATTCGGAGTTAAGAAATCAAAGCAAAATTTCAAAAAAAAAATTTTTTTTTTAAATTTTGCCTAACATATTTATCTGAAAATTTTTTGTATGCAAAATTTTTGTTGCTATGAATTCTGATCGACTGGTATTTCATCTTGGTAAAAAAGTGTCGCTTTTTTAGCGTTTCATCGAGTTTCAAATCACCTCCAACGAGGCTAAAGAAGTTTTCACTTAAAAAAAAACATGCAGATGGGTGAAATTAACTATCCTGGGGTACGCCTGTATAATTATGCAATAGTAGCAATAAGATATAGCTGACAAATTTGCTACACATTAATAGGCAACGGTTTATAAGCATTCTTATAACAATATAGTCAAATCATATAGAACTGTGATATATAGTTATATAGTGTTTCTATTATTTTTTTTTATTATGAATGTTAATCTGCATGATAATCATAAACCTAGATGTTTCACTGATATTTTGTTATTGATTAAATTTAATTCCCTCTCGCAATTTAAATGCATACACTTTTATCACCTCACGGATTAAACAAATTCCCTTCTAGAACTGGCCTCTCGTACCAAACAATCTGTCCTCCTCTGTTCAATATAACTAACTGGGGCCAATTCAACTGCTTTTTTTTGATCAGTTAATTTGCAGAATTTTTATCATAGGTTTTTTTTTTTTGAACGTTTTAGGGCATAATAAATTTCTTCACGTGTGTTTTTTTTTAGTTTTAAAAATTTCGGTTCATGCTTTCTTTGTAAGTTTGTGTTTGCTGGGGTTAATCTGTTGTAAATAAAGTTACGTTAAAGTTCAAAAGTTCGCTGCTGATTTTCTTTCTCCACCTGCAAAATTCGCACCTTTATTGTTCTACCTAACTATGATTTTGCTACATATGTTGATCCTACTTTTAAAGTTTCTTGCTCTTTCTCCGTCTACAACTGGTAATAATTTCTTAAGCTTATCATAGTTTTTATGATGTATGGTTTTTTTTCAATACACGAAAGTGATTTATGTTGTTTATATTCCATACTTTTTTTCGCAAAATGTATGCTCTAAATGGTGACAAACCTGGAATTTAATTGCATCGATACTCTTGTGGCATCGATATTAAAAATTCTTAGCTCTATCTATTTTAACCGCTCTCAGGATTCACCATTTTACCATTCTTTTTTTTTGCGCTTCCAAACAAAAGGCTGTCGTAATTACATGATAAAAAAAAGTTTTTCAAATAAAACAATCATGATGCTAAATTGTAGTAATTCTTCTTGGAGCTTATAACCTACTCCTACATATTTGCAGTGCGTAAAAGCAGCACCTAAAGACACAGAAAATATATACACTAGTATAAATTACATCTAGATGTATTTTTTTTTGAGTCCTAAAAAATGTTTTAAAAACCGATGTGTACTATTTTAAATATTATTACTGATCTTTGGTCCTTTTTTTTAACCCTGATTATCTACGGTAATTATTTCATGCTATAAATAATTTTTCTACGATGTTTTGGTTGACAACTCCAAAAAAAAAGAAAAATGCAACGTTAAAACATACGTACATTTACCCACGAAAAAATTGACATCAGAAAATGTACACATTCTAATATAAATTACATCTATATGCCTTTTTTTTAAATTTCTTAATTGTTACCGAATGTAAGAAATTTCGGTCAAATTTCGCACTTAAAAACTCAGAAAAAATGTACACCTTTGTTGCATAATAAATTACATCTATAAGCATTTTTTTGAGTCCAAAAATATTCTCAAAAAATTGACATGTACTTTTTTAAAACATTTGTACTTTGGTCCTTTTTTTTAAAACACTGATTATTTTTGTGGAGGGCAGTACCTTGTTTACCCTTGTTTCAAGCCGTATATAATTTTTTCTAGATGTTTTTGGTCATCAACGAAAAAAAAATGTATCCTTAAAACATACATGCATCTACAGGCCAAAAAATTGACATGCTAACTCTGATTATTTTTTTTTGTCTACGCCATAAATATCTATCCACTCTCCAGAATATCTAGGATTCTTCGCCTAAAGATACAGAAAATTAATATATTTGTTGCATAATAAATTACATATGTATATATATATTTGCATTTTGTTTTTTTTTTGAGTCCTAAAAAAAATGCTTTTAAAAAAAAGTCAACATGTGCCTTTTAAACATTTATACTGATCTTTGGTCGGCTATGATTTCCTTATACTTTACTGATGATCCTACGTAATAAATTACATCCTACATGCAATTTTTTGACTCCTAAAAAATGTTTTTTAAAAAAAAAGATTGACATGTACTTCAAGTTTAGGGAATTCTTTGCAGGGTTAATTTTTTGAAATCCTATAAATTATATCGGTTAACAGTTTTTTTTAAATTCTAAGTAGTCGATCAATCGCCGCAAATGATTTTTAAAAGGCATCGGAAGTATAAATAGGCACGGTATACCTAGATCCTTGTTAGTTTCATTTAAAAAATAATGACGGGACAAACAACTGAGGAACAGTACCTACAGAGGTATCTAGATTGTAAAACATGGGACTTTATTGGAACGGCCCTAATAGCTCAAGAAGGGGGAGAGCGAGCAAGGTATTTCTTGGGGGCGAATGCCCTAATGAGGGGGCAAATTGTTAGCGCGTTTGAGCGCTTCATAGAAATTCTCGTCCCATGATAGTATGGGAGGCGATGCGGGACTAATTAATTAATAATTAATAATTAATTGCTCAGAATTATAAAGAAAAAAAATATCATTATGATAACACATCTTGTGGGCTGGATACCTATGGATGCCTGTATGAACATCTCGGTTGTAAAAAAAAACTTATATATATATATATTTATATTTATATATATATATATTTTATATTATTTTAATAAAGTGTTCTTTGAATAAATTATTTTGTTTTTTTTCAAAAGATATAGCTAGGTCCTGTCCGCTATCAACAGAACCTGTCTGTATCAGAACTGCGTTTCTCAACCTCCTGCTTCCACACTCTTGTAGTATCAGATACCCCCAAAACTTCTGCAGTAATCTATTAGATTATTCATGATGAGTTCATCGTTTTTTTTTGTGTTCGTCATATCCTCGAAAGTATTTTGACTATAAAATTTTATTTGCGTGTTGAAAAGAGGAGTATCCTCCTAAAATTCAGCTTTCGGTATTCAGTTTGTTCGGAAAACAGGATATATCATTAGCTCTATCTAGCACAACGCTTGTAGGCCGTAGCCATTTGACAAACAATAACAAAAGCCTGCCCATGATTGGTGCAGCAAATAAATTTTCGAACAAAACCACATTGACGGATTGTAGTAATTCTCAGCACCTTAGCGAGCTTCAATTTTGTAACACACTACTGTATTAACTTCGCTACATTTTTTCTTTTGATTACCATTTTTCAGAAAATCGCGTATAAAAAACATATTGTACCACGTATTAGTGGACCTGTAATATTTGTTTTTCATCGAACAAGAGGTAACAATTTTTCAAACATATGTGCTGATCATTCCCCGAACGAGCCCTATGAATAACGCAAACGCAACATTTCACGCAATATTTTTTTTTGGGGTATTTCTCTAATCTTTTTCTCATATGATTTTCAATATCAGTGGCATTGATAATTTCATTGGGGCATAGATTTCTTTCATCATCGCAGAAAAATAGTCGGTCAACCAAAATTTTACACAGCAGAACTTTATCGTTATACGGTTTTTAAAAAAAAAATCTCGGGCGAGGTAACAATTTTTCGGACCTTTGGTATTTGTAACAAAAAACGTACACTTCCCACGACAAATAATATTTTTTTTCTTATTCATCTGGCCATAAATAATAGGATTTCTGGTCGCATTTGGATCTGCATCCTCAGGTATCGAATTAATTTGAAAATTAATTTTATACCCGTTCAAATAAAAACTCCGCACAAAAACTTCACGTTCACTGGTTATTTTGAATATTTTTTAAAACAGTTTCGTCCGTATAGCGAAATGGTAACAAGAGCTATGAATTATATAATAAACAAACATTTTAATAAGGTAGGTTTAATAATAACTAGGTGTATAGATATTTACTGTGTGGGAATACACGCTATGCTTTGTGCGCATTGTTAATGATGCCACAACATGTCAAGTTGATGATCACACTTGGTCCATATATTTTCTAAATATCCATAATCCTGTCAACAAAATACATGTCAGTGGATGAAATATCCCTAAATACCACACCACGGCCTGACGATCAGATATGTATTCCACAAAACATTTTCCCACCCTACGCGACGTTTTTTTCCGATCGCCTTGAAAGAGATGTCGGTGATCGCAGTTGTTCCACTTGTTTTTTCCCCCACCAACCACCCGCGGAGGCAACAATAAATCACAGTGCCGCCACCGCCTACAAATGCCGCATTGATCGAATTTACCACGCTCCTCTCCCACCCCAACTTTTATAGCAAAATTTCTTATCCATTTATCCCTTTCTCACACCTGCGTTTTGGCGAATGATCGGATATTATTTCCATAAACTTACATGCATTTACCACGAACAATTAATTGCATTCTGGTTAAATTTTGTACCAATACAGCTGGAAAAAATATACATACACCTTTTTCCACCCCCCACGCGACGTACCACATGTGTAATGTTTAAAGCATATTCTTTTTAAAACATCTGTTTCGACTCACATTTCACGACGATTTTTTTTTTGACGACGAGCATAAATTTGAAATTAATTATTACCAGATGGTTGAATAATCCTGTAAAAAAAAATATGTCCTAAATACCACGTCTTGACATGTGTCGACAGCCATGTTTAAAATAATTGGTCGACAGCCATGTTTAAAAACAATTGGTCGACAGCCATGTTTAAAAACCCAACAGCCCATTTTAGCGGTGTGGAAACACCCATTGTACCCCACCACCAACGGCGCCGCCATCGCCTAGAGAGACCGCCACGTCCCCTCTCCCCACCCCAATTCCCCACACGCCCCTTCCACGCCCATAGAGAGAGATAGAAGACAGAAAGAGACAAATGCTTCGCTCTCATTGGTCGGCCACGCCCACCTGGCCAATCGACCGACTACACGTAACCTGGCCAATCGCCCGAATACCTTCTGATTTCATCTAATTCACCATATAAAAATGCAGTTGTAACATCCATTTGATAAAGTTTTAGATTATTTTCAACAGCCAATGCATACAACAACCTCATAGAACTTTGTCTTACTACTGGTGCAAAAGTTTCATTGTAATCTATACCATATTCTTGTGAATATCCCTTTGCAACAAGTCTTGCTTTTCTTCTTTCTATTGTTCCGTCTGGTTTATATTTTGTTTTAAATATCCATTTACATCCAATTACATTTTTATCAGGTGGATCCACTAGTACCCATGTAGAATTTTCAGTCAGAGAGTTATACTCATCTTCCATTGCAATTTTCCAATCTATAACATCTACAGAATTTTCAATTTCCTTTATTGTCATTGGATCTCCTGTCACTTGAACCAAATTTGCAGTTTCAATTCGTAACTCATTATATTTCTTTTTTGGTGTTCCCTTTTTTCCTGTTTTAATTTTAAAGGTCTTCCTTTTGCGTGTTCAAACTTTAAATTAGTTTCATTTCCACACTTGTCTTCGTTATCAGAATTTGATTCGCCTGTATCATGTCCAATATCATTAGATTCACTTTCCTTTTCAGATTCACTTTCTTTTTTATCAGATTCAAGGTTTTGTTCGGTTGTATCCAACCATTTTAAATCATCTGCCAATTCTTCTACTATATCAATTTCTTTATGTGCTCCATCATTTGGCGTAAATATTAAATCTGTGTGGTTATTACCATTGATATTCTGTGAATTTTCGATAAACTTTACATATCTGCTTTTAATTACTGATTTTGAACCTCTCTTCCATAGACCATAAGCCTTAGCTTGATTTGAATATCCAACTAGAACATATTCTTCGCTTTTTCATCAAATTTACCTTTTCGAGGTGCTTTATTCAAAGAAAAGCATTTACTGCCAATAATTCTTAGATGGTTGATATTTGGTCTTTTGTGCGTAGAACTAAAATAAAATTATATTTTTTTTTTGAAAATAATTATTTGGGAGAAAATGACGACATTTTCTGGAAGAATTCCTACATGCAATGGGGAAAATTATTCAACGTGGAAGCCTCAAATTGAGGGTATTCTACATAAAACTAGAGTTCTAAAAATAGTGAAAGGACTCGAACTTCGTCCAAATAATCTTGCTTCTGGTGAAAGCTGGGACGATAAAGATATGGATACACGTAGCGAATTATTAATCGCAATGGAACCAGCACAAGTTTCTTTAGTAAAAAATTTCAAAACATGTAAAGAAATTTTGAATTTTTTAGAAGAAACATACGACAGAAAAGGAATCAGACAAAAGGTGGAAGAATTTAGAAAGTTAATAAATATGAAAATGGACGAATCTCAAGGAATGGACGAATATATTCGTGAATTCAGTGCAGTTGTTACTCGCGTCACCGAATTGGACACCAAAATTGATGAAGAATTGTTAGTGACACTATTATATATATAAAAGGTTAATTCTTCTTTCTGTCCGTCCTATTTTGTGCGGAAAGAAACGGCGCTGAGCAAAAAAAAAACGCTTTTTGATGTGTTGTAGAGAATTACTTGAAACGTGGAGAAATTTTGTTTCCGGGGAGATTGGGGGTCGGAGGGGTTACATAGGGGGGCTTGAACGCCTATTTCAGAAAACCTCATTTATAAACTGAAATATACATCGGACATGATTTGGACCTGGGGCAATCTTATTAAGATTTTTATGCCAGATAGTCTAACGTACACGACAAAGTTCCATTTCCCACCGCTTTGGCGCTGGAGGCAATACAAATTTACGAACTTTTTATATAGAGGTCACACGCAATTACAATGTTCAGCAAAGTTATGAAGGTTGTCATGGGGATTATTTCCGTCGAAGACCAAAAAGTTGTATCTCTCACCGCTTTGGCGCTGGAGTCAATAAAATTTTGGAACTTCGTATTTAGAGGTCACACACGATTGAAATGTTCAGGAAAGTTTCGGAGGTTTTAATGGGGATTATATCTCTCGCAGACTAGATAGTTCTATCAGCCACCGCTTTGGCGCTGGAGTCAATAAAATATTTGGATCGTATGATATGGGAGTAACCGCGATTACAATGCTTAGCAAAGTTGTGGAAGTTTTCCTTTGGAACTATTTCTGCCGAAGGCCATATAGTTCTATCTCTTACCACTTTGGCGCTGGAATCAACACAAATTTTGAAACTTCGTATATAGACGTAACACATGATTACAATGTTCGGACAAGTTCTGCAGGTTTTATGGGAATTATTTCCGTCGAAGACCAAACAATTCTATCTCTTACCGCTTTGGCGCTGGAGTCAATACAATTTTGGAACTTGGTATATAGACGTCACACACGATTACTGCGTTCGGCAAAGTTGTGGAAGTTTTCATTGGCACTCTTTCCACCGAAGACAATATAGTTCTACCATTCACCGCTTTGGCGCTGGAGTCAATAGAATCTTTTGAGCTTTTTATATAGAGATCACAAGCGATTACAATGTTCAGCAAAGTTTCGGAAGTTTTCATGGGGGATTTTTTCTGTCGAAGATAAAATAGTTCTACCGCTCACCACTTTAGCGCTGCGGTTGTTTAGGTCCTTACCCTATAGAGGTTTTTGTTTTAGTAATATATGTTTGACGGGAGCTATTTTACCAACCGGGGAAATGGGATCAATTTAATGTCTTCGTTCAGGGTGTTGCGGAGTAAATAGTGTGCATTCTGAATAGGTCGGCTTAAAACATGAAATAGATTGCCAGAGGTGCTACGAGAACGGGGTAAAAGATCCACAATGCTGCGAATTAATATGTTACGCTTGAATAAATTTGGTTAGTTTACAGTGATTTGTAAACTGACATTTTTAGGAGGCCGTCTTACGACGGGTTACCACCTAGTCACTAGATAGTTTACCAGAGAGGTGCAAGGAAGTGCAAGCTGCCTTTGATGCAGCAAAAGAATTTCCATCAATAGCAACATTAAGGGGTAGATTAATGGAAGTAGGCGATAGAAAGAAAAATAATAATAATGGCAACGCAATGAATAATGACAACGTGATGAAAGTGAACATTTCCGTAATTCTAAAAATCAGACCACAAATAAATATTTTCCGTTTAATTGCGGAATATGCGGCAAACGGGGTCATAAGGCCAAAAATTGCTTTAAAAGGAATGCGTGGGAAGAAAATTCAGGAAATTGTGTACAAGAAAATGAAAATGGACTCATAATAGAGGAATGTTCACTTGACATTCGGGAAACATCATACAATATGGAATTAAGTAATTGGTGTTTAGATAGTGGAGCAACGTCTCATATGTGTTCTTCAGAAGATTGTTTTATATCGTTATCGAAAGGAAATTATGGCTATGTTCAGTTAGCTAACAATAAGCAATTAAAAGTTGTAGGTAAAGGTATTGTTAAAATTTTCATTGAAGTTGAAAAAATAAAGACGGAATTATACCTTTACAATGCATTATTGGTACCTGAACTAAAAAGTAATTTAATTTCGGTAAGTGAGGCTACGGATAATGGATGCAAAGTTATTCTTAAAAATAATACCGCTATAATAATCAAAAAAGATAAAAAAATTGTTGAAGCACAAAAGAAAAACAGTTTGTATATAGTAAATGATTTATCATATGTGGAAGAAAATCATCAAACAAGTGATGTCCTAAATGAGTTTGAAAAATGGCACTATCAATTTGGTCATTTGAATACAACGTCATTAAAGGAATTATCCAATAAAAATATGGTTATAGGTTTACCAAAATTTAAGGAAATGAAATGCGTTTCAAACTGCATTACTTGTATAAAATCAAAACAGACGAGACAACCGTTTCATCGAAAATAGAAAAATCTAGTAAGGATTTATTGGAAATAGTTCATTCAGATATTTGTGGACCAATCAGAAAAAAATCAATTAGTGGATCTGTGTATTTCGTAACCTTTATCGATGACTATTCTAGAAAAGTGTTTGTATATTTTTTGAAAAATAAAAGTGATTTACCAGATTTGTTTTACCAATTTAAATCATTTGTAGAGAAACAAACTGAAAGATGTATTAAGATTTTAAGGACTGATAACGGAACAGAATATAGCGGCAAAATTTTTCAAAATTTTATGAAAAATCATAGGATAAAACACCAATTAACTGCAGAATATACACCTCAACAAAATGGTGTGGCTAAAAGAGCAAATAGAACTCTCACAGAAATGGCAATGTTTGTTGGATGAACAAACGTGAAAAAAATGAAAATTAGTCCGGTTTACGTTTCAATTCCTTTTTATTGAAAAAATTCGTTTTCTTAAATTTAACAATTCTGTTCTTCAAAATTAGATTTAGCAATTTGGAAATTAAAAAAATAAAAATATAAAAAAATAAAAAAAGATAAAAAAAAATGAAGAAAATTTTGTTTTTAAACGAAAATTAAAAATTAAAAAAAAAATGACTTTTGTATGAGAAAAAAAATTATGACAACTGAAAACAAATATAACATTAATTTTTTGCTTTAAAAACCAAACCCAATCCGTTGTTGCACCATAACCCAATGTTTCCAATTGGAACAATTAAAACCTTACCACAATTGCTTGAGCGATTTTAATTTTATCCAATTGGTTTGTAGTCTGCTGGATAATCAGAAGAAGTGATTGATTCCCAATTTGGTTCAGCCTTTTATACAAGATTTTTCCTTGAAAAAACGTAGGGTCGCATAAAATGTATGAATAGTGTATCCATTTTTTATTTGGGAAATTTGTAAATTGCAAGTTGGGCAGTACTAATTTTAAAATGTGGAATGTGTTCATCCATTTTATTTTATAATTGTTAGCCCTCTTTGTCTAATTTGTCATCTCTGTCTTTCTCACGGGTAAGTATGACATTTTAGTTTTTTGTTAAATTAATAATAAAATTAATTAAATTTATCAGCAAAAATTATTAACATCGATTAAAAAATAATCGCGGTTTTCTTTAAAATGATTGGATATGCTGTAAGTATGAAGTTAAGTGTGATTTTTGTTCGCGAAATTCTTCTCTTTTTGTAAGCTGTCATACGTGATATTTTGTGTTGTTTTGTGCAAAAGTCACATGTTCATATGTGATATGAATAGTTGAAAATTGTTGTGTATTATGTGTTAATTACACAATGTAAATATTTAAAACAAAATTTTGATATTTTCTTTAAAAGATTGCATTTCAATTTTCGCGTGTTGTGGTTAGTGTTTTTTTTTGTTTACATTCTGTAGTAATGACGTTTTTTTAATACATGTTTTTTTTCATTTTATTTTTAGGGATTATTATCAGTGCTGGCTAAACATACTCCAACCCCTTGAACGGTCACGTGCAATAAATTCTAATTAAATTTTATGGAGGACTTATATTCATTTGCCTGCCTTTGGTAAATTTAATTATTTATTTTGAAAGTTATGTTTATGTTGTATTTATTTTTTCACTTATTTTAGATGTGGACCCTCTTGGTCTCTTTTAATGGTTGTGAAACAAGATGGGGTTGTCAGCATATACTTTCAACCTGACTTCATATCTGTCCGGTAAATTGATCTTAAAATCCTTTTTTTTTGATTTTTAAATTTTTTCGAAGTCAATTCGTTCCAGAATTTTACCTAGAATAAAGATGTCTTCACCTTTTTTTGTGGTAAAGCGTTGAACGTCAGTTTTCATTCTTAGTTTGATTTCGGATATGGTTTTTGACGGTCGCAAGGAGTTACAATTAAAAACATGGGACCCGTTTATTTTGATCGATTGGGTTGGCACTGGTTTACATGATGACTGCGTTGACCGCTGTGGTAATTCATGTTGCTGTTGACTTTGTGTTGATTGAGTTGATTGAGTTGACGAATTCCTTTTTAATGGCAGTCCTGTCAAAATTTCGTATCCCGGAGTTTTGTAGCAATCGATGTCCGTTCGGTTCATTTATTAGATAATTTTATAAAGTATTATTTAGAATAAATAAAAAAAAATGCAATAAAAAATTATAATTGAACAAAGAAATTATATTTTATTCATCAAACAAAACCAAAAAAGAAAAAACCCAAGAAACGATAATTCATATTTTCAAGGTTCATGCACTATATTATAAGCATGATCATGTTGTCAACTGCAACATCAAAATTAGAAATAGAAATGAAGTTGCTGTTGCTATCGGTAATCTAATCCAACCTTACTTTATGGAAAATATGGATGGGACTTTCGCAGGGGAAATTGAAGCGATTTCGCAACACACTTGCATTTTTATTGCTTATATGTGCGGCGTAGTGGTGGCGTTAAAAATATGAATTCGGAGGGGCAGCACTGTAAATAGGATAAATGCTCATGTATTCTGGAACATCCGAAACGCATAAAAATGTTTGCAGTATTTGTTCCAAAAATCAAGTTGCTCTCAAACATACAATTTGAATTATTAAATAATAATTATAAACATGTATGCGCCTATATATTTTTTCCCTGAGTAAACCAATAGCCGAAGCCATTTCATACGCAGAGCTTCATTTTTTGAAACCTTAAAACCAAAAAGGGCATTTAATACTGATAATGCTGAATTTTCAAAAACTTCGACGAATTTTACGAATTGCCCCCAATTTAAATAAAAAATTACTGTCACTGGTAGTTTTCGTTTTAATTAAAATAACAAAAAGAGGGATTCGCGCTTCGATCTAGATTCAAACATGATTCAAAAAACAATTTTTTTTCTAAATTATGAATTAGCACAATTTCTATTTGATTAATTATAGGTAAATAAACACCATAACAATTTTTTTTTATACAGCAGTAATGAAATTTCGCCCATTTTAATAAAAAATATCTCAAACTTACTTGTGAAAGGAAGTTCGAGGAATTTTTTGATGTTTTCTGCTATTACACCCCGAAATTAAACACTTCATATTGCAAA
This sequence comes from Xylophagus ater, assembly GCA_963422695.1. NCBI lineage: Eukaryota > Metazoa > Arthropoda > Insecta > Diptera > Xylophagidae > Xylophagus > Xylophagus ater. The sequence continues at coordinate 41,517,260 of OY730480.1, forward strand.
CTCTTTAAGTTTGATTATTTAATTGAAAAGAATTTGGTTTGGAATCTGAAACTCACTAAAAATTAGAAATTAAAAAAATGCAATTTTTTCCCCCTCTAAAATCTGACAGTACGGTCTAAAATCGCTGCTTCAGAGACAGATATCGTAATAGTAGAGGCAGACATAGGGTATTCATACCTTAGTATCGATACTACAGTATAGCCTTGTACTATGGTATAAAAAGGGGTTGGCACACGTCAAACATAGTATTTGTCTGACATTTGAAATTCTGTCATTTCAGCGAGAATATGGGAATTTCTTTTCGCTCCTCTTAAATCCTCTATATGATTCCTACAAACATTTATACATTTTGAGGTTTCATCCACCGATAAAATTTTGCGTTTTTTCTTTACTTTTTTCAGTTTTTTAAAATAATATTTTCAAAAAAAAAAAGTGTACACATGTGTCAATTGCTAAGCTTTCCTACAAAATTTCATTCGCTATTTTCCGCTTCAATAAAAAGGCGCGACAATCACTAAAGAATAGATTACGGTGGCCGAAAAAATTAAGTAAAAAAGGGAATACCATGTACTTTTTCGAATTTAAATACCATATTTATGCTACGTAGTTGAAATGGTATTCGGCTAGTATTCGACGACACACATATGGTATACGACATGGTATCCTTAAACTATGGTATGAATACCCTATGTGTGCCTCTAGTATAAGAACGAGTTAATGCTTGCGCGTGAATCCAATCCATTTGCTGTTGCTTTTGCTGCTTCAATCTAATCCAGCCTTTAGATTACCGAGAAATGGTATTGATGCTAGCAGTGAGAAATTTTCTGTCGCTACTATGGCTTTTTTTAAATCTTGAATATTGGTATTGGTGCTATTGCTTTTCTTTTTTATTTTATTTTTATTTTTATTATTAATATTAGAATCTATACGGTTATTAATCTTATTCAAACTTTTATTAGCAATTTTATTTTTAATAACCTCAGCAATAATACTTCTTTCCTTTTTGTTTTTGCTATCACTAATATTATCATTAATCATATTAACCTCGTTATTAGGAGAAGTAAAGTAGGTCCACATAAGGTGGCTTCAGGGGCTAGATCAATGCAAGTGGAAACATCTGTGACTGTAACATGCCTATTATAATTCTCCCCATTAGACAGAGCAAGTTTGGAAGTTGAATATTTCAATTTTGTAAGGGCAGCAGTGTTGCATGATATTACAGATGTATAGGAATGAAAGTGATTTAGCAAGGTATCAATCTTTTCAGCTATAATAAGTTTCGCGTGGGACTCGTCACAGGCAACAGACGATGATGAATTTGAAGTACGCATAAATTCAGAGACATCATTCTGAAGGGTATTTAATTTGGATTCAAACTGTGTGTAACAGCAGTTAATGGTTCAAAGATTGATACATACGGTACGAAATTAATTAAAGTGAATTTAGGATGTAGAAGAGATTTTCCTTTTGTGTTCAAAGCAAACGTAACTAAACCAATAATCGGTGCAGATTTTTTAACACGTTTCGTACTAATTGTTGATTTAAAAAACAAAAAAATTATCGACACTACTACTTCCTTAAGTATCAATGGTTTCACTACCAACCAACTTTAACATTTCTACACCTCGAATTTTTTCTTTAAATAATAAATATTTCAAACTCCTGGCAAAATTCTCTACTTTACTTAGTCAAGCAAATTATAATTTACCAATGAAACATACGATTACACATTGCATTCATACTAACGGACATTTACCGTGTAATCGTCCTCGTCGTCTGGATCTCAAGAAACATTCTATAGCAAAGAATGAATTGGTATACTTGGAAATTTGCCGACAATCATCTTGAAATACTTCATTTTCTCTTCATATGGTCCCAAAGGAAGATTCCATCGATTGGAGACCATGTGGTGATTATAGACAATTGAATAACATAACAATTCCCGATCGGTATCCTTTGCCGCATATTCAAAATTTTAACTTAAATTTATACTGCTGCATAATTTTCAGCAAAATTGATTTAATATGGGTATATCATCAAATGGCGATGGCAGAGCAAGATATTCATAAAACAGCAATCACTACACCATTTGGTGTTTTCGAGTTTTCACGAATGCCTTTTGTTTTTGGTCTTCGAAATCCAGCACAAACTTTTCAAGGATTTATAAATACAGTAGCTCTTGGTCTCAATTTTCTCCTTGTATATTTGGACGATATTTTACTAGCAAGCAAAAGCGAAGAGCAACATAGCACATATTTAAAATTACTTTTCACCAGATTAGAGTTTTACGGTATAAATATTAAACCATCCAAATGTATTTTCAGTGTGGAAAAGTTAAATTTCCTATCCCATTTAGTGACTTCTAAAGACATATCTCCATCAGTTGAGCGAGTACAAGTGATTAAAGAATTTCCCAAACCATTAATCCTCAAACAATTACAGAGATTTATAGGGACAACATTTTATCATAGGTTTACTCCTTAATCTGTACATGTTTTGGCCCCATTACAAGATTTAGTTTCTCAACTAAATAAAAACAAATCAATAAAAATTATAAAATGGTGTTCAGGCCACGAAGATGCATTCAATGCAGTTAAGGAAGCAATAGCAAAAGACACATTACTAACACATCCAAACGATAACTCATTCTTACGGCCGACGCTTCCAATATGTGATGGGAGCAACCCTTCAACAATGCGAAAAAGATGTTTTCAATAGGGAATTGCTAGCAGTTTATGCGGCGATTACACATTTTAAATTTTTCTTGGAGGGAAAAAATTTCATTATTCTTACAGGTCATAAACCGTTAACGACAGCTATGGTTTCAAAGGCTGAAAAAAGCCCGCGTCAAACTCGCTATTTAGACTTCATATTACAATTTTCAAACAATATCCAATTTACTCCTGCAAAAGGTAATATCGTGGCGGATACATTATCTAGATTATTTGATCAAGATATATCTTCTATAACAAATACAGATTTTGATATCAGTTTATTACACACATCACAACAAGGTGACAAAGAATTATTAAACCTCTTCAAATATAAAAATGAAAATTAAAAATTCCATTTAAAAGAAGTATTTATCCCTAAATCAAACATTAAAACGGCCCGAAGCTTACCCTCTAAAAGATATTTCTGCATATTCAGTAACAAAAAGCTTATTTTTAAATTTTATTCCTCGTTTTGTAGTTCCACATACAATTACCACCTACCAAGGAAGGCAGTTTGAATCAAAGCTATTTACGGAGTTGACACAATTTCCTGGCGCGCATAAGATTCATACAACAGCTTATCATCCACAATGTAATGGTATGGTTGAGCGACTGCACAGATCATTAAAAACGAGTCCACAAGCATGAAATAATGCATTAAATTGGATGGATGAACTACCAATAATTCTGTTGGGTTTCCGTAATGCTTTTAAAGAAGATATTAACTGTACATCGTCCCAATTAGTCTACGTTCAATCTCTCCGTCTGCCAGGAGAATTATTTACTTCATCTGAAAATGCATTAGATCAGTCCACCAACAACTTTAAAACAAAAAAAAAATTTAAACCACAGGAAATAATCTGTCATGGTACTTCTAAAGTTTTTGTTCATCCACAGTTACGCACGTGCGAGTATGTTTTCATCCGTATAGAAGGTTTGCGCCCTAAATTTACTCTACGATATGAAGGTCTGTTCAAAGTCGAAAAAATATCAGAACATCATATTTTTATTCAGAAAAATTACAAAATTATACCAATACACTTATACCAAATAAAACCAGCTTTTATGGCACAGGAAGTTGTTACACAAAAAAAAACTTCAAAAACAGTTACTTTTTGTATTAATTAGAACTTTTTCTGCGATGTTCCCAGGTTACGACAATGGTGTCGTGGTTGTGAAATCTGTCATCATAAGTGTAGTACGAGCGATTTAATCATATGTGGGACATAAAACGATGTAACAACCCTTAACAAGGCAATAACCTATTGTATTTTCTATTATTTGGCCCTTGGTCGCTTGTAATTCCCTAACATCTAAACCTAAGTCGAACAACAGCTGCAAATTTTCTATGATAATTTCAGAAAGCTTTTCACCACTAATTCTTCTCGGAGACAAAGTAACTTAATATATATTTCCAATTACACAAAAACCCCCGTACCATAAATAGGCTTACATTTTTACCTTGTGGAAAATAAAAATAAAAGGGGGAAAATTGAGACTTGCTAAGTAAATCGACGTTCCGTTCAAATGTTTAAATGCAACTAAGTTTTATTAAAAATTCAAGTTAAAAGTGTACAATTTAAAGTTACGGTAAACAAATTCAATACTACTACAACAATACTATACAATATTATACAATAGTATTGTTTCAATTATGATATTAGTTAACGTTACAAATTCAAAATTACTAATACTATAGAATACTAGAAAATAGTATTATTTCAATTATATTTTTAACATCCTCCGGGCCCGAAATAATAGATTTCCCAAATCATCTAGGTAATTTCAAGTGGACATAAATGTTGGATTGGCCTTCTCATTATGCTTCCACATGCAGTTTTAATTTCAACTGCTCGAACTCTTCCGTCACGTCCCAAAAACACATTTTCAACAATTGCAAACTTCTACTGTAGTCGAGGGATGTTTTTTTCACCCATAATGACAACATCGCCAACTTTCAGATTTTGACAATTAGTTTTCGGTAATTTAAAATGAGCTGATCTCAATTGTTGAATGTACTCGGTTGACCATCTTTTCCAGAAGGCGTGTGATTGCTTTTGTCGTTCATTCCAGAGCGAACCAATTGCACTCTTATTATCAATATCAGTCGTAGGCAAATTTGTAGATGACTCACCTAAAAGAAAATGAAAGGGTGTTAGTGGTAACAAGTCCTTTGGATCATCTGTCATGTAAGTTAATGGTCTTGAATTAATCATAGATTCAATTTCGACTGTTATTGTCTGAAGGTCTTCAAGATCTAATCTAGCTCTTCCGATCGTCGCCTTCAAGGCATATTTAATCGTTCTTATCAATCGTTCCCACCATCCTCCCCACCATGGGGCTCGTTCATGAATAAATCTCCATTTGATATTCTCATCGCTGGCATATGTGATACATTTTGATGATTTCGAAAGTTCAAATAATTTTTTCAATTCCAATTCCGATCGTTTGAAAGTCTTTGCATTATCAGAATACACTACTCTTGGTAATCCGCGTCTGCCTGCAAATCTTCTAAATGCACGTAAGAAACTCTCGGTTGTCATATCCAATAAAATCTCAAGATGTACTGCTCGCACAGAAGCACATGTTAGAAGTAATAAATACACCTTGTTCGATCTGGTTTCATCAACAGGATCCTTAATATATAGTGGTCCTGCAAAATCCAATCCTGTTACATAAAACGGTCGTGTCATTTTCAGTCTATCCCTAGGTAGTGGAGCAAAGGGTTGATCTGCACATTTCTTGCTAAGCCATTTACATATAGTACAATTTTTCAAAGTACTTTTTATAGATTGTCTTCCTTTAACGATCCAGTATTTTTCTCTTAGTTTCGCGAGTACCGCGTTTATTCCTGCATGAAATAATCGTTTATGCATGTCTTCAATCAGCAGCTGCGTAAAAAGGCACTTCGGTAAAATAATTGGTTTAGTTTCGATATCATTTCCTTCTTCCAATCTAGTATACGCTCGAAGAACGTTATCAGAATCTAAAACTGGATTAAGTTTTAGTAATTTAGAATTATTTTCAAGATGTACCTTGTTTGCGATAGAGTTGATATCATCGGTAAAATATTTTAATTGAGTAATTTTAACCCAATAAATTTTAGCTTTTTCAGTGTCTTCAGAAGTTAAATCTCTTGCCGGTATTTCCTTGTTCATTAGATAATAAAAATACTTAAATAAATACGCAGTTATATGCAACAATCTACGAAGGACGCTGCGTTTCTCGATCTCAAACATTGGTTCAAAATTTTTCAATTCATTGCTGACTATTTGTAGTGATGTTGCTGCAAATACAATTTCACTCTCCATCTTTTCAGTTGAAGGCCATTCATGTTCACATTTCAGCAACCATTCCGGTCCGGTTAACTAATCGTTTGATTTTAGAAGTTTCTTAACACTTGATGATCTTGTAATTAAGTCTGCGGGATTTAATTTTCCAGGGCAATGCTTCCAAGTCGAATCATCGGTATGACTCCGAATTTCTCGTACTCTGTTTTGAACAAATTGCTTCCATTTAGACAAGGTACCTTCGATCCAATATAGTGCTATTTTTGAATCTGTCCAAAGATAAATTGAATTAAATTTGATTTTAATATTTGAATAAATAAAATTCTTTAGTCGTGATGCTATCAAAGCCGCCGTTAACTCTAACTTTGGCAACATTAAATCGTCTTCTGTTGATTTCTTGATCGGTGCAACCCTGCTTTTAGCACACAGAAAATTAACATAAACTGTACCACTTCGATCCTTGCTTCTAATATATGCTACTGCTCCATAAGCTGATGGGCTAGCATCACAAAATAAATGTAGCTGTATGTCGATCAAATGTTCGCTTTTCCCATTAAAAATACACCGAGACAATGATAGACCATCAATAACATCTTATCCATTACAAACTACGTTCCAAATTTTGAGCAAATCGTCCGGCAAACTATCGTCCCAACCAATATTTCGTTTCCATAGTGTTTGCATAATGAGCTTAATTTTAATGACAAATAGACTCAAAATTCCCATCGGATCATATATAGTTTGAACTGCTATCAGCACCTTTCGTTTCGTAACAACATGACATGATTTTAATAGCTTCTTTATTGTAGATAAATCGACACTAATTTCATCCATAAAACTACACCATTTCATTCCTAAAACTTTCTGTATCAATCTCGTATCTTTCGTCATACCTTCGTTTGCGAAAACCGTTCTTAAATGTACTTCATTGGTTTGCCACTTACGCAAATTCATTCTGCATTCATTCATAATGTACCTAGACTCCTTGTAAATTTTCATTGCCGTTTCCATGTCATCAACACTCGTTACTAAGTCGTCAACATATAAACTACCTCTTAATACATTACAAGTAAATTCGAACTGATCTTGCATAGAAGAGAGATGCTTTCTGATTGTTGAATTTAGAATAAATGGACTGCAATTTACTCCAAATGTAATACGTGTCATAAAATATACCTGGAATAAAGGTAAATTATTAGTACTGGTTAGCCTGTTCTTATACCAAACGAATCTGTGGCTATGTCGATCTTCTGCATTCAACTCTATTTGTAAAAAGGCCTTCTCAATGTCAGCAATTATTCTGATTTGTCCTACGCGAGAATTCAATAGAACTGCTAAAAGATCCGGTAGAAGATTTGTTCCCGTATATAAAACATCGTTCAATGATAGACTGCTTATTGAATGAGAAGAAGCGTTGAACACAACTCTGACTTTTGTTGTTGATTTTTCCTCTCTATACACTGGTCTATGCGGCATATAATAAATTTTCCATTGTTTACATCTCGAACTGGTTCAGCGATTCCATCAGAAATGTAGTTCCAAATGGCTCGATCATATTCAAAAAGTTTGTTTTCATCCTTCATTAATTTTCGTGTTAAAGATTTGGCTTGCGATAGCGCTCTAAAATAGTTGCTGTCAAACGTTCCATTAAATTCTTTCCAAGGCAACTTTGCTATGTACCGATCCTCAATCCGTTCAATATTTTTTGTACAATAGCTTTCTGCGAAATCTGCATCCAATTTCGTGTCTTTATCATGAATACCTATGGCTTCGAGATTCCAAAATTTGGTTAAACTTTCATCTAATTGACAACAATTTAACTGTGTTGACAAAAATACCTGACCTTTTGAAATGCACATGTCGATGTCAGCTGCACCGTGTAATGTCCATCCCAACTTGGTTGAAACAGCCGTTAATTTATCTGTTAATCTTTCTATATGCCCGTTCACAATTGTCCAATATAAATCAGCACCTATTAGAATGCTAATTCCTTCAACTAAATTATTTTCAACACTGTCATGAGTGTCTGCCAATTCGAAGCCAACCAAACGCACGTGTTTGCTATTTGGAATTGGCAGTACATCTAAGCAAATATGATCCACTTCACTAAGTTTCAGTTCAATTGTATCTTCACTGTACTGGCTTTTGAGTAATAATTTTACTTGATTCGATTCCTTTCCTGGTGGTTGTTGCTGACATCCAAACGAAATTATGCTAACCTTTTCTGATTTGATTATTGGCAATTCTAGTTCTCGAGAAACACTTCTTTTAATATAGCTTTTCATACTACCATCGTCTAACACTAATCGCATGAATAATTTTTCACCATTGACAGGAGATATTAAATATACACAAGCTGTTTTTAAAAATGTTTGTTGTTTATGTTCAACAGTTGACAAATTCAAGGTTTTGTCGTTTTTCCGATCTTTGGACCGCGGTTTGTATTTTGGATCACACAATGATGGCACATGCCTGCCTTTACAACTTTTACATTGTAAATGACGATTCCTGCATTCTCTTGCAAAATGATTCGGTTTTGTACAACGAAGGCATCTGGAATTTTTCTTGAGTATTTCCTTTCGTTGTTCAAGCGTTTGAGTAGAATCATCACAATCAGAAGTTGTATGTTTTACTGAATTACAAAATAAACAATTTTTTACATCAACTTTTGGCGCGATTAAATTTGTTACTGTCCCTGTCTTACTTTGCGATCTTCGACGTTCACTTCCTTTCGATTGTTCATTGATGGTAGAAGGAATCAAGTGTTCGAGAGCTTGTACTTCTCCTTTGATGAATTTAAGCAATTGTTTCACTACTTTGTCTCCTTCACTCATATCGATGAACGAAAGATTAGAAGCTGATTCTGCATTATTGTTCGTTATGGTATCTGCAGATTTATTTTGCCGGTAAAATTCAATTTGTAAGTTAGTGGGTAAACATCGCAGTATTAGTGTTTTCAACATCACGTTGTTATCGTATCGTTTCAAGCGATCGTATGATTGATGTTAGGGTATTGTACAGTTGCCTCAAACTATTTGTATCGCCTTTGAACTTTATCGGTTGTAATGACATTAATTTGCTGATGTATTGGTCAACTATTCGATCAGGCGATCCATATTCTTCTTGTATTAATTTTATTGCCTCTAAATAGCATTCTTCTGTTGGTACAAATACCGCTATTGTTTCAGCAGCCTTTCCCGTTAATTGTGCTTGGAGATAGTTGAATTTTGTCGGCCCATCTAACGTATCGTTTTCATGTATAGCGGTTTTAAACTGTTGCCAAAATGGAAACCATTTGTTAAAATGCCCATCAAACTGCTTTAAGGGAAGTTTTTCTATTTTAGCTGAAGTCGTTCCAGGTCTGTCTTGATTTCTAATGCGAGTCATATTTGAATCATCATTAGACGTTCCTTGCCGCGTTTGCGGTCTTTCTTCCTGTTGTTTTACGATCATTCTTTCCAATATGGAAATATGTGTGACGGCCTTTTCTTCATATTCGATCACAGCGTCACATTCCGTTTGATATTGCTCGGGTCTCAGAGTTGCCCGAACTGCAATATTTGCTTCCGATAAGTTTGTATGCGCGGTTTTTAGACGTTCCAGTAGGATAGAAAGTTCATCAATAATTTTAATACGATCGTTCAATGTATCACTTTCTACCGATTTCACATACTCGTTCGCGGCGTTACAGATTTTTGTAACCTGCGTTCTGTACGTTGTTCTATAAACCGATTCCATACCGTTGCACTTTGATTCGAAATATCTTAGCTTTAGCTCAATACTAATATAAAGGAAAACCGATCAACGATAAAAAAAACGATATAAGTTAATTTATAAATGTATTTTCAATATAATTTGAATTCACTTTAAATTCTCATTCTTCCCGGGTTTCGGCACCATGTGGAAAATAAAAATAAAAGGGGGAAAATTGAGACTTGCTAAGTAAATCGACGTTCCGTTCAAATGTTTAAATGCACCTAAGTTTTATTAAAAATTCAAGTTAAAAGTGTACAATTTAAAGTTACGGTAAACAAATTCAATAATACTACAACAATACTATACAATATTATACAATAGTATTGTTTCAATTATGATATTAGTTAACGTTACAAATTCAATATTACTAATACTATAGAATACTAGAAAATAGTATTGTTTCAATTATATTTTTAACATACCTAATCTGTTTTGCCTCTCACCTTTTCCGTAGCCTGCGAGACCTTCAACTTGATCTATGTATGGGTTGTAAAGACAGTCTTTTCTTATAGCAACTTCATCAAATAAAAAATGCATTTCTTAAAATGACTGTCCATTTTCTCAATCATTCCTTTAAGATTTTCTATTAAAGATGGGTTACACCCTGGATGTAATTTTTTTATTGGTGTCCATCTTAATATTGTTGCGTGCTACCCCTTTGGTACAATGTTATTAAATGATAACACTTTTTATTTATGTGAATTTAGTGTATAAACTTTATTTACAATTATTTCTGCTTTAACAATTAGTCTTAAAAATATTTGTCTATCAATTATTAATTATTACAAAATTATTTATCACAGTTTATTCACAATGGGAAACACTATTAATCACTTTTTAATCAAAATACTCTCACAATCTCTTTGTAAATCAACCACAAATAATCACGTTCCAAATCTTTTATGATTCAATATCTGACGAAGTTTGACTTCAACTGTTGGTGTTTGAGCGATGTTTCTCCTTATATACTCATCGCTTTAAACTCGAGAAGCTTCTCAGTATTCATTGAAACGTGTTTTCTATAGAATTCAAGAAATTTCAAACTGAAAGAGCGAATGTCAATAAATTTGTTGTTTTCCTTAGAATGTTTGGTGATTTTCGAGAACCATCAAACATTCCAATTTGTTCCTTTTAATTAATTTTAATTAATTACGCGTTAGTCCTTTTGTGAAAGTGAAGTATAGTGCAATATAGACGATTTTGAAGGTAACTGGATCTTTAAATTGTCACGCACTTATAAATAGGTACTATGTAACCGTGACTCAGTTCGGCATCAAAGTGTTGTAAAGCAACACTTTGATTAAACAAACACTTCTGTCTTGCGGCAGAAAGTGCGTTTTATGGTATAGCAAAAGGTAACTAGAAATTGCACGCCTAGCTGCTTGCACTAGCTAGCTCGCCGGATGGGGTGGATCGTTACCTTCTACCATATGCCGTCACGTACAAATAATTTTTATGCGTGCAGTAAACAAAATTGTTTGGGCTAGCAAGAGGGCTGGAGATGTGATAATAATAATTCACACCCTCTCAGGTCACTGGCGGAATGGGTAAAAATGTTATAAATAAAAATAAAAGTGAAAAAGTTGTGACTATTGTCACGAAGAAAGAAAAGAGATGGCAAGATTTTTGAATAGGATAATTTTACATTGAAAACCCGCGAAACGGAATTCAATTAAAATGACAGGCGGATGGACAGAAGATTCTGAAGATGGGCCCATCCGAAGCAAATTGTTCAATTGGTGTCGGCAGATGTTATTGCCAACACCGTGGCCTTTATCCCACCCAAAGGGCAAACTTCAACATAATAACCCTTTGTGGATCGCATCCGGCCCTGGAAATACACCTGAAAAGTGCGACCCCCACAACCTAAAAAAAAAATGGAAACTGAAAAAAAAAGAGAAAATCTTACGCCCCCATCATCCTCGGCCGTCACTGCTCAATTTTTTCGGTTTAACACATAATTTTAACGAAATTAACATCAAAATTCCAGGGGTGCACAACCTATTCCGAAACAAACAAAAAAACATTCAAGAAATAAAACTAATTCCAAAAGTTGTATACATAATTTATAGGTGTTTATTCAAAACCCAGAAGTAATAAAAAAAAAACAAAATCCCGTTTCTATGGCATCGAAACTCACTAATAAAGAAAAATAATAGGGGTTTAAAATAACCCAGCGAAAATTAAAACTAGAAAAAAATCAAATGAAAGTTAATATATGTCAACTAAAAAAATTGAAAACCAAAGTCAACCGAAAAAAGAATATAATAAGAAATGTCAAACAAATTCTTATATGTTATAATCAAATAAAATTTAAGAAAATAGTAAGAAAAAAAATTTTAATAATAAAAAAAAATACTTACAGAGGTTTCGTCAAGGCCTTAACGCAACACCCTGTAAAAATTTGAAAAATTAATAATATGAGAAAACTATGCGAGTTGCTTCGCATAAGTGATCCCATTTAAAATCAAAAAAAATTAGTTTATCATTTTAAAATTTTAGAAAATTATGTAGTTTTTGGTTATTTATTTTTATTTATTTTTTTTTATAAGTAAATGTTGTCCGATGTCTTCGTAGGCACTGCTTCTTGTGATATGTTTATTGTTGGGTTGTGTATGCAGTAATATATTTGTTTGTTGCATATTTATGTAATTTATTAATTTTTCTTGAATAAAATTATGTTGTTTCCTTTTTGTTGTCAGATATTTTATGATGTTCTGCCCTTAATTTGAATATGTTGATTGTTGCTTAAAAATTTTTGTAGTTATTGGCCAATTTATGTTTCTCTTTCCTTAGTATGTGCAGGTTTTGGTTTTATTTTAAGTTTGTGTATGTTTTTAGATTAATTTATATGTTTTGTTTTAATTTAAAATTAGATGTATTTTAGGTTGTTTTAAATTAAATTATGTATTCGCATTGTAAATGTTTTAAATTATATTTATATTTTAATTTTAATTTTATATGTTATTTTAAATGTTGTATTATAGGTTATATGTTATATTTTAGGTTTTTTTATGTGTTGTACTATTCTAGATTATGGGTTTTTATGTTTTATTTTAACTTAATGGTTTGTTCTAATTTAAATTATATGTTTTTAGGGTTTATTTTACATTTTATACTAATTTTTTTTTCTGTACTTAAAATTAGATCACTTAATATAACTACACTTAAAATTAAATTTAAATCTTTATTCTTATTAATATTAATATTTTTATTATGACTATTATTATAATTATTATTATTCCTATTATTACACTTATTATCATCATTATTAATTTCATTAATGTTGTATATTTTATGGTTTATGTTGTATTTTAAGTTATAGGTTATATGTTAAAGGATTTATATTATGTTCTATATTTTATGTTAATTTTGGTTTTTAAATATTTTCTTTTATTTTCAAATTGAATTTTAGGTAGGTATTTTTTTTTTTTTTTACTTATTGGAAATCCATCCAAAACAAAAAAAAAACGATTTTTACGAGACTAAACTATTTCTATAAAAAAAAACCTTAATAATCGAAAGTAAACTTAAAAAACACGTAAAATTACACAAAATTACTTTTCGAAAAAAAAATTTATCGTCCTTTCATTTTCGATTCTATATTTTTTTTTCTTTCCGAGGCTCTACATCGCCAAAAAAATTGAAACTTCCGACATTTTTTTAAAAACCTGACGTACATATCTCAAATTTAAAATTTAACTGCCTGAAAAAAAATCAGCCCATCAAAATTTTTAGAAATAGGACCCGTTGGCTTTTTTTTCAAAAAAACCGTTGGATCTTTCGATTTTCATTTTTCTTCAAACAAAAACTTCTCCAGTTGCAATTAAAAAAAAAAACACAAAAACAATGCTTTGTATTCTTTCAATTGCAACTAACGCTATGTTTACTTTTAAAAAAAAATTGAAAAAAAATGAAGAATAGTAAAGCAATTCAATTTTGCCATCCGCTATTATTCTTCTAATAAAAAATGCAGTGGTGGCAAAACCAAATTGCTCACGTTACAACTATTTGACTTATAATTTAAGTTTTGAGTAATTATTTTTTGGTTTTTCACTCCACTCGCTAGTTTTGGATCTTGGCACCAATAACATTTTAGCAAACTGTTTTGAATTATCGATGACACTAGTTGTTCTATCAATTTCTGACTTAATAGATATGCCCCTTTTGTTCTTTCTATATTTTTTTATTATTTTTAGGAATCGTGAATTTTTCGACTTAAGTTTTTTAACTATTTTCAATAATGCGGAATTTTTTCTCTTTTTTTTAATTTGTACATTTAAAATATTTTTGACACTTAATACGTAAAAGTTTAGTGTCCCGTAACCCAAGAGGATGCTTTTGGTAAGCAGGTTCCAAATGCTTAAAATCTTCTAAACTTAAATATTCTTGAGGACTTGAAATGACCCCCAGAGAGAGCGTGCACAAGAACATTTGAATAATCGAGTTGTGCCGCAGCATGTTTGTATCGCGCACTTTTTAAATTTTCGTTTTTAAGAATAAAAGGTAAAAGGTCGTTATTATTTAATTAAATAGTGGGCACAGAACCGAATTTCAACATTTTAGTCCCTGGGCAATTTGGCTCAAAATGTTTTTCGCAAACACGTTTTCCTTTCATTTTTTTGATAGGAATGTTACAATTATGACTCCATCTTCGTTGCAGCTCAGGGTTCTTAGAAGGAAACTGAAAACTTTTCAATTTCACTACAGAGTAATTCGTATCACAACACTTAATGCGAAAACATAAATATGTATTTTTTTAGCAGTGAAAACTGATTTTGAATTGGATTCGAAATTTACACAAAATTCCATGATATACATGTTTTGATAGATTTTAAAGAAATACTGCCATATAATCTAACGCTTGTGTAGCAAATGAAATCACCGAAGGAGTAAATTGTTAATAACGCCACGACTCCATACCACTAATTTTAAAACTTATTTTCAGTCTACGGGCGCCAAATCCCATTAAATTTTTATTAGTACATCTAATGTCTAGCGTTTTTATTAGTAAAAATGCCGTTTATATATGTTATTTTGACTGAAAATGCATTACGGTTGCCACGAATTCAACTAATAATTTTTCTAAGGAAGGGATCCTCATAAAATCATTTATTATTTATATAAATTTTGTCCAAAAATTATTTTAAATTAAATGTTCAAAATTTATTTGAAATTCATTTTATTGATTCTATAAATCTAAAAAACCAATTCATTTTTTTCCAAAAAAAAATGTCCAGAAATTAAAAGTAGTTTAAATATCGGGAAAAACCTCTTGCAATTACAAATATTCATATATATTCGTATATATAGAGACTATCGAAAGGGTTAGTTATCTATATAAATAAAATCGTTTCTGTACGTTTGTACAAAATCGATAATCTCCGAAAATTCTTGTCCGATTGGCTTGAAATTTTTACTGAATATCCTATGTGATTACGACCAGGTTCATATATACTTTTATGTACCTATGTTACACCTGAGACACGTAAAAATAGATTTCATAAAATTCACCACTAACACAATGACATAAGCATCTCGAAATGCAAGGATTTCCAGCGACAATATCCATGCATACGCTATAGTATATAGTGATTATTCTTACTCACACGCGCATGCATTAATAAAGTATAATGCAGAATAATAAGCTTAGATTATACAATAGAAAATACAGATGGGCGTAGGGGCGGCGTGAAAAATATCAATTCGGAGGGACAACACTGTAAATGGGCTGAATGCTCATGCATTTTTCTTCGTTTCGGTAGCATCGTTGGGAAATTTACGTTTAATCTTCGTTTTTTCGTAACATCGTTCGAAAATAACATTTTTTTTCGTTTTTCTTAGCATCGCTCAAAAAAACACTTTTTCTTCATTTTTCGTAGCATCATTGGAATCAGTGCTATCGATCTGCTTTAGTTCATACAATTAATGCCTCGCGGAAGATCAAACATAGGAAATCATACTCGCTGAGCGCAAGCAGTGCGACGAGTAATTGCAAACCAAACTGAGCAAAAACGGCCGTCAGCGAACGACAAAAACAGACAAAGAATGGCTCAAATACGTGCCGCGGAAGCAGGAGAGTGACGTGCAGCCAGAATTGAGGATGCACGCTTGCGAGCACGGCAATTGCGTTTTGCAGCTTCAGATCCGCTTCGTTCTCAACAGAATGTACTCGACAGGCTGAGAGTGGCTGGAAGACGTCAACGAGAAACTGCAGATCAACGTGAAATAAGACTCCGTGCACAGCAATAACGCGATTACAATCGCCTTACATTCCGGTACTACCGAGCTGATGATTATAGTTTGAGCCCGCATGTTTTAATCGGCACTACGACTGACGTGTGTCCTTATTGCAAGGCTTTGAAATTTAATGGAGAAAAGAAAGGAATGTATTGCGCTGCCGGAAAAATTAGACTGCTTCAACTCGCGGAACTGTCAGAGCCATTAAAAACTTTGCTGGCCGGATATACCGCCGAATCATTTCCTATCGAACATCAGGAAATACAACTCATGCTTCCAAATGACATCGTTTGGCGCAGAAATCGTAACAGCTCAATTCATGCCAACTTTCAAAGTGAAAGGACAAATTTATCATAGGGCTGGCTCCCTGCTTCCGTTCCCAGACATAAATTCTTACAAATGTATTTCATCGGTGATGGCAATGATGAATTAAATGCACGCTGCGGAATTTCTACCGGCCAAGAAAGGTCAAAACAGTAATTAACATGATGACATATGTGTCACACAAGATTTTTATTCATGCTGACAAAATGACTGCTGGAGAACATGTACAAGGATTCAATGCTCCAACTATAGATGAAGCCGCAATTGTCATATTCGGAGATCAATTCCAACGTAGAGATATTGTTTTTTATCGGAGAAACGATCAATTGACAAGTTTCAGAAGCTCATCGATGCTACGATGCCCTGCAATATCCAATTATTTTTTGGGATGGTGCCGATATCACCTCAACGTTAAGATGATAAATCCAGTCAGTGGCGAAGAAACAAATATGAAATGCAGCCAATGAACTATTATAGATCCAAATCAAATTCGTGCAGTATTTCTCGATATCCAAACCAATTACAAAGATCACGATTGGGTGAGTAAATGAGCTATTCTTGCGGCCAAAAACAAGGACGTCTACGAACTTAACAATATTATTTAGTCTACTAATCAAAGCGAGGCAGTCACATACAAGTCCGTCGAAGCTGTTTTGGAAACAGATGAAGCGGTTCAATATCCACCCGCATTTTTCAGTTCTCTCGATTTGCCACCACAAATCTTTCAAAGGTGAAGATGTCCTCATTTCTCCCATTCCTATGATTGCAACGGAAATGCCATTTCAACCTAAGAGATTGGAATTCAGAATTCGATTGGCGTTTGCAATCACCATCAACAAAGCTCAGGGCCAATCTTTAGAATTGTGCGGTTTAAATCTAGACACGGATAGCTTCTCACATGGACAATTATATGTTGCGTGTTCTAGATTCGGCAAACCAGACAATCTCTATATCTGCACAGAGAATAGAAAAGCAGAAAATATTGTATACTCACAAACATTGTGAAAAAAGATATTAGAGACGTGCGCTTTCTATTTTCCATTTAACCAGACTGAGCCACAGCAACGCGTGGCCGGGTACAGCTAGTTACATATATATGCAGTAGCTCGATTTTTCAAATTATGAGGGAAAATTAATTAATTAAAAAACAAATTATTTTATTTACCAGAAAATAATGAAATATAAATTAAGCCAAAGTACGTACATTATACACCCAATATTTTATTTACATACTTTCTTCAAGGGGAATAGGTACATATGAACGCAAAATATCTAATAAAACGTAAAAACAAATTCAAAATGTTCTTCAAAGAATTATATCTCAAATTTTTCTACCTGACTAACAAAAAAAAAAACCCGAAAGGAAACCTACCTCTTTGAAAAATATGACTTTAAAAAAATTTCCACTCTCATAACAAAGAGGCAAATTTCTAAAATTTTTCGTGGATAACTACTCTGATAATCATTTAAAAAAGTAGGTATCTTAATATGCATACGATTTTTGATATGATGTTATCTTTTAAAATCTGATATGATACGAGATTTACGCAGTTCATTACAGCTGCACATTAAAGGCCTTTGCACATGAGATGCGAACTGCGACCTGTGAATTGCGAATATACCCAAATTTCGACATTTCTTTCACATGGTTGCGAAGAGCGAATAAAATCTTTAGAATTTAGAAATAAATTTAGAATTTTGAAAATAATAATTTTAGAATTTTTCCTACCTTTTTCTTCTTTATTTTCTTGGTAAATTTTGTTTAAAAAATTAATAAACTGTAAAAAAATAAAGCCACTTAAATCAAAATTAAAAAATTCATAATAAAAAGCAGCGAATTTTTCATTCGCAACTATAGGTTTCATAATGGAATGCGAATAATGTCTTCACAGTACGCGAACAGCTGTTATTTCTAATAATTTAACAAAATATTTAAAAAATATTTTTGATGACATTAGGTGTATTAATTATTTTCAAGGATTGTATGTAAGAACATTAATCAAATGGAATTCATTAAACATGCAATAATTGATTTGATCGTAATTCGCCATTCGCAATTTGCGTCTTATTTGTAAAAGCCTGGATGCAATCTCGACGGACGTGACGAACACGTGAATTGTCAAAAATGGTAGTGACGATATAAATATTTTTGCGTACGCGATATAAACTTTGTGTCATAAAATTAAATAATTATTTGAGTAGCGTAATATAATAGAAAACAAAAATACCGTTTTTAAATGGAGTTTTCACAAAATAATTACCACACACCAATTTAAAAATGATATTTCAACGTGTCAGTAACGTAAAAAGTTGAACACAAATCAACTTTACAACGCCTAAACCGTCGTGCCTACGTTCAGATTAACACCTCCCATACAATTCATATGAAATTCAGTTTTATTTGACATTTCAACGCGCTATTGCGTCCGTCGAGATTGCCTCCAGGGTAATGTGCATACTAATTCTAAAGTGTGGAGCAGAATGCCGTGAAAACCATCGCGAAAACCAACGTATTGGAATGTCAAATCAATTCAAATACATATATTTTCTATCCGACTACCCACATTGACGTGAAAACGACGGAGCCATCGCAACAAGATTGTTAAAATCCGAAAACCAACGCGAAAACCAAAATATTCTAACCTCTCTTTGTTTTTGTTTAAATTTTTTGGGATAATCGAATTCTTATTGAAGGTAAAAGTATGTTGTAAATGGTTATTTCATTTGATATTATTAATTTCACAAACTTATTGAAAAAGAGGGAATTTATTTACGAAAATGAAATCCATTTACACTATACTTGGTTACGCTATTGTTTCACATAAAATTTGAACACGATTTTTGACATTCGAATACGTTGGTTGCCGCGATGGTTTTCACGGCATTCTGCTCTAAGCATTAAAAATGAACGTCGGCCTAAAGGCTGGATTAGATTGAAGTAGCAACAGCAAACATTTTAGGAGCCATACGTTTAAATGGGTTGAATTACCCTGAATCAGATTGAAGCAATAACAGCAAGAGCAACAGCGAGCGTCGTGAATGCTGCTTTTTGAAACACATTAAACGACAGCAACAGCAATAGCAAAATTTGGCAGGTCAAGTTTTGAAAAATAATGTGACGTGCTACTCTTTCGATTCGATGTTATTAGAATGATAACACTTTTTATTTACGTGAATTTAGTGTATAAGCTTTATTTATAATTATTTCTGCGTTACAATTAGTCTTAAAAATATTTGTCTTTCAATAATTTAATTATTACAATTAATTTATCACAGTTTATAAAAATACACCACAATCACTATCTTAATAATTGATCACAAATCGCCCTTGTAATCGCTTCCACAAATTAATCACGTTTCCAATCTCTATTTTGTATAATCTCTGACGAAGCTTTAGACTTCAACTGATGATGTTTCGACGGTGTTTTGCCCTTATATACCTATCGGTCTAAGTTCCAGAAGTTTCATCGAAACGTGTCGAAATTATTTAATTGAGAAGCTTCTCCATTTCTTCATCGAAATGTGTTAGAAAGCTTTTTCTTGGTGTTTCTAGAAAGCTCTTGCATTGTGAATCATTGTTTTGGTTCGTGTGAACAATTTAATTTGGAGCTTTCTGGAAAAGATCGTCTGTATGCGTTTTAATCATTGTTTATTTGATTTATTTATTGTTTTGTGGTATGGTGTTTTTTTCTTGTTTCTTAGAATACTTGATGATTTTAATGAATCACCCAATATTCTAACTGAAATATAGTGCACTACCCCCTCCTTAAATCTGTTCGTCCCGAACAGAATCTTTTGGACTTGTGCCGCAATTCTTCGCTAACTGATTTGAATGAACCACCTTCATTTTTACTTTTGATGATTTTCGCTTTCGCCATACCACGTCCAAAGAGTTCATCTCGTTGGTGCAATCACTATCTTTTAATTCGTTGTTTGCAGGTTCCTCGAATACTTTGTCCACCGGAACCCGTATATGCTGTCCAGATAATCTTTCCGGTGGAGTCTGTCTGGTGCTATCCTGTCTACTCGTGCCTTGCTCCAGTTCAGCGTCAACATATTGCCCCACTGCAGTTTCAGTTTCCTTTTGATGTCCTACAATTTTTGTGCAGGTGTCACAATTCCTGCACCAGCTTTTGACATCAGCTCGCCAGTGTACCCAATAGAATCGTTCTCGCACCTTCGCTAATGTTTTGTTGACTCCCAGATGTCCCCCTGAAGTCCCACCATGTACTTCACCAAGCACCTCATGTACTTTGGACTTGGGCACAATCAACTGCATTAGTGTATCTCTACCATCAGAAGATTCCCATCTTCTACTGAGAACGCCATTTTCAATTTCCAGGGAGTCCCACTGAGCCCAATAACTCTTTGTTGTACTACTATAAGCTGCAATATCGCTTTGTCCCGGACGCTGATCTTGTTCTTTCCATTCAAGGATTGGTCCAACATCTTCATCCTTTAGCTGCGCGTTTCGGATGCTCGACATGTCATCGCCTCCAATCCTTAATGTACGGATAGCTACTATCTTGTTCATATTCCTGCAGTTCTCATTTGTTTCTCCAAAAGCCCCTTCAGTACCTACGACACTGGATTTATTCCTTCTTGTTTTGTCCTTACTTTTTGACAACTCCGTAACTCTAGTTGTCACTCCAATGTCGTTCGTCCGTTTCACTTCTACAACAGCATTTGCATCTGACGTAACTTGTTGGTCTCGTAGATTTGATTTGGTGTCACTGGAATCTGCTTCCTCCAACGTTAGCGGGAACTCAATATTTCCACATCGCAATAACCTATCTTCAATGCTTACACTCACTCCATTCTGCTTCATGAAGTCCAGGCCCATGATACAATCGTCCATTATATCAGCCACCAAAAACGTATGTCGAAACATATACTCATCTAGCCCCAATGCTAGAATCACTTCACCCAGAATCGGAGATGATGCCCCTGTAACCGTTTGAAGAACACTGTTACTGCTTCTGCTCATGTGTTTCCTACTAATGAGCTTCCTGTTCACGATGGATCTACTTGCACCCGTATCTACGATGATCCTGCATCGATGACCGGCAATTACTCCTTGCGTCGTTAATCTGTCGTTACTCTGTTGTAGGAGAGAGACTGATATCATAATCGGTGTTTTTGTCTGGTTGGGGCACTGCCGCTCTAAATGTCCTTCTTTTCCGCTGCCCCAGCATTTCAGTCTTCTTTTAGTATCGTTCAATTCCAATTCCTGGATAGCTCGTTGCACATCCGCCTTTATCTTTTCGGTTAGTTGGTCGGTCATTAGCTCTGTTGAGTCTTCATCAATCATAGCAGCTCGTACCATTGGAACCGCCCTTGTTGCTCTCTTTGCAGCTTCCAATGTCAACGCTACAGCCAACACATCGTGCAACATGCGCTTTCCACTAATCCGGACCTTGAACTGAATGTCTGCATCCCGAATGGCATTAGTGAATCTTTCTACAGCCAAGTCATTCTGCAGTTCCAGGGGATAATCGGGGTATGACAAGTATACCAACCGCTCAACATCTGCTGACAACTCCTGAAGTGTCTCTCCAGATTCTTGCATTCTGTTGACGAGCTCCATTCGGTATACGTCCTTCATGTGGTTATCCCCATATCGAATGTCCAATTGTGTTACAATGTAATTGTAATTTTTCTCATTTTCTGGTGAGATTGTCCGCAATAAATCGGCTGCGTTAGCCCGTAGAGCCAGAATTAATGCTGTGGCTTTTTCTACATTGGACCAGCAGTTCGCACCAGCAGCCGCTTCAAACTGTCGTTTGTATACTGGCCATGAAGTTTTGCCGTCAAATATTGGTGGCTTCATCCTTTTACCTGATGACTCAATATTTGGTTTATTTTCTTTGATGTCAGCCATTTTTGCTTCTATTTCTGCTACTTTTTGTTCCAATTTCTGGTCCAATTTTTGTTCTATGTTGCTTACTTCCGCGAACTGTAGTAACTTCTGTAGTTATTTTGTCTTCCAATTTCTGTTCAACTTTACTTACTTCTGTGCGAACCGTAGAGGCTTCTGTAAAAATTTTGTCTTCTAAGTTCGCAACACTGGATTCAACTTGAGATTTTAATTCACCCATACTAGACTCCATTTTGGTTTCTAGTCCAGAAACGCTCGACTTAATTTCGCTTTCAAGACTAGATTTCATTTCATTCTGTATATCAGATACATTCGTAATTTTACTTTCAAGGCTTGCAGAAGTCGAATCTATTTTACTCTGTAAACTCGAAGCAGTTGAATCCATTTTGCTTTGAAGACTAGAAGCATTTGTTTTCATTTCTTCTTGTAGGCTAGAAGCATTTGTTTTCATTTCGCCTTGTAGACTAGTCTGAAGACCGATCATCATGGTCATAAGCGTCTTTAAATCGTCTTGAACACTTGCTGTTGTTTTAGCCGCGTCTTCGTTGGTAATTTCTTCTTGGTTTCTCTCTTCGTTGTTGATTTCTTCTTGTTTTTCCTCTTTCAGAATTTCACTAAAGTCGAAAGTGCTAATGTCTAGTTCTCTTATTGCACATTCAGCGATTACTCTTTTCTTCTTTTCTGTTTTAGTTCCCGTGGAAACTGACTTCCACACACGCAGAACTGTGGATAGTTCTGATGTACTCAAGCTGTCTAATAATTTACTTTCCATTGTTCAAATATTTTTAATTGTTCACGAAATTCTTATGTTCTATCGAAACTTCTCGCACAGTATCTAAATACCACGAAATTTTTAAGTATAATCTTAATTTCCACGAAATTTCTCGTACAATTGAAATTTTCACACGATACACGACGTATAACCTCAAATTTCGCACAATCGAAATTTTTATACAACTCACAAAATTTCTTGTACGCCCCTGAAATTTTTATACACTCAAATTTCTTAATAACGAATTTCTTCGAAATTTTTCCCACAGAAGTTTCTAGTTTAATTTCGAATTTTCTTGCAGAAATTCCCGCACTGATTCACAATAAATAATTCCACTTCTGACACCAATGTGACGTGCTACTCTTTCGGTTCGATGTTATTAGAATGATAACACTTTTTATTTATGTGAATTTAGTGTATAAGCTTTATTTATAATTATTTCTGCGTTACAATTAGTCTTAAAAATATTTGTCTTTCAATAATTTAATTATTACAATTAATTTATCACAGTTTATAAAAATACACCACAATCACTATCTTAATAATTGATCACAAATCGCCCTTGTAATCGCTTCCACAAATTAATCACGTTTCCAATCTCTATTTTGTATAATCTCTGACGAAGCTTTAGACTTCAACTGATGATGTTTCGACGGTGTTTTGCCCTTATATACCTATCGGTCTAAGTTCCAGAAGTTTCATCGAAACGTGTCGAAATTATTTAATTGAGAAGCTTCTCCATTTCTTCATCGAAATGTGTTAGAAAGCTTTTTCTTGGTGTTTCTAGAAAGCTCTTGCATTGTGAATCATTGTTTTGGTTCGTGTGAACAATTTAATTTGGAGCTTTCTGGAAAAGATCGTCTGTATGCGTTTTAATCATTGTTTATTTGATTTATTTATTGTTTTGTGGTATGGTGTTTTTTTCTTGTTTCTTAGAATACTTGATGATTTTAATGAATCACCCAATATTCTAACTGAAATATAGTGCACTACCCCCTCCTTAAATCTGTTCGTCCCGAACAGAATCTTTTGGACTTGTGCCGCAATTCTTCGCTAACTGATTTGAATGAACCACCTTCATTTTTACTTTTGATGATTTTCGCTTTCGCCATACCACGTCCAAAGAGTTCATCTCGTTGGTGCAATCACTATCTTTTAATTCGTTGTTTGCAGGTTCCTCGAATACTTTGTCCACCGGAACCCGTATATGCTGTCCAGATAATCTTTCCGGTGGAGTCTGTCTGGTGCTATCCTGTCTACTCGTGCCTTGCTCCAGTTCAGCGTCAACATATTGCCCCACTGCAGTTTCAGTTTCCTTTTGATGTCCTACAATTTTTGTGCAGGTGTCACAATTCCTGCACCAGCTTTTGACATCAGCTCGCCAGTGTACCCAATAGAATCGTTCTCGCACCTTCGCTAATGTTTTGTTGACTCCCAGATGTCCCCCTGAAGTCCCACCATGTACTTCACCAAGCACCTCATGTACTTTGGACTTGGGCACAATCAACTGCATTAGTGTATCTCTACCATCAGAAGATTCCCATCTTCTACTGAGAACGCCATTTTCAATTTCCAGGGAGTCCCACTGAGCCCAATAACTCTTTGTTGTACTACTATAAGCTGCAATATCGCTTTGTCCCGGACGCTGATCTTGTTCTTTCCATTCAAGGATTGGTCCAACATCTTCATCCTTTAGCTGCGCGTTTCGGATGCTCGACATGTCATCGCCTCCAATCCTTAATGTACGGATAGCTACTATCTTGTTCATATTCCTGCAGTTCTCATTTGTTTCTCCAAAAGCCCCTTCAGTACCTACGACACTGGATTTATTCCTTCTTGTTTTGTCCTTACTTTTTGACAACTCCGTAACTCTAGTTGTCACTCCAATGTCGTTCGTCCGTTTCACTTCTACAACAGCATTTGCATCTGACGTAACTTGTTGGTCTCGTAGATTTGATTTGGTGTCACTGGAATCTGCTTCCTCCAACGTTAGCGGGAACTCAATATTTCCACATCGCAATAACCTATCTTCAATGCTTACACTCACTCCATTCTGCTTCATGAAGTCCAGGCCCATGATACAATCGTCCATTATATCAGCCACCAAAAACGTATGTCGAAACATATACTCATCTAGCCCCAATGCTAGAATCACTTCACCCAGAATCGGAGATGATGCCCCTGTAACCGTTTGAAGAACACTGTTACTGCTTCTGCTCATGTGTTTCCTACTAATGAGCTTCCTGTTCACGATGGATCTACTTGCACCCGTATCTACGATGATCCTGCATCGATGACCGGCAATTACTCCTTGCGTCGTTAATCTGTCGTTACTCTGTTGTAGGAGAGAGACTGATATCATAATCGGTGTTTTTGTCTGGTTGGGGCACTGCCGCTCTAAATGTCCTTCTTTTCCGCTGCCCCAGCATTTCAGTCTTCTTTTAGTATCGTTCAATTCCAATTCCTGGATAGCTCGTTGCACATCCGCCTTTATCTTTTCGGTTAGTTGGTCGGTCATTAGCTCTGTTGAGTCTTCATCAATCATAGCAGCTCGTACCATTGGAACCGCCCTTGTTGCTCTCTTTGCAGCTTCCAATGTCAACGCTACAGCCAACACATCGTGCAACATGCGCTTTCCACTAATCCGGACCTTGAACTGAATGTCTGCATCCCGAATGGCATTAGTGAATCTTTCTACAGCCAAGTCATTCTGCAGTTCCAGGGGATAATCGGGGTATGACAAGTATACCAACCGCTCAACATCTGCTGACAACTCCTGAAGTGTCTCTCCAGATTCTTGCATTCTGTTGACGAGCTCCATTCGGTATACGTCCTTCATGTGGTTATCCCCATATCGAATGTCCAATTGTGTTACAATGTAATTGTAATTTTTCTCATTTTCTGGTGAGATTGTCCGCAATAAATCGGCTGCGTTAGCCCGTAGAGCCAGAATTAATGCTGTGGCTTTTTCTACATTGGACCAGCAGTTCGCACCAGCAGCCGCTTCAAACTGTCGTTTGTATACTGGCCATGAAGTTTTGCCGTCAAATATTGGTGGCTTCATCCTTTTACCTGATGACTCAATATTTGGTTTATTTTCTTTGATGTCAGCCATTTTTGCTTCTATTTCTGCTACTTTTTGTTCCAATTTCTGGTCCAATTTTTGTTCTATGTTGCTTACTTCCGCGAACTGTAGTAACTTCTGTAGTTATTTTGTCTTCCAATTTCTGTTCAACTTTACTTACTTCTGTGCGAACCGTAGAGGCTTCTGTAAAAATTTTGTCTTCTAAGTTCGCAACACTGGATTCAACTTGAGATTTTAATTCACCCATACTAGACTCCATTTTGGTTTCTAGTCCAGAAACGCTCGACTTAATTTCGCTTTCAAGACTAGATTTCATTTCATTCTGTATATCAGATACATTCGTAATTTTACTTTCAAGGCTTGCAGAAGTCGAATCTATTTTACTCTGTAAACTCGAAGCAGTTGAATCCATTTTGCTTTGAAGACTAGAAGCATTTGTTTTCATTTCTTCTTGTAGGCTAGAAGCATTTGTTTTCATTTCGCCTTGTAGACTAGTCTGAAGACCGATCATCATGGTCATAAGCGTCTTTAAATCGTCTTGAACACTTGCTGTTGTTTTAGCCGCGTCTTCGTTGGTAATTTCTTCTTGGTTTCTCTCTTCGTTGTTGATTTCTTCTTGTTTTTCCTCTTTCAGAATTTCACTAAAGTCGAAAGTGCTAATGTCTAGTTCTCTTATTGCACATTCAGCGATTACTCTTTTCTTCTTTTCTGTTTTAGTTCCCGTGGAAACTGACTTCCACACACGCAGAACTGTGGATAGTTCTGATGTACTCAAGCTGTCTAATAATTTACTTTCCATTGTTCAAATATTTTTAATTGTTCACGAAATTCTTATGTTCTATCGAAACTTCTCGCACAGTATCTAAATACCACGAAATTTTTAAGTATAATCTTAATTTCCACGAAATTTCTCGTACAATTGAAATTTTCACACGATACACGACGTATAACCTCAAATTTCGCACAATCGAAATTTTTATACAACTCACAAAATTTCTTGTACGCCCCTGAAATTTTTATACACTCAAATTTCTTAATAACGAATTTCTTCGAAATTTTTCCCACAGAAGTTTCTAGTTTAATTTCGAATTTTCTTGCAGAAATTCCCGCACTGATTCACAATAAATAATTCCACTTCTGACACCAATGTGACGTGCTACTCTTTCGGTTCGATGTTATTAGAATGATAACACTTTTTATTTATGTGAATTTAGTGTATAAGCTTTATTTATAATTATTTCTGCGTTACAATTAGTCTTAAAAATATTTGTCTTTCAATAATTTAATTATTACAATTAATTTATCACAGTTTATAAAAATACACCACAATCACTATCTTAATAATTGATCACAAATCGCCCTTGTAATCGCTTCCACAAATTAATCACGTTTCCAATCTCTATTTTGTATAATCTCTGACGAAGCTTTAGACTTCAACTGATGATGTTTCGACGGTGTTTTGCCCTTATATACCTATCGGTCTAAGTTCCAGAAGTTTCATCGAAACGTGTCGAAATTATTTAATTGAGAAGCTTCTCCATTTCTTCATCGAAATGTGTTAGAAAGCTTTTTCTTGGTGTTTCTAGAAAGCTCTTGCATTGTGAATCATTGTTTTGGTTCGTGTGAACAATTTAATTTGGAGCTTTCTGGAAAAGATCGTCTGTATGCGTTTTAATCATTGTTTATTTGATTTATTTATTGTTTTGTGGTATGGTGTTTTTTTCTTGTTTCTTAGAATACTTGATGATTTTAATGAATCACCCAATATTCTAACTGAAATATAGTGCACTACCCCCTCCTTAAATCTGTTCGTCCCGAACAGAATCTTTTGGACTTGTGCCGCAATTCTTCGCTAACTGATTTGAATGAACCACCTTCATTTTTACTTTTGATGATTTTCGCTTTCGCCATACCACGTCCAAAGAGTTCATCTCGTTGGTGCAATCACTATCTTTTAATTCGTTGTTTGCAGGTTCCTCGAATACTTTGTCCACCGGAACCCGTATATGCTGTCCAGATAATCTTTCCGGTGGAGTCTGTCTGGTGCTATCCTGTCTACTCGTGCCTTGCTCCAGTTCAGCGTCAACATATTGCCCCACTGCAGTTTCAGTTTCCTTTTGATGTCCTACAATTTTTGTGCAGGTGTCACAATTCCTGCACCAGCTTTTGACATCAGCTCGCCAGTGTACCCAATAGAATCGTTCTCGCACCTTCGCTAATGTTTTGTTGACTCCCAGATGTCCCCCTGAAGTCCCACCATGTACTTCACCAAGCACCTCATGTACTTTGGACTTGGGCACAATCAACTGCATTAGTGTATCTCTACCATCAGAAGATTCCCATCTTCTACTGAGAACGCCATTTTCAATTTCCAGGGAGTCCCACTGAGCCCAATAACTCTTTGTTGTACTACTATAAGCTGCAATATCGCTTTGTCCCGGACGCTGATCTTGTTCTTTCCATTCAAGGATTGGTCCAACATCTTCATCCTTTAGCTGCGCGTTTCGGATGCTCGACATGTCATCGCCTCCAATCCTTAATGTACGGATAGCTACTATCTTGTTCATATTCCTGCAGTTCTCATTTGTTTCTCCAAAAGCCCCTTCAGTACCTACGACACTGGATTTATTCCTTCTTGTTTTGTCCTTACTTTTTGACAACTCCGTAACTCTAGTTGTCACTCCAATGTCGTTCGTCCGTTTCACTTCTACAACAGCATTTGCATCTGACGTAACTTGTTGGTCTCGTAGATTTGATTTGGTGTCACTGGAATCTGCTTCCTCCAACGTTAGCGGGAACTCAATATTTCCACATCGCAATAACCTATCTTCAATGCTTACACTCACTCCATTCTGCTTCATGAAGTCCAGGCCCATGATACAATCGTCCATTATATCAGCCACCAAAAACGTATGTCGAAACATATACTCATCTAGCCCCAATGCTAGAATCACTTCACCCAGAATCGGAGATGATGCCCCTGTAACCGTTTGAAGAACACTGTTACTGCTTCTGCTCATGTGTTTCCTACTAATGAGCTTCCTGTTCACGATGGATCTACTTGCACCCGTATCTACGATGATCCTGCATCGATGACCGGCAATTACTCCTTGCGTCGTTAATCTGTCGTTACTCTGTTGTAGGAGAGAGACTGATACCATAATCGGTGTTTTTGTCTGGTTGGGGCACTGCCGCTCTAAATGTCCTTCTTTTCCGCTGCCCCAGCATTTCAGTCTTCTTTTAGTATCGTTCAATTCCAATTCCTGGATAGCTCGTTGCACATCCGCCTTTATCTTTTCGGTTAGTTGGTCGGTCATTAGCTCTGTTGAGTCTTCATCAATCATAGCAGCTCGTACCATTGGAACCGCCCTTGTTGCTCTCTTTGCAGCTTCCAATGTCAACGCTACAGCCAACACATCGTGCAACATGCGCTTTCCACTAATCCGGACCTTGAACTGAATGTCTGCATCCCGAATGGCATTAGTGAATCTTTCTACAGCCAAGTCATTCTGCAGTTCCAGGGGATAATCGGGGTATGACAAGTATACCAACCGCTCAACATCTGCTGACAACTCCTGAAGTGTCTCTCCAGATTCTTGCATTCTGTTGACGAGCTCCATTCGGTATACGTCCTTCATGTGGTTATCCCCATATCGAATGTCCAATTGTGTTACAATGTAATTGTAATTTTTCTCATTTTCTGGTGAGATTGTCCGCAATAAATCGGCTGCGTTAGCCCGTAGAGCCAGAATTAATGCTGTGGCTTTTTCTACATTGGACCAGCAGTTCGCACCAGCAGCCGCTTCAAACTGTCGTTTGTATACTGGCCATGAAGTTTTGCCGTCAAATATTGGTGGCTTCATCCTTTTACCTGATGACTCAATATTTGGTTTATTTTCTTTGATGTCAGCCATTTTTGCTTCTATTTCTGCTACTTTTTGTTCCAATTTCTGGTCCAATTTTTGTTCTATGTTGCTTACTTCCGCGAACTGTAGTAACTTCTGTAGTTATTTTGTCTTCCAATTTCTGTTCAACTTTACTTACTTCTGTGCGAACCGTAGAGGCTTCTGTAAAAATTTTGTCTTCTAAGTTCGCAACACTGGATTCAACTTGAGATTTTAATTCACCCATACTAGACTCCATTTTGGTTTCTAGTCCAGAAACGCTCGACTTAATTTCGCTTTCAAGACTAGATTTCATTTCATTCTGTATATCAGATACATTCGTAATTTTACTTTCAAGGCTTGCAGAAGTCGAATCTATTTTACTCTGTAAACTCGAAGCAGTTGAATCCATTTTGCTTTGAAGACTAGAAGCATTTGTTTTCATTTCTTCTTGTAGGCTAGAAGCATTTGTTTTCATTTCGCCTTGTAGACTAGTCTGAAGACCGATCATCATGGTCATAAGCGTCTTTAAATCGTCTTGAACACTTGCTGTTGTTTTAGCCGCGTCTTCGTTGGTAATTTCTTCTTGGTTTCTCTCTTCGTTGTTGATTTCTTCTTGTTTTTCCTCTTTCAGAATTTCACTAAAGTCGAAAGTGCTAATGTCTAGTTCTCTTATTGCACATTCAGCGATTACTCTTTTCTTCTTTTCTGTTTTAGTTCCCGTGGAAACTGACTTCCACACACGCAGAACTGTGGATAGTTCTGATGTATTCAAGCTGTCTAATAATTTACTTTCCATTGTTCAAATATTTTTAATTGTTCACGAAATTCTTATGTTCTATCGAAACTTCTCGCACAGTATCTAAATACCACGAAATTTTTAAGTATAATCTTAATTTCCACGAAATTTCTCGTACAATTGAAATTTTCACACGATACACGACGTATAACCTCAAATTTCGCACAATCGAAATTTTTATACAACTCACAAAATTTCTTGTACGCCCCTGAAATTTTTATACACTCAAATTTCTTAATAACGAATTTCTTCGAAATTTTTCCCACAGAAGTTTCTAGTTTAATTTCGAATTTTCTTGCAGAAATTCCCGCACTGATTCACAATAAATAATTCCACTTCTGACACCAATGTGACGTGCTACTCTTTCGGTTCGATGTTATTAGAATGATAACACTTTTTATTTATGTGAATTTAGTGTATAAGCTTTATTTATAATTATTTCTGCGTTACAATTAGTCTTAAAAATATTTGTCTTTCAATAATTTAATTATTACAATTAATTTATCACAGTTTATAAAAATACACCACAATCACTATCTTAATAATTGATCACAAATCGCCCTTGTAATCGCTTCCACAAATTAATCACGTTTCCAATCTCTATTTTGTATAATCTCTGACGAAGCTTTAGACTTCAACTGATGATGTTTCGACGGTGTTTTGCCCTTATATACCTATCGGTCTAAGTTCCAGAAGTTTCATCGAAACGTGTCGAAATTATTTAATTGAGAAGCTTCTCCATTTCTTCATCGAAATGTGTTAGAAAGCTTTTTCTTGGTGTTTCTAGAAAGCTCTTGCATTGTGAATCATTGTTTTGGTTCGTGTGAACAATTTAATTTGGAGCTTTCTGGAAAAGATCGTCTGTATGCGTTTTAATCATTGTTTATTTGATTTATTTATTGTTTTGTGGTATGGTGTTTTTTTCTTGTTTCTTAGAATACTTGATGATTTTAATGAATCACCCAATATTCTAACTGAAATATAGTGCAATAAGTTTGCTTGCTTTACTATTACTTGGCAACTCCATTGCAACTAAATGCATACGGAATGCACATAATTGCGAGGTTTTTCCCAATATTATTTCCATTTAAAATGTCTTTATTTCCTAGACATTTTTTTGGAAGAGAATAATTTGGCGCCTTTATAACGACCCCAATAAAATGTTTACAATTTAGTGAACTTCATTTTAAAAGATTTTGATTAAAATTCATATCGTTTTATAGCAAAAATATTTGAAATATTCTTAAGGACATTTTTTTACATTACCGTAATGGAATTTTCTTCTAAGAAATTTTTATGTCTCGAGGCTACTGTTTGTAATTCCGAAAAGAATTGATATTTGATAATTGAAAATTGAAAAATAATAAATATACCTAATTCTGTTTTTACGCGATAAATATGATCGAAAACTCACGTAAAAAAAATAGCGCAAAAAATATACTGTATCTATATTAAAGTGAGGGATTGGTTCTACATTTGAAAATAAACTGAAATAATGTCATTAAATACATGAATTTATCGTTTTTAGGTAAATTACACCATCTTCTACTTTAATAATAGATAATTTTAAAAAATATTATTTAGAATAAATAAAAAAAAATGCAATAAAAAATTATAATTGAACAAAGAAATTATATTTTATTCATCAAACAAAACCAAAAAAGAAAAAACCCAAGAAACGATAATTCATATTTTCAAGGTTCATGCACTATATTATAAGCATGATCATGTTGTTACCTGCAACATCAAAATTAGAAATAGAAATGAAGTTGCTGTTGCTATCGGTAATCTAATCCAACCTTAGTTTATGGAAAATATGGATGGGACTTTCGCAGGCGAAATTGAAGCGATTTCGCAACACACTTGCATTTTTATTGCTTATATGTGCGGCGTAGTGGTGGCGTTAAAAATATGAATTCGGAGGGGCAACACTGTAAATAGGCTAAATGCTCATGTATTCTGGAACATCCGAAACGCATAAAAATGTTTGCAGTATTTGTTCCAAAAATCAAGTTGCTCTCAAACATACAATTTAAATTATTAAATAATAATTATAAACATGTATGCGCCTATACATTTTTTCCCTGAGTAAACCAATAGCCGAAGCCATTTCATACGCAGAGCCTCATTTTTTTGAAACCTTAAAACCAAAAAGGGCATTTAATACTGATAATGCTGAATTTTCAAAAACTTCGACGAATTTTACGAATTGCCCCCAATTTAAATAAAAAATTACTGTCACTGGTAGTTTTCGTTTTAATTAAAATAACAAAAAGAGGGATTCGCGCTTCGATCTAGATTCAAACATGATTCAAAAAACAATTTTTTTTCTTAATTATGAATTAGCACAATTTCTATTTGATTAATTATAGGTAAATAAACACCATACAAATTTTTTTTTATACAGCAGTAATGAAATTTCGCCCATTTTAATAAAAAATATCTCAAACTTACTTGTGAAAGGAAGTTCCAGGAATTTTTTGATGTTATCTGCTATTACACCCCGAAATTAAACACTTCATATTGCAAACTCTTTAAGTTTGATTATTTAATTGAAAAGAATTTGGTTTGGAATCTGGGTTCCGTTTACTCGATCACACCGGTGTAAAAAAAAGTCGGTGTAAGTTAATGTCAAAAATGCCGGTGTCGAAAAATGTAAGTTGTTTGCGAGTGAACGGTCGTAGTCGTAGTCGTAGTCAATTAGTGTCATTTCGAAATGTCAATTGAAGAAAATGCGCATTTATAGGTTAATTTACGTATTGTAATTAATAAAATTACTTTCAGGAAATCTGTTTATGTTTAATATTTAATTCAGTAACAAATTTTTACATAAAAAACATATTTTATGATTTCACTTTTTTTCTATAAATATAATATTTTAAATTTTTTTCGAATATAATTCAAGGAATTGAATATAAATTTATTACTAAAACTATAATTTTTCTATAAATTTGCCAAATAATTAAAAAAAAATAGTGAATTCACAAATATTTGTTTTGAATTCAAAATCTAACTGACGAAATAGAAATGACAATTAACAACTACACCCTATGACATTGGTTGAAAAAAGTTACTTTTTTTTACACCGGTGTTAATGAGTGAACGGCAGAGTGTCGGTGTCATGACGTCATCGTAGTCGACAAATGTTGACCAGTGAACGCAAAAGTGTAACTTTTAGTCACTTTTAGTTACTTTTAGTTGGTGAGTGAACGCAGCCCTGAAACTCACTAAAAACAAAGTGTAATTAATGATAAAGTCCGGAAAGCTAGCGAAGTAGCTAGAAAAAGCACGTGGCAAACGGGGGAAAGAATACGCAAGAGTACATATATTTTTCATAGGCAAAATCCATCAGCAAGAGTGAGAATGAAATGTTCTTAAAAATCAGATGGAATCTTATGAATTACCCTTGGAATCTAAAATATGGGACCAAATCTTATAAATTTCCCACACATACCAGAAAAAACATATGCGCCAAATTTTTTTTTTCTGGTGTGTGTGCATTTGTATATGAATTTCTGCCTGTGTTTCATTGTTTACATTTTAAAATTACCCAAAAAACGAGAAATGGGATGTTTTTTAAAATAATGTGTCTCTTTCACCCATACGTAAAATTTTTAGTTCTATCTATGTCGTGCCGGCGCCAGACGATGGGGCGAATGTTTGATTCAAATGTTTGCCTCCAAAGTTTGAGTCAAATATTGGACGATTGACATGGCAAGTGTCCTGCTACACGGTGGAACGAATGTTTGATCCAATACATTTGATTCAAAGGTTGGTTCAAATGTTGGTTCAATTTTTTCTGACATTTGTGTATTTAAATAAATGCAATATTATTATAATATTTTTATTAAAAATAATAATATTTAATAATAATTTAAAATTATTTAATCAATGGAAAATGATGATGATGTTGTCGCTGCTGCCGCGACAGTAGTTTTGTTGCAAATTACTGCTGGCAAAAAATAAATTTAAAAGACGTAAAAGGAGGTGGTTTAAATGAATAATAAATTTTTTTTTTTAAAACCTATGGCATCTACCCTGACAAAATGTAGCCAAATCAAGTATTTCTTTGTTTATTTATTAAAACTTTTAAGCTGTCAAGCATAACATAAAACCATTGATTAAATCTGTCTGGTGTAATATCCCGGACCCAACAACAAAGTCATTGTCATATATTTGGAACCAATCAGTATAAATCCTTAAAGGGGGTAGCGAGCGGAGCGTAGCGCAGCGAGCATGCATTAAGTCACTACTAATATCATAAAAATAAGAAAAAATTTAAAAAAAACAATTGAGAACTAAATGACAAATGTTGATAGTTGTTGTTGGGTCCGGGAAATTACACCAGATCCGTTTAAATAGACCAGAATTAACCTTAAATACAAAAACCAATATTTTTTATAAATTATAAATTAACATAATTCCTGTTTGATTAATTATAATTAAAGAAACACTATAAAAACATTTTTTATACAGCAATAATGAAAATTCGTCCAATTTTAATAACACATATCCTGAAAAATTATAAAACCTTCCAATGTTGGACGATTCGTGTAGGAGTGGAATTCAAATGCATGAAATGTGAACCAAATGTTGTGGTGGGGTTACAAAAATCCCTTTGACGCGTGTCAAAAGACCGACAACAGCCCGAACATGTTCCAACACGAACGTTGGACACATGACATTGGACACACTTAGTTCGAGCATCGGCCACACGATGCGTCCAACCATCAAGCGTCCAACGTTGGAAGGTGTTCGTACCATCGTCTGGCGCCGGCATCAGCAGTGGATAGAAAATTGTTTGAGAAAGAACAGGCAAAATATGAAAAACGGCGGTACGGTAAGGATAGGAGCTTTCCAGACTTTATCATAGTTACACTTTGCTAAAAATTAGAAATTAAATAAATGCAATTTTTTTCCCCTCCAAAATTGACAGTATGATCTAAAAACGCTGCTTCAGAAACAGGTATCGTAAAAACTAGTTTATTCCTACGCTTGACAAAATGTAATTTGATTTGTTACTGGCGTAAAATCTTTTAACTTTTTATGCCGCGTTTTCCCATGGGAGAAAAAATGTCGCCAGTGATTTACACGCTATACGGTTTTGCAATATTTTTTTTTATATTTTGGTGTGGCAAATGGCTTGTACATTTATTAGCAATTAGTTATGGGTAAAGTGCCTTCTTCTTAAAAATGTATTTAAAATTGTGTGCGTACAACAAGAATATTGTAATATGAAATGTGTCTTAAATGACACATTTTTGTTTTGTATTTTATTTTTATTTAATTTTTTTAATTCTTGGGGTGACGACAGAAAATTATGATTCATATTTTCATTTTGAAAAAATTAATGATGAAAAGAGCCCACATAAATATTTCGGCAGAATATTTTCTTTTATTTATTTATTTATTGTTTTTTATAAGGTTTTGTAATTTTTTACTTAAAATCCAACGTTATTTCTTTGCTTAATAGAAAATATAAACTACATAAAAAGCTATGTATAGAACCACGCGAAACACCATTACCAGCCGTATCAATACTTAAGCCATTGATGGGTATCGATCCAAATTTATCACATAATTTGGAAACATTCTTTACGATGAATTATCCAGTAGTAAGTTTTCTATTTTGCCTCTGCTGCTTCATTCACTATTGTATAAACAAATTGTATTTTTTCTTTTTAGTACGAATTATTATTTTGTGTTGAAGATAAAAATGATCCGGCGATACAAATAGCACAAAAATTGTTAAACAAATATCCAAAAATTGACGCACAATTATTTATCGGTGCTTCAAATGTTGGCGTTAATCCAAAAATTAATAATATGAATCCGGGTTATGAAGCAGCTAAATATGATTTAATTATGATATCTGATAGTGGAATTAAAAGTAAGTTTTTCGTTTTAAGAAGAAAATACGATTTGAGCAATATTAAATGCTAAGCAATTACCATTTCTATCCCAATCTTGACATCCATGTTTAGCAACAAAAGTTTGTCTGTAATTTCAGTTTTGAGTAAATTGGAATTTTGTGTTCACTTATTTCTACAGGTTTTTCAGATTAGGTTAACCTTTGTGAAATGAATTCACCCTTTTGCAAACCAAATTTGTTCTTTTGGGAACCAAATTCGTTCTTTTGCAAATCGGATTCACCCTTTTGAAGATTAAATTCACCCTGTTGCAAATCAAGTACTTCTGCAAAAATATATTTTATACTATGTTTCCATCTTCCTCAAATCTTGCGATTTTGTTGCAATCTCGTTATTTTCGCTATTGAGCATGTGCCAAAATTGGCAAAATATCGACCCTGACTGATTGTTTTCAATAATTTGAGTTGCGCGCCTTTTTTCAGTTTCAATTAGCCTGTTTTATCCAAATGATGTGCTCACTTTTTTTTTTGTAATATTTTAACAAACATGAATTTCGTTTTCTTTCACACAAAAATATAAATTTTTTCAATATGACCAGTTGATGCTCTAAAAGAATTTTTTTTTGGGATCTTTCCATTCAAAACAATTTTTTTTTCCGAATTCTACTTTTCAGAATTGTAAACGTCAAATGAAATCTCGCAGCCAGATGAAAACACTGAAATCTTTCTTAAAATTACGAGATTTCAGGGAGATGGAAACATGGTGTTATTTAAAAAAAACATCTAAGAATTTCAATTGGTTACTAAGAAAGCTATTACGTGTGGAGATAACTCATACATGCATAACTCAACGTGTGGCGGTTCTCCTGTAGTACCTGGTTTTGTTTTCCTCAATCAAAAGGTTGAGTTTCAGCAGTTCTACAGTCAACACAAATATTTTCTGCGACTTTCTTCTTCGGTTATTCCAGAAATTGAAAGACGATAATCTAGAAGAAGTTAGGTTTATTTTGGACAATTTAAGTATCCGCAACACGCGGGAAGTGCGTGATCATGGACAGACAAGGCATCCTCTACCTTTTCTAAATACCTTCATACTTTCATCTCCATAATTATGTAGTTATATGAATTATAATAAAATTTTCGATTTCTTACTGTGATTAATTAACATTATTTGACGATTTTTCTAAATATGATATAGATACTAGCTGACCCGACAAACGTTGTTTTGCCCATGAATACATTTCTTAATAAGAATGAAATGAAATTCATTATGTCATTTTAAATGCAAATTTTATTTTCGATTTAATAAATTCAATTTCATTTAACATAACACAGACGTCTTATCTTAGTATATAATAGTTTATTGTAATGCCAAAGTGTGGACAATATTTTTTGTTTCTCCATCTTCGGCATATACCAACAAATCGTTGGGCTTACCAACTCTGGAGCAGGCTATATATGATTGACCATGAACGAAGCACGAATTTTCCAACTGGCCTTGAGATTTGTTGCATATGCCAGATTAATTGGGAATTGCAAGCGTTTAAATGCAATTGGAGTATCTGTTGGAATCATTGGGATTCTTGGCAATAAAATATGCTCTCCTTTGAACTTGCCATTGATAATTGTCGATTCAATAATGTTACCCAATAGTTTCTTCACAACCAACCGCGTTCCGTTACATAATTTTGGTGCACTCAGGTTTCGTAACAGCATGATTGGGGATCCAACTTTCAAAATTAAATTATGCGGTGGAAGACCTGGCAAATCAAATGAATTTAAAAATTGAGTTGGAAAATTCACTCCTTCATCTTCTACCACAGTATCAATTGACTTGAATGAAAAAACTGGGATTCCAATATGTTTTGAATGTAGATATTTATGGCATCCATATCAATATTTTCACTGCTATTTATTGTCCTTTCGCTGAGCCATTGGTGATAGTTGATATTATCTCGAAGGTTTGGAAATACATTTTGAATTAATGCATCTCTAGATGATACAATGATACAAAAATTATCTGGTAACGTGATTATCTCGCTTATTGAATTTATATTATTTTGCCTTCTCCAATATCAAGCAATTGTTTTGAGAATATCTCAGCAGATGGATCATTTTGAAGTTGGACACGCATGTTGATTGTTAATTTGAATTTGTGAACAGCTTCACAGTGATGAAGCTTTGAAACGCATTTATTTAATCTGCATAGGTTGAACGTGGAATAACCGGAAGTGTTTTGTCGAAAATCTCCTCATAACAAAATGAGAGTACCGCAAAAAGTCAAAAAAAGTTTAAAGGCACCGTTCAAATCTTTCAACGTACGATTTAAAGCTTGTAACGAATATTTATGTGCCATTCTTCATTCATCTCAGATTATAATTTGGCATTATTTAAGGACGTTAGCTATACCTGTATGCAATTTAATATTGCATACTGCATTTTCATTTGTATATTTTATGGTAATTTAAGTGCGGAATAAGCAGTTCTTCCGCCATACATTTCCGTGAATTGTACGTTGTACATGTCGAATATCCTCACTCATGGCGTCCTTTAATTTCTCCCACAACTCGGTTATTTGGAAATCATGTTGCAATATAATCGCAAATAAAGTACGTATTTGATAAGGAGTAGAACCGAGAGCAGCACCGGCAAGGGTCGAATCCCATTGAGAATTTTCTTCTAATAAGTGCAATGCGCAACATGCATCATGATATGTGGCATATATTTGACCTTCGACTGTTTTTAAATATTCAAATGATGTTGCTCCTGGAACATTTATTAATAGTAATCGTAAGTAGAAGCATTCACGTTGTCTTGGGTGTATAGTGTACAGCCTGCCTAATGTATTCGTAGAAAAAATGCCTGGATATTCGGTGAGGACTTTACCTCTTTTACGGTGTTTCCACGTTTTTTTTAGACTTATACCATGTAAAATTAGTTGGTACGTCTGAATAAACTAAGGTTGATCTCTCGTGAATAGGAAAGCATAGAATTCGCCAGACTGCCTCATTACTGCTTATATACCTGCCCATTTGGTAACGCGCAACTCGTCATTTTCATTAATATTTTGGATAGCAAAAATGGCCATGTCGCTGCCTTTATGCACATATTTACAGATGTATTTTACAGAGCTGCAAAACTTCATTTATATGTGCTTTGTAGGTTGTCGATAGAAGAAGACAATAAGGTACACCCCGTCTATTATCAATTTCAATACCATTCTGTTTATTGTTTGAATTTATTTGAAAGGAATGGCCACTATTTTCAGTAGATCGGCGACGGATATAGTGCGTATCCATCAATTCCTGTAATAGTGTCGGATAATAAGTCCTTGGGAAAACCTTTAGTACATTTACCATTATCCATGCATGGAGAGTTAATTTTGATGGCACCAGATGGACCAAGTATCATGTTTGACGTTACAATCTGGAACATTTCTGGATCTACTGCTTCATCTGGAATTTCTGCTGATATAATCTGATCGATCTCTTCTGGTCTAGTTTTGTTGATCAACCAAATTAAAATATGGGCATGTGACAATCCACGTTTTTGCCATTCAACTGGATACATTCAGCAATGCGTTTCTTCAAAGACGTGTTTCACTATGAAATCCATTAAAGGTTTTAGCTTTTATTTGAAAACACGTGCCGTTATGTCATGCCGACCATTTGCTGATTGGCCTGGCAATAAATGTTTTTTGATTTCGTCCCACTGCGGGTTACATATAAATGTGATGAATAAATCAGGTCTTCTGTATGCACGTACGTAGGTCATTGCATCTTGAATATAATCCTGCATATGCCGAGGACTTCCAGTGTATGACGAAGGTAGGATGCACATTTGACCAATTTCATTAGGGTTTACATTTTCATCCGCATTATTGTTTATGGCATCGCGTAAATGTATGTATTCTTCGGACCCTAATTTTACCTGATTGAATCTAATATAACGGAGACGTTCACTTTCGATTGTAACAAAAATATGGACAATAAATTGGTGATATAAATGTCTGCATGTTAATATGTGAGTACCGGCGGACCGAGCTTTGCTCGGTAAGGCAAAGTTAAAGTATGCCGAAAAATTGTGAAAAATTTAAAATATAAAAATGTGAAAGTTCTTACATTTCCATATTTTTCAATTTTCGGCAATTTTTGAACAAATTTTCGGTAACCTTGATTTCGGATATAAGAAAGAAAAACGTTAACGTAAGACGTGTTGTTATTATTTCCCACTAACAACAACACGCCTTACGTTAACGATACGATTTCGATCGTATTCCATAATATGGCCCCTGGTATTAGCAGCATGGCTAGGTTGAGTTGAAGTAGTCGACTGTCCATCAAAATGTAATGGATCGAGCACTACGTCAGAGTGCGAAGGCTTCGGTCGCGATGAACCTGGCAAGTTATACTGTAATAGTAATTACAATTGGCCATGAATTGTAATGCAATCTGTCTCTGAGTAATTGAATCCGATTGTAATTGCAACATTATTCGTATAATGAGGTTCAGGGAACTTGATTGTTTTGTAATTACTATTTATCACTGCCGATAGATATCTAAAAAGTGGTATTTTTAGAATGCATATCGAAAAACCTTACTCCCTAGAAATATTGCGAATTTTTATTAAGATACCTTTACGTAATTCGAAGACACCAGGTGAGGTGTGTCGAGGGGAGGGGAAAAGTGAGGTTTGTATTGGGCAAATCGAAAGCTCTTAGCCTCCTTAGTAATACTGTAAAGTTTCATTAAGATCGGACCACCCAATTTGAAAATACCAAGCGAGAGATATCGAGGGGAGGGGAAACCTAT
Organism: Xylophagus ater; assembly: GCA_963422695.1. Lineage (NCBI taxonomy): Eukaryota > Metazoa > Arthropoda > Insecta > Diptera > Xylophagidae > Xylophagus > Xylophagus ater. The sequence goes on from OY730480.1 coordinate 41,558,682, forward strand.
CTAGATCGACTCCTTGTCCCTGAAAACCCCTAGTTTCGTGAAAATCGTTCGGCGGGTTTTCGAGATCGTTGTGCAGACAGATAGACATTCCTCGTATTATATAAGTAACTAGCTGTACCCGGCCACGCGTTGCTGTGGCTCAGTCTGGTTAAATGGGAAAGAAAAAGCGCACGTCTCTAATATCTTTTTTTCACAATGTTTGTGAGTATACAATATTCTTTGTTATTCCTTTCTCTGTGCAGGTATAGAGATTGACTGTTTTGCCGACTCTAGAACACGCAACATATAATTGTCCATGTCAGAAGCAATCCGTGTCTAGATCTAAACCGCACAATTCTAAAGAATTGGCCCTGAGCTTTGTTGATTGTGATTGCAAACACCAATCGAATTGGGAATTACAATCTTTTAAATTGAAATGGTATTTCCGTTGGAATCATAAGAATGCGAGGAATGAGGAAATCTCCACCTTTGAAAAGTCTGCCGCCACAGATCGATCAATACTTTTCTCATGCCGGATGCTTTGAAAATGTTGAACGTGGGAGTTTCATTGAATTCTGCATTCAATTGGACGTGGGAGTTTCATTGAATTGATATTCAATGGTAATTTCAAAGCGGAATGAGCAGTTCTTCCACCTGGTACCAATGTCGCAGCTATTTCGGACTACGCAAGAGCTGAGGCTATGTAATTTTGGGATTGAATTGCAGCCAGAATCAATCTAATTAAGAACGTTTTACCAGTTCCTCCTTGCGGTTTTAAGAAGAAGATTTTCCATCCATGTTATTGACAGTTTGGATTATTTGATCGTAAATGCCTTTTTGCTCGAGCGTTAGCTTAGGAATATTTGATTGCGCATACGGCAAAAGATCATCCTTGTTGTAATTTTATCACGACGTAATTCTACATCGAACGAAGCAGCAGCAGATCGATTCGATGATGGCATTACCAATTGATTGACAACTTTGTTCGCGATTTCGAAACAAAATCTTCAATAATGACGTTGGCCCGGGCACATTTACCAACAGCATGCGAAGAAAGAAGCATTCACCTTGGTTGGGATACACGATGTACAGTCTGCCTATCGTAGTTTTTTGAATATGCCAGATTGTCCGTCACTCCGCTCTCCTGGTTTGCGTCGTTCGAAAGATTTTCTACACCCATAAACGCGTCCATTTTCTAGCTGTACTGCTAAGTGAACCACAGCTGGACTTCGTTCATGTATGAGAAATGAAAGAATTCGCCATACAGCTTCATTTCTGTTTTTGCTGATTTGCTGTTTCTAGTTGACGTCCTTCAGCCACTCTCAGTCTGTCGCGTTCATTCTGTTGAGAACGAGGCAGACTTGAAGCTGCAGAACGCGATCGCCGGGCTCGCAACGGTGCATTCTCAAGTCTGGCTACACTTCGCCCTGCTGCATCCTCAGCACGTATTTGAGTCAGTCTTTGTCTGTTTTGTTCGTTCGTTAATCCCCGTTTTTCCTCAGTTTGATTTGCCGCACTGCTTCCGTTATGTGAGGACGATGACCTAAGTTTCATCTTCTGCGAAGCAGATGAACTAAAGCAAATTGCACTGATTCCAACGATGCTACGAAAAAGCGAAGAGAAATCATGATTTTCCAACAATGCTATGAAAAACAAAGAAAAAAATGTATTTTCGAACGACGCTACGAAAAAACGACGCAAAATCGTTTTTCAACAACCCTATCAAAAGGAAAGGATATGAAAAGTGTTAGGGCCACTGAGTCTCATGATTATTCAGGTCATAAGAGCTTATCAGCGTTGTCGCTGTCAAAGAAAATTCTTTGGGCGCCAAATTTCCAACGATGACAATGAAAACGAAGAAATGAAAGGAATTTTCAAATTAACGATACCAACAAAATTAAAGAAAAAGCGGTAAACGTAGAAAAAATGTCTTTTTCCAATGGTACTACGAAAAACGAGGGGAAATCGTTGTTTTTCAACGATGCTATGAAAAACCAAGAAAAATTTTGTTTTCGAACGATCCTACGAAAACACGAAGAGTAATCGTAATTTCCCAACGATGCTACGAAAAACGAAGAAAAATCGTTGTTTTTCAACGACCCTATCGAAGGCAAAGAAAGGAAATGAAAAGTGTTAGGACCACTGAGTCTAATGATTTTTCAGGTCATAAGAGCTTACCAGCGTTGTCCCTGTCAAAGAAAATTATTTGAGCGTCAAATTTCCAACGATGATAATGAAAACGAATAAATGAAAGGAATTTTCAAATCAACGATACCAACAAAATTATAGAAAAAGCGTTAAACGAAGAAAAAAGTCTTTCTCCAACGATGCTACGAAAAACGAAGAAAAATCGTTGTTTTTTAACTATCCTATCAAAGGCAAAGAAAGGAAATGAAAAGTGTTAGCGCCACTGAGTCTCATGATTTTTCAGGTAATAAGAGCTTACCAGCGTTGTCGCTGTCAAAGAAAATCCTTTGAGCGCCAAATTTCCAACGATGATAATGAAAACGAAGAAATGAAAGGAATTTTCAAATCAACGATGCCAACAAAATTGAAGAAAAAGCGTTAAACGACGAAAAAATGTCTTCTTCCAACAATGGTAACAAAAAAACAAAAACGTCACATCACGTTCACAAAAACCACCGTTTTTTTTGTTCGCACTATATATTAACTGCACGTTTACTCGTTTAAAGCTAAATATAAACTGAGAAGATTCGTTATTATTCTGTGTGGGGATGACATCATTAATACTTTATTGATGTATTTGCGTGAATAATGACTATTTTGTGTATACATGATGCTTGCTATATTCTCGATGTAAATGCATGAATTACATGATGCTTGTGTCGTAGTTTTAGTATTGCATTTTATAAAAGCATTTTTTACCTGACATAGGTATATAAAAAATATATAAAAATCTGCTCGTATTCATATAGAATATTCTGTACAAATTTCAAAGCAATCGGTAAAGAACTTTCAGAGATTAGCGATTTTGTACAAACGTACAGATACGATTTTATTTATATACATTGTACACGTTGGTCCGAATCATAAGCCTGTGTGCATAAAAATTGCGCTAACTTTTTTATTCGTTTCTTCACCTAAAAGTTATAAAAAATGTGCGTATATCACGTTGTTCGAATGAATCCCCAACCATCACTATTCCAACTTCATTCACTCTAATGTTAAAACGCCGCGCATGTTTGCCAATAGGTACTTTATTGGCTTTAATAACGATCAGATAATTTTTGTTTCGTAATTGATTAGAAACTTGTTGAAATAATTGAATGAGGTTATTTTTTTCTGTCAAAAAGTTTGTAATTCTGCTAGCACGTTCCTGCATAACTTGAATATGATTGTGTTGGCAACGGACATCGGTCTGTTCTTCTACATCCCCCATAAAGTATATTTGTAGAAGTTTTGGTGTTTCATTGGAAATTGGGAGTGAAGAGCCAATTTTGTGCTAGACCTGGCCCTGTATCTTGAATGTTGAATTAAATGTCCCTCCTTGTCCATCCGTATCAGTAATGATGTCGGCGAAGGAAGTCATTTGGAAACAACTATTAAATTTCCTTATTTTTTTCAAAAATAATTTAGACTCTACCGTGTTGTCATCCATTAGCGTTTTCAGTGGCTCTGGTGGTGGATTTAAAGGAGGCAGTTCAACTTTTCCTGAAGCGCAGCACATCCCTGCAGTTTCATTCTTGAATTTCAGAGCATGACAATGAGTGCATTCTTTGTCCATCGCACCAATTTAAATTTTAGAATGTGCGCAATATTCGATGTCTGGTTCATATGTGTGATGATAGTGTTAGGGATCTTGTTGTTTGCATACATTCTCGATTATCCAATTGAACAAAAATTCTGTTTTCATCTGTAGCACGATTACGTGATGCTTGATTTTAAATTCTCACTTGCTGAAGAATAATTCTGTGTGCGTCACTTTCGGATGCACGAGTGGCTGCCATTTGTAATAGTGCCTCCTCTCTTGCTGCTTCTTCTTGTTGTGGTGTTCAATTTCTCCTTAATTCTTGCTTATTTCGATTTTGTCGGTCATTGCAACCAATGTTTGAACGTCATTGTGCAGGTATTTTTCACTGTCCTAAAAAATACTGCAAAACTTATTTCAGAGCAATTTGTATGTGCTAAAAGGTTTTGTTGAAAGTATGTGTGTCGGTAATTGAATTGAAATCTTAATTGAAGTTTTACGAATTAAACTTCTTATTTAGTTATGTTTTTAAGATGATTTTATTATATCGTTATGAAATTATTCTTTTTAATAAAGGAGTAAAACTAATTAACATTTTAAAAAACGGAAACTTGATTTTTAAAAATAAAAAAAAAGAAATATTGAACAAAAACTAAATACAAAAGTACAGTTAACAAACTTAAACTAAGTGGTTGGGTACACCACATTAATATATTACTATCACTATAAAATTATTTGCATTTGTGTTTTATTTGTTGAATTGAACATTATAATCGCTGTAAAATGTACATTACCTATTAAATGGGTCAAAATTTAATGTTTGAATTGCGACAAAATTAATTTCACAACAAACAATAGAATTCTTAATACTCAAATGTGTGAAATTGGGTATTTGCTGTGCTTAGTGGAGAGAGTTATTTTTTAGGGGTACTACTTACCGGTTGATGGCACTGCAATCAGTTTTTTTTTTTGAAATTGCTTCAAGCGTTGGAATTATATAAGAGTTTCTTTCAATTGATTTTACTAAAACAGAAATCGAAACTAAAAGCATTTATATTAACTGCACGTAGCATTCGAGACATTGGTTCGTTTTTCCCGTAATCCGTTCTGTGGTACATAACCATAAATGAGTCAACTGATCTTAAGGAACGTACATTTATATTTAGCGGCATCCTTTCTAATAGTATAGGAGCATCAATAGCGCCATTGAAAAGTTGATGGACAAAAACAATATCACCTGACGACGCTTTTCTAAGGATTGCAGGTCAATTAGTTTTAACCTATCACAGTACGGGGGTAGTTGGAAAGGGTCATTCCAAGGAAAATCTCTTAATGCAAAACGTATGAATCTACGTTGTACAGACCCCAATCTATTAATTAAACTTTTATGGTAGGGAGACCATACTTGACTGGCATATTCCGAAATAGGTCTAACCAAGGTAATGAAGAGTGCTCCAGTTATATGAGGATCCGAGAACTCCTTAGACCATTTTTTAATAAAGCCTTATGTAGAGTTCGCTCTATGAACGAGTGCGTTAATATGTAGCTTGAAGTTAAGTTCACTGTCACAAATCACTCCCAAATTTCTAATGCTAGCCACTCTATGTAGAGGCACAACGCCAATATAATATATACATGGACAAGTTTCACGTTTTCTGGAGAATGTAATAACCTCACACTTGTCGCTGTTGAGCGCCAAATTATTTTTACAACCCCAGATTACAAATTTATCTAAATCGCTCTGTAGATACAGAGGGTCATTTAAGTTACTTATTTCTTTATAGATCGTCATATCATCCGCAAAGTTAGAAATTTTAGAGTACTTAATTACGGAGGACACATCATTAATTGTAAGAACCAACAAAATTGGTCCCAAATGGCTGCCTTGAGGGACGCCAGATGTTGCAGTATAAAGCTCTGATTTGGAAGAACGGAAAAGTACTTGATAACTCCTTCCCTGCAGATAGGATTGAATCCAAACGATAAATAAACCCGGGAAGCCAAGGGCACTAAGCTTAAACAAAATCACTTGATGAGATAATTGATCAAATGCTTTGCTGAAGTCTGTAGTTATACAATCAACATTATTGCCATTTTCCATGGAGCACGTCGAAAAAGAGACGAGTTCAACAAGGCTAGTGATCGTAGACCTACCCTTCAAAAAACCGTGTTGATTCCTGGAAATAAAAGGTTTACAACCAAAGCACACAAACTGCTGAATGATGCATTCAAACAGTTTTGGAATGCAAGATAATTTAGCAATTGGTCTGTAATTTCCGATATCACCTCTACTGCCTTTCTTGTGGGTCGGAATAATATAAGAGACTTTCCAGAGCTTAGGAAATATTCCCATCTCAAGAGATTTCTGGAAAAGAGCGCAAAGAGGACGTGCAAGGATGTTACTGCATCTTTTTAAGATGATGGCAGGAATACCGTTAGGGCCAGGTGAGTAATCTTCGTCTAAACTGTTAATTTTATCAGCTACTAAGGATACGTCAATATCAATATTAGTGAGGGAAGTCTTGGGGTACTCATTCGAATGCTCAAAGTATTTCGTATCCGGTTCAAAATTGTCCTCGTTAAGAGCTTCCACAAAAAAATTAGCAAAGAGATTAGCAATAATTGATGGATCATTGGATGAACTATCCAAATAATTTAGCGAAGACGGATATCCATCTGTTTTCTTTTTACTATTAACAAATTTCCAGAAGCAGTGAGGGTCCATGGAAAGACTGGATCTCATCTTGTCAATGTGGGAATTATACAGCTCCATAGAAAGTACTTTGAATTCATTGAGCAAGGCAGAGTAGGTGGAAAAGTCTCTATCTTCACGTGATATTAAGTATTTGTGCCAGGCTTTATTCCTTCTATTGCGTAAAGACCGTAAGTCCTTATTAAAGCAAGGTGGGGAAGATGAAGTTTTGTGGCAGGTATAAGGAACGGCTAAAACAAAGATCTCGAAAATTTTTTTGTAGAAATCGGCTATGCACATTTCAAAATTCGCCTTACAATAAACACTAACAAAATTAACCTTCTTCAAAAGGTTTTTGAGCAGCTCAAAATTAGTTTTCCGAAAGTTGAAATAGAACGCATCTTCGGTGTTAGTATCATCCATTTCACCTTCTTGAGAGAATAACACCTTTAGTGGGGGGTGATAGTCATCAATTCTGCAAAGATTATCAGTGCTCTGCTGAACAACACAATTAGCGGAGTCGGAAGTAAAAATTAAGTCTAGTTGTCTGTTTAGCGAATTTTGAACATCGCTGATTTGCTGCAGGCCACAAGCCATCAAGTTGTCAAGAAGCAAACTATCGGATTCGGAATTTGTGTTCTGAGCAACGAAAAATACTTCTTCGTTCGGGCAAGACCAATGCACACCCGGAAGATTAAAATCACCAAGGGGTATGATATCATCTGTGGGCTTAATGATATCTGGAATCGATGTAATCGCGTTAGCTAGTAATTCACCTCAGTACTATTGGGTGGAACCAAGTTTTACACGCTGGTTAATAATTTGGATGCAAATATTTTTACAGAAGTTTGTAACATCATCCGTACTCCTCCGGAATCACAAAAATACGCATTAAAGAAGCAGATGTTATTGACTTTCCAAGAGACATCAAAGTCACTTGAAGCTTCTAAACGATAGTAGCTTGGACGAAAGGCGACCAACACAATTATTGAAGCAAATGCAGGAATTGGCATCCGGTTGTATTTCAGACGACGTCCTTCTAACACTTTGGTTGCAGCGCCTTCCCCTTCAGACACAGACGATTCTAGCAGCCAGTACAGAACAGAATATTAGCAAGTTGGCGCAGTTGGCAGACGGCATTTTTGAGGCTTTGAACACTCCTGAGAACGCCGCAACCTCGACGTCTTTACCATAACCATTAACCTCCGATCTTCTGCAGAAAATAGCCGACCTAGAAAGCAAATTGAAACAACTTTCTGCTTGCATAAATTGCAACCCATCACGAAGTAATAGTCGTGGACGAGGTAAAAGAAGAAGTGCAAGTATACTTTGTTGGTATCAGAGTAAGTTCGGTGATGCTACTAAGCATTGCCAGCAACCCTGCAGTCATCAGGAAAACTAACTAGTAGACATCAATTGACAACTAACCAGTCTACAAGTAACATTAGTTACCTACATTTTCGAGAGGGATCCAAAAACCAACGTTTCCTAATAGACACTGGAGCTGAAGTTTTGGTTATACTTCCTATATGAGAAGAAAGACGCAGGCAACCTGCGGAGAGCTTCCTTTTTGCAGCAAAAGGGGACTAAAATTCTAACGTATGGAGAACGGTTGTTGGAAGTCAACCTTGATCTAGGAAGAACATTTCACTGGTTGTTTATTATAGCTCAGGTGAATGAACCCATCATCGGTTCGTAATTCTTGGCTCATTTCAACATTTTAGTCGATATCAAAAACAATCGATTGATCGACAATGCCACCACTGCAAAAGCTGTTGGTACGCTTGCAGACGAAGCTGGTAGCGCTTCTAAAGTAAGTACTATTAATCCAACCAGTTTGGCAAGTCATTTGCTGAAGGAATTTGAAGACATTACTAGAACTTACCTGACATCACAAATCAAACACTTGATTCAATTTAAATAAAGGGACCGCCCTACACTCAAGACCACGACGTCTATCTGCAGAACAACTGAAGATTGCAAAACAGAAATTTCGGTACATGCTCGATCTAGGAATTTGTCGTCCATCAAATGGCAGTTGGTCCAGTCCCCTACAAATGGTGAAAAAGAGCAACGGGAACTGGCGGCCATGCCAGGACTACAGAAGATTGAATGCGATCACTATTCCTGATCGCTATCCGATATCCCATATACATGATTTTGCACAACAGGATCATAGAAAGAAAGTCTTTAGCACTGTAGATTTGACCCCTGGCTATCACCAGATCGCAGTTGTACCAGAGGACATTCCAAAAACAGCTATTACAACGCTATTTGGATTGTTTGGATAATGTAATGCTGCAGACATTTCAACGTTTTGTCCATGAAGTTTCCAGAGACCTCGATTTTTGTTTTCCGTATATTGATGATTTCCTAATCGCTTCCGACTCACTAGAAGAACACCGAATGCATCTAAGAAAACTGTTTCAACGCTTTCTAGAACATGGAATCATTATCAACCCGGCTAAATGCGTTTTCGAATCTTCATCAGTGAACTTCCTGGGTTATCTTATAAACACAGCGAACCAAGCCAGTTCCATCCAAAGTAGAAGCAATCAGTTCTTTCCAGAGACCTATTCCAGTCTGTGAGCTATGCAGATTTTTAGGTATCTTTACAGGCATTTTATACCAAAAACAGCTCAGATTTAACCTCCTCTCCACGCTTTCTATTCCGGTAATAAGAAGAATGACAAAAATCATATTCAGTGGTCTTCAGATCTTATCGCTGCTTTTGATGTAAATAAGCTACGTAACAGCAATAACAATGTATAAGGCAGAAATTCCGCGGCAAACGCAATTTTTCGCCAAAGTTTTAAAAAACGTTCTATGATTAAATTCAAAGTGTCATCCGTTATTGAATGTCCTAAAAACCTACAGCTTATAGAAAGAGTTAAAATATACTAGTATGCAAGACTGACTGTCAGAGAAGGCAACATTATATTGAGGAGATTACTAAGCCTGCTCCACATAGTTCCAATCTTAGCAAATAATTTGTTTTATTGGTACAACCTTCGGTTTAGCAGTCAATAAAGACATATGTGCAATTCGATTTATGTTCACACAACAAGTGTAAATGACTGCTATGTATGCTTAAGTGGATTCGTTGCAAAATCCATGAAGTTCGAAGGATGAGCAATGGTTATTAAAAAAACTCATTTTGGAATCTGAATTTTTTCTAATTCGTGCAATTTATTACGAACATTTTTCCAATGCAACTAATCCCTGTCAACCAAAGTGTTGGAACAATGTTTTTATAATTATTACTGTAGTTGGAAAGCCACCAAGAGGATCAAATAAACGTACAATTTCTACTCTGTACATGGAACTTTGTCGGAATTTGATCGAACTCTAAATCCAAATGCTCAAATAGCATTTGCTTCGCGTTCTAAACGCGAAACTCGTCCACACCAAGAAAGCAGCACGCATTTTGTGCACGAGCAAATTTTTCTCGCGCTCATTTTGAAAGTGTAAAAGTTTGCCGATTAGTCAACATCGAAAAAGGTATGCGGATGTAAATAAAACGATATCCGTGGATAGAACGTGTCTTAGTGCGTTTGGTGTGAACTGGAAATATTTGTTTAGAAATTTGCTCATGTTTTTTAAGGTTTCCATCGATGATGGCAAACAAAATCTTTTTTGGTGTTTTTTTACTTTCCCGATAAACGAATGTTTATAGGAAAGTACTATAATCGTGCGAAAACCTAACTTTTGATCTAGAAGGGCTAGGAAGATGAAAATAAGTGCAAAACCCCATTTCGTCAAAAATAATTAGCCCCATGTCCGTCCGTCCGTCCGGTTTTTTAAATCGTTAATAAAATCTGAATGGATGGTCCGATTTCCATGAAACTTGCACCATTTTGGTGTTGCATCAAATGCCAGATGGTGTTAGATTTTGGGCGAAATTAATGTATGGGAACACTATTTGGTAACGCTTTTTTGTCTAAAAACGACAAAATTTTGTCCGCACGGTTCAGAGTAAACTGGTGGGCCAATTTCGATAAAATTTACACAGTTCATGTATTTGATCCTAACTTAGATCTGATTAGTTTTTCGGCCATATTCGACTATGGCAACACTGTCTAAAAATCCATTTTATCCAAATATAGTCTATTTTTGCACTTGTTGTAAAACCGAAACTGCTCGTCCAATTTTGATGAGATTTGCACAGTTTGTGTACCAAGATCGAAATCAGAACATAATAACTTTTCAACGGAATGTACATCTGGCAACACTAATGCGCAAAACTTTTTTGAAAAAATGTTGTAGTGGAAATATAGAAACTTCCCTAATTCGGTTAATAATAGTTGGATTTTAATGAAATTTCGAACGTACGTTTGGGATGGACCAACTGAAAAAATAAAATATGTCCCCCGCGGTGGGGGTGTTGTGGAGGGCTAAAAAAGAAAAACTTCAATAATTCACTCAATAATAGGCAGATTTTCTTTAAACTTGGTGTGTACATTCGGATAGGGCAAGTGAAAAGATAGAATGCGTCTCTCTTCGGTGGGGTTTGCGGGAGGGTGATATAAAAAAACCCTAATAATTCGGCCAATAACCGGCGGATTTTAATGAAACTTGGAATGTACATTTGGGATGAGCAAACTGAAAAGATAAAATGTCCCCTTGATGGGGGGTGGGGGGGTGGTAGGGGTCTGAAATAGAAAAACTTCAAGAATTCACTCAATAATGGGCGAATTTTCTTAAAACTTAGTGTATACATTCTGGATAGGCCAACTGAAAAGATAGAATGCGACTCCCCTCTGTGGGGGTTATGGGAATGCAAAATGAAAAAACCTTAATAATTCGGCCAATACTAGTCAGATTTTCATGAAACTTGGAATGTACATTTAGAATCGGAGGACTGAAGTGAATATTTGATCACATTATCGGGAAAGTTCCATAGTGGTCCGGCCGATATAGAGAAAATGTAAATTCACTACTATGGTTTGCTTTGCCCATTTTTTTTATTATGTATGCTATATTTTATATTAGCGTGGAATTTTTATAGGGGGCAAACAATTTAAAATCTTTAGAACTTGGGCATAGAATTGAATTCAATTTTGTTTTAATGAATGTCAAGTGGGATGAAGAATTTTCGCGTTGATAGATTATTATTATTAATGATTAAGAATAACACAATTACATTTATTAAGTAAATTATAATTATGTGGTTAAACGATTCAAAGAATACAAACGATTTATAGTAACACAAAGATATTTATCGACAAGATTTCAAACAAACTGAGTACGTGCGATCGGCAGCGTGGTCATTACGAGGCTGACTTCATACGATTGTCATGCTGGGTTTACATGACAACTTGGTCAATCTAACTTGGAATTGCTTCGATTCCGTCGTCGTCCCCTTCTCCGAATATACATACGGCGGTTTATATTCACATCGTAAAGTTCCTTCTAATTCTTTCGTTCTTCCATCATTTATTGCATTTAAAGACCATTGCGTATCACGTACGTGTAGAAATCAATTCACTCGTTCGGGTGGAGCAGCTCGCAAAAATGTGATTGTCGGCTGGTTGGCTCGTTCCGTTTGTGTGTTCGCCCCTGTTGTCTTGACAGCGACTCGTTATATTAAATCAGATTCACCGTATTCCGATATCGGAACAACGTCACTTAAATTTCCGGCACTTAATTTCTTACCAGCTTGATATTTGTTATGCTTTGGAATATTATTTATTTGATTTAAATTAATTTCACGAATTCCTTGTAATTGGTTTTCTATTGATTTAATCTGCTCTTTAAGACGATTGATTTTCTTATCCTTATCAGCCAATATCGTTTCCATTAGTGCAGGTAAAGCTGATGTATTAATCATTTCGTTTTCAATTTTCTCCAAGTTTTCTAGTTTCCTCATTTTTAGATTTCAAATCATTTTCAAGCTTTTCAACAGTACTGCGATTAGATTGAATATCATGTTCATTTTGAGGTTCCCCCAGTTCGGATAATTTGTTCGAAAAGCATTCCTTATATTTCCTGATTAAATGCTGTAGGTTGTTGACTTCAATTTTCGATATCTAAGCTTCGGGTGTGCATGGGTTCTGTTCGGCATGATCCTTTTTCAATCACGATTCGAGAACAATACATCGCTGCCCAAAAGTAGAACTCCACATATCGTATCATCATCCACTAAGTAAAGAGTAGCTTCTAATTCTTGATTATGTAACATCAAAATGACGTGTGTATAGTGCAGATGTACGCACAACCGAGCAAATCTCTTTAGGGTTATTGGTGGGCAAGCTACAACTTCACATAATAAATCAGCAACTGTTTTCTTACTTACTGATCGTGCTCCATTTAGAAGCAGTTGAAGCACTTGACTCTTTGCGAGTTCTTATCTTGATTTGAATCCTCGTTTTCGTGCGAACGATTTTCAGTCCTCGGTGTCGGTTTCGTTTCGAAGTTCCTCGGGTTGTTTTCGGTGTATCGTCGTATTGCAACTAACAGGTCATTTGGTGTGAAAGTATACCGGCTAAAGCGTTCTGTATATCGAAATATTTCAAACCATTTCGGATATATTTGACCAGATATGCGTCGTCTACATTTCCCCTACGTCCAATTGCGATCATTTTATAGAAAAATTACTCTGGTGATTCGTCATATTTCCTGCATGTTTTCATTAGTCTCACATTTATGTCGGCAATAGTTTTGGTGTGCTGGAAGTCATTAATGAATATATTGCTAAAATCTGACCAACTTGTAAAAACGTGTGTCATATCATCCAGCCAAATTTTTGCTGGCCCTTAAGTTTGACCTGCACTGCGAATAATAGCACCCGCTCGTCCCACTGATATGCTTCCTTCAGGTTATTTATTGTTTGGACGAATTGATGAGCTGTCAGTGAAGTATCGGATGTGGTATGGAATTCTGGGAGAATTTCAATTATATCCCGTACATGTTGTAAATTATTTTCGTGTTGTTAATTTTGTTTATTGTATTGGTTCGGAATGTTGTCGGCATACGGTGTGTACGGTCCTGCCACCGGCGTTGGTTGCGGTGCTGGTGCGAACGGTGACAAACTTGCTGACGGCAGTATATTTGTTATTAACGGCGAAATATGCTGTGTTGACGGCTGTACGGTTGGCATAAACGATAATACATTCGGTATCGACGGTCACAAATTTGGCGTTAACGGCGATACGTTCGGTCTTAACGACGGTATGCTCGGTGTAAACCACGGTACGTTCGCTATAAACGGCATTGCATTTGGTGTAAATGATGATACGCTCGGTATTGACGGCAATACATTCAGCATAAATGGAAGTCAGGTTGATGCTGACGGCAGCATAATTTGTGTAAGCGGAGTACGCGGCGGCATTATCGAGATTTTATATGCATGGTATTTTGAACTAATGCTGGTTGATTCTTGTCAACTGACGTTACGGATGCCGTGGATACGAGCTTTTGTTGTTCATGAGTCACTTGTCCCATCCATCGCGTTAGTCGGTTCATTTCCGCTTTCATGTTTTCGGTTTCCGTATTTTTAGCATTCGCGTTTGGATCGAGATTTTTGTTGTCGATCTCTTCAGTATATACACCTATGTGCCAAATAATAGCATTGTATACGGGTTTCATCTTGAACTCAAAATTCCTAACAGGGCTTTCGTTCTATACAGGCGCAATGTTTTTATTGTAAAAGCCTTCTTTTCACTAAACTGAAATTAGTACTTAGTAGACCTGTGATTATTTCAGTTTTCGGGGATTCCTCAATTTATAACAGTGATATCGATTTTTGTGTGTGCAAAATAATAGCAGTGAACCAGCAGTATCGTCGAAATCTCTCATTGTATGTTACAAGCTCTTTCTTTTGGCCGAATCTAGTTACGGTAAGCTAAAATAATTAATTTAGGACCAATATTGAAACATAGTATTTGATTGTGTTAGTTAAAATAGGTCGCGCTAAACACTGTGGTGAAGAAAAGCGTAATTTGATTAAAAAATTGTTGTCGCAGGGAAAAACTTGCCGGTTTATTCAAGAAACACTTGGTTGTTCAGCAAAAATGATTTTGAATGTAAAAAACTGGACCGGAAGGCAAGAAATAAGGGGCCGAAAAAGAAAACTTGAGCCATATGAACTGAGAAGAGTTTTACGGTTGGAACGAAAGTATCCTTTTCTGACGTCTACAGCAACTAAACAGGACTTAAATCTTCAAGTTAATACTTCTACGATCAGAAGAAGGGTTATTGAAGCTTGTCTATTTGGAAGAATTCCTAGGAAAGCACCTCTGCTACAACCACGGCATATCCAGAAAAGGCTAAAATTTGCACGCGATCATCAAGATTGGGAGGCTTGCAATTGGCGCAATATACTTTGGACTGACTAAAATAGTTTTATTTGGCTGTGGAGGACGTAGGCAATTTATAAGAAGACTGGAAAACTGGAAAATGTTGCATACGACCGGTACACATTAAAGACAGTTAAGCATGGAGGTGCGAAAATAATGATTTGGGCCTGTTTTTGTTATTATGATGTCAGTCCCATATTTTGGATAAAACCCAAAATGAATGCAAATGTGTACGTGGATATTCTGGAGAAGGTCATGCTGCCTTATGCGGATATGCTGTTGAAATGGGTCCTTATGCAAGACAATGATCCAAAACACAGCAGCAAAAAAAACTGTCTTTCATTAAGTAGGGTTCAAGTTTTGGAATGCCCAGCTCAATCTCCTTTCTTGAAATCCATCGACAATCTATGGGTCGACATCAAGCAAGCTATTTTTAGAGATTTGTTGAATCCGTGTGGGCTGCACTCGCTGTGAAACGTTGTCAGGATCTGGTGGACTCCATGCCCCGTCGCTGTACAGCTGTCATACGTAATAATGGTTATACCACCGAATATTAAAGGACTGAGATATTTCACCTGAATTGAGGCGTATTTATTATTTTAAAATTTGTTATTTGCGAAATATTCGTAACACTGCTATTTTCTGCACACCGAAAATGTGCCATTCTTAATTTAAACTAATTCTATTTTTCAACAGTTTATTATAAATTGAAGTAATTGGTTTTTTTTGTTGTGTTTTAACTCAGTTCAACTATTTAAACATAAGAGAAATAAATTTTATTTTAATAAAAAGTGTTTATCTTTGATTTTCTGCAACTGATGTTCACACTGCTATTATTTTGCACATAGGTGTATACATATTTTTTTAGATTTTCAGTTTTTCTACGACCCATACTTAAGATTAATACTAATGTTATTTATCGACAAGATTTTAAACAAACAGAATACGTGCGATCGGCGGCGTGGTCATCACGAGACTGGGTTTTCATAGGAACAGTTTTACATGACATGAATATCTTTCAGTTCTTTTCTAAACAATCTAGATTTCAAATATTCATAATATATGATTCAAATTCCTATGAACTCAAATACTCAACTAAGGATTATTGGAATTTGCGTAAAATTGAAACTTTTTTTTACTTTCCCGATAAACGAATGTTTATAGGAAAGTACTATAATCGTGCGAGAACCTAACTTTTGATCTAGAAGGGCTAGGAAGATGAAAATAAGTGCAAAATCCGTTTCGTCAAAAATAATTAGCCCCGTGTCCGTCCGTCCGTCCATCCGTCCGCTTTTTTAAATCGTTAATAAAATCTGAATGGATGGTCCGATTTCCATGAAACTTGCACCATTTTGGTGTTGCATCAAATGCCAGATGGTGTTAGATTTTGGGCGAAATTAATATATGGCAACACTATTTGGTAACGCTTTTTTTGTCTAAAAACGACAAAGTTTTGTCCGCACGGTTCAGACTAAACTGCTGGGCCAATTTCGATAAAATTTACACAGTTCATGTATTTGATCCTAACTTAGATCTGATTAGTTTTTCGGCCATATTCGACTATGGCAATACTGTCTAAAAATCCATTTTGTCCAAATATAGTCTATTTTTACACTTGTCGTAAAACTGAAACTGCTCGTCCAATTTTGATGAGATTTGCACAGTTTGTGTACTAGGATCTAAGTCAGCACATATTAACTTTTCAACGGAATTTACATCTGGCAACACTAATGCGCAGAACTTTTTTTAAAAAATGTTGTGGAAATATAGAAACTTCCCTAATTCGGTTAATAATAGTCGGATTTTAATGAAACTTCGAATGTACGTTTGGGATGGACCAACCGAAAAAATAAAATATGTCCCCCGCGGTGGGGGGTTGTGGAGGGC
This sequence comes from Xylophagus ater, assembly GCA_963422695.1. Classification (NCBI taxonomy): domain Eukaryota; kingdom Metazoa; phylum Arthropoda; class Insecta; order Diptera; family Xylophagidae; genus Xylophagus; species Xylophagus ater. The sequence goes on from OY730480.1 coordinate 41,575,246, forward strand.
TAAAAAAGAAAAACTTCAATAATTCAATCAAAAATAGGCAGATTTTCTTTAAACTTGGTGTGTACATTCTGGATAGGGCAAGTGAGAAGATAGAATGCGTCTCCCCTCGGTGGGGGTTGCGGGAGGGTGAAATAAAGAAACCCTAATAATAATGAAATATAGGAACTTCCTTAATTCGGCCAATAATAGTCGGATTGTAATGAAACTTCGAAAGTACGTTTGGGATGGACCAGCTGAAAAAATAAAATGTCTCCCCGCGGTGGGGGGTTGTGGAGGGCTGAAAAGAAAAACTTCAATAATTCACTCAATAATAGGCAGATTTTCTTTAAACTTGGTGTGTACATTCTGGATAGGGCAAGTGAAAAGATAGAATGCGTCTCCCCTCGGTGGGGGTTGCGGGAGGGTGATATAAAGAAACCTTAATAATTCGGTCAATAACCGGCGGATTTTAATGAAACTTGGAATGTACATTTAAGATGAGCAAACTGAAAAGATAAAATGTCCCCTCGATGGGGGGTTGTGGGGGCCTGAAATAGAAAAACTTCAAGAATTCACTCAATAATGGGCGAATTTTCTTAAAACTTGGAGTATACATTTTGGATAGGCCAACTGAAAAGATAGAATAGGACTCCCCTCTGTGGGGGTTACGGGAATGCAAAATGAAAAAACCCTAATAATTCGGCCAATACTAGTCACATTTTCATGAAACTTGGAATGTACATTTAGAATAGGAGAAATGAATATTTGATGACATTATCGGGAAAGTTCCATAGTGGTCCGGCCAATATAGAGAAAATGTGAATTCACTACTATGGTTTGCTTTGCTCATTTTTTCTTTTTTCTCGCTTTGAGTAATATTTCATGTTAAATTAATAGTGAACATTATATCCCTTTTTTGATATTGAAAAATTTTGTGGAACTTTTTTTACCCCCTTTGAAAGTCGTGTGCTTTAAAGATTTCAAAGAATTCCCTCATATGATTAAAAAAAAAAGCGTGGGACGGAAATATTAAAGTTATGCGAAAACTAATTGCTAACTGACATGATTTTGTATTGATTTGTAATCTCGCCAGCTCTAAGGAAAGGACCGAATTAAGTGAAAGAAGCTAATTCTTCTGCATGCACGAAATACAATTTTCGCTACAAATTATTATTTTTTCCCTTTAGTGACAATTCTATTAAATTCGTACTGTTTGTGTAATTAATTTATCCACTGAGAGTATGAAATATCTGAAATTTGAATTGGCAGTACTTATTATTTCATACATTTTTTATTTTCATACGTTTTCCATTTGTTCATGCAGTTGAAGGTAAATACTACAAAAAAGCTATGGGAAAGACATGACAGAAATATTTTTCGGGGAAAATAAAGAATTAGCCTTTTTCATACATTTTCTTTAGAAAAGTTTTTTGCGGGGATTTCATTTATTTTTTCAGTAATTGTGTTGCAATAGTAATGTTTTTAATTGTATAGTTAATTGCTAATAATTTTTAAGTCATAATTGTTATTTACATGATATATATTACACGTTTATTAAAATTATATATATATATATATATATAAGGCTAGTCCTTCTGTTCGAGGTTTTCATTTGGACCATTTCTATCGAACACCAAATAGTTCTATCTCATCACTTTCGCGCTGGAGTCAATATAAATTCACGAATCTTTTATATAGAAGTCACACGCGATTACAATGTTCAGCTAAGTTGTGGAGGTTTTCATGGGTATTATTTCTCTCGAAGACCATATATTATTTATTATTATTTCTGTCGAAGACACTATAGTTGTCCCTCTCACCGCTTTGGCGCTGCGGTTGTTTCTACGTTGTTTTGGCCCCTACTCTATCGAGGTTTTCGCCTTTACGTAATATATGTTTGACGGGAGCTATTTTACCAACCGGGGAAATGGGACCAATTTAATGTATTCGCTCGGGGTATTGTGGGGTCAATAATGTGCATATTGAATAGGTCGACCTGAGACATGAAATATATCTCCAATGGTGTTACGGGAACGGGGTAAAAGATCCATAATTTTGCGAATTAAGATACTACGCTCGAATAAATTCTGTTAATTTACAGTGATTTGTAAACTTCAATTTTTAGGAGGCCGTCTTAGGACGGGTAACCTAGTACAAATATAATACACATCACACGTACGTGTTATCTTGGACGTTGTAAGAACGAAACATAAACGTTCATTGTATTTTAGGTTACTGCCAAAGATCGTATATATTGTATAGTAAGATATACCCCGCACTATTGAGTTCTATTTTTTTAAATGACGACTAGCAAGTCACCCGGGAAAAAATTTGGAAATATACCTCTGCTTTTTGAGGTGAAATTTCGAATATGTTGAAATTTTTCAGAGTTTGGGTTTCTTTGATTTTTTTCTTGTTTGCTTTTAAGGTAAAGAAATTCTTTCTAGAAAAGATTTAGAATTTAGATGAAGGCCGCTTCAAAATGGCTCCTGTGGTAGAGTGTTTCTGGAAGCTACGGGCTTATTTATAATCAAACACAGTATTTTGCCTTAAACTACTTTATTAACTTTCAAACATTGAATTGAACATTGAATCTCGACAAGACGGAAAACTTAACTGAAAACTTTAATTAAAATTATTTTGGAAGAAAGCGGAATTTTCACCAAAATTGCTTACTTTGCCAATATTATTTTATTGACCTAATATTGGAAATATTGCAAAAATCGTCAATGGTGCAATTTCACAATTAAAATTAATAATTAAAGTAAAGTAATTACTTTGCACCACTAGCGTCTTTCGCAATTTTGGTGTTCCACATTCTTCCAAAGAGGAATGAACTTGTTAAAGTTCAATATTACCACATTCCTCCCCCTTTTTAAAAAGTGTTATGCAGAAGGCAGAACACGTATTAGAAATGTTGTGGAGGAAATGACTGCACAATTGTTTCTTATTGCACTATATTTCATGAGTTAGAATATTTGATGATTCATGAAATCATCAAATATTCTATGAAACAAGAAAAAAAATAACTAACACAAAAACACAGAACACAAACAAACGATCTTTTCGAGAAACATCAGGAAAAAGCTTTTTCAACACATTTCAATGAAGAAATTGAGAAACTTCTCGTCAAATAATTTCAACACGTTTCGATGAAACTTCTCGAATTTAGACAGATGGGTATATAAGGGGAAACATCGTCGAAACACCGTCAGTTGAAGTCAAAAGCTTCGTCAGAGATTATACAAAACAGAGATTGGAAACGTGATTAATTTGTAGAAGCGATTACAACGGCGATTTGTGATCAATTACTAAAATAGTGATTGTGTATTTTTTTACAACTGTGATAAATAAATTGTAATAATTAAATTATTGAAAGACAAATATTTGTAACGCAGAAATAATTATAAATAAACTTTATACACTAAATTCACATAAATAAAAAGTGTTATCATTTTAATAACATCGAACCGAACGGGTAGCACGTCACATTGGTGTCAGAAGTGAAATTATTTATTGTGAATCAGTGCGGAAAAAACAATTTTGCTAAAAATTTCTGCAAGAAAATTTGAAATTAAACTAGAAACTTCTGTGGGAAAAATTTCGAAGAAATTCGTTATTAAGAAATTTGAGTGTATAATAATTTCAACGGTGTGAGAAATTTCAGGGGCGTACAAGAAATTTTGTGTACTTTTGTATGAGTTGTATAAAAATTTCGATTGTGCGAAATTTGAGGTTATACGTTGTGTATCGTGCGAAAATTTCGATTGTACGAGAAATTTCGTGGAAATTAAGATTATACTAGGAAATTTCGTGGTATTTAGATACTGTGCGAGAAGTTTCGATAGAACATAAGAATTTCGTGAACAATTAAAAATATTTGAACAATGGAAAGTAAATTATTAGACAATTTGAGTACATCAGAACTATCCACAGTTCTGTGTGCGTGGGATTTATCTTCCAAGGGAAGTAAAACAGACAAAAAGAAAAGAGTAATCGCTGAATGTGTAGCAAGAGAACTAGACAGTAGCACATTCGACTTTAGTGAAATTCTGAAAGAGGGAAACCAAGAAGAAAACACGAACGAGGACAATGACAGGTTCGATTTCAGTGAAGAGGGTGCAAAATCAGCGGAAAGTGATAAGTTCGAGAAGTTTATGACCCTGCTGATCAATAAAATGGATTCAACTGCTTCTAGTCTTCAAACCAAAATGGATTAAACTGCTTCTAGTCTTCACACCAAAATGGATTCAACTGCTTCTAGTCTCGAGAACAAAATGGAGTCAACTGTTTCTAGTCTTGAAAATGAAATTAAAGCAAGCGTTTCTGGACTAGAAACCAAAATGGAGTCTAGTATGGGTGAATTAAAATCTCAAGTTGAATCCAGTGTTGCGAACTTAGAAGACAAAATTACTAAAGAAGTCTCTACAGTTCGCACAGAAGTAAGCAAAATTGAACAGAGATTGGAAGATAAAATGAAAAGCAATACTACAGATCTAGAGAACAAAATAACTACTGAAGTCAGCAACGTTGAGCAGAAATTGGACCAGAAATTGGGCCAAAAAGTGGCAGAAATAGAAGCAAAAGTAGCCGAAATAAAGGAATCTAAACCAAATATTGAGTCATCGGGTAGTAGGATGAAGCCACCAATATTTGACGGCAAAACTTCATGGCCAGTATACAAACGAAAGTTTGAAGCGGCTGCTGGTGCGAACGGCTCGTCAACAGAGTGCAAGAATCTGGAGAGACACTTCAGGAGTTGTCAGCAGATATTGAGCGGTTGGTATACTTGTCATACCCCGATTATCCCCTGGAGCTGCAGAATGACTTGGCTGTAGAAAGATTTACTAATGCCATTCGAGATGCAGACATTCAGTTCAAGGTCCGGATTAGAGGAAAGCACATGTTGCACGATGTGTTGGCTGTAGCGTTGACATTGCAAGCTGCAAAGAGAGCAACAAGGGCGGTTCCAATGGTACGAGCTGCTATGGTTGATGAAGACTCAACAGAACTAACAATAGGCCAGCTAACCGAAAAGATAAAGGCGGATGTGCAACAAGCTATCCAGGAATTGGAATTGACAGATACTAAAAGAAGACTGAAATGCTGGGGCTGCGGTAAGGAGGGACATTTAGAGCGGCAGTGCCCCAACCAGACAAAGGAACCGATTATGGTATCAGTCTCTCGCCTACAACAGAGTAATGACAGATTGACGACGCAAGGAGTAATTGCTGGTCATCGGTGCAGAATCATCGTAGATACTGGCGCAAGTAGATCTATCGTAAACAGGAAGCTCATTAGTAGAAAACACATGAGCAGAAGCAGTAACAGTGTTCTTCAAACGGTTACAGGGGAATCATCTCCGATTCTGGGTGAAGTGATTCTAGCATTGGGGCTAGATGAGTATGTGTTTCGACATACGTTTTTGGTGGCTGATATAATGGCCGATTGTATCATGGGCTTGGACTTCATGAAGCAAAATGGAGTGAGCGTAAACATTGAAGATAGGTTATTGCGATGTGGAAATATTGAGTTCCCGCTAACGTTGGAGGAAGCAGATTCCAGTGGCAGCAAATCAAATCTACGAGACCAACCAGTTACGTCAGATGCGAATGCTGTTGTAGAAGTGAAACGGATGGACGACATTGGACTGACAACTCAAGATACGGAGTTGTCTGAAAGTAAAAATAATAGGAAAGGAAGCAAATCCAGTGTCGTAGATGCTGAAGGGGTTTTTGAGGAAACGAGTAATGGCTGCAGGAATGTGAAAAAGGTAGTAGCTATCCGTACATTAAGGATTGGAGGCGATGACATGTCAAGCATCCGAAACGAGCAGCTAAAGGATGAAGATGTTGGACCCATCCTTAAATGGAAGAAAAGGGGTCAGCGTCCAAAATGGAGCGATATTGTAATACGCAGTGATACGAAAAAAAGTTATTGGGCTCAGTGGGACTCTGGCGTTCTGAGGAGAAAATGGGATTCTCCTGATGGAAAAGCCAAACTAATGCAGTTGATATTGCCCAAGTCCAAAGTGCATGAGGTACTTGGTGAAGTACATGTTTGAACTTCAGGGGGACGTTTGGGAGTCAACAGAACATTATCGAAGCTGCGAGAACGATTCTATTGGGTACACTGGCAAGCTGATGTCAAACGTTGGTGCAGGAGTTGTAACACCTGCACAAAAAGTGGAGGACACCAGAAAGGGACCGAAACTGCGGCGAGGCAATATGGTGACGCTAGACTGGAGCAAGACACGAGCGAACAGGATAGCACCGGACAGACTCCACCGGAAAGATCATCTGGACAGCATATACGGGTTCCGGTGGACAAAGTATTTGAGGAACCTGCAAACAACGAATTAAAAGATAGTGACTGCACCAACGAGATGAACTCTTTGGACGTGGTATGGCGAAAGCGAAAATCATCAAAAGTAAAAATGAAGGTGATTCATTCAAAACAGTTAGCGAAGAATCGCGGCACGAGTCCAAAAGATTCTGTTCGGGACGAACAGATTTAAGGAGGGGGTAGTGCACTATATTTCATGAGTTAGAATATTTGATGATTCATGAAATCATCAAATATTCTATGAAACAAGAAAAAAATAACTAACACAAAAACACAGAACACAAACAAAGGATCTTTTCGAGAAACATCAGGAAAAAGCTTTTTCAACACATTTCAATGAAGAAATTGAGAAACTTCTCGTCAAATAATTTCAACACGTTTCGATGAAACTTCTCGAATTTAGACCGATGGGTATATAAGGGGAAACATCGTCGAAACACAGTCAGTTGAAGTCAAAAGCTTCGTCAGAGATTATACAAAACAGAAATTGGAAACGTGATTAATTTGTGGAAGCGATTACAAGGGCGATTTGTGATCAGTTATTAAAATAGTGATTGTGTATTATTTTAAAACTGTGATAAATAATTTGTAATAATTAAATTATTGAAAGACAAATATTTTTAAGATTAATTGTAACGCAGAAATAATTATAAAAACAAAGTTTATACACTAAATTCACATAAATAAAAAGTGTTATCATTTTAATAACATCGAACCAAACGGGTAGCAAATTTTATCTTAATTTAAGTTACAAAATTCTAATGTTTGATATTTGTCATTAAATTGTTCCCTTTTTTTTTCATAAATCAAGAAATAAACTATATAGAAATTATCTGCATTGTTTTAACCATTTTATTGGTTCCTACCCGGGAAGAATCTTTGGTGGAACAAGTCTGTATTTCGGGTATAACCGTCAGATTTATCGGATTGTTTGAGTCACTCGTTTTGTTAGAACTTAGCCTTTTCTTCTTACGTATAGCAAAATATAGAACGATTGCTACTAATGCCAATAGTGTCGTATCCCCGTTTGGATACCACACAAGGACGTGGGAGTGCTTTCCCTAGAGAAGTTCACCAGCTCTTCGTACTTACCATTTTAGGAAGTTTATTCACACTTAATTAAAAAACTCATTTTTTTCTTGTATATATCTTTATTTAGAACATCTTCACTTGATGTTCTTAACTAACTGTTCTTAATGTAACTCGAACTATATCTTCTTAATTATAACTCGAACTATAACTGTTACTCTGACTCTGCCTGTTCACTAACTCTCCCTCTAAAGGCTTTCGTTTATTATATTATAGGAAACGAGACATTATCAATTTTCCAATAACTTTTCCAATAATCGTGAGAGTGGGCCGGGTTTTGTTCTTATTGGTTGACAAAATAATCATAAGAATATTCATTATGTAAAAACCGTTTACATAATGTGTATTCTTTGCATTTCCTATTTACAAAATTCTACGTAATGGTTTTAACTTGAAAAAATGTGTCACGAACATTTTTTCAATATTTTCATATTTCAAATGTGTTACGATTGATTTGTTCGAGGAATTTGCTGACCACTTGAAATAGTTTGGTAATAAATTAAAACCGACTTTTTCCGTATTTAATAAGAACATTTTTGTGGGTCAAATTTTGTTACACTTGATTTGTAATAATTTGCTGACCACTTGAAATGGTTAAAAACTGTCTTACTAAATATTTACCAAGAAACAATATCAATATTTCACAGAGAAATATGACATATTTCTTCTTCTATTTAGTAAACATGATACACATTTATATTTCTTTTGAAAAAGGAATATTAATGTGTTATTTTCTTTTAAATGTCCTATTAGAAAAAGATATTTGTTTCCTGAGGACGCGACATAATTGTATGGTTTCATCTTCATACTTATTATGAATGGTTCGATATCTTTTATTGATACCACATGTCGTAATGCTAGGATGCGACGCGGATCATTACACCCCTATCCCCTTATAAAAAGAAATCGCATAGATTTCTGACGTAACGCGTGGAAAGTATTTATTGGTGATATGCCGTAACCTTTACACATTTTTTTTTGTATTTGCCTTAATGTTTTCTTATATGTATATTCTTCTTACATTATTATCCTCTTATTTTACATACATTTTAATTCAATATTATATCTTATCTTATTGTTTTATTATTTTATCATTTTATTATTTATTAATTTATTAAGAAAAACATTTATTTATTTAAAAAAGATTATTTATGTTAAAATACTATATGTTTACGTTTAAAAATATATGTTTATGTTCTTATGTTTACTACAATTTTTTAGTAGATATTGGTTTTTCTTTTGTTTACATTTGTTTGTGTGTTTTTTTTTTTTATGTTTTCTTTTGGTCTTGCGACAGAGTCCATTTTCTTTTCTTAGTAAGTTAAATGCGACCTGATAACTTGTTTTTACTATTATACTATATAATTTGCTTTGAATATATATATATATATATATATATCTTCCAGTTTTAAAAATGTTTTTAGGGTTCTATGTTCTTTAAACTGAATTGATATTCATTGGAATTTCCAGTCACAACGTTTTCTTTTTGTTGTTGTTTCTGACAATTAAGAATTTCTTTGAATTTACCTCTTTTAATTATTATTACTAGTGCCACTAGCATTATGGCTAAAATAACATAACTTATAGTATAGTGGTGTATATTGTGCACTATATCTTTTGTTAATCCTTTTGCTTCTTCTTGCTTTATTAATTCTATTGCCGTGCTTAATTCATTTAATTCGTTGTCGTTTACAAACTTGATTAGATGTGTCTTAGTTACTTTTTTTTAAAGTTTTTAATTTTACAGTTTCATTGAAACTGCTAGAAATATTTATGGAAGGTAAGTAGAAATTATTAATTTGAGAATGTTTTACATTATGTGATTCAATAAGTAGTTCTCGACTTCTCACATAACAACCTGCTTTTAATTCAAGAATTCCTGAATTTTTTAGCGTATAGGGTGTGATTTTGTCTTCACAAATAGCATCTATTGTTGTTTCTTTCGTAACAACGAATATCCACTTGTTTGGTTGTGCCAGTTGAATCCAAAAATTGGTTTTAGGCACCGCTTTTACCATACAAGATTCTGGAAATACTTTTTTGTGCTCCAAAAGTTCTATTTCGCATAGATTATTTTCCGAGTGTACGTTAAAAATTGGATGAATGGTTCTACATAAATACCTTTCTAGATCATCCGTTAAACAATTGTTTAGATCTAATTTGTTTAAGGTATAATAGTGTTCTCTATTATAATCGACAACTAAATAATCTGTTGAAGGTTGAATATAAGCGAAATTTGGCTGTAATAATGAAGGTAGAGGAATTACTTTGTACAATTGATAATTTTCGCGTAAGGGTAGTGGTACTTTTAGTTTAAAAATAATTTTATCTGATACCATGGCAGTACTTATTTGACCTATTTGATATATTTGGAGTAAATTGTTTTTATTTTTATTGATAGGTAATGTAAGTGTGTCTGGTAGTTTTTTCTGGATGGTTACCAATAAAGCCTCTATCTGTGTCGGTGTAATAATAGAAGGATGTGGTCTACCATGTCTTACATTCGTGATTAAATGAATAAATGTATTTTGTGTAAATTGGTAATTTGTTAGTATCAACGAGATTGTCGTTGTTAAGATTTCGAATTCCGAGACTAATGTATTATATGCTGAGCTTTCGTATGCAATATTCAGAATATCTTCTAGTTTCAGAATTTTGCTTTCAACATATGAGAATTGTTTCTCTATGTTCGCTTCAGATTTGTTAAATATATTAGCTGTGGTTTCGATTATCAGCGTTTGGTTTTTTATTAATGTTAACAAATGATCGTTGTTTTCATTCAAGTTTTTTATTTGCTCATCATAATGTTGAGCATCGTTTTCATCTAATGTCCCGAATAAGGTTTTGCTGAGGGTACCAATTGCGTTGAAAAGCGATCTTTTGTATTTCAGATTTCCAGGTTGCATGGGCAGATTTTTTTGTGATACACCTTCCATGGTGATCTTGAGCTGCTGTATTAATTTTTCGCAATTGTCGGTTCGTCCCTGTTTGTTCTCTATGCGTTCGCATAATCCTGCGAGACTGTTAACATTTTTCTCAAGTTTTGTCAATTCTAAATTATAATTCTTTAAATCGTAGTAAATTATAATTTCCCACTCGTTGCTAAATAATCTTACTTTCCCAATTTCTTCAAAATAAATTCCTGGATCATTTGGAAAATATGTTATGTTCACGTCGTCGTACGCGTGTATTGCTGATAAGCAAATTAAAATAAGTGGTAATATCATCCTAAAAAAAAAATTAAATTTAGTACATTATTCCTCATCAAAAAATATTTTGAGGTCATTGTTATGTACAGTTTTGCTTTTATTATTTATTTTTATGGTTGTGGTTTCTGTCGAATTTAACTTAATTATTTCATAAGGACCCGTCCATAGAGGTTGGAATTTATTTTTCCTTACGTGGTTTCTGTGTAAAACTTTTTCACCTAAATTAAACATCTTTGTCTTCGTTTTCTTATCGTAATAACCCTTAGATTTTTCTTTAGTTTGTTTTATATTTTCCCTTGGAATTTGGTAACCGTGTTGTAATCGGCTCTTTATTTCATTTGCATAATTGTCATAGTTATAACATATAGTTGGTTTAGACATTAAGCTAGTAGGAATTTCTGCTGGAAATCCATACATTAATTCGTGTGGCGTAAAATTTGTACTTGTATGTGGTGTAGTGTTATATACAAACATCGCATATGGAATCCAGGTATCCCAGGCTTGAGGATCCCTGTTAACGTAATGTCTTAAATATTCTGTTAACGTTCTATGACTGCGTTCTAACGCTCCGTTGGTTTGTGGGTGATAAGGAGTCGTTTTCTGTCTTTTAATTTTTAACAACTTGTAAACGTCGTCGAACATAATACTGAGAAAATTGGTACCTTGATCTGTAAGTACTGTTTTTGGTATACCATGTCGACATATTATATTAGTTACAAATGTTTCTGCGACAGTTTTTGCTTCTGCGTTTTCAATAGGAATGGCTTCGGAATATTTAGTGAGGTCATCTAGAAAAGTTAGTAAATATTTATTATTAGTGTAACTAACTGTTAATGGACCTACGATGTCTAAATATATTTTTTCGAAGGGTACAGAACTTGTTGTTGTTATTTTCATGGGTATTTTAGGTGCTGTTCGTAATTTGTGTTGCTGATATGATGAACAGTTTCTAATATATTGTTTTATTTGATTTTTCATTTTAGGCCAGTTATAAAAAATTTGTATCCTTTTAATTGTACGAGTGACACCTTGATGACCTCCCAATGGTGTCTCGTGAAATTCTTTTATTATTTGTAATTTTTCCTCTTCATCAGTTATCTCTGTTATATGAGAGGTGAAGTATTTAATTTTAATTTTAGATTTATTATATATATTATTTATAATGGTTTTTATGGTAAGTGCACTAGAATGTTCTAATTCTGATAATGATAAATTCAAGTCACTTTTATTTTCCATGTTTATTTCAAAGAACTTTTTTAATATTTCATATATTCTCTTCTCGTTTTCTTCATTTTGGATTGGTGTTGCTATTTTCACCATTGCATAGGTATATTTACCGTTTCTTTCTATGTATATTTTTCCGATTTCTAAAACTTTAGGTAGTTTGTCTATCATTCTTTTTAGACTTCTTTCTAAGTTGGTTTCAATACTTGGTAGTATGAAAAACTTATGTTGAGCTGAATTTGCATTTAGAAGGCTTTTCTTCGTTTCTACTTTTACATTTTTCCGAAAGGGATTTTCTTCCGTTGTGATATTTATTTCTTTATTTATATTGTCTGAAATATTCTTTTGCGTTTGACTTCGGGTAATCACTTTTATAGTTTTCGAGTCATTTTCTTCTTCTTGTTTGGGAATGCGACTTAGAGCGTCTACATTCGAATTTAATTTCCCTGGTTTGTATACGATCCTGTAATCGTAATCTTCCAATCGTAATCTCCACCTTGACAGTCGTGAGGTTGGGTCTTTAAGATTCATTAGCCAAATCAACGGCTTGTGATCTGTGACTATTGTAAATTTTCTACCATAAACGTACGGACGAAATTGTTCTACGCCGTATTTTACTCCTAGTAACTCTTTTTCTATTACTGAATATCGTGCTTCGGCTGGATTTAATGTTCTACTCGCGTAACAAATTGGACGATCTTCTCCGATTTTTCCTTGCGATAGAATTGCGCCTACTGCATAATCGCTTGCATCTGTTGTTACGATAAATTCTTTTTCGAAATCTGGGTAAGCTAAAATTGGTGCTGTAATAAATTTTTCTTTTAATGTTTTGAACGATTCATCGCAAAAAATATCCCAGATAAAGGGTGTATCCTTTTTTAATAATTTTGTGAGGGGTTTTGCCAGTTTTGCAAATTCGGGTATAAATCTTCTGTAATACCCTACAAATCCTAAAAATGATTTAATATCTTTAGCTTTCTTTGGGTTTGGATAAGTTTTAACTGCTTCAATTTTTGATTTATCAGGATAGACTCCATTTTCGCTAACTATATGACCCAAATACATAATTTCTTTTTTCAAAAATGACATTTTTCCGGCTGGAGTTTCAGTTTATGTTCCCTGAGTCGGTCAAATACATTTATTAATTTTCTATTATGGTCATTTAGATCATATCCGTAAATTACTATGTCGTCAATTTATATGAAACATTGTATCCCTTGAAGCCCCATTAATGCTGAATCCATCATTCTTTGGAAAGTGGCTGGCGCTCCTTTTAATCCAAAAGGCATTCTGTTGTAATGGTAGTGTCCAAATGGTGTGCTGAATGCTGTTTTTTCTTTATCTTCGGCATTCATTTCTATTTGGTGAAAACCATTAGCTAAATCTAATGTGGTAAAATACTTAGATTTGCCTAATTGATCCAAGATGTCAGTTATATTTGGTAGTGGGTATGCATATCCTATCGTAACGTTGTTTAGTTTTCGAAAATCTACTACAACTATCCATTTTTTATTTCCATTGGCATCCGATTTCTTCGGAACCAACAATAGAGGAGAATTCCATGGACTTTTTCTTGGACTGATTACCTCATCGTCAATTAAATCAGTAATTTGTTTATTAATTTCTTGACGCTGGGCTTCAGGTAACCTATATGGTTTAATATATATTGGCGCACAACCTTGTTCTGTAGGTATAGAGTGCGTAATAACATTTGTACAGGTTAAATGATCACCCTCCAAGTAAAACAAATCATTATATTCTCTACAAATATTTGTGATAGATTTTTCTTCTTCTTTGTTACAATGGCTTAACCCTATTAATTGTTTCAAATTTTTTAGCCTATTATTTATTGGATCTTGTCCATAATTCAAATTAATTAGTTCGTAATCATCTGGATTTTCCCAGGTAAAATCATTTTCTTTGAGCGACATTTCGATTTCAGTTTCATTACTGTTTAAAATTGGAATCATTGCGTGATTATTATTTGGTTTTGTTAGCACATTTCCTACAAATACGCCCGGTTTGACTTCCCTTTTAACGCAAAGCTTTTCCCTATTTGTTTTTGTTGTTATTTCGGCTATAATTTCCGTTCGAGGAGGAATTAGTAAATTTAATTTTTTTTCGTCAGTTTTTAAATTCTCACCTGATTTATTATTATTATTTTCCAAGTTTATTCTGTTTCCCACAATTTTGTGTTTTGCCTAAATACTGCTCCATTATTATTTACATTTTGTTTAGTTTCGACTATTTCTTGTTCCGTAGTCTTTTTATTTAATTTTGTTTTTATATTTTGTTCCTTTACTTCTCTTTCCTTACTTTCAGGAATAATTGTATTGCTTACATTTGCAATTTTTATATTTTCCATTTTTTTATTTAGATATTCTCTTTCTTTGAGAATTCTTTCATATTCTTCGTAGTTATAGATTTCGTCTATTTTTTCTACGTTCACGAGAGTTTCTTTATTTTTAACTTCTTCTTATTTATTTTGTATTCTTCTTTCTTTATTTGAAAGGATATTTTTATTTATAGTGTTTTTTACACCATTTTTTTTTTTTGTAATTTTGAACATTTTTTATTTTTTAATTTTAAACAATTTTCTTCATCATGTATTTTTGGAGTGTACTGTATGTAAGGCACTTTGGAATTTTTTTTGATTATTTGTATTTCGTTTAAAGGGATTTCCATAACTTGTTCACTGTAATTGATAGTGCAACCGTATTTTCTGAGAAAATCATTACCTAATATTCCGTCATAAATTGCTAAGTCGTTTTCTATTAAGTAGAATGGATGCTCGAATTGTGTTAGACCGTATTGGTGTTCAACTGATAGAATACCGTATGATGTGCCCACAGAGGAAATAAAATCCCCCGATAAAGTGTCGATTGGACACTGTTGACACTGTTTTTGTTTCGTTGAGTGGTGTAGACGTGTTTTGTGTTTTGTGTTTTTTCTTTGTTATTTTGTTTTTCTTTTTGTGTTTTAATATATTTAATAAATTTAATCTAATTGCGGTGTTTGGTGCTTGAAAAAATTTTTTTAAATTCTTCATATTTTTTCATTTGATTTTTTGCATTTAACATTTAATATTTTATATGTTTCCTGCATGAAGAAGTAAAAGTATTTTACAAAGGTACCGTAATTTGTATTTTTGTCACTGTTATTTTCGAAAGGAAAAATTTTCTTTCTTTTTTTTCAAAAAAAAAAAAAAATAAAATAAAAATAAAATAAAAAACAAGAAAGAATACAAAAGTTTTTTTTTAAATTTCATTCGTTGGTATTAGTATAGAGTTTATTTATACTAAGGGCCTGTTCACACGTCTTGTTAGTTTGGTTTTAATCTTGTTTGTTTTTAATTTTTGTTTTTTTAATTTTTGTTTTTTTTTTTTGCCTTCGTTTTTGATTGTTTCGTTAAATTTAATTATGGCAACAATTGAATGCCCTCTTTGCTGTTGTCCAACCGGTGTTCATGCATCGATCGCTTGTGATGGAGTGTGCGAGCGCACATTTCATCGATCGTGTATCAGGTTGCCTAAAGAGAGTAAATGCTTTACCTGTTCGGAATGCTGTGACATAAAACCTTGTCACATTCTAAAATTTTTAAAACTCACTTCCTCAAACACTGACTTAGTGAAAGCGGTCCTCGACTCTCTAAGGGTGGACTCGTCCTTCACTGCAAACAAGGTTAAAGCAATTGACGAGAAATTATCCAATATTGGAGAAAATATCGATGACTTGCGTAATTTTGTTGATGGCTTCGATAAACTCTCTTCGGCTTGCTCGATGATGCAGCATGACCTCTCAAAACTTATAAAAAAAACGACACAGTTTGAATCCAAACTTAGCACCCTTCAGAATTATGTCTCTGAGTTTATGTTCAACACTAATTCGTTACCTAATAATTGTGACTCGCCCCAATTTCACGAAAGACCTATTGTCGATAGGTTAGATATTTTACGTAGCGAAGTACAGTCATGCACATCATTGGTTTCGTCTAATGTGGCTGCTTACGCGGAATTGAATAAGTTGTCGTCTGAGTTAACTCAGTATATTAGCAGCAATAATGTCAATGTTAAAATGCCTGTCAGCGTAACTGACGTCTCTACTTGCATTGACCTTGTCCCTGATAATGTAATCGTTAATGTTACTGACGGTAATAAGAATCATACTGATAATCATAATAATAAGGAAACTAATAGTGATAATAGGAGGGAAAAGTGTTCCAACAATAATAATACTGATAGGAATAGCAATAGCAATATTATTAGTAACAGTAATAATAAAACTAAAAATATAAGGAACGACAATAGTAAAAATAAGAATAAATTAATACATAAAACTAATAGTATCCTTAAAGTTAATATTAATGTTAATGATAAAATTAGAAATAATAACAAAAGTAATAATACTAAAACTACATGTATTAGCAGTAATACTAGCAATAACAACACCAATAACCAATCTCAAACCGATGTTATCCCTTCGCCTATTCTGCACATTGTACCCCATCCGAAATCGATTTTTGTTTCCCGCTTCCTACCTTCAACTACATCGACGGATGTAATAAATTATATGACATCTTTGCTGCCTAGTAACTTTAAAAAGGCAGTTAGATGTGTTAAAATTAATAAGGTTAATAGCCATGTCGCTTCTTTTAAACTTTTGGTCCCCGATGATCTTTTTTCTAAGGTAGTTTCATCGTCCTTTTGGCCTGAAAAATCCCTGGTCAAAGAATTTATACCGAGGGAACTAGCAAGTCGCCGTTTTTCCTCTGCTGGTGTTTCAAAAGTTTCAAAAAACTAACTCGCTTGTCCCTTTACTATCAAAATGTAAGGGGCTTGCGTTACAAACTGCGTGAAGTTTTCTTGAACGGGCAAGTTCTTCCTTACGACATTTTCGCACTGACGGAAACGTGGTTAAACAGTGGCTTTAATGACAATGAGATTTTTACCTCGCATTTTCAAATTTTTCGTAAGGATCGGTACACTAGTGCAGATCAATTCTGTCGCTTGGGTGGCGGAGCTCTTATTGCAGTCCGATCTGTGTTTGACTGTTCGCACTTTGTCATCCCAAATAGTGAACTGTTAGAACTGGTTTGTGTTAAAATTTCTCTAAAGCATGATATAATTTATATTTTAAATTGCTGCATGCCTCCAACTTGTACTACTGAACACTATCAACTTCTGGTTGCTGCTATTGATTTCGTCAACGATTTCATGCGCCCCAATGATAACCTAATTATTTTAGGTGATTTCAATCTACCTCATTTGACCTGGGTGCAATCGGAGGATGATATTCATTATATTGCTACCAATATTTCATCGTCGCAAGAAACACTAATTGTTGATAGCTTTACAGCATGCGATCTCCAACAGATAAACAGCGTTAAGAATTGTCGGAATAGGTTATTGGATTTGGTTTTTAGCTCCAATTCTGCCAACTGTTTGCTCAAACAGGCTGACTTCAGTTTTTCTAAAATTGATCCTTACCATCCACCTTTGAACTTGTTACTTGCCTATGATATAGCTAGGGACGAAGTTTGCCTTGACATTGTTTGCAAATTTAACTTTCGTAAGGCAGACTTCAATTTACTTAATTCGTTGCTAGGTGACACGAACTTCGATGATATTATCAATGACTCAGACATCAATGTATGTATCGCAAATTTTTACTCGACGTTATTTGAATGCTTTGTGTTATCGGTTCCATATTGCTCCCAAAAGAATCTAACTTCTTCACCCCCTTGGTATACTACCAGGCTCAAGGGTTTGCGTAATCGGCGGAACAAAGCATGGCGGAAATATTTGAATTCTGGTAATGCTTCGGATCATAGCGGGTACATATCGTTGCTGAAAGAGTTCCATAGCCTACTGGAATTTGAATATAAGTCATATTTGTCTAAGATGCACGATAATTTACTTAGTGACCCGACACACTTCTGGAAATTTATCAATAGTAAACGTAAAACGGATGGATATCCTTTAACTATGAAATATATGGATAGCTCGTCAAACAATGCCAAAACTATTACCAATCTTTTCGCCTCCTTCTTTAGCCAAACAGTTATTGGCAGTAATTTCATACCTGATGAGGACTATTTTAGTTATCTGAATAATTATCCGAAATCCACACTTGACTCAATAATTATTGACGAGGGAATGGTGTTTGATCAAATCTTACTGCTAAAGGATGATTTTTCTTCGGGACCTGATGGTTTGCCTGCAATAGTGTTAAAGAAATGCTGCCATAATTTATCTGCACCGCTTACGTCCCTTTTTCGTAAATCTGTAACTTGTAACATTGAGAGAATTGAGGCTGTACAGCGTAGATTTGTTCGGTTCGCTCTTAGAGACCTATCTTGGAGCAATGCCATAAATCTCCCTCCTTACTGCAATCGTCTTAAACTAATTGATCTTCAGTCATTGCAGAAACGGCGTGAGGTAGCTGATATGGTCTTCATTCATCAAATTTTAGTTGGTGCCATTGAGTCTCCGAGCCTCCTTAATCGCCTTAAACTAAGAGTTAGTGCACACTCTCTAAGAAGAGTTGACTTATTTATGATCGACAGCCATCGCACCGATTATGGTAAGTTCGAACCGATCGCAAGAATGCTACGGAGTGTTAACATTAATTCTGAACATTTTGACTTTTCGCTGAGCAAGCAAAAACTGAAGGGTCTTTTATTCGCAGAATCTGCTGCATCGTCGGTCGCTTAATTGGGCTGGTTTCAGTTGTTGACCATTTGCTCCAAAATGTACCGCTGAATTAGGAACCGCAATGATACGAAGTGAAAATTACCCAACTGATTTTTTAAAAAATTAACAGACTTAGCGAACAACCTAATTGGAATATAAGTAACATAATGGAATATTTCCAATCCGCAGTACACGATTAGATGCAGATTCACCAATTAACTTGGAACTAACGAATCATAAGGGTTATATGAAAAGTCTAGCCCTTCAAGATGAAAATATAACCAAGATGGAGAAGCACTTGGAGGCAGAAATTCACCGAAGAAAGGCAGGGAAGGTATTGGAAATTCCCAACTCTACTATTTGGTGGTCGGGTTCCACAATATTACTACTATTGTAATGATCCGCGTCGCGTCCTAGCATCATTACCACATGTGGTATCAATAAAAGATATCGAACCACTCATAATAAGTATGAAGATGAAACCATACAATTATGTCGCGTCCTCAGGAAACATAAATATCTTTTTCTAATAGGACATTTAAAAGAAAATAACACATTAATATTCCTTTTTCAAAAGAAATATAAATGTGTATCATGTTTACTAAATAGAAGAAGAAATATGTCATATTTCTCTGTGAAATATTGATATTGTTTCTTGGTAAATATTTAGTGAGACAGTTTTTAACCATTTCAAGTGGTCAGCAAATTATTACAAATCAAGTGTAACAAAATTTGACCCACAAAAATGTTCTTATTAAATACGGAAAAAGTCGGTTTTAATTTATTACCAAACTATTTAAACTGGTCAGCAAATTCCTCGAACAAATCAATCGTAACACATTTGAAATATGAAAATATTGAAAAAATGTTCGTGACACATTTTTTCAAGTTAAAACCATTACGTAGAATTTTGTAAATAGGAAATACAAAGAATACACATTATGTAAACGGTTTTTACATAATGAATATTCTTATGATTATCACGTCAACCAATAAGAACAAAACCCGGCCCACTCTCACGATTATTGGAAAAGTTATTGGAAAATTGGTAATGTCTCGTTTCCTATAAAATAAGAAACGAAAGCCTTTAGAGGGAGAGTTAGTGAACAGGCAGAGTCAGAGTAACAGTTATAGTTCGAGTTATAATTAAGAAGATATAGTTCGAGTTACATTAAGAACAGTTAGTTAAGAACATCAAGTGAAGATGTTCTAAATAAAGATATATACAAGAAAAAATGAGTTTTTTAATTAAGTGTGAATAAACTTCCTAAAATGGTAAGTACGAAGGGCTGGTGAACTTCTCTAGGGAAAGCACTCCCACGTCCTTGTGTGGTATCCAAACGGGGATACGACATAAAAAAAATTGGTGGCAGCGGTGGGATCCCTATTAAAAAGGGGATACACAATTATTTTATAAAAAAAAATATAGGAAAAAAGAAATCCAGTGTTAAAGTGAAAAATTGAATGATTTTTTTTTATTTTCGCGCGTTAAAAGTTTTGAAATGTCGACATCGTATTCGACAATAACATTACCGGAAGACGAAGAAACAGTAGAGTTCACGACGGAACAATATCTAAATTATGTTTTAAAACATAATACCGACAAAGAATCGGAAGAATTAATTAAAAAGTTAAAACTGAAAATTAAAAAGGCGAATAAAAAGTCAGGAAAAACGTGCAAAAAGTAAACAAACAATCTTTTTTATAAACAAATTTTCTATTATAAACTTTCATTCGTTTTAAAATGACTCATTGGCAATGGGCCAAAAATTTTAACCTCAGTAGTGAGAACTTAGAAAACCCAGAAGCATATAAATACTAGGGCGAATTCTTTCTGTCTATGAATTACATGTACGAAGTAATCATAGATCGCGAATAAAAGTGAATAAACATTACCTCAGCCAGGTGCTCAGGGGTAATTTAGTGAAATTTTTAATCGGAGGTAATATACCCGATCGACACAAGGTGGCAGGAGCGAGCCCACAGATCAAAAAACAAAAAACCCAACTTCAAATCATCAAACGCAACAAGCGGCAACAAAAAAGGAAAAAAAAACAGCGTAACGCAATGCAACAGCAGCAAAATAAAAAACACAAGTAAGATTTAAAAAAAAAAAAACAACTATGCTTATATACAAAAATTTTTAGAATATAAAAAAAAAAAGGGAAAAATATATCTACTTTATTATAAGTTATATAATTAATTAAGAAACATCTCAAAATAAGAGAAAAGTGATATAAAAAATAAGTGCAAAAATACATATATATGTTATATGATAGTTCCGATGTTCTTTTTTGTGAATTGATTTTTTTTTCCGCGTTTCCACTCTGTTGTTTATTGGCAAAATAAGTAAAATATTTACTAACTAGGGCAAAGCAATTTGCGAAAGAGAATGCTAAGGAATTCGGTGAACGAATTTCAAAATTGCTAGTTGATTTAAACAATGCAACAGCAATGGAAATTCAAAGTGCAGAGGTAATTCCGTTTTTGACCGCTGAAAACGAGCAGAATGCCATTAAAACGCTCGAAGATGGTTTGCGTATCGAACAATTACAAACAATAGCAAAATCCGCTCGAGAAAGAAGTTTGAAAAAACTTCTAAAGATAATTAATGAGCACGCTCCTCGTATTGAAGTTAAGAGCGAAAATTTTCCTCGAACACCAAAGCAAATTCCAACGTGTGAAGTATGCAATAAAAGGGGGCATAGCAAAGAAACTTGTTTTTCAAACAGGATGCTACCACCCTTCCCTGCAATAAAACACGAACCAAATCGAGTATTTTGTAGCTATTGCAACAAGCCGAATTACTCATACAACGAGTGTAGAACTAGAAAATTTGAGCAACAAACTCAAGATAATAGGCGAATTCGATTCGAAAACAAACGCGATAACCAAAGAAATGAATACGGGCAAAATATACAACGAAATGAATTCAGTCGTAAAGAATTCAACCAAAGAAACAATTATAGTCCGGGAAATAATTTAAGAGCCGCGAGACAAGTTCGTTGGGCTACTAATTCCATGGAAAAATTAAATGAATCGGAAAACGATACAAGGCGGGAGGTTACAACCGGCGAATCATCTCGCATAACTCAAACACAAGCCGAAGTGCATCGACAAAATTAAGTTTAAAGCTTCCCATACAAGTAACTTGTGATTCTGTAACCGTGAAATTACCTTTTAATATTTCTAATAAAATCAGACTAAGTTTTTAATAGACACTGGAGCCGATATTAGCTTATGTAGGTTCGAGATATTAGCCGATTATTGCCTGGTTGATGAAAGTAACACTTCAGATATGCTTAATTCAAGCACAGCAAGATATCATTCACAATCATATCGAATAAACGATAAATCGAATGTATATGCTATATCTCATCATTAGTGCCGAGAAGGGAGGAGGGGGAAGAGAAATGTTAGTGCGGCAGTGGTAAAATTAGTCGGAAGGAGAAAAAAAAAATTCCATCACCTAACCGCCACCTTCAAACCACCACCATCAATCCACCACCCATTCACCAACACAAAATAAGATAAATTAAAATATATCGTTTAGTATCTATTAGAATGAAGATAAAATATACATATAGTCAACAACCGGTAGAACATGGAAAACGTTGTCCATAAAGGTTACATGCGCGATGATACAACCTCACGTCGTTAAATAAGTAAAAAACCGAGTTACTCCGGGGAAAACGATAAAATACAAATGGTCAACAACTGAAACCAGCCCAATTAAGCGACCGACGATGCAGCAGATTCTGCGAATAAAAGACCCTTCAGTTTTTGCTTGCTCAGCGAAAAGTCAAAATGTTCAGAATTAATGTTAACACTCCGTAGCATTCTTGCGATCGGTTCGAACTTACCATAATCGGTGCGATGGCTGTCGATCATAAATAAGTCAACTCTTCTTAGAGAGTGTGCACTAACTCTTAGTTTAAGGCGATTAAGGAGGCTCGGAGACTCAATGGCATCAACTAAAATTTGATGAATGAAGACCATATCAGCTACCTCACGCCGTTTCTGCAATGACTGAAGATCAATTAGTTTAAGACGATTGCAGTAAGGAGGGAGATTTATGGCATTGCTCCAAGATAGGTCTCTAAGAGCGAACCGAACAAATCTACGCTGTACAGCCTCAATTCTCTCAATGTTACAAGTTACAGATTTACGAAAAAGGGACGTAAGCGGTGCAGATAAATTATGGCAGCATTTCTTTAACACTATTGCAGGCAAACCATCAGGTCCCGAAGAAAAATCATCCTTTAGCAGTAAGATTTGATCAAACACCATTCCCTCGTCAATAATTATTGAGTCAAGTGTGGATTTCGGATAATTATTCAGATAACTAAAATAGTCCTCATCAGGTATGAAATTACTGCCAATAACTGTTTGGCTAAAGAAGGAGGCGAAAAGATTGGTAATAGTTTTGGCATTGTTTGACGAGCTATCCATATATTTCATAGTTAAAGGATATCCATCCGTTTTACGTTTACTATTGATAAATTTCCAGAAGTGTGTCGGGTCACTAAGTAAATTATCGTGCATCTTAGACAAATATGACTTATATTCAAATTCCAGTAGGCTATGGAACTCTTTCAGCAACGATATGTACCCGCTATGATCCGAAGCATTACCAGAATTCAAATATTTCCGCCATGCTTTGTTCCGCCGATTACGCAAACCCTTGAGCCTGGTAGTATACCAAGGGGGTGAAGAAGTTAGATTCTTTTGGGAGCAATATGGAACCGATAACACAAAGCATTCAAATAACGTCGAGTAAAAATTTGCGATACATACATTGATGTCTGAGTCATTGATAATATCATCGAAGTTCGTGTCACCTAGCAACGAATTAAGTAAATTGAAGTCTGCCTTACGAAAGTTAAATTTGCAAACAATGTCAAGGCAAACTTCGTCCCTAGCTATATCATAGGCAAGTAACAAGTTCAAAGGTGGATGGTAAGGATCAATTTTAGAAAAACTGAAGTCAGCCTGTTTGAGCAAACAGTTGGCAGAATTGGAGCTAAAAACCAAATCCAATAACCTATTCCGACAATTCTTAACGCTGTTTATCTGTTGGAGATCGCATGCTGTAAAGCTATCAACAATTAGTGTTTCTTGCGACGATGAAATATTGGTAGCAATATAATGAATATCATCCTCCGATTGCACCCAGGTCAAATGAGGTAGATTGAAATCACCTAAAATAATTAGGTTATCATTGGGGCGCATGAAATCGTTGACGAAATCAACAGCAGCAACCAGAAGTTGATAGTGTTCAGTAGTACAAGTTGGAGGCATGCAGCAATTTAAAATATAAATTATATCATGCTTTAGAGAAATTTTAACACAAACCAGTTCTAACAGTTCACTATTTGGGATGACAAAGTGCGAACAGTCAAACACAGATCGGACTGCAATAAGAGCTCCGCCACCCAAGCGACAGAATTGATCTGCACTAGTGTACCGATCCTTACGAAAAATTTGAAAATGCGAGGTAAAAATCTCATTGTCATTAAAGCCACTGTTTAACCACGTTTCCGTCAGTGCGAAAATGTCGTAAGGAAGAACTTGCCCGTTCAAGAAAACTTCACGCAGTTTGTAACGCAAGCCCCTTACATTTTGATAGTAAAGGGACAAGCGAGTTAGTTTTTTGAAACTTTTGAAACACCAGCAGAGGAAAAACGGCGACTTGCTAGTTCCCTCGGTATAAATTCTTTGACCAGGGATTTTTCAGGCCAAAAGGACGATGAAACTACCTTAGAAAAAAGATCATCGGGGACCAAAAGTTTAAAAGAAGCGACATGGCTATTAACCTTATTAATTTTAACACATCTAACTGCCTTTTTAAAGTTACTAGGCAGCAAAGATGTCATATAATTTATTACATCCGTCGATGTAGTTGAAGGTAGGAAGCGGGAAACAAAAATCGATTTCGGATGGGGTACAATGTGCAGAATAGGCGAAGGGATAACATCGGTTTGAGATTGGTTATTGGTGTTGTTATTGCTAGTATTACTGCTAATACATGTAGTTTTAGTATTATTACTTTTGTTATTATTTCTAATTTTATCATTAACATTAATATTAACTTTAAGGATACTATTAGTTTTATGTATTAATTTATTCTTATTTTTACTATTGTCGTTCCTTATATTTTTAGTTTTATTATTACTGTTACTAATAATATTGCTATTGCTATTCCTATCAGTATTATTATTGTTGGAACACTTTTCCCTCCTATTATCACTATTAGTTTCCTTATTATTATGATTATCAGTATGATTCTTATTACCGTCAGTAACATTAACGATTACATTATCAGGGACAAGGTCAATGCAAGTAGAGACGTCAGTTACGCTGACAGGCATTTTAACATTGACATTATTGCTGCTAATATACTGAGTTAACTCAGACGACAACTTATTCAATTCCGCGTAAGCAGCCACATTAGACGAAACCAATGATGTGCATGACTGTACTTCGCTACGTAAAATATCTAACCTATCGACAATAGGTCTTTCGTGAAATTGGGGCGAGTCACAATTATTAGGTAACGAATTAGTGTTGAACATAAACTCAGAGACATCATTCTGAAGGGTGCTAAGTTTGGATTCAAACTGTGTCGTTTTTTTTATAAGTTTTGAGAGGTCATGCTGCATCATCGAGCAAGCCGAAGAGAGTTTATCGAAGCCATCAACAAAATTACGCAAGTCATCGATATTTTCTCCAATATTGGATAATTTCTCGTCAATTGCTTTAACCTTGTTTGCAGTGAAGGACGAGTCCACCCTTAGAGAGTCGAGGACCGCTTTCACTAAGTCAGTGTTTGAGGAAGTGAGTTTTAAAAATTTTAGAATGTGACAAGGTTTTATGTCACAGCATTCCGAACAGGTAAAGCATTTACTCTCTTTAGGCAACCTGATACACGATCGATGAAATGTGCGCTCGCACACTCCATCACAAGCGATCGATGCATGAACACCGGTTGGACAACAGCAAAGAGGGCATTCAATTGTTGCCATAATTAAATTTAACGAAACAATCAAAAACGAAGGCAAAAAAAAAAAACAAAAATTAAAAAAACAAAAATTAAAAACAAACAAGATTAAAACCAAACTAACAAGACGTGTGAACAGGCCCTTAGTATAAATAAACTCTATACTAATACCAACGAATGAAATTTAAAAAAAAACTTTTGTATTCTTTCTTGTTTTTTATTTTATTTTTATTTTATTTTTTTTTTTTTTTGAAAAAAAAGAAAGAAAATTTTTCCTTTCGAAAATAACAGTGACAAAAATACAAATTACGGTACCTTTGTAAAATACTTTTACTTCTTCATGCAGGAAACATATAAAATATTAAATGTTAAATGCAAAAAATCAAATGAAAAAATATGAAGAATTTAAAAAAATTTTTTCAAGCACCAAACACCGCAATTAGATTAAATTTATTAAATATATTAAAACACAAAAAGAAAAACAAAATAACAAAGAAAAAACACAAAACACAAAACACGTCTACACCACTCAACGAAACAAAAACAGTGTCAACAGTGTCCAATCGACACTTTATCGGGGGATTTTATTTCCTCTGTGGGCACATCATACGGTATTCTATCAGTTGAACACCAATACGGTCTAACACAATTCGAGCATCCATTCTACTTAATAGAAAACGACTTAGCAATTTATGACGGAATATTAGGTAATGATTTTCTCAGAAAATACGGTTGCACTATCAATTACAGTGAACAAGTTATGGAAATCCCTTTAAACGAAATACAAATAATCAAAAAAAATTCCAAAGTGCCTTACATACAGTACACTCCAAAAATACATGATGAAGAAAATTGTTTAAAATTAAAAAATAAAAAATGTTCAAAATTACAAAAAAAAAAAATGGTGTAAAAAACACTATAAATAAAAATATCCTTTCAAATAAAGAAAGAAGAATACAAAATAAATAAGAAGAAGTTAAAAATAAAGAAACTCTCGTGAACGTAGAAAAAATAGACGAAATCTATAACTACGAAGAATATGAAAGAATTCTCAAAGAAAGAGAATATCTAAATAAAAAAATGGAAAATATAAAAATTGCAAATGTAAGCAATACAATTATTCCTGAAAGTAAGGAAAGAGAAGTAAAGGAACAAAATATAAAAACAAAATTAAATAAAAAGACTACGGAACAAGAAATAGTCGAAACTAAACAAAATGTAAATAATAATGGAGCAGTATTTAGGCAAAACACAAAATTGTGGGAAACAGAATAAACTTGGAAAATAATAATAATAAATCAGGTGAGAATTTAAAAACTGACGAAAAAAAATTAAATTTACTAATTCCTCCTCGAACGGAAATTATAGCCGAAATAACAACAAAAACAAATAGGGAAAAGCTTTGCGTTAAAAGGGAAGTCAAACCGGGCGTATTTGTAGGAAATGTGCTAACAAAACCAAATAATAATCACGCAATGATTCCAATTTTAAACAGT
Organism: Xylophagus ater; assembly: GCA_963422695.1. Lineage (NCBI taxonomy): Eukaryota > Metazoa > Arthropoda > Insecta > Diptera > Xylophagidae > Xylophagus > Xylophagus ater. Next base: position 41,602,280 of record OY730480.1, read on the forward strand.
AATGAAACTGAAATCGAAATGTCGCTCAAAGAAAATGATTTTACCTGGGAAAATCCAGATGATTACGAACTAATTAATTTGAATTATGGACAAGATCCAATAAATAATAGGCTAAAAAATTTGAAACAATTAATAGGGTTAAGCCATTGTAACAAAGAAGAAGAAAAATCTATCACAAATATTTGTAGAGAATATAATGATTTGTTTTACTTGGAGGGTGCTCATTTAACCTGTACAAATGTTATTACGCACTCTATACCTACAGAACAAGGTTGTGCGCCAATATATATTAAACCATATAGGTTACCTGAAGCCCAGCGTCAAGAAATTAATAAACAAATTACTGATTTAATTGACGATGAGGTAATCAGTCCAAGAAAAAGTCCATGGAATTCTCCTCTATTGTTGGTTCCGAAGAAATCGGATGCCAATGGAAATAAAAAATGGATAGTTGTAGTAGATTTTCGAAAACTAAACAACGTTACGATAGGATATGCATACCCACTACCAAATATAACTGACATCTTGGATCAATTAGGCAAATCTAAGTATTTTACCACATTAGATTTAGCTAATGGTTTTCACCAAATAGAAATGAATGCCGAAGATAAAGAAAAAACAGCATTCAGCACACCATTTGGACACTACCATTACAACAGAATGCCTTTTGGATTAAAAGGAGCGCCAGCCACTTTCCAAAGAATGATGGATTCAGCATTAATGGGGCTTCAAGGGATACAATGTTTCATATAAATTGACGACATAGTAATTTACGGATATGATCTAAATGACCATAATAGAAAATTAATAAATGTATTTGACCGACTCAGGGAACATAAACTGAAACTCCAGCCGGAAAAATGTCATTTTTGAAAAAAGAAATTATGTATTTGGGTCATATAGTTAGCGAAAATGGAGTCTATCCTGATAAATCAAAAATTGAAGCAGTTAAAACTTATCCAAACCCAAAGAAAGCTAAAGATATTAAATCATTTTTAGGATTTGTAGGGTATTACAGAAGATTTATACCCGAATTTGCAAAACTGGCAAAACCCCTCACAAAATTATTAAAAAAGGATACACCCTTTATCTGGGATATTTTTTGCGATGAATCGTTCAAAACATTAAAAGAAAAATTTATTACAGCACCAATTTTAGCTTACCCAGATTTCGAAAAAGAATTTATCGTAACAACAGATGCAAGCGATTATGCAGTAGGCGCAATTCTATCGCAAGGAAAAATCGGAGAAGATCGTCCAATTTGTTACGCGAGTAGAACATTAAATCCAGCCGAAGCACGATATTCAGTAATAGAAAAAGAGTTACTAGGAGTAAAATACGGCGTAGAACAATTTCGTCCGTACGTTTATGGTAGAAAATTTACAATAGTCACAGATCACAAGCCGTTGATTTGGCTAATGAATCTTAAAGACCCAACCTCACGACTGTCAAGGTGGAGATTACGATTGGAAGATTACGATTACAGGATCGTATACAAACCAGGGAAATTAAATTCGAATGTAGACGCTCTAAGTCGCATTCCCAAACAAGAAGAAGAAAATGACTCGAAAACTATAAAAGTGATTACCCGAAGTCAAACGCAAAAGAATATTTCAGACAATATAAATAAAGAAATAAATATCACAACGGAAGAAAATCCCTTTCGGAAAAATGTAAAAGTAGAAACGAAGAAAAGCCTTCTAAATGCAAATTCAGCTCAACATAAGTTTTTCATACTACCAAGTATTGAAACCAACTTAGAAAGAAGTCTAAAAAGAATGATAGACAAACTACCTAAAGTTTTAGAAATCGGAAAAATATACATAGAAAGAAACGGTAAATATACCTATGCAATGGTGAAAATAGCAACACCAATCCAAAATGAAGAAAACGAGAAGAGAATATATGAAATATTAAAAAAGTTCTTTGAAATAAACATGGAAAATAAAAGTGACTTGAATTTATCATTATCAGAATTAGAACATTCTAGTGCACTTACCATAAAAACCATTATAAATAATATATATAATAAATCTAAAATTAAAATTAAATACTTCACCTCTCATATAACAGAGATAACTGATGAAGAGGAAAAATTACAAATAATAAAAGAATTTCACGAGACACCATTGGGAGGTCATCAAGGTGTCACTCGTACAATTAAAAGGATACAAATTTTTTATAACTGGCCTAAAATGAAAAATCAAATAAAACAATATATTAGAAACTGTTCATCATATCAGCAACACAAATTACGAACAGCACCTAAAATACCCATGAAAATAACAACAACAAGTTCTGTACCCTTCGAAAAAATATATTTAGACATCGTAGGTCCATTAACAGTTAGTTACACTAATAATAAATATTTACTAACTTTTCTAGATGACCTCACTAAATATTCCGAAGCCATTCCTATTGAAAACGCAGAAGCAAAAACTGTCGCAGAAACATTTGTAACTAATATAATATGTCGACATGGTATACCAAAAACAGTACTTACAGATCAAGGTACCAATTTTCTCAGTATTATGTTCGACGACGTTTACAAGTTGTTAAAAATTAAAAGACAGAAAACGACTCCTTATCACCCACAAACCAACGGAGCGTTAGAACGCAGTCATAGAACGTTAACAGAATATTTAAGACATTACGTTAACAGGGATCCTCAAGCCTGGGATACCTGGATTCCATATGCGATGTTTGTATATAACACTACACCACATACAAGTACAAATTTTACGCCACACGAATTAATGTATGGATTTCCAGCAGAAATTCCTACTAGCTTAATGTCTAAACCAACTATATGTTATAACTATGACAATTATGCAAATGAAATAAAGAGCCGATTACAACACGGTTACCAAATTGCAAGGGAAAATATAAAACAAACTAAAGAAAAATCTAAGGGTTATTACGATAAGAAAACGAAGACAAAGATGTTTAATTTAGGTGAAAAAGTTTTACACAGAAACCACGTAAGGAAAAATAAATTCCAACCTCTATGGACGGGTCCTTATGAAATAATTAAGTTAAATTCGACAGAAACCACAACCATAAAAATAAATAATAAAAGCAAAACTGTACATAACAATGACCTCAAAATATTTTTTGATGAGGAATAATGTACTAAATTTAATTTTTTTTTTAGGATGATATTACCACTTATTTTAATTTGCTTATCAGCAATACACGCGTACGACGACGTGAACATAACATATTTTCCAAATGATCCAGGAATTTATTTTGAAGAAATTGGGAAAGTAAGATTATTTAGCAACGAGTGGGAAATTATAATTTACTACGATTTAAAGAATTATAATTTAGAATTGACAAAACTTGAGAAAAATGTTAACAGTCTCGCAGGATTATGCGAACGCATAGAGAACAAACAGGGACGAACCAACAATTGCGAAAAATTAATACAGCAGCTCAAGATCACCATGGAAGGTGTATCACAAAAAAATCTGCTCATGCAACCTGGAAATCTGAAATACAAAAGATCGCTTTTCAACGCAATTGGTACCCTCAGCAAAACCTTATTCGGGACATTAGATGAAAACGATGCTCAACATTATGATGAGCAAATAAAAAACTTGAATGAAAACAACGATCATTTGTTAACATTAATAAAAAACCAAACGCTGATAATCGAAACCACAGCTAATATATTTAACAAATCTGAAGCGAACATAGAGAAACAATTCTCATATGTTGAAAGCAAAATTCTGAAACTAGAAGATATTCTGAATATTGCATACGAAAGCTCAGCATATAATACATTAGTCTCGGAATTCGAAATCTTAACAACGACAATCTCGTTGATACTAACAAATTACCAATTTACACAAAATACATTTATTCATTTAATCACGAATGTAAGACATGGTAGACCACATCCTTCTATTATTACACCGACACAGATAGAGGCTTTATTGGTAACCATCCAGAAAAAACTACCAGACACACTTACATTACCTATCAATAAAAATAAAAACAATTTACTCCAAATATATCAAATAGGTCAAATAAGTACTGCCATGGTATCAGATAAAATTATTTTTAAACTAAAAGTACCACTACCCTTACGCGAAAATTATCAATTGTACAAAGTAATTCCTCTACCTTCATTATTACAGCCAAATTTCGCTTATATTCAACCTTCAACAGATTATTTAGTTGTCGATTATAATAGAGAACACTATTATACCTTAAACAAATTAGATCTAAACAATTGTTTAACGGATGATCTAGAAAGGTATTTATGTAGAACCATTCATCCAATTTTTAACGTACACTCGGAAAATAATCTATGCGAAATAGAACCTTTGGAGCACAAAAGAGTATTTCCAGAATCTTGTATGGTAAAAGCGGTGCCTAAAACCAATTTTTGGATTCAACTGGCACAACCAAACAAGTGGATATTCGTTGTTACGAAAGAAACAACAATAGATGCTATTTGTGAAGACAAAATCACACCCTATACGCTAAAAAATTCAGGAATTCTTGAATTAAAAGCAGGTTGTTTTGTGAGAAGTCGAGAACTACTTATTGAATCACATAATGTAAAACATTCTCAAATTAATAATTTCTACTTACCTTCCATAAATATTTCTAGCAGTTTCAATGAAACTGTAAAATTAAAAACTTTAAAAAAAAGTAACTAAGACACATCTAATCAAGTTTGTAAACGACAACGAATTAAATGAATTAAGCACGGCAATAGAATTAATAAAGCAAGAAGAAGCAAAAGGATTAACAAAAGATATAGTGCACAATATACACCACTATACTATAAGTTATGTTATTTTAGCCATAATGCTAGTGGCACTAGTAATAATAATTAGAAGAGGTAAATTCAAAGAAATTCTTAATTGTCAGAAACAACAACAAAAAGAAAACGTTGTGACTGGAAATTCCAATGAATATCAATTCAGTTTAAAGAACATAGAACCCTAAAAACATTTTTAAAACTGGAAGATATATATATATATATATATATATATATTCAAAGCAAATTATATAGTATAATAGTAAAAACAAGTTATCAGGTCGCATTTAACTTACTAAGAAAAGAAAATGGACTCTGTCGCAAGACCAAAAGAAAACATAAAAAAAGAAAAACACACAAACAAATGTAAACAAAAGAAAAACCAATACCTACTAAAAAATTGTAGTAAGCATAAGAACATAAACATATATTTTTAAACGTAAACATATAGTATTTTAACATAAATAATCTTTTTTAAATAAATAAATGTTTTTCTTAATAAATTAATAAATAATAAAATGATAAAATAATAAAACAATAAGATAAGATATAATATTGAATTAAAATGTATGTAAAATAAGAGGATAATAATGTAAGAAGAATATACATATAAGAAAACATTAAGGCAAATACAAAAAAAAATGTGTAAAGGTTACGGCATATCACCAATAAATACTTTCCACGCGTTACGTCAGAAATCTATGCGATTTCTTTTTATAAGGGGATAGGGGTGTAATGATCCGCGTCGCATCCTAGCATTACGACATGTGGTATCAATAAAAGATATCGAACCATTCATAATAAGTATGAAGATGAAACCATACAATTATGTCGCGTCCTCAGGAAACATAAATATCTTTTTCTAATAGGACATTTAAAAGAAAATAACGCATTAATATTCCTTTTTCAAAAGAAATATAAATGTGTATCATGTTTACTAAATAGAAGAAGAAATATGTCATATTTCTCTGTGAAATATTGATATTGTTTCTTGGTAAATATTTAGTAAGACAGTTTTTAACCATTTCAAGTGGTCAGCAAATTATTACAAATCAAGTGTAACAAAATTTGACCCACAAAAATGTTCTTATTAAATACGGAAAAAGTCGGTTTTAATTTATTACCAAACTATTTCAAGTGGTCAGCAAATTCCTCGAACAAATCAATCGTAACACATTTGAAATATGAAAATATTGAAAAAATGTTCGTGACACATTTTTTCAAGTTAAAACCATTACGTAGAATTTTGTAAATAGGAAATGCAAAGAATACACATTATGTAAACGGTTTTTACATAATGAATATTCTTATGATTATTACGTCAACCAATAAGAACAAAACCCGGCCCACTCTCACGATTATTGGAAAAGTTATTGGAAAATTGATAATGTCTCGTTTCCTATAAAATAAGAAACGAAAGCCTTTAGAGGGAGAGTTAGTGAACAGGCAGAGTCAGAGTAACAGTTATAGTTCGAGTTATAATTAAGAAGATATAGTTCGAGTTACATTAAGAACAGTTAGTTAAGAACATCAAGTGAAGATGTTCTAAATAAAGATATATACAAGAAAAAATGAGTTTTTTAATTAAGTGTGAATAAACTTCCTAAAATGGTAAGTACGAAGGGCTGGTGAACTTCTCTACGGAAAGCACTCCCACGTCCTTGTGTGGTATCCAAACGGGGATACGACAGTGTTGCGTCCTCGTTGTCCATTACTCCAAACAACATTTTTCCTAACTTGCCTATTCCGTCGATTAATGAACGACGAGTTCTTGGTGGTTGTAGCATGTTTGCGGTGCTCACAATATGTTGTGAAAGCATATCAGGATTGTGTAACAGATTTTGACATTCTTTTTCGAAATTTACTATACCGATCCTGCACAAATTTTTTACGGTTTGTAGTCCCCACGTGGCGTAATGTTTCATCGCATCCATGTCAGTGAATTTAAGTTTTGTAAAAACGTGCCACTCGTTTGTATAAAAGGAAGCTTCTCCTATGGTCTCGAAGTATACCTCTATATCTGCGAGTGGAATGATTTTGCTCATTTGACTTGTTCTAACTTCTGTTAAAGTTTCTTTAACGATTAAAACATACTGATCGACTTCATGTTGACCTATGGGTTGAAAGAAAGAGAGGAACTTCGTGTGAATTTTATTCATTGAAGGGTTTTAAGCGATTGTTATGTATTCTTCTTTTCCTCCTACCTAACTGTAACTTATATTTCAAATCAAACACGTAATTTTCGTAGTTGTAAACGGGTTCAGGATTTTTCCTCCATACCGAGGGTACTTCTGGTGTAAACCCATACAGGCAATCCATTGGTGTAAATTTAGTAGAACGATGAATAGTTGAGTTGTGAGCGAACATTGCAGGTCTGAGGTATTCATCCCATGTATCTGGAGAATTATCTACAAATATTCTTAAATACTCTGCGAAGGGTTTATGTGCCCTCTCCAAAGCTCCATTCGATTGCGGATGGTACGCTGTTGTTTGAAGTTTTTTTATTTTCAACAACTTGCAACATTGCTTAAAAACGTCGCTTGTAAAATTGGTACCTTGGTCAGTTACCAACCGCTGGGGTAATCCATATTGACATATAATTTTTTCGAAAAATTGCTTTGCAACTGTGGCCGCCTCCATGTCTGGTAACGCACAACAGTCCATAAATCGCGTTAAATCGTCTTCAAACGTTAGGATGCACTTATTTCCATGATGAGTTTCATCTAGCGGACCTGCTATATCCAAATATACCTTCTCAAAAGGTAGTGTAGCTGTGTCAGTTATTACCATAGGCATTTTATGTGATCTTGAATTTTTTACCTGTTGGCATTTCTGACATTTGTTGATGTAGTGGTGAGAATCACGCAACATGCCTTTCCAAATGACATTTCGCTTGATGCGCGCATACGTTTTATAGACGCCTTTGTGACCCCCTAAATGAGAGTCGTGGTTCTCTCTTAAGACTGACTGTATTTGCTCTTGATTAGTTAGCTCTATGACATGATTATTCTCGTCATCAGATTCGCTGCTACTTCCGGAATCTATTGTGCTACAAACACTATTTGTTTCACCGGTGATTTCTTTGATCTTAGTTGCTGGGTCTACATTCGAATTTAAAGGCTGTGTTGTAATTTCAGCTTGAGTTTTTTGAGCTCTGGTTGTAACTAGAGCTCAGCAGTTGGGTACTTCAAATGTTGATTCTTCAATTCTGCTTAAAGCGTCCGCGTTTTTATTGTACTTACCGGGTTTATATTCTATCGAATACTTATACTCTGTAAGTTTGTGATGGAAATTTTTTAACCGGGATGTGGGGTCTTTTATATTGAAAACGCTTTTAAGAGGTTTATGGTCTGTATAGACTACAAACTCTCTTCCGTAGAGATAGCATCTGAGATTACGCGTAGCCCATACAATCGCCAGCAGCTCTTTTTCAATCGTAGAGTAATTTCGTTCTGCCTTATTTAGCGTACGACTCGCATAAGCGATTGGCCTATCCTTACTTACTTCCCCCTGTGAGTACGGCGCCAATTGCATTTTGGCTCGCATCTGTGGTTAATATAAACGGACGACTGAAATCAGGGTATAACAACAATGGTGGGTTGATGAGTGCTTTCTTAAGTTTATTGAATGCTTCTTCACATTCAGCAGACCACTTAAATTTTACGTTTTTTGTCAGTAGCTTATTCAAGAAAATTACATTTCCTGGGCTGTAATTTCAGATTGCTTTCCCTTAATCGCTCTAGCACGTCTATAAGCTTGGTATTGTAGTCCACTAAATTCTTACCATATATCACTATATCGTCTAAGTACACAAAACATTTAAGTCCCTGGAGTCCCGTTAAGATATGGTTCATAAGCCGCTGGAATGTCGCAGGCGCTCCTGTTAAACCAAAAGGCATGCGTTTGAACTCAAAATGCCTAAAAACCGTACTAAAAGCAGTTTTGGGTCTGTCATCCGGGTCAACCAGAACTGGATGGTAACTACTCGCTAAATCAAGTGTAGAGAAATACCTTGAGTGGCCTAATTGATCGAGTATATCCTCAATTCAGGGGAGAGGAAATGCATCCCCAATCGTTATATTATTAACTTTTCTAAAATCTATAACTAACCGCTATCGTTTTTCGCCTTCTGGGCCCTCCTTTTTCGGTACAACCAGTAGCGGTGAATTCCAGGGGCTCCTGCTGGGTACTACGATATCGGCTTCTAACAGCTCATTAAGCTGTGCTTCGATAATTTCCTTTTGCTTTTCCGGCAGCCTATACATTTTATGATTTATTGGCCGGGTATCTCCAATCGTGGGAATAGTATGAACTATGGAGTTTGTATGTGTCAGCTTATCACCATGCAAATAAAATACGTCACTATACTCTTCGCATATGTTCAACATTGTTGTTCTCTCTTCCTCATTTAGATTATCATCAAGCTGGATTTCGTTTAGCAGCTTTTCAATTCTTTCGTGCCTTGCCGTGTGAGCACTCCTCTTTCTATCGGTAATACTTAAAATACGCGCTTTCTTTGACTTCGTACCTGGTATCGAGTTGATTTGTGGATAACGAATTGGCATTAATTCAAAATCCTCCAACGGCTTAAGTTTTGGTTGGAACACCTCAGTGTCCATGTCTTCACTGTTTGAGTTTATAATACTTACGTTGACCTTGCTTTCGTTCGGTTCCACCAGACATCCACCTAGGTAAATTCCCTCACCTAGTGTTTGTCTCAAACAAATCATCGGCTCTTGTGCATCAGTGGGCAATTGTACGAGTTTTTCGGAACGGGCTGGTAGATGTATTTTCGGTAAGACTAAATTATGACCGCACTTCGCGTTATTTGTCATGACAGTTTGTTTTGTGTCAGGCGATACTTCAAGGGAATTAATATTGACAGGGGGGTAATGTCTTGAACTAACAAATGGAACCGAGAATTCTAAAGAATTAGTTTCCGTGCGAGCAAACTTTAACATTCTATTTGGTCCTTCTACATTACAATTCCTGCCAATAAAATTATTTCCTAAAATACCATCTCCGGGCACATTTTCGTTTTCCTCGATTATGTGGAATTCACACTCTTTTGGTTCTTCTGTCAAGATCTTTGCTTTGCATGTACCTAGAGTCTTTCCCATTCCGAACGCACTATTTATTTGTGTATTCTCGTCAGGGTCAATGTTCACTTCCGACTTTAAAGCAGAATGCTTAAGCAAACTGATGTCAGCTCCTGTATCCACTAAGAGTTTCACTTGAGATTTATGAGCTATGTTCAATGGTAAGCGAACAGAGCATTCAGGCACTTCCAGAGGCTGACACCTTTTAGAATTTTGGGTTGAATGGTTTCCGAGGCGTCTGCGGAAACCATTTTCTAGTTTTCCGACTGGTTTCCTTGATGTTGGGAATCCCGAGCTTCCCATATCTGTTTTGCTCGGCAAACGTCCAGGTCATGCCCCCTACGTTGACAAAAACCGCACTTTTTATTTGCATCAAAACTGAAACTGTTTTCTTCGCTCTTTGATCTATTTTAACGGACTACATGTACTTGTTGGTGACCCTCACGGTAGTTTCGCACATAATGGCCATAAACTCTACACTAAACTTAATATGGAGAATTTCTTTTTGGTTGTGAATTAGCGGAATTTACTGTGTTTTCGGCATTATTCTGAGAAAATGGAAAACTTGTTTGCTGGTTTTGCAGCGTTGGCTTAATAAATTGTGAAACACCGCAGGAATATAATTGGAAAGCATAGTTCTCTATATGTTCCGTCTCCAATGCCAGTTTTATGATTTGGTCTAACGATGTTTCCTTAACTGTGAGTAGGTAGTGTCGTAAATGAGGGTTTAGCATGCCTACTTTAAATGTAAAGCTCGCAACATATTCCAATTCCTTTATTAGAACTTCAGTATTTTGATTATATTTAGCGTTGGCGGCCTCTTTACATGAATAAAATGCATTTTTTACTCGCGTGCTAAATCGTTGTAAGCTTTCTCCTGGTATCTGGCGACACTGTTTCATTTCATTTTCCAACTCTAAATAAGTTCGATGAGGTAAGTAGGTTTCGTTTAAGAGGACTTCCGATTCTTCGAACGTGCTTACATTACCTTTCCGCCACCAATCTGAATGCATCTCCTAGGAATCTAGTTTTAAGTATACCAGGAAAAACAGTTTTCTCTTCATCCGCTAAACACATTAAAACTTGCTTGCAACAGGAGATGAAGTGTTGCACTTCTATTGAAAGATTTGAGTTAGATTGTCCTGAAAACATAGGGACTAACGTAGAAGTCAGTTTCGCTATTTTTTCGTAATTGGGATTCATAGTTGGTGGTGTATGTAATTTTTCGGTCGAAGTGCTTCCAGTACTAAAAGAACTCTTTTTTTATCCTCGTTACCTAACTTTATTAGTCCGTCTGTGAGAGGCACTATTTTTCGGGGCGAGACTAGTGAAGGAATTAGAATGGTTCGTTTACGAAGTGAGTTTGCATTAGAGTTTTCCAACTCCAAATCTTGAAATCCGTGAAAAGAGTGCTTTTCAAGTATACTATTTGGCGATTTTTCCGTGTCGGCAATGGTATTTAGTTTTTGGATTGGTGTTGTAGGCATTTAACAAGTCGACATAAACAAACTCTCAAAAATGCTTGGTTTTTATACACGAAAAAATTTTTATTATTATTTTTTTTTTTTAAATAATAAAACGCACACGGATTTGTTCCACCAAAATAATAAAAACACGCAACACAACGAAACAACGAAAATTATTCCCTAAAAATTTTTCTTGATTTGGATCCACAATATAAAAATTACACAAATTTATTTGGCTTGTTTTTCAATACCAACGACCATACGAATGTTAACAACAAAAAAGAAAAGAAAAACCAAAATAACTCTTTTTTTTTTTACACAATTCCTATAAAAACAATACAATTATAATTATAATAATTAATTGCAACAAAATAAAATAAAAAAAACCGCAATCATGTACTATATTTTTTTAAAATTAAATATTTTAAGTTTTATTTATTATAATTGAAATTTACTTTTTTTTTTTTTAAATAAGATATTTTATTCACTAATTTTCTTAAACTTACGAATTTTGGTGTTTTGCTGCTTTTGTTGATCCGTTTGCTTTTTTTTTTTTTTTTTGAAATTAGGTAAAAATTCAAAAATCTAAATAATTTTCTATTAATTTCAAATAGAATTTTGCAGTTTTGTTGTTTCGTTGTTGATAATCCGTTTACCTTTTTGATGTTCCAGTATAGGTTGTGGTCACCGAGTTAAGTTTTGCCGACGTTGACTCCAATTTCCAATTTTGTTTTCAATAATTAACATTCAGTTAATTTGATGATCTCATAAATTATCACTGCACTCATGCACTTTAACTGTTTCCACGATAAAATAAGTCCCGTCACCCAAAAAAAATTTTTTTTTTTATGTTACTCAACTAAATTGGTGCTCTTAAGACCAGACTCAATCTTAAGTTAAAGGAATTTGTGTGTCTTTTCCAGCGCCAAATTTTTAATTTGATAACTTTTCTAGCTGCGCCAACTGTGGTAGAGTGTTTCTGGAAGCTACGGGCTTATTTATAATCAAACACAGTATTTTGCCTTAAACAACTTTATTAACTTTCAAACATTGAATTGAACATTGAATCTCGACAAGACGGAAAACTTAACTGAAAACTTTAATTAAAATTATTTTGGAAGAAAGCGGAATTTTCACCAAAATTGCTTACTTTGCCAATATTATTTTATTGACCTAATATTGGAAATATTGCAAAAATCGTCAATGGTGCAATTTCACAATTAAAATTAATAATTAAACTAAAGTAATTACTTTGCACCATTAGCGTCTTTCGCAATTTTGGTGTTCCACATTCTTCCAAAGAGGAATGAACTTGTTAAAGTTTAATATTACCACACTCCGTAGACTAAAAAAAAGTCTTTAAATAAGTCCAATGAAGTTACCGGGTTAACAATTTATTTTGCAAATTTTTTAAATTTTATTATTTATTTCAAAAGTATTTTGTTTCGAATTCGAAGCGCAATAAAAATTATAAATTAAAAAAAATCAATCTTTTCACCTCCAAAATATACACTTCGTTTTCAAAAAAATGCTTCGTACACAGATATCGTATAAACGAGTTTTAGCCTATCCAGCTCTCTTACACAATTAGAGTATTACCCGTCATAAGTCGGGCTCTGGAAATTTCAGCTTACAAATCACTGTAAATTAGTAAAATTAATTCGAGCGTAGCATACTCATTCGCAACATTATGGATCTTAAAAATAACCACCCTCAATCGTAACAGTCCCTTCCCAAGTAGATTAGCTCGCATCTACGTATATGGTTCCATCTGCGTAACTGGGACCAATGGTAAATGTGAACTTTAAGGCACACCTGCATCACAACACGGTAACTACAGCCCAAAAATATATGACAATTGTGCAAATGTGATAATTGTTGAAATGCATTCACATATATTTATCTAAGTAGCCTATATTATATTATGTATTGTAGTAGCCTTTGCTCTAATTGTTTTTTCATTCAAATTATATAACGAATAAGGAAGGTTCTAATTACATTAAATAATTCCTTATAAATTCTATTTCTCTAAAAGTCAATCCACTAAAACCTGCAATAATAATGAGGTGAGATGAGATGTGTTCTTTTCATCGGGCTCTAGGTCAGGGTCTGTTTCATAACATGTAAAAGCAACAACAACATGACCCAAATATTTTAGTTACATAAAATTGCAAGAGGTCGCGTAACGATAGCTTTCCATACAATCGTACCAAAAATGGCATAATAAATCTCGTAAATTTGTGAAAAAAATTAATTTTTAATATTCAATAAAGATATTAGAGAATTTGCTAGTATTTATTTTATTTATGCATAATTTATTTAAAATATGATCGAAAAAGTTTAATTTTTTTCAAAGAAAAATTTTTTGTTCTTGAGATCCAGATCGTTTTTTTTTTCAAAATAGACTCAGACCCCGATAAAAAAACGCACCTAGTGAATCTCTCGTTTAAAAAAATGCCAAAATTTCACAACATTGCAAAAGTTTAGAAATAATGCAAATGTTTAAAGAAATGTAAAGGTTTAAAAATAACCAAAAGTCAGTATCCAAAATGACTAAAATTATTTACAAGTTTCACACAATATATTGTAGTGTAATGGTGGAAATAAATTTATTTTCTTCGTCAAATATAATATTTTTAAAGTCATTAAAGCCATAAAATTTTCAATCGAAGACAAGTTTGACGATAAATATTAGTAACTTGATTCTTAAAAATTGGTGGGCCTTTAAAATATTGCACATTTCCATAAAATACAAAATTTTAGAAAAATAAGTAAATTTTTTTTTTTTGTAACAAACATTTTTTTTTTGATAATAAAATATTTTTGAAGCTTGGAAATATCTTCAAATATAAAAGAAGTGCTATATATAAGCCTAATTATTATTTTTTTTTTAAATAGGAAAGTAAAAATAGTTTATTTAAAATACTGTTCATCGCTTTGTACACATTTTGACCGCCTTTCAGGCAATTTGTGGGTACCACTCCAAAAAAACTTTTCTTCTTTTGATGAAAACCATTCCGAGATCCAATTTTCCAGTTCTTCAGATATTTTAAAGTGCTGCACTTTAAGTGCGTGTCCCATCGATGAAAACAAATGGTAATCAGAAGGAGCTAAGTCTGGTGAGTACGGCGAGTGGGCAAGAGCTCCCAACCAAGTGATTTCACCGTATCATAAACCGGTTTTGCTTTGTGTGACGGGGCGTTGTCATGAAACAAAATTACCTTACCGTGTCTTCTGACCTATTCCGGTCGTTTTTCGATCAAAGCATGATTTAAATTGATCATTTGTTGTCGGTGCAGTATTAACAGTTTGACCAGGTTTTAATAGCTCAAAAAACCACACCTTTCTGATCCCACCAAACAGCAATCTCTTTTTCGAATCGATTCGGTTTTGCAGTAGAAGTTGAAGGTTTAGCTGGATCAACCCAGGAGTTTGCACATTTTGGATTCCCAAAGTAAATCCATTTTTCATCACCAGTAACAATGCGGTGCAAAGACTTTCGTTCGTTCCGTTGAAGCAAAATTTCACAGGTGTTTTTTCGGTTTTCTTGTTGCCTTTCAGTCAATTTGTGTGGCACACATTTTGCTCACCTTTGAATCTTTCCCATAGCATGTAAACGTCTAGTAGTTGTTGGCTTGATCAACATTTAACATTTCTGTGTTATCTTCGTCCAATATTTCTTGCAACTCGGTGTTTTCAATCTTTTTCGGCGGTCTTCCACGTTCTTCATTTCTTCCAAGAAAATTACTATTTCTAAATCGTTGTAACCATATTTTGCATGTTGCTAATGATGGAGCATGATCATCATAAGTTTCTTCAAGCATTTGCTGAGGTTCTGCCGCGTTTTTCTTCAAATGGTAACAAAAAATTAACGCTGTCCGCAAATCGTATATTATAAGCACAGAATTCGACTTTTTTAACGCGAAAAAATTTTATATTGTTGTATTACAAATCAAATTTTTACCACTGAGCGTTGTTGAGAGATATCAAAGCAATAAAAATAGAAAATGAGCAAAGCAAACCATAGCAGTGAATTTATATTTTCTCTATATCGGCCGGACCACTATGGAACTTTCTCGATAATGTCATAAAGTATTCATTTCAGTTCTAAATGTACATTCCAAGTTTCATGAAAATGTGACTACTATTGACTGAATTGTTAATGTTTTTCTACTTTGGCTCCCTCAACCCATCAAGTGGAAACGCATTCTATCTTTTCAGTTGGCCTATCCAGAATGTGCATATCAAGTTTTAAGAAAATCCGCCCATTATTTAGTAAATTATTGAGGTTTTGCTATTTTAGCCCCCCACAACCCCTCATCGAAGGTAGAGATATTCTATCTTTTCAGTTGGCTCATCGCAAATGTATATTCCAAGTTTTATTAAAATTCGCTTATTATTGACCGAATTATTAGGGTTTTTTTTATTTTGCTCTTCCCACCGAGGGGAGACGCATTCTATCTTTTCAGTTGGCCTATCCAGAACTTACATCCCAATTTTTAAGAAAATCCGCCCATTATTGAATGAATTATTGAAGTTTTTCAGTATTTTTTATTATTTTATTATTTTTATTGTGAGCACCATTACTAATTGCAATGTTTATTTCACTAAAATATCAATGTAGTAACTGAAGTTGCATGAACTTTTAATCAGTAGTAACTCCTACGTAAATACTACAATAAATATTGCCTCGATATAACATTTAGGTCTATTTAACTTCTGCTAATAACAGATTTGACATTCGGTAGTTGTCATTTCCATTTGATTTATTTCAAAATACCGCCAAGGGTTAAAAAAGCAAAAACTTCGCATCAAGAATTGCCTTCATCTGTAGATAATCTTGACGGCAATTTTTCTTATGGATAAATTCCATCATTTTATAAGGAAGATGAAAAAGCAGTGAATATTATAATCAATAAAAATATTAATTTAGAGTTTTGCCATTTCAAGAATAAAATTGAATTTAATCATAAAGACGAAGAATTTCTCTCAGCAATGCCGGTATATAGTGATAGCCATGAGGAAGATGGTTCAAATTGAAGCTTTATAAGGTAATGATTATTACAAATATAATTGAAGAGTGGAGCTCCTTAAGGGACTAAAGAGCGAAAAATTTAAAAATAAGTTTTTTTCTTTACATGGGTTTCAAAATCGAAACGACCTACGTAACTTTGATAATATGTGTCTTAGGGAAGCCTACACAGTTTTTTCATTTTTTTTTCGAAAACTAATCTCTTTCACTTTGGTTATTTTGCAACTCTTCAGTTTTATGACTTATAAAATGTTATCAAGAATATGATTTCAATGTCATAATTTAGTTTTTGCAAGTAAACTCAAAAGTTGGATACTTAGTCACTGAATAACTGATCTCGCTGCGAATGATTTATTGAACATTTTAAATAATCACAATCTACCTGGAATGCAATTACCCAATACCTCTCTAAATCAACAGAGAAACCAATTAAAGTCACCATATGTTAAAGGAGAAAAGAAATATGAAGGTGAAAAGGAAAAAAAATATGAAGAATCAATTACGAACTTGTGAAAAGGTGTTTAATTACTTATGCGCGAAAGATGGTATGACACTAATTAATAATGAAAATAATAAATGGTTTATGGCACAAAACAATGAAATAGTAGCCATGATAAATGCTACTTATAAAAATCAAAAATTTGCTGTTTATGGTGAAAGTATTAAAAAGTATAAAAGTATAATTTTTTTTATCGAACTATAGGGAACCTATTGGAAACCGTTAATCTTACTCTATTATAATTAATTATATTCACACTATCAATTACACTTAGTTATAATTTTCAATCTAGTAGGTATTATAATTACTTATGTAAAATATTTTAGTAATTTAATTTTTAATCTAATATTGTTAAAAACTTGTTAAAAACAAATTTTATAATCTAATTTTGAATCTAGTTTCATTTGACATATACGATTTTTTCTTTATAATAAATAAAGTGTTAGCCTTAATAAATCCGATTCGAGAGCAACATCAAATAATAAATTCGAGAGCAACATCAAATAATAAATTAACATATTTTTGTTGTCGAATTTTAATTAAAATAAAATTAAGATTCATGTAGAGATGTATTTTCTTAATTAGTGCATAATATATTGGAAACTTAACCACTACAGAGCCATGTAAATCTTCACACCTAAATATATTTTGTTTGCATCTTTCTCGAAATATTCCAAAATTATATAATTTAAGCGAAATAAAATGCAAAATGTTTACACTAGAATATCGAGTTGACTTAGTATTTATTCCCTTAATTCATTCTTTAGAAATCCATAAATAAAATTCTAAGGCTTGCCACGCGATTTGATTATTTTTGCGAAGATTTTTCGCAAGTTTGACAGCTCATTCTGATCAGTCAGGGAGAACTTAATACAATCTGCACCCGTGACAACGTTTCGCAAATACAGTTTTTCATTTTAGCAGAAATGGCATTAGGCAGTCAATTATTTTGAATATTAAATAAAATATAGAATAAAAACTCTACTAATTTTCTTTTTCCTGACATTTAATACAATTTAATAGTTTTTGGTATTCACTTTATAAAGAAAATATATATATAATAAAATAAATTCAAAAATGCAGCTGTCAAAAATGACAAATTCATCTTGTGAAAATAATCAGCTCGATAATAAGCTTCGAAAATCTGCCAAATCTTTTAACCATTTTGATCAACGAATTGTCAAAAATAATCAAATAATTTCGCAAGTTTGTAAACTAACGCGTGACAAGCCCTATTGTTATTCTTTTTGTAATCCTATATGTGAGTATTGAAAATAAAGTCAAAAATACATTTCAATTTCTAGTTTTCATAAAGTACCTAAAAAATATTTTTTTTATAATAAATATTTAAATTACAAATTAGATAAACGAATCCGTATCGGAGAAATTGGAAAATAGTTCTTCGAGCTGCAACTCTTCCTTAAATGTATTGATTTTTTGCATTTCCTCACCCCGCATGTTATTTCCATCCAATCTCGGCTTTAAAGTGGCTCGGAATTTATCAACCTTTCCTTTACATAGAGGCCATAATAATATATTGCCATTTACGCAGACAACATTTGTACGTCCATTTTCAATGGTTGTAACAATTTTATACATATTTTTAAAAATTGGTTCATAATTTTGTGCGCGTTAAAATACAAAATCTTGAAGTGTCAAAATTAAATTACCCGTGTGAGCAGCAATTGATGAAATATTAAACTCACATAACCATATGACTCCATTTGACTTATTTCAAGACATAATTTCAATCGGACTGAAAAAAAGTCCAATGGAGACTCTAAAAATTGGACAAACTCGTTAAGGATCGTTTTATGATATGCAGGGACTCGTACCTCGAACTCAAATACGAAGATGTTGGTGACTCTAAAAAGCTCTGAAGTTTGATCAACAGAGAACTATCCAAAAGGAAGGCTTTGGCGAATCCTAGACTTGTCAACGTCTGGCTCATCAATTGAAAACCCCTCGGAGCTCGCAAATGCATTCAGTGATCATTTTTCTAGTCTATGGCACAGGGCTTGTAGTCACTCTGGACTGAACAATATTAATCATTTTCGAGCATTACTTCAAAATCCTAACACAATTGATCTCGCTTCAGTCACCCCGGAAGATATAGCTACTGTTAGTCAGGCTCTGCAATCTCATATACAATACTAGAGTGTACCTTAAGAGGTTAAATATACGGAATATTACTCCCATGTTCAAATCAGGCGATAAATGTGATGTAAACCACGATGGCCAAATATCTGTTCTCCCGATAGTGAACAAAATAGCCGAAAAAACTGTCCACTCCCAGCTGCCTACATTTTTAAATTCGAGGAACTTCCTTTATGCTAAACAATACGGGTTTAGTCCTGGATCTGACACTTCTACAGAAATAATTGAAGTCATCAGTAATATACTCCATGAGATAAATAAACGTAAAAGGGGGGGGGGGCTTTTGCTATATATTAGGAAGGCGTTCGATACCTTTGACCATGATCTCCTGCGTGAAAATTTAGGTTATACAGGAATTGGAGACTATTCTGAACGCTATAAAAGCTATCTATCGGACCGTTCCCACTACACTGATATTCTTGATATCGCAAAAAGTAGCTGTAAAGCCTCAAAAATAGGATACCCCAGGGTAGTATGCTAGGGCCACTACTATTCCTGTATACCTGAATGTACTCTATGCTGATGACTCAGCTCTGTTCTGCCCATGTAGCGACATTGAAACTGGCAGTAAATGTAAAACATGACATGGCACTAATCCCTGCATACTTGTTAAGCAAACACGACCTAAATGTGCAAAAAACTAAATTTCTAAACTTTAGAAGTGCTAACCGTTTTGTACCTCCTGCATCCATTCCCATTGAAAACTGTCGTAACCGAGTTTACGTCGATCAAATATCTTGGTATTGTACTAACTCCGCACCTGACATGGCAAGAACACATTGATCTCATCGAATCAAAGATCTCGCCGACAATCGGCAGTCATTGTAAATTTCGTAGAACATTACACACTCATATTAAGAAACAGCTTTATTTCGCACTGGTACACTATCAACTAATGTATCTTATATCTATCTGGGCCCGTCGCGCGACTGTAAGCTTGGGCTCGCTACAAGTCTTCCACAACAAAACCTTAAAGGCTGTGTTGTTGAACCTATCTTCAAGGCTTAATACACATCAGCTATATACCGATATCGCAACAGATATATTGCCCTAGACGCAGCTTTATTTTTACCAAGTTGAAGCGTTCATGTACAAATTACAAAGAAACAAATTGTACTCAACACGGGTCAATGGCTTTTTTTCGTCATGATCATAATACCAGACCAAGGGGCGATCTTATCCCGGTTTCTGTTCGACTGGAGCAAACTAAACAGATCATGTCTTACATTGGACCCAGGGTATTTAACATCATTCCCAATGCAATCAGGTCGGTCAACTCTCCCAAGTTTCAACTACAAGCTGAAACAGTGGATCAGCAATAACAGGTACACTGTGAATGCAGTAGTATAATCTACACAATTTCTCAAAGTTTTCATATAAGTTGGGAGTGTTTTCTTCATCAGTAATATTCACATACACAGTTAGAAAATATCTCTCAACATAAATTTTAAATCTTACTAAGTTCTCTTTATTCTTATCTTGATTTTTATCTTGTTAGTAAAATCTTTTTGTAATAATCTTATTGAATTAACATTATCTAAAATTTAGTTATAAGTACAAGGATTCTATTACCTAAATTTTTAATAGCGTAGCCAAATTAGCTCCTTTATATATCTCGCGACACTGGAGCACTAATTTTTGATTATGTTATTCTGTACCTGAATTTTTGAAATAAATGAAAAAAAAATCGTACGGAGTCGTTGTCTAAATGCCTTTATTTGAAAACAAATCAAATCTTTATGGAATTTATATCTGCAGTACGTATTTGAAATTTTACAGCTAACATATCCAGTAGGAAGTACGTAAACACAAATTTCCAATTTACCCAAAAATTTTCGAATGGAGTACGATGATATACTTATTCAGTGTTTAATTTCTTTTTTTTCTAATTTATCTCAAAAAAAACTTTGTTTTTGTTTTTATAGTGAAATATGATACATTACTCGATATGGTCCTACATATGACCGATAATGTTGGTCTTGTGCATCAGATGCCATTTACATGTGACCGTGACGGATTTGCAGCTACATTTGAAAAGGTATATAATCAGAGAATTAAAAGAAACAAATTATATATATAAAAGTAATTTTTCTTTTAGGTTTTTTTTGGTACTGTTCAATCACGTATTTATTTATGTGCAGATTTTCTTGGTATTAATTGTCATACGGGAATGTCATGCTTATTACGTAAAACAATACTTGATAAATTAGGTGGTTTAAATATATTCGGTTGTTATTTGGCTGAAGATTTTTTTATAGCTAAAACAATAACTGATTTAGGTTGGAAAATGTCAATTAGTAGTCAGCCAGCATTACAAAATTCAGGAATATGTGATATACACAGTTTTCAAGAACGTTTAAAACGGTGGGCGAAATTACGTGTTGCGATGGTACCAACAACAATTCTATTAGAACCCTTATCAGAATGTTTAGTTGTTGGTGCATTTGCATCTTGGTCTGTATCGGTATTGTTTTTATGGGATTCATTAGTATTTTATTTAATTCATATATTAATGTGGTTTTTATCGGATTGGATATTATTATCAATTGTACAAAATGGTTCATTATCATTTAATAAATTTGATTTTTTTGTTGGTTGGTTATTTCGTGAAATAACTGGACCATATTTATTTTTAAATGCACTTTGGAATCCTGCCATTAGATGGAGAAAACGTATTTATAAATTAGCTTGGGGTGGTATAGCTTATGAATTATCACCAAATGATGGTAGTGATACAAATGATGTATTAATAAAGAAAAAATTAGCACCCACAATTTTTGGTGAATCACCACCAAGGATAAAAGTAGATTCAAAAACAATTACATTGATGACAACGATTGACGAGTTAGCAACAAAAATAATTATTAATTCATAGCAAAACAAAATCTAGTTAAAAAGAATTATTTTTAAAATCATTTTTTTACATAATTTATCGACTTTTTTGTATAAAGTTTTTGTTCCGGGTTACATTTCATAATTTAATTGAAAATAAACTCATCCCCCGAGTCTACATAACAGAAAATTCAGAGATCTCTTACCCTTATCATTTTTCAAATAACGGGATATATCAGAAATTGCAATTTTGGTTTAGTAATTTGTGTGGACATCCTATTATTAAATCCAATTGATATTTGTATACATTTCTTTTTCTAATGCCATTGGGTAGTTCGTGCCTATGTGCATAATAATTCCTCGTTTTCCACAAAAATGACAGTGGTCTAAAAATGAAGTGATCGTGGATCAAAATTCTTTGGCAAATAATTTCCGAAACCATTGAATGGATTGGAAAATATTTTTCCGTGAAGCATACAATTATCTATAATTTGAGTGTATAATATCTATTTCTCTTCCTAAATTTTCATTTTTATCAGCAAAAAAAATTTCCTATTACGATAGTAAAGGTATTCCCCTACCGTTGTAAATTGCAGCGTCTCATTGTACTGTCGTATAGATCGATATTTTCCTACAGAAAACTATACTTAACAGCATAAAGACGAAACTATTTTAATCAAAATTGTAACCAAAACTTTGTTTTCGAAACGGGTCTCGTTTTTTTCCTGCAAATCAGGCAAAAGATGAAACACGTTTTTAAAATTTGGAAAAAATTAATTCGATTCATCCTTCCGTAATTAATTTATCTTATATTATATGTAATGTTTATCATTTCGAAGTCAATTATTAAATAATATTCATTACGATGAAAATTTTATAAAATCAAATCATATTTCTTTCAGACGGAAATAAATTAATTAAATCTTACACAAAAAAATTTGTGTTATTATATTCAATACTAGTAATTAGTGAGTATAATAATGAATTAGTAACCTATTTTTTTTGTACTTTTAAAATATAAACAAAATTTATACACTTCCATTGAAAAAACAAAAGAAAAAACATTAGTTCAATAGACTAGTAATCCTTAACGAAAGTTAAAACGTTTTTTGATTTAAAACTTCTTATGCTTTTATGTAGAACTGGAAAATCAGCCGGTGCTTTAACCGCCTGATTTTGGAAGTCTTAACTGATTAACCAGAATAGCAAAATCTATTAAAATCCATCCACTTACGGTTAAGAAGATAAGAGGTCTTGACTGCTTATGTAGAATGGGGGCTATTTTTGTAATATTTTCTTTTGCTTTTTTAAATATTTAAAACAAAATTTAGTTTTTAATATAAATATGAATTTCATGTTTTTTACCATAGCATGATAAATTTAGTTTAGTTTGTACATTTAAAAATAATTTTTAAGTCCAAAATAAGTTTCGTCGAATTTGTGGAATATATATTTCTGCTGTTATCATGTAATATATTCTAAAAAGAAGAACAAACATGCAATTTTAGTTTTCCTTCTAGAACCAAAATTATAAAAGATAGAACCATGCATAGAGAAATAGGAAAGAAAAGGGTGTTTGTTTATTCGAGAAATGGCGAAATTTGTTTAATTTATGTAAATTTTTGCACCATAGCTTCGCATACATTGTCTTTTGCTAAGGCTCCGTTTTTAAAAATCAGTAGGTAAGATGTTTTTACAAGTTGATCCAGAGCAAAGCAAAATTTTGCATTGAATATAACAAGAAACTCCCTCTTTTACTTGGGTCAGATAATTTCTGATCCACTTTTTTTAGTCAATAGGTGCCTCTGTTTTGCGTTTTTTGATATTTGAATGTTGTCTTCCTGATGATTGACAGTTTTTGTTTGAACATATGAAAAATATAAATTGGAAAACGTTTCAAATAGATTCATACTTCTTAAAATTCGCGTTTTCTTCAATTGTTTTTTTTACCTTCAACTATTTTCTACACAATCTATTTACAAATTGCGATATTTTTTGCGTTCGATGTTTAATTTCCATGTGGTTTGAATATATGCTACCAATATATAAGTTTTTTGTCACTTTTGCTCCTTATCGTTTTTTTTTACATCTGTCTTTGATACAAAGCAGAGCAATGTGAATAAAACGTATCTAATGTGTTAATAAGAAGGGATCTACTGGTCAAGTTTGTTTAACCACCCAAAAGTTTATTTTGGGAAAGGAAAAGTTATGATCTATATGTGTACAAAATTTAATACCGATTGGATTCCATTTTCGAATCCATAACAAATTTTGTCAATTGCTAAATATTTCTTACTAGGGGGTTACCCGTCCTAAGACGGCCTCCTAGAAATTTCAGTTTACAGATCACTGTAAATTAACTAAATTTATTCGAGCGTAGCATCTCAATTCGTAACATTATAGATCTTTTACCCTGTTCCCGTAACACCACTGGAGATATATTTCATATCTTAGGTCGCTATTCAGAAAGCACATTATTTACGACGCAACACCTCGAGTGGAGACATTAAATTGATCCCATTTCCCCGATTGGTAAAATAGCTCCCGTCAAACATATATTACGTAAAGGCAAAAACCTCGACAACCGCAGTGCGAGATAGAACCATTTTATCTTCGACAGAAAAAATCCCCGTTAAAACCTCCACAACTTTGAACATTGTAATCGCGTTTGCCCTCTATATAAAAAGTTCAAAAGTTTCTATTGACACCAGCGCCAAAGCGGTGAAAGATAGAACTATATGGTCTTCGGCAGAAATAGTGCCAAATGAAAACTTCCACAACTTTGCTGAGCATTGTAATCGCGGTTACCCCTATATAAAACGATCCAAAAATTTGATTGGCTCCAGCGCCAAAGCGATGACTGATAGAACTATCTGGTCTTCGAGAGATATAATCCCGATGAAAATCTCCGAAACTTTGCTGAACATTGTAATCGCGTGTGACCTCTAAATACGAAGTTCCAAAATTGTATTGACTCCAGCGCCAAAGCGGTGAGAGATAGAACTATCTGGTCTTCCACAGAAATAGTCCCCATGAAAACCTCCATAACTTTGCTGAACATTGTAATCACGTGTGACCTCGAAATACGAAGTTCCAAAACTTTATTGACTCCAGCGTCAAAGCGGTGAGGACTGGAACTATATGGTCTGCAACAGAAATAATCCCCATGAAAACCTCCATAACTTTGCCGAAGATCGTAATCGCGTGTGACCTCTAAATACGAAGTTCTAAAATTTTATTGACTCTAGCGCCAAAGTGGTGGGAGATAGATCTATCTGGTCTTCCACAGAAATAGTCCCCATGAAAACCTCCATAACTTTGCTGAACATTGTTATCGCGTGTGACTTCTATATAAAAAGTTCGTAAATTTGTATTGCCTCCAGCGCCAAAGCGGTGGGAATTGGAACTTTGCCGGGTACGTCAGAATGTCTGGCATAAAAATCTTAATAAGATTGGCTCAGGTCAGAATCATGTCCGATGTATATTTCAGACTATAAATGAGGTTTTCCAAAATAAGCTTTCAAGCCCCCCTTTGTAACTCCTCCGACCCCCAACCTCCCCGGAAACAAAATTTCTCCACGTTTCAAGTCCTTCTCTACAACATATCAAAAAGTGTTTTTTTTTTTTTTTGCTCAACGAATTTTCTTTCCGGACAATATAGGACGGACAGAAAGAAAGAAAGAAAGAAGGACTAGCCTTTTATATATATAATTCTCTCTTTATCCAATTCAGTTTTTCAAAAAGTTGCTTTTGGTATTCCTCATCGAAGAGTTGCTTTTGACACGCTCGATAATTTCTGTTTAAATTCAGGAGTGGAATCGCGTGTTACGATAAAAACGAAAACCTCAAAAATATGATTCGATCAAACATTTATTATTGCGTAAGATGGGATCGTAAGCATTTCACACTGTGATCGTTAAAAATTTATTCGATTAGTGTTGAGTTGTTGCAAATATGTTTTCTTTGTTTGTTGTTATAGTTTTAATTTTTTAAATGCGAAAAACCTAAGTCCAAGTAATTTAGCAATTATTTACTAAAATTTTTACTAAAATATTGTGACGTGCTACCCGTTCGGTTCGATGTTATGAAAATGATGGCCGTCAAATATTGGTGGCTTCATCCTTCTACTTGATGACTCAACATTTTGTTTGGATTCCTTTATTTCGGCTACTTTTGCTTCTAGTTCTGCCACTTTTTTGTCCAATTTTTGTTCTACGTTGCTGACTTTGGTGGTTAGTTTGTCTTCCAATTTCTGCTCAACCTTGCTTACTTCCGTTCGAACTGCAGAAACTTCCGTACGAACTGTAGAAACTTCCATATGAACTGTAGAAACTTCCGTGGTAATTTTAGTTTCCAGGTCCGCAATACTGGATTCCACCTGAGTTTTTAATTCACCCATGCTGGATTCCATCTTATTCTGCATATCCGACATGTTTGCAATTTTACTTTCAAGACTTGCAGAAGTCGAATCTATTTTACTTTGTAAACTCGAAGCAGTTGAATCCATTTTATTCTCGAGTCCGGCAGCATTTGTTTTCATTTCAGTATGAAGACCGATCATCATGGCCATAAGCGTCTTTAAATCATCTTGAACACGTTGTTGTTTTAGCCGCGTCTTCCTTGGTAATTTCTTCTTGGTTTCCCTCTTTCAAAATTTCACTAAAGTCGAATGTGCTACTGTCTAGTTCTCTTGTTACACATTCAGCGATTATTGAAGTGAAAACTTCTTTAGCGGCGTTGGAGGTGATTTGAAACTCGATGAAACAATAAAAAAAGCGACACTTTTTTACCAAGATGAAATACCAGTCGATCAGAATTCATAGCAACAAAAATTTTGCATACAAAATTTTTTCAAATAAATATGTTAGATATAATATAATAATAAATATATAATATAATATAATATATAATATATATATATTATTATTATTATATATATATATTATAATATAATATATAATATAATATATAATATAATAAATATGTGCGCTGTTTCGTAGGCATACGCATGGGGATGGATACTTTGATATTATACACTGTATGCGACCACAAAATATCAATCAGTTCTAACATTTATGTAAATAACAATTCACTGCACTTAAAATATTAGAAAAAATACACCTAGGCCTCGGTTTACGTCGTAGATACGTTCCAAAATTTAACGACGCATTCTGAAACAATGCAAAGTGTATTAACATTTTGTATGAGAAACCATGTGAATATTGAAGATAGGTTCCCAACAAAATTCCAGAAACAATGCAAAGTGAATTGACATTTTGTATGAAGAAAAAAACTAATAAAATTAATAATTTGAGAAACATAAATAAAAGAAACTTTAATAATTTTTTTAAAACAAAATTAATATTATTATATTTTTTAATTGTAAAATAATTATTTATAACAAAAAAATTTAAGTTAGTAGCTTAAAAAATAAAATCAAAAAAATTAACGACGCAAAATCTACGACGCGGAGTGAAAATTGGTGTATTTTTAGGAACGACACAATGTCGAAAAACCGCAACATGAAACGCAAAAAAATTTCTTCATTCTTTCTAATGAGAAATTTTAATTTTCTTTTCTTATTTTGTGCGAATTTTTTTGTTTCTGTCATTTTCAAAAGAGATATTGGGACGGTCGCGTCTAATTTCTCTTGCAGACATTCCAAATTTTGATATTGTTGTTCAATAGAAAAGAAAATATGCGAGGGCAGTCGGAGTTGCAATATACCATAATAATATAAATGACAACCCGTGTTGTTACTCCACAAATAAATCTCAATGTACAATACCTAGAATCATTGTCTGTTCAGCTTTCTAAAGTGCGAGAAATATTTGCTTGTGAAAGCAGATTGGACCATAATAAATCAATTATAATTGTGGCAATTTATATTTCTCCCAACCAATCAATAAATACAATTATTGAATTTATCCACGAGAATTTGCTAAACTACACACCAGAAATTTCGCGTATTCTTAAAAAAGATTACGATAAAATTCCGATGATTTTAGGTGGGGATTTTACTGTTAATTTTGCATTGGATACAGCGCTCCGTTTGATTGAGTTCCTCAACACCAAATTAAATTTAAAAAAGTGCAGTAGTCGCACTGGATCGACAACTAGATCGAAAACAGTAATTGACGCTGTATTTCAAAGATATATTGACCAAATCCAAACCAAAGCATTCATTTCATACTTCAGTTATCATAAGCCACTCGTGTCACTTATTGAAATTGAAAGCAAAGAGTGTGAATAATAAAATGTAAAATAATTTTTAAACTTGGTACCAATATTTTAATAAATAAACCCTATAACACAGGGTCTACATTAGCCAATATTTCCGGTATACCAGCAAAATTGGTTGCTAAAAAGCTAGTGTAGACCCTGCTGGTATACCAATTTTTCTGGTATGCCAATTCTGGTATACCAATTTTTGACATTTGCATTTAATAAAATGGCGGAAACTAAATTTTTGCGAAGTGAAATTATCAAATTGATAAATATGTTCGAGAAAAGAAAGAAATATATAGAAGGATTGTTTTAAAAAAAGGGGGCATTGGAAGATCGGGCCACTGAATTGAATTCGACACTTTAAGACAATATTTTGGCTATTTTTATTTCTTGTTCTCGGTTCAGCGGCATGTCAGATACTGAATTGGTATACCAGTATTGGTCCACGTAAAAAAAAAACTGGTAGTATTTTATTTCTGGTAAGCCAATTGGTATACCAGAAATATTGGCTAATGTAGACCCTGTGTAACTATCCCACCCCTGATACTGTATTCGTCTCATTCTCTGGCTGTTTGGTTTTCCGAAGGTTTCACTTCTACCGGGTGTGCGCAGCACACATGATTTTTTTTTCTTTTTCTCACTTTTACTTCCCGTGGAAGCTAATTTCCACCCACACAGAACTGTGGATAGTTCTGATGTAGTTAAATTGTCTAATAATTTACTTTCCATTGTTCAAATATTTTTAATTGTTTACTTAACACGAAATTTTTATGTTCTATCGAAACTTCTCGCACAGTATCTAAATACCACGAAATTTCCTTGTATAAACTTAATTTCCACGAAATTTCTCGTACAATCGAAATTTTTACACGATACACGATGTATAACCTCAAATTTCGCACAATCGAAATTTTTCTACAACTCATACAAAAGTACACAAAATTTCTTGTACGCCCCTGAAATTTCTCACACCGATGAAATTATTGTACACTCACTGAAATTTCCTAATAACGAATTCCTTCGAAATTTTCCCACAGAAGTTTCTAGTTTAATTTCGAATTTTCTTGCAGAAATTTTTAGCACAATTGCCTTTTCCGCACTGATTCACAATAAATAATTTCACTTCTGACACCAATGTGACGTGCTACCAGTTCGGTTCGATGTTATGAAAATGATAACACTTTTTATTTATGTAAATTTTAGTATATAACTTTATTTATAATTATTTCTGCTTTAACAATTAGTCTTAAAAGTATTTGTTTATTAATAACTTAATTATTACAATTTATTTATCACAGTTTATAATCAATCACTATTTCAATAATTGATCACAATTTCACTTTTATATTCAAAGTCACTTTCCTAATCGCTTCCCACAAATAATCACGTTTCAAATCTCTGTTTTTAATCTCGGACGAAGTTTAGACTTCAACTGTCTGATTAAGACTGATTTTATTGCACCATTCTTCTTCCGTATTTATAGTAATTCTGGCTTATCCTGCACCTGCTAGAAAATTCTAGTTTCAACGTTGTTCTTATATACCTCATGTAAACGTGTTTTCTATTGTTTGACAAGAAGTTATTCTTGACGTTTCTACAAGTTATAATTTGATTGTGATTTTTGTGAAAGTGTTTTTGCAGGAAAATTCCAGACTTTTCTTTTATAAAGAAAAGTCGTGGCATATTTCCTGGAAAATATAGTACGATATTGTAGTTTTTACAACAACAAAAAAGGAGAAAAAGGACAAATCATTTTTTTTTTAAAGGAAAAAGGCAATTAGACCTTTTATCTTTACCAGAGAAATCTCAACCTATAAAACATTGAACTCCAAACATCATTATCAAAATTTGTATGAAATTTCAACTAAATAAAATTCCCGTGAAAGTTATAAGAAAATAATAAAAAAAACGCTGCTGTATAATTTTAGAGCCGAATAGAACATATTTTGTTTCATTACTGAGGCCATTAATTTAAAATTTATTATTAAATAATAATTTAAAAATATGTCAGAAGTAAAAACAAAACTATAACACAATAATTTGAAATTAATTTCTAAAACAAAAAATTTCATAAAATTTCATCATTTCATTCGTAAATTCTCAAATTAATTTATACGATTTGCGTGAATTTCAAAGCCACCACACTGATTAGGATACGATCATCCTACATGATGTCAAGAAAATTTAAATCATATACGGAATCGAATCGAAAATTCAGTCTAATCGTAATACGAGATTCCACTCCAGATTTGCAGACGGTTGCATTTGTTACGCTCTATCGAAAGGTTGCTTCTGGCACACGTTGATTATAGCCCCGTCGACCCCCACCCATACATTTTAAGTCAACGTACAAATTTGAAAAAGAGCACTTCAATTTAGTAAATATTTCTTTTTCTCTCGTTTAATCGAATTGGCATAATAATGAATTCCAAATAGTTCTAAAAACTGATTTTTTTTTTTATTTATTAGGAATATTATTTATTTAGTACCGCTTTTGTATGTTCCATGAAGACCATGAAATTATATTTTTACTTCTGCTTTTATGAAAAATTGCACAAAAAATCTTAACAAGAATTCAATTTTATTATTTGAATAATTCCAGAATTTGCTTTTTGAAAAGCATGTGAAAAAAATTATTTTTTCAACTAACAAAATTCCGTACGCCTACAATGGCATTTTGCGGGTGATGAAATAAACTTAGTTGTGGAGAAATCAAGTTTTGGAAAATAATTAATTATTGAATTCAAATTCTTAAATTTCGCTTATGAAATCATATTTGTTTAATTTTAAGTTTTTGGCGATTTTTACACTACTTTACGGTTAAGCTTTTTTTTTCACTGCTTAATCCAAGCAGCAATCAAATAATCAATATAACATATACCAATATAACAATTAATGAAATAAGATTTTCTTCAAATAATATTTAGTTAAGCAGAAATTAAACTCTTTATAATCGTTATTAACAGCCCGCATCATTCTGGTCACTGGTTCATTTCTACCATATTTTGTGGTGCTTAATTTTAATAAAATTCAACCGTCCGTAAAGAACGCGTAATAATATTTAAATGCATTCTATCTAACATTAAAGGAGCATCAATTGCCCTATTAAAAACGGCTCCTGCCGCCATTCGCCTCTTTTCCAGAGAAAGTATGCTTGACTTGGCTATTAGAATAACTTCACTTGATTTATTAAAGCTTGACCCTGGTATTACTCCCACATCTGACCATCCTGTATATCATCTGACCCTCTGAGTTGTAACCTTGTCGTGGTGAAAGAGCTTGCGTACCTCAATGATCCTGACGGCGATGTTAGCGGGAACTACAGTTCTCAGCAGGGTCACCCATGCAGGTTGGTGGAGAGGAGTCAGACTAATGACAACTCACCACACTTAAGCCAATGTGGAAATTCATCATGCTGAGGACTGCATGGCATCTCAGTGTGTTAAAACAGGAAATGTCGCAACGATCTGCTTGTAGGACCAGCCGACACTCCATCGGAATCAGGCTACTACACGTCTAGCGGGCGCTGAGTGTAGAGTTCTACCACTCGTGGGACCTAAAATGAACACAAAAACAAAACTATACCGACGCACTTGATGCCGACAAACACGACAATAACAATCACGGACGCTACGACGAAAGCAACAGTAATCACGGGAATCACTAACACTACTGTTGTGTTCTCCACTAGAACGGGACCGCCCGCCTGTTCTAACTCGGAACCGGTGGCAGGAAGCGGTTATTATTGGCAGGGCAAATCCACGGATTCTGCCCTGCATCAACTAGCGTTTAGGATTGAAAAAGCTCTACGCACTAAATAATGCGCCCTTGGCAGTTTTCTTGACATAGCGGGTGCTTTTGGTAAGTCACTTTCGATGCCATGAACAACGCAGACGAAGTGCAAGGCGCGGGTCTGACTGTCACTAGACGGATAAGAACCACGTTGTCTCCTCGAACTGCAACCACCAACCTGGGAAGAGGTACGGCATCAATCTCAGTTGTGAAAGAGTGCCTCAGGGGGGAAGTAATACGCTGTGGTGCCTGGTTGTGGATGACCTTCCCCGGAGGAAAGTTGGTAAAATTTTGATAATAAAATTATTATTATTATTATTATTATTATTTTTATGACGGCGAACGATAGATTCCATGAAAAACCGTTTTAAGAGCGCAGTAAAACGCTCTATCGGAGTGTGGGTCGCGGCCCAACCCAAAACTGGCGAAATGAATGCCTACGACAATATAAATTATTGATGAACGAACCAGGGTAGGCATTATGTACGGTGACAGGCGATTGTCGCTCGTTCCTTTCATATGATTTTAGAAATTGATGTCTATGTTATTGTCAATTTTTTATTTTACTTTATTCTTATTAATTTTCTTTTTTTTTAAATGTAAGAAAATTAATTTAATAATATTATTTGAAACATTAAAAATATTTGTTTTTTTTTTGAGTAATATCGCCTGTCACCGTACATAATGCCTACCTAGGCCTTGTTAGGGAGTCGTTACTGACGTTGGACCAAAGTAAGGCCAGAGTGCTCGTTGGCGTTCTTACGAGACACTGCCTCTACAAACACTTGCAACCATAGGTATCGTATCTGACCCCACCTGTCGCAAGTGCACTACATGTTTTATGTTTATGTGATGCCTTAGCAGGCTTGTTGGGATTACCCCTCCTTAAAAAAAAGACCTTTGATGACTTCACCATCGATATTTTCCTCAAGCTTTCATACAATCTCCTGCAGAAGTTTTAGCATTTAGATCTCCATGGTGAATTGCCCAAAATGCATGAAATTTTAGCAGACAAAAAAGCATGATAAAAAAGTGTGTAGTGTTGTTGTTTCGGGACAAAATGGAATAAAGCCTTTTTGATTAGTTTATGATTTTTATGCCCTATGGTAGGTACTACCAGTTTTGTCACTCCATTTGTAACACATCGAAATAATTGTCGTAGAAAAATTTTAAGGGTATGGTTGTGTCGGGAATCAAAAGTTATATCGATTTATGCATGTCCGTCCGTCCGTCCGTCCGTCCGTCCGTATACAAGATAACTCAAAAACCCGTTATCCGATTTTGATGAAATTACAATGTGAGTTACTTATTCCTTAACTTGGTTTGGTATTGCATTTTAGCAAAATCGATCCAGGGGAAGCAAAGTTATAAAGGAAAAACAAGGGTGACCAGAAAGTTTTGTCGTTTTTTTGTTCATGGCTTTTCTGATTTAATTGGAAAATTTGTGAATCAATTTTGTTTAAATAAATTATATGGGTTAACTAGACGTTAAATAGACGATACCATGTTAAATTTCAGTTAAATCGGTCCACAGATAGTGGGGAAAAAAATGGTCGTAAGGAAAAAAAAATCTGTTCATAAAGTTTTTCCGACGTATTTAAAAAAATTACATACCGATTTCAATAAAATTTACAAAACGTGTTTATGCTATTAGGCCCCAGCCTATCTGCGAATTTAAGCCCATTTGAGAATGAAAAAACGAAGTTATTAAGAAAAAAACTTCGAAATATTCAGTTAATTAGAAAGTTCGTGGCGTTTTTTTCCAATATATGGCTTTAGAGTCGTATAACTTTAGTAGTTGTAATCCTATCAAGTTATATTATAGCGCGCTTAAAAGTTGACATTTCATAGAATATTTATAAAGAAAATTGTGAAATTCAGTTAGAAGTAATTGCGGAAATTGGGTTTTGACAATGAGCCAAAATTCTGAAAAAATTTCCTATATTTATACTCTATGTTAGGTACTACCGTCCGTCCGTATACAAGATAACTCAAAAACGCGTCATCCGATTTTGGATTAGTTGGAAAGTTTTTCAAGCAATTTTGTTTAAATTATAATTAATTGGTGGACTACATAAATAGACGATACCATGATAAATTTCGGTGATATCGGTCTAAGGAGAGTGGAGAAAGAAATAGTCGTAGGAGAAAATATTCCTGTTCATAAAGTTTTTTTTGAACTATTTTCAGAACTAATACACCGATTTGAATAAAATTTGCAAATTAGACTCACGGTATCAGGGTCTGGGTTACTTACAAATTAAAGGAAATTTTGAAAAGAGGAAACAAAGTTATGAAGAGAAAACCTTGAAATGTTGTTAGTTTTCACAATTTTTCTCTCCCATTTCTACCATAGGGCATCAAGAAATAGGCTATAGGCTGATTTTAAATTACTTTATGTTTTTTCTTCTGTTCAAGCTCATGAAGATTTTCGTTTTATTTGTTGTTTCTTTTGTGTTTAAACTAGTGAGGTTTTCGATGTGTTTCTTTTCTATTGAGCTTATGCTAGTGAGGTTTTTGATTCTATTTTTTTAAATAAGAAGTGAAAAGAAAGAATTTACTTAATTTATTTTTGTATTTAAATTTTATAATATAGCTTTTCGTTTGTATTTCAACTTTCCTATACATTTTTTAATTAAGTTTTAACTGAAAAGTATCTCTTTTAGAAATAAAGTAGAGTAGTTTTGTTTTGTGCGGCTGACCCCCATCAGTCCTTCAGGTAGACCCACGCCTGCAACATGATAATAATAAAATTGTTAATTGAAATTATAAATTCTTTTTTTCTTTAAATTACAATTATAAAAACATTTTTTTTTAAATTCTTTTTTTTTACCAAGAACAATGATCGCAATGACAACTTAACAATTTTTATTTGGTTAGAATATTTGAATCAAACGTCAGAAAGGTTCACAACCATCCACTCCTGTTATTAGATCAGAACTTTAAATTGTAACGTTGATTAATCTTTAAAAGGCATTATATTAATATTAATGTGTGTAATTATATCAATAACTTCGATAACATTGAAGTGATGAATATTGAAACTAGTTCATTATGCGAAGACTACAAGAAGTGATGTACATACAATTAAATGACTACACCGTCAATTTTAGAGCCGACTCACAAGATTGAAGTTCCTTATATTGTGGTTTCATACATAGATATAAAACACTTTTTCGAGCTTAATCCAAGGCGTTTTAACTATAGAAGCTGATATATTCCGCTTTATATTCGTACACATTATTTAGGTGCGTGTGTTAAGGCACCGCATTCCAGCTGTCAATTAAACCAAAATTGTTTGGCTTATTTTGTGCTTCTTTTTAAACAAAAATTGTGAGTTTTGTGATTCAATTAAAGAAAAGAATGGTTAATAGAAATTGTAGCGAATGAATTTGCTACTGCGAAATGTTTTGAATTTTGGAGGTTTGTATTTGAAATATTGAAAATTCGATGTTTTACCTCAATACTTTTTTTTTTTTAGCTGTCCCAACAATTTTCAAGACCTCAGAGAACGCTCCACAAGCGTCAGAACGTTTAGTTCGTGCTACGAAGCCCAACTAAAAAAAATTTTTAAAAATTTACTGTATGAACCATTACAACCTATAGCACGAAAAGACGCAGGGCTAAGTGATTCGCTTTTATATAATGATTCAGAGCTGTTCTTGTAAGAAAGAATTAGAAAACATCTTAAAGGAAAGCGTAGAAAAAACGCAACGATATGAAAACGAGATAGAGAGACTTAATACCATCCTGGAGGAATATCAAAAAACTATCAACGATTTAAAAGTTCGACAAAAAAACGTGGACGTTCAAAACATTAAAAGCCTTTTAAAGCCCGTATTAAGTGAAAATCAAATTGACATTATTTTAAAACGAAAAAATAGAGTGATTTGGACACAAGAAGTACTATCAAACTCTTTTGCAATAGGCTATTTCAGTAGTAAGGCATGTACATATCTAACAGATCCGTTACATTTCCCTCTTCCAGTAATCAAAACTTTATCCAAATGGGCTGGTAAAATAAATGTTAGATCTAGTTTATTGGAAGATGTATTAAAGATTATGAAAATTTATAAGTCTGACTATGTCAGATTTAGATAAAGTTTTTGTGCTTGAGTTTGATGAGATGTAAATCAATTCCTGTTACGAATATGATCGCAAATTCGATAAGTCCATTGGCCCCCTCACCAAAATGCAAGTGGTTATGGCGAGAGGTCTTTTCGGTCGATGGAAACAAATCATATTTGCGGGTTTTGATTATAACATGACAAAGGAATTACTGGTAAAAATTGTAGCGCGGTCACATGAAATCAGTTTCAACGTCACTGCCGTAGTTTGTGATTGTGGAGGAATTAACCAAGGTCTTTGGAGGGACCTTAATTTGGATCAACATTACTCTCGTTTCCTCAGCCTTGTGTTGATGTGAAACCAATTTTTGTATTTGCTGATGCCCTACATCTTCTCAAACTTATCAGAAATTGGCTTCTAGATGGTGGCTCTACTTTACCAGATGGAAAATGTGTAGCAAAAATGCCTCTGGAAAAGTTAATCCGGGTACCTTAATGGAAATTAGCTCTTGTTACAAGCTTTCTGAAAAGTAATATACATATGTAATACTTACTAAACTTTATAATAAAAATTTTGTATTCAGTCGTTTTAAGCACATTATATGAAAAGGTGTTTTAAGTTTTACGACAAAATGTAGCAATGAAAATAATGAATCGGATGGTTCTTCAATAAAAATTATTGGCAGAAAGCTCGGCTCAAGAAAACGGTTTTGTATTTATTCGGATTTGTCATCTGATCATAGCAATGAAAAAATTGCAACAAATAATTCGATTGGACCAAAAAGAAGCGGTAATCCTGCTAAATGGGACCGAAATGTCCAAAAGCATACAAGAATCAAAGACTTAAGATACAGAAATAGAAATGGACATTTAATATAGCGAAAAACATTTCTAAATCTGCCATGTCGATGTCTTCAGAAGTGCGATGAAAAAATCATTTCGGATGAAAGGAAAGCTGCTATGGAAGCATTTTATCATTTAGAGACCCAAATTGAGCAAAATATTTTTTAAAGAGGGTGTATTAAAGTTACAGAAATAAAAAGAAGGCGTCTGAAGGATAACAGCAAAATTTCGAGATCAAGTTGTTGAACGTATTATTTTTGAAGAAGCGGAAAAGATGATATTTCGGTTTGCAAAAAATATTTTAAGGATACTTATCAGATAAGCGACGGGCGACTATACGACTGCTGTTGTAAAGAAAAAGTTTCATTGTGGATTGATCGTCGTGGTCACCATGTACCAGGCAATAAAATTGATAACACATATGTTAGAAAACATATAAACTCATTTCCCGCCTATACAAGTCACTACACAAGAGCTTATAATCCAAGGAGAAAATACCTAAATCCGGACTTAAATATTAAAAAATTGTACGAACTCTACATCGCGCAATGTACAGAAGAAAATATAGAGCCAGTGAAAGAAAAATATTATTATAAGGTATTCTCTACTAAATTTAATTTACATTTCAAACAACCGTCCAAAGATACATGCAACACTTGTGATTCTCTACAAATGAAAATTGAGTCTTCGGACAGTGAGGAAATGAGAATAGCAAAAATCGAGAAGGACGCTCACTTGCAAAAGGCTGAACAGGCCTTATATGGCTGCAGATCGGATGGCAGCATCTGAATATATTTTTGTATTTTCTTTTGACTTGGAAAAAGCCTTACCCTTTCCTTTGACTACATCGGTAGCTTAGTATAAACGAAATCTAAATGTTTATAATTTCGGATACCGTGATTTTAATACAAATATAAGTCACATGTTCGTTCGGCCAGAAGTTGAAGGATCTCGCGGGTTTCAGGACATTTCTTCATGTCTAGTAAAGTATATGAAGATGTGTGCTAAAAACTGTAAAAAAAATAACCTATTCAGACTCATGTACGGGACAAAACAGAAATATTAAAAAAAGTACAGAAATACAAGCTGAATCAATTGAAATGAAATTTCTGGTAAGTGGACTCAGTTACTTGCCTAATGATTCACAATTTGCCATTATCGAATCACAAGCAAAAAAAGTCCCGAGCATTTTTTCGCCAGATGATTGGTATAATATAATAAAAACCTGTAAAAAGAAAGCACCCTTTCATATGGTTCAAATGACGCATCAGGATTTTTTTTCTACAAGTACTTTAGAAAATTCTATCAATAAGAGAACGGGAACTGTTACAGGGATACCAGTAAACTGGCTCAAAATGCACTGGATAAAATTAGAAAAGTCGAAACCCCACTTCATGCAATTCAAGTGTGACTTTAACGAACATACCGAATTTAATGCCATTAATATAAAAAAAAGTGTAGCAGGCAGAAAAATGTAAATCAGCTTTTATTGCATCCAACAGCTAGAACTGTGACAAAAGAAAAGAGGAAAGGTATGATGGGCTTATTGAAATTCATTCCTCCTATTAAACATGAGTATTATAAAACTTTAAGGACAAATCGACATGACGGGAGCTTAAATACAGCTAATGAAGATGACATCATTTATATTGATGATAAATCAATTTAAACAAAGTAATAGTACTCGTAATATTATGTAACAGCAACAGAATAGTTATTATTAATTTTTGCTAAAAGCTTTAATAAAACATGTGTTTAACTATTAATTTGTGAGATACAGCATTTTGAGTTAAGCAACTTTTGCTATTTTGAAGAAAATGGATAAAAAGGAATTTCGTGTGTTAATGAAACACTGTTTTTTGATGAAAAAAAATGCTGCAGATACCAAAAAGTGGCTTGATGAGTGTTATCCGGACTCTGGTTTGATAAGTTCCGTACAGGCCATATGAGCACCGAAGACGATGAACGCAGTGGACGTCCAAAAGAGGCTGTTACAGATGAAAACATCAAAAAAAATCCACAAAATAAGTTTGGATGACCGTCAAGTGAAGTTGATCGAGATAGCTGACACTCTAAAGATATCAAAGGTACGTATTGGACATATCGTTCATGACTGTTTGGGTATGCGAAAGCTCTGTGCAAAGTGGGTGCCGCGCGAGCTCACAATCGACCCAAAAACAACAACGAATTGATGATTCTGAGCAGTGTTTGGAGCTTTTCGATCGTTATAAACCCGATTTTTTGCGTCGATATGTGACAATGGATGAAACATGGCTCCATCATTTCACTCCTGAGTCCAAACGACAGTCAGTCGAGTGGACTGCACGCGATAAACGCCTATTTTCAAGCAAAAGACAAATCGTACTACAAAAATGGTATCGAAAAGTTGGAAGATCGCTATAATCAGTGTATCGCCCTCGATGGCAACTATGTTGAATAATAAAATCGAGTTTTGTTAAAAAAATGTGTTTTTCTTTAAAACGATACGAACTTTTCAGCCCGGCTGGTATATAATGAAGTTTTTCCGTAATAAAAAAAATAATTCGAAGACTGAATATGAATTAATAATTTTCTTTCACTTGCCAAATCGATTAACTCCTTTAATCACGAAAAAATTGTAGTAATAATAACAATTACTCTAAGTATATTCTAGCTTATACTTTCTATATGTCGTTAGATGAAAGATGCGTCTACAGCAATGCAGTCTACATCGTATTTTTGAATTTGTAATTTAA
This sequence comes from Xylophagus ater, assembly GCA_963422695.1. Taxonomy (NCBI): domain Eukaryota; kingdom Metazoa; phylum Arthropoda; class Insecta; order Diptera; family Xylophagidae; genus Xylophagus; species Xylophagus ater. The sequence goes on from OY730480.1 coordinate 41,641,804, forward strand.
AAAGAATTTTAAAAAACAACACATAATTTTTCTCAACTTCTTGTTTTATGGAGTTAATCGTTCTGGCAAATTCATTTATTAATCAACAATGTACTCTCCATCATTTTCTATAATGTCTCCCAACGTTTTATCAGTTTTTGAATTCCCTCTTTGTAGAAACTGTGGTCTCGTGAAAGAAGTCGTAAGGTGGTTTTTGACCTCTTCCATTCAATCAAATTTCTTGCCATTCAAATTATTTTAATGAAAATCAGTAATCCACTAAATCACGGTTAAAGTAATTATCAATGCGGGAAGTTCATCCAGAGCGAAGATTATCGTTTAGATTGTAGACACCATTTTGAAAGATAAGGGCTAGTTAGGTAGGTAGATAGAGTAGGGGTATTGCGTACAATACCAGGCACCTTATGGGCCCATTGTGATCCCTACGAGACCAAGAGTTACTCTATTGGGAAACCTATTCCTCTTCAAAGCATTTAATTTTCCTGCGAAATTTCATTAGATTGCTCATGTCAGTCGCTTGAATCATCCCTACATTCCTGAAGAAATGGTTGCCCAGAAAGTTGTTACGAGCTTGAGAGAGAGAGCTGAGCATTCTATTATGAGAATCGACTTCCTCTGATTCAGTTTCGGACACAAATTTTTTAACACTAAGATTGCACCAGCGTGTGTTTGCTTCCCTGAGAATTTTATCCTTGATACGTGCTTTAAACGCAGAGAGGGAAGGCAGTACGTCAGTGATTTCGTTTTCTGAACCGTCTGCTCCTTCCTTTGCCAGCCTGTCTGCTGACTCGTTGCCCTCGATTCCACAATGGGCTGTAACACAGCATAATCTTACATTAGTCTGAACGCATAGTGTCTTCAACACATTGCGACAGCTATGGACTAGTTCCGAGTTTACACCTACCGAGCTAAGCGCGTTCATTACTGCCTTGCTGTCTGAGTAGATCGGGATATCCCTGGAGGATGTCTTCTCCAGACTAGATGTTTCTGCAGCCTTTTGAATTGCCAATATTTCTGCCTGGAAGACGTTACATTCCAATGGAGGTCTGAAAGATTTCTGGTGAAGATGGCATAATTCCGTCTTACGAGGATTAGCGCTAAGTCCATTATAGCCGGCCTATTTGCTGAGCCTGTTGAGAGCTGTTTCCAATAACTCGCTAATGGTGTCTAGAAATTTTCCTCTGGCAATTAGTGCAAGATCATCAGCATATGCTACCACTGAGATCCCACTATTGCAGAGTTTCTAAAGGATACCATTAACCGCTAGAATCCAGGGGAATGGAGGTAGTACTACTCCCTGAGGTGTTCCTCTGGATACCCTCATCCTTGCGTCACTGTCCCCGTAAGCTGCATTAATATATCTACAGCGCAGTAGCATGTTGATCGGTAATTCCCCCTTCCACATTTGCGTCTTCTAGTGCGCCAATGATAGCTTCCCTTTTGACGTTGTTGAACGCTTCTTCGATGTCCTGGAAAGCTACAAGAGCAAATTCCTTATTGCTGATGCTATCCTCTATATTACTAATGACTTCGTGCAAAGCCGTTTCCGTAGACTTTTGTTGGAGGTATGCATGCTGCGAGTTCGATAAAGCCCCTCTGCATACCTCTCTAATATGGGTATTAACCAATTTTTCTAATATCTCCAGAAGAAAGGAAGATAGGTTAATAGGTCTGACGTCCTTGACCAGTGTATGACTGATTGCCTTTGGTATGAAGATAACCTTAGTTTCTCTCCACATCCTAGGCACATATGCCATCCGTAGACAACTTCTAAAATTTGTCTGAATCCATCTTTTTGCAGCTTCTGGTGCCTTTTGTACCATTATTGGTCTGATACCATCAGGTCCTGGGGATTTGTATGGCATGAAAGATTCGACTGTCCAAGTTAGCTTATTACTACTTGTTATGGAGTCCATCTTCCGCCAGCTGAGTTTCCGCACTACCGGAAGTTCTTCCTCCCGTTCCAAGCTTCCTGGAAAGTGAGTGGCTATAAAGGACTCTCGACTGTCTTCCACCCATGATCCGTCCCCACTTTTGATAAAGGTGGGGACGCTATCCTGCTTTGAGAGTATTTTTCTTAGTCTTGAAGCTTTGCTAGTTTCCGTGATGTCATCGCAATGCGTCCTCCACGAAAGTTTTTTTAGCCTTTCTGATGAAGTATTTGAATTCCCGTTTATTTGCTTTATATAGTTCCCAGTCTCCTCCAAGGTTACTCCACCTTGCTTTGTTATAAAGTTTCTCGACTTTCTTCCTCATGACCGTAATATCTTTATTCCACCAGATAGGTTTTTGCCTTCTAGGTGGTCTAGATATTGGGCACGATTAATCGATTACTAATTACTTCATGGCTAAAGTAAATTAACTGCTCTGTCCACATCATTTCTGCACTTGATTGACCTAGGAAGCTCCTTGAGCCTATTGCTCAGTGAGTACGCAAAGCCCTCCGACTCAGTTTTCCTAGGGTTTCTAAAGGGTGCTCTCTTATCTATTCGAGCCTCAACCTCGAACAGAATCCACTTGTGATCACGGAGGGAGGGCTCCTGCGAGACCCTCCATCTTTCTATTTCATATTGGGAAGTGTTATTTAAGGTAATGTCTAAAACTTCCTGCCTATTTTTAACTACAAAAGTTGGGTCATTCCCTACGATACAGATTGCTACATTTGATAATATAATAAAATCAAGTAGTAACATACCTCTTTCATTCTTGTCCTTACTTCCCCATTGTGTGTGTTGAGCGTTGGCATCACATTCGATAACCACCTCCCACGTATTCCGTGCAACCAGTTGCCTTAAACTTTCTGGTGGCAAGTCCGCCATCTGTCCATCATAAGGCGGATATGCCGAAACCAGACACATGGGTTTCCCATTCGCATACCACTGCTGTAATATCCTCAGATCTGTAATTTTCCAAAAGAAAAGTTTTAACTGTATTTTTCAAGAGGATACAAGTTCTGACCTTCCCTTCCGATTTTTTATAGAAAAGAGTAAAGTCTCTTACCTTTAATCCTGTTGTTGATCCACGGTTGCTGGATTAAAGCCGCTGTGATATTCTGCCTATAGAGTAATTCTACTAGGCAGACAGTAGCCGTTCTACTGTGGTGGAGGTTGATTTGTACCACCTCCATCACTGATTATCAGCTCCTTCTCTTCGATACCTTTAGTGTGGGCAGGTGGTTTTATCATCACCCTGCCCAAACTGTACCGTACCATACCTTTAAACTTCTCTAGATAGGGAAGTGATTCACGGCTGAGCGATAGAAGATAATTCTCGCCGTGTCCCTTCTGGGATCCCACCTACTTTACCTTCCATTCCTCAGATTTCATTTCCCTCTTTTGGTTTCTTAGTAAAGCTAAGAACCTATCCGCGGTGGTGTAGGGCTTGGAAATCAAAACCCATGCCTTCGGTGTGACGTACCTGTGAAGGTCCTTCAAAGCAACTGTTGTGATTTTGGCACCTTCCCAAATACTGCCCAGACTGCTGATGAATTCTCTAAAGAATTTTACCGAGGCTTCATTTCCGTAGGCGATAATCTTATGTCCACCCTCCCAACCAGCGCCATCGAAGAGCAATTCCTGATCTTCGACAGCTGACTAGTAAAAAGTCAGCATATCCATCTGGAACCTTTCCTCGATTTTTTGCCATTGGTCGAGAGTTAATCGGCCATCTGACTGTTGCTCATGAAATACAGTATCACATAACTTGTCCAGCTGTGCATTCACAGACCGGTTGCGTGTCGCTGGAGGTTCCTTTTGTTTAGGTTTTTTCGCCTCGTCCTGCGTGACATCATCCCCCGACCTGTCACGTTTGCCAGAAAACGGTTACGTTTCGACGTTACCATTATGAAGTTATCGTTTGATAATCCCGCAGTGGGATCCCGAGGAGCAGCTTTTTTTCCAGTACTTTAGCCTGATGGCTGGCAAGAAAGCTCTTCAAGCTAACGTCTCCAGCTACCAATTTGGGCCGTTCGTACTGCTGTTTTTCCCAGAGGCTCAGTACGCGGATCCATTGCATTGTACTTCTGGACCTTCCTATTGGCGGACCGGAATCAAATCCTAGCCTGTTGATAAGCAGTCTTCTTACCAGTGTCCCTATTTTCCTGCTCAAGCTCAAATAACCTGGCAGCTTCCTTCGTCCCTTCGAGAGCGGATGCCATTTTTCCATCCATGCTTGAAGGGTTGATTTTAGCAGAGCCAGACGGCATATTTCCAGTCTGAGCTACTGCCTTAACCACATCGTCTTTCGCTTCTAAAAGCTCATCGTCCTCTTCCAGAGTGAGCGTCTTGCTGATGATGACTTCCATCGAGCGAGTCGAATCAACCTCGCTGTTCCGGCTGCCATCTCCAACAGAAGACTCACTCTTCTCATCGTGTGTTTTTTTATATACATTTTTTCTACATTCAATTTTATGGTCCCACAAGTAAGGCGAGAAATAGTGGTCCACATCGGCAGAGCTCCCTTACCGATGCAAGGCACTTGTACACTCAGAGGTTGCCGATATCTGAGGCCTCCGTTCATGACAGTATATCCCTACTGCCATTCATCCCTTCTGTACGGATCGGTTAACACTTTGAGATTCGGGTTGTTTATCGAGGTTGTCTCCTCTAGATCTGCAAGATTTAGTACAAAGCAGGGGCACCACGTGCAGGACGTACCTCTTCACTACGCCCAAGATGTTTCCATACATCCTGAATCTAGTCGGTCTTGGAACACTTCCCTGGTGATAAACCTAGTTTCACCTTGTCCCTAAGATAAGGGCTCGTCCTCATATTTCCTAAAATTTGGAAGTTTTTCGAAGTTTGCGTGAACCTACACTATTGATTTCAAAACCTTTCAAATTTTGGTTGCAGTTGGTACATCTGGCAAAAATTCTACCAGCATTAGATGCAAAAGCAATTTTTCCTGTGCATTCATATACTATGATTCTATGTCTTTTTTTCAGATGGTTTTTTGCGTTGCATCTTCTCAAAAATTTAGCCACGCAACGATAGCACGATTATACACATTATAGCTATAGCAGATGATTCATGAATGATTATTACATTTACGTAAGAACAGACAATAAATGGTCGCTACCCAGAAATACACTGCGCGTTTTTTCCTTACAGCAAATATGCGCATTGCACGTTGTTCATTCAGTAAAGCAACTATCTATGCTGGAGAAAATCTCGTCAGGCGCAGCTCACGCCTCAAATGTCATAAATGGTTATAACACTTTAAATATTGGATGGGGAATAAGTTGTGTCGCATATTAAAGCAAAAATCAAATTTTTTTTTGCATATTTTACATGATGCTTATTGAATCAAATATCTGCAATTTTGTTCGACCACCTTTTGTCATTTTTCAGCCAAATTATAACCCCGTCACTGTAGAGCAAGTCATTTTCACAGACATCTTTTCAACTCATATTTACATCATTAACGGAGTTTTTCTGTGGCTGAAACAAATGGTAGCTTGATGTTGCAAGATCAGGACTATACGGTAGATGCATCAAAAGTTCCTAGCCGAGCTCTCTCAGTTTGTTTTGCGTTATCCGATACGTGTGTGGTCTGATGTTGCCATGATACTTCTATCGTAACAACATTAACAAGGCTTGGTTTTCACTAAGCCCTGTTGCTTGATGAATTCAGGCTACTTTTTCAATTCCTGGCTTTAATCTTGTTAATTGTTATACCATCAAACATGCTCTTCCTCGAAGTTTTTCTGCGGTTTGCAATCCTTCGTAGAGCTTCTCCGAATTTAGACAACGATGTTCTTCGATTATTACTATTGTATGTTATCAATTTTTTATTGCCCGAGATCAATCTGCCGAGACACGGCTAGATTCTGTTCCGTTTAAACAGCAGTTTGCAAATGAAAATTCGATCCATTTAACTGGTTTTTTAGTGAATTTATATGCCACTCAAATATTTTGCTGTGTTTTATAGTCAGCCCTCCGCAAATGGCCCAAAATAGTTTGATTATCAGACTTTAGTTCTTACCAATGATCATAACGCTTATATTTCCGTCTTGCTTAATTTTTTTTAGGATTACATAACATTTTCAATGTTAAGCTGACCGGAGCGATTTGCATCGTTGACATCAAAATTTCCAGATTGGAAACACTTCAGTCAGGTTTCTGCCAACTGTAATGATACTGCATCATGTCCACAAAGATCACAAATTTTCTTAGGAGTCTGAGTCACATTCTTACCTTTTTGCAATAAAATTTCAAAGTCTATCGAATTTCTTCTATTGTTTAACTCATTTTCAAGATACAATATAAATAAAAAAAATACGCCTGTCGAATGTACCCTATTGCTAATTCCGACTAATATTGCCAGAGTTATGCGATCCTAACGCCATCCAGCGAGAGAATATGACACAAGTTTTTCCCCCGCCCAATATTTTTGGATAGGCAAACTCGACGCCGTTGATGTAATTTGTTATTTGTGATTTATTATATACTGATGATGAATTTAAATTTACTCACTTCATTCTGCCATTTCGATTAATTGAACATTATCCATTTTGTATTTAATAAAAAATTATAATCAAGCCCAAAGAAATACTTAAAAACTAAGTTTGGACAAAACTATTTCCCTTCATATATTTTGAAATTATATTTCAATGCATCTGAACTGTTAAAAGTTAAAATTGAATGAACGTAGGCTGTAAATTTGTTTTGTAACCGTGAAGATCCAATCAATTCCTAAATTAGTATTCTGAAATCATTTGTCTATGTAAGTGCGCAACATGATAGGTGACTACACAACCGTTTACGTTAAATATGTAGTCACTATTTTATTTTCTATCGACTCTTTTCTGCCCAATTTGCATCAGCATAGCCAATGAGCATTTCGTTACTTCCACTTTTGCTTAACCTGAGCTTAAAATCTGATGTACCCTTTAAATATTTCACGACTTGTTTTAATTTGTTCCAGTCCTCTTGTGTCGGTTGAACCACCTTTTGTGCTAAGATAGCAACAGTTGCTGTAACATCCGGACGTGACGTTACTGACACATAAAGCAAATAACCAACTAGTTTTTGATAGTTTGTAATACCTAATATGACTTCTGATTCGATGGCACTCTAGCGGAATATTTGCTGTCCAAAATCTGAAACAATCTGCTTAATGTACTTTCATTCAACAAATAATTACCGTCCTTGTCTTTGTTGACTTCGAGTTCCAAGTAATTTTTCATATTATCCAGTGGCCTTATTGTCCTTGGCGTTTTCGTTGACAGCGCGGTAAAAAGGGAGATTGTGAATCTCGAAATAAGGCGTTTGACAGATGTTTTGCTGTCGATAAGTAGTCGATGACATTTTGTTAAACAGTAGAAATAGAAAGTATTTCCTGAAACTAAATTTTTTTTCAAATTTAATTACACTATATTAAAAATTTTATTTCGAATAACTTCTCCGTCTGGATTCGAATCAAGATGTTCTTTTTCGTTGCAGTCTTCTTGTTCTTTATTGCCTTCTTCTACTTCAATGTAGTCTACGTTATAATGCAAACATTTGTTATGCAGCTTTTAATGAAAATATATTTTACGGCTTTTTTTTTCTTCATCTGTTTGATTCATTGAAACCCATTGTGGGTGCAAAACATTTTCAAACACCTGAATAGATTCATTTAGAACGACCGAAGCGCTCGTCTGTGACATTCTAATTAATACTACCGACCATTGACCAAAGCAGTCGAATTTAATTTTTGATCTAATAAAAATAAAATTAAAATAGATTGAAAAGATAAAAATGAAATATTCAAAAAATAAAATAACTCTAAAAACAAAAATAATAAAAAGGCAATAATAAATTTGTACAAATAATTTTATTTAAAAAATTTTATTGGTCTATGGCTTTATTGCCCCTTTTTTCTTTTGTTTGATCATTTTGTGTATTTTTTTTTGTTTTTACGTTTGACGTGTTCTTTCTGCTCGACTTTTGTTTTTTATTTATTAATTTATTATTTTATTGTCTATTTTTATAATTTTTTTTTGTTTTTATTATTTATTTTTTTTAAATATTTATTTTCCAATTTATCGAATTTTTTTTCTGTTCTTGTCTTTTGTTTTTTTTTTGGTATTTTAATTTATTACAGTTGCTAGCCAAATTAAGAACTGTATACAAAAATCGTCTTCCACGGTAATTACATGTTCCGGAATTTGCGAAAATTATTTTCATCCAAAATACGTTGGATTGAATAATTCTATTGGTGATAGGATTATTTCCGATTCTTCAGGTTTGCAGTGGTACTGCCCTGAATGTCGTAAATTCTCCGCTAGTGTATTGGCATATTGGTCAGGAATTCACTGCCCTGTCTTCAAAATTCATTGATATCTCCAAAAATTTGGATTCACTACGCATTATTTTTGATATGATAAAAGTGTTCCCCTGTAAGTCTGATGCCACTACTTCAACAGATAGTACAGTCCTCCCTGCGTCTTCCCCGATACATCGAAGTCTGCTGCCTGTTCTGGTTCTATGTTACCAGCTCCTAACTCTGCCACTACCGATCGGTCATGATTTGACTGGTCGTCCTGGCGTTGAAGTGCAAACAAAACTTTCTGTCTCACCAGCCAATAAAATTGGTACTCGTACGTGGAACTAGAAACGCAAAGCATCTCAAGAAAAATCTTCACCTAAAAGGCCGCGAATATCCAGCCCACTCACCAATAGCTCCCACTTGACGAGGGATTCTACTAATGGCTATTCTTCCAATTTACCTAATAATCTTGTTTCGTCTGATATTCCGCTGGTTACCTCTCCCATTCTAAAAACTGTGTCTGCGCCCAAAATAGTTTTCCTTTCACGTTTAGACCCGACTACGAGCGTAGACAATGTACGTCGGTACGTCATTTCTAAAAAGATTGACATTTCGCACATTAACTGCGAGAAAATTGGCAAATCATTAAGTCAGGTCTCGTTTGTTCTTGCGACTAGTTTCTACTGATTTTTGGCCACCAGAGGCATTTGTTAAGGAATTTGTTCGAAATGGATCTAAAAATGTAGTAACTCAAAATAATAAAGTACTCCGTCGTTCAAAAAACTAAACTGCCTGTCTCTGTACTATCAAAATGTACGGGGACTTCGCACAAAGACACGCGATTTTTTTGCTTGCAAGTCATTCATCCACGAATGATGTTATTGTCCTAACTGAAACATGGCTTAACTGTGGTTTTCACAACCAGGAGTTGTTTTCTTCTGATTTTGAGATCTTTCGGAAAGACCGATATTTGACTGACTTAAAATCTCTGGGTGGAGGAGTTCTTATTGCCGTTCGCAATACCTTTGAATGTTCCAATCTGCCCATTCCTACTATAGAGAATCTTGAGTTCATCTGTGTGAAGATTTCACTACCGCACGGAAATATTTTCATAGCTAATTGCTACTTACAACCTAATAGTTCCGTTGAACTTCACCAGCTTACAACAGATGCCATTAATTATGTAACCAGCCTCATTGAACCAAAGGATAATTTCGTATTTCTTGGTGACTTCAATCTACCTGCAGTGGAATGGTGCAGAACTAATAAGAAGTTTTCTATGTGCCGTCGAATGGTAATGCTGAGTCCGTATCTTTTATTGACAACTTGACGGCTTGTGCCTTGCAGCAAATTAGCGGTGTACCTTATTCTCAGAGTAGGTAACTCGATCTTGTCTCTTCTTCTGACGCTGCTAATTGTGTTATACGTCACAGTTCTGTTAACCTTTGCAATGTGGATGCGTACCATCCACCTTTGTGCTTGATCTTCTCTCAGGAAAGCGACTTAAATTGTACTAACATGGAACATGTTTATAATTTCAATTTTCGTAAAACTAACTTTGAACTTCTCAACAACCTTCTTAATAAGGTTAATTTTGACGCCATTGTTGGTGATGGGAATATGAAGCTATGTATTTCAGGGTTTTACTCGGCTATATTTGACTGTTTCATCTCATCTGTTCCTTATACAAGACCGAAGAACTTATCCTCTCCACCATGGTTTAACAGCGAACTACGTTCCTTACGAAACAGGAGGAACAAAGCCTGGCAAAAGTTCTTAGTTAGCCGCGAAGAGTTGGATTTCACTAATTTTACTGTAATATTCAACAACTTTAAAACATTATGTACCGATCTTTATGAATCGTACTTATTCGATATGCGAACTAATCTGGCATTGGATCCATGCCGTTTTTGGAAATTCGCGAATAGTAAGAGAAAGACAGATGGATATCCATCATCTCTGAAATACATAAATGAGGCGTCGAATGACCCTACCATTATTTCCAATCTATTCGCATCCTTCTTTGCCGAAGCATTTACTGACGATGGTTTTGAGCCTGATAAGGAATACTTCGAATACTTACGTGATTATCCAAAGACCACTCTTTGCAACATTAATATAGATGTCAACTCAGTGTTGGAACATATTAAAAATAATAATAATGATTATTCCAGCGGTCCGGACGGTATCCCTGCGGTAATCTTGAAAAAATGTCGTAATTTCCATGCAGGTCCTCTTTCTGTTCTTTTTCAGAAATCTCTAAAATTGAAAGTATTTCCAAATATTTGGAAAGCTCATATATTGTCCCGATTCATTAAATGGGCAGCAGAGGCGATATTGGCAATTACAGGCCAATTGCAAAACTTTCCTGTATTCCCAAACTTTTCGAATGCATCATATATCAATTCCTCTACTTTCACTGCAAACCTTTCATATCTGAATCTCAGCATGGCTTCCTGAAAGGCAGATCTGCAGTGACTAGTTTAGTTGAATTGGTGTCATATTCAACATGTGCTATGGAAAAGGGTAACACTGTGGACTGTATAGATGTCTTATAAGATTATATTATTAAAGCTTAATGCCCTTGGGTTTCCAGACTTTTTTATAGAGTGGATCCGGTCATACCTTGACGGTAGAAGGTATCAGGTCTTGTTCCGCTCTGCTAAATCTATTCCATTTTTGCCGACATCTGGTGTCCCACAAGCTAGTCATTTAGGACCTCTTCTCTTCATATTAGCTATTAATGATGTATCTTCTGTAATCAAATTTTCGCAGATTTCCAACTAGGCCGATGATATGAAATTATATGTAGAGGTGACCCAGTCGATTGATTTTCTCCAGGCGGACTTTACCAATTTTATTACGTGGTGTCGTAAAAATAACCTGACACTAAACACGGACAAGTATAGGATTATCACTTTTTCTCGTAAACGTGATAACTCTTATCGGAATTATTTTATTGACTACACTCCTCTACAAAGAGTTAGTTGTATTACTGATTTGGGAGTTACTTGCGACAGTGATCTTAACTTCAGAATTCTCTTTGACTCATTGGTTCATAAAGCCAATTCGACTCTGGGCTATATTAAGTGTTGGTCCAAGGAGTTTTCCGATCCGTATGTCTGTAAATCGCTTTATATCGCCTTCGTTAGACCAATTTTGGAGTATGCCAGTCAGGTGTGGTCTCCGCACCACAAAGTTCGTATCAACAGGCTAGAATCCGTTCAACGTAGGTTTTTACGTTTTGCTTTGTGAAATTTACCATGGAATGATCCTTTATCTTTGCCACCTTACAGCGATGGGCTGAAATTGTTAAGCTTGCATTCCCTGGAAAAGCGGCGAGACGTGGCAGATGTAATTTTCGTTCATCAATCATCGTTCAATGGGGCTATTGACGCCCACAATATTTTATGCAAAATGTACCTTAATTCTAACATGTATTCCTTGAGATCCGTGGACTTGTTTAAAATGAAATTCCACCGGACGGACTATGGAAAGAATGAACCGGTCTCCCGAATGTTGAGCGTGGTCAATGCCAATGCACAAATTTTTGACTTTTGCGTATATAATTCCTAACAATCAATGATTTTATTATGTATTAATTTTTTTTAGGCTCGGTTTGAGCTGTTACTGTTACTATAATAATCTCATAATCTCTTCCTATTCTCCTTTGTTAAAAAAGCATTTGGTTTGCTTTACTATATAGATAACAATCTCTTAATTTAATCGGGAACTTTTAATAAACCTAAGAAGAAAATTTGAATTTTTCATTACTTTTTTATTTTTAATTGGCCGCTGAAATTTTAACCTTAAACTTATAGATTTTCCGATAAATTTAAAGGATCTGATAAATTCCGTTGCTGTCTTCTTCTCTCGAGATATCTTCTTCACTTTCAGTGCTGCTGAAGAAACTTCCGGCATTATACAATTTAATTACAATTAGACTACAAACCTTAACAATTTTAAAATTTTTATAATATATCAAAAGTGAACATTATTTCTTATAATTTATTTACGATTGAGATTTTCTTTTCTAAATTTTACTTCTGGTTTATTTAAATGCTTCTAGTAATTTAGAACTTGGGGCCGAATTCAGCAGCTGTGAGTTTTAAGTGTACACAAAAATCCGTGTACACTGCTGAATTCAGATTCCGCATTTGTGAGAATGAGTTTAAATGTCAAAAAAGTGTGGAAAATTGTATCATTTTATTCACCAGGATAGCGATTATAATTCCCACCTTTTTTTCTCACTTTTTTTTGAAAAATTTCCATGTGCCACTTCACAAAATTAATTTCGAAAAGGAAATTATTTCAAATCAAAAAAAAAAACACAAAAAATGACAGCATAATCCCCGAATAGGAAAAACATGTTTCGAACTCAATGACTAAATATGCATTTACTTGCACCCACACTGACGCATTTTGGTATCTTTATGGATGCCATTTATGGTGACTCGAACGTCAGTTCGAATGGTGAGAAATGGCAATGTAATCGGTATCCGGGATAGCGATTATTATTACCATTTCTCATTTTTTTCCCAACTTTTTTGAAAAATTTCTCTAAATTTTAAAAGAGTACTGCCGCTTCACAAAATTTAATTTCGAAAAGGAAGTTATTTCTACCGTTGAGAAATTTTTTCTCACCAATTTTTCTGACGTCTTCTCGAGCTAGTCAGTATTTTTCCGTTAGTAAATTGTGTGAGAGATTTCGCTAATTTCAAATAAAAAAAAGGTGCAAATTTCAAAAATATTTAGAATGGTAAGTTTTTATTTAATTTAATTACTGAAATTTAATTTGTGGTAAGTGTAAAGACTAAAAAAATTAATTAATTAAAGATATTTCTTTTTATTTAGTCAAGTCGAATAACAACAGGCCAAAAAGAAAGATTGTTAGACTACATGTCGGACAATTTTTTATTTCTTTACGGTGGCTTATCAAATAGTACCAACAAATCGAGAAAGCAATAATTAGAAAAAGTGGAAGGCGAATTAAATGAAATTGGTTCTTCAAAAAGAGTTACGCAGTGGAAAAAAGTAAGTTAAATTGTTCCAAAATGTGGGTTTAAATAATTAATTATAATTTTAGTGCTGAAGGGACATGAGAGCCGCCGTAAAAGATAAATTGGCCAAACATAGGCTGGATGCCAATTTGACTGGTGGTAGGTCAGCCAGCACCAATATTAACCTCATCGCTACAGATGAGAGGGTGGTTTCCATTTGCGGCATGGGAAGTTTAAATGGAACTAGGGAACACGAAAGCTTTACCTTAGAAAATGTAGTATATCTTTTTTTCATTGGTTTATTGAAAAATTTTATTAATTCTTAGGAGCCAAATGAAGAGCTATTTGAAGACGTAGAAGTCTTAAATGGCTACGAAGGCAATGTTCCAATATCTGCAGATGCGGCGAATATAGGGAGGCTTTGTAGCATCCCTGCAACTTCAGCTGGAGGCGATATTGAAACGTCTTCTCATCCATTACGTCGAAGGACAAGAAGAAGAAAGGTAAATAATTTAAAAAAATACAGGCATTTATTATATATCTTCTATTTAGTTATAGAGTATATACACATCACAAGCAGAGCGATCACTTCAAGCACAAGAAAGCTCCAATCGTCTATTGCAGCAGCTGTTAGCGAAGCGAGTAGAGCAGCAACAACAAAATGAAACAATTATAACCCAACAGCAACAATTGATAGAGTGTATTAATGAGCTGACAACAGTAACAAAAAAAAAATAATAAATTTAATTTCTTTAAAGTCTGTTTTTTATTACAATTATACAATATTTTAGACAATTATAAATCGACAGTGGAAAAGTGTTGAACTGAAGAATTTTGAACTATCCTCCCTTCTCTGATGAATGACTCCACTTCAAAAATAACGGTCGAAGAGTGGCCCATCCGTGCTGTGGTTTCTTCGGGATAATTCTCCTCTATTGGAAATTTTTTTTGATTAAAATGATGTGCAGTACCGCGCATGATATGATAATATCTTGGGCAGTATCTGGATCATATCTCAGCTTCATCTTGGATAGCAAAAAATAATGAAATTGTGTTAACATTTTTCCTAGATTTGAAATGATAAAGTAAACATACCTAAATCTTCCTTTAAAATGACCAATGCACCTTTCAACTTGACTTCTTGTTTTCTTGCGCACAGCATTATATTTTCTTTCGTCTTCATTAGATGGGTTTCTAATGGGTGTCATAAGCCAAGACTGAAGTGGATATCCCGAATCCCCTAGTAAATAAATGTGATAAGCGCATATTATTTTCTACAATCATTAAACTAAATTTACAAAATAAAAAGTACATAAAAATAAAACATTTTTTTAAATAATAATTTTTTTAACTAAAAGCCAATACTTTTGTAAATTGGGTCCTTAAAATATCTCCTAAGATGTGCAAAAGACTTGCTGCATGCCCAGATGTAGGAATCATGATTACTTCCCGCATATCTTGCGTTTACATTTACCATTTTGTTTTTTTGGTCACAAATCTACAAAAACAAACATAATATGAAACTCAATTCAAAATATAATAGTATGAATTATGTTTTATAATTTGAGCGTTCAATGAATGAAAACCGTTCCGGTTGACATAGGCGTATTCAACGTTTTTCTTATACTTACAGTTGTGCTGAATTTTCTAAGCTTGATGGACGGTTAGAGAAGGTTATATATTTCTTGTCCAAATTCCAAAAAATTGCTGTTGATACCTGCCCTATAGAATGTGAAACGCAAGTTTGACTGATGTACGCCATGGCGTCCATTCCCACTTGCCTTTGGTAGCTTCCACTGTCATAGAAATTCAAATCTACCAAAAACTATATTTTATGGTATACGCATTTATAGAATATAGGAAAAATTATTTTAAATTTTGTACCTTGATGTGATTACTTAGTCCGGAACGATTTGCTTCCGGCATAAAAGGAAAAATTCATCACAAAACTCCTTTGCCAATTGTGGGGTTAATTTATAAATTTGCCGAAATCTAAAAAATATAAAATTAAATAAAATTACATATATTTATGGAAATTGCACTTACTGATCCTCTGGAATGTCGTATGGATTCATAGCATCCCGTAAACGTTTTCGTTGCAATCGCGGTTGCATATGACGTTGTTAATTAAGTATCGGAAAAATGCTATCCATTATTAACAGCACTTAAAATCTTTTACACTTCTAATTAAAATCTAGATTTATGTATGAAATTGGTTATTGACATTGGTAGTCGTATTTTTTCTTTCGCAAATATTGTCAAAATATCAAATTTTTTTTTTTTTTTCAATAGCGGTTCAAAAAATTAAAAAAAAAAATAAAAAAAATAATACATAATAAAAAAAAACCCGCTTTACTTCTATACTTGTAATTTTCTGTCTTTCCTTGAATTTTGAATTTTTTGTAATTTTGGACTTAGCGGTTTTTCGCTATTGTAATATAATTGAATAGAAACATTATTCTATTTATTTATTTTTTGTTCTCTTATTTTCCTGTATTTAAAAATCTTTTTCTGTTTTAACTGTTTATCATTTTGCTGTTTGGTTTGTTGGATTATTTATTTCTTTTATTCTTATTGTTCTTGTTAATGTTCTGTGGGGTTTGTTGACTCTTCATTTTTGTGCTTTTTTGTTTGCGGTACATTTCTCTGTTACAATGGACTTCTGTGTCATTTGTGAGGATAAGTTGACAAATAAACCTTTTATTGTCTGCGATGGGGTTTGCGATCGGCGCTTCCACCTTTCGTGCTTAGATTCTCACAATGCTGTTAAAGGGTTTACGTGTTCGGAATGCAGTGACATCAAACCATGTCACGTGCTAAAATATCTAACCCTGTCTACTTTAAGAACGGAACAGCTCAATCATAAATTTGACAAACTCAGTAGTGATTCTGAATTTATTGCTGTCAAAGTTAAGACTTGATGACAAATTATTCCATTTCAATGAACTTTTAGACGACATACGAGAAAGCGACAACAAAATTGACAAATTGGTGTCTTCATGCGCAATGATGCAACATGACCTATCGAAGATGTTAAAAAAACGATGCATTTCGAACTGAAACTCAACACGATTCAGGGAGACTTGTCTGAATTTATGTGTCTACCTGTTACATCATCGGGGGTACCTTTAACTGAATCCCGGTTTGCAGACAAAACCATTGTCAACAATTTGGAATCCTTGCAGAAGGACCTTCGATCATGTTTATCTTTAGCCTCGGCCAATAAGCACTGTATTGGAGAGCTTAAAACAGTGGCCACTCATCTCCTTAAATCTTCTGCGAATAGCAAGGGGCTACTAGAGGTTTTTGTTGCTAAAAAAATGACCATCCCACAAGTACAGAATCAAGTCCTGTTTCCATCAGTACTGAAACTGAAAGGGTGCAAGTTCTCAGTGGGGATGTTGTTAGTAATCCGAAAAAAATTCCCTCGAGAACCGGTCGTAAAAGAAATCGATGTAGCAAGAAGTCTCTTGATAACACAACAGTAGAATCTCCCTCAATAGCTGGCAGTCCTATTGACGGCTTTTTGGCTTTTAGTGATAATGCTGTGGTCTTGAAAGCTGTGCCTATCCCAAAGAGAATCTTCCTTTCACGACTTGACCCTTCGACATCTGTGGACGATATTTCGCGGTATATAGGCTCCAATGATATGGACACTTCTCATATTAAGTGCGAGAAAATAAGCAAGATCACTAGTGGTGTCTCATCCTTTAAAATCACTGTCCCCTCCCTGATGTTTTCACGCCTTGCCTCTCGCGAATTCTGGCCTCCTTCCGCCTTTGTAAAAGAGTTTCTGCGAAAAGAACCAAAAAAATGCAGTCTTAGCACTGATCTAAAAAACTAAATTGCATGTCCCTTTACTACCAGAATGTCAGGGGACTTCGCACTAAAAATCGAGAGTTATATTTGGCGAGTATTTCGGGTGTCATTGTTTTGACTGAAACCTGGCTTTATTGTAGTTTTTTGAACAGTGAACTATTTTGTTCCGACTATGAAGTATATCCAAAAGATCGATATACCATGGATCTAAAGTCTCTAGGTGGAGGAGTCCTCATAGCCGTCCGAACGAATTACGAAAGCTCGTTAGTCCATGTTCCTAATTTAGACGACTTAGAATTAATTTGTGTTAAACTGTCGTGCCAGAATGGTAACCTGTGGATTATTAATTGTTATATTCCACCGAACAGTTCGGAGGTAAAATACCAGCTACTTTCGAAAGCAATCGATTACCTTCTTGAATTAATGGAAGTGAAGGACGACATTTTGCTTTTCGGTGACTTTAATCTCCCTAACTTACACTGGAGACAAATGAATGATGAAGTCTTCTATGTGGCAGTTAATGCAAATTCGACATGCGAGTCCCTCTTTATGGACAACTTGACGGACTGCGGTCTGCAGCAAATTAGCGGTGTTCGAAATTCTCTTGACAAACAGCTAGATCTGGTCTTTACCTCAGACGTAGCTAATTGTGTTGTTCAGCATAGTCCTGATAAACTTTGTAATCTTGACAAATATCATCCTCCCCTGCAGTTGCTTTTCTCACAGGAGAATGATACGATTGACACAGGCAGGCATGATTCATTTTGCTTTAACTTCCGTAAAACCAACTTTGAATTGTTCATTAACCTTCTAAGCAAGGTTAACTTCGAGAATATTGCTGTTGGTGAAAACTTAGAAGAATGCATAGCAGACTTTTACACCATTATTCAAGAGGCATTTGCCCTGTCGGTTCCTTACACCCGACGTAAAAATTCAACATCTGCGCCACCATGGTTTAACAAAGACTTACGGTCTCTACGTAACAAAAGAAACAAGACGTGGCATAGATATCTAATTTCTCGTGATGGTAGGGTTTTAGAGATGTTCATGGCTATACTCAATAAATTTAAGATACTATCTGCGAATCTGTATGATACTTATATCCATAAAATGAAATTTAATCTTCTGAATGACCCGCACTGTTTTTGGCAATTTGTTAATGGCAAAAGAAAACTGTTGGATACCCATCATCGCTTAAATACTTAGATCACTCGGCCAATAATCCGTTAACTATTTCCAATCTTTTCGCTACCTGCTTTGCGGGAGCATTCAATGATGACAATTTCGAGCCGTCCCCTGAGTACTTTAAATTCCTTGACGAATTTCCCAAAACCTCCTTTACGAATATTAATATTGACGAATTCACGGTGGCGGATCATATTATGGAATTAAATCAAAATTTTTTACCAGGCCCTGACGGTATTCCTGCTACTATCCTGAAAAGATATGGCAATATCCTCGCATCTCCTCTATCTGCCCTCTTCCAGAAATCCCTTACATTGGAAAAGATATGAAAGTTATCTTATTTTATCCCAACGCATAAAAAAGGCAGTAAAGGTCTTATTGAAAATTATAGACCAATAGCTAAATTATCCTGCATTCCCAAATTTGTTGGAATGCATTATTCATAAATATTCATATTTTGGTTGTAAACCGTTTATCTCCAATTACCAACATGGGTTTTTAAAAGGTAGGTCTACTGTCACCAGCTTAGTAGAACTAGTCTCAACGTCAACATGTGCTATGGAAAGAGGGAACATTGTGAACTGTATTACTACCGACTTTAGCAAAGCATTTGACAAAATATCGTTCCGCTAAATTTTATTCAAGCTTAGTGCTTTAGGATTTGCTAATTTACTTATTGAATGGATTAGGTCCTATCTATATGGTCGAAGCTACCAAGTCCTGTTCCGTTCCTCTAAATCTGAAACCTATCTGGCCACATCTGGTGTCCCACAGGATAGCCACCTGGGACCCATTTTATTTGCTCTGGCTCTGAACGATGCTGCTTCTGTGATGAAACACTCGAAACTCTCAAGCTTTGCTGATGACATGACAATTTACGAAGAAATTAATAACCCCTCGGATTCTCAATATCGGCAGGAAGACTTTATTAACTTTACTACTTGGTGTGACAATATTAATCTGACACTTAACTGTGACAAATGCCAGGTTATTACCTTTGGCAGGAAACGGAATTTTATTCCATACCTGTATGGTTTGAGACACGCCACTACGTAGGGTAAGCAACATTACTAATCTGGGGGTGATCTGTGACAGTGAACTGAATTTCCATCTACATATTGACTCACTGGTCCGTAAAGCCAATTCGACACTAGGCTTCATTAAGCGTTGGTCAAAGGAATTTGATGATCCTTACGTTACCAAAATGCTTTTTATAACTCTGGTTAGGCCTATACTTGAATATGCCAGCCAAGTGTGGTCTCCCTACTATAAGGTCCAAATTAATAGACTTGAATCTGTTCAGCGTAGATTCTTACGGTTCGCCCTAAGAAACCTTCCATGGGAAAACCCACGCATGTCGCCTTCGTACGAGAAAAGATTAAAACTTCTTGACCTCCACTCTCTGGAAAAAAGACGACTGGTCGCTGATGTGGTTTTTATCCACCAAACAATTAGTGGCTTTATTGACGCTCCCTTTCTTCTTGAAAAGATGCAGTTAAAAGTCAATACTTGTTCCCTGAGGTCCGTAGATATATTGAAAGTAATATATCATAGGACTGACTATGGGAAAAATGAACCGATTTCTCGAATGTTGCGGGCGGTAAACAATAACGCAAGCGAATTTGATTTCAACCAGAGTAAGGCGAGTTTAAAGAAATCTTTATATATGCGGCTATAAATTAAACTATTAAATATAATATCTTCTGATGACTGGCGCTTGTATTAAGCGGTAAAAAAAAAAAAAAAAATATACAATATTTGCACTTTTAATAACAGTTTATATTTACAATTTTTACAATTTTTTTAATTATTGGAATTCTGAAGCACAGTTCCAAAAATCACAACAAAAAAATAACAGCGTAATCTCCGAAAACATATGTTTCGAACTCAATGACTAAATACACGTATACCTGCACACACACTGAAGAATTTTGGTAGCTTTATTAATGCCATGTATGGTGACTTCGAACGTGAGTTCGAATGGTAAGAAATGGCAATTATAATCGCTATCCAGATTTCAGTTGGTGAGTTTGAAAAATTCTGTTTAAAGTGAATTCGAAAAAGGCAAGCGAGGGACAAAAAAATTATTTAATTAATTATATTGAGGCAAATATTGACTTTGCAAATGATAAATATTATATAGGTATATATAAATATTTAAATATAAAATTTTTTAAATATATAAATGTTATATTTAAATAAAATATATAAATATGTAAATTATAAAATGACATTAATATTATTTTTGTTTGTAGATTTGAGTCTGTTGATGGGGCGTACAATAAAACGGAGAAATGTGCTTCACCGGCAATGAAAGCAATGAAAGATGGACCAGAATATAGGAAATATTGGATGGATCAAAAGTGATATTTATATTGTTTAAATTGGACCACTTTAATCAAGAACGTATATTTTTGAAGAATTCACGTTAAGGAAATAGCTGCCCTCCACAAGGCGTCTTTTGAAGGGAGTGGCATCAATGGGCCAATAAAATAAGAGCCACTTATTGATCACGAGGCACGGATTGTGCAATTAATGGTGCCAGCAGTAGTTACTGGAGATGGTGGCGTGGGCGAAATGTTCTGTGATTTAGAAAATGTCGTACGTAAAAACTAATTAGCGTTCTATCTCTTATATTATACTTAGTAACAATCAGAACTATTTTTCAATAATTATAGATGTCATCCGGATTGAAAAAGAAATAGCTGCTTAATGACAATCCAAGTAAGCAACTGGAAATTTTGGATGCTACGCCAACAATAACGGTACTAGATTAGATTAGATTATGTGATATGTGATTATGTGATGTGAGGGTATTCTTCTATTGCGACCTTAAGATTTATTGTACTCCCTTTTCTTCGGTGCAGTAGTTTGGTTAGACTCTCATTCTAAAGCACATCCTCCAGACCTATTTCTCTTACGCATTTTAGTACCCGGAGTGGAACAAGAGATTATATCTCATTTGGGGGAGGTAGTTGGCGTCCAAGTATTTCCTTCTTCTGCGGAAAACTAATAAGCATTCAGAGAGGATGTGCGTATGGGTCTCCTCGCTATCTTCGCAGAATCTGCAGCTGCTATCTAGTACAAGTCCTAGTTTTTTTAGGTGTGCTTTCAGTCTGCAGTGTCCTGTTAATATCCCTGTCAGTACTCTCATATTTTTCTTATTTGTATTGATTAAGGCTTTAAATCTCTTTGGGTTGTATTCCCCAAGATATTTGGCCTGCCTTTGTCCTGCTTGTTCTTCCCACTGCTTGGTTCTTTCTGCCGCCTATTCTTTTGCTAAAATTTCTTGGATTGTGTGGTCCGATACGACAGAAGGGTTCAGGCCCTATGAAGGGCATTAGTTCCGAAAACACCAAACTTAACAAAGAAAACGTTGAAATTCCTCTTTTTAACACTGTATCCACAAAGTCCGTAAACACGGCCCATACATATGTCACCCAGAAGAAGGTAAAAAACCAATTCCCAAGGTTAAAATTGTAAGTGACCATCAGGACGAATAAACACTGCTGAACCAAAATTTCCACAAGAAGAAGCTAGAGGGCGAAATAAAGACTCAGAGAGAAATTTGCATTCATCCTTCAAGGAAATTAATTCAGATAAAAATGAATTCCAAACAAGATAAACCATGCTATTCGATAGCAGTTTATCGTGGAAGTTCCTTAGTTGAGACAAGTGACACGAAAGTTACGATTTGTAGTACCTTTAATAAACAAATAAGAGAGCAAAAGAACATTGAAAGTCCACAAAAAACAAGTAGCATGCTTCATAATCAAATTACGTATGAAAACGAAAGGCCTAGAAACTCATCAAATAGCGGTGAGATTAAAACATTTAATAATATTACACTATCTGACATTAAAAACCCAGTTGAGCACTGGGAGCTCAAAGCAAATATTTTAGATCATAATCTAAAAAACTATAAAACTCGTAAGTGAAAAAGGTTCCCAACAACCAACTCTGAAGTTACCAAATACAAAACTTTCTTTTCCGCGGTATAGAGTAACCAAATTATTTTAAAATTTTTTCTTTCATAACAAATAATATTTAATTTTTTTTATATATACCGAATCATACTTCATCCATTTAAAAAAAAAAATCAAAAGCAAAAAGAGAATAATATTAAATGAGTTCCAATAAATTTTGCAATTTAAACCCAAAACTTGGTCATATAAATATATGTCATTTTCTTTTTGCAAACATTGCAAACATTTTTTTTATATATTATAAGGTAAATAGAACTAATTCATTACTCAATACCACACATCAAAACAAAAATTGTTTTAATTATGAATCACTTAAAAGGTAATTATTCTTCCCATTCATAAGTTCTTACAAATTAACGTACTTTGTTTTGAAATATGATACCCTTAAACAAAAGAAAAAAACAACGTAAACAAACGCGCAACATACGTTTTATTCATATATAAAACAATTAAAAGTAAATCCAAAGAAAAAATTTTAAATAAATATATTCCATTTGTTTTTTGTTTCAAAAATACCAGAATTTTTAATAAAAATATAAATAAAACCAATTCTCTTCTAAATACTATATTTTGAAAACAAAATTATCAGTCACTAAAAATATGACTATTCTTTTTTAGCAAATATGATTATGTTAATTTTTAAAGTTTTATTTCTTTATGTAAACATATACAAAATTGTATTTGCCTTTTAACAAAAATAACTTCTTGTTGTTTAAAGGCAAATGTAATTTTGTTTTTTTAGGGGGAAGTAATGTTAAGTAATAAAACTTAACACATTCTCCTGAATAAGTCTTAATCTAGAACAATGGGTGCAAAGGTTGGAACTTTCCGCCTACAAAAGACAATGGTAAAATTACCAAAAGTTAGTTCCAAATTATCGGATAAACGCGGATGACCTAAACTAAAGTCGCTAAGTTTCTTTTAAAAGTATTCGTTAAGTTTTAAAAGTCGGAAAATAAAGCAGTTACTATTATTCGTGAGTAAAGAAAACGATTCAAGAATTATAGTTCGTTTTCAAAAAATAAGGTTCGTGTTAAAATGTTGGAATCAAAAGAAGATTTTGTTTTTAAATTTGAATAAAGTAGATATTTAAAGTTTGTGCTAAAATATTGAAATCAAAAGAAGATTTTGTTTTTAAATTTGAATAAAGAAGATATTTAAAGTTTGTGTTAAAATATTGAAATCAAAAGAAGATTTTGTTTTTAAATTTCAATAAAGAAGATATTTAAAGTTTGTGTTAAAATATTGAAATCAAAAGAAGATTTTGTTTTTAAATTTGAATAAAGAAGATATTTAAAGTTTGTGTTAAAATGATATTGAAATCAAGACAAGATTTTGTTTTTAAATTTGAATAAAGAAGATATTTAAAGTTTGTGTTAAATTATTAAATTAGGGTTATAAAGAGTTGTATCAAAGAAGAAGAAAACGGGAAAAAATCTCGTGAAATAAAGAAGAAACTTTCATCAGATTATGTAAATCATTTGTTTTATTTATTTTTCGTAACAACAAACATATTCAAACCACCGAAGATTCAGGACCAAACCAGCAACGAGTCAATGGCTTTAATAAGTGCGAAATCTAGATGTTTACAATAATAATGCCCGGAGAATTTGAAACTGAAGAGCTGTAACATACTTTCGAGGAAAAAATAAACAAGCCATCATTTGACAACATCAACTTGGAAAATTTTCGTCACTTCATCATAAAGAAGGAGAAGCAGGATGCGCGCGAAGCGGTTTAATGTACAAATCATAAACAAAAGCAGATATTTTTTCAAAAGAATTTTTTTTTTTACAATTTAAGACGGTTTAACTATTATTTAAGCTTATAAAAATGTCAATTGAAAAAATAAGTCAATTTGTTGCTAATTGAATTCCCATACTTAGCGCGGAAATCTGACCTAATCTAGCATCCAAGGTATCTATATTTATAGGATGTTGTCGAACAGCACACAAAATTCTTTTAGCAGAAGAGCAAAAAAATTTCGTTCCTCTTCTCCCTATTAGATTCCGTGGTCGAGCTGCCACAATTTTAGTAAATATTTCAACGGGAAATTTTACAGATTTCTTAAATATTGTTCAAGAGAAATTAATTGAACGTAAACTTTATGCTATCTTGTTAAAAGAATTATAAAACTCCAGACAATTTAAAATCTCTTTTGAAAGATTGCGCAGATCAAGCAATCCAATGGCATCCAAACGCGTATGGATCCGTAGCCCATGATTTAGAGGAAACTGCAATATTTTCATTCCAAAATGGATTATTAAATTCCAATCATCGGCTTTTTTTCCTATACGAAGACCATGAAACTTTCAAAATATTAGGTGCTAAGGCAGAATATCTTGAGCAAGCGGAAAAACAATTCACTTTATCATTACCCTCCTCTTTTACCCCTTTTACCCAAAACTTACAGGGAAACCTCCAACCCAATTTTACTACGGGAAGTGAAATACTTCTATGGGGACGTTTTGCAAAAATTATGTGACGATTTTGTGTGACGAAACGTTACATTACAAAATATCTCATTATATGGACGTCCTAGATGATTACAATGTTCAACAATATTGTGGAGGTTGTGATTAGAATTATTTTCGTTGCAGACCAAATAGTTCTATCTATCACCGTATTAGCGCTGTAGTCGATACAAATTTTTGAAATTTTTTAAAACTTTTTATGTAGAGGTCGTACATGATTGAAATGTTCGGCAAAGTTGTAGAGGTTTTTATGGCGACTATTTCCGTCGAAGACCCAATAGTTCTATCTCCCACCATTTCGGCGCTGTATTCAATAACAATTTTTGAACTTAGATGAAACGTCACATTACAAAATATCTTATTATATGGACGTCCTAGACGATTACAATGTTCGGAAATATTGTGGAAATTATAATGAGTAATATTTCCGTCGAAGACCAAATAGGCCTATCTGCCACTGTATTGGTGCTGTAGTCCATACAAATTTTTTAACTTTTTATATTGAAAAAATCATGGAACGCTAACTCTGTAAAGCAGCGTGTCACATCAGTGTAAGCTGACTAACAATTGCGTCGTTTCTGTGCATAAGGCTGGCGCATACGAATATTGCATAGCGGAAAGCGGTCAGCGCATCTTACATACATTAACGGGCATTGCTTCTTACTACGGCTTCAATGACTCCGGTAAGAAACGTTTGCGAGTCGACAATTCTGCTCAATCACAACACGCTGACAATGCTTCCACGAGAACGCCTATGACTATTACAGAACGGACGCGGGCACGTAGGGCTAGGCAACAACAAGCGGAGCAAAAGCAACTCGCTGACAAGGCTTCGACGAGTACGACTATGACTGGTGCAGAACGGACGCGGGCATGTAGGGCTAGGCAACTTGCTCAACAAGCGGAACAAATGCAACTCGCTGACAAGGCTTCGAGGAGTACGGATATGATTGGCACAGAGGGGACGGTGGTATATAGAGCTAGGCAACTTGCACAACAAGCGAAACAAAACCAACTCGCTGAAAAGGCTTCGACGGGTACGGCTATGACTGGTGCAGAACGGACGCCGGCATGTAGGGCCAGGCAACTTGCTCAAAAAGCGCAACAAAGGCAACTCGCTGACAAGGCTCCGACGAGTACGGCTATGGCTGGCGCAGAACGGATGCGGGCATGCAGGGATAGGCAACTTGCTGAACAAGCGGAAGAAATGCAACTCGCTGACAATGCTTTGACGAGTACGGATATGACTGGTACAGAGGGGACAGGGTTATATAGAGCTAGGCAACTTGCACAACAAGCGCAACAAAGCCAACTCGCTGACAAGGCTCCGACGGGTATGGCTATGACTGGTGCAGAACGGGCGCGGGCATGTAGAGCTAGGCAGTTTGCTCAACAAGCGAAACAAAAGCAACTCGTTGACAAGGCTTCGGCAAGTACGGCTATGACTGGTGCAGAACCGACGCGGGCATGTAGAGCTAGGCAACTTGCACAACAAGCGGAACAAAACCAACTCGCTGACAAGGCTTCGACAAGTACGGCTATGACCGGTGCAGAACCGACGCGGGCATGTAGAGCTAGGCAACTTGCACAACAAGCGGAACAAAACCAACTCGCTGACAAGGCTTCGACAAGTACGGCTATGACCGGTGCAGAACCGACGCGGGCATGTAGAGCTAGGCAACTTGCACAACAAGCGGAATAAAACCAACTCGCTGACAAGGCTCCGACGGGTACGGCTATGACTGGTGCAGAACGAACGCGGGCATGTAGAGCTAGGCAATTTGCTCAACAAGCGAAAAAAAGCAACTCGTTGACAAGGCTTCGACGAGTACGACTATGACTGGTGCAGAACGGACGCGGGCATGTAGAGCTAAGCAACTTGCACAACAAGCGGAACAAAACCAAGTCGCTGACAAGGCTCCGACTGGTACGGCTATGACTGGTGCAGAATGGACGCGGGCATGTAGAGCTAGGCAATTTGATCAACAAGCGGAACAAATGCAACACGCTGACAATGTTTCGACAGGTACGGCTATGACTGGTGCAGAACGGACGCGGGCATGTAGAGCTAGGCAATTTGCTCAACAAGCGAAACAAAAGCAACACGCTGACAATGCTTCCACGAGAACGCCTATGACTATTACAGAACGGACGCGGGCACGTAGGGCTAGGCAACAACAAGCGGAACAAAAGCAACTCGCTGACAAGGCTTCGACAAGTACGGCTATGACTGGTGCAGAACCGGCGCGGGCATGCAGGGATAGGCAACTTGCTAAACAAGCGGAAGAAATGCAACTCGCTGACAATGCTTCGACGAGTACGGATATGACTGGTACAGAGGGGACAGGGTTATATAGAGCTAGGCAACTTGCACAACAAGCGGAACAAAGCCAACTCGCTGACAAGGCTCCGACGGGTACGGCTATGACTGGTGCAGAATGGACGCGGGCATGTAGAGCTAGGCAATTTGATCAACAAGCGGAACAAAAGCAACTCGCTGACAATGCTTCGAAGGGTACGGCTTTGACTGGTGCGGACCGGACGCGGGCATGTAGAGCTAGGCAATTTGCTCAACAAGCGAAACAAAAGCAACTCGTTGACAAGGCTTCGACAAGTACGGCTATGACTGGTGCAAAACCGACGCGGGCATGTAGAGCTAGGCAACTTGCACAACAAGCGGAACAAAACCAACTCGCTGACAAGGCTCCGACGGGTACGGCTATGACTGGTGCAGAACGGACGCGGACATGTAGAGCTAGGCAATTTGCTCAACAAGCGAAACAAAAGCAACTCGTTGACAAGGCTTCGACGAGTACGACTATGACTGGTGCAGAACGGACGCGGGCATGTAGAGCTAGGCAACTTGCACAACAAGCGGAACAAAACCAACTTGCTGACAAGGCTCCGACGGGTACGGCAATGACTGGTGCAGAATGGACGCGGGCATGTAGAGCTAGGCAATTTGATCAGCAAGCGAAACAAAAGCAACTCGTTGACAAGGCTTCGACGGGTAGGTCTTCGATAGGTACGGCTATGACTGGTGCAGAACAGACGCGGGCATGTATAGCTAGGCAATTTGCACTACAAGCGGAATAAAACCAACTCGCTGACAAGGCTCCGACGGGTACGGCTATGACTGGTGCAGAATGGACGGGGGCATGTATAGCTAGGCAATTTGATCAACAAGCGAAAAAAAAGCAACTCGTTGACAAGGTTTCGACGAGTAGGTCTTCGACAGGTACGGCTATAACTGGTACAAAGCGGACGCGGGCATTTAGGGCTAGGCAACTTGCTCAACAAACGGAACAAATGCAACTCGCTGACAAACCATAAACAAAAGCTTCTATTTCACTTCTACAGTGTGGTCAAAAGCACAAATAAAATCAAAAAGAAAAAGAGAATAATATTAAATGAGTTCCAATAAATTTTGCAATTTAAACCCAGAACTTGTAATGATCGATATTTTGACAGAAAAAAGAAAGAAAGAGATTCCTTCTATAATTGTACCACATCAACGAAAATTATCTTTCCATTGTAACATCTCTGCAATATGTAGAGGGGAGTTAAGTTGGTTGCGGTTGAAGTTTTTTTTTGTAGACAAAATTTTGGTTCAAGGGGAAAATTTTTTTTTGACGGAAGTAGAAAAAAAATAGGGAGACGGTCTCTTCGAAATAGATGTTGGATGGAAAAAGACGTGATCAGAGAGGAACAAGTTTTTTTTGAAAATGAAGCGTGGATAGAAAAAAAAAAGTACCTGCGTGGCATCATGTTTTTTCTTTGTGATATTTTAGACGTTAATGAATTCAAAAAAAAAATTAAAGTAAAATGAGTTATATAAAAAGAAAAAAAAAAAACCGCGTTCCTACATGTGATTAAAATAATAATAAGTGAAAAAAAAAAAGGAAGGTGGAATAAATTTTGTTAAAATTGGGGTGAATTGAAGAAAAAAAAAATAAAAAAAAAAAAACAAAAAAAAAATTTTGAAGAAAAAAACAAAAAAACACAAAAAAAAAAGAGAGGAAGAAAGAAATCGGCCGAGAAAAAAACGGGAAGGAAAAAAACCGCATGGAGAAGATTTTCTCGAATGACAATCTTTTTTAACAAAAACCAATTTTTTCTTTGTTTTAGCTTGTGGATCCAACGAACAAAACTTTTTTGTTTGGTTCGTGAACATCCAATCGCATCGAGAACATCCTTCTTCAAATAAGAAAAAAAAAATAAAACATCATTTCATCAAAATTAGAAACAACGTAATTTCATCAAAATTAGAAACAACGTAATTTCATCAAAATTATAAAAACATCATTTCATCAAAAAAATTTAAAAAGCATCATTTCCTCGAAATTAAGAACGAACATCATTTTTTTTTCAAATTTAAAGAAAAAAAAAAAAAAACCATCGTTTCATCAAAAATCAATAACGTAATTTCATCAAAATTGGAAACATCATCTCATCAAAATTAAGATCCTCATTTCTTCAAAAACATCATCTCATCAAAATTAGAAACATCATCTCATCAAAATTAAGATCCTCATTTCTTCAAAAACATCATCTCATCAAAATTAGAAACATAATTTCATCAAAAATTTAATAAAAAGCATCATTTCATCAAAATTAAGAGCGTAATTTCATCACAATTATAAACATCATTTCCTCAAAATAATTAAGGATAACATTTCTTCAAATAAAAAGAAAAAAAAAAACATTTCACCCAGCTATGATAATATTAACATTGATTAAACAAATTTTTTTTTGATAGAATATATATATTTAGTAAGTAGCTATAGACATGGAAAAGAAATAGAAAAAAGAAAAAAAAAAAAAAAAAACCATAAGGTTATTAGAGGCTTAACTATGGTCGAATAAGATAAGATGAATAATTTTCTTTTTCCTGTTTTTTTTCAATGGATATATACATATAAGTAGCCTAATTAATATACCGAATAAGAAATCATTAAAAGTGTAATTCACAAAAACAAAAAAACAAAAAAAAAGAAAAATAAGAGAAGAAAAAAAAAAAAAAGAAAAAAAAAGAATTTTATAAAGATATGTAGAATTTTTTTTTTCTTCTCGCGGTTAGGGGATTGAAATTGAATTCATTCGTCAAGTCGGAGGAAAAACCATGATGAGACGGGTCAATTATCCTAAACGCAAATTAATATAGAAAAACGGAAAGAAACCTATGTATAAAAAAAAAAGGAAAGAGTGAAGAAAATTAAAAGTTTTTCTTCTTTTGTATTGACGATGTTGGGGAGATAGAGGAGGGGAGTGAAATGGGGAGGGTAGCGAGAGAGAAGGAGTTCGTTGGGTTAACATGGGGACGTAAGAAAAGAGTTTAACGAAAAAAATTTTTTAAAATAAACTTCGAGGGATCGTACCATTAATTCGGTCGCGGTACGATCAAAGGGGATGACCATGGCATATGGTTATCCTACGGGCGGGAAATGACCTTTCAAGCGTTGGCCACAATATCTACCGACGCCACATCCTCGTTATCCATCTCAGTTTTGGCGTCATACTTTCTTTGTGCCGACCACTGAGGAAATTCTTTGTTTGACCCTTGATAAGAAGGAAGAAAGGACTTTGGTTTCGACCATCCTCTCCCCTTTTCGTTGTGTTTGTAAACCACGAACCAGCAGGTACTTATGCTGGCTTTCGAGCCATTATCATTTGGATAATGAAAGTCTACTCTTCACGAGTAAAAGTACACTAAATAGCACGAATTTTTTTTGTTTATGATGATTCACCGCACTAAACTTTTGATGAATGATGACCCACCCCATCGACGAGCTAGAACGAGCCAGCCAACTAGTCGTGCTAAAACCAGTCATCATCAAATAGTGCGAGCCTTTTTTTTTCTGTCGTTCCTTTCATGGCTTGAGTGAGACCGTAACTACCTTTAAGGGTAGTTCAGTTCTCACTATGCCCTCTGAAGGGAGCGAGTTGCTGAAGAAAGGAAGGAAGATAAGAAAACCAAAAATTTCTTAATCACCGTCATCTAAAACAATTGGCGCCCAACGGTTCTTGGTGTTGCGCTAAGACTTGAGTTTTGAGTTGGCGTTTTTATCATGTAAAGTGCATTTACATTATAAAGGATGACGCCCGGCCTTTCTTTGGTTTGCGCAATGCGAGGGATTTAAGTTGGTCGATTTTATAATGCAAACTTCATTTGCATTATAAAAATCCCGCCCAACTTATAGTTTTGATGTTTCGTCCTCTGAAGACCAACGTCAAGTTCTGGCGTACAGAACGAAGGAGAGTTGTGTTGTGCAGGGTTGCGATATAAACTTCCTTTATGTCGCAAATGACACAACGCACAAACTTTGTAACTTGACCGAAGAATTTGGAAGCCGAAATATTTTATACGCATTTGTGATTTTTACCCCCGTTTAAATTTCAGATGGCGTTACGTCTCTGCTCTTCTAGCATTGGCGTCTGATATACTTAATTTCTTCCCTTTTGTATATCAGTAATTTTCGTTTACTCACATTTATTGTTTTGCTTTCGAAACAATGTGCGATTCTAACAACACTTCAAGGAAATTATGGAGTCTTTTTTTTTGTGGTTCAAAGAGGTATGGATTACTTGGTACTTATGTTTTGAGCAACACGTTTTTCCAAGCTCACAGCTATACGCATATGGGTATAGGCACTGTTGTTCATTTCCTCTAAGCAGGAAGTGGTCGGAATATTAGATGGTATAGAAATTGTTAAGCTTCGGTTTACGCGTATATATATCTTAGTCGGAAACGTTGCGTTTAATATAGATTGTAGTATAATACGGTTCAATTAAATTATAAATATAATAGTACTCTTTAAGTATAAGATTACTAAATTTCCTCTTAAACATTCAAAATAACAAACTTTAATAAAAACATTAATTACGTAATAACTTTCGGTAAAGATACGTTCGATCGGAACTTATTCTTACCATGCGTGCATTTGAAGGAATGGCTTTTGGTGAGTTCCTGTTACTGATGTATGCATCAATGTAAATTAAGGCGCTGTCAGATCCATTCTTTTTTATTTGTCATTTAAATTAAGTATCGGTTTGGTCGAGTTGAAAGATATTGATCCGGATATGTACGGTCATAACCCATTCAAGTTTATTATAACTATAATATAATGAATGGATGCGTTTTCATCCGTCGTGAATGGTTCAGTCTGGAAATTCGTCAATTCGAATATAACATCTCCACGTCAAATACGTCACTATGTTAACGTCAGTGAGCGGTACAGCACGAAGGAGCTGTTCGTCTCGCTCCCCTCTCCTCAATCATTTTATGCCTTGCTCAACATCAGCAAACGAAGATTTTTTTTTGAAATTTAGAAGCAATTTTCAAAAGATAGAGATTTGAGAATTTAAATTTTTTTTTTGAAATTTAAAAGTAATCTTCAAGATTTATAGATTTAAGCTTTGTTTTTGAAATTCAATAGTAATTTTCAAAATTTAGATATTTAAGATTTGATTTTCGAAATTTAATCTTTTTTTAACTTTCGAATTTTGGATTTGGAATTGGGAATTGAGTTCCAAGGGACAATTCAACATAATTGCTTTCCTTTTGAAATTACAATTATAAATATATTCTCTATATTTACTTGAATTAGGTCGTAGTGGATAGAGTCGGTTCCACTTAATAAAAAAGGGATTCTTGGGAAAATAAATTTCGTTAGAAAGCCCTTCCTTTTATACCCGTCGTATATAATTAGAAATAGTATATCGTGAGCCAGTGGCGCTAAAACTAAAATTAATAGTATATAGGAAAATGAATTATTATGGTATTCAGTTGATTTACCTTAGAAATTAAGAAAAATAACTTACCTGCGTTATTTCAAAATATTGTTTCGATTCAGTGGTATACTCCGTGTTACCCTAGGAATCAAAAGAACAACAACATAACTTACCTCTTGAGTCTCTAATCAATTCGATATAGCGGTATACTTGGTATACCCTATATTCAAAACTGATTTACCTGCTGTGTCAAAAAATTCTGCATCATAAACTTAACTACTTGGACATGTCAAATACTCAAACCGGTGCCACTCGCAAAACTAGAAATCAAAAAGGAAGTAATACTTTGCACAAGTCGCTATCGGAAGATCCTCTCACTGGCATTCATATAATCGATCAAGCCAATTATAAAAGCGGTAACCGAGTAATACATTCACCTCGAAATAGCATTATTAATACTGATCTCGCTTCCGGATTTCAAACAATTGGAGCTGGGTTAGCCAATAGTGGTTCTGTGAGCACAAACCCCGTGCAACCCCCTCTAGTTCCTACCAACAGTCGAGTCGACATTAATTCGGAGAATAGTGATCAATTGACTTTTCCACTATCACCTATCCGAGATTCAATGTGGGAGTTCCCAACTCTTCCACCTAATACTCCAATGAACACTGCAAATAAGTCATTTCCAAATCCAGCTGCCCAAATTTATGCGGGAAATCAGCCTCGGAACTTTCCACCACAGCACTTCATGTCATCAAACATAAATAACCTTTTTGTACCACAACAAAATGCTGCCCGGCAAGCACACTACCCGGTACAAAAACCTCCTAAACACGTACGCCACTCTATGGATAATCCTGTACGTAACCCTACCGTTGGAATTAGTAACGTTCAACCCTTTGCTCGTCCACCATTTTACGATACTAGAATCGAAAAATGGGGACTTAAATTTAGTGGTACGTCACACGAGATGACCGTGGACGAATTTTTATTTCGAATCGAAACTCTTCGATCACGCTGTAACATATCTTGGCCAACTATTTGTACACAGTTTCATTCTCTTCTTACACAGAAGGCGGAAAATTGGTACTGGCAATATCTTCGGCGAGAGCCAAATCCAACATGGGATATGTTGCAAAATGCGTTAAGACAACAGTTCAAAAGTTTAGATTCTGACCATGAAATAGTCAGTCGGATACTTCAATTGAAGCAGGCCCCTCAAGAAACTTTTGACACCTATTACGACAAGGTGCTAAGTCTTTATTATCAATTACACCATCAGATGCCTGAACACGAATTAGTACAAATTATGAAAACAAACGTGAAGGATCGTGTAGCAAACCTTATCTTCGGAACTAGTATTAGTTCTCTTATTAAACTTCAAGAAATCTGCAGAAAGGCTGAACGCCATATATCTGCTCGTGAACCAGCACGTCGTGCTTTTGTTCCCTCTTATAGACCAGTGCATGAATTGGAAGAATCTTTTCAAAATCTAGATGGAATGGATAGACCGCCTTATAATGCTCAATTAAACCCTTATAAGGATCATGCTATCCCGGAGAATATACGTCAATTTGACAACCAAATACCAGAATTTAACAGTTACCCTTTTGGGCAACCCCCTTATTATCCTGAAGTTCATAATGAACCTCCAGAAAATCATAAAGTAGATGCTATCAACAATGGTTCACACCAGAATTGGACCTGTTGGAATTGTGGAATCTTGGGCCATGGGTACTTTGAATGTACTAATCCCAAACGGTCTATATTTTGCTATAGTTGTGGGAAAAAGGATGTATTTACTCCAAACTGTCCCACATGTCTCGCAAAAAACTCCATAAGGCACCGAGAGAACCACGGGAGCTATCGGTTGCCAATAACGCCAACAAAATATTCCCAAATCCAGCATTAAATCATCTTCATGAAAAACCATTAACAAATAATGATTTGTCACTATCTGGAACGGTCGAAAATCAGGATAACTGCCAAGAATCAAAATTGCTTAAATTAATGACAAAAACACAAAAATATGAAAAAACATTACTAAACAACAAGTCGGAAGTCGGGGTTATTAAACCGAAACAAATCAATCCGTATAAAAATCTTCATGATAGACGGGTCGAATATGATGAAGCTCGACAAAGAATTTTCGGGAACGTACGTACAACTACGCGGTCGCGTCATCTACAGTATTTTAGGGAGAAGTGTTGGCAACGTAAACGTTTGCAATCTTCAATTGCAGCCGCGATCGTTAACGTGAAACACGATATTAGGCCTTACGCTAGAGTGCAGATACAAGGCGAAACTATTCTAGGTTTACTAGACAGTGGAGCCAGTGTATCTTGCTTGGGTTCAGGGGCGTTAGATTTCATTAAACGTCAAGGTCTAACATTGGAAGGGCGTCAGTCATCCGTAAAAACGGCTGACGGTTCGAAACAAATCATTCACGGGGAAATTGATCTACCAATTACATACGGTAATCAAACTAAAACGGTTAAGCTACACGTTGTCCCAGGTCTGTCTCAAGTTTTGTATCTCGGCGTGAATTTTTGGAAAATTTTTCGGATAGCACCCACAATATTCGACGTATCTGTGAATGCTATTTCTATTGATGATCCCAACACACATACCCTTACAACGGAACAGACAACACGCCTCGATCAAGTGTTGTCCTTATTTCCCTCGTTTAACAAGTCGGGATTAGGTAAAACCTCAATCGAAGAGCACGTTATTGATGTCGGTGACGCAGAACCGATAAAGCAGCGTCATTACCCTGTTTCGCCGTCGGTACAAGGCCTCATGTACGCGGAGATCGATCGTATGTTGGGGATGGATGTGATCGAAGAAAGTCTTAGTGCATGGAACTCTCCGGTAGTCTTGGTACGCAAACCTGGTAAGGTGCGCCTCTGCCTCGATTCCCGGAAAGTCAACCTGGTCACGAAAAAAGACGCATATCCACTTCAACATATTGATGGATTGCTGAGTCGTTTAGAGAACACCTGTCATATCTCTAGTATAGATTTGAAGGATGCTTTCTGGCAGATACCGTTGGAGAAAGGGAGTCGTGAAAAGACTGCTTTTACTGTCCCCGGTCGTCCCTTATACCAATTCAAGGTGATGCCCTTTGGATTGTGTAATGCCCCACAACGAATGTGTCGATTGATGGACAAAGTAATTCCTTCAGAATTACGAGAAAAGGTCTTTGTTTATCTGGATGATTTACTCATCGCATCGGAAGATTTCGAATCTCACCTTCATTTATTAAAGATAGTTGCGCGCTGCTTATCTTCAGCTGGTTTAACGATAAACCTAGAAAAAAGCAAGTTTTGTATGAAAGAAGTGAAATACTTGGGTTACATTGTGGGAAACAAATGTTTAAAGACCGACCCAAGTAAAATATCTGCAATTCTTGATTTCCCAGCACCAACGACTTCGAAACAAATTCGCCGGTTTATGGGCATGACGGGGTGGTACCGTAGATTCATTTCGAACTACGCCAGCTTGTCATCTCCCATAACAGATTGCTTGAAAAAGCAAGCGAAGTTTTGTTGGACGGAGGAAGCGCAAGTGGCTTTTGAGAAGTTAAAGACTTCGTTAACAACGGCTCCAGTTCTGGCAAACCCAGACTACGCTAAGCCGTTTATAGTTCAGTGCGATGCCAGTAAAACAGGTGTCGGTGGTGTTTTGTTGCAAGTCAACGACCTCGGGCACGAACAACCCATTGCATATGTCTCGCAAAAATTAAATGCTGCACAGCAGAATTACAGCGTAACCGAGTTAGAATGTTATGCTGCTGTGGTGAGCATAAAGAAATTTAGAGCGTATGTGGAAGGCTTAATCTTCAAGGTCGTCACGGACCATGCCAGCCTCAAATGGCTAATGAGTCAGAAGGATTTGAGCGGACGTTTGGCTCGTTGGAGTTTGAAACTCCAAGGTTTTGATTTCGATATTGAACATCGGAAGGGTTCGGAAAACGTCGTACCGGATACTTTGTCCAGGGCTTTTGCCGAAGAAGTATCTGAGTATGGGAAAATCCCGTCCGTTGACCTCAATTCCCAAGAATTTAAATCAACCTATTATCTCGATCTGATCGATACGGTATTGAATAATGTGGACAAACTGCCTGATGCACAAGTATCAGAAGGATTTGTCTACTTCCGAACAAAGTTTAGTACTGGAAACCCTGATCAGGACGATTGTACGTGGAAGTTGTGGATTCCACCGAGTCTCACGTCTAACTTGATCCGATTGGCTCATGAACCTCCTCAAGCTGCGCATGGCGGTGTCGGAAAAACTCTTTTTAGACTGCGTCAAAAATATTATTGGCCCAGAATGACGAAACAAGTCAAAGACTTTATTTCGGGTTGCGATATTTGTAAGGAGACGAAAGCTCCAAATGTCGTTTTGAGACCATCAATGGGAAAGCATATACTTACGGAACGTATTTTCCAATTTTTATATATCGATTTATTAGGACCCTATCCACGTTCGAAAAAAGGCAATACTACCTTATTAGTTGTATTAGACAAATTTTCGAAATTTGTTCTATTTAAACCGCTAAAACAAGCGTCGGCCTCGCGTATTGTAGAGTTTCTCGAGGAAAACGTATTTAATTTATTTGGTGTCCCGGAATCTATATTATCAGATAACGGTTCACAGTTCGTTTCAAAAGAATTCACTAAATTACTTGATGTGTACGGTGTAAAGCACATTCGTACGGCAATATATTCTCCGCAAGCAAATGCCTCAGAAAGAGTCAATCGCTCGGTGTTAGCTGCTATTAGATCCTATATTGGTGAAGATCATAGAGAATGGGATAAGCATTTGGGAAGTATTGGTTGTGCCTTAAGAAGCACAGTCCATACTTCTACGGATGTTGATCCTTATTTCTTGGTGTTCGGAACCCATATGGTGACCCATGGCACTACTTATGAGCTATTGCGCAAGCTTGACGGATTGAACAGTGGGAATTTCAATGTCGTTACAAAACCCGAACATCTCGAGTTAGTAAGAAATCGAGTTACAAATAAATTGATTACCGCTCATCAGAAACACGAAAGAATTTACAATCGTCGGTCGCGTCAGGTAAAATTCATTGTCGGTCAAGAAGTTTTTCGGAGAAACTTTTCGTTGAGTGACTTCTCAAAAAATGTCAACGCGAAATTGAATAAAAAGTTCTTGAAATGTCGGATATCTAAAGTAATCGGTAATTCGTTATATCAAATCGAAGATCTGAACGGAAAAACAGTCGGTATTTATCATGCGAAAGATTTGCGTCAGTAAAAGTATTGCCCGGTGCTCAGTCGGAATGCACGAGACTCATTTTCTCGGGTGTGGTCGAGTCTCACATTGGGCGCGCGAAAAAAAAAAAAAAAAAAAAAAAATTGAATATATATATCGCTCCTTGTTTTTTTTTTCAACCTCGTCCGGGATGACAGGTCAACTCTGACTAGGTTGTGGTGTAATGATCGATATTTTGACAGAAAAAAGAAAGAAAGAGATTCCTTCTATAATTGTACCACATCAACGAAAATTATCTTTCCATTGTAACATCTCTGCAATATGAAGAGGGGAGTTAAGTTGGTTGCGGTTGAAGTTTTTTTTTGTAGACAAAATTTTGGTTCAAGGGGAAAATTTTTTTTTGACGGAAGTAGAAAAAAAATAGGGAGACGGTCTCTTCGAAATAGATGTTGGATGGAAAAAGACGTGATCAGAGAGGAACAAGTTTTTTTTGAAAATGAAGCGTGGATAGAAAAAAAAAAAAAAAAAAAAAAAAAAAATTGAATATATATATCGCTCCTTGTTTTTTTTTTCAACCTCGTCCGGGATGACAGGTCAACTCTGACTAGGTTGTGGTGTAATGATCGATATTTTGACAGAAAAAAGAAAGAAAGAGATTCCTTCTATAATTGCACCACATCAACGAAAATTATCTTTCCATTGTAACATCTCTGCAATATGTAGAGGGGAGTTAAGTTGGTTGCGGTTGAAGTTTTTTTTTGTAGACAAAATTTTGGTTCAAGGGGAAAATTTTTTTTTGACGGAAGTAGAAAAAAAATAGGGAGACGGTCTCTTCGAAATAGATGTTGGATGGAAAAAGACGTGATCAGAGAGGAACAAGTTTTTTTTGAAAATGAAGCGTGGATAGAAAAAAAAAAGAAAAAAAGAAAAAAAAAAGTACCTGCGTGGCATCATGTTTTTTCTTTGTGATATTTTAGACGTTAATGAATTCAAAAAAAAAATTAAAGTAAAATGAGTTATATAAAAAGAAAAAAAAAAACCGCGTTCCTACATGTGATTAAAATAATAATAAGTGAAAAAAAAAAAAGGAAGGTGGAATAAATTTTGTTAAAATTGGGGTGAATTGAGGAAAAAAAAAATAAAAAAAAAAAAACAAAAAAAAAATTTTGAAGAAAAAAACAAAAAAACACAAAAAAAAAGAGAGGAAGAAAGAAATCGGCCGAGAAAAAAACGGGAAGGAAAAAAACCGCATGGAGAAGATTTTCTCGAATGACAATCTTTTTTAACAAAAACCAATTTTTTCTTTGTTTTAGCTTGTGGATCCAACGAACAAAACTTTTTTGTTTGGTTCGTGAACATCCAATCGCATCGAGAACATCCTTCTTCAAATAAGAAAAAAAAAATAAAACATCATTTCATCAAAATTAGAAACAACGTAATTTCATCAAAATTAGAAACAACGTAATTTCATCAAAATTATAAAAACATCATTTCATCAAAAAAATTTAAAAAGCATCATTTCCTCGAAATTAAGAACGAACATCATTTTTTTTTCAAATTTAAAGAAAAAAAAAAAAAAACCATCGTTTCATCAAAAATCAATAACGTAATTTCATCAAAATTGGAAACATCATCTCATCAAAATTAAGATCCTCATTTCTTCAAAAACATCATCTCATCAAAATTAGAAACATCATCTCATCAAAATTAAGATCCTCATTTCTTCAAAAACATCATCTCATCAAAATTAGAAACATCATTTCATCAAAAATTTAATAAAAAGCATCATTTCATCAAAATTAAGAGCGTAATTTCATCACAATTATAAACATCATTTCCTCAAAATAATTAAGGATAACATTTCTTCAAATAAAAAGAAAAAAAAAAACATTTCACCCAGCTATGATAATATTAACATTGATTAAACAAATTTTTTTTTGATAGAATATATATATTTAGTAAGTAGCTATAGACATGGAAAAGAAATAGAAAAAAGAAAAAAAAAAAAAAAAAAACCATAAGGTTATTAGAGGCTTAACTATGGTCGAATAAGATAAGATGAATAATTTTCTTTTTCCTGTTTTTTTTCAATGGATATATACATATAAGTAGCCTAATTAATATACCGAATAAGAAATCATTAAAAGTGTAATTCACAAAAACAAAAAAACAAAAAAAAAGAAAAATAAGAGAAGAAAAAAAAAAAAAGAAAAAAAAAGAATTTTATAAAGATATGTAGAATTTTTTTTTTCTTCTCGCGGTTAGGGGATTGAAATTGAATTCATTCGTCAAGTCGGAGGAAAAACCATGATGAGACGGGTCAATTATCCTAAACGCAAATTAATATAGAAAAACGGAAAGAAACCTATGTATAAAAAAAAAAGGAAAGAGTGAAGAAAATTAAAAGTTTTTCTTCTTTTGTATTGACGATGTTGGGGAGATAGAGGAGGGGAGTGAAATGGGGAGGGTAGCGAGAGAGAAGGAGTTCGTTGGGTTAACATGGGGACGTAAGAAAAGAGTTTAACGAAAAAAATTTTTTAAAATAAACTTCGAGGGATCGTACCATTAATTCGGTCGCGGTACGATCAAAGGGGATGACCATGGCATATGGTTATCCTACGGGCGGGAAATGACCTTTCAAGCGTTGGCCACAATATCTGCCGACGCCACATCCTCGTTATCCATCTCAGTTTTGGCGTCATACTTTCTTTGTGCCGACCACTGAGGAAATTCTTTGTTTGACCCTTGATAAGAAGGAAGAAAGGACTTTGGTTTCGACCATCCTCTCCCCTTTTCGTTGTGTTTGTAAACCACGAACCAGCAGGTACTTATGCTGGCTTTCGAGCCATTATCATTTGGATAATGAAAGTCTACTCTTCACGAGTAAAAGTACACTAAATAGCACGAATTTTTTTTGTTTATGATGATTCACCGCACTAAACTTTTGATGAATGATGACCCACCCCATCGACGAGCTAGAACGAGCCAGCCAACTAGTCGTGCTAAAACCAGTCATCATCAAATAGTGCGAGCCTTTTTTTTTCTGTCGTTCCTTTCATGGCTTGAGTGAGACCGTAACTACCTTTAAGGGTAGTTCAGTTCTCACTATGCCCTCTGAAGGGAGCGAGTTGCTGAAGAAAGGAAGGAAGATAAGAAAACCAAAAATTTCTTAATCACCGTCATCTAAAACAAACTTGGTCATATAAATATATGTCATTTTCTTTTTGCAAACGTTGGAAACATTTTTTTTATATATTATAAGGTAAATAGAACTAATTCATTACTCAATACCACACATCAAAACAAAATTTTTTTTAATTATGAATCACTTAAAAGGTGATTATTCTTCCCATTCATAAGTTCTTACAGATTAACGTACTTTGTTTTGAAATATGATACCCTTAAACAAAAGAAAAAAACAACGTAAACAAACGCGCAACATAAATTTTAATCATACTATATATAAAACAATTAAAATTAAATCCAAAGAAAAAATTTTAAATAAATATATTCCATTCGTTTTTTGTTTCAAAAATAGCAGAATTTTTAATAAAAATATAAATAAATAAATAAATAATAATATAAATACAATATTTTGAAAACAAAATTATCAGTCACTAAAAATGTGACTAATTCTTTTTAGCAAATATCATTTATGCATGTATCCAAGTTATTGTAACTGCGGGGTTTACATATGGGGTTGTTACGAAGAATGTAAGTCCCCTGATGATCCTTACGGCATATCTTCTTCCTTGCGAGGAGAAGATATGAGATGGTGCAGCTCATGTGAACAACTAAAAGACTGCACGCCAAGCTGAGTTGCACTTGCTAGCTCGCCGGAGGGGTGGGTCGTTGTTCACCACCATCTACCATCAAATTACACATAATTATTTATGCGTGCATATGAGTATTAATGTCGTTTAGACTTTACGGTGATAGCACAAGCTATCAAACAAGGAAAATTCGGTTGTGGCGAAA
Organism: Xylophagus ater; assembly: GCA_963422695.1. Classification (NCBI taxonomy): domain Eukaryota; kingdom Metazoa; phylum Arthropoda; class Insecta; order Diptera; family Xylophagidae; genus Xylophagus; species Xylophagus ater. The sequence continues at coordinate 41,683,468 of OY730480.1, forward strand.
ACAACCGAATAAAGGGAGTGTTCGTTAGTTCTTGGTCACCGAAACTGACCAAACTTAACGCGAAAGCCTTGCGAGGCATGTCGGGGCCGATTGGCAGAGGTGTTATTGCCAACCGGACTTTCGGGCACTTCCCACCCGCATGGACCGACAGCAGAATGCCGGTCCCCGTATGTCCATACTCGCCCCTATAAATGAGCATGGACCCTTATTTTGCTTATGCTCTCTTACGCATCACCCACGTCTCTCTCTGTCTTCCTCTCAATCAGTTCAGCCGGTCATCGCAAAGAAAACCTGCATATTTCTAATAAGAAACAAAAAAAAATCTTGATCAAGAAAATGAATGTTTATAATATTCGTATATTTATATAAAAAAAAATGCTATACATGATTATAATTGTCCGTTCTGAACTAGATAATATCAGGTAATCAGTTTAAATTCTCAATAATTAATTCAACAATTAATAGTTTTATGTTTTCAGAGTTAATACATTTTAATAAAAAAAAACATATACCGTCAATGAATTTGTTGGATTTGTTTTTTTTTTCTTTTACTTTACTTTACATCCATTTTCCATTGTACATTTTTTTTTTTTTTTTTTACAAAAAAAAATTTAAAGAAACCATCTGTTTCAAGGAAAATTTTCCCCCTTTCTTCATAAAAAAAATCATTCAATCTTTCTTTGTTCTGAGTTTGGTTACTCTGATTGATAAATATGAATAAACGGTTTATTTAAATAAAAACTTTTAACTCACCCCAGATCCGAAAACAGGAGGCTTCCTCTTTCCATACCTATATTGGGAGGAAGAAAATTGTAGGTATATATATTCCTTGAAGACGTAAATTAAATGATCTCGAATTTCAAATTTTCTTATTTTTTATTTTTTTTTTTTACATGTGCTGAGAAACAAACTATGATTTCTACGATGATTAACCTTGAAAGTACGAATGAAAGAAAAATTTTGATTACTTAAAAAAAAAAATTATTACATTAATATGACCATAACGGAATTGTGTAACGTGTGTCCTAAACTACACGCTTACTTATATTTTCAAACCTACACGGTAACATGATTGAAATCATCTGCGTGGTCAACTTTTTGCGAAAAACCGCATGGTTTTAATAAATTCCTTCTATAACATTCGATTCACCACATATCCGTGGTGGAAATAAGTTGAAAAGAGAATCCCCGCTGAGAAACGAAAGAAGAGATGCAAAGAAGAATGGGAAAAAGTCGATCGTGTACTATTCTGATTGGCACGATAAAAGATAAAACAAGAAATACCGGTTTTGATTTTAGACTGCAGAAAAATTTTTTGCGAAAGGGAGATGAAAGAATCAAGAAAAATTTTGTAGATGAACGACAGTCTGGTTTGAAACGTGATAGAGTATGGTTCGGAGTCTGAAAGCAGAAAACTTATTCGAAAAATTGGGGATTTGAAGTAAAATAAAAAGGAAAAGGAACAAAATATGGGAAAACTTCAGGAATCCAAAATTATAAGAAAAAGAAAACGCTTCGGGATTATATAGAAAAAAAAAATGGCGACAAAAATTGAAGTTTTTTTTTAAATTGTGGACTTAACTTAAAATCTGAAAATAAAAAAAGGAAAAATGGTTGTGAAAAGAAATTAAAATTCAAATTTTGGAAGGATTTTGATCTAAATTAATCAAGAAAAAAAAAGTTGTTGAATATTTTTTTTTTGGAATTGATGTTTTAAAATTAAAATCTGGAAAAAAAAAAATATGACAAAAGAATCAAATATTAAAATTTGGAAAAAGTTTTGTGTTAAATTAAAAAAAAAATTTAATAATGAATTAACCTAAAAAAAAAATCCGGTCGTAAAAATCTTATGAAATGCAATTAAAAAAATTGTTTTAATAGAAAAAAAAAAAACTGCAACTATAATTTTTATGAATGACGCAAAGCTTATACCCAGGTAATTTATACAACAAAATTTTGGGAAATCATTTCAACGAACGCACATTTTGGGTACCCAAATACATCTTTAACAAAACGTCCACCAATGGAATGAAAATACAGTAATTTAGCAAAATAGCGGGAAACCAGATTACATTCAAACGCAAAATAATTATGATTTGTGTTTCTCTACCGCCGCAACGATGCAGGAAAGGAATTTTATTTCAAAATTAAAATTTGTATGACACATGCCTGTGCAACAACAAACCGTATAGACAACTTTAATAAATCATTTTACAAAAAACAAAAAAAAAAAAAGGGGGGGCCTAATTAAATAAAATTTTATTTTTATCGAAAAATTAAATAAAATATAATATAAAAGAATCTAATAACTTAAGAATTGTACTTTTAAGATAAGGTTGGATTCAATATGGGTGTTCGATAAATAAAATTAGCAAGAAATCAGAAACGAAAGGTTTATTAACGTTAGAGTATAAAAAATTTTATTTTCTTTCAAAAAGAATAAAATGAAACCATATTGAATCTAACAAAATTAACCAAAATTAATATCTATTTTAAGGATCATTTGTAAAGCAAAAACTTTTTTTTCTCCTAAATACATAATCCAATTTTTTTTTTTCGATAATTCAAAACCCAAACAAAAATATAAGAAAGATTTATGAAATAAACAATTAAAGATTATGAAAGTCTAAGAAAAAGAAAAAAACGTTTTCTATTCTTTTGTTTTTTTCTTTTATGATTCCTATTGCAGGTGTTCGTGTCCGTTAGGAAGAATTTTTTTTGGTTTTGTGAAAGGCTGAAGAGCCATAAAACGCGCAATGTTGAGAGCTAGATAAAAAGCCAAAAGGAGCGAGGGAGGGGGAGATGAGGTGAGAGGGGGCCGAATGTGAACATAAATGAAATATTAAGGGACGATAACCAATTGAAGGGGCGGTTATCGTCAACGGGGGCCGGCATTCTGCTATCGGTCCATGCGGGTGGGAAGTGCCCCAAAGTCCGGTTGGCAATAACACCTTTGCCAATCGGCCCCGACATGCCTCGCAAGGCTTTCGCGTTGAGTTCGGTCAGTTTCGGTGACCAAGTATTAACGAATAACCCCTTTATTCGGGTTTTTTTTTCTCGCAAAAACCGAGTTCTCCTTGCTTGATAGCTTATGCTATCCTCTTAAAGTCTGAACGACATTAAAACTTCCATGCACGTATAAATAATTATGTGTAATTTGATGGTATATGGTGGTGAACAACGACCCACCCCTCCGGCGAGTTAGCAAGCGCAACTCAGCTTGGCGTGCAGCCATTTAGTTGTTCATATAAGCTGCACCATCTCATATCTTCTCCTCGCAAGGAAGAAGATATGCCGTAAGGATCATCAGGGGACTTACATTCTTCGTAACAACCCCATATGTAAACCCCGCAGTTACATATATGGCGCCCAACGATTCGTTGGTTCTGCCAGCGGATCTTTAATTTTGTTTGCCATTTGTCTTTGCGACTTCGGTTGAAATTACAAATGGAGCTCAAACAAAATTGTTTGACACATTTTCGAACGAGTTGATGTTTGGAAATGGTGTTTTGGTTGTTTCCTTTAGGTAAACCAATATTTTCAGAAAAACAAATTTTTTGAGAAAATTTGAAAATTTGACTCAAACTTTTTTTTTTCGAAACTTTCGAAACACCCTGTTTCAGTTTAAAAATTTTCATCTGTGTTTTTTATTAGTCAACTTTTTTTCTGAAGGTGTGTTAACATCATCAAAATTTCTGAACGAAGTTTTGATGTGAACATAATTTCGGATGTTCGTTTTTTTTTTGTTTTCGGAATTGGACTTGCTTTTCGCGATCGCGTTTATGTTGAGTCCTGCTGTCGTCACGTTTTATTTACGGTTGCGTAGTAGCAGTTACTTCGGTTTTTTTTTAATTGAATATTCCGCTTGCCGCAAAAGCGTTTGAAATGTGGATTACGTGCTACATGAATATTGTAGTCATTGCAACGCTTCACGTTTCAATGCAGTTTGGACTCCGGGAAATGCTACAGATGCGGATGTATGAGCTTTAGTGCGCCTTTTCGCACATTCTCGTGCTTAATTAAGTCCATGAATAATGCGGTGAGGACACTAGAGTCATACAGCCGCATCAGACATAGTGGTCCGGAATTGTGCCAGTCGTTTGGATCGGATCACATGCTTCGGCCTTTGTCGCTATTGCAGGTGTCCGATCACTCGACTTGGTACCGTTCGCGGGTCACCCATCAACATCCAGTTTTCGTTTCGTGAGTGCATGTCGGGTTTGTGTTTTCTTCGTGTCGTCCACTTGTTTCGTCTCTCTCCCTCGCTCTTACGTAATACAAATACGTTTGATTATTTAATTTTCGGAATATATTTTGGGAATATATTAGGAAATCAGTTTGGGAAATTGAAGTTTCCTTTCGATGATTTGGTTTGGGAAAATTTAAATTTGATTATTTGAGAAATTAAATTAAATTTTCTTCTGGGAGTTATCTGGGGAAATACAGGTTTTTTTTCAAGTTTTCTTTGGAAGTTGTTGAAAAATTTTGGGAATTTTTATTTTGAAGGAAAATTTTTTTTTATTTTTTTTTATTGAATTTAGTTTTGATCTTAGTTTTGATTTTCTTCATTAATTTTAGTTTAGTTATTTAGATTGGTTTAGGTTTATTTAGTTCAGTTTATTTCATTTTTTCTTTCATTTTTTGATTTAGTTTTCGGTTTAGTTTTATTATTTTCGGTTTTTTTAATTAGTTTATTACAGTTTTAGGTTATAATTTTTTTTGGAATTTATTATTTTATTGTTTTTTTTTTGAATTATATTTTGAACAATTTTTTTTTTGTTATTTTCATTTATTAAATTTTGGTGGGGGAGTTTTTTTTTATTATTGTTAAATTTTTTCTATTATCAATTTTTTTTTATTATTATTATATTTTCTATATTTTTTTTATTATTGCATTTTTTTATTATTACTATTATATTACATTTAGTATTATCAAATTTTCCTTGTTTTGTCCCTGGAAATTTTTGAAAGATATTGAGAAGCAAATTCCTCAATTACCCGATTTGACCTTCAATTGTACCGAATTTCGGACTGTATAGTAACTGTCGAGGCAATACGTGAACGTGAGCATTTTGATTGAGTTTTGATTTAGTGTGATTATAATTTCGATATTTCTGGAAACTTAAGGTGTGTTCACACGTTCTTTTCACATTAGTGACAATTAGATCTGGGCGTTTGATTTTAGTCTGAGGTCCCATCAAAAAACGTAAACTCATACACCTAAACTAATTTGATCTGTGTTTTTGTAAATTTTTTGGTGTGTTTACGAAATGGCAGATACAAATACAGGTGCAACACCTAAAATCAACCCCAGAATTGTACCAAATGCGTTGCCAGAGCCAAATACATATGCTCAAGGTGCTGCGGTGAGTGTATTGACCGGTCAAGATGAATCTCGAGTAACGCGAAGCCAATCACAGCTTTCGTTGGATCTTCCACCAGCCTCAAAATTAGTGGCTTCTGCTACAATGACAACTAGCAGTCGTAGTGGTAGAGGAAGAGGTGCGGCAAGCCCAACTATCACACGATGGGGTTCTAGTGATGGCGCCTCTATCCTCTCTCCTTCGGATCAAAGTGCTTCCACGGAAAACATAGGCACTATGATCGAGGCGGCTGTGAGTAGTCAGATGGCAAAAATCCAAAGTGAGTTACTCAATCAGATCAAGCGAATGACTTTGAATGCACCATCGCAAGCACCAGGTTCAGTGGCTCCACAAAAATCCGTTGACCAGTCTGCTAACATCAATTATCTGAACGAAACATATAATTTGAACGTTCCTTAGAGAATGAGTCAACCAACAACAAACCATAACGTAAATAGACCACCACCACCTCTATATGGCGCTGGTAACCAAAACCCAAATTATAACGTGAACGCTATTTCAGCTTCAAACAATAATCACCACGTCGACCCCAGTCATTATCCGAATCCACGCATGCCTTTTAATCCTAATAACGCCCAAAGGCGTAGCGCAAGTAGGAATTCAAATCTTAACTCAGGCACGAATCGTAATGGTCAGGAAGTTCGACACGCTATTTTACGACATGATACCCGAATCGACAAATGGGGATTCAGGTTCAGTGGAAAGGCTCAAGATATGTCTGTGGAAGAGTTCATATTCCGCATAGAAACCATGCAATCGCGTGAGGATAATTCGTGGTACGCCATTTGTACCCAATTCCATACCCTGCTCTCCGATAAGGCCGAGCAGTGGTATTGGCGACTGCTGAAAAGAGAACCCCACATCGATTGGCATGGCCTAAAGGCGGCCCTCCGACATCAATTCAAGAGCCTGGACACTGACCATGAAATCATGCGTCGGATGTTACAAAGAAAGCAATCTAACAGCGAAACTTTTGATGATTTTTACGATTCGGTTATGTCTTTATACCATCGGTTAAGAATTCCTATGACGGAAATAGAATTGGCGGACATTATGAGAGTGAACGTCAAAGATAAGATCGCAAATCTTATTTTCGGAATGCCTGCCATGAGTCTGAGTCGCTTTCAGGAAGTATGCCGCAAAGCGGAACGCCATCTTTCTGAAAGAGAACCAAGACGAACTTGGCAAAACCCAACACGGCCCATCCATGAATTGGATGATCTTGACGAACGTAACTTCTCATATGGACCAGATTCGGTAAATGATAGGACTGATTTGGATAATGATAAACTTAGACCCGCAAACGAAATGTTACGCACCATTGATTTTCGCCAAAATGTAAACAGTCAGCAATTCGGTGCAAATAACTCACCTGCTATGACAAACCTTATACCAGACTCTCGCTTCAGACAAGAAAATGATTCTCATCTCCCATACCAAGAGTATAAAAATGATTGTGACCCAAAAAGTTATTCGTATAACCACCAACAATATACTAGAGGTGGCCAATCTTTTCCTCGCGAACCGGTATCGAAACGATATAATATTAATTCATCCCATTTCGGTAGTAGTTTACCATATCAACCTGCCGAAATCGATAGTAGTATTCGAGGGTATGTGAGCGAAATTATGTGGTTAAATGGAATACAAGATCATTTAGAAGCTATGGATGCTAATGGTAGATCACGGTTCAAGTAATGGAACTGTGACAATATTGGTCATGGTTTTTTCGAGTGTACGATACCACAACCATCCCTCTTTTGCTATCGTTGTGGTAGAAAAGATGTGTCGTTACCGATGTGCCCAAAATGTAATCCGGGAAACGCACAGAGGCACCGAGAGACGCACGGGAATCCCCGGTTGCCAATAATGCTCCCGGACCAATCAAAATAGAACCAACTTTGAGTCCGAATCTATCATTGCAACCAAATTCTCCGCCTGTCATCAAAATTTTGAAACGCGAAACGTCAACTAGAATCTCGTCTAATAATAAAAATATACTGGAAAGGTCGAATAAAACATTACATCAACGTCAAATGGAATATGACGAAGCTAGAAATAGAATAATCGGTACTGTACTAAAACCGAGTAAAATTAGTAGGTTTAGAGAAAGGTGTAAACAAAAGAAGTTATTGGGTAAAACGGTGGAATCTGCTTTTGTGAAGCTTAAACATGACGATCGACCATATGCTAAGGTGAAAATCGACGGTGAATCCCTTTTTGGCCTTTTGGACAGTGGCGCAAGTGTGTCCTGTCTAGGCGCTGGCGCTTTAGATTTCCTCGAACATCATAAAATTTTAATTACTGGTCGTCCCACCACAGTCAAAACGGCTGATGGTAAAGCTCAACCTGTACACGGGCAGATAGCGATTCCAATTACATACAATAACATTATTAAAACACTTTCTCTATACGTCGTACCAGGACTTACCCAAAATCTATATCTAGGTGTAGATTTTTGGAAAGAATTCGATATAGCTCCGACTATATTTTCTAAAAACGAAACTTTAGATTGTTTTTCAATTGACGATCCCAACACACACGCGCTAAATTCGGAACAACGCGCGTCTCGAAAGCATCTTAACTTTATTTCCTTCTTTTAACCAAGTCGGTTTAGGAAAAACACATTTAGAAGAACATGTTATTGAGGTAGAAAACGCGGAGCCTGTAAAGCAACGCCACTACCCTGTTTCCCCTGCGGTGCAAGCCCTCATGTATGCTGAGTTGGACCGTATGTTGGAATTGGGTGTCATCGAAGAAAGTGTCAGCGCGTGGAACTCTCCTGTAGTCTTGGTGCGCAAACCTGGAAAGGTTCGACTCTGCCTCGACTCCAGGAAAGTGAACACCCTTACGAAAAAAGACGCTTACCCACTTCCACATATAGAAGGCCTTCTCAGTAGACTTGAGAAGACATGTTTCATTTCAAGTATTGATTTGAAGGACGCCTTTTGGCAGATACCGTTGGAGAGGCAGAGTAGGGAAAAAACTGCTATCACAGTGCCTGGTAGACCGTTATACCAGTTTACAGTGATGCCATTCGGGCTCTGTAATGCTCCTCAAAGAATGTGTAGACTGATGGACAAAACAATTCCAGTCGAGTTAAGAGAAAACTGTTTCGTCTATTTGGACGATTTGTTAGTAGTTTTTGAGGATTTTGATTCTCACGTTAAACTTTTGGCAACCATTGCACGTTGCTTGTCTTCTGCTGGACTCACAATAAATTTGGAGAAAAGCAAATTTTGCATGAGAGAAGTTAGATATATGGGTTACATCGCTGGTAACGAATGTTTAAAGACCGACTCAAATAAGGTATCTGCAATCTTTGATTTTCCTGCACCTACCACTCCAAAACAGGTTCGTCGAATTTTGGGTATGACAGGATGGTATAGGCGGTTTATTGGCAATTATGCCTCCTTGTCGTCGCCAATTACTGACTGCCTAAAGAAGAGTGCCAAGTTTGTTTGGACAGCGGAAGCTCAGGTAGCGTTTGAAGCCTTGAAATCTTAATTAACTACGGCCCCGATATTGGCCAACCCTGATTGCACTAAACCCTTTATTATACAGTGCGACGCAATTAAAACCGGTGTCGGAGGTGTTTTGCTGCAAAGCGACGATGAGGGCAATGAGAAACCCATCGCCTATATTTCTCAAAAGCTGAACTCAGCACAACGCAACTACAGCGTGCCGGAACTGGAATGTTTCGCTGCGGTGTTGAGCGTTAAAATGTTCAGGGCCTATGTCGAAGGTTTGCCGTTCAAAATAATCACCGACCATGCGAGTTTAAAATGGCTCATGAGTCAGCGCGACTTGAGCGGGCGTTTGGCTCGATGGAGCTTAAAGCTTCAAGCCTTTGATTTCGGTATCGAACACAGAAAAGGTTCAGAAAATGTGGTGCCAGATGCGCTTTCACGTGTTTACGTGGACGCGATTTCGGAAATAGTTTCGGCACCTAGTATAAACTTGATTTCTGAAGCTTTCAAAGCAAAGGAATATCTCGACGTGATCGATACAGTGCAAAGCAACCCGGAAAGGCTGCCTGACACGCAAGTGTCAGATGGCTACGTGTACTTCAAGACATGCTTTAGCGCTGGCAATATCTTTCAGGAAGATCGATCGTGGAAGCTTTGGGTTCCGTCTGGCCTTACGGACGAGCTAGTTCGCTAGATCCTCCACAAGCTGCGCACGGCGGTATTACCAAAACCTTGTATCGTTTGCGGCAAAGATACTTCTGGCCTGGTATGGCTAGCGAAGTACGTAAATATATCGCGAGTTGCATCGTATGTAAAGAGTCTAAGGCTCCAAATAGTGTGTTGAGGCCGCCAATTGGCAAACAAATCGAAGTTGACAAACCATTCCAGTACCTATATGTCGATCTGTTAGGACCCTACCCTCGGTCTAAGCATGGTAACACCACTCCCCTAGTTGTTCTGGACAAATTTTCGAAATTTGTTTTGTTCAAGACACTACGTAAGGCGTCTGCCGTGCAGATCACCGATTTCTTGGAGGAAAACGTCTTCAATTTATTCGGCGTACCCGAGATTATATTTTCAGACAACGGACCGCAATTTATATCTAAAGAATTTCGTAAATTGGTTGAAGCGTATGGTGTGAAACACAATCGTACAGCTATCTACTCGCCACAAGCTAACGCGTCAGAACGTGTAAACCGTTCATTACTGGCGGCCATCCGCTCTTATGCTGGCACCGATCACGGGGATTCTCTTTTCAACTTATTTACACCACGGATATGTGGTGAATCGAATTTTATAGAAGGAATTTATTAAAACCATGCGGTTTTCGCAAAAAGTTGACCACGCAGTTGATTTCAATCATGTTACCGTGTAGGTTTGAAAATACAAGTAAGCGTGTAGTTTAGGACACACGTTACAACACAGATGCGTCAGGGATTGATCTATCAACCCGGACGTAACTGAAAAGCGTGTGGGTGGTTTGAGTGGTACGTGGAAGCTTGCACTGCCCAACGTGGGGCTCGACCACACCCGAAAAGAGTCTCCGTTGCTCTCGACTGAGCTAGCCGGGCACCAGAAAACGAAAGAAAAGAAAAGGAAATGATCCGCCCTAAACCGCGACGGTGGATGTCTGTTCTTACCTCACTATTGCCTCAAGTCTTTGGCATGGTAAACCCCTATGGTTCTACCCTGCAAATCCTCGACTTCATAGAGAGAACCGCCAATCGCACGAACAATCCGACACTTTAGAAATTTACGATTTAGCTTAGAATTGACGTTTTTTGCGAAGTCGCTAAGCGTGAAATTTCTTCGGTAGACTTCCTGTCCGGCAATAAATCTCTTTACCCGGGTTCGACGATTATAAATTCGCTCATGCTGTTGGTGAGCTTTCGACAAATTATTTTTGACGCGTTCGCGAATTAGTTCAATCTGGTCTTTTTTTGAGGACACAACCAATTCACCATCATTCAAACCATTTAACTTCCGCATCAGTTCGTAGTCGAGCCATGTGTGATCACGTGGGAACCGAACACAAGAAAATATGGATCAATTCCCGTAGAAGCATGGACTGTACTCCGAAGAGCACATCCGATGCTTCCCAAGTTTTGATCCCAATCCCTATGATCGGTGCCAACATAAGAGCGGATGGCCGCCAGTAATGAGCGATTTACACGTTCTGATGCGTTAGCTTGTGGTGAGTAGATGGCTGTACGATTGTGTTTTACACCATACGCTTCAGCCAATTTGCGAAATTCTTTAGATAAAAATTGCGGTCCGTTGTCTGAAAATATAATATCGGGTACGCCGAATAAATTGAAGACGTTTTCCTCCAAGAAATCGGTGATCTGCACGGCAGACGCCTTACGTAGTGTCTTGAACAAAACAAATTTCGAAAATTTGTCCAGAACAACTAGGGGAGTGGTGTTACCATGCTTAGACCGAGGGTAGGGTCCTAACAGATCGACATATAGGTACTGGAATGGTTTGTCAACTTCGATTTGTTTGCCAATTGGCGGCCTCAACACACTATTTGGAGCCTTAGACTCTTTACATACGATGCAACTCGCGATATATTTACGTACTTCGCTAGCCATACCAGGCCAGAAGTATCTTTGCCGCAAACGATACAAGGTTTTGGTAATACCGCCGTGCGCAGCTTGTGGAGGATCATGCGCTAGGCGAACTAGCTCGTCCGTAAGGCCAGACAGAACCCAAAGCTTCCACGATCGATCTTCCTGAAAGATATTGCCAGTGCTAAAGCATGTCTTGAAGTACACGTAGCCATCTGACACTTGCGTGTCAGGCAGCCTTTCCGCGTTGCTTTGCACTGTATCGATCAGGTCGAGATATTCCTTTGATTTAAAGGCTTCAGAATTCAAGTTTATGCTAGGTGCCGAAGCTATTTCCGAAATCGCGTCCACGTAAACACGTGAAAGCGCATCTGGCACCACATTTTCTGAACCTTTTCTGTGTTCGATACCGAAATCAAAGGCTTGAAGCTTTAAGCTCCATCGAGCCAAACGTCCGCTCAAGTCGGGCTGACTCATGAGCCATTTTAAACTCGCATGGTCGGTGATTATTTTGAACGACAAACCTTCGACGTAGGCTCTGAACTTCTTAACGCTCAACACCGCAGCGAAACATTCCAGTTCCGTCACGCTGTAGTTGCGTTGTGCTGAGTTCAGCTTTTGAGAAATATAGGCGATGGGTTTCTCATTGCCTTCGTCGTCGCTTTGCAGCAAAACACCTCCGACACCGGTCTTACTCGCGTCGCACTGTATAATAAAGGGTTTAGTGTAATCAGGGTTGGCCAATACCGGGGCCGTAGTTAATGAAGATTTCAAGGCTTCAAACGCTACCTGAGCTTCCGCTGTCCAAACGAACTTGTCACTCTTCTTTAGGCAGTCAGTAATTGGAGACGACAAGGAGGCATAATTGGCAATAAACCGCCTTAACCATCCCGTCATACCCAAAAATCGACGAACCTGTTTTGGAGTTGTAGGTGCGGGAAAGTCAAAAATTGCATATACTTTATTTGATTCGGTCTTTAAACATCCGTTACCAACGATGTAACCCAAATATCTAACTTCTCTCATGCAAAATTTGCTTTTCTCCAAATTTATTGTAAGTCCAGCAGAAGACAAGCAACGTGCAATGGTTGCCAAAAGTTTAACGTGAGAATCAAAATCCTCAGAAACTACTAACAGATCGTCCAAATAGACGAAACAGTTTTCTCTTAACTCGACTGGAATTGCTTTGTCCATCAGTCTACACATTCTTTGAGGAGCATTACAGAGCCCGAATGGCATCACTGTAAACTGGTATAACGGTCTACCAGGCACTGTGAAAGCAGTTTTTTCCCTACTCTGCTTTTCCAACGGTATCTGCCAAAAGGCGTCTTTCAAATCAATATTTGAAATGAAACACGTCTTCTCAAGTCTACTGAGAAGGCCTTCTATATGTGGAAGTGGGTGAGCGTCTTTTTTCGTAAGGGTGTTCACCTTCCTGGAGTCGAAGCAGAGGCGAACCTTTCCAGGTTTGCGCACCAAGACTACAGGAGAGTTCCACGCGCTGACACTTTCTTCGATGACACCCAATTCCAACATACGGTCCAACTCAGCATACATGAGGGCTTGCACCGCAGGGGAAACAGGGTAGTGGCGTTGCTTTACAGGCTCCGCGTTTTCTACCTCAATAACATGTTCTTCTAAATGTGTTTTTCCTAAACCGACTTGGTTAAAAGAAGGAAATAAAGTTAAGATGCTTTCGAGACGCGCGTTGTTCCGAATTTAGCGCGTGTGTGTTGGGATCGTCAATTGAAAAACAATCTAAAGTTTCGTTTTTAGAAAATATAGTCGGAGCTATATCGAATTCTTTCCAAAAATCTACACCTAGATATAGATTTTGGGTAAGTCCTGGTACGACGTATAGAGAAAGTGTTTTTATAATGTTATTGTATGTAATTGGAATCGCAATTTGCCCGTGTACAGGTTGAGGTTTACCATCAGCCGTTTTGACTGTGATGGGACGACCAGTAATTAAAATTTTATGACGTTCGAGGAAATCTAAAGCGCCAGCGCCTAGACAGGACACACTTGCACCACTGTCCAAAAGGCCAAAAAGGGATTCACCGTCGATTTCCACCTTAGCATATGGTCGATCGTCATATTTGAGCTTCACAAAAGCAGATTCCACCGTTTTACCCAATAACTTCTTTTGTTTACACCTTTCTCTAACCCTACTAATTTTACTCGGTTTTAGTAGAGTACCGATTATTCTATTTCTAGCTTCGTCATATTCCATTTGGCGTTGATGTAATGTTTTATTCGACCTTTCCAGTATGTTTTTATTATTAGACGAGATTTTAGTTGACGTTTCGCGTTTCAAAATTTTAATGACAGACGGAGACCTTAGTTGCAATGATAGATTCGGACTCAAGGCTGGTTCTATTTTGATTGGTCCGGGGGCATTATTGGCAACCGGGGGTTCCCGTGCGTCTCTCGGTGCCTTTGTGCGTTTCCCGGATTACATTTTGGGCACATCGGTAACGACACATCTTTTCTACCACAACGATAGCAAAAGAAGGACCGTTGTGGTATCGTACACTCGAAAAAACCATGACCAATATTGTCACAGTTCCAACACTTGAACCGTGATCTACCATTAGCATCCACAGCTTCTAAATGATCTTGTATTCCGGTTAACCACATATTTTCGCTCACATACCCTCGAATACTACTATCGATTTCGGCAGGTTGATATGGTAAACTACTACCGAAATGGGATGAATTAATATTATATCGAATCGATACCGGTTTGCGAGGAAAAGATTGGCCACCTCTAGTATATTGTTGGTGGTTATACGAATAACTTTTTGGGTCACAATCATTTTTATACTCTTGGTATGGGAGATGAGAATCATTTTCCTGTCTGAAGCAAGAGTCTGGCATAAAGTTTGTTCTAGCAGGTGAGTTATCTGCACTGAATTCCTGACTGTTTCTATTGTGGCGAAAATCAGTGGTGCGTAACATTTCGTTTGCGGGTCTAACTTTATCATTATCCAAATCAGTCCCAACATTTGCCGAATCCGGTCCATCTGAGAAATTACGTTCGTCAAGATCATCCAGTTCATGGATGGGCCGTGTTGGGTTTTGCCAAGTTCGTCTTGGTTCTCTTTCAGAAAGATGGCGTTCCGCTTTGCGGCATACTTCCTGAAAGCGACTCAGACTCATGGCAGGCATTCCGAAAATAAGATTTGCGATCTTATCTTTGACGTTCTCTCTCATAATGTCCGCCAACTCTATTTCCGTCATAGGAATTCTTAATCGATGGTATAAAGACATAACCGAATCGTAAAAATCTTCAAAAGTTTCGCTGTTGGATTGCTTTCTTTGTAGCATCCGCATGATTTCATGATCAGTGTCCAGGCTTTTGAATTGATGTAGGAGGGCCGCCTTTAGGCCATGCCAATCGATGTGGGGTTCTCTTTTCAGTAGTCGCCAATACCACTGCTCAGCCTTATCGGAGAGCAGGGTATGGAATTGGGTACAAATGGCGTACCACGAATTATCCCCACGCGATTGCATGGTTTCTATGCGGAATATGAACTCTTCCACAGACATATCTTGAGCCTTTCCACTGAACCTGAATCCCCATTTGTCGATTCGGGTATCATGTCGTAAAATAGCGTGTCGAACTTCCTGACCATTACGATTCGTGCCTGAGTTAAGATTTGAATTCCTACTTGGGCTACGCCTTTGGGTGTTATTAGGATTAAAAGGCATGCGTGGATTCGGATCATGACTGGGGTCGACGTGGTGATTATTGTTTGAAGCTGAAATAGCGTTTACATTATAATTTGGGTCTTGGTTATCAGCGCCATATAGAGGTGGTGGTGGTCTATTTACGTTATGGTTTGTTGTTGGTTGACTCAGTCTCTGAGGAACGTTCAAATTATATGTTTCGTTCAGATAATTGATGTTAGCAGACTGGTCAACGGATTTTGGTGGAGCCACTGAACCTGGTGCTTGCGATTATGCATTCAAAGTCATTCGCTTGATCTGATTGAGTAACTCACTTTGGATCTTTGCCATCTGACTACTCACAGCCGCCTCGATCATAGTGCCTATGTTTTCCGTGGAAGCACTTTGATCTGACGGAGAGAGGAAAGAGGCGTCATCACTAGAACCCCATCGTGTGATAGTTGGGTTTGCCGCACCTCTTCCTCTACCACTACGACTGCGAGTTGTCATTGTAGCAGAAGCCACTAATTTTGAAGCTGGTGGAAGATCCAACGAAAGCTGTGATTGGCTTCGCGTTACTCGAGAATCATCTTGACCGGTCAATACACTCACCGCAGCACCTTGAGCATCTGTATTTGGCTCTGGTGACGCATTCGGTACAAGTGTGGGGTTGATTTTAGGTGTTGCACCTGTATTTGTATCTGCCATTTCGTAAACACACCAAAAAATTTACAAAAACACAGATCAAATTGGTTTAGGTGTATGAGTTTACGTTCTTTTACGGGACCTCAGACTAAAATCAAACGCCCAGATCTAATTGTCATTAATGTGAAAAGAACGTGTGAACACACCTTAAGTTTCCAAAAATATCGAAATTATAATCACACTAAATAAAAACTCAATCAAAATCCTCACGTTCACGTATTGCCTCGACAGTTACTATACAGTTAGAAATTCGGTACAATTGAAGGTCAAATCAGGTAATTGAGGAATTTTGCTTCTCAATATTTTCTCTTTCAGGGAATCAAAAAAAAATGGACAGAACAATGATTAAAAAAAAAAGCGGTAATAATAAATGAAATATAATAAAGAAAAATTGGCAATAAAAAAATATAGTAATAAAAAAAAATCGATAATAAAAAAAAATTTTAATAATATTAAAAAAAAACTCCCCCACCAAAATATAATTATATGAAAAAAAAAAAGGAAAATAATAAAAAATGTTCAAAATATAATTAAAAAATAATAATAGAAAAACAAATTAAAAAAATATTAATATAACTCAAAACAAATTTAATGAAACTAAACCCAAATCCAAGAAATCGAAATAATAATTAAAAAAAAATAAAAAAACTAATCAAAATCAAAAATGAAAAGGAACTGAATCAAACTAAAACTAAAGAAAACGAAGAGAAAAAAAAACTAAATCAAAATGGAAAAAAAACTGAATTAAACTAAACTAAGCTTAACTAAACTGAAATTAAAACTAAACTTAATAAAGAAACTAAAAAAATAAAAAACTAAATTGAAAGAAAGAAAAAAAAATAAAATCCCTTTCAAAAAAAATTCCTCAAAGACACTTCCCCAAAGTAAATTCTAAATGTACCTTGAGTTTATTTCCATTGAAAATATCAAACGCAATTTCCCGAAGTCAATTCCAAGAAAATTGAATTTCAAAATCAAATTTCCAAAGAATTTAAATATAATTCCAAAAAAAAAAAACTTTCCAAATTTATCAAACGTACAAGTAACGTAAGAGCGAGAGAGAGAGACGACGAAACAAGTGGACGACACGAAGAGAACATAAACCCGACAGGCACTCACGAAACGAAAATTGGATGTTGATGGGTGACCCGCGAACTGTACCAAGTCGAGTGATCGGACACCTGCAATAGCAACCAAGGCCGAAGCATGTGATCCGATCCAAACGACTGGCACAATCCCAGACCACTATGTCTGATGTGGTTGCATGACTCTCGTGTCCTCACTGCATTATTCATAGGCTTAATTAAGCACGAGAATGTGCGAAAAGGCGCACTAAAGCTCATACATCCGCATCTATAGCATTTCCCGGAGTCCAAACTGCATTGAAACGTGAAGCGTTGCAATGACTACAATATTCATGTAGCACGTAATCCACATTTCAAACGCTTTTGAGGCAAGCGGAATATTCAATTAAAAAAAAACCGAAGTAACTGCTACTACGCAACCGTAAATAAAACGTGACGACAGCAGGACTCAACATAAACGCGATCGCGAAAAGCAAGTTCAATTCCGAAAACCAAAAAAAACGAACATCCGAAATTATGTTCACATCAAAACTTCGTTCAGAAATTTTGATGATGTGAACACACCTTCAGAAAAAAAATTGACTAATAAAAAAAAGATGAAAATATTTAAAAGAGTACAGGGTGTTTCGAAAGTTTCGAAAAAAAGTTTGAGTCAAATTTTCAAATTTTTATTAAAAAATTTGTTTTTCTGAAAACTTGGTTTACCATAAGGTAACAATCAAAACACCATTTTCAAACATCAACTCGTTCGAAAATGTGTCAAAGAATTTTGTTTGAGCTCTATTTGAAATTTCAACCGAAGTCGAAAATACAAATGGCAAACAAAATTAAAGATCCGCTGGCAGAACCAACGAAATGTTGGGCGCCATATATGTAACTGCGGGGTTTACATATGGGGTTGTTACGAAGAATGTAAGTCCCCTGATGATCCTTACGGCATATCTTCTTCCTTGCGAGGAGAAGATATGAGATGGTGCAGCTCATGTGAACAACTAAAAGGCTGCACGCCAAGCTGAGTTGCGCTTGCTAGCTCGCCGGAGGGGTGGGTCGTTGTTCACCACCATCTACCATCAAATTACACATAATTATTTATGCGTGCATATGAGTATTAATGTCGTTTAGACTTTACGGTGATAGCACAAGCTATCAAGCAAGGAAAATTCGGTTGTGGCGAAAACAACCGAATAAAGGGAATGTTCGTTAGTTCTTGGTCACCGAAACTGACCGAACTTAACGCGAAAGCCTTGCGAGGCATGTCGGGGCCGATTGGCAGAGGTGTTATTACCAACCGGACTTTGGGGCACTTCCCACCCGCATGAACCGACAGCAGAATGCCGGTCCCCGTATGTCCATACTCGCCCCTATAAATGAGCATGGACTCTTATTTTGCTTATGCTCTCTTACGCATCACCCACATCTCTCTCTCTCTTCCTCTCAATCACTTCAGCCGGTCATTGCAAAGAAAACCTGCAAAAAAAAAATCTTGATCAACAAAATGAATGCTTATAATATTCGTATATTTATATAAAAAAAAATGCGATACATGATTATAATTGTTCGTACATGCCGTTCTTAACTAGATAATATCAGGTAATCAGTTTAAATTCTCAATAATTGATTCAACAATTAATAGTTTTATGTTTTCAGAGTTAATACAGTTTAATAAAAAAAAAACATATACCGTCAATGAATTTGTTGGATTTGTTTTTTTTTTCTTTTACTCTACTTTACATCCATTTTCCATTGTACATTTTTTTTTTTTTTTTTTTTTAAAAATTTAAAGATACCATCTGTTTCAAGCAAAATTTTCCCCCTTTCTTCATAAAAAAAAATCATTCAATCTTTCTTTGTTCTGAGTTTGGTTACTCTGATTGATAAATATGAATAAACGGTTTATTTAAATAAAAACTTTCAACTCACCCCAGATCCGAAAACAGGAGGCCTCCTCTTTCCATACCTATATTGGCAGGAAGAAAATTGTAGGTATATATATTGGTTGAAGACGTAAATTAAATGATCTCGAATTTCAAATTTTCTAATTTTTTTTTTTTTTCACATGTGTTGAGAAACAAACTATGATTTCTACGATGATTAACCTTGCAAGTACGAATGAAAGAAAAATTTTGATTACTTCAAAAAAAAACTATTACATTAATATGACCATAACGGAATTGGATTTTAAATTTCTTATAGAAAAAGACAAACTGTTTACTTATGTTAATTATCACTTCATGAGTAGAACAATTTTAAGATCTTTTTTTTTTTTTCATTTACCAACAAAAAAAATGCTTTATATACTTTAGTGATTATATTGCAAATGGATTATTTAACCTCATAGTGAAAAAAAATTTGTTGTGTATTCTTGTCTTCCTATATTCATGACGGGTTTGATCCTCCAACTTCCAGAATTACTATTTGGTCAGTCGAGTCCGAAATTTGTAAATCTTCAAATAAAAGCTGTTCAAAGATGGTCGCCTCGCCTCTGCTTTTCTTTACTTTTTCGCTGTGAACTTTAGTCAAAATCGGAATATAAAATGCAAATAATTGGTCGAACCCCTGAAGAAAATTCCGCCTTTTACAGTTGTTATATGGTACATCAATTCCAATGTAATTTCCTAGCATGAATTCCAGGTTATAATCACCAATTCTTTCCAAGTTTTGCCTTTTTTCCTTTTTTTTTTTTATAACTATAGATATATTTTTCTTCTGTTAATTTATTTAACTTGAAATTCCACTTTTTATAATGGCTTTAATTCGCGCATTTGTTATTTTTTTTTTTATTTTTTCTCTTTTTCTTTTTTTCTATTAATCCTTCTTTTCCATTTTTATTTTATTTGCTTCGTTTTATTTTAAAAAAAAAAGGACTTTTTCACCACCTCAAACTATTTAAATTTTAAATTTTTTTAGATTTTTTCCTTTTTTTGTCATTAACTTTAATTTTCCTCACTACTTTTTTTTCTTTTCAATCAAAAAACAATCTCAGCCCACTAGTCTGATCCATTCCGATCTCTTTTCTCCATGGTTCAAACAAGACTCCCTTTCATAGACAAAATTTTTCTTCATTCTTTCATCACCCGTTTCGCAAAAATTTTTCCCCAGTCTAAAACCAAAACCGGTATTTCTTTTTTTATCTTTTATCCCGCCAATCAGAATAGTACACGATCGACTTTTTCCCATTCTTCTTTGCATCTCTTCTTTCGTTTCTCAGCGGGGATTCTCTTTTCAACTTATTTCCACCACGGATATGTGGTGAATCGAATTTTGTAGAAGGAATTTATTAAAACCATGCGGTTTTCGCAAAAAGTTGACCACGCAGATGATTTCAATCATGTTACCGTGTAGGTTTGAAAATACAAGTAAGCGTGTAGTTTAGGACACACGTTACATTATAAAAAGGCATTTAAAAAATTTTTATAGCAAAATTATTTTGTTTCGATTTTTTTTTTTGAAAATAAAGGTCTATCAAAATATTGAAAATATGAAACCCTCTAAATGCAACAAATTGAATTAGAAACAAATCGAATCTTTTAGAATTAAATGATGAAAAATTTATTTCATAGTTGAAACAAACAAAAATAGAATTAATATATTTGATGTTTATTAACTATTTTACAAATGTTTGATAACATATCGATTGAGTTAATTTTTAAAGTTTTATTTCTTTATGTAAACATATACAAAATTGTATTTGCCTTTTAAAAAAAATAACTCCTTGTTGTTTAAAGGCAAATGCAATTTTGTTGTTTTAGGGGGAAGTAATGTTAAGTAATAAAACTTAACACATTCTCCTGAATAAGTCTTAATCTAGAACAATGGGTGCAAATGTTGGAACTTTCCGCCTATAAAAGACAATGGTAAAATTACCAAAAGTTAGTTCCAAATTCTCGGATAAATGCGGACGACTTAAACTAAAGTCGTTAAGTTTCTTTTAAAAGTATTCGTTAAGTTTTAGAAGTCGGAAAATAAAGCAGTTACTATTATTCGTGAGTAAAGAAAACGATTCAAGAATTATAGTTCGTTTTCAAAAAATAAGGTTCGTGTTAAAATGTTGAAATCAAAAGAAGATTTTGTTTTTAAATTTGAATAAAGTAGATATTTAAAGTTTGTGTTAAAATGTTGAAATCAAAAGAAGATTTTGTTTTTAAATTTCAATAAAGAAGATATTTAAAGTTTGTGTTAAAATATTGAAATCAAAAGAAGATTTTGTTTTTAAATTTGAATAAAGAAGATATTTAAAGTTTGTGTTAAAATATTGAAATCAAGAGAGGATTTTGTTTTAAATTTGAATAAAGAAGATATTTAAAGTTTGTGTTAAATTATTAAATTAGGGTTATAAAGAGTTGTATCAAAGAACAAGAAAACGGGAAAAAATCTCGTGAAATAAAGAGGCAACTTTCATCAGATTATGTAAATCATTTGTTTTATTTATTTTTCGTAACAACAAACATATTCAAACCACAGAAGATTCAGGGCCAAACCAGCAACAAGTCAATGGCTTTAATAAGTGCGAAATCTAGATGTTTACAATAATAATGCCCGAAGAGCTGTAACGTACTTTCGAGGAAAAAATAAACAAGCCATCATTGGACAACATCAACTTGGAAAATTTTCGTCACTTCATCATCAAGAAGGAGAAGCAGGATGCGCGCGAAGCTGTTTAATGTACAAATCATAAATAAAAGCAGATATTTTTTCAAAAGAATTTTTTTTTTACAATTTAAGACGGTTTAACTATTATTTAAGCTTATAAAAATGTCAATTGAAAAAATAAGTCAATTTGTTGCTAATTGAATTCCCATACTTAGCGCGGAAATCTGACCTAATCTAGCATCCAAGGTATCTATATTCATAGGATGTTGTCGAACAGCACACAAAATTCTTTTAGCAGAAGAGCAAAAAAATTTCGTTCCTCTTCTCCCTATTAGATTCCGTGGTCGAGCTGCCACAATTTTAGTAAATATTTCAACGGGAAATTTTACAGATTTTTGAAGTGAAATCTTCTTTAGCGGCGTTGGAGGTGATTTGAAACTCGATGAAACAGTAAAAAAAGCGACACTTTTTTAACGAGATGATATACCAGTCGATCAGAATTCATAAGAACAAAATTTTGCTTAAAAAAATATTTTTCAGATAAATGTGCTCATATTTCAGAAAAAAAAATTTGTTATGAAATTTTGCTTTGATTTCTGAACTCCGCGTACCTAGAATACAGAATACAGTGTTTCCTATTATCTTCGTCTCTTCTTTGTGCGCTGTTTCGTAAAGATATATTGATGAAACACAAAAAACACAAACAAAGCATTCATTTGAAAAGCTTCATAGCTAGTCTTGTGTTCCGTTCACGTGTATCGTTTTGTGAATATTTTATCATTTTAATAAAACAATTTTCAATTATGCCCAAAACTAATGCCACAAAGTGCCATGAATATCGGCAAAAAAAAAGAAAACAATGAAAATAAGGTAAAAAATAAGGTAAAAAAAATAAAAATAAAAATGGTCGCCAAGGTTTCAACGGATCGTGTACGTGAATTCCGTGCACGCCGAAAGGCATTATTGAATGTGCGTAATATTGCATCCACTGTACAAAATAGTGAAAACGATCATCGTAAGTACTTGAATACTTTCCAACTGGTCATAGATCACATGCATAATCACCATACATCGTGTATACGTGTATAACCTCATTTGTTAAATTTTTTTCAGATGATTCCCAAGTGGATGTATTAAATGTGCAAGGTGATGTCTCAATTGGACATAATATTCAAAATAATGAATGTGAGTACCCGAATCTTTTTGCATATGCAAAATTTACCTTTTCAATGGATTGGTCTTGATAGCTCATCTAATATGATGAATTGCTTTTCAGGTGACTCTCGAGCCGGTATACAGCCTGAAATTCCGTACTCACAAGTTCATCGAAATAAAGTTGCCCATGAAGAATTTCGCAAAAAAGTTTTAAACAATATGTTCGGTTATACGTGCTCCGTGTGTGATCGATTGTGGTTCCAAAAAGATTTAAAAACACCACGCGCAGAACGCGAAGAACTTTTACGTGTAATAATTGAAAATTATAATACCAGTGAGGATATTTTACTGTGCAACACGTGTTATAATGCAATCCAGAGGAAAGAAATTCCAACAATGTCCAAATACAACGGTTTCAAATATTAAAAAATACCTGCGTCGTTACCACCACTGGATTTGATTTCCGAAAGACTTGTCTCTCCGCGAATTCCATTCATGCAAATAAGACGGTTGCGACACGTCCATGGTCAATCTGGAATTTATGGGCAAATTATTAATGTACCAGTCGATGTGGACAATATGGTGAAACATTTACCTCGCAATATTGATGATGATCATTGCATTAACGTTCATATCAAGAGGAAGAAAATTCACAGATCAAGCTACTTAGTGGGACTGGTAAATAAAAAAACACGTCGTGCATGGCTTCAGTACTTGCTTCAAACTCCACTTTATGTTTTGTACGATATTAAAATTAATGAAAGCTTTTTCAATGATGATCATAATATTGAAATTAATCGAGACGAAATAAGTGAATATATTCCGATTGCAGACAGTGTAACAGCACAGCAACAGACTCTAATGTGGAATGATGACGAGTATTTACGAATTGCACCTGGACAGTATAATCTTCCAAAATGTATACTTTTTGATGAGTATGCTGAAGAACTTTCTTTCCCATCAATTTATTTGGGGCATTTCCGAACATTCAGGGAGGGAATAAATGCGACACCATTCACAATAGCGACTAGTGAATTACGGAGACCTGACCGGCGTGGAGTTACTCCGTATCATTTATTGTACGTTGCTATGAAAATTATGAACTTGTATATGGAACTTTCCGCCTATAAAAGACAATGGTAAAATTACCAAAAGTTAGTTCCAAATTCTCGGATAAATGCGGACGACTTAAACTAAAGTCGTTAAGTTTCTTTTAAAAGTATTCGTTAAGTTTTAAAAGTCGGATAATAAAGCAGTTACTATTATTCTTGAGTAAAGAAAACGATTCAAGAATTATCGTTCGTTTTCAAAAAATAAGGTTCGTGTTAAAATGTTGAAATCAAAAGAAGATTTTGTGTTTAAATTTGAATAAAGTAGATATTTAAAGTTTGTGTTAAAATGTTGAAATCAAAAGAAGATTTTGTTTTTAAATTTCAATAAAGAAGATATTTAAAGTTTGTGTTAAAATATTGAAATCAAAAGAAGATTTTGTTTTTAAATTTGAATAAAGAAGATATTTAAAGTTTGTGTTAAAATATTGAAATCAAGAGAAGATTTTGTTTTTAAATTTGAATAAAGAAGATATTTAAAGTTTGTGTTAAATTATTAAATTATGGTTATAAAGAGTTGTATCAAAGAACAAGAAAACGGGAAAAAATCTCGTGAAATAAAGAGGAAACTTTCATCAGATTATGTAAATCATTTGTTTTATTTATTTTTCGTAACAACAAACATATTCAAACCACCGAAGATTCAGGGCCAAACCAGCAACAAGTCAATGGCTTTAATAAGTGCGAAATCTAGATGTTTACAATAATAATGCCCGGAGAATTTGAAACTGAAGAGCTGTAACGTACTTTCGAGGAAAAAATAAACAAGCCATCATTTGACAACATCAACTTGGAAAATTTTCGTCACTTCATCATCAAGAAGGGGAAGCAGGATGCGCGCGAAGCTGTTTAATGTACAAATCATAAATAAAAGCAGATATTTTTTCAAAAGAATTTTTTTTTTACAATTTAAGACGGTTTAACTATTATTTAAGCTTATAAAAATGTCAATTGAAAAAATAAGTCAATTTGTTGCTAATTGAATTCCCATACTTAGCGCGGAAATCTGACCTAATCTAGCATCCAAGGTATCTATATTCATAGGATGTTGTCGAACAGCACACAAAATTCTTTTAGCAGAAGAGCAAAAAAATTTCGTTCCTCTTCTCCCTATTAGATTCCGTGGTCGAGCTGCCACAATTTTAGTAAATATTTCAACGGGAAATTTTACAGATTTTTGAAGTGAAATCTTCTTTAGCGGCGTTGGAGGTGATTTGAAACTCGATGAAACAGTAAAAAAAGCGGCACTTTTTTAACGAGATGATATACCAGTCGATCAGAATTCATAAGAACAAAATTTTGCTTAAAAAAATATTTTTCAGATAAATGTGCTCATATTTCAGAAAAAAAAATTTGTTATGAAATTTTGCTTTGATTTCTGAACTCCGCGTACCTAGAATACAGAATACAGTGTTTCCTATTATCTTCGTCTCTTCTTTGTGCGCTGTTTCGTAAAGATATATTGATGAAACACAAAAAACACAAACAAAGCATTCATTTGAAAAGCTTCATAGCTAGTGTTGTGTTCCGTTCACGTGTATCGTTTTGTGAATATTTTATCATTTTAATAAAACAATTTTCAATTATGCCCAAAACTAATGCCACAAAGTGCCATGAATATCGGCAAAAAAAAAGAAAACAATGAAAATAAGGTAAAAAATAAGGTAAAAAAAATAAAAATAAAAATGGTCGCCAAGGTTTCAACGGATCGTGTACGTGAATTCCGTGCACGCCGAAAGGCATTATTGAATGTGCGTAATATTGCATCCACTGTACAAAATAGTGAAAACGATCATCGTAAGTACTTGAATACTTTCCAACTGGTCATAGATCACATGCATAATCACCATACATCGTGTATACGTGTATAACCTCATTTGTTAAATTTTTTTCAGATGATTCCCAAGTGGATGTATTAAATGTGCAAGGTGATGTCTCAATTGACATAATATTCAAAATAATGAATGTGAGTACCCGAATCTTTTTGCATATGCAAAATTTACCTTTTCAATGGATTGGTCTTGATAGCTTATCTACTATGATGAATTGCTTTTCAGGTGACTCTCGAGCCGGTATACAGCCTGAAATTCCGTACTCACAAGTTCATCGAAATAAAGTTGCCCATGAAGA
This sequence comes from Xylophagus ater, assembly GCA_963422695.1. Classification (NCBI taxonomy): domain Eukaryota; kingdom Metazoa; phylum Arthropoda; class Insecta; order Diptera; family Xylophagidae; genus Xylophagus; species Xylophagus ater. Next base: position 41,709,338 of record OY730480.1, read on the forward strand.
ATTTCGCAAAAAAGTTTTAAACAATATGTTCGGTTATACGTGCTCCGTGTGTGATCGATTGTGGTTCCAAAAAGATTTAAAAACACCACGCGCAGAACACGAAGAACTTTTACGTGTAATAATTGAAAATTATAACACCAGTGAGGATATTTTACTGTGCAACACGTGTTATAATGCAATCCAGAGGAAAGAAATTCCAACAATGTGCAAATACAACGGTTTCAAATATCAAAAAATACCTGCGTCGTTACCACCACTGGATTTGATTTCCGAAAGACTTGTCTCTCCGCCAATTCCATTCATGCTAATAAGACGGTTGCGACACGTCCATGGTCAATACGGAATTTATGGGCAAATTATTAATGTACCAGTCGATGTGGACAATATGGTGAAACATTTACCTCGCAATATTGATGATGACCATTGCATTAACGTTCATATCAAGAGGAAGAAAATTCACAGATCAAGCTACTTAGTGGGACTGGTAAATAAAAAAACACTTCGTGCATGGCTTCAGTACTTGCTTCAAACTCCACTTTATGTTTTGTACGATATTAAAATTAATGAAAGCTTTTTCAATGATGATCATAATATTGAAATTGAAAGTGAAGATATTCCGATTGCAGACAGTCTAACAGCACAACAACAGACTCTAATGTGGAATGATGACGAGTATTTACGAATTGCACCTGGACAGTATAATCTTCCAAAATGTATACTTTTTGATGAGTATGCTGAAGAACTTTCTTTCCCATCAATTTATTTGGGGCATTTCCGAACATTCAGGGAGGGAATAAATGCGACACCATTCACAATAGCGACTAGTGAATTACGGAGACCTGACCGGCGTGGAGTTACTCCGTATCATTTATTGTACGTTGCTATGAAAATTATGAACTTATATATGGAACTTTCCGCCTATAAAAGACAATGGTAAAATTACCAAAAGTTAGTTCCAAATTCTCGGATAAATGCGGACGACTTAAACTAAAGTCGTTAAGTTTCTTTTAAAAGTATTCGTTAAGTTTTAAAAGTCGGATAATAAAGCAGTTACTATTATTCGTGAGTAAAGAAAACGATTCAAGAATTATCGTTCGTTTTCAAAAAATAAGGTTCGTGTTAAAATGTTGAAATCAAAAGAAGATTTTGTTTTTAAATTTGAATAAAGTAGATATTTAAAGTTTGTGTTAAAATGTTGAAATCAAAAGAAGATTTTGTTTTTAAATTTCAATAAAGAAGATATTTAAAGTTTGTGTTAAAATATTGAAATCAAAAGAAGATTTTGTTTTTAAATTTGAATAAAGAAGATATTTAAAGTTTGTGTTAAAATATTGAAATCAAGAGAAGATTTTGTTTTTAAATTTGAATAAAGAAGATTTTTAAAGTTTGTGTTAAATTATTAAATTATGGTTATAAAGAGTTGTATCAAAGAACAAGAAAACGGGAAAAAATCTCGTGAAATAAAGAGGAAACTTTCATCAGATTATGTAAATCATTTGTTTTATTTATTTTTCGTAACAACAAACATATTCAAACCACCGAAGATTCAGGGCCAAACCAGCAACAAGTCAATGGCTTTAATAAGTGCGAAATCTAGATGTTTACAATAATAATGCCCGGAGAATTTGAAACTGAAGAGCTGTAACGTACTTTCGAGGAAAAAATAAACAAGCCATCATTTGACAACATCAACTTGGAAAATTTTCGTCACTTCATCATCAAGAAGGGGAAGCAGGATGCGCGCGAAGCTGTTTAATGTACAAATCATAAATAAAAGCAGATATTTTTTCAAAAGAATTTTTTTTTTACAATTTAAGGCGGTTTAACTATTATTTAAGCTTATAAAAATGTCAATTGAAAAAATAAGTCAATTTGTTGCTAATTGAATTCCCATACTTAGCGCGGAAATCTGACCTAATCTAGCATCCAAGGTATCTATATTCATAGGATGTTGTCGAACAGCACACAAAATTCTTTTAGCAGAAGAGCAAAAAAATTTCGTTCCTCTTCTCCCTATTAGATTCCGTGGTCGAGCTGCCACAATTTTAGTAAATATTTCAACGGGAAATTTTACAGATTTTTTAAGTGAAATCTTCTTTAGCGGCGTTGGAGGTGATTTGAAACTCGATGAAACAGTAAAAAAAGCGACACTTTTTTAACGAGATGATATACCAGTCGATCAGAATTCATAAGAACAAAATTTTGCATAAAAAAATATTTTTCAGATAAATGTGCTCATATTTCAGAAAAAAAAATTTGTTATGAAATTTTGCTTTGATTTCTGAACTCCGCGTACCTAGAATACAGAATACAGTGTTTCCTATTGTAAACATTAAAAAAAAAACAAACACTGTATATTCCAATTTAATAACGAAACAACTAGTAAATAAAAAAACATCAAGTCGCCTTTCGAAAAGGGATGGAAAAATGTTTTTTTACGAGGATGTCAGTTTTTTTTTGAAGAATGAACGCGAACTGGATAGAATTTAAATTATTGTTTTTTTATTTCAAATATTACTTTAACATAATTTAACATAATTAACTATTAAATTTGTTCCTTTCCTTGTAAATGTTTAATAATATTTAAAATAAAATCGTTCCGTTAAATATAAACGCTGTTTAAATAAAATAATCCGTTTTCCGTTTACAACTTCAGAAGTGGGATATAATCCATCAATAAAATACGTATTCCGCTGGAAAGAAAACGAGACTAATAACAAAATGAGTACGAAAAAAGCAAAAGTGACCGAATTACGCGAGGAACTAAAGTCGCGAGGATTACCGTTAAAAGGCAGAAAGGCGGCTCTATTAAAACGATTACGGGACGCGGAATCGATAAATGAAACTGATAGTTTGACCGGCCAAACTAGCGAGAATAGTGATAGCGAGAACGAAAACAATACGACGACGTTGGAAAACGATGACCGACCAAAAAAATATTCCGATGTGAGTTTCGAGAATCTACGGCGTGAGATCGACTGACTAACGCGAGAACGGGATGTAGCAATACGCGAAACCAGATTACTACTGAGGGAGATCGAGCTAATAAAAAAATCCGAAAAATCAGTACAAACTCATGCATATACAAGCGCGCAAGATATTCTCGGGTTGATCCCAGACTTCAACCAAGCAATAAATTCGTCTTTAACGGCCGAACAATTTGTAAAGAAGGTGAATTCATTAATAACAGTACACTGTTGGGACGGTACCGTAGTGTTATTCGCGGTGGTACAAAAACTAACTGGATTAGCGAGACAGTGGTATGATTCACAGGCCGAACTAATACCTTCATGGAGCGAGCTGTCAAGATTATTACTGGCAGCCTTTCCGACCGAAATAAATGAGGCTCAAGTACATTTCGAACTACAATCGCGAACACAGAGTGAGAACGAAACATTAGCCGCGTACTGCTACGAAATGCAGACGCGAGCAAACCGAGTAGGTCTTTCAGAGAAAGCAATCATAACGTACATAATTAAAGGCATAAGAGACACCAGTCTAGCAAGAGCACTACAGAGCACTCGCATATATAGTGTTTGTGACCTTATCGAACAAGAACGGTGGATTCTTCAATGTAAGCCGCAACCAAAACCCCGAAATGTCGTAAACAATCAGGATACATCGACAACACGATTACCTTCGAGCCAAGCCCGTACCGAATTTCGTAGTCAACCGGTAAACTCGAGTCAACAATCCACCGAACAAGTCCGAGCGCCTATACACGAACCGGAAAAATGTTACAATTGTTATGTGCCGGGCCACCGATCATTACATTGTCCGTTACCACAAAGACGACCACGCTGCGCAACATGTAACAAATCTGGACACGAAGCAGCACAGTGTAGTTTGTCTGTCCACACAGTCCAGCAACTGTCGAACTGACATAACATGAATTTTAAAACCGTCACTATATCGGATATACCAATCAATACGTTTTTTGACTTGGGAAGTGACGTTACGATGATTAAATATAGTTTAGCCAAACACTTACGACTACCCATTGAAGCTAAAACAACAACTCTAACTGGGTTCGCCGGAGGAAAATGTAATTCCATCGGACGGACACGTGCCGTTATTCAGATTGAAACCGTTGAAATAGAATCCGAACTACAAGTTATACCCGATACTCAAATGCTCTTGGGAGCTCCATTATTAATTGGTAGAGACTGCTTAGAGCAAAATAACATAAGATTAATATATGAAGGAAGAGAATTACGTATTGAAAACCGACAACCGATTAATAAAGCCGACAGCCGACTATTAAAATCTGAGTTCGAACCGATTAACGACACCGAAATTAACATAGGAACGACAATATCAGACAACACCAAAATAAAACTAATGGACATCATACGCAATTATCGCACGTGTTTTGCAAAGAACACTCGGGAATTAGGCACCAGTACAACAGCTCAAATGAAGATAGAATTAAACGATACTACACCAATCAATCGTAAATTATATCGAATACCGTTCGCTAAATGAGAGACCGTCAAGAAAATTACTAACGACTTGTTAGAAAACGGAATTATTAAACCCAGCACATCCGAGTACGCGTCACCAGTGGTACTTGTCCCAAAAAAGGATGGAACCGATCGACTGTGTGTCGACTTTCGAGGGTTAAACACCGTGACGAAGAAATTACCTTTTCCAATGCCGATAGTAGAAGAGCAACTTGCAAAATTAGCCGGAGCCCGATTTTTCACGTCCGTTGATATGATATCTGGATATTATCAGATACCACTTGAAGAAAAGTCGCAAAAGTATACCGCATTCGTAACTAACGAACGACAATATGAATTTACCAGAGTACCATTCGGATTAATCAATGCGCCCGCCGTATTCCAGACAATGATGAATCAATTAGTATCACAAATGCCGACTAATGAAACCATCGTATATCTAGACGACATCATTATTCCGAGTGTTACCGAGGAAGATGGACTTGACCGACTGGAGAGATTCTTGAAAATAATTGAAACCGCCGGTTTAACACTGAAGCTAAGTAAATGCACGTTTCTCGCCGAAGAAATAAGTTTCTTGGGACATGAAATCACACGTGATGGTATTAAACCAGGAAATATCAAAACCGCTGCCGTAGCCGCTTTTCCGACACCAAAAACCGTTCACAATGTTCGACAATTCCTGGGACTTACTGGATACTTCCGCCGCTTTATCCGCGACTACGCAAACATCGTAAGACCAATTACTCGACTGTTAAAATCCGACGTAGAATTCCAGTGGCAAGCCGACCAACAGCAAGCTTTTGACAAAATTAAGGAAACGTTATGTTCAGAGCCCGTGTTAATTATATATGACAAAAATGCCGAGCATGAAGTACACACAGATGCCAGCGCCATGGGACTAGCAGGTGTGTTACTGCAACGAGGTTATGATGGAAGACTACAACCTATACAATATTATAGCCGACATACATCCGAATCGGAAACCAATTTCCATAGCTACGAGTTAGAAATTTTAGCAATAGTCGAAGCACTCGATAGATTCCCAATTTTCCTACTGGGAAAACCATTCAAAGTAATAACCGATTGTGAAGCAGTGTCAGCAACAAAAGCAAAAAAACCGCTAATTCCTCGGATTGCAAGATGGTGGCTCAAACTTCAAGAATTTGATTTCACTATAGAACATCGGATTGGAACACGAATGATGCACGTCGATTCTTTAAGCAGAAATCCCGTAGAAGCTTCAAGAGACACACCCGTTGCCGGCGCCGAAGTGTGTCGAATATATATAACCGAACCTGACTGGCTAATAACTATGCAAAGGCAGGACGCAAAATTAGATGAAATAGTACGGATATTAAATGAAAACAATAACGATGCCGAAACTAAACAACTGAAAGATATTTATGCTGTCAAATCCGGTAGATTATATCGTAAAGTTGCAGGAGACTTAAGATGGGTTGTACCTTCTCCTATTAGATGGAGGGTGGTAAAAAGTGCACATGATGATATGGGACATTATGGTCTCGATAAAACCGTAGACCGATTACGAGAAAATTACTGGTTCCCACGAATACGACAATTCGTTAAGAAATACATCGAGGAATGCGTTGAATGTTGTTACCATAAACACAAAGGAGGGCGTCACGAGGGTGAGTTACATGTGTCAGAAATAACACCCATACCTTTCCACACCGTACATATTGACCATCTAGGGCCATTCAAACGAAGTTCAAAGGGAAATCAGTACGTATTAGCAATATCAGACGCTTTCACGAAATACTGTATATTAAAACCGGTAAAAAACACAAAAACGCAACCCGTAATTATAATGTTGAGCGAATTATCGGTATATTTCGGTACGTTCACACGCATCATATCCGATCGAGGAACCGCATTCACGGCTAAGACGTTTGAAAATTACTGTCAAGAAAACGACATAGTGCACGTTAAAACCGCAGTACGGACACCAAGAGCCAATGGACAAGTAGAGCGATTGAACCGAACGATATTAACTGCAATCAAAACATTAACTCAGAGAGCCGATAGCCGCGATTGGGACACACATCTACGAACTATACAGTGGAGCATCAACACCATGGTAAACGCAACCACGAAGAAAACCCCGCACGAGTTGATTTTCTACTTCACACCAAAAGATATTTTGCAAAATAAATTATTATTATCACTACAAAAGCAACCAGATGCTGATGATGTAATCTCCGATTCCCGTCTAGCAGCCGCACAACATGAAGCCGAATCGCATATAAATGAAGAACGATTAAAATGGAAAAAAAGATACGATCTACGACATCGCCCGACTACTAAATATGCCGTTGATGATATAGTTGTTATCGAAAATGAACCTACCGCCACTGGAGAATCCAGAAAATTAGAACCACTATATAAAGGACCATACATAATTTCACATGTGTTACCGAATGATCGATATGTAATAGAAGATATTCCTGGAATCCAACGAACACTACGAAAATTTTCTTCAGTCTACACTGCCGATAAAATCAAGAAATGGTGTCCATTGAACGCAGCGGAACATGAATCGGATGAAAATATTGACGAAGACGACGACGATGAAAATGAACTCGGATCAAACTAAACATCAGGTGTCTCACAAACATCAGCGAGGACGCCGATAACATCAGGTGGCCGACTGTAAACATTAAAAAAAAAACAAACACTGTATATTCCAATTTAATAACGAAACAACTAGTAAATAAAAAAACATCAAGTCGCCTTTCGAAAAGGGATGGAAAAATGTTTTTTTTACGAGGATGTCAGTTTTTTTTGAAGAATGAACGCGAACTGGATAGAATTTAAATTATTGTTTTTTTATTTCAAATATTACTTTAACATAATTTAACATAATTAACTATTAAATTTGTTCCTTTCCTTGTAAATGTTTAATAATATTTAAAATAAAATCGTTCCGTTAAATATAAACGCTGTTTAAATAAAATAATCCGTTTTCCGTTTACACTATTATCTTCGTCTCTTCTTTGTGCGCTGTTTCGTAAAGATATATTGATGAAACACAAAAAACACAAACAAAGCATTCATTTGAAAAGCTTCATAGCTAGTGTTGTGTTCCGTTCACGTGTATCGTTTTGTGAATATTTTATCATTTTAATAAAACAATTTTCAATTATGCCCAAAACTAATGCCACAAAGTGCCATGAATATCGGCAAAAAAAAAGAAAACAATGAAAATAAGGTAAAAAATAAGGTAAAAAAAATAAAAATAAAAATGGTCGCCAAGGTTTCAACGGATCGTGTACGTGAATTCCGTGCACGCCGAAAGGCATTATTGAATGTGCGTAATATTGCATCCACTGTACAAAATAGTGAAAACGATCATCGTAAGTACTTGAATACTTTCCAACTGGTCATAGATCACATGCATAATCACCGTACATCGTGTATACGTGTATAACCTCATTTGTTAAATTTTTTTCAGTTGATTCCCAAGTGGATGTATTAAATGTGCAAGGTGATGTCTCAATTGGACATAATATTCGAAATAATGAATGTGAGTACCCGAATCTTTTTGCATATGCAAAATTTACCTTTTCAATGGATTGGTCTTGATAGCTCATCTAATATGATGAATTGCTTTTCAGGTGACTCTCGAGCCGGTATACAGCCTGAAATTCCGTACTCACAAGTTCATCGAAATAAAGTTGCCCATGAAGAATTTCGCAAAAAAGTTTTAAACAATATGTTCGGTTATACGTGCTCCGTGTGTGATCGATTGTGGTTCCAAAAAGATTTAAAAACACCACGCGCAGAACACGAAGAACTTTTACGTGTAATAATTGAAAATTATAATACCAGTGAGGATATTTTACTGTGCAACACGTGTTATAATGCAATCCAGAGGAAAGAAATTCCAACAATGTCCAAATACAACGGTTTCAAATATCAAAAAATACCTGCGTCGTTACCACCACTGGATTTGATTTCCGAAAGACTTGTCTCTCCGCGAATTCCATTCATGCAAATAAGACGGTTGCGACACGTCCATGGTCAATCTGGAATTTATGGGCAAATTATTAATGTACCAGTCGATGTGGACAATATGGTGAAACATTTACCTCGCAATATTGATGATGATCATTGCATTAACGTTCATATCAAGAGGAAGAAAATTCACAGATCAAGCTACTTAGTGGGACTGGTAAATAAAAAAACACTTCGTGCATGGCTTCAGTACTTGCTTCAAACTCCACTTTATGTTTTGTACGATATTAAAATTAATGAAAGCTTTTTCAATGATGATCATAATATTGAAATTAATCGAGACGAAATAAGTGAATATATTCCGATTGCAGACAGTGTAACAGCACAGCAACAGACTCTAATGTGGAATGATGACGAGTATTTACGAATTGCACCTGGACAGTATAATCTTCCAAAATGTATACTTTTTGATGAGTATGCTGAAGAACTTTCTTTCCCATCAATTTATTTGGGGCATTTCCGAACATTCAGGGAGGGAATAAATGCGACACCATTCACAATAGCGACTAGTGAATTACGGAGACCTGACCGGCGTGGAGTTACTCCGTATCATTTATTGTACGTTGCTATGAAAATTATGAACTTATATATGGAACTTTCCGCCTATAAAAGACAATGGTAAAATTACCAAAAGTTAGTTCCAAATTCTCGGATAAATGCGGACGACTTAAACTAAAGTCGTTAAGTTTCTTTTAAAAGTATTCGTTAAGTTTTAAAAGTCGGAAAATAAAGCAGTTACTATTATTCGTGAGTAAAGAAAACGATTCAAGAATTATCGTTCGTTTTCAAAAAATAAGGTTCGTGTTAAAATGTTGAAATCAAAAGAAGATTTTGTTTTTAAATTTGAATAAAGTAGATATTTAAAGTTTGTGTTAAAATGTTGAAATCAAAAGAAGATTTTGTTTTTAAATTTCAATAAAGAAGATATTTAAAGTTTGTGTTAAAATATTGAAATCAAAAGAAGATTTTGTTTTTAAATTTGAATAAAGAAGATATTTAAAGTTTGTGTTAAAATATTGAAATCAAGAGAAGATTTTGTTTTTAAATTTGAATAAAGAAGATATTTAAAGTTTGTGTTAAATTATTAAATTATGGTTATAAAGAGTTGTATCAAAGAACAAGAAAACGGGAAAAAATCTCGTGAAATAAAGAGGAAACTTTCATCAGATTATGCAAATCATTTGTTTTATTTATTTTTCGTAACAACAAACATATTCAAACCACCGAAGATTCAGGGCCAAACCAGCAACAAGTCAATGGCTTTAATAAGTGCGAAATCTAGATGTTTACAATAATAATGCCCGGAGAATTTGAAACTGAAGAGCTGTAACGTACTTTCGAGGAAAAAATAAACAAGCCATCATTTGACAACATCAACTTGGAAAATTTTCGTCACTTCATCATCAAGAAGGGGAAGCAGGATGCGCGCGAAGCTGTTTAATGTACAAATCATAAATAAAAGCAGATATTTTTTCAAAAGAATTTTTTTTTTACAATTTAAGACGGTTTAACTATTATTTAAGCTTATAAAAATGTCAATTGAAAAAATAAGTCAATTTGTTGCTAATTGAATTCCCATACTTAGCGCGGAAATCTGACCTAATCTAGCATCCAAGGTATCTATATTCATAGGATGTTGTCGAACAGCACACAAAATTCTTTTAGCAGAAGAGCAAAAAAATTTCGTTCCTCTTCTCCCTATTAGATTCCGTGGTCGAGCTGCCACAATTTTAGTAAATATTTCAACGGGAAATTTTACAGATTTTTTAAGTGAAATCTTCTTTAGCGGCGTTGGAGGTGATTTGAAACTCGATGAAACAGTAAAAAAAGCGACACTTTTTTAACGAGATGATATACCAGTCGATCAGAATTCATAAGAACAAAATTTTGCATAAAAAAATATTTTTCAGATAAATGTGCTCATATTTCAGAAAAAAAAATTTGTTATGAAATTTTGCTTTGATTTCTGAACTCCGCGTACCTAGAATACAGAATACAGTGTTTCCTATTATCTTCGTCTCTTCTTTGTGCGCTGTTTCGTAAAGATATATTGATGAAACACAAAAAACACAAACAAAGCATTCATTTGAAAAGCTTCATAGCTAGTGTTGTGTTCCGTTCACGTGTATCGTTTTGTGAATATTTTATCATTTTAATAAAACAATTTTCAATTATGCCCAAAACTAATGCCACAAAGTGCCATGAATATCGGCAAAAAAAAAGAAAACAATGAAAATAAGGTAAAAAATAAGGTAAAAAAAATAAAAATAAAAATGGTCGCCAAGGTTTCAACGGATCGTGTACGTGAATTCCGTGCACGCCGAAAGGCATTATTGAATGTGCGTAATATTGCATCCACTGTACAAAATAGTGAAAACGATCATCGTAAGTACTTGAATACTTTCCAACTGGTCATAGATCACATGCATAATCACCATACATCGTGTATACGTGTATAACCTCATTTGTTAAATTTTTTTCAGATGATTCCCAAGTGGATGTATTAAATGTGCAAGGTGATGTCTCAATTGACATAATATTCAAAATAATGAATGTGAGTACCCGAATCTTTTTGCATATGCAAAATTTACCTTTTCAATGGATTGGTCTTGATAGCTTATCTACTATGATGAATTGCTTTTCAGGTGACTCTCGAGCCGGTATACAGCCTGAAATTCCGTACTCACAAGTTCATCGAAATAAAGTTGCCCATGAAGAATTTCGCAAAAAAGTTTTAAACAATATGTTCGGTTATACGTGCTCCGTGTGTGATCGATTGTGGTTCCAAAAGATTTAAAAACATCACGCGCAGAACACGAAGAACTTTTACGTGTAATAATTGAAAATTATAATACCAGTGAGGATATTTTACTGTGCAACACGTGTTATAATGCAATCCAGAGGAAAGAAATTCCAACAATGTGCAAATACAACGGTTTCAAATATCAAAAAATACCTGCGTCGTTACCACCACTGGATTTGATTTCCGAAAGACTTGTCTCTCCGCGAATTCCATTCATGCAAATAAGACGGTTGCGACACGTCCATGGTCAATACGGAATTTATGGGCAAATTATTAATGTACCAGTCGATGTGGACAATATGGTGAAACATTTACCTCGCAATATTGATGATGACCATTGCATTAACGTTCATATCAAGAGGAAGAAAATTCACAGATCAAGCTACTTAGTGGGACTGGTAAATAAAAAAACACTTCGTGCATGGCTTCAGTACTTGCTTCAAACTCCACTTTATGTTTTGTACGATATTAAAATTAATGAAAGCTTTTTCAATGATGATCATAATATTGAAATTAATCGAGGCGAAATAAGTGAAGATATTCCGATTGCAGACAGTCTAACAGCACAACAACAGACTCTAATGTGGAATGATGACGAGTATTTACGAATTGCACCTGGACAGTATAATCTTCCAAAATGTATACTTTTTGATGAGTATGCTGAAGAACTTTCTTTCCCATCAATTTATTTGGGGCATTTCCGAACATTCAGGGAGGGAATAAATGCGACACCATTCACAATAGCGACTAGTGAATTACGGAGACCTGACCGGCGTGGAGTTACTCCGTATCATTTATTGTACGTTGCTATGAAAATTATGAACTTATATATGGAACTTTCCACCTATAAAAGACAATGGTAAAATTACCAAAAGTTAGTTCCAAATTCTCGGATAAATGCGGACGACTTAAACTAAAGTCGTTAAGTTTCTTTTAAAAGTATTCGTTAAGTTTTAAAAGTCGGAAAATAAAGCAGTTACTATTATTCGTGAGTAAAGAAAACGATTCAAGAATTATCGTTCGTTTTCAAAAAATAAGGTTCGTGTTAAAATGTTGAAATCAAAAGAAGATTTTGTTTTTAAATTTGAATAAAGTAGATATTTAAAGTTTGTGTTAAAATGTTGAAATCAAAAGAAGATTTTGTTTTTAAATTTCAATAAAGAAGATATTTAAAGTTTGTGTTAAAATATTGAAATCAAAAGAAGATTTTGTTTTTAAATTTGAATAAAGAAGATATTTAAAGTTTGTGTTAAAATATTGAAATCAAGAGAAGATTTTGTTTTTAAATTTGAATAAAGAAGATTTTTAAAGTTTGTGTTAAATTATTAAATTATGGTTATAAAGAGTTGTATCAAAGAACAAGAAAACGGGAAAAAATCTCGTGAAATAAAGAGGAAACTTTCATCAGATTATGTAAATCATTTGTTTTATTTATTTTTCGTAACAACAAACATATTCAAACCACCGAAGATTCAGGGCCAAACCAGCAACAAGTCAATCGCTTTAATAAGTGCGAAATCTAGATGTTTACAATAATAATGCCCGGAGAATTTGAAACTGAAGAGCTGTAACGTACTTTCGAGGAAAAAATAAACAAGCCATCATTTGACAACATCAACTTGGAAAATTTTCGTCACTTCATCATCAAGAAGGGGAAGCAGGATGCGCGCGAAGCTGTTTAATGTACAAATCATAAATAAAAGCAGATATTTTTTCAAAAGAATTTTTTTTTTACAATTTAAGACGGTTTAACTATTATTTAAGCTTATAAAAATGTCAATTGAAAAAATAAGTCAATTTGTTGCTAATTGAATTCCCATACTTAGCGCGGAAATCTGACCTAATCTAGCATCCAAGGTATCTATATTCATAGGATGTTGTCGAACAGCACACAAAATTCTTTTAGCAGAAGAGCAAAAAAATTTCGTTCCTCTTCTCCCTATTAGATTCCGTGGTCGAGCTGCCACAATTTTAGTAAATATTTCAACGGGAAATTTTACAGATTTTTGAAGTGAAATCTTCTTTAGCGGCGTTGGAGGTGATTTGAAACTCGATGAAGCAGTAAAAAAAGCGACACTTTTTTAACGAGATGATATACCAGTCGATCAGAATTCATAAGAACAAAATTTTGCATAAAAAAATATTTTTCAGATAAATGTGCTCATATTTCAGAAAAAAAAATTTGTTATGAAATTTTGCTTTGATTTCTGAACTCCGCGTACCTAGAATACAGAATACAGTGTTTCCTATTATCTTCGTCTCTTCTTTGTGCGCTGTTTCGTAAAGATATATTGATGAAACACAAAAAACACAAACAAAGCATTCATTTGAAAAGCTTCATAGCTAGTGTTGTGTTCCGTTCACGTGTATCGTTTTGTGAATATTTTATCATTTTAATAAAACAATTTTCAATTATGCCCAAAACTAATGCCACAAAGTGCCATGAATATCGGCAAAAAAAGAAAACAATGAAAATAAGGTAAAAAATAAGGTAAAAAAAATAAAAATAAAAATGGTCGCCAAGGTTTCAACGGATCGTGTACGTGAATTCCGTGCACGCCGAAAGGCATTATTGAATGTGCGTAATATTGCATCCACTGTACAAAATAGTGAAAACGATCATCGTAAGTACTTGAATACTTTCCAACTGGTCATAGATCACATGCATAATCACCATACATCGTGTATACGTGTATAACCTCATTTGTTAAATTTTTTTCAGATGATTCCCAAGTGGATGTATTAAATGTGCAAGGTGATGTCTCAATTGGACATAATATTCAAAATAATGAATGTGAGTACCCGAATCTTTTTGCATATGCAAAAATTACCTTTTCAATGGATTGGTCTTGATAGCTCATCTAATATGATGAATTGCTTTTCAGGTGACTCGAGCCGGTATACAGCCTGAAATTCCGTACTCACAAGTTCATCGAAATAAAGTTGCCCATGAAGAATTTCGCAAAAAAGTTTTAAACAATATGTTCGGTTATACGTGCTCCGTGTGTGATCGATTGTGGTTCCAAAAAGATTTAAAAACACCACGCGCAGAACGCGAAGAACTTTTACGTGTAATAATTGAAAATTATAATACCAGTGAGGATATTTTACTGTGCAACACGTGTTATAATGCAATCCAGAGGAAAGAAATTCCAACAATGTCCAAATACAACGGTTTCAAATATCAAAAAATACCTGCGTCGTTACCACCACTGGATTTGATTTCCGAAAGACTTGTCTCTCCGCGAATTCCATTCATGCAAATAAGACGGTTGCGACACGTCCATGGTCAATCTGGAATTTATGGGCAAATTATTAATGTACCAGTCGATGTGGACAATATGGTGAAACATTTACCTCGCAATATTGATGATGATCATTGCATTAACGTTCATATCAAGAGGAAGAAAATTCACAGATCAAGCTACTTAGTGGGACTGGTAAATAAAAAAACACTTCGTGCATGGCTTCAGTACTTGCTTCAAACTCCACTTTATGTTTTGTACGATATTAAAATTAATGAAAGCTTTTTCAATGATGATCATAATATTGAAATTAATCGAGACGAAATAAGTGAATATATTCCGATTGCAGACAGTGTAACAGCACAGCAACAGACTCTAATGTGGAATGATGACGAGTATTTACGAATTGCACCTGGACAGTATAATCTTCCAAAATGTATACTTTTTGATGAGTATGCTGAAGAACTTTCTTTCCCATCAATTTATTTGGGGCATTTCCGAACATTCAGGGAGGGAATAAATGCGACACCATTCACAATAGCGACTAGTGAATTACGGAGACCTGACCGGCGTGGAGTTACTCCGTATCATTTATTGTACGTTGCTATGAAAATTATGAACTTATATATGGAACTTTCCGCCTATAAAAGACAATGGTAAAATTACCAAAAGTTAGTTCCAAATTCTCGGATAAATGCGGACGACTTAAACTAAAGTCGTTAAGTTTCTTTTAAAAGTATTCGTTAAGTTTTAGAAGTCGGAAAATAAAGCAGTTACTATTATTCGTGAGTAAAGAAAACGATTCAAGAATTATAGTTCGTTTTCAAAAAATAAGGTTCGTGTTAAAATGTTGAAATCAAAAGAAGATTTTGTTTTTAAATTTGAATAAAGTAGATATTTAAAGTTTGTGTTAAAATGTTGAAATCAAAAGAAGATTTTGTTTTTAAATTTCAATAAAGAAGATATTTAAAGTTTGTGTTAAAATATTGAAATCAAAAGAAGATTTTGTTTTTAAATTTGAATAAAGAAGATATTTAAAGTTTGTGTTAAAATATTGAAATCAAGAGAGGATTTTGTTTTAAATTTGAATAAAGAAGATATTTAAAGTTTGTGTTAAATTATTAAATTAGGGTTATAAAGAGTTGTATCAAAGAACAAGAAAACGGGAAAAAATCTCGTGAAATAAAGAGGCAACTTTCATCAGATTATGTAAATCATTTGTTTTATTTATTTTTCGTAACAACAAACATATTCAAACCACCGAAGATTCAGGGCCAAACCAGCAACAAGTCAATGGCTTTAATAAGTGCGAAATCTAGATGTTTACAATAATAATGCCCGAAGAGCTGTAACGCACTTTCGAGGAAAAAATAAACAAGCCATCATTTGACAACATCAACTTGGAAAATTTTCGTCACTTCATCATCAAGAAGGAGAAGCAGGATGCGCGCGAAGCTGTTTAATGTACAAATCATAAATAAAAGCAGATATTTTTTCAAAAGAATTTTTTTTTTACAATTTAAGACGGTTTAACTATTATTTAAGCTTATAAAAATGTCAATTGAAAAAATAAGTCAATTTGTTGCTAATTGAATTCCCATACTTAGCGCATAAATCTGACCTAATCTAGCATCCAAGGTATCTATATTCATAGGATGTTGTCGAACAGCACACAAAATTCTTTTAGCAGAAGAGCAAAAAAATTTCGTTCCTCTTCTCCCTATTAGATTCCGTGGTCGAGCTGCCACAATTTTAGTAAATATTTCAACGGGAAATTTTACAGATTTTTGAAGTGAAATCTTCTTTAGCGGCGTTGGAGGTGATTTGAAACTCGATGAAACAGTAAAAAAAGCGACACTTTTTTAACGAGATGATATACCAGTCGATCAGAATTCATAAGAACAAAATTTTGCATAAAAACATATTTTTCAGATAAATGTGCTCATATTTCAGAAAAAAAAATTTGTTATGAAATTTTGCTTTGATTTCTGAACTCCGCGTACCTAGAATACAGAATACAGTGTTTCCTATTATCTTCGTCTCTTCTTTGTGCGCTGTTTCGTAAAGATATATTGATGAAACACAAAAAACACAAACAAAGCATTCATTTGAAAAGCTTCATAGCTAGTGTTGTGTTCCGTTCACGTGTATCGTTTTGTGAATATTTTATCATTTTAATAAAACAATTTTCAATTATGCCCAAAACTAATGCCACAAAGTGCCATGAATATCGGCAAAAAAAAAGAAAACAATGAAAATAAGGTAAAAAATAAGGTAAAAAAAATAAAAATAAAAATGGTCGCCAAGGTTTCAACGGATCGTGTACGTGAATTCCGTGCACGCCGAAAGGCATTATTGAATGTGCGTAATATTGCATCCACTGTACAAAATAGTGAAAACGATCATCGTAAGTACTTGAATACTTTCCAACTGGTCATAGATCACATGCATAATCACCATACATCGTGTATACGTGTATAACCTCATTTGTTAAATTTTTTTCAGATGATTCCCAAGTGGATGTATTAAATGTGCAAGGTGATGTCTCAATTGGACATAATATTCAAAATAATGAATGTGAGTACCCGAATCTTTTTGCATATGCAAAATTTACCTTTTCAATGGATTGGTCTTGATAGCTCATCTAATATGATGAATTGCTTTTCAGGTGACTCTCGAGCCGGTATACAGCCTGAAATTCCGTACTCACAAGTTCATCGAAATAAAGTTGCCCATGAAGAATTTCGCAAAAAAGTTTTAAACAATATGTTCGGTTATACGTGCTCCGTGTGTGATCGATTGTGGTTCCAAAAAGATTTAAAAACACCACGCGCAGAACGCGAAGAACTTTTACGTGTAATAATTGAAAATTATAACACCAGTGAGGATATTTTACTGTGCAACACGTGTTATAATGCAATCCAGAGGAAAGAAATTCCAACAATGTCCAAATACAACGGTTTCAAATATCAAAAAATACCTGCGTCGTTACCACCACTGGATTTGATTTCCGAAAGACTTGTCTCTCCGCGAATTCCATTCATGCAAATAAGACGGTTGCGACACGTCCATGGTCAATCTGGAATTTATGGGCAAATTATTAATGTACCAGTCGATGTGGACAATATGGTGAAACATTTACCTCGCAATATTGATGATGATCATTGCATTAACGTTCATATCAAGAGGAAGAAAATTCACAGATCAAGCTACTTAGTGGGACTGGTAAATAAAAAAACACTTCGTGCATGGCTTCAGTACTTGCTTCAAACTCCACTTTATGTTTTGTACGATATTAAAATTAATGAAAGCTTTTTCAATGATGATCATAATATTGAAATTAATCGAGACGAAATAAGTGAATATATTCCGATTGCAGACAGTGTAACAGCACAGCAACAGACTCTCATGTGGAATGATGACGAGTATTTACGAATTGCACCTGGACAGTATAATCTTCCAAAATGTATACTTTTTGATGAGTATGCTGAAGAACTTTCTTTCCCATCAATTTATTTGGGGCATTTCCGAACATTCAGGGAGGGAATAAATGCGACACCATTCACAATAGCGACTAGTGAATTACGGAGACCTGACCGGCGTGGAGTTACTCCGTATCATTTATTGTACGTTGCTATGAAAATTATGAACTTATATATGGAACTTTCCGCCTATAAAAGACAATGGTAAAATTACCAAAAGTTAGTTCCAAATTCTCGGATAAATGCGGACGACTTAAACTAAAGTCGTTAAGTTTCTTTTAAAAGTATTCGTTAAGTTTTAAAAGTCGGAAAATAAAGCAGTTACTATTATTCGTGAGTAAAGAAAACGATTCAAGAATTATCGTTCGTTTTCAAAAAATAAGGTTCGTGTTAAAATGTTGAAATCAAAAGAAGATTTTGTTTTTAAATTTGAATAAAGTAGATATTTAAAGTTTGTGTTAAAATGTTGAAATCAAAAGAAGATTTTGTTTTTAAATTTCAATAAAGAAGATATTTAAAGTTTGTGTTAAAATATTGAAATCAAAAGAAGATTTTGTTTTTAAATTTGAATAAAGAAGATATTTAAAGTTTGTGTTAAAATATTGAAATCAAGAGAAGATTTTGTTTTTAAATTTGAATAAAGAAGATATTTAAAGTTTGTGTTAAATTATTAAATTATGGTTATAAAGAGTTGTATCAAAGAACAAGAAAACGGGAAAAAATCTCGTGAAATAAAGAGGAAACTTTCATCAGATTATGCAAATCATTTGTTTTATTTATTTTTCGTAACAACAAACATATTCAAACCACCGAAGATTCAGGGCCAAACCAGCAACAAGTCAATGGCTTTAATAAGTGCTAAATCTAGATGTTTACAATAATAATGCCCGGAGAATTTGAAACTGAAGAGCTGTAACGTACTTTCGAGGAAAAAATAAACAAGCCATCATTTGACAACATCAACTTGGAAAATTTTCGTCACTTCATCATCAAGAAGGGGAAGCAGGATGCGCGCGAAGCTGTTTAATGTACAAATCATAAATAAAAGCAGATATTTTTTCAAAAGAATTTTTTTTTTACAATTTAAGACGGTTTAACTATTATTTAAGCTTATAAAAATGTCAATTGAAAAAATAAGTCAATTTGTTGCTAATTGAATTCCCATACTTAGCGCGGAAATCTGACCTAATCTAGCATCCAAGGTATCTATATTCATAGGATGTTGTCGAACAGCACACAAAATTCTTTTAGCAGAAGAGCAAAAAAATTTCGTTCCTCTTCTCCCTATTAGATTCCGTGGTCGAGCTGCCACAATTTTAGTAAATATTTCAACGGGAAATTTTACAGATTTTTTAAGTGAAATCTTCTTTAGCGGCGTTGGAGGTGATTTGAAACTCGATGAAACAGTAAAAAAAGCGACACTTTTTTAACGAGATGATATACCAGTCGATCAGAATTCATAAGAACAAAATTTTGCATAAAAAAATATTTTTCAGATAAATGTGCTCATATTTCAGAAAAAAAAATTTGTTATGAAATTTTGCTTTGATTTCTGAACTCCGCGTACCTAGAATACAGAATACAGTGTTTCCTATTATCTTCGTCTCTTCTTTGTGCGCTGTTTCGTAAAGATATATTGATGAAACACAAAAAACACAAACAAAGCATTCATTTGAAAAGCTTCATAGCTAGTGTTGTGTTCCGTTCACGTGTATCGTTTTGTGAATATTTTATCATTTTAATAAAACAATTTTTAATTATGCCCAAAACTAATGCCACAAAGTGCCATGAATATCGGCAAAAAAAAAGAAAACAATGAAAATAAGGTAAAAAATAAGGTAAAAAAAATAAAAATAAAAATGGTCGCCAAGGTTTCAACGGATCGTGTACGTGAATTCCGTGCACGCCGAAAGGCATTATTGAATGTGCGTAATATTGCATCCACTGTACAAAATAGTGAAAACGATCATCGTAAGTACTTGAATACTTTCCAACTGGTCATAGATCACATGCATAATCACCATACATCGTGTATACGTGTATAACCTCATTTGTTAAATTTTTTTCAGATGATTCCCAAGTGGATGTATTAAATGTGCAAGGTGATGTCTCAATTGACATAATATTCAAAATAATGAATGTGAGTACCCGAATCTTTTTGCATATGCAAAATTTACCTTTTCAATGGATTGGTCTTGATAGCTTATCTACTATGATGAATTGCTTTTCAGGTGACTCTCGAGCCGGTATACAGCCTGAAATTCCGTACTCACAAGTTCATCGAAATAAAGTTGCCCATGAAGAATTTCGCAAAAAAGTTTTAAACAATATGTTCGGTTATACGTGCTCCGTGTGTGATCGATTGTGGTTCCAAAAGATTTAAAAACACCACGCGCAGAACACGAAGAACTTTTACGTGTAATAATTGAAAATTATAATACCAGTGAGGATATTTTACTGTGCAACACGTATTATAATGCAATCCAGAGGAAAGAAATTCCAACAATGTGCAAATACAACGGTTTCAAATATCAAAAAATACCTGCGTCGTTACCACCACTGGATTTGATTTCCGAAAGACTTGTCTCTCCGCGAATTCCATTCATGCAAATAAGACGGTTGCGACACGTCCATGGTCAATACGGAATTTATGGGCAAATTATTAATGTACCAGTCGATGTGGACAATATGGTGAAACATTTACCTCGCAATATTGATGATGATCATTGCATTAACGTTCATATCAAGAGGAAGAAAATTCACAGATCAAGCTACTTAGTGGGACTGGTAAATAAAAAAACACTTCGTGCATGGCTTCAGTACTTGCTTCAAACTCCACTTTATGTTTTGTACGATATTAAAATTAATGAAAGCTTTTTCAATGATGATCATAATATTGAAATTAATCGAGACGAAATAAGTGAATATATTCCGATTGCAGACAGTCTAACAGCACAGCAACAGACTCTAATGTGGAATGATGACGAGTATTTACGAATTGCACCTGGACAGTATAATCTTCCAAAATGTATACTTTTTGATGAGTATGCTGAAGAACTTTCTTTCCCATCAATTTATTTGGGGCATTTCCGAACATTCAGGGAGGGAATAAATGCGACACCATTCACAATAGCGACTAGTGAATTACGGAGATCTGACCGGCGTGGAGTTACTCCGTATCATTTATTGTACGTTCCTATGAAAATTATGAGGTTCCGAGTTCGTGATTCACTCACTATTGCATTCAGGCACGTGGGAAAAATACCAATATTACACGGCAGCAAATTAAATCAGGCGAATATATTAATAATTGTATCGAAAGTAATTTGGCTTTCCTGCGATCAATACCAAATTCTGTTTGGTATTGGAGCGAACGAAAAAGAGATCTTTTCGCGATGATTCGGCAATTAGGAAAACCTACGATGTTTCTTACTCTAAGTGCCAATGAAATCGGATGGAATAATTTACTGCAATTACTGTACAAATTAAAAAATAATGGAGCGGAAATTTCAGCAGAAGCAGCAGCGTCACTAGATTATATCTCAAAGACTACACTTGTGAATGAATATGCTGTGACTTGTGCAATTTATTTCAATAAAATAGTTAATATATTATTGACTATTCTCCAATCTAAGAAAAATAGTCCATTTGGGAATTACCATGTTGTCAACTATTTTAAACGAATTGAATTCCAACATCGTGGTAGTCCTCATGCACACATCTTACTGTGGCTCAATGAAGCTCCATCAGATGCGCTTGGGCGAGACAAACAAAATGCTATAACGATGATCGATCAATTGATATCGATTTCTTCAACAGAGGCTTCTGGATATATTCGTTTGCAAACTCACAAACACACTTTCACCTGTTACAAAAAAATAAACGCCAATCAACCTCAGAAATGTCGATTTGATGCACCATTTATGCCATGTAAATTCACCACGATATTAAAGCCGATGCAGGAAAATCACCCAGGATATGCCAGTTATGCTCACCATTATAAACAATTACAAACCAACCTCGAGAACAGTGATTAGGAAAACATTGAATCTTTTTATGACGAAGATTACTTTCGTATTCTTGAAGCTGGAATTATTAGACCTAAGGTATTTTTAAAACGGCAACCAAGTGAAAAATGGCATAACCCTTAGAATCCTTTCATTCTCAATATATTACAATCAAATACAGATATGCAATTTATTATCGAGGAATACTCTTGTGCTGCGTACGTTGTTGAATACGTTAATAAAACTAATAGAGGTATTAGCAACTTACAGCGGCAAATTCTTGAAATAATGAATGAGCACCCAGAGTTCGACATAGTTGAGATAACGAGGAAAATGAGTGTTAATATGCTCAATACTGTTGAATTGACGAGTCAAGAAGCAGCGTGGTACTTACTTCGTGAACCTATGTCTAAAAGTTCAATCTCCGTTGTTTATATATCTACCGTATGGCCTATTGAACGACAGCGTACTAGACGAACACGAAAAGAATTGGATAGAGTGAATACCGATGAGAATTCAAGAAATGTTTGGAAAGAAGACTGGTTTGACAAATACGAGCAGCGGCCAGAAGAAATGGAAGGATTGTCACTTGGACAATTCGTTGCTAATTATACTAAAAATTCGAAAGGAATGTATATTCGTCGAAAGCAACCACGCATCATTCGTTATAGGAATTACGACATAGTCACAGATTTCAATGAGTATAAAAGGGAAGTGGTGACTTTACACATCCCATTTCGAAATGAAGACATGAAATTTATTAGGATTTACGACGAAAATGAAAATCATATTTTGGAACGTCGTAAGGAGTTCGAATCAGATTTAGACATTAACAAAACCATAGAGATTTGTCGAAAACTATGTCGTGAAGATGGACAAGCAGATGATGACGATGAAATCCGTGATGTTGCCACCAAATTTCCAGAAGCCAATCCATTCCAATCATTATATGACAATTCAAATTCGGATGTAAACAGTGATTTGCGCTTAGCGACACTAAATAAACTTGGTGCTATTGCCAAACGGAAGGAAAATCTGATGTCTAATGAACAATTTTATGAGCTGAAAATGGCAAATCAAAAACAAAAGGAATTTTTAATGCATGTCATTCACAATCTTCAGTTAGTAAATCCCTCTCCGTTGCAAATATTTTTTACGGGCCCTGCTGGTTGTGGTAAAACGTTTGTGATCAGACTATTGATGGAAATTTATAATCGATATTCTGAAAACGATGGATTTTGCAACGCTTATATCACTTGCGCTTCAACTGGTAAAGCTGCTGTGGCTATTGATGGCACAACGATACACACTGCACTAAAGATAAGTCTTTCAAAGTTGCTTCCTTTGTCAATGGAAGTAGCACAACAATATAGATCACTGTTTAAATACGTTCGCGTATTGATTATCGATGAAATCAGTATGATTGGAGCCGAGTTGTTGTTTCAAATAGATTCGAGATTAAAGCAAATCACCGGTAATTTTCAAGTAAATTTTGGAGGATTAGATTTAATTTTGATTGGCGATCTACGTCAACTACCGCCGGTTTGCGCTACTTCGATTTACAAGCAAATAAAACAACAAATAATAAGTCCAACATTATGGCGAGGGTTGAAATTCTTTGAACTAAACGAAGTGATGCGACAAGCCAATCGAATTTTTTCAAAAATATTAACAAAAATTGGTGATGGACAGCTGTTAGAGGAGAACGAAATCGAATTAATTGAATCACGATTTTGCTCCGAAGAAGAGGCTGATAGAATTTGTCCAGACGGTATACGACTGTTCTTCGATAATCATTCAGTTGCTAAATACAATAATAAAGTTTTAAATTCTGCAGTCGAAAAAGTCATTTTAGAAGCAACGGATGTATATATTGGTTGTCACAATGTTGAACAGCAAACTTTCATGCGGCAAAAATTACACAAAATGTCAACTATTGATACAGGAGGTTTACCTTATGAAACTACATTGGTTATGAATAAACCATACATCATAACAACTAATATCGACGTGTCAGATGGACTGGCTAATGGAGCGACAGGAAAATTGATTTATATCGAATATAGTGACAAAGGAGAGATAGGTCGTTTATGGCTGGAATTCCCTGGCTCTCCCAAAACCGGCGATAAAATCAGAAGAAAGGTAGCAGCATCAATACAAAAGCACAATCTTTGTCCTCTGGCAGTACCAATAGAACGCAGAACATCCTCTATACCATTAGTACCTAATAAAACAGTCATTGTAAAACGTAATCATTTTCCATTGGTCTCTGCGTGTGCAGTAACAATTCACAAGTCCCAGGGAGGTACATTCGATTCAAGGCTTGCATCTCTTTTCGAAAAAAAACGATAGAAAATTTTATCATGGTCGAACAGCAACATTATCCTCAAATCAATTGCGAGCTGAGTTTCAACGGCTGGACCTGAATGGAATTGAAACTATTGAGAATTTATTATATGATTTTATAAATACGAGGAAAGGATTGTCACTGTTTACCTTTAACTGTCAAAGTTTACGAGCTCATGTACAGGATCTTCAAATAGACAGAATAGCATCGTCGTCGCATTTTCTAATTCTTACAGAGACGTGGATGAATAATGAAGTTATTGTAGACATCCCAAATTTTGATAGTGTTGTTCAATATAAAAGAAAACATACGAGGGCAGGCGGAGTTGCAATATACCATAATAATATAAATGAGCCCGTGATGTTACTCCGCACATAGATCTCAATGCACAACAATTAGAATCATTGTCTGTTCAGCTTTCTAAAGTGGGAGAAATATCTGCTTGTGAAAGCAGATTGGACTATAATAAATCCATTATAATTGTGGCAATTTATATTTCTCCCAACCAATCAATAAATACAATTATTGAATTCATCCACGAGAATTTGCTAAAGTACACACCAGAAATATCACGGATTCTTAAAAAAGATTACGATAAAATTCCGATGATTTTAAGTGGAGATTTTAATGTTAATTTTGCATTGGATACAGCGCTCCCTTTCATTGAGTTCCTCAACACCAAATTAAATTTAAAAATGTGCAGTAGTCGCACTGAATCGACAACAAGATCGAAAACAGTAATTGACGCCGTATTTCAAAGATATATTGATCAAATCCAAACCAAAGCATTCATTTCATACTTTAGTTATCATAAGCCACTCGTGTCATTTATTGAAATTGAAAACAAAGAGTGTGAATAATAAAATGTAAAATAACTTTTAAACTTGCTACCAATATTTTAAATAAATAAACCCTATAACTACCCCATCCCTGATACTGCATTCGTCTCATTCTCTCGCTGTTTAGTTTTCCGAAGGTTTCACTCCTACCGCGTGTGCACACATGATTTTTTTTTTTAAAAATATTGTTCAAGAGAAATTAATTGAACGTAAACCTTATGCTATCTTGTTAAAAGAATTACAAAACTCCAGACAATTTAATATCTCTTTTGAAAGATTGCGCAGATCAAGCAATCCAATGGCATCCAAACGCGTATGGATCCGTAGCCCATGATTTAGAGGAAACTGCAATATTTTCATTCCAAAATGGATTATTAAATTCCAATCATCGGCTTTTTTTCCTATACGAAGACCATGAAACTTTCAAAATATTAGGTGCTAAGGCAGAATATCTTGAGCAAGCGGAAAAACAATTCACTTTATCATTACCCTCCTCTTTTACCCCTTTTACCCAAAACTTACAGGGAAACCTCCAACCCAATTTTATTACGGGAGGTGAAATACTTCTATGGGGACGTTTTGCAAAAATTATGTGACGATTTTGTGTGACGAAACGTTACATTACAAAATATCTCATTATATGGATGTCCTAGATGATTACAATGTTCAACAATATTGTGGAGGTTGTGATTAGAATTATTTTCGTTGCAGACCAAATAGTTCTATCTATCACCGTACTAGCGCTGTAGTCGATACAAATTTTTGAAATTTTTAAAACTTTTTATGTAGAGGTCGTACACGATTGAAATGTTCAACAAAGTTGTGGAGGTTTTTATGGGGTTATTTCCGTCGAAGACACAATAGTTCCATATCCAACTACTTCGGCGCTGTATTCAATAACAATTTGACGAAACGTTACATTACAAAATATCTTATTATATGGACGTCACAGACGATTACAACCTTCGGCATTATTGTAGAGGTTATAATGAGTAATATTTCCTTCTCAGACCAAATAGTTCTATCTGCCACCATATGGGCGCTTTAGTCGATATAAATTTATGAAATTTTTTTCGAACTTCTTATATAGAGGTCGTACATGATTGAAATTTTCGGCAAAGTTGTAGAGGTTTTTATGGCGACTATTTCCGTCGAAGACCCAATAGTTCTATCTCCCACCATTTCGGCGCTGTATTCAATAACAATTTTTGAACTTAGATGAAACGTCACATTACAAAATATCTTATTATATGGACGTCCTAGACGATTACAATGTTCGGCAATATTGTGGAAATTATAATGAGTAATATTTCCGTCGAAGACCAAATAGTCCTATCTGCCACCGTATTGGCGCTGTATTCCATACAGATTTTTTAACTTTTTATATGGAAAAAATCATGGAACGCTAACTCTGTAAAGCAGCGTGTCACATCAGTGTAAGCTGACTAACAATTGCGTCGTTTCTGTGCATAAGGCTGGCGCATACGAATATTGCATAGCGGAAAGCGGTCAGCGCATCTTACATACATTAACGGGCATTGCTTCTGACTACGGCTACAATGACTCCGGTAAGAAACGTTTGCGAGTCGACAATTCTGCTCAATCACAACACGCTGACAATGCTTCCACGAGAACGCCTATGACTATTACAGAACGGACGCGGGCACGTAGGGCTAGGCAACAACAAGCGGAACAAAAGCAACTCGCTGACAAGGCTTCGACGAGTACGACTATGACTGGTGCAGAACGGACGCGGGCATGTAGGGCTAGGCAACTTGCTCAACAAGCGGAACAAATGCAACTCGCTGACAAGGCTTCGAGGAGTACGGATATGATTGGCACAGAGGGGACGGTGGTATATAGAGCTAGGCAACTTGCACAACAAGCGGAACAAAACCATCTCGCTGAAAAGGCTTCGACGGGTACGGCTATGACTGGTGCAGAACGGACGCGGGCATGTAGGTCCAGGCAACTTGCTCAAAAAGCGGAACAAAGGCAACTCGCTGAAGGCTTCGACGAGTACGGCTATGACTGGTGCAGAACGGATGCGGGCATGCAGGGATAGGCAACTTGCTAAACAAGCGGAAGAAATGCAACTCGCTGACAATGCTTCGACGAGTACGGATGTGACTGGTACGGAGGGGACAGGGTTATATAGAGCTAGGCAACTTGCACAATAAGCGGAACAAAGCCGACTCGCTGACAAGGCTCCGACGGGTACGGCTATGACTGGTGCAGAACGGACGCGGGCATGTAGAGCTAGGCAATTTGCTCAACAAGCGAAACAGAAGCAACTCGTTGACAAGGCTTCGGCAACTGCGGCTATGACTGGTGCAGAACCGACGCGGGCATGTAGAGCTAGGCAATTTGATCAACAAGCGGAACAAATGCAACTCGCTGACAATGCTTCGACGGGTACGGCTATGACAGGTGCAGAACGGACGCGGACATGTAGAGCTAGGCAATTTGATCAACAAGCGAAAAAAAGCAACTCGTTGACAGGGCTTCGACGAGTAGGTCTTCGACAGGAACGGTTATAACTGGTACAAAGCGGACGCGGGCATTTAGGGCTAGGCAACTTGCTCAACAAACAGAACAAATGCAACTCGCTGACAAACCATAAAGAAAAGCTTCTATTTCACTTCTACAGTGTGGTCAAAAGCACAAATAAAATCAAAAAGAAAAAGAGATTAATATTAAATGAGTTCCAATAAATTTTGCAATTTAACTTGGTCATATAAATATATGTCATTTTCTTTTTGCAAACATTGGAAACATTTTTTTTATATATTATAAGGTAAATAGAACTAATTCATTACTCAATACCACACATCAAAACAAAAATTTTTTTAATTATGAATCACTTAAAAGGTGATTATTCTTCCCATTCATAAGTTCTTACAGATTAACGTACTTTGTTTTGAAATATGATACCCTTAAACAAAAGAAAAAAAAAACGTAAACAAACGCGCAACATAAATTTTAATCATACTATATATAAAACAATTAAAAGTAAATCCAAAGAAAAAATTTTAAATAAATATATTCCAATCGTTTTTTTTTCAAAAATAGCAGAATTTTTAATAAAAATATAAATAAATAAATAAATAATAATATAAATACAATATTTTGAAAACAAACTTATCAGTCACTAAAAATGTGACTAATTCTTTTTAGCAAATATCATTTATGCATGTATCCAAGTTATAAAAAGGCATTTAAAAAATTTGTATAGCAAAATTATTTTGTTTTGATTTTTTTTTGAAAATGAAGGTCTATCAAAATATGAAACCCTCTAAATGCAACAGCCAGTCAAAAATTGAATTAGAAACAAATCGAATCTTTTAGAATTAAATGATGAAAAATTTATTTCATAGTTGAAACAAACAAAAATAGAATTAATATATTTAATGTTTATTAACTATTTTACAAATGTTTGATAACATATCGATTGAATTAATTTTTAAAGTTTTATTTCTTTATGTAAACATATACAAAATTGTATTTGCCTTTTAACAAAAATAACTTCTTGTTGTTTAAAGGCAAATGCAATTTTGTTGTTTTAGGGGGAAGTAATGTTAAGTAATAAAACTTAACACATTCTCCTGAATAAGTCTTAATCTAGAACAATGGGTGCAAAGGTTGGAGCTTTCCGCCTATAAAAGACAATGGTAAAATTACCAAAAGTTAGTTCCAAATTCTCGGATAAATGCGGACGACTTAAACTAAAGTCGTTAAGTTTCTTTTAAAAGTATTCGTTAAGTTTTAAAAGTCGGAAAATAAAGCAATTACTATTATTCGTGAGTAAAGAAAACGATTCAAGAATTATAGTTCGTTTTCAAAAAATAAGGTTCGTGTTAAAATGTTGAAATCAAAAGAAGATTTTATTTTTAAATTTGAATAAAGTAGATATTTAAAGTTTGTGTTAAAATGTTGAAATCAAAAGAAGATTTTGTTTTTAAATTTCAATAAAGAAGATCTTTAAAGTTTGTGTTAAAATATTGAAATCAAAAGAAGATTTCGTTTTTAAATTTGAATAAAGAAGAGATTTAAAGTTTGTGTTAAAATATTGAAATCAAGAGAAGATTTTGTTTTTAAATTTGAATAAAGAAGATATTTAAAGTTTGTGTTAAATTATTGAAATCAAAAGATGATTTTGTTTCTAAGTTTGAATAAAGAAGATTTTTAAAGTTTGTGTTAAATTGTTAAATTAGGGTTATAAAGAGTTGTATCAAAGAACAAGAAAACGGGAAAAAATCTCGTGAAATAAAGAGGAAACTTTCATCAGATTATGTCAATCATTTGTTTTATTTATTTTTCGTAACAACAAACATATAAAAACCACCGAAGATTCAGAACCAAACCAGCAACGAGTCAATGGTTTTAATAAGTGCGAAATCTAGATGTTTACAATAATAATGCCCGGAGAATTTGAAACTGAAGAACTGTAACGTACTTTCGAGGAAAAAATAAACAAGCCATCATTTGACAACATCAACTTGGAAAATTTTCGTCACTTCATCATCAAGAAGGGGAGGCAGGATGGGCGCGAAGCGGTGTAATGTACAAATCATAAACAAAAGCAGATATTTTTTCAAAAGAATTTTTTTTTACAATTTAAGACGGTTTAACTATTATTTGAGCTTATAAAAATGTCAATTGAAAAAATAAGTCAATTTGTTGCTAATTGATATATTTATAGGGTGTAGTCGAACAGCACACAAAATTCTTTTAGCAGAAGAGCAAAAAAATTTCGTTCCTCTTCTCCCTATTAGATTCCGTGGTCGAGCTGCCACAATTTTAGTAAATATTTCAACGGGAAATTTTACAGATTTTTTAAATATTGTTCAACAGAAATTAACTGAACGTAAACCTTATGCTATCTTGTTAAAAGAATTACAAAACTCCAGACAATTTAAAATCTCTTTTGAAAGATTGCGCAGATCAAGCAATCCAACGGCATCCAAACGCGTATGGATCCGTGGCCTATGATTTAGAGGGAACTGCAATATTTTCATTCCAAAATGGATTATTAAATTCCAATCGTCGGCTTTTTTTCCTATACGAAGACCATGAAACTTTCAAAATATTAGGTGCTAAGGCAGAATATCTTGAGCAACCGGAAAAACAATTCAATTTATCATTACCCTCCTCTTTTACCCCTTTTACCCAAAACTTACAGGGAAACCTCCAACCCAATTTTATTACGGGAAATAACTTTCACGAATGAATATTTAACACCAAATAGCAATAATAATTTCGGTCAAAATTTTAAAAATAACAATTATAACAACACAAAATATCTTAATAATACACCCAGTAGAAGTAATGGGCATAATAAAAGAATTTTCAAATATATGATATGAACACCCCCTATTGTGATGAATGTCATGTGTACGGACACACTAATAATACATGTAAACTTTATTCAGACCAAAAAATTAATGAATAAATAAACATGATAACAAATTTGAATAATAATATTAAATGCAACTTTTGCTTGCAACCAGGACAAAATATAAGCACATGTTTTGCCAAACAACAATAGGACAAAAATTACTTGTCTCCACTCATGCAACCTGTAATGAACCTGTTGAAGACTCATCAATATGCTGACCTGAAATTATAAAAATTATATCAGAAAGGAGTTAATAATAATATTCAATGGAACAATACTCACCTAAGAACATCACCAGATAATACCTAGAAGAAATAAAACATTAATCAACAATTATTTAATATTATTTTTTTTGCTTACCAGACTGTTTGTTTACCTTTGAACTGTCACCCGATATCGATATGAAAACTGATCGTTAATTGAAATGCACAACAGGAAAACTAAAAAAAAACGAAAGTATGGTTTGAAGCTCGGCTCCAACACTCTTTCGACCTTGTAAAGAAATTAGTATATAATCGGTCGACGAACTTAAATAGAACGTTAATTTTCCTGTTTTTTTTTCTTTACATTGGTATTTTATAACTTACAAGAAAAAAAAGGATTTTTTCAGCGAGTTGAAAGAAAATCTCTAAACCGACAACTATATCAATATTCGTTCCGTATTTATCTTAGATCTTATCAAAAGTAAAAAAATAAGTTTTTTTGTGTGTTTTTAACGTAGAATCAATTCAATTGCAATTGTAAGATAATTAAAAGTAGAATTTATCAAAATTGGATTATTTCAATTTCATAATTATTTGATATATACATATTTTTTTGAATTGTACAATTAGAATTTAGAGTGAATTATCAAATGTATAGAAACAACAAATAAAGTGGTAATTATACATAATAAAAGTGATTTATAATAAAAAATCAACAAATATAACATAAGTGTTATCATTTTTTATAGCAATTTATTTTTTTGTTTAAAAATCAAGAAATTTTTTTTGAAGAAAACTCGAAACCTTTACAGAACAAAACATTGGTCCTTCGAAGCCGGATTTACCAAATCTCAATAGAAAATATCAAAGAAAACGAGTTTTCTTAAAGAAAAATAAAAAGTGAAAATTTCAAGGTTTTATTATCAGTGATATAGTGAAATTTAACGGTTACGGTTACGTGTCGGGAGTGCTTTTAGACGAAGTCCATTGGTAAGTCCTTTCATATTTCCCTTCTTTCGTATTATTTATTGTGTGAGTTAAAGATTTTAACAAATTTAAAAGAAAGTTTTTTTTATTGAGACCTATATATATTGTCGAGCAAAATAGAATCATATATTGAACAACAACAGAATGCATATCAAACTATGTGTAAGTCATTCGAAAATTACAAAAAGGACGGAAAGACTCGAAAGGAGAGTCCAGCGTATTGCCAGTTTCGCATAAACCAATTCAATGAATATTGGAAGGGGTTCAAACGGGTGCACGATGAAATTCTTCTATGTAAACTTCAGACGCCCTTCCATATTTCACAAAAGATTTCTTCTCTGGCTTTGAATCAGCCTTTATAGATGCTTTGTGTCGTATTAAAGACGATCAAACGAAACAGTTTCCTATTGTAGTATCTACTAAAGTAGAAACGAAAGCAATGCCTACTCCAGAATCACGTGAAGAAGTACAACTTCCACGAATTTCAATACCAAAATTTTCTGGGGATTATTCATCTTGGACATCATTTGATTATTTATTCAAATCATTAATCCATGATAATAAACGCATTCCATCGGTACTAAAATTACATTACCTGAATACAAGCGTAACGGGACAAGCAGAGCATCTTTTGAGACACTATCCAATTTCCGAAATGAATTATATACCTGCTTGGAATCTTTTGGTGCAGAGATACGAAAATAAAAGAGTACTCGTAAATACGCAATTAAAAAACCTACTGAATCAGCCAATTCTTAATATAGAATCATGTGAGGGAATAAAACAACTTGTGGATACTACATGTGAAAGTCTACATGCGCTGACAAACCTAGGAATTGACACAAGTACTTGGGACTCCATTATTATTTATTTGATAGTTCAAAAATTGCCAACTGAAACTCACCAACAGTGGGAAGCAGCATTAGGTGCGAGTATTGAATTACCAAAACTCTCTCAATTCAAAGAATTTCTTGAAACTCGGTTTAGGGTATTAGAGGCATTGCTTGATAAAGCTAAAACGACATCTAAAGAATCTAGAATGCTACCAAGAAACAAATTCGAAAATAAGTTTATGCAATCATTTCACTCTGAAACTACATTAATTTGTTTTATTTGCTCAGAACCACATCATCTGCGTAAGTGTCCCATATTTCTCAAAATGGATTATGCCAATAAATTGAATAAAGTTAAAACACATGGTCTGTGCATAAACTGTTTAGGAAGAGAACACATTTTAGCGAGCTGTCCCAGTAAAATGAATTGTTTCCACTGCAAGAAACGACACCACACGCTTCTACACATTCAACACGCTGAACAATCGCATAAACAAAACAATAATAGCAATCTTTCGTTACAAAATACGACATCTGCAACATCTAATGAAGCTTCGATATCAAATCATCATCTCCATGCGGAAGCAACTCCATTTCAAATGAATTCTTTAAGCAGTCAAATCAATAGAAACAAACAAGTTCTTTTGGCCACAGCATTTATAAAAGCTATTTCGGACGATGGAAATCAAACATATCTTAGAGCTTTGATAGATCAAGGATCACAGGCATCATTTGTATCTGAAACTGTCGTGCAAAAACTTAAACTGAAGGGACAATCAATGTATGCTAATATTACTGGAGTAGGTGGATGCAATGCAGGTAAAATAAACAGTTGCGTCAATTTCTGCTTAACAACGAAACGATCAAACACACCTAACATTAAGATAGAAGCGTTCATACTGAAAAATCTCACAAATTGGTTACCCAATAGCTCAGTTGAACATCATGATTTTAGTCATCTTGACGGTTTAATATTAGCAGATCCAGGCTACAAACGACCGGGAAAAATCGACCTTATCTTAGGTGTAGATGTTTATTCCAAAATAATTTGCGGAGGCCTTCGAAGAGGAAACGAAGGAGAACCAATAGCACAAGAGACGATTTTTGGCTGGATAATATCTGGTGAAATTCCGAACATTACTACCGCAAATCCGAAAAGAAGTATTGTAAGTTTCCATGCAGCAGTTGATTTAGTACAACAATTGAAGAAATCCATGGAAATAGAAGAAATGACAATTCCGATTCCAAAACGACCTGAAAATGGAATATGTGAACAAATTTTCCAACAAAGTTGTATGAGAGACTCCAACGGACGATATCAAATGGATTTAGCATTCATACATGAACCTAAAAATCGCAGATTGGGAAAATCACGAGATATTGCGATATCTGGGCTCCTTCAAATGGAACGTCGTTCTCAAAAGGATCCAACATTCTCTGAAGAATATTATAAATTGATATCAGAATATATTAACCTAGGACATATGCTAGAGGCGATCACAGAAAATGACAACATAAGGAACACGAATGAAGTCTCATCCCTAACATACAACTATCTACCTCATCATGCAGTTAAGAAAGCAACCAGTTCTACTACTAAATTTCGAGCCGTTTTTGATATTTCCCTTCTTTCGTATTATTTATTGTGTGAGTTAAAGATTTTAACAAATTTAAAAGAAAGTTTTTTTTATTGAGACCTATATATATTGTCGAGCAAAATGGAATCATATATTGAACAACAACAGAATGCATATCAAACTATGTGTAAGTCATTCGAAAATTACAAAAAGGACGGAAAGACTCGAAAGGAGAGTCCAGCGTATTGCCAGTTTCGCATAAACCAATTCAATGAATATTGGAAGGGGTTCAAACGGGTGCACGATGAAATTCTTCTATGTAAACTTCAGACGCCCTTCCATATTTCACAAAAGATTTCTTCTCTGGCTTTGAATCAGCCTTTATAGATGCTTTGTGTCGTACTAAAGACGATCAAACGAAACAGTTTCCTATTGTAGTATCTACTAAAGTAGAAACGAAAGCAATGCCTACTCCAGAATCACGTGAAGAAGTACAACTTCCACGAATTTCAATACCAAAATTTTCTGGGGATTATTCATCTTGGACATCATTTGATTATTTATTCAAATCATTAATCCATGATAATAAACGCATTCCATCGGTACTAAAATTACATTACCTGAAAACAAGCGTAACGGGAAAAGCAGAGCATCTTTTGAGACACTATCCAATTTCCGAAATGAATTATATACCTGCTTGGAATCTTTTGGTGCAGAGATACGAAAATAAAAGAGTACTCGTAAATACGCAATTAAAAAACCTACTGAATCAGCCAATTCTTAATATAGAATCATGTGAGGGAATAAAACAACTTGTGGATACTACATGTGAAAGTCTACATGCGCTGACAAACCTAGGAATTGACACAAGTACTTGGGACTCCATTATTATTTATTTGATAGTTCAAAAATTGCCAACTGAAACTCACCAACAGTGGGAAGCAGCATTAGGTGCGAGTATTGAATTACCAAAACTCTCTCAATTCAAAGAATTTCTTGAAACTCGGTTTAGGGTATTAGAGGCATTGCTTGATAAAGCTAAAACGACATCTAAAGAATCTAGAATGCTACCAAGAAACAAATTCGAAAATAAGTTTATGCAATCATTTCACTCTGAAACTACATTAATTTGTTTTATTTGCTCAGAACCACATCATCTGCGTAAGTGTCCCATATTTCTCAAAATGGATTATGCCAATAAATTGAATAAAGTTAAAACACATGGTCTGTGCATAAACTGTTTAGGAAGAGAACACATTTTAGCGAGCTGTCCCAGTAAAATGAATTGTTTCCACTGCAAGAAACGACACCACACGCTTCTACACATTCAACACGCTGAACAATCGCATAAACAAAACAATAATAGCAATCTTTCGTTACAAAATACGACATCTGCAACATCTAATGAAGCTTCGATATCAAATCATCATCTCCATGCGGAAGCAACTCCATTTCAAATGAATTCTTTAAGCAGTCAAATCAATAGAAACAAACAAGTTCTTTTGGCCACAGCATTTATAAAAGCTATTTCGGACGATGGAAATCAAACATATCTTAGAGCTTTGATAGATCAAGGATCACAGGCATCATTTGTATCTGAAACTGTCGTGCAAAAACTTAAACTGAAGGGACAATCAATGTATGCTAATATTACTGGAGTAGGTGGATGCAATGCAGGTAAAATAAACAGTTGCGTCAATTTCTGCTTAACAACGAAACGATCAAACACACCTAACATTAAGATAGAAGCGTTCATACTGAAAAATCTCACAAATTGGTTACCCAATAGCTCAGTTGAACATCATGATTTTAGTCATCTTGACGGTTTAATATTAGCAGATCCAGGCTACAAACGACCGGGAAAAATCGACCTTATCTTAGGTGTAGATGTTTATTCCAAAATAATTTGCGGAGGCCTTCGAAGAGGAAACGAAGGAGAACCAATAGCACAAGAGACGATTTTTGGCTGGATAATATCTGGTGAAATTCCGAACATTACTACCGCAAATCCGAAAAGAAGTATTGTAAGTTTCCATGCAGCAGTTGATTTAGTACAACAATTGAAGAAATCCATGGAAATAGAAGAAATGACAATTCCGATTCCAAAACGACCTGAAAATGGAATATGTGAACAAATTTTCCAACAAAGTTGTATGAGAGACTCCAACGGACGATATCAAATGGATTTAGCATTCATACATGAACCTAAAAATCGCAGATTGGGAAAATCACGAGATATTGCGATATCTAGGCTCCTTCAAATGGAACGTCGTTCTCAAAAGGATCCAACATTCTCTGAAGAATATTATAAATTGATATCAGAATATATTAACCTAGGACATATGCTAGAGGCGATCACAGAAAATGACAACATAAGGAACACGAATGAAGTCTCATCCCTAACATATAACTATCTACCTCATCATGCAGTTAAGAAAGCAACCAGTTCTACTACTAAATTTCGAGCCGTTTTTGATGCTTCCAGAAAAACTAAAAGCGGTGTCTGCTTAAATGACACTCTTTATACGGGACCCAACATACAAGATGACCTTGCATCAATTCTATTTAAATGGAGACGTCATAAGATTGGTTTCACTGCAGATATCGAGAAAATGTACCGTCAAATCAAGGTCAAACAACAAGATGCTGAATATCAAAGAATTGTATGGCGAAAGTCATACAACGAATCAATTCGAGATTACTATCTTACAAGAGTAACATTTGGAGTGACATGTGCCCCATATTTAGCCATTGGAATGCTTCAACAATTAGCTAAGAGGTGGAGTCACGAATATTTAACCCGCTTACAACAGCGGCCGAAATGGTTGTCACAACATCCGAACATAAAAATTGGACAACTAGTGCTCATCAAAGATGAACGATTACCACCATCCAATTGGTTATTGGGTAGAATAATAGAAACACACACTGGGAAAGACAGTAAAATCACAATACTCTACAAAGAAAAGACCTATAACGAAACTATGTCTTTTGCCAATAACTGATAACGAAACAAAACGTGATTCGTCAGTTGTAACACACGATTAAAGTACACTAAAAACTTAAATAAAATTTAAGATCAAATCGATCATCCCAACGACAAAAAAAAACCGTGAACCGTAGATAATATGATGCATCCATGGAATATACTAATGTGCACTAAAAAGAAAGAAATATTAAAATCATATTAAAAACGAAATGCATCAAATTCATACATTACCCATAAACTTTAATAAAAAATAATACAAAATCACCTTTAAAGGCTAAGGAATCTCACACAGTAAATATTTGAAATTTCTTTCCAATATTCCTTTAATTCCTTAATTCACGGCGAGTCGGAGCGCCCAAACTCCATGTTCATGGAACATAGCAATTACTGCACGGAGGAAATGCCGCACTAATTACTATGTTTATGGTTTCGTATATATATTTTGACCCACTTTTTACTGGGTCAAGGCAGGGGAGAATGTTGAAGACTCATCAATATGCTGACCTGAAATTATAAAAATTATATCAGAAAGGAGTTAATAATAATATTCAATGCAACAATACTCTCCTAAGAACATCACCAGATAATACCTAGAAGAAATAAAACATTAATCATCAATTATTTAATATTATTTTTTTTCCTTACCAGAATGTTTGTTTATCTTTGAACTGTCACCCGATATCGATATGAAAACTGATCGTTAATTGAAATGCACACAGGAAAACTAAAAAAAAACGAAAGTATGGTTTGAAGCTCGGCTCCAACATTCTTTCGACCTTGTAAAGAAATTAGTATATAATCGGTCGACGAACTTAAATAGAACGTTAATTTTCCTGTTTTCTTTTCTTTACATTGGTATTTTATAATTTACAAGAAAAAAAAGGATTTTTTCAGCGAGTTGAAAGAAAATCTCTAAACCGACAACTATATCAAAATTCGTTCCGTATTTATCTCAGATCTTATCAAAAGTAAAAAAATAAGTTTTTTTGTGTGTTTTTAACGTAGAATCAATTCAATTGCAATTGTAAGATAATTAAAAGTAGAATTTATCAAAATTGGATTATTTCAATTTCATAATTATTTGATATATACATATTTTTCTGAATTGTACAATTAGAATTTAGAGTGAATTATCAAATGTATAGAAACAACAAATAAAGTTGTAATTATACATAATAAAAGTGATTTATAATAAAAAATCAACAAATATAACATAACTGTTATCATTTTTTATAGCAATTTATTTTTTTGTTTAAAAATCAAGAAATTTTTCTTGAAGAAAACTCGAAACCTTTACAGAACAAAACAGAAACCTTCGAATGTAATTATAACATCAGTACCCAATCCAATCGAAACAAACAGCCGGACGAATTAGATATAAGCATTTTGAATAAATCGTCGCTAAAAGACAATATACAAATAAATAGTAATATAAAAAATGAACATAATAATGAAGAAGATAAAATGAAAATAAAAACGGCATCCGGCACTTTTCAAAATATGAGTACATATTTTATAAATTCCCCACTACAAAAAGCCACTCTGAATTTAAAAGAAGGCGTATCAGGATTCGATTGTGTGCCTCCAAATTGTATTATTGAAAGGACAAACAAACGCATTAGTTCCGAAAACACCAAACTTAACAAGGAAAACGTTGAAATTCCTCTTTTTAACAGTGTATCTACAAAGTCCGTAAACACGGCCCATATATATGTCACCCAGAAGAAGGTTAAAAAACCAATTCCCAAGGTTAAAATTGTAAGTGATCATCAGGACGGACAAACACTGCTGAACCAAAATTTCCACAAGAACAAGCTAGAGTGCGAAATAAAGACTCAGAGAGAAATTCGCATTCCTACTTCAAGGAAATTAATTCAGATAAAAATGAATTCCAAACAAGATAAACCATGCCATTCGAAAGCAGTTTATCTTGGAAGCTCCTTTGTTGAGCCAAGTGACAAGAAAGATGTGTAGTACCTTTAATAAACAAATAAGAGAGCAAAAGAACATTAAAAGTCCTCAAAAAACAAGTAGCATGCTTGATAATCAAATTGCGTATGAAAATGAAAGGCCTAGAAACTCATCAAATAGCGGTGAGATTAAAACATTTAATAATATTACACTATCTGACATTAAAAACCCAGTTGAGCACTGGGAGCTCAAAGCAAATATTTTAGATCATAATCTAAAAAACTATAAAACTCGTAAGTGAAAAGGGTCCCAAAAACTAATTCTGAAGTTACCAAATACAAAACTTTCTTTTCCGCGGTATAGAGTAACCAAATTATTTTAAAATTTTTTCTTTTATAAGAAATAATATTTAATTTTTTTTATATATACAGGATCATACTTCATCCATTTAAAAAAAAATAAAATCAAAAACAAAAAGAGAATAATATTAAATGAGTTCCAATAAATTTTGCAATTTAAACCCAAAACTTGGTCATATAAATATATGTCATTTTCTTTTTGCAAACATTGCAAACATTTTTTTAATATATAACAAGGTAAATAGAACTAATTCATTACTCAATACCACACATCAAAACAAAAATTTTTTTAATTATGAATCACTTAAAAGGTGATTATTCTTCCCATTCATAAGCTTTTACAAATTAACGTAATTTCCTTTGAAATATGATACCCTTAAACAAAAGAAAAAAACAACGTAAACAAAGGCGCAACATAAATTTTAATCATGCTATATATAAAACAATTAAAAGTAAATCCAAAGAAAAAATTTTAAATAAATATATTCCATTTGTTTTTTGTTTCAAAAATAGCAGAATTTTTAATAAAAATATAAATAAATAAATAAATAATAATATAAATACAATATTTTGAAAACAAAATTATCAGTCACTAAAAATGTGACTAATTCTTTTTAGCAAATATCATTTATGCATGTATCCAAGTTATAAAAAGGCATTTAAAAAATTTTTATAGCAAAATTATTTTCTGTTGATTTTTTTTTTGAAAATAAAGGTCTATCAAAATATTGAAAATATGAAACCCTCTAAATGCAACAGCCAGTCAAAAATTGAATTAGAAACAAATCGAATCTTTTAGAATTAAATGATGAAAAATTTGTTTCATAGTTGAAACAAACAAAAATAGAATTAATATATTTAATGTTTATTAACTATTTTACAAATGTTTGATAACATATCGATTGAGTTAATTTTTAAAGTTTTATTTCTTTATGTAAACATATACAAAATTGTATTTGCCTTTTAACAAAAATAACTTCTTGTTGTTTAAAGGCAAATGCAATTTTGTTGTTTTAGGGGGAAGTAATGTTAAGTAATAAAACTTAACACATTCTCCTGAATAAGTCTTAATCTAGAACAATGGGTGCAAAGGTTGGAACTTTCCGCCTATAAAAGACAATGGTAAAATTACCAAAAGTTAGTTCCAAATTCTCGGATAAACGCGGACGACTTAAACTAAAGTCGTTAAGTTTCTTTTAAAAGTATTCGTTAAGTTTTAAAAGTCGGAAAATAAAGCAGTTACTATTATTCGTGAGTAAAGAAAACGATTCAAGAATTATAGTTCGTTTCAAAAAATAAGGTTCGTGTTAAAATATTGAAATCAAAAGAAGATTTTGTTTTTAAATTTGAATAAAGTAGTTATTTAAAGTTTGTGTTAAAATGTTGAAATCAAAAGAAGATTTTGTTTTTAAATCTCAATAAAGAAGATATTTAAAGTTTGTGTTAAAATATTGAAATCAAGAGAAGATTTTGTTTTTAAATTTGAATAAAGAAGATATCTAAAGTTTGTGTTAAAATATTGAAATCAAGACAAGATTTTGTTTTTAAATTTGAATAAAGAAGATATTTAAAGTTTGTGTTAAATTATTGAAATCAAAAGAAGATTTTGTTTCTAAGTTTGAATAAAGAAGATTTTTAAAGTTTGTGTTAAATTATTAAATTAGGGTTATAAAGAGTTGTATCAAAGAACAAGAAAACGGGAAAAAATCTCGTGAAATAAAGAGGAAACTTTCGTCAGATTATGTAAATCATTTGTTTTATTTATTTTTCGTAACAACAAACATATTCAAACCACCCAAGATTCAGGACCAAACCAGCAACGAGTCAATGCTTTTAATAAGTGCGAAATCTAGATATTTACAATAATAATGCCCGGAGAGAGCCACAAAGGTGAGATCCTTCGAAGAATTTTTATAAAAAAGTGGCGCAGCTGAGTAATTTTTGAGGAGCTAAGCTTTAAAAAGCTCAGAAAACCCCAACCCAAGAATAACTGCGTTAAAGTTCAGCGAATGACTCAACCACCTCTCCTCCGGAATTTGAAACTGAAGAGCTGTAACGTACTTGCGAGGAAAAAATAAACAAGCCATCATTTGACAACATTAACTTGGAAAATTTTCGTCACTTCATCATCAAGAAGGAGAATCAGGATGCGCGCGAAGCGGTTT
This sequence comes from Xylophagus ater, assembly GCA_963422695.1. Lineage (NCBI taxonomy): Eukaryota > Metazoa > Arthropoda > Insecta > Diptera > Xylophagidae > Xylophagus > Xylophagus ater. The sequence continues at coordinate 41,750,984 of OY730480.1, forward strand.
AATGTACAAATCATAAACAAAAGCTGATATTTTTTCAAAAGAATTTTTTTTTTACAATTTAAGACGGTTTAACTATTATTTAAGCTTATAAAAATGTCAATTGAAAAAATAAGTCAATTTGTTGCTAATTGAATTCCCATACTTAGCGCGGAAATCTGACCTAATCTAGCATCCAAGGTATCTATATTTATAGGATGTAGTCGAACAGCACACAAAATTCTTTTAGCAGAAGAGCAAAAAAATTTCGTTTCTCTTCTCCCTATTAGATTCCGTGGTCGAGCTACTACAATTTTAGTAAATATTTCAACGGGAAATTTTACAGATTTTTTAAATATTGTTAAAAAGAAATTAATTGAACGTAAACCTTATGCTATCTTGTTAAAAGAATTACAAAACTCCAGACAATTTAAAATCTCTCTTGAAATATTGTGCAGATCAAGCAATCCAACGGCATCCAAACGCGTATGGATCCGTAGCCCATGATTTAGAGGAAACTGCAATATTTTTATTCCAAAATTGATTATTAAATTCCAATCATCGGCTTTTTTTCCTATACGAAGACCATGAAACTTTCAAAATATTAGCTGCTAAGGCAGAATATCTTGAGCAAGCGGAAAAACAATTCACTTTATCATTACCCTCATCTTTTACCCCTTTTACCCAAAATTTACAGGGAAACCTCCAACCCAATTTTACTACGGGAAATAACTTTCACGAATGAATATTTAACACGAAATAGCAGTAATAATTTCGGTCAAAATTTTAAAAATAACAATTATAACAACACAAAATATCTTAATAATACACCCAGTAGAAGTAATGGGCATAATAGAAAGAATTTTCAAATATATGATATGAACACCCCCTATTGTGATGAATGTCATGTGTATGGACACACTAATAATACATGTAAACTTTATCCAGACCAAAAAATTAATGAACAAATAAACATGGTAACAAATTTGAATAACAATATTAAATGCAACTTTTGCTTGCAACCAGGACACAATATAAGCACATGTTTTGCCAAACAACAATAGGACAAAAATTACTTGTCTCTACTCATGCAACCTGTAATGTACCCTTCGAGTATAATTATAACATCAGTACCCAATCCAATCGAAACAAACAGCCGGACGAATTAGATATAAGCATTTTGAATAAATCGTCGCTAAAAGACAATATACAAATAAATAGTAATATAAAAAATGGATCGACACGAGGTCAAAACGAACATAATAATGAAGAAGATAAAATGAAAATAAAAACGGCATCCGGCACTTTTCAAAATATGAGTACATATTTTATAAATTCTGCACTACAAAAAGCCACTCTGAATTTAAAAGAAGGCATATGTTGAGTCCTCCTCAACAAATCTAAAATAAATTAAATTGAATTTTTATAAGAAAAATATAAGATGTGAAAACTTGCTTGTTTTATTTATTTAGATGTCAACTAAATTGACATCTCGATTTTTGTTGTATTCCTTTCCCATTGTTATGCCTCTAAATGTTGATAGAGGTCATGAGTGAAATCAAAATGAAAAATTATTTCATTTTTTATTTATAAGATAAAAAACATTTTTTTTATAGAAAAGGCTAATGTAAAAAAAAAAAGGGCTGAAAAAATTAATCAGACCAATTTAAAAGACCTAGGCTGGAAAATTAAATTAATTAAGAGATTAATTAAGTTTTTTTTTCCATTAAGGTGATCAAGGCATAATGAGATGTCCGAAAGGCTTGGAGTATTCGATAAGGTGCATTCGTACACAGCCTTCCGACACCTTATTACAATATATGTTTTTTAGAGAAAAAAATCGGTTGGAGGGCATAGGTGTATTGCATATTCCTGTAGGGAATTTAAAGGGCAAAATTTTGATGTTAATATGTTTTTTTAGAAATGTAGGGTTCGCAAGTTATTTAGGAAAAACAAAGTTCGAACTAACGCTATTGAATGGAAAAAAACAGTACATCCTACTACTTGTTTAAAAAAACCAAGTTCGAACTAATACTACTATATGAAAAACCGTACATCCTATTACTTGATACAAGGATCCGTTACGAGTTATGGTATAAAAAGGGATCCAATCGCCATACAAATGTTCAGTTTTGCAGAATTCATAGACCAGATGATATCAAACCAACAAGAATTAAATAGACGGATGAACCAACCATCAACAAGTATTGTAAGTTACATTTTGTTTATATATTTTAAATTATCAAATTAGAACTTAGAAAAATTACCGATACAAAGTGTTCGAGTACATCGAACAAAAATCAACATTTTGTATTTGGAAGTTTTATAAGTATAAATTAGGACTTAGAAAGATTTCCGATACAAAGTGTTCGAGTACATCGAACAAAAATCAACATTTTGTATTTGGGAGTTTTATAAGTATAAATTAGGACTTACAAGGATTTCCGATACAAAGTGTTCGAGTACATTGAACAAAAATCAACATTTTGTATTTGGGAGTTTTATAAGTATAAATTAGGACTTACAAGGATTTCCGATACAAAGTGTTCGAGTACATTGAACAAAAATCAACATTTTGTATTTGGAAGTTTTATAAGTATAAATTAGGGACTTACAAGGATTTCCGATACAAGGTGTTCGAGTACATCGAACAAAAATCAACATTTTGTATTTGGGGATTTCGTAAGTCCAAATTAATTTTCCGGGTTTCGAACAACCACTTTTATGTTTAGAGTTTATTGTTAATTGCATATTACGATCTCAGGTGTATGGTACTTGGATACACTGAACAAATGCCAGTGCTTGAAGTTGAGATCGTTAAATAGATTCAGAGAATTCAAAACACAAATCGTTCGAGTACATCGAATCAAAATCAACCTTTTGTGTTAGGAGTTCTCAGTAGTTTGGACCTGATTTTCGGGTATATAGACCAAGTCAAGTCCATTCTAAGTTGTTGTGGTGGCTATACTAACAGGGTTTCGGGGATATAGGGTTTGGGTATACCAAAAAACCGACTCTGTGCCCGTGAGATCTGGAGAGTAAAACCATAAAGTCGTTTCCTACCAGAGCAACATAGGACCGGGTTTTGTGCACTATTTTCATTTAATCTGGACCAAGGAGAACATTTTAGATTGTCCAAGGAGTTCATCAGGAATCATCAACCCGGAGAAGAGGAACAGCGACAATCACTTGAGTCAACAACTATCTGTTTCATTTTGTTTCTCATTTTTTTTTATTTTTATTATACAAGTATTGTTTCTGAATTTAAAGTAATAGTGAGTTAATTTAGAAATTTAAGCCAAAACAGTTGTCTAGATTATAAGTCCTGAATAAAGAATATTTTTATTTTTACCCAATAACCAATTTCTTGTTATTTACCCAGCAACCAATCCTTCATAAATTTTTTGTGTTAAGCAAAGGGCTTAACATTTTGGTCCTTCGAGCCGGATTGGTTAACGGGATAATAAAAAGAATTCGCGTTAGACAACTGTTTTGACAAGGTTCAATACGATTGAATTGTAGTACGCCTGTACGTTCCACACCGGTCATTGTTAGTCAGTAGATAGGAAAGAGAATTGTTTTGTGGTATTTTGGGCATTGATTAGTTTCTGTTAAAATAGGTGACTTTTCCTCTAAATTAAAAATTAATAATGGAAATTGCAGATCTTATTCTATACCAGATGGGGTTGATTGACCAAATAAATAAGGCAATCTCCAACCATAAAAAAACTAGTGAGTCTAGACGTTCAGCAGGTTATTTAACTCGGAGAATAACTGCTTTAGAACAACTTTGGGAAAAGGTCACGACAAACCAAGTTAAAATTTCTACTGGGAATCAAGATACTAACTACATCAAGGATGATGTATTTGGTATAATCGAAGCCAAGTACTTTGATTTCTTAGGTGAACTTGAGGAGGCTCACGAAGCTAAAATAAGACCTAGAAATCCCATATCTGCGAACGATTCAATTGACGGATCACTGTTAGGGCCACAATCAGCCAATCGAGCGGAGATACATCTCCCAAAAATCAATTTGCCAAAATTTAGTGGCGACTACGTCGCATGGCGATCTTTCCATGATCTGTTTGTATCACTGATACACGCAAATGCAGCAATTCCATCAGTGCAAAAGTTGCATTACCTCAAAACTAGTCTCACTGGTGAAGCTGAAAGACTACTAAGACAATTTCAAACGATTGGTGACAATTATATTCCAGCATGGAATTCTATGATAAAACGTTACGACAATAAACGAATATTAGTCAATATGCAGCTGAAATTGTTATTCAATCAAAATACCATTCGCTCAGAATCAGCTAATGCAATTAAGACTCTAATCGACCAGACTACGGAATGTCTGCACGAATTGGAAGCACTTAAAGTTCCAATCAAGGATTGGGATTTGATGATCATTCATTTATCCGTCCAACGACTTCCATCAGAAACTAGAAATTTATGGGAACAGTCGTTAGGAAACTCACAGGAGTTACCCACCCTGGAAGATTTCACCAATTTCCTAGAAGCACGTTACCGCACTTTGGAGGCTTTATCAGACATAAAGCCTAATTTTCCTTCTACTCACCCAAAGAAGGAAACAAATCATCACGTTGGTTTGACAAAAGGTTGTTCATTATGTGAACAATCACACGGATTGTATTCATGTGAGAAATTCATTGCAATGGATGTTTCTACGAGACGAAACTTCATTAACAAAGGGTCCTATTGTTTTAATTGCCTAAGCAAAGGACATTTGATCAAAAACTGTTCAAATAAATATAAATGTAGAAAGTGTGGTAAAAGACACCACACTTTGCTTCACTTGAACAATACCAAGGGTCAAAATCAAGACACACTACAAAAAACAAGTTCAAATAATGCTAATGTCAAGCATCAAGCATCGTCTATTGTTTCAACCAAAACATCACTTCAATTTCAACATGGAGATTGTCATGGGCTGCTCGCCACTGCACTTGTGCGAATTCAAAACTCTCAAGGGGATTCTTCAGTTTTTCGAGCGTTGTTGGATTCAGGGTCGCAAGTATCATTTATTACTCAACGAGCTGTTCAATTACTTAGACTCAAGAGTTCTAAGATTTCTCTCCAAGTCACAGGACTAGGAAAATCGAAGGTTGCGCAAGTCAACCGAAAGGTGTCCTTTATACTAAAGGCACAACATAATTCAACATTTTCACTGGATGTCAAGGCTTTGGTATTACCTAAAATCACTGAGATGATGCCAACAAATCGTGTTCAAGCCAAGCATTGGCCACACATTCAGGATCTCAAATTAGCAGATCCTTTGTTCACTCAACCAAGCAAGATAGACATCTTATTAGGGGTTGAGGCTTATTCTGCCATATTGTTAGACGGAATCAGGAGAGGGCCTATTGATACTGCAATAGCCCAAAGCACATTATTAGGTTGGATTCTGTTTGGAAACGTTAACGATAACGACCAAACAAGTTCAAATTGCATTAATTGTAAAATAACAGTTGAAAATAGTCTAGACACTCAACTGAGGAAATTTTGGGAAATGGAAGAATTACTTCCACCCAGATCTATGACGTCCGAAGAATTGAAATGTGAACAATTCTTCAAAACGACTCATAAACGTATGTCTACCGGGAAATACGAGGTACGTCTTCCTTTTATAAGACCCCCTATTCTCGGAAATACGAGGAATCTCGCTGAAAAATGGTTTCAGCAACTAGAAAAGAAATTTGCGAAAAATTCGGACTTCTACAGTCAATACGCATCCTGTATTAAGGAATATATGAGCCTCAACCATATGAGACCTTTATTGGAGAGCGAACGTTGCCTCTCAAATACATCTTCGCACTTTTACCTTCCTCACCATGCCGTCATTAAGGACAGTAGTACAACAAAGTTAAGAGTAGTATTTAATGCCTCAGCAAAAAGTTCCAATGGCAAAACATTGAATGAATTTTTAATGGTTGGGCCTACAGTCCAACCTAAGTTAGCTGCCACTTTATTGAAGTGGCGAAAATACAAATATGCATTTACCGCGGACATCGAAAAGATGTATCGCATGATAAATGTTGAATCATCAGATCAACATTACCAAAGAATTCTTTGGAGAGACAATCCAGGTGAACCTTTGTTGGAATATGCGTTAACTACAGTAACGTTCGGTACCACTCCAGCTCCATATCTTGCTATCAAAACATTGCAGCAATTAGCAAAGGATGACCAAGAAAAGTTTCCATTAGCCTATAAGGTAGTCATGGAAGATTTTTACGTCGACGACGTACTTACAGGTGCGGATTCGGCACATGAAGCATTAGAAATCCAATTTGAATTAATTAACCTGCTAAAGAGTGGAGGATTTAATCTACGCATATGGGCTAGTAATGAACCCACTTTGCTTAACGCAGTGCCACCCGAACACCGGGAATTACAACTTCCCTTAACATTTGAAGAAAACGAGCAAATAAAGGCATTAGGTCTCCGATGGCATCCTGGTTCAGACTATTTTGAGTTCAATGTTAGCTTTACCAGTATCTCAACCGAAATTAATTCAAAACGAAAAATTCTGTCTGAAGTTGCACAACTCTTCGATCCATTAGGATGGATTTCGCCATGCATTGTGATCGCTAAAATCATAATACAGAAATTGTGGATGAATGGGTGCTCATGGGACGAACCAGTACCAAACCACTTAGATTCAGAATGGAAACATCTCAAAAATCAAATCATGACAGATTTAAAACATATTAAAATTCCCCGTTGGATCCATACGATTCGTCATCGAATAGTTCAATTACACGGATTTTCTGACGCATCGACTAAAGCATTTGCTGCTGTAATCTTTGTAAGAGTTACTGACCAACAGGGAACCACATTTGTGAATCTTCTCACGTCTAAAACCCGCGTTGCACCACTTAAAATAATATCATTACCTCGACTGCAGTTACGTGCTGCGGTATTATTGAGTCGTCTTCTTAGGCAAATACGCCAAGATATGCTCATGACAAATGTTCCGTCCATTTCATGGACCGATTCAAAGATTACCTTAGCATGGATCAAAGGTAATCCAAATAAATACAAAACATTTGTGGCAAATAGGATCGTAGAAATTCAAGAAAATAATTCTTTTAACGACTGGCGGTATGTTCCAACAAAGGAAAATCCCGCCGATTGCGCATCACGTGGAATGGATCCACTGATGTTAAAAACTCATGAATTATGGTGGCACGGACCACTATGGTTATTGGAGGACCAAGATTGTTGGCCAAAAGATACAACTACAACTCCTGATCACCAGCTTGAAACTAAATCACTCAATGTAACAATTATGTCAAATAAAAATCACTTTGATTTATTTGAAAGGTTCTCCTCGTTTACGAAATTAACAAGAATTATAGCATGGTGCCTACGATTCCGGAAAAAGGATAACGAGCACAAACTAGCATCAAACCAATTTTTAACTAGGGAAGAATTATCATACGCTAAAAACCTAGTTGTAAAATATATTCAGAAACAAGAATTCAGTAATGAATTTAATTGTTTAAAGTTAGGAAAACCATTACCTAATAGAAGCAAGTTGCTTACATTAAACCCATTCATTTCAAATGATGGTTTACTAAGAGTGGATGGTAGGTTAGATAAATCGGCACTTCCATATGCACAACGACATCCACTCATTATACGAAAATCTCATCACATTACTGACATATTGATTGACAAGGCACATTTGCAAACTATGCATGGTGGTACCCAATTAACACTAAATTTATTAAGGTCAGAATATTGGATTTTGGACTCTAGAAATTCGGTCAGACACCGGATTTTCAAATGCAATCGATGTGCTCGATTCAAGGGAAGCACGCAAACCCAATTAATGGGCCATCTCCCAGCTCCACGAGTTAATGTTTCAAGACCATTGCAACATTGTGGTATTGACTATGCAGGTCCGATCGATCTGAAAATGTCAAAACATAGGAATTCTAAGAAATACAAAGGATATTTCAGTATTTTTGTATGTTTGGCTATCAAGGCCATTCATATCGAAGTCGTGTCAGATTTAACATCTGAAGCATTCATGGCTGCGTTCAAACGCTTCATTGGCAGAAGAGGTTGTCCATCCGACATCTACTCTGACTGCGGTACAAATTTTGTTGGAGCAAACAGGATAATTCAAAAGGAAATCCAAACATACATAAAAAACGCCAATCAGGCAATTGCTCCATTCGCAGCTGAATTAGGTATTAAGTGGCATTTCAATCCACCAGCTGCTCCCCATTTTGGAGGCCTTTGGGAAGCAGGAGTAAAATCCATCAAGTACCACTTAAAGCGAGTATTAGGTAACACTTGTCTTACGCATGAAGAGTTAAGCACCACCTTAATTCAGATCGAAGCTTGTCTCAACTCGAGACCTTTATGTCCCTTGTCGTCAGATATATCAGATTTAGAAACATTAACTCCAGGCCATTTTTTAACAGGAAAATCATTACTTTCCATGCCAGAAAAATGTCAATTAGAAACTAAAATGTCGCTTTTGTCAAAATGGCAGTACCTTTCAGTCCTGCAACAAACATTTTGGAAAAAATGGTCAAATGAATATTTGACACGATTACAACAAAGACCGAAATGGTTGAAGGAGGTCCCTAATATAGTACCTGGGGACATAGTTATAGTAAAAGATAATAATATGCCACCTGCTCAATGGCATCTAGGACGGGTAATGGAAATACATCCGGGTAGCGACGCATTGGTTAGAGTAGTCACCGTCAAAACCAAGGGAGGTTTATTCAAACGACCCATTTCTAAACTCTGTAAACTCCCTACTAACCAATGATTGTACGTATGTTCGTGTGTGTTCAGTAGTGTATATGTTATAATAATTAAGCAAACACCTCTTTAGATGGATCCCGATACACTAATCATCGATAATGATTCCGAGATGTCAGATTGTAGTCGACCCCCAACTCCAGGACGAAGTATTGATTTCGAAGAGATAAAGAGGATAACAAGACATCCAATTGTGGCCCCACCAATCGTTCGCAACTACACCAAACAACAAAAGAAGCGGTTTAGAGAATTGTTTGGTACTGATTCGGATACGGAAGAACCAAAGGCCGATGAAGACGTCGTGACAATTACCACCAAGGAAGGTACCACATTTACCATATCCAATGACGAAATAGCGAAGTTACCGTGGGACCAATTAAAATCAAACAGACGTAATAAAAAAACCGTCAAGTTGAGCAATAACCGATCTGTTAAGATCAAGATGGTAAAAAAACCCATATCCGCAAAAAATATCACTTCTCAATGGTCCATCATATGGTATGGTTATAAAATGAAATAATAATCCGGACTTATTTTTGTTGTTTCCTTTTTTCTTTTGGGGTGGAGAATGTTGAGTCCTCCTCAACAAATCTAAAATAAAATAAATTGAATTTTTATAAGAAAAATATAAGATGTGAAAACTTGCTTGTTTTATTTATTTAGATGTCAACAAAATTGACATCTCGATTTTTGTTGTATTCCTTTCCCATTGTTATGCCTCTAAATGTTGATAGAGGTCATGAGTGAAATCAAAATGAAAAATTATTTCATTTTTTATTTATAAGATAAAAAACATTTTTTTTTATAGAAAAGGCTAATGTAAAAAAAAAAAGGGCTGAAAAAATTAATCAGACCAATTTAAAAGACCTAGGCTGGAAAATTAAATTAATTAAGAGATTAATTAAGTTTTTTTTTCCATTAAGGTGATCAAGGCATAATGAGATGTCCGAAAGGGTTGGAGTATTCGATAAGGTGCATTCGTACACAGCCTTCCGACACCTTATTACAATATATGTTTTTTAGAGAAAAAAATCGGTTGGAGGGCATAGGTGTATTGCATATTCCTGTAGGGAATTTAAAGGGCAAAATTTTGACGTTAATATGTTTTTTTAGAAATGTAGGGTTCGCAAGTTATTTAGGAAAAACAAAGTTCGAACTAACACTATTGAATGGAAAAAAACAGTACATCCTACTACTTGTTTAAAAAAACCAAGTTCGAACTAATACTACTATATGAAAAACCGTACATCCTATAACTTGATACAAGGATCCGTTACGAGTTATGGTATAAAAAGGGATCCAATCGCCATACAAATGTTCAGTTTTGCAGAATTCATAGACCAGATGATATCAAACCAACAAGAATTAAATAGACGGATGAACCAACCATCAACAAGTATTGTAAGTTACATTTTGTTTATATATTTTAAATTATCAAATTAGAACTTAGAAAAATTTCCGATACAAAGTGTTCGAGTACATCGAACAAAAATCAACATTTTGTATTTGGAAGTTTTATAAGTATAAATTAGGACTTAGAAAGATTTCCGATACAAAGTGTTCGAGTACATCGAACAAAAATCAACATTTTGTATTTGGGAGTTTTATAAGTATAAATTAGGACTTACAAGGATTTCCGATACAAAGTGTTCGAGTACATTGAACAAAAATCAACATTTTGTATTTGGGAGTTTTATAAGTATAAATTAGGACTTTCAAGGATTTCCGATACAAAGTGTTCGAGTACATTGAACAAAAATCAACATTTTGTATTTGGTAATTTCGTAAGTCCAAATTAATTTTCCGGGTTTCGAACAACCACTTTTATGTTTAGAGTTTATTGTTAATTGCATATTACGATCTCAGGTGTATGGTACTTGGATACACTGAACAAATGCCAGTGCTTGAAGTTGAGATCGTTAAATAGATTCAGAGAATTCAAAACACAAATCGTTCGAGTACATCGAATCAAAATCAACCTTTTGTGTTAGGAGTTCTCAGTAGTTTGGACCTGATTTTCGGGTATATAGACCAAGTCAAGTCCATTCTAAGTTGTTGTGGTGGCTATACTAACAGGGTTTCGGGGATATATGGTTTGGGTATACCAAAAAACCGACTCTGTGCCCGTGAGATCTGGAGAGTAAAACCATAAAGTCGTTTCCTACCAGAGCAACATAGGACCGGGTTTTGTGCACTATTTTTCATTTAATCTGGACCAAGGAGAACATTTTAGATTGTCCAAGGAGTTCATCAGGAATCATCAACCCGGAGAAGAGGAACAGCGACAATCACTTGAGTCAACAACTATCTGTTTCATTTTGTTTCTCATTTTTTTTTATTTTTATTATACAAGTATTGTTTCTGAATTTAAAGTAATAGTGAGTTAATTTAGAAATTTAAGCCAAAACAGTTGTCTAGATTATAAGTCCTGAATAAAGAATATTTTTATTTTTACCGAATAACCAATTTCTTGTTATTTACCCAGCAACCAATCCTTCATAAATTTTTTGTGTTAAGCAAAGGGCTTAACAGCATATCAGGGTTCGATTGCGTGCCTCCAAATTTTATTATTGAAAGGACAAACAAACGCATTAGTTCCGAAAACACCAAACTTAACAAGGAGAACGTTGAAATTCCTCCTTTTAACAGTGTATCTACAAAGTCCGTAAACACGGCCCATATATATGTCACCCAGAAGAAGGTTAAAAAACCAATTCCCAAGGTTAAAATTGTAAGTGACCATCAGGACGGACAAACACTGCTGAACCAAAATTTCCACAAGAACAAGCTAGAGTGCAAAATAAAGACTCAGAGAGAAATTCGCATTCCTACTTCAAGGAAATTAATTCAGATAAAAATGAATTCCAAACAAGATAAACCGTCCATTCGAAAGCAGTTTATCTTGGAAGCTCCTTTGTTGAGCCAAGTGACAAGAAAGATGTGTAGTACCTTTAATAAACAAATAAGAGAGCAAAAGAACATTAAAAGTCCTCAAAAAACAAGTAGCATGCTTGATAATCAAATTGCGTATGAAAATGAAAGGCCTAGAAACTCATCAAATAGCGGTGAGATTAAAACATTTAATAATATTACACTATCTGACATTAAAAACCCAGTTGAGCACTGGGAGCTCAAAGCAAATATTTTAGATCATAATCTAAAAAACTATAAAACTCGTAAGTGAAAAGGGTCCCAAAAACCAATTCTGAAGTTACCAAATACAAAACTTTCTTTTCCGCGGTATAGAGTAACCAAATTATTTTAAAATTTTTTCTTTCATAACAAATAATATTTAATTTTTTTTATATATACAGGATCATACTTCATCCATTTAAAAAAAAATAAAATCAAAAACAAAAAGAGAATAATATTAAATGAGTTCCAATAAATTTTGCAATTTAAACCCAAAACTTGGTCATATAAATATATGTCATTTTCTTTTTGCAAACATTGCAAACATTTTTTTAATATATAACAAGGTAAATAGAACTAATTCATTACTCAATACCACACATCAAAACAAAATTTTTTTTAAATATGAATCACTTAAAAGGTGATTATTCTTCCCATTCATAAGCTTTTACAAATTAACGTAATTTCCTTTGAAATATGATACCCTTAAACAAAAGAAAAAAACAACGTAAACAAAGGCGCAACATAAATTTTAATCATACTATATATAAAACAATTAAAAGTAAATCCAAAGAAAAAATTTTAAATAAATATATTCCATTTGTTTTTTGTTTCAAAAATAGTAGAATTTTTAATAAAAATATAAATAAATAAATAAATAATAATATAAATACAATATTTTGAAAACAAAATTATCAGTCACTGAAAATGTGACTAATTCTTTTTAGCAAATATCATTTATGCATGTATCCAAGTTATATTTAATGTTTATTAACTGTTTTACAAATGTTTGATAACATATCGATTGAGTTAATTTTTAAAGTTTTATTTCTTTATGTAAACATATACAAAATTGTATTTGCCTTTTAACAAAAATAACTTCTTGTTGTTTAAAGGCAAATGCAATTTTGTTGTTTTAGGGGGAAGTAATGTTAAGTAATAAAACTTAACACATTCTCCTGAATAAGTCTTAATCTAGAACAATGGGTGCAAAGGTTGGAACTTTCCGCCTATAAAAGACAATGGTAAAATTACCAAAAGTTAGTTCCAAATTCTCGGATAAACGCGGACGACTTAAACTAAAGTCGTTAAGTTTCTTTTAAAAGTATTCGTTAAGTTTTAAAAGTCGGAAAATAAAGCAGTTACTATTATTCGTGAGTAAAGAAAACGATTCAAGAATTATAGTTCGTTTCAAAAAATAAGGTTCGTGTTAAAATATTGAAATCAAAAGAAGATTTTGTTTTTAAATTTGAATAAAGTAGTTATTTAAAGTTTGTGTTAAAATGTTGAAATCAAAAGAAGATTTTGTTTTTAAATTTGAATAAAGTAGATATTTAAAGTTTGTGTTCAAATGTTGAAATCAAAAGAAGATTTTGTTTTTAAATTTGAATAAAGAAGATATTTAAAGTTTGTGTTAAAATATTGAAATCAAGACACGATTTTGTTTTTAAATTTGAATAAAGAAGATATTTAAAGTTTGTGTTAAATTATTGAAATCAAAAGAAGATTGTGTTTCTAAGTTTGAATAAAGAAGATTTTTAAAGTTTGTGTTAAATTATTAAATTAGGGTTATAAAGAGTTCTATCAAAGAACAAGAAAACAGGAAAAAATCTCGTGAAATAAAGAGGAAACTTTCATCAGATTATGTAAATCATTTGTTTTATTTATTTTTCGTAACAACAAACATATTCAAACCACCCAAGATTCAGGACCAAACCAGCAACGAGTCAATGCTTTTAATAAGTGCGAAAGCTAGATATTTACAATAATAATGCCCGGAGAGAGCCACAAAGGTGAGATCATTCGAAGAATTTTTATAAAAAGTGGCGCAGCTGAGTAATTTTTGAGGAGCTAAGCTTTAAAAAGCTCAGAAAACCCCAACCTAAGAATAACTGCGTTAAAGTTCAGCGAATGACTCAACCACCTCTCCTCCGGAATTTGAAACTGAAGAGCTGTAACGTACTTGCGAGGAAAAAATAAACAAGCCATAATTTGACAACAGCAACTTGGAAAATTTTCGTCACTTCATCATCAAGATGGAGAATCAGGATGCGCGCGAAGCGGTTTAATGTACAAATCATAAACAAAAGCAGATATTTTTACAAAAGAATTTTTTTTTTACAATTTAAGACGGTTTAACTATTATTTAAGCTTATAAAAATGTCAATTGAAAAAATAAGTCAATTTGTTGCTAATTGAATTCCCATACTTAGCGCGGAAATCTGACCTAATCTTGCATCCAAGGTATCTATATTTATAGGATGTTGTCGAACAGCACACAAAATTCTTTTAGCAGAAGAGCAAAAAAATTTCGTTTCTCTTCTCCCTATTAGATTCCGTGGTCCAGCTGCCACAATTTTAGTAAATATTTCAACGGGAAATTTTACAGATTTTTTAAATATTGTTAAAGAGAAATTAATTGAATGTAAACCTTATGCTATCTTGTTAAAAGAATTACAAAACTCCAGACAATTTAAAATCTCTCTTGAAAGATTGCGCAGATCAAGCAATCCAACGGCATCCAAACGCGTATGGATCCGTAGCCCATGATTTAGAGGAAACTGCAATATTTTTATTCCAAAATTGATTATTAAATTCCAATCATCGGCTTTTTTTCCTATACGAAGACCATGAAACTTTCAAAATATTAGCTGCTAAGGCAGAATATCTTGAGCAAGCGGAAAAACAATTCACTTTATCATTACCCTCCTCTTTTACCCCTTTAACCCAAAATTTACAGGGAAACCTCCAACCCAATTTTACTACGGGAAATAACTTTCACGAATGAATATTTAACACGAAATTGCAATAATAATTTCGGTCAAAATTTTAAAAATAACAATTATAACAACACAAAATATCTTAATAATACACCCAGTAGAAGTAATGGGCATAATAAAAGAATTTTCAAATATATGATATGAACACCCCCTATTGTGATGAATGTCATGTGTACGGACACACTAATAATACATGTAAACTTTATCCAGACCAAAAAATTAATGAACAAATAAACATGGTAACAAATTTGAATAATAATATTAAATGCAACTTTTGCTTGCAACCAGGACACAATATAAGCACATGTTTTGCCAAACAACAATAGGACAAAAATTACTTGTCTCCACTCATGCAGCCTGTAATGAACCCTTCGAATATAATTGTAACATCAGTACCCAATCCAATCGAAACAAACAGCCGGACGAATTAGATATAAGCATTTTGAATAAATCGTCGCTAAAAGACAATATACAAATAAATAGTAATATAAAAAATGGATCGACACGAGGTCAAAACGAACATAATAATGAAGAAGATAAAATTAAAATAAAAACGGCATCCGGCACTTTTCAAAATATGAGTACATATTTTATAAATTCTGCACTACAAAAAGCCACTCTGAATTTAAAAGAAGGCATATCAGGGTTCGATTGCGTGCCTCCAAATTGTATTATTGAAAGGACAAACAAACGCATTAGTTCCGAAAACACCAAACTTAACAAGGAAATCGTTGAAATTCCTCCTTTTAACAGTGTATCTACAAAGTCCGTAAACACGGCCCATATATATGTCACCCAGAAGAAGGTTAAAAAACCAATTCCCAAGGTTAAAATTGTAAGTGACCATCAGCACGGACAAACACTGCTGAACCAAAATTTCCACAAGAACAAGCTAGAGTGCGAAATAAAGACTCAGAGAGAAATTCGCATTCCTACTTCAAGGAAATTAATTCAGATAAAAATGAATTCCAAACAAGATAAACCATGCCATTCGAAAGCAGTTTATCTTGGAAGCTCCTTTGTTGAGCCAAGTGACAAGAAAGATGTGTAGTACCTTTAATAAACAAATAAGAGAGCAAAAGAACATTAAAAGTCCTCAAAAAACAAGTAGCATGCTTGATAATCAAATTGCGTATGAAAATGAAAGGCCTAGAAACTCATCAAATAGCGGTGAGATTAAAACATTTAATAATATTACACTATCTGACATTAAAAACCCAGTTGAGCACTGGGAGCTCAAAGCAAATATTTTAGATCATAATCTAAAAAACTATAAAACTCGTAAGTGAAAAAGGGTCCAAAAACCAATTCTGAAGTTACCAAATACAAAACTTTCTTTTCCGCGGTATAGAGTAACCAAATTATTTTAAAATTTTTTCTTTCATAACAAATAATATTTAATTTTTTTTATATATACAGGATCATACTTCATCCATTTAAAAAAAAATAAAATCAAAAACAAAAAGAGAATAATATTAAATGAGTTCCAATAAATTTTGCAATTTAAACCCAAAACTTGGTCATATAAATATATGTCATTTTCTTTTTGCAAACATTGCAAACATTTTTTTAATATATAACAAGGTAAATAGAACTAATTCATTACTCAATACCACACATCAAAACAAAAATTTTTTTAATTATGAATCACTTAAAAGGTGATTATTCTTCCCATTCATAAGCTTTTACAAATTAACGTAATTTCCTTTGAAATATGATACCCTTAAACAAAAGAAAAAAACAACGTAAACAAAGGCGCAACATAAATTTTAATCATGCTATATATAAAACAATTAAAAGTAAATCCAAAGAAAAAATTTTAAATAAATATATTCCATTTGTTTTTTGTTTCAAAAATAGCAGAATTTTTAATAAAAATATAAATAAATAAATAAATAATAATATAAATACAATATTTTGAAAACAAAATTATCAGTCACTAAAAATGTGACTAATTCTTTTTAGCAAATATCATTTATGCATGTATCCAAGTTATAAAAAGGCATTTAAAAAATTTTTATAGCAAAATTATTTTGTTTTGATTTTTTTTTTGAAAATAAAGGTCTATCAAAATATTGAAAATATGAAACCCTCTAAATGCAACAGCCAGTCAAAAATTGAATTAGAAACAAATCGAATCTTTTAGAATTAAATGATGAAAAATTTGTTTCATAGTTGAAACAAATAAAAATAGAATTAATATATTTAATGTCTATTAACTATTTTACAAATGTTTGATAACATATCGATTGAGTTAATTTTTAAAGTTTTATTTCTTTATGTAAACATATACAAAATTGTATTTGCCTTTTAACAAAAATAACTTCTTATTGTTTAAGGGCAAATGCAATTTTGTTGTTTTAGGGGGAAGTAATGTTAAGTAATAAAACTTAACACATTCTCCTGAATAAGTCTTAATCTAGAACAATGGGTGCAAAGGTTGGAACTTTCCGCCTATAAAAGACAATGGTAAAATTACCAAAAGTTAGTTCCAAATTCTCGGATAAACGCGGACGACTTAAACTAAAGTCGTTAAGTTTCTTTTAAAAGTATTCGTTAAGTTTTAAAAGTCGGAAAATAAAGCAGTTACTATTATTGGTGAGTAAAGAAAACGATTCAAGAATTATAGTTCGTTTTCAAAAAATAAGGTTCGTGTTAAATGTTGAAATCAAAAGAAGATTTTGTTTTTAAATTTGAATAAAGTAGATATTTAAAGTTTGTGTTCAAATGTTGAAATCAAAAGAAGACTTTGTTTTTAAATTTCAATAAAGAAGATATTTAAAGTTTGTGTTAAAATATTGAAATCAAAAGAACATTTTGTTTTTAAATTTGAATAAAGAAGATATTTAAAGTTTGTGTTAAAATATTGAAATCAAGACAAGATTTTGTTTTTAAATTTGAATAAAGAAGATATTTAAAGTTTGTGTTAAAAGATTGAAATCAAAAGAAGATTTTGTTTCTAAGTTTGAATAAAGAAGATTTTTAAAGTTTGTGTTAAATTATTAAATTAGGGTTATAAAGAGTTGTATCAAAGAACAAGAAAACGGGGAAAAATCTCGTGAAATAAAGAGGAAACTTTCGTCAGATTATGTAAATCATTTGTTTTATTTATTTTTCGTAACACCAAACATATTCAAACCACCCAAGATTCAGGACCAAACCAGCAACGAGTCAATGCTTTTAATAAGTGCGAAATCTAGATATTTACAATAGTAATGCCCGGAGAGAGCCAAAAAGGTGAGATCCTTCGCAGAATTTTTATAAAAAAGTGGCGCAGCTGAGTAGTTTCTGAGGAGCTAAGCTTTAAAAAGCTCAGATAACCCCAACCTAAGAATAACTGCGTTAAAGTTCAGCGATTGACTCAACCACCTCTCCTCCGGAATTTGAAACTGAAGAGCTGTAACGTACTTGCGAGGAAAAAATAAACAAGCCATCATTTGACAACATTAACTTGGAAAATTTTCGTCAGTTCATCATCAAGAAGGAGAATCAGGATGCGCGCGAAGCGGTTTAATGTACAAATCATAAACAAAAGCAGATATTTTTTCAAAAGAATTTTTTTTTTACAATTTAAGACGGTTTAACTATTATTTAAGCTTATAAAAATGTCAATTGAAAAAATAAGTCAATTTGTTGCTAATTGAATTCTCATACTTAGCGCGGAAATCTGACCTAATCTTGCATCCAAGGTATCTATATTTATAGGATGTTGTCGAACAGCACACAAAATTCTTTTAGCAGAAGAGCAAAAAAATTTCGTTTCTCTTCTCCCTATTAGATTCCGTGGTCCAGCTGCCACAATTTTAGTAAATATTTCAACACGAAAAACCTTTGCCTAAATAATAAAAAAAAAAAATTCACAAAACATAGTGAAATCACAATAACCATTCCGAGCATAAAAATGGTAACCAAAAATGTACAAGCAAAAACAATTGAAAGTGAAAATGTAAAAAGGAACGGAAACAAATACCTTTGCATAAAGCAAGGAAAAAGATATGTCCACCTACAAAATTAACGTTTTCAAAAACAAAATAGTTTCGATCTTAGGGTTAACGCACTTAAAATAAATATGCCTATCCATATCTATTTAAAAAACGGGATCATGGAAAATGAAAATGGGCATGTGTGATCAATCAATTATGAACGAAAAAGGATAAAATGAAAATCAAAATTTTTCACTATCCTAGCAGGTACATGAAATTAACATGTTACTAAACAAATTTACAATGGTTGTAAAGTAAAATCATTTAAAACAGACGTGTATTTTGATATGCACTATTGTTTTCATCAATGAAATCCAAATTTGAAAAAGGGTAGTTAAACCTTTTTAAAACCAATGGGAGATTTAATGTTATATTTAGTTAAGATAATTACTGGATAAAGAAGCTAAATCATTTTACTCATTCTTACACCCATTTCAAATTATAAATCTTATTTAGTCTATCAACGACATGGCTAATAAGGAAGTTCAGATATGATTAAAGGTCGGTCTACATCGAATAAAACGATCGACATCACTGAAAGTTTTGAACTAAGTTTATATAAAAACAAACAAAAATTTAAAAAAAATTTAAATGAAAATTTATGATTACAGTTTTCAAAATAGAAGAATATATTTTATAAGAATCAATAATATTTTAGGCATGTTAGTAATATCAAAATAATTACTAAACTAAACTACAAATACTAAAAAGAAATATAAATATTTAAAAAAAAAATCAAAAAAATGATTTGAAAAAAAGGAAAATTAAAATTATAACATGAATTTTACTATAACTAGAAAATAAATAAAAATAACACATACATATATGAATAAATACATATATACAAATCATATATACAGATAAAATTAAAAAAAAAATAATTACAAAATTATACAAAATATATATGATAAATTCTAAAAAACAAATTTTAGTACAAAAAGAAGTAATGATAATTGTAAAAAAAAAACAAAGGTAGAAAACAATACTATAACATATTTATTTCAAAACAAATTAAATAATTAAGTAACAAATACTTAAATGTAAACTAATTTTCGAAAAAGCGCAGCCATTTTTATATACTATAAACGAAAATTATTATGTTCTTCGAAAACAATAATTTTCCTTTCTCGAAGTGGGGAGGAATGTTATGAAAACATGTGCACTCAAAATTAAAATATCGTTTTGGTAAAAAAGATCGTATTACACGATCGTAAAATTTGAGTGGACTACGTTTTCTAAAATGCTGGAATGTTGTAAAGAACACGTGCATCCAAAAACCCAATTCCAAAAGGATATAAAAATATCGTTTTGGAAAAAATGATCACGCTACGCGATCATAAAATTTGAATGGACTACGCTTTCTAAGAAACGCAAATATTATGTTTGAAGGAAACGTGCAAGTCCAAGATACTTTCTAGCGACCATCTAGGACATCGAAATATATTTTCAAATATGATGTCCTAGAAATAGACTCTTTTTACAACGTGGCAATAAAATTTCAAAAGACCATGTTTACAAAAGGCGCATGTTCTTTGTGATCGGATGGGTACAAAGAAATAAAAAAATCTTTTAAAATCCCCGCGATAGAAATGTCCGTCAAAAGGATCGTAAAAAAGGGTCTACAAAATCATGTTGCATCTTTGCATCTAAAGTCATATAACTGGTATTTATGGATAACGATGCAAAGATCCCTTTTTCCAAGGAATCATGATTTTACGATCACGGTCAAAAGTGTAAAAAATATCTGTTATGCACTTGTTCTTATCGCTCGAATAAACAAATCTTTTAAAGTATATTATGTGAAATTTGGTCTGTTTAATATCTGACGGTATTAAACGATCCTTTTTAAACATATATGGAATAGATTTGTTTTTCTAATATCTTCACATATCCCTACCCAAGCCTAGCCATTTAAAGGCTAGAATTTTTATATCAAAAGGCTGAGTTAACGGAAAATTGGTGAGTAGTTGATTATTAAACGCCGTAAATAGTACTTTTGCCCCCAACCCGAGGTAAGGTACAAAGGAAGAAGTTTTTAAAAGTCAGTTTAATAAAGTAACAGAATCAGTTAAGTTGTCAGTGATAACAACTTTAAAAGATTCTAAAAGATGTATATGTAAACGCCACACAGTGTGTTGAAAACAATCTTCAATAGAACTGAGGGCCTTCTAAAAGGCTGGAAGAACTATTGGACATCAATTTAAAATAATATTACATGTAAAAAAGTGTAAATAAAATAATATAAAATAAAATAAACAACTTTCAAAAATACTCATAGTGTTTGTTTCGCTCATTAAATCGCACAACATTCCCCCTCTCGGGTATTCCGGGAATACACAACATTTGAATAAAGTAGATATTTAAAAATTGTGTTAAAATATTGAAATGAAAAGAAGATGTTGTTTGTAAATTTGAATAAAGAAGATACTTAAAGTTTGTGTTACAATATTGAAATCAAAAGAATATTTTGTTTTTAAGTTTCAATAAAGAAGATATTTAAAGTTTGTGTTAAAATATTGAAATCAAAAGAATATATTGTTTTTAAATTTGAATAAAGAAGATATTTAAAGTTTGTGTTAAAATATTGAAATCAAAAGAAGATTTTGTTTCTAAGTTTGAATAAAGAAGATTTTTAAAGTGTTTGTTAAATTATTAAATTAGGGTTATAAAGAGTTGTATCAAAGAAGAAGAAAACAGGAAAAAAATCTCGTGAAATAAAGAAGAAACTTTCATCAGATTATGTAAATCATTTGTTTTATTTATGTTTCATAACAACAAATACCTTCAAACCACCGAAGATTCATGACCAAACCAGCAACGAGTCAATGCTTTCAATAAATGCGAAATCTAGATATTTACAATAGTAATGCCTGGAGAGAGCCACAAAGGTAGAGATCCTTCAAAGACTTTTTACATAACAGTGGCGCAGCTGAGTAGTTTCTGAGGAGCTAAGCTTTAAAAAGCTCAGAAAAACCCAACCTAAGAATAACTGCGTAAAAGTTCAGCGAATGACTCAACCACCTCTCCTCCGGAATTTGAAACTGTAGAGCTGTAACGTACTTTCGAGGAAAAAATAAACAAGCCATAATTTGACAACAGCAACTTGGAAAATTTTCGTTACTTCATCATCAAGAAGGAGAATCAGGATGCGCGCGAAGCGGTTTAATGTACAAATCATAAACAGAAGCAGATATTTTTTCAAAAGAATTTTTTTTTATAATTTAAGACGGTTTAACTATTAATATATTCTCACTTATTTTATATTTAAGCTTATAAAAATGTCAATTGGAAAAATAAGTCAAATTGTTGCTAATTGAATTCCCATACTTAGCGCGGAAATCTGACCTAATCTAGCATTCGAGGTATCTATATTTATAGGATGTTGTCGAACAGCACACAAAATTCTTTCAGCAGAATTTCATTTCTCTTCTCCCTATTAGATTCCGTGGTCGAGCTGCCACAATTTTAGTAAATATTTCAACGGGAAATTTTACAGATTTTTTGAATACTGCAGAAGAGAAATTAATTGAACGTAAACCTTATGCTATCTTGTTAAAAGAATTACAAAACTCCAGATCATTTCCTAGAGAAACTCTTTCAGGTCGAATGAAATCTCTCTTGAAAGATTGCGCAGATCAAGCAATCCAACGGGATCCAAACGCGTATGGATCCGTAGCCCAAGAATTAGAGGAAACTGCAATATTTTCATTCCAAAATGGATTATTAAATTCCAATCATCGGCTTTTCTTCCTATAGGAGGACCATAAAACTTTCAAAACATTAGCTGCTAAGGCAGAATATCTCATCAGAAACTCATCAAATAGCGGTGAGATTAAAACATTCAACAATATTTCACTATCTGACATTAAAAACCCAGCTGAGCACTGGGAGCTCAAAGCAAATATTTTAGATCATAATCTTAAAAACTATAAAACTCGTAAGAGAAAACGGGTCCCAAAAGCCAATTCTGTAGTTACCAAATACAAAACTTTCTTTTCCGCGGTATAGAGTAACCAAATTGTTTTAAAATTTTTTGTTTCATAACAAATAATGCTATATCATTTTTGTGTATATATACAGAATCATACTTCATCCATTTAAAAAAAAAAAAAACAAAAAGAAAATAATATTAAATGAGTTCCAATAAATTTTGCAATTTAAACCCAAAACTTGGTCATATAAATATATGTCATTTTCTTTTTGCAAACATTGCCAACATATTTTTTATATATTATAAGGTAAATAGAACTAATTCGTTACTCAATACCAGACATCAAAACAAAAACTGTTTTAATTATGAATCACTTAAAAGGTTATTATTCTTCCCATTCATAAGTTCTTACAAATTAACGTACTTTGTTTTGAAATATGATAACCTTAAGCAAACCAAAAAAAAAGAAAACAAACGCGCAACATAAATTTTAATCATATATAAAAGAATTAAAAGTAAATCCAAAGAAAAATTTTTAAATAAATATATGCCATTCGTTTTTTGTTTCAAAAATAGCAGAATTTTTAATAAAAATATAAATAAAACCAATTCTCTTCTAAATACTATATTTTCAAAACAAAATTATCAGTCACTAAAATTGAGACTAATTTTTTTTTAGCAAATACCATTTATACATTTATCCAAGTTATCAAAAGGCATTTATAAATTTTTATAGCAAAATTATTTCGTTTTGATTTTTTGTTTTTAAAGTAAAGGTCTATCAAAATACTGAAAATATGAAACCCTCTAAATGCAACAACCAGTCGAAAATTGAATTAGAAACAAATCGAATCTTTAAGAATTAAATGATGAAAAATTTATTTCATAGTTGAAGCAAACAAAAATACAATTAATATATTTAATGTTTATTAACTATTTTACAAATGTTTGATAACATATCGATTAAGTTAATTTTGAAAGTTTTATTTCTTTATGTAAACATATACAAAATTGTATCTGCCTTTTAACAAAAATAACTTATTTTTGTTTAAAGGCAAATACAATTTTGTTGTTGTAGGGGGAAGTAATGTTAAGTAATAAAACTTAACACATTCTCTTCCAATAAAGTGATCAATGTAAATTGAAGGTTTTGGATACAGGAAATAAATCCGAAACATCAAAACCGTTTCAACATGTTGCGGACTTATTTCAAATACAAATCCATACCCAGAATAATTTCAGACAATTTATTTTTATGGGCGAAAGTTCTGATTTGAAAAATGTACCATCGACAAAAGAAATATTTGAATTTCGAAATAGCAGTTAATTAAGAAATTGTGAAATTCCAATATTCAAATTGGTAAATCAGGAAATTGCACGGTAGTACAAAGTTTCGTGAAAAAGTCTTAATCTAGAACAATGGGTGCAAAGGTTGGAACTTTCCGCCTACAAAAGGCAATGGCAAAATTACCAAAAGTTAGTTCCAAATTATCGGGTAAACACGGACGACTTAAATTAAAGCCGTTAAGTTTCTTTTAAAAGTATTCGTTAAGTTTTAAAAGTCGAAAAATAAAGCAGTTATTATTATTCCCGAGTAAAGAAAACGATTCAAGAAATATAGTTCGTTTTCAAAAAATAAAGTTCGTGTTAAAATATTGAAATCAAAACAAGATTTTCTTTTTAAATTTGAATAAAGTAGATACCTAAAGTTTGTGTTAAAATATTGAAATCAAAAGAAGATTTTGTTTGTAAATTTGAATAAAGAAGATATTTAAAGTTTGTGTTAAAATATTAAAATCAAAAGAATATTTTGTTTTCAAATTTCAATAAAGAAGATATTTAAAGTTTGTGTTAAAATATTGAAATCAAAACAATATATTGTTTTTAAATTTGAATAAAGCAGATGTTAAATACTTTCTAAATCTAGTACCTTTTTGTACTGTAAACTATTACGATATTTTTGTATGTTACAGAAAGATGAAATTGACAATTGAATTTTAGAGTAGTCAGTTGCTAGCTCTATTCCGAATAAAATATACTATTAAGAACAAATTGCATTGTGTTTTATTTAGCTACCGTTACTACAGAAATTGGCGGCGAGGATGGGATTAAATAGAATATACAATTTTGGATTAAATACAATATACAATTTTATATATAATACAATATAAAATTTGGATTAATACAATATACGATTTAAGATTCGGATTCATGTTGGATTAAAACACCATACAAATACATACGGAACTTATAAAAAAAAAAAAAAGTTTAACAGTTTTTAACAGTTTAACAGTTCAATAAATTTCATAAATTCATTACAGAATTATACAAATTGCAAATTACTTTTCTTTTAAAACGTTTTATTTTTTTGGTTTGTCCAAAATGAGTACTAGTGGCAATGTTGGAAATGTAGCCCCGACTGGATCAGGTGAGTCAGGCCATAGCATTCAAACGGTGCTTTGCATTGAAAGTTTTGATCCCGTTAAACTTTCATGGGAACGTTGGGTACAACGTTTGGAGGGTGCTTTTACGATATTTAATATAAAAGATGATTTAAAAACAATATATTTACTCCATTACATGGGCAGTGATGCATATAATACATTATGTGATAAAATATCACCAGAGTCACCCAATTCTAGAACGTACAATTCTTTGGTGCAGGAAATGAAAAGTTACTTCAATCCTAAACCATTGGAAATAATGGAAAATTACCGTTTTAGTGAACGAGCTCAACAAGGAGGCGAATCTGTACAAGAATTTTTAGTGGCTTTACGGAAACTGGCAATTAATTGCAATGTAGGGACTTACTTAGATACAGCGCTCCGCAATCAATTCGTTTTTGGTCTCAAGAACCAATTTATACAAAGCAGGCTACTGGAAGTACCTGACCTTACGTTAAAACTTGTATTGGAAAAGGCTTCGGCCATGGACATTTCCCACAGAAATGCGGCACAATTGCATTCAAAATCTGGCGATCTGGATAAAGTAAGTGTTTTAAATCGAAAGCAACCAGATCCGTCTACCAATAGAAATAATTCGTTTAATAAAAACTTTACAAACAAACATAAAAATACCGCGAATAACATTAATAACATAACCAAAAATAAGAAAATAAATAACAGTAAGACTTCATGTTATCGATGTGGAAATGTGGAACATTTAGCGAACAATTGTTCACATTTAAATACAATATGCAAGTGGTGGAATAAAAAAGGTCACATTCAAAAAGTTTGCATGAAATATAAAAATTCTCAAAATGAAATTAACATTATTGAAAATAAACAAATCGATAATAACATTTCGGAACTATTTACTATAAACACTACAAATGAACATTATGAATTCCGCGAAAAGTTTAATGTACATATTAAAATCGCGAATGTGGACATTTTATGTGAAATAGACACGGGGGCGGCCGTGATGATCGTTGGTGAACAAGAATTCAAACAAATTTTTCCAACAAAAACATTACTAAATACTGATTTGAAATTAGTGACATATTGTAATACTAACATTAAAGTACTGGGTTATTTATCCGTCCCAGTGATTTATAAAGAACAGAAACTAAATCTGAATTTATACGTAGTACCCATAAATCGGAAATTACTAATCGGGCGCGAATGGTTAAGGCAAATAAAAATAGATTGGCAAAATATTTTTAAAATATATTCGGTAAAAGATATAATATCACCAAGTGCGGTAAACCGGATATTAGAAAAGTACAAAAACATCACAGATGGCGGTATTGGGGAGATAACAAACATGTATGCAAGGTTTCACCTTAAAGAAAGGGTTACACCAATTTTCCGAAAAGCTCGTCCTGTTCCATTTGCCTTGATTCCTAAAATTGATGAAGAAATAAATGACTTGGTTGCTCAGGGTATATTGAAAAAGGTAAATTCATCTGATTGGGCGACACCAGTTGTTCCTGTAGTAAAACCAAATGGGAAGATACGACTATATGGTGATTTTAAGGTAACAATTAATCAGTTTTTGCAAATTGATGACCACCCGCTTCCGACAATTACCGAATTATTTGCATCTATGGCCGGGGGCGACAAATTTACAAAAATTGATTTAAGTCAAACTTATTTACATCTTCCAATACATCCAGATGACCGACACCTTTTGACATTAAATACACATCGTGGACTTTATGAGTGCAATCGTTTACTTTATGGTGTAGCATCAGCACCAGCAATTTGGCAAAGAGAAATGGAGAAAATCCTGAATGGGATTCCAGGTGTCTCCGTATTTTTGGACGACATTAAAATTACTGCACCAGATGATAAATCACATTTGGAAATATTAGACAGGGTCTTATAACAATTATCGAAACATAATTTAAAAATAAATCTTGAAAAAAGTAAATTCTTACAAAATTCTATTGAATATTGCGGTTTCGTTATAGATAAATCTGGAATTCATAAAATGAAATCTAAAATTGAAGCTATACAAAATATGAAGAGGCCTGAAAATAAAACAGAAGTTCGAGCTTTCCTGGGTTTAGTAAATTATTATGGGAGATTCTTCCATAATCTTAGTGACTTACTTCGTCCAATAAACAATTTACTAAAAGATGGTGTGAAGTTTGTATGGAGCTCAAGCTGTGAACAAGTTTTCAACATTATAAAGAAAAAAATTCAAGACGATCAAGTACTATGTCATTTTAATCCAAAATTGCCCCTCATTTTAGCAACAGACGCAAGTTCATATGCGGTTGGAGCAGTTCTCTCACATATTATGCCGGACGGAAGTGAAAAATCGGTACAATTTGCTTCTCAAAGTCTTACAACTACACAATAAAAATACTCTCAAATTGACAAAGAAGCATATGGTATAATATTTGGAATAAAAAAATTTTTTCAATACTTGTACGGACGTAGATTTACATTAGTTACGGATCATCAACCACTAGTTCAAATTTTTGACCCTAAAAAGAGCATTCCTACATTAAGTGCTACTAGGATGCTACATTACGCTTTGTTTCTACAAGGTTTTGTATACAATATTCGATATAAAAACACGAAACTGCATGGGAATGCTGATGCAATTTCCAGATTACCTACAACTTCAGAAGAACTACAAAAATCCAGTACCTTAGAAGCTGCTGGTTTATTTGAAATACAACAAATAGAAAACTTACCAATTACAATACAAAATATTTTTAAAGAAACAAGGAAAGATCAAACTTTGTTACCATTGCTAGAAGGACTTAGATGTGGAAAAGTTTTATCACCTGCAGATCGTTTTAACATTGATCAAAAAGAATATACATTACAGGGAGGCTGTATTATGCGAGGGATTCGAGTAGTCATACCTAAAAGCCTGCGAAAAATCATTCTAAATGAATTACATTCAGCACATATGGGAATTTCTAAAATGAAATCCCTATCTAGAAGTTATTGTTGGTGGCCAAACATTGACTTAGATATTGAAAGAATTGCAAAAAATTGT
This sequence comes from Xylophagus ater, assembly GCA_963422695.1. Taxonomy (NCBI): domain Eukaryota; kingdom Metazoa; phylum Arthropoda; class Insecta; order Diptera; family Xylophagidae; genus Xylophagus; species Xylophagus ater. The sequence continues at coordinate 41,779,058 of OY730480.1, forward strand.
ACAGCCTGTAATGAAACTCTTAACAATCCAAAACAAATACGCACACATTCATGGGAATTTCCACGGGCACCATTTGAAAGAATCCATATAGACTATGCAGGTCCCATAAATAACTTATACTACTTCATAATAGTCGATGCATTTAGTAAATGGCCAGAGATATTTATCATGAAAAAAATTAATTCTGAAGAAACTATTAAAATTTTACGTGAATTATTTTCTAGGTATGGGATACCAATCACTGTAGTATCAGATAATGGACCACAGTTTACATCTGCTGATTTTCAACAATTTTTAAAATTAAATGGGATTGTACATAAGCGAACTGCATCTTACCATCCTGCAACAAATGGTCAGGCGGAACGATATGTGCAAACATTAAAAAATTCACTGAAGAGTATGTCAGACGAAAACAGTACAAAGGATCTACAACTTGCAAAATTTTTACTGCAGTTCCGAAGAACACCACATACAACAACAGGGGTCTCACCAGCATTTGCTATGTTTGGTAGAGAAATACGTTCTAGACTGGATTTTATAAAACCTTCAATATGTTCAAAGAATACACACACAGAAAATCAAACAATTCAAAAATTCGCTGTTGGAGATAGAATTATAGCTCGAAATTATTGCGGTGGTAACAAATGGGCATATGGATACATAACTGAAAAATTAGGTACGCTTCATTATTTAATTACGTTGGATGATGGACGTAAATGGAAACGCTATTTGAACCAAATACGTAAATCATAGAAGAAGACACTTCGCATACTAAAAGGGTTTCAAATTCTTGCGAGCATATACCACTTACATTACGAAACGAACAAATAGAAGAAAACAGCAAGGAATACGATATGGGGAACAATGATGCAGAAGAAACCATTGAAGATTCCACAATTACCAATTCAGGCATAACTTCTCCTTCAGTTATTGCTCCAAATCCAACGACAACGTTAAATGCATTACCAGGTCTGAGACGATCAGAAAGAATAAGAAAGGAACCAGATTATTATAAAACATAGTTAATATTTATCTGAAGAAATCAATTTTTTATTACAAGAGGAGGTGTTAAATACTTTCTAAATCTAGTACCTTTTTGTACTGTAAACTATTACGATATTTTTGTATGTTACAAAAAGTTGAAATTGACAATTGAATTTTAGAGCAGTCAGTTGCTAGCTCTCTTCCGAATAAAATATACTATTAAGAACAAATTGCATTGTGTCTTATTTAGCTACCCTTACTACAGCAGATATTTAAAGTTTGTGTTAAAATATTGAAATCAAAAGAAAATTTTGTTTCTAAGTTTGAATAAAGAAGATTTTTAAAGTGTGTGTTAAATTATTAAATTAGGGTTATAAAGAGTTGTATCAAAGAACAAGAAAACGGGAAAAAAATCTCGTGAAATAAAGAGGAAACTTTCATCAGATTATGTAAATCATTTGTTTTATTTATATTTCATAACAAGAAATACCTACAAACCACCTAATATTCATGACCTATCCAGCAACGAGTCAATGCTTTCAATAAGTGCGAAATCTAGATATTTACAATAATAATGCCTGGAGAGAGCCACAAAGGTGAGATCCTTCAAAGAATTTTTACATAACAGTGGCGCAGCTGAGTAGTTTCTGAGGAGCTAAGCTTTAAAAAGCTCAGAAGAACCCAACCTAAAAATAACTGCGTAAAAGTTTAGCGAATGACTCAACCACCTCTCCTCCGGAATTTGAAACTGAAGAGCTGTAACGTACTTTCGAGGAAAAAATAAACAAGCCATAACTTGACAACATCAACTTGGAAAATTTTCGTCACTTCATCATCAAGAAGGAGAAGCAGGATGCGCGCGAAGCTGTTTAATGTACAAATCATAAATAAAAGCAGATATTTTTTCAAAAGAATTTTTTTTTTACAATATATGACTTTAACTATTATTTAAGCTTATAAAAATGTCAATTGAAAAAATAAGTCCATTTGTCGCTAATTCAATTCCCATACTTAGCGCGGAAATCTGACCTAATCTAGCATGCGAGGTATCTATATTTATAGGATGTTGTCGAACAGCACACAAAATTCTTTCAGCAGAAGAGCAAAAAAATTTCGTTTCGCTTCTCCCTATTAGATTCCGTGGTCGAGCTGCCACAATTTTAGTAAATATTTCAACGGGAAATTTTACAGATTTTTTGAATACTTTTGAAGAGAAATTAATTGAACGTAAACCTTATACTATCTTAAAAGAATTATAAAACTCCAGACAATTTCCTAGAGAAACTCTTTCAGAGTTTTCAGGTCGAACAAAATCTCTCTTGAAAGATTTCGCAGATCAAGCAATCCAACGGCATCCAAACGCGTATGGATCCGTAGCCCAAGATTTAGAGGAAACTGCAATATTTTCATTCCAAAATGGATTATTAAATTCGAATCATCGGCTTTTCTTCCTATACGAAGACCATAAAATTTTCAAAACATTAGCTGCTAAGGCAGAATATCTTGAGCAAGCGGAAAAACAACTTACTTTATCATTACCCTCCTATTTGACCCCCTTTACCTAAAACTTACAGGGAAACCTCGAGCCCAATTTTACTACGGGAGATAAGTCTTTCACGAATGAACATTTAACACCAAATAGCAATAATAATTATAATATATATAATATATATAATAATTATATTATAAGGACAAACAAACGCATTAGTTCCGAAAACACCAAACTTAACAAGGAAAATGTTGAAATTCCTCTTTTTAACAGTGCATCCACAAAGTCCGTAAACACGGCCCATATATATGTCACCCAGAAGAAGGTTAAAAAACCAATTCCCAAGGTTAAAATTGTAAGTGACCATTAGGACGGACAAACACTGCTGAACCAAAATTTTCACAAGAAGAAGCTAGAGTGCGAAATAAAGACTGAGAGAGAAATTCGTATTCCTCCTTCAAGGAAATTAATTTAGATAAAAATGAATTCCAAACAAGATAAACCATGCTGTTCGAAAGTAGTTCATCTTGGGAGTTCCTTTGTTGAGACAAGTGACAAGAAAGTTACGATTTGTAGTACCTTTAATAAACAAATAAGAGAGCAAAAGATCATTAAAATCCTCAAAAAACAATTAGCACGTTTGATAATCAAATTACGCATGAAAACTAAAGGTCTAGAAACTCATCAAATAGCGGTGAGATTAAAACATTTAATAATATTTCACTATCTGACATTAAAAATCCAGCTGAGCACTGGGAGCTCAAAGCAAATATTTTAGATCATAATCTAAAAAACTATAAAACTCGTAAGAGAAAATGGGTCCCAAAAACCAATTCTGAAGTTACAAAATACAAAACTTTCTTTTCCGCGGTATAGAGTAACCAAATTGTTTTAAAATTTTTTCTTTCATAACAAATAATATTATTTCATTTTTACTTTCCCGATAAACGAATGTTTATAGGAAAGTACTATAATCGTGCGAAAATCTAACTTTTGATCTAGAAGGGCTAGGAAGATGAAAATAAGTGCAAAATCCGTTTCATCGAAAATAATTAGCCCCATGTCCGTCCGTCCGCTTTTTTTAGTCATTAATAAAATCTGAATGGATGGTCCGATTTCCATGAAACTTTCAACATTTTGGTGTTGCATCAAATGCCAGATGGTGTTAGATTCTGGGCGAAATTAATATATGGCAACACTATTTGGTAACGCTTTTTTTGTCTAAAAACGACAAAATTTTGTCAGCACGGTTCAGACTAAACTGTTGGGACAATTTCGATAAAATTTACACAGTTCATGTATTTGACCGTAACTTAGATCTGATTAGTTTTTGGGCCATATTCAACTATGGCAACACTATCTAAAAATACATTTTCTCCAAATATAGTCTATTTTTGCAGTTGTTGTAAAACCGAATCTGCAAGTCCAATTTTCATGGGATTTGCACAGTTTGCGTACCAAGATGGTAATCAGAACATATTAACTTTTCAACACAATTTACATCTGGCAACACTAACGCGCAAAACTTTTTTTAAAAAATGTTGTGGTGGAAATATAGAAACTTCCCTAATTCCGTCAATAATAGTCCGATTTTAATGAAACTTCGAGCGTACGTTTAGGATGGACCGAGTGAAAAGACAAAGTATGTCTCCCCGCGGTGGGTGGTTGTGCAGGGCTAAAAAAGAAAAACTTCTATAATTTACTCAATAATGGGCGGATTTTCTTTAAACTTGGTTTATAGATTCTGAAGAGGCCAAGTGAAAAGACAGGATGCGACTCCCCTCGATGGCGGTTGCGGGAGGCTGAAATAAAAAAACCTTAATAATTCGGTCAATAACCCTCGGATTTTAATGAAACTTGAAATGTACATTTGGGATGAGCAAACTGAAAAGATAAAATGTCTCCCCTCGAGAAGGCTGTGGGGGGCTGAAATAGAAAAACTTCAAGAATTCACTCAATAATGGGCAAATTTTCTTAAAACTTAGTGTAAACATTCTGGATAGGCCAACTGAAAAGATAGAATGCGACTCCCCTCTGTGGGGGCTACGGGAATGCAAAACAAAAAAACCTTAATAATTCGACTAATAGTAGTCACATTTTGATGAAACTTGGAATGTGCATTTAGAATAGGAGAACTGAAATGAATATGTTATGAGATTATCGCGAAAGTTCCATAGTGGTCCGGCCGATACAGAGAAAATGTAAATTCACTACTACGGTTTGCTTTGCTCATTTTTTAGAAAATAAACCAAAAGTTGTAAGTTCATTTCAATACCCAGAAAATAACACAATTATATAATTATATTGTTTATTTAGAATATATAACCACATCATTGGGAAAACAACGAACGAACGAAGAGCGTTGAATGAATACATAACTAATTATAATATTGAATATTCATAAAAATTAACATTGCAACATTGTATAATCGTCGTTGGACACACAATTTAAATTTTGAGCATTTTAAAAGATGTTACTTAGTTTGTTTTTCTATTAAGCATTACTCTTACGATTTTAAATTATCAAAAAAAAATAAGAAAATTCTATAAAATAATTACAATTATTACTTTCCCGATAAACGAATGTTTATAGGAAAGTACTATAATCGTGCGAAAACCTAACTTTTGATCTAGAAGGGCTAGGAAGATGAAAATAAGTGCAAAATCCGTTTCGTCAAAAATAATTAGCCCCATGTCCGTCCGTCCGTCCGCTTTTTTAAATCGTTAATAAAATCTGAATGGATGGCTCGATTTCCATGAAACTTTCACCATTTTGGTACTGCATCAAATGCCAGATGGTGTTAGATTTTGGGCGAAATTAATATATGGCAACACTATTTGGTAACGCTTTTTCTGTCTAAAAACCACAAAATTTTGTCCGCGCGGTTCAGACTAAAGTGTTGGGCCAATTTCGATAAAATTTACACAGTTCATGTATTTGATCCTAGCTTAGATCTGATTAGTTTTTGGGCCATATTCGACTATGGCAACACTGACTAAAAATACATTTTGTCCAAATATAGTCTATTTTTGCATTTGTTGTTAAACTGAAACTGCTCCTCCAATTTTGATGAGATTTGCACAGTTTGTGTACTAGGATCTAAGTCAGAACATATTAACTTTTCAACGGAATTTACGTCTGGCAACACTAATGCGCAAAACTTTTTTAACAATATGTTGTGGTGGAAATATAGAAACTCCCTTAATTTGGTTAATATTAGTCGGATTTTAATGAAACTTCGAACGTACGTTTGGGATGGACCAAGTGAAAAAGTAAAGTATGTGTCCCCGCGGTGGGGGGTTGTGGAGGGCTAGAAAAGAAAATCTTCAATAATTCACTCATTAATAGGCAGATTTTCTTTAAACTTGGTGTGTAGATTCTCCACTCGGTGTGGGTTGCGGGAGGGTGAAATAAAAAAACCTTAATAATTCGGTCAATAACCCTCGGATTTTAATGAAACTTGAAATGTACATTTGGGATGAGCAAACTGAAAAGATAAATTGTCTCCCCTCGAGAAGGCTGTGGGGGGCTGAAATAGAAAAACTTCAAGAATTCACTCAATAATGGGCAAATTTTCTTAAAATTTAGTGTAAACATTCTGGATAGGCCAATTGAAAAGATAGAATGCGACTCCCCTCTGTGGGGGTTACAGGAATGCAAAATAAAAAAACCCTTATAATTCGGCCAATACTAGTCACATTTTCATGAAACTTGGAATGTACATTTAGAATAGGAGAACTGAAATGTATATTTGATGACATTATCGGGAAAGTTGCATAGTGGTCCGGCCGATATAGAGAAAATGTAAATTGACTACTATGGTTTGCTTTGCTCATTTTTGTTTATATATACAGAATCATACTTCATCCATTTAAAAACAAAAAAAAAATAAAATAATATTAAATGAGTTCCAATAAATTTTGCAATTTAAACCCAAAAATTTAGTCATATAAATATATGTCATTTTCTTTTTGCAAACATTGCCAACACTTTTCTATATATTATAAGGTAAATAGAACTAATTCATTACTCAATACCACACATCAAAACAACAACTTTTTCAATTACGAATCACTTCCCATTCATAAGTTCTTACAAATTAACGTACTTTGTTTTGAAATATGATACCCTTTCTTACAACTTCACTGTAAACTACTTTTTTTCATTTCTACGAAGATTTCAATTTCAATTAATTTATAAAATTTGGCCACGAAATTTCAATATAATTTTTCATAAAACAAAAACGATACAGTCCATTAAAGTCAACCAAGGCAACTGCTCATACAAGATACGAAATTTTCCTGTAATTGTAAAAATTATTCAATAAAGAATTTTGTTAAATTATTCTTAAAATAAGAATTAAATTTTTACTTAATCGTAACATTTTTTGGTCCTTCGTAACCGGATCAATATATCGAATTTATTGGCAAGGTTAAGAAAAAATATAATTTGTTACAATTAAAAGGTTATTGCAGTTGTCCATATGTAAATTTGAAATAAGTTTAAACATGGATTTGTTAATCAAAAGGCGTGGTATAATCAAAGCTCAAATTTCTCGAATCGGTAATTATTTTACTCAACAAAAGTCTGCAAATGAAGATGACGTCAATGAAAGAATCACCAAATTAATTGAACTATATCAGCAGTTTGAAATCGTACAATTAGAAATCGAACTACATCCTGATTGTAAAGATGAAGATGGTAAGATGCAAGACGCTGAAAGGCCACTAATGGAAGAGAAATATTTTGAGACTAAGAGTTTAGCATCAAAGTTAATTAAGGAATTAACAAATGACAATTCTTTGAGCACTACCATAAATCCGCAGACAAGTTTGTTCGACAACACCACAGAAATGAAAGATGCAATTGAAGTATTAATGAGGCACCAAGTCGCATTGGCGGAATTAGTGAAACAAATTCCAACAGAAAGGAGTATCGGACAAGATGGTGGTATGGGATCTAGAAATAATGGGCAATAAAGTGAAAATCATTCAAATTTTCAGGTGCAACGAATTGAAATACCGAAATTTGATGGCAATTACAAAAATTGGCCTGAATTTCACGATTTGTTCAAGAGTTTAGTACATAACCAAAAAAGGTTATCATCATGTGAAAAATTACAATATTTGTAGCACGCTTTGATTGGGAATGCACAAGGATTTCTCAAAAATATTACAATTAGTGATGCAAATTATATACAGGCCTATGAGGAATTGGTCAGTAAGTTCAACAAGAAAGAAGTCATCATAGACTCACATTTACAAACAATAATGGAGCAACAAAAATTACATACAACATCAGCAGAAGGTCTTAGGTTGCTATGTAGCAACATTAATGAATCAGTTCGAGCACTAAAGGCTCTAGATTTGCCAGCTGAACATTGGGATAGATGGCTAATGTTCTTGTTATCAACAAAATTAGACAATGAGTCATTGAAATTTTGGCGTCGTGAGTGTTCAACGGAAGGAAGATGAGAATATAACTTTTGCAAATTTAGTGAAGTTTATCAATAACAGAATTTATGAATTGACACCGCTCAAGGAGATTAAATTATCAAGTAACACTTCGAATCAGAAAAATAAGGTTAGTCATATTTCTTTCGCATTATCCAACTCGTGTTATAAATGTCAAGGTGAGCACGGAGTGTTCACGTGTCCAGAATTCCTGAATCTCACAATAAAAAAGAGGAGAGAGTATGCTAAAGAGAAGGGACTTTGTTTCAATTGTTTAAGGGCGAAACACATGGTCAAGGAATGTGTTTCTAATTCCAGGTGTAAGGTTTGCAAATTCAAACACAATACTTTGTTGCATGAACAAAAGGGATCAAGTCAAGACTCAAGCAGAAATAGCAATCAAGAACCAGAACAAGTATGTACAAATACAGCTAATTTTGAGGATGAAAGAAATACTGCAATTCTACCTACTGCTATTGTACACATCAAGGATACTTTTGGTCAGTATCAAAAATTCAGAGTCTTATTGGATACGGGTTCGCAGGTAAACCTAATATCGGAAAATTGTGTGCAAAGATTACATTTAAGAAGAAAACATGCAAAGGTTATTATCAATGGAATTGGGTCTGTAAGAGCAGGAAAAATACGCGGAAATGTACACATTCATTTAAAATCAATGTTTAATGACTTCCAAATTTCTGGCCAAGCATTTATTTTAGCAAACGTTACATGCAACATACCTTCAACAAGAATTAGTGAAAATGTTTTTACGGGCATTACGTTGGCAGATCCCAAATATACTAATCCTAGTAAAATTGACAAAGTAGTTGGATCTGATATATTTTTTGAAGTTCTGCAAACTGGAAAAATTGATAATGGTCCAAAGACTGCAATAGCTCAAGAGACAAAATTTGATTGGGTAGTCCCCGGTAGAGGAACAATAGCAAATATACAAAACGATAGTTTTCATACATGCATCGACATTAGTGATCGTCTGAAATCATTTTTGGAGATAGAGGAATTAAACATTGAATTGCCTCAGACAAATGAAGAAAAACAAGCAGAAGAATATTTTGTTCAAACGTATTCAAGAACTGAAGACGGACGCTATATTGTACGTTTACCATTTAAAAAAGATTGTGATGTTCTGGGAACATCCTACAACTCAGCATTACTTACTCTCAAGTCTATGGAGAAAAGATTTGAGAAAAACCCCATGTTAAAATATGAGTACACAAAATTGATAACAGAATATTTGGAGCTTGATCACATGGTGCAAGTACCTGATGAACACAAAAATTTATTAGAAAATAAATGTTTTTATTTACCACATCATGCTGTAGTAAAGGAAGATAGTACAACAACAAAATTACGAGTTGTTTTCGATGGATCAAGAAAAACTTCAACAGGTATTTCCTTAAATAATTTATTATTAGTTGGGCCTACTATCCAAAAGGATATTTGGTCTTTGCTATTAAATTTCAGGAAGTTTAAAGTGGCATACACAGCTGACATAGCGAAAATGTATCGGCAAGTATTAGTAGATAACCAAGATACTCCCTTTCAAAGAATCTTATGGCGTAATTCTTGTGATGAACAAGTAAAGGGATATGAACTACAAACAGTAACGTATGGTACATCCAGTGCTCCATTTGCAGCCATAAGGGTTCTAAAACAACTCGCTTTAGATGAAGGAGATAATTACAAGCTGGGAGCGGAGAATTTGATCAATAATTTCTATGTCGATGATTTCATGGGCGGATCTCATTCATTACAAAATACGTTAGAGGTTAAACAACAATTAACAACGTTGCTGTATAAAGGTGGTTTCGATCTTCGTAAATGGTCATCCAATTCAATAGAATTTTTAACAACCGTAGACAAGGAACATCGTGAAGTGTCTGTTTCTCTACCATTACAAGAAGATGCTTCAGTAAAGGTTTTAGGCTTACGATGACATCCTGTTTTGGATTGTTTTACGTTTGAAGTAAAATTGGATCCATCTGAAAATTTCTCAAAACGAAGTATTTTGTCTGAAATATCCAAAATATATGATCCATTTGGTTTATTAAGTCCTTGCGTAGTTATTGGCAAATTGCTAATGCAACAAATCTGGATTCTGGGAATAACATGGGATGACAGATTACCAGATACTTTAATACAAAATTACAAAGAATTTCGGAGTGAATTATTTTCTTTGTCATCATTTAAAATACCAAGATACCTGAATATTACAGAAAATTCAAGTCTTCAATTACGCGGATTTGCAGATGCATCCGAGTCAGCTTACGCTGCAGTAATTTACCTGCGCGCAGTTACAAATCAACAAGTTTCCGTAAAGCTATTAGTATCAAAAACACGTGTTTCTCCAATCAAACAAATATCCTTACCACGACTTGAGTTGTGTGCTGCAGTTTTGTTAGCCAATTTGATTACCAAGGTCAAATCAACAATGAATATTCAAAACTTGGAATTATATGCATTTACTGATTCCACCGTCGTGTTGGCTTGGCTTAAGGCTACACCACGCAAATGGAAGACATTCATTGCAAATCGAACATCACAAATTTTAGAAGTACTACCATATAACAAGTGGCGGCATGTGCGATCAGCTAATAATGCAGCAGACCCAGCATCGAGGGGAGTAGCAGCAAATAAGTTAATTGGTTTAGACCTTTGGTGGAATGGGCCACAGTTCCTGTATACAGAGGACTTCAATAAAAACACAATAATGCTAGAAAATTTAAATACAAATCATGAACAGCGAATGGAAATTAACCTTTGTGCATTAAATGTCAACAATACAGATGTCAATCAAGATATTTTCCAAAGATATTCATCTCTTGAGAAATTAGTGGCGGTTGTAGCAAGATGTCAACGTTTTGTATTTAACGTAAGGGCATCTCAAAGGGGTCTCAGACGCAAAATTGACATAAATCTATCTGTCTCAGAACTTCAGTCAGCAAGAAAACAGTTAATCATACTTGCACAATTTAAGGATTTCAAAGTAGAAATAAATTTACTCAATAAAGACAAACTAGTGAAGAAAGATAGCAAGCTGTTTGCGCTACTGCCATTTATCGATTCCGAAGGTGTTTTACGGGTGGGTGGACGTATTCAAGAAGCTCAAGTCAGTTATAATAAGAAACATCCAATCATATTGTTTAAATCACATCATCTTACAACATTATTAATTCAGGACATTCATAATAAATATTTTCATGCTAATACACAGTTAATGATGAATGTACTACATATGAGATACTGGGTTATAGGTGGAAGACATGCTGTCAAGAAATGTATTAATGAGTGTGTTATTTCTCAGAGATATCGAGCAAAGGGATTCAATCAACAAATGGGTAATTTGCCATCATATAGAATACAACCTTGCCGTCCTTTTACGAATAGAGGTACGGATTTCACTGGTCCATTTCAGGTAAAGGCTTGGAACGGTAGAGCTTCCAAGCAGTTGAAGTGTTACGTGGCAATATTCATATATATGTCCACGAAAGCAGTACATATCGAGCTGGTGTCCGATCTTTCAACAGATATGTTCTTGGCAGCCCTTCATCGTTTCACCAGTCGTCGTGGAATTTGCCAATATTTACAGTGATAATGGAAAAAACTATGTGGGTGCAGCAAGAAAATTATCAGAAATGCAACGATTTTTACAACAATATAACAACATTATAGCAAAACAACTTTGAAGGGATGAAATTCAATGGCATTTCATTCCTGCATACTCACCAAATTTTGGCGGGCTTTGGGAGTCTGCAGTAAAATCACTCAAGTTTCACTTAAAGAGGATGATTAATGACCGGTTGCTGACATATGAAGAAATGAACACACTTTTGTGTCAAGTAGAAGCCTGTTTAAATTCCAGACCAATAACGTCTAATACATTTGATTGCGGAGATATAGAACTGTGGACTCCTGGTCATTTTTTAACACAAGGACCTATACAAACGCCTCCATCAGAAAACACAGAAGACAATTTTACCACAGCGACCAGATGGAGACTGCTACAACAAATGCATAACGCCTTTTGGAAACGATGGTCAGCAGAATACATCTCTACATTACAAAGGCGCAAAAAATGGGCTGAGCAAACAAAAAATCTTCAAATTAACGATCTAGTTCTTATCAAGGAAGACAACATGCCTCCTTGTAAATGGCTGATGGGTAAGGTAGTGTCAACTAAACCTGGCCGCGATAATTTGGTTCGCGTTGTAACACTAAAAACAAAAAAAGGATTGATAGACCGTTCCATCAGGAAATTAATTGTTTTCCTGCCAGCTGAATGACAATTTGCAGTCTCCACAGAATATTTGGATAGTTAATAAAACCTTTTATTTAATTTTAATCTAATATCATAACATATTATAAAACCATTACTATACATATCAGTTAAATTGTTACAGTATCAAATGAATTAATTCAAAAAACAATTATAATTTGAAATATTGAAATTTTATTGGCCCATACGTGTTGAAAACATGCTTTTCAAGGCTGGCGGAATGTTACAACTTCACTGTAAACTACTTTTTTTCATTTCTACTAAGATTTCAATTTCAATTAATTTATAAAAGTTGGCCACGAAATTTCAATATAATTTTTCATAAAACAAAAACGATACAGTCCATTAAAGTCAACCAAGACAACTGCTCATACAAGATACGAAATTTTCCTGTAATTGTAAAAATTATTCAATAAAGAATTTTGTTAAATTATTCTTAAAATAAGAATTGAATTTTTATTTAATCGTAACACCCTTAAACGAAAGAAAAAATCAACGTAAACAAACGCGCAACATAAATTTTAATGATATATAACACAATTAAAAGTAAATCCAAAGAAAAAATTTTAAGTAAATATATGCCATTCGTTTTTTGTTTCAAAAATAGCAGAATTTTTAATAAAAATATAAATAAAACCAATTCTCTTCTAAATACTATATTTTGAAAACAAAATTATCAGTCACTAAAAATGTGACTAATTTTTTTAGCAAATACCATTTATGCATGTATCCTAGTTATCAAAAGGCATTTATTAATTTTTATAGCAAGATTATTTCGTTTTGATTTTTTTTTAAAGTAAAGGTCTATCAAAATATTGAAAATATAAAACCCTCTAAATGCAACAACCAATCGAAAATTCAATTAGAAACAAATCGAATCTTTTAGAATTAAATGATGAAAAATTTATTTCATAGTTGAAACAAACAAAAATAGAATTAATATATTCAATGTTTATTAACTATTTTACAAATGTTTGATAACATATCGAATAAGCTACTTTTTAAAGTTTTATTCCTTTATGTAAACATATCCAAAATTGTATCTGCCTTTTAACAAAAATAACTTATTGTTGTTTAAAGGCAAATACAATTTTGTTGTTGTAGGGGGAAGTAATGTTAAGTAATAAAACTTAACACATTCTCTTCCAATAAAGTGATCAATGTAAATTGAAGGTTTTGGATACACGAAATAAATCCGAAACATCAGAACCGTTTCAACATGTTGCGGACTTATTTCAAATACAAATCCATACCCAGAATAATTTCAGAAAATTTATTTTTATGGGCGAAAGTTCTGATTTGAAAAATGTACCATCGACAAAAGAAATATTTGAATTTCGAAATAGCAGTTAATTAAGAAATAGCGAAATTCAAATATTCAAATTGGTAAATCAGGAAATTGCACAATAGTACAAAGTTTCGTGAAAAAGTCTTAATCTAGAACAATGGGTGCAAAGGTTGGAACTTTCCGCCTACAAAAGGCAATGGTAAAATTACCAAAAGTTAGTTCCAAATTATCGGATAAACGCGGACGACTTAAATTAAAGCCGTTAAGTTTCTTTTAAAAGTATTCGTTAAGTTTTAAAAGTCGAAAAATAAAGCAGTTATTATTATTCCCGAGTAAAGAAAACGATTCAAGAAATATAGTTCGTTTTCAAAAAATAAAGTTCGTGTTAAAATATTGAAATCAAAACAAGATTTTCTTTTTAAATTTGAATAAAGTAGATACTTAAAGTTTGTGTTAAAGTAATGAAATCAAAAGAAGATTTTGTTTGTAAATTTGAATAAAGAAGATATTTAAAGTTTGTGTTGAAATATTGAAATCAAAAGAATATTTTGGTTTTAAATTTCAATAAAGAAGATATTTAAAGTTTGTGTTAAAATATTGAAATCAAAACAATGCATTGTTTTTAAATTTGATTAAAGCAGATATTTAAAATTTGTGTTAAAATATTGAAATCAAAAAAAGATTTTGTTTCTAAGTTTGAATAAAGAAGATTTTTAAAGTGTGTGTTAAAGTATTTAATTAGGGTTATAAAGAGTTGCATCAACGAACAAGAAAACGGGAAAAAAATCTCGTGAAATAAAGAGGAAACTTTCATCAGATTACGTAAGTCATTTGTTTTATTTATATTTCATAACAACAAATACCTAAAACCACCGAATATTCATGACCAATCCAGCAACGAGTCAATGCTTTCAATAAGTGCGAAATCTAGATATTTACAATAATAATGCCTGGAGAGAGCCACGAAGGTGAGATCCTTCAAAGAATTTTTACATAACAGTGGCGCAGCTGAGTAGTTTCTGAGGAGCTAAGCTTTAAAAAACTCAGAAAAACCCAATCTAAAAATAACCGCGTAAAAGTTCAGCGAATGACTCAACCACCTCTCCTCCGGAATTTGAAACTGAAGAGCTGTACCGTACTTTCGAGGAAAAATAAACAAGCCATCTTTGACAACACCATCTTGGAAAATTTTCGTCACTTCATCATCAAGAAGGAGAATCAGGATGCACGCGAAGCGGTTTAATGTACAAATCATAAACAGAAGCAGATATTTATTCAAAAGAATTTTTTTTACAATTTAAAACGGTTTAACTATTAATATATTTTCAGATATTTTATATTTAAGCTTATAAAAATGTCAATTGAAAAAATAAGTCACTTTGTTGCTAATTCAATTCTCATACTTAGCGCGGAAATCTGACCCAATCTAGCATCCGAGGTATCTATATTTATAGGATGTTGTCGAACAGCACACAAAATTCCTTCAGCAGAAGAGCAAAAAAATTTCGTTTCTTTTCTCCCTATTAGATTCCGTGGTCAAGCTGCCACAATTTTAGTAAATATTTCAAGGGGAAATTTTACAGATTTTTTGAATACTGTTGAAGAGAAATTAATTGAACGTAAACCTTATATTATCTGGTTAAAAGAATTACAAAACTCCAGACAATTTCCTAGAGAAACTCTTTCAGAGTTTTCAGGTCGAATAAAATCTCTCTTGAAAGATTGCGCAGATCAAGCAATCCAACGGCATCCAAACGCGTATGGATCCGTAGCCCAAGATTTAGAGGAAACTGCAATATTTTCATTCCAAAATGGATTATTAAATTCCAATCATCGGCTTTTCTTCCTATACGAAGACCATAAAATTTTCAAAACATTAGCTGCTAAGGCAAAATATCTTGAGCAAGCGGAAAAACAACTCACTTTATCATTTCCCTCTTATTTTACCCCTTTTACCTAAAACTTACAGGGAAACCTCGAGCCCAATTTTACTACGGGAAATAAGTCTTTCACGAATGAATATTTAACACCAAATAGCAATAATAATTATAATATATATAATATATATAATAATTATATTATAAGGACAAACAAACGCATTAGTTCCGAAAACACCAAACTTAACAAGGAAAATGTTGAAATTCCTCTTTTTAACAGTGCATCCACAAAGTCCGCAAACACGGCCCATATATATGTCACCCAGAAGAAGGTTAAAAAACCAATTCCCAAGGTTAAAATTGTAAGTGACCATTAGGACGGACAAACACTGCTGAACCAAAATTTCCACAAGAAGAAGCTAGAGTGCGAAATAAAGACTCAGAGAGAAATTCGTATTCCTCCTTCAAGAAAATTAATTCAGATAAAAATGAATTCCAAACAAGATAAACAATGCTGCTCGAAAGTAGTTTATCTTGGGAGTTCCTTTGTTGAGACAAGTGACAAGAAAGTTACGATTTGTAGTACCTTTAATAAACAAATAAGAGAGCAAAAGATCATTAAAAGTCCTCAAAAAACAAGTAGCACGTTTGATAATCAAATTAAGTATGAAAACAAAAGGTCTAGAAACTCATCAAATAGCGGTGAGATTAAAACATTTAATAATATTTCACTATCTGACATTAAAAACCCAGCTGAGCACTGGGAGCTCAATGCAAATATTTTAGATCATAATCTAAAAAAACTATAAAACTCGTAAGAGAAAGAGGGTCCCAAAAACCAATTCTGAAGTTACCAAATACAAAACTTTCTTTTCCGCGGTATAGAGTAACCAAATTGTTTTAAAATTTTTTCTTTCATAACAAATAATATTATTTCATTTTTACTTTCCCGATAAACGAATGTTTATAGGAAAGTACTATAATCGTGCGAAAATCTAACTTTTGATCTAGAAGGGCTAGGAAGATGAAAATAAGTGCAAACTCCGTTTCATTAAAAATAATTAGCCCTATGTCCGTCCGACCGTCCGTCCGTCCGTCCGCTTTTTTAAATCATTAATAAAATCTGAATGGATGGTCCGATTTCCATGAAACTTTCAACATTTTGGTGTTGCATCAAATGTCAGATGGTGTTAGATTCTGCGCGAAATTAATATATGGCAACACTATTTGGTAACGCTTTTTCTGTCTAAAAACGACAAAATTTTGTACGCACGGTTCAGACTAAACTGTTGGGCCAATTTCGATAAAATTTACACAGTTCATGTATTTGATCCTAACTTAGATCTGATTAGTTTTTGGGTCATATTCGACTATGGCAACACTGGCTAAAAATGCATTTTGTCCAAATATAGTCTATTTTTGCAGTTGTTGTAAAACCGAATCTGCAAGTCCAATTTTCATGAGATTTGCACAGTTTGCGTACTAAGATCGTAATCAGAAGATATTAACTTTTCAACGCAATTTACTTCTGGCAACACTAACGCGCAAAACTTTTTTTAAAAAATGTTGTGGTGGAAATATAGAAACTTCCCTAATTCCGTTAATAATAGTCCGATTGTAATGAAACTTCGAACGTACGTTTGGGATGGACCAAGTGAAAAAACAAAATATGTCTCCCCGCGGTGGGGGGTTGTGGAGGGCTCATAAAGAAAAACTTCTATAATTTACTCAATAATGGGCGGATTTTCTTTAAACTTGGTTTATAAATTCTGGATAGGCCAAGTGAAAAGATAGGATGCGACTCCCCTCGGTGGCGGTTGCGGGAGGGTGAAATAAAAAAACCTTAATAATTCGGTCAATAACCCTCGGATTTTAATGAAACTTGAAATGTACATTTGGGATGAGCAAACTGAAAAGATAAAATGTCTCCCCTCGAGAAGGCTGTGGGGGGCTGAAATAGAAAAACTTCAAGAATTCACTCAATAATGGGCAAATTTTCTTAAAACTTAGTGTAAACATTCTGGATAGGCCAACTGAAAAGATAGAATGCGACTCCCCTCTGTGGGGGTTACGGGAATGCAAAGCAAAAAACCTTAATAATTCGACCAATAGTAGTCACATTTTGATGAAACTTGGAATGTATATTTAGAATAGGAGAACTGAAATGAATATGTTATGAGCTTATCGGGAAAGTTCCATAGTGGTCCGGCCGATATAGAGAAAATGTAAATTCACTACTACGGTTTGCTTTGCTCATTTTTAGAAAATAAACCAAAAGTTGTAAGTTCATTTCAATACCCAGAAAATAACACAATTATATAATTATATTGTTTATTTAGAATATATAACCACATCATTGGGAAAACAACGAACGAACGAAGAGCGTTGAATGAATGCAAAATAAATTATAATATTGAATATTCATAAAAATTAACATTGCAACATTGTATAATCGTCGTTGGACACACAATTTAAATTTTGAGTATTTTAAAGGATGTTACTTAGTTTGTTTTGCTATTAAGCATTACTCTTACGATTTTAAATTATCAAAAAAAAAAATAAGAAAATTCTATAAAATAATTACAATTATTACTTTCCCGATAAACGAATGTTTATAGGAAAGTACTATAATCGTGCGAAAACCTAACTTTTGATCTAGAAGGGCTAGGAAGATGAAAATAAGTGCAAAATCCGTTTCGTCAAAAATAATTAGCCGCATGTCCGTCCGTCCGTCCGTCCGTCCGTCCGCTTTTTTAAATCGATAATAAAATCTGAATGGATGGTCCGATTTCCATGAAACTTTCACCATTTTGGTGTTGCATCAAATGCCAGATGGTGTTAGATTTTGGGCGAAATTAATATATGGCAACACTATTTGGTAACGCTTTTTCTGTCTAAAAACGACAAAATTTTGTACGCACGGTTCAGACTAAACTGTTGGGCCAATTTCGATAAAATTTACACAGTTCATGTATTTGATCCTAACTTAGATCTGATTAGTTTTTGGGTCATATTCGACTATGGCAACACTGGCTAAAAATGCATTTTGTCCAAATATAGTCTATTTTTGCAGTTGTTGTAAAACCGAATCTGCAAGTCCAATTTTCATGAGATTTGCACAGTTTGCGTACCAAGATCGTAATCAGAAGATATTAACTTTTCAACGCAATTTACTTCTGGCAACACTAACGCGCAAAACTTTTTTTAAAAAATGTTGTGGTGGAAATATAGAAACTTCCCTAATTCCGTTAATAATAGTCCGATTGTAATGAAACTTCGAACGTACGTTTGGGATGGACCAAGTGAAAAAACAAAATATGTCTCCCCGCGGTGGGGGGTTGTGGAGGGCTCATAAAGAAAAACTTCTATAATTTACTCAATAATGGGCGGATTTTCTTTAAACTTGGTTTATAAATTCTGGATAGGCCAAGTGAAAAGATAGGATGCGACTCCCCTCGGTGGCGGTTGCGGGAGGGTGAAATAAAAAAACCTTAATAATTCGGTCAATAACCCTCGGATTTTAATGAAACTTGAAATGTACATTTGGGATGAGCAAACTGAAAAGATAAAATGTCTCCCCTCGAGAAGGCTGTGGGGGGCTGAAATAGAAAAACTTCAAGAATTCACTCAATAATGGGCAAATTTTCTTAAAACTTAGTGTAAACATTCTGGATAGGCCAACTGAAAAGATAGAATGCGACTCCCCTCTGTGGGGGTTACGGGAATGCAAAGCAAAAAACCTTAATAATTCGACCAATAGTAGTCACATTTTGATGAAACTTGGAATGTATATTTAGAATAGGAGAACTGAAATGAATATGTTATGAGCTTATCGGGAAAGTTCCATAGTGGTCCGGCCGATATAGAGAAAATGTAAATTCACTACTACGGTTTGCTTTGCTCATTTTTAGAAAATAAACCAAAAGTTGTAAGTTCATTTCAATACCCAGAAAATAACACAATTATATAATTATATTGTTTATTTAGAATATATAACCACATCATTGGGAAAACAACGAACGAACGAAGAGCGTTGAATGAATGCAAAATAAATTATAATATTGAATATTCATAAAAATTAACATTGCAACATTGTATAATCGTCGTTGGACACACAATTTAAATTTTGAGTATTTTAAAGGATGTTACTTAGTTTGTTTTGCTATTAAGCATTACTCTTACGATTTTAAATTATCAAAAAAAAAAATAAGAAAATTCTATAAAATAATTACAATTATTACTTTCCCGATAAACGAATGTTTATAGGAAAGTACTATAATCGTGCGAAAACCTAACTTTTGATCTAGAAGGGCTAGGAAGATGAAAATAAGTGCAAAATCCGTTTCGTCAAAAATAATTAGCCGCATGTCCGTCCGTCCGTCCGTCCGTCCGTCCGCTTTTTTAAATCGATAATAAAATCTGAATGGATGGTCCGATTTCCATGAAACTTTCACCATTTTGGTGTTGCATCAAATGCCAGATGGTGTTAGATTTTGGGCGAAATTAATATATGGCAACACTATTTGGTAACGCTTTTTCTGTCTAAAAACGACAAAATTTTGTACGCACGGTTCAGACTAAACTGTTGGGCCAATTTCGATAAAATTTACACAGTTCATGTATTTGATCCTAACTTAGATCTGATTAGTTTTTGGGTCATATTCGACTATGGCAACACTGGCTAAAAATGCATTTTGTCCAAATATAGTCTATTTTTGCATTTGTTGTAAAACTGAAACTGCTCCTCCAATTTTGATAAGATTTGCACAGTTTGTGTACTAGGATCTAAGTCAGAACATATTAACTTTTCAACGGAATTTACGTGTGGCAACACTAATGCGCAAAACTTTTTTAACAAAATGTTGTGGTGGAAATATAGAAGCTTCTCTAATTTGGTTAATATTAGTCGGATTTTAATGAAACTTCGAACGTACGTTTGGGATGGACCAAGTGAAAAAGTAAAGTATGTGTCCTTGCGGTGGGGGGTTGTGAGGGCTAAAAAAGAAAATCTTCAATAATTCACTCAATAATAGGCAGATTTTCTTTAAACTTGGTGTGTAGATTCTGGATAGTGCAAGTGAGAAGATGGAATGCGGCTCCCCTCGGTGGGGATTGCGGGAGGGTGAAATAAAAAAACCTTAATAATTCGGTCAATAACCCTCGGATTTTAATGAAACTTGAAATGTACATTTGGGATGAGCAAACTGAAAAGATAAAATGTCTCCCCTCGAGAAGGCTGTGGGGGGCTTAAATAGAAAAACTTCAAGAATTCACTCAATAATGGGCAAATTTTCTTAAAACTTAGTGTAAACATTCTGGATAGGCCAACTGAAAAGATAGAATGCGACTCCCCTCTGTGGGGGTTACAGGAATGCAAAATAAAAAAAACCCTTATAATTCGGCCAATACTAGTCACATTTTCATGAAACTTGGAATGTACATTTAGAATAAGAAAACTGAAATGAATATTTGATGACATTATCGGCAAAGTTGCATAGTGGTCCGGCCGATATAGAGAAAATGTAAATTCGCTACTATGGTTAGCTCATACTTCATCCATTTAAAAACAAAAAAAAAAGAAAATAATATTAAATGAGTTCCAATAAATTTCGCAATTTAAACCCAAAAATTTAGTCATATAAATATATGTCATTTTCTTTTTGCAAACATTGTCAACACTTTTCTATATATTATAAGGTAAATAGAACTAATTCATTACTCAACACCAAACATCAAAACAAAAATTTTTTTAATTACGAATCACTTAAAAGGCTATTATTCTTCCCATTCATAAGTTCTTACAAATTAACTTACTTTGTTTTGAAATATGGTAACCTTAAACAAAACAAAAAAAACGAAAACAAACGCGCAACATAAATTTTAATCATATATAAAACAATTAAAAGTAAATCCAAAGAAAAAATTTTAAATAAATATATGCCATTCGTTTTTTGTTTCAAAAATAGCAGAATTTTTAATAAAAATATAAATAAAACCAATTCTCTTCCAAATACTATATTTTGAAAACAAAGTTATCAGTCACTAAAAATGTGACTAATTTTTTTTAGCAAATACCATTTAGTTATCAAAAGGCATTTATAAATTTTTATAGCAAAATTATTTCGTTTCGATTTTTTTTTAAAGTAAAGGTCTATCAAATTATTGAAAATATGAAATCCTCTAAATGCAACAACCAATCGAAAATTCAATTAGAAACAAATCGAGTCTTTTAGAATTAAATGATGAAAAATTTATTTCATAGTTGAAACAAACAAAAATAGAATTAATATATTTAATGTTTATTAACTGTTTTACAAATGTTTGATAACATATCGATTAAGTTAATTTTTAAAGTTTTATTTCTTTATGTAAACATGTACAAAATTGTATCTGCCTTTTAACAAAAATAACTTCTTGTTGTTTAAAGGCAAATACAATTTAGTTGTTGTAGGGGGAAGTAATTTTAAGTAATAAAACTTAACACATTCTCTTCCAATAAAGTGATCAAAGTAAATTGAAGGTTTTGGATACACGAAATAAACCCAAAACATCAGATTCGTTTCAACATGTTGCGGACATATTTCAAGTACAAATCCATACCCAGAATAATTTCAGAAAATTTATTTTTATGGGCGAAAGTTCTGATTTGAAAAATGTACCATCGACAAAAGAAATATTTGAATTTCGAAATAGCAGTTAATTAAGAAATTGCGAAATTCAAATATTCAAATCGGTAAATCAGGAAATTACACAATAGTACAAAGTTTCGTGAAAAAGTCTTAATCTAGAACAATGGGTGCAAAGGTTGGAACTATCCGCCTACAAAAGGCAATGGTAAAATTACCAAAAGTTAGTTCCAAATTATCGGATAAACGCGGACGACTTAAATTAAAGTCGTTAAGTTTCTTTTAAAAGTATTCGTTAAGTTTTAAAAGGCGAAAAATAAAGCAGTTATTATTATTCCCGAGTAAAGAAAACGATTCAAGAATTATAGTTCGTTTTCAAAAAATAAAGTTCGTGTTAAAATATTGAAATCAAAACAAGATTTTCTTTTTAAATTTGAATAAAGTAGATATTTAAAGTTTGTGTTAAAATATTGAAATCAAAAGAAGATTTTGTTTGTAAATTTGAAAAAAGAAGATATTTATAGTTTGTGTTAAAATATTGAAATCAAAAGAATATTTTGTTTTTAAATTTCAATAAAGAAGATATTTAAAGTTTGTGTTAAAATATTGAAATCAAAACAATATATTGTTTTTAAATTTGAATAAGTTCGTTTCGTAGTTCGCTGGTGATTGACGTGTGTCAAGTGTTTCTCAGTTGTCTTAATTTTTATTTTTAACTAACAAATTAATACTTTTGTTTTGTGGTTTAAGTGGTCATAAAGTAGTTGTCTGCGTAATTAGTAATTATTACTTTTAATTTTTCATTATTTTTAAATAATTTTGTTTTATCAAAATTAAAAAAAATTTAACATATTATTTTCTTTGTTTTGGTCGTTGTTACAACTTTGTGATTTACAGTTGTTTTTGTTCGAAATTTTTCTATAAAACAGTTTTGCCGTTTATTTTGGTAAATTGTTTTTTATCTCTTTATTCTGCCAGTTTGTCTTAGTTTTTCCGTTACCAAATTCTACTTTCTCTGTTAGTGGGTTTCACTGTTGCGCTTTTGCTTTTATTTTTATTTTATTTTATTTTTCGGGTTTTTTAATTATCTGTCGCAATGACGTCATGTATGACTTGTGCTAAGGAATGGAATACCTTTGACATTTACATTTCCTGCAGTGGATGCAGTGGCATATCGCATGTTGCGTGTGCGGGTGTTACGGAGAGAATTATGGACAAGCTAAATGACTCAAACATCGGTCTCCAATGGTTGTGCCAGAATTGTCGCACGTGGTCTAACAGTGTGCTAATTAACAAAATTGACATAATGAGAAAATCATTTGCAGATTTACAGATTGAATTTAGCAATTTGAATGATCTTTTTTTGTCCAAACAGAAACTGTTTGCTGAGCTAGTACCAGACAATGAATGTGCATCTAACAAAGATGTTGTAATAGATCCCCTCTGCAGACGTAATACTCTACGTTCTGCCAAATCCATAAACTGTCCCGTGCCATTAACATCATTTGTTACACCGGTGGAAATTGTCGAAGATGAAATCGATAATACCATTCACGATAGACAGCATGATCAAATCAATTTCGAAAATGTTGCCGATGGCGATGATAATGATAGGAGTACCGGAAGTGGAAATGAGGGCAAGGGGGCGTTGAAGAGAATAGATTTTAGACTTAAATCTAAGCTCAATAAAACAATGAAACGTAGGAACAAGAGCATTAGACGGGGTAGGGATTCTTGTAAAAATGCAGAGGATAATCTTGACAAAGCCAATGACAAGAAGGGGGACAATTTTTACAAAAACTGTAATAATGGAAATAATAACAGTATATATGCAGATAATTATAACAATATCGTTGAAGTCCGTTCGTCTGCCCTCCAAGCGGTACCAAAACAACGAGACCTATTTATCTCTAGGCTTAAACCCAACACATTGCCAACTGACTTAGTTCAACATATCGAATCATCAAATATTATCGTGTCAGATATTAAGTGCGACAAAATTTCTAAACATAAAGATCATATATCATCTTTTAAAATCCTATGTAATGATGAGACCTTTAAAAAATTGATATCAGCGGATTTTTGGCCCACTGGTACCTTAGTGAAAGAATTTATTCCGCGTCCAAAGATTAAATCAGGTCGCCACTTTAATTTAAAAAACTAGATACCTTGTCCCTTTACTATCAGAATGTAGGGGGACTTCGAACGAAAATCCTTAAACTTTATAACAAGTCCCATGCAATCCCCTTTGACGTGGTAGGTTTCACTGAGACATGGCTTCATGAAGGTGTTCATGATGCGGAATTGTTTTCATCGGACTATACTGTCTATAGAAAAGATAGACACAATGGTTATAATCTCTCTTATGGTGGTGGAGTTTTAATAGCTGTTCATACAAAGCTTAAAAGCTCCCTACTTAATATTCCATGTGGAAGCAATATTGAATTGATATCTGTTAAGATATCTTTTAACACTTGGAACTTATTTGTTCTTTGTTGCTACATACCTCCTAACAGTTCGATTGAAACTTACGAAACTTTTGTAAATGCTGTGGACTTCGTATCTTTACAAGCTCAGCCAAATGATGATATTGTCACACTTGGCGATTTTAACCTCCCAAAATTAAACTGGACGAAGTCAGAAAATGATGATTTTTTATTACCTCTTAACCCTTCTTCCAGACAGGAAACTGCCCTAATAGACAGTCTTGCCACTTTTTCACTAGTGCAATGCAATAGTGTAACAAATATCCGAAACCGGATACTAGATTTAGTTTACACGACTGACAGCAACTGTACTAGTGTTGAACCTTGTAAGTTATCTCTTCTTCACGTAGATGCCTATCATCCTCCGCTGCAAATTGATTTTGCCCATATTAATGATAGTTAACAGTGCTTCGCAGAAAACGTAGTACAGTATGATTATAAGCGTGCGGATTATTCAGCTCTTACTTCTCGAATCGCTGAGATTGATTTTGATGAAGTTCTTGTAGTAAACGATTTAACCGATTATAAAAAGGTTGATTTAAACGTGGCACTCCCTAAATTTTATAATACCTTATTCAATTGTTTTAACAGTTGTATTCCTTCACGATTTTTAAAGAATACCTCCAGTTCGCCTCCGTGGTACGATTCTGATCTAAGATCCCTTCGGAATAGAAGAAATAAACTCTGGAAAAATTATATGTTCTCTAGACTACCAGCTGACTTTGAAGCTTTCCATACTTGTGTTTTACTGTTTCATAAGCGTTGTAGCCAATTATATACTTCTTACATAGATACTTTAAAATTGTCACTGCACTCTGATCCAAAATTTTTTTGGAATTTTGTTAACTCCAAAAAGAAAGTAGATCAATATCCCTCCTCAATGTACTTTGGTAACTCTGAGAGTGCTGACCCGCAATTTCTTTCTGATCTTTTTGAGAATTTCTTTAAAGAATCTTTTATTAACCATGATACATCGGTTGATTATAAGTATTTTAGCTACTTAAATTCCCATCCAAAAGTTACGATTTATCCTTCTGAAATTGATGAAGCATCAATTATGAAGCATATTACAAAACTAGAGATGAATTTCAGTCCTGGTCCTGATGGTATTCCGAAAAGTATTTTAAAAAATACAGGTATGCTCCTAGTACGACCATTGTTTCTCCTCTTTAATATGTCGTTATCTTCCTCAGTTTTTCCCGATATTTGGAAGACTTCTTTCATAACCCCCGTTCACAAAAATGGAACAAGGAATGATATATCTAATTATAGACCTATTGCCAAGCTGTCTGCTATTCCAAAACTATTTGAATCTATCTTATGTGAATATCTGCACTTTCAATGTAGAAGTCTCATCTCGTATAATCAACATGGGTTAGTGAAAGGAAGGTCCACTGTTACAAACCTAACTGAATTTGTTTCAGGGGTCTCAAATGCTATTGAAGAGGGCCTACAAGTCGATTGTGTTTACACCGACTTCTCAAAAGCCTTCGACAAATTGTCACACAATATCATACTTTTTAAGTTAGATATGTTGGGATTCAGTTCCACTCTTCTTAAGTGGATTGAATCTTATCTCAACGAGAGAAAATATCAGGTAAAGTTCAGATTTTCGCTATCGGACCAGTTTGTTGTAAATTCAGGCGTCCCGCAGGGCAGCCATCTAGGGCCACTACTAATCATTCTCGCTGTTAATGATTTACCTCTGGTCATACCACATTCAAATGTGTTGGGATATGCTGATGATTTTAAGCTCTTCAAAGTGATTTAACCGCTTTCTCCACATGGTGTGATAAAAATCACCTTGTTTTAAATGTAAATAAATGTAATACTGTCACATTCTCCCATAAACGTCAACATTTACTATCACATGATTACCGTATCATGGAGAAAGTGGTAAATAAATGTTCAAGTCTTAGGGATTTGGGAGTAATTTTTGATTCTCGCTTGGATTTTCGACAACACATTGATTCAATCGTCAATAAGGGAAATTCCCTTTTAGGTTTCGTTAGAAGGTGGCCAAAGGAGTTTGATGATCCTAATTTATCCAAATTACTCTACGTGTCGTTAATTCGTCCCATTCTTGAATATGCCAGTGTTGTTTGGTCCCGGTACTACAATAATCGCAATCATAGGATAGAATCGGTTCAGCGAAGATTCACACGTTTCGCCTTGTCAAATCTCCCCTGGAAAGATTGAGATAATCCGCCACCATATAAAGCTCGCCTGACCTTACTTGGCCTCCAAACCCTTGAAACTCGTCGATTATCATCTGATATAATCTTCCTACACCAACTTATTTCTTGTAACATTGACGCACCAGGACTTCTAAATTCCATTTCTTTTCGCACTTGCCAACATAATTCTAGGTCTACTAATATTTTAGCCATACCTTTTCACCCTACTAATTATGGAATGCAAGAACTTTTGACTCGAATGGGCAGGGAGCTTAATGCTCACGCGAATATTATTGATTTTCACATAGGGAAAAGGGAACTGAATAGTTATTTTAAATAATTAACTATTGTTTAAAATTTATGTTGTATTACTGTTATAACTTTTGGGTTGCATGTTGGTTCGTGCTTACTTTTAATACAGTAATTCACTAATTTTTCCCATTTTCAGCTCACTCTCACCTTTTCCGCTTTCTTTTCCTTACCCAGGCTGGATGATGATGCGATTTGCTTTATTGTTTGGCTCGGGCTATGCTGCTGATAGTGAGATTTATATCATTAGATGATGCTATTTTAAGCTGCCCTATATATATTATTTTATATATATTTGATGCTTGCAATTAAGCGATATCTGAAGCCATTATTATTATTATTATAAAGCAGATATTTAAAGTTTGTGTTAAAATATTGAAATCAAAAGAAGATTTTGTTTCTAAGTTTGAATAAAGAAGATTTTTAAAGTGTGGGTTAAATTATTAAATTAGGGTTATAAAGAGTTGTATCAAAGAACCAGAAAACGGGAAAAAAATCTCGTGAAATAAAGAGGAAACTTTCATCAGATTATGTAAATCATTTGTTTTATTTATATTTCATAACAACAAATACCTACAAACCAACGAATATTCATGACCAATCCAGCAACGAGTCAATGCTTTCAATAAGTGAGAAATCTAGATATTTACAATAATAATGCCTGGAGAGAGCCACGAAGGTGAGATCCTTCATAGAATTTTTACATAACAGTGGCGCAGCTGAGTAGTTTCTGAGCAGCTAAGCTTTAAAAAACTCAGAAAAACCCAACCTAAAAATAACTGCGTAAAAGTTCAGCGAATAACTCAACCACCTCTCCTCCGGAATTTGAAACTGAAGAGCTGTAACGTACTTTCGAGGAACAAATGAACAAGCTATAATTTGACAACATCAACTTGGAAAATTTTCGTCACTTCATCATCAAGAAGGAGAATCAGGATGCACGCGAAGCGGTTTAATGTACAAATCATAAACAGAAGCAGATATTTTTTCAACAGAATTTTTTTTACAATTTAAGACGGTTTAACTATTAATATATTTTCAGTTATTTTATATTTAAGCTTATAAAAATGTCAATTGTTGCTAATTCAATTCCCATACTTAGCGCGGAAATCTGACCTAATCTAGCATCCGAGGTATCTATATTTATAGGATGTTGTCGAACAGCACACAAAATTCTTTCAGCAGAAGGGCAAAAAAATTTCGTTTCTCTTCTCCCTATTAGATTCCGTGGTCGAGCTGCCACAATTTTAGTAAATATTTCAACGGGAAATTTTACAGATTTTTTGAATACTGTTGAAGAGAAATTAATTGAACGTAAACCTTATACTATCTTGTTAAAAGAATTACAAAACTCCAGACAATTTCCTAGAGAAACACTTTCAGAGTTTTTAGGTCGAATGAAATCTCACTTGAAAGATTGCGCAGATCAAGCAATCCAACGGCATCCAAACGCGTATGGATCCGTAGCCCAAGATTTAGAGGAAACTGCAATATTTTCATTCCAAAATGGATTATTAAATTCCAATCATCGGCTTTTCTTCCTATACGAAGACCATAAAATTTTCAAAACATTAGCTGCTAAGGCAGAATATCTTGAGCAAGCGGAAAAACAACTCACTTTATCATTACCCTCCTATTTTACCCCTTTTACCTAAAACTTACAGGGAAACCACGAGCCCAATTTTACTACGGGAAATAAGTCTTTCACGAATGAATATTTAACACCAAATAGCAATAATAATTATAATATATATAATATATATAATAATTATATTATAAGGACAAACAAACGCATTAGTTCCGAAAACACCAAACTTAACAAGAAAAATGTTGAAATTCCTCTTTTTAACAGTGCATCCACAAAGTCCGTAAACACGGCCCATATATATGTCACCCAGAAGAAGGTTAAAAAACCAATTCCCAAGGTTAAAATTGTAAGTGACCATTAGGACGGACAAACACTGCTGAACCAAAATTTCCACAAGAAGAAGCTAGAGTACGAAATAAAGACTCAGAGAGAATTTCGTATTCCTCCTTCAAGGAAATTAATTCAGATAAAAATGAATTCCAAACAAGATAAACCATGCTGTTCGAAAGTAGTTTATCTTGGGACTTCCTTTGTTGAGACAGTGAGAAGAAA
This sequence comes from Xylophagus ater, assembly GCA_963422695.1. Classification (NCBI taxonomy): domain Eukaryota; kingdom Metazoa; phylum Arthropoda; class Insecta; order Diptera; family Xylophagidae; genus Xylophagus; species Xylophagus ater. The sequence continues at coordinate 41,808,185 of OY730480.1, forward strand.
GTTACGACTTGTAGTACCTTTAATAAACAAATAAGGGAGGAAAAGATCATTAAAAGTCCTCAAAAAACGAATAGCACGCTTGATAATCAAATTACGTATGAAAACAAAAGGTCTAGAAACTCATCAAATAGCGGTGAGATTATAACATTTAATAATATTTCACTATCTGACATTAAAAACCCAGCTGATCAATGGGAGCTCAATGCAAATATTTTATATCATAATCTAAAAAACTATAAAACTCGTAAGGGAAAAAGGTCCCAAAAACCAATTCTGAAGTTACCAAATACAAAACTTTCTTTTCCGCGGTATAGAGTAACCAAATTGTTTTAAAATTTTTTCTTTCATAACAAATAATATTTAGCCCTATTCTGTGTACACATTTTATGTTTTGTTATGTTAGATTTGACGTAACAGACTATTTTTCGTTAATTTCGTATTCTGTACGCAAATTTTATGTTATGTTAGAGTATTTTCTTATTTCACATAGAGCGAATGTAAAATTATCTGAATAGGTCATGTTAGAATATTTTAGGGAGCATTTGCCAGAAATTTGAGCGATTATTAAAAAAGAGAAATATTTTCCATACTGCTCATGCGCATTGCCGATTAAATGGAGTTCAAAAAAATTGTAGTTCACCATACATACATATTTCTTTATATATTTTGTAATTTCATATAAAAAATATTTCATGAGGATAAAGCTTTAAAAAAAAATTCAATCAGGATGTTAAAATGATAAAAGCATTTAAAAATATTTATGTTTCAACACTAAATATTTGGAAAAAATTTAACATAACTTTTAAAAATTAGATAAATTTTGCGTCATATTTACTTTTATTTAATTATTAATTAAATAATTTTTATCTTTCTTCGAAAATTTTCTTAAAAAGGGCCTTAAAAACACACAAATTAAAAAAATATTTGAAATTCAAATACTAATGTACTAGAAAAGTAAGAAAATCTACTACATTTTCTAAACCTAAAATATCCCGTAAAAGAATTTTCGCAGAATACGAAATTTCAAAATATTTTAGAAATTATTTCAGAAATGAGGGGAAATTAACATAACATAACATAACATGCAAAATCGCAGAATAGGGCTAATTATTTCATTTTTACTTTCCCGATAAACGAATGTTTATAGGAAAGTACTATAATCGTGCGAAAATCTAACTTTTGATCTAGAAGGGCTAGGAAGATGAAAATAAGTGCAAAATCCCTTTCATCAAAAATAATTAGCCCCATGTCCGTCCGTCCGTCTGTCCGTCCGTCCGCTTTTTTAAATCATTAATAAAATCTGAATGGATGGTCCGATTTCCATGAAACTTTCAACATTTTGGTGTTGCATCAAATGCCAGATGGTGTTAGATTCTGGGCGAAATTAATATATGGCAACACTATTTGGTAACGCTTTTTTGTCCAAAAACGACAAAATTTTGTCCGCACGGTTCAGACTAAACTGTTGGGACAATTTCGATAAAGTTTACACAGTTCATGTATTTGACCCTAACTTAGATCTGATTAGTTTTTAGGCCATATTCAACTATGGCAACACTATCTAAAAATACATTTTGTCCAAATATAGTCTATTTTTGCAGTTTTTGTAAAACCGAATCTGCAAGTCCAATTTTCATGAGATTTGCACAGTTTGCGTACCAAGATCGTAATCAGAAGATATTAACTTTTCAACGCAATTTACTTCTGGCAACACTAACGCGCAAAACTTTTTTTAAAAAATGTTGTGGCGGAAATATAGAAACTTCCCTAATTCCGTTAATAATAGCCCGATTTTAATGAAACTTCGAACGTACGTTTGGGATGGATCAAGTGAAAAAGCAAAATATGTCTCCCCGCGGTGTGGGATTGTGGAGGGCTAAAAAAGAAAAACTTCTATAATTTACTCACTAATGGGCGGATTTTTTTAAACTTGGTTTATAGATTCTGGATAGGCCAAGTGAAAAGATAGGATGCGACTCCCCTCGGTGGCGGTTGCGGGAGGGTGAAATAAAAAAACCTTAATAATTCGGTCAATAACCCTCGGATTTGAATGAAACTTGAAATGTACATTTGGGATGAGCAAACTGAAAAGATAAAATGTCTTCCCTAGAGATGCCTGTGGGGGGCTGAAATAGAAAAACTTCAAGAATTTACTCAATAATGGGCAAATTTTCTTAAAACTTAGTGTAAACATTCTGGATAGGCCAACTGAAAAGATAGAATGCGACTCCCCTCTGTGGGGGTTACGGGAATGCAAAACAAAAAACCTTAATAATTCGACCAATAGTAGTCACATTTTCATGAAACTTGGAATGTACATTTAGAATAGGAGAACTGAAATGAATATGTTATGAGATTATCGGGAAAGTTCCATAGTGGTCCGGCCGATATAGAGAAAATGTAAATTCACTACTACGGTTTGCTTTGCTCATTTTTGTTTATATACACAGAATCATACTTCATCCATTTAAAAACAAAAAAAGGAAAAAAATAATATTAAATGAGTTCCAATAAATTTTGCAATTTAAACCCAAAAATTTGGTCATATAAATATATGTTATTTTCTTTTTGCAAACATTGCCAACACATTTCTATATATTATAAGGTAAATAGAACTAATTCATTACTCAATACCACACATCAAAAACAAAATTTTTTTAATTACGAATCACTTAGAAGGTGATTATTCTTCCCATTCATAAGTTCTTAACCTTAAAGAAAACAAAAAAAAAAACGAAAACAAACGCGCAACATAAATTTTAATCATATATAAAACAATTAAAAGTAAATCCAAAGAAAAAATTTTAAATAAATATATGCCATTTGTTTTTTGTTTCAAAAATAGCAGAATTTTTAATAAAAATATAAATAAAACCAATTTTCTTCTAAATACTATATTTTGAAAACAAAATTATCAGTCACTAAAAATGTGACTAATTTTTTTAGCAAATACCATTTATGCATGTATCCTAGTTATCAAAAGGCATTTATAAATGTTTATAGCAAAATTATTTCGTTTTGATTTTTTTTAAAAGTAAAGGTCTATCAAAATATTGAAAATATGGAACCCTCTAAATGCAACAACCAATCGAAAATTCAATTAGACACAAATCGAATCTTTTAGAATTAAATGATGAAAAATTTATTTCATAGTTGAAACAAACAAAAATAGAATTAATATATTCAATGTTTATTAACTATTTTACAAATGTTTGATAATATATCGATTAAGTTACTTTTTAAAGTTCTATTTCTTTATGTAAACATATCCAAAATTGTATCTGCCTTTTAACAAAAATAACTTATTGTTGTTTAAAGGCAAATACAATTTTGTTGTTGTAGGGGGAAGTAATGTTAAGTAATAAAACTTAACACATTCTCCTGAATAAGTCTTAATCTAGAACAATGGGTGCAAAGGTTGGGACTTTCCGCCTATAAAAGGCAATTGTAAAATTACCAAAAGTTAGTTCCAAATTATTGAATAAACGCGGACGACTTAAATTAAAGTCGTTAAGTTTCTTTTAAAAGTATTCGATAAGTTTTAAAAGTCGGAAAATAAAGCAGTTATTATTATGCCCGAGTAAAGAAAACGTTTCAAGAATTGTAGTTCGTTTTCAAAAAATAAAGTTCGTGTAAAAATATTGAAATCAAAACAAGATTTTGTTTTTAAATTTGAATAAAGTAGATATTTAAAGTTTGTGTTAAAATATTGAAATCAAAAGAAGATTTTGTTTGTAAATTTGAATAAAGCAGATATTTAAAGTCCGTGTTAAAATATTGAAATCAAAAGAGGATTTTGTTTTTAAATTTGAATAAAGAAGATATTTAAAGTTTGTGTTAAAATATTGAAATCAAAAGAAGATTTTGTTTTTAAATTTGAATAGAGAAGATATTTAAAGCTTGTGTTAAAATATTGAAATCAGAAGAAGATTTTGTTTCTAAGTTTGAATAAAGAAGATTTTTAAAGTTTGTGTTAAATTATTAAATTAGAGTTATAAAGAGTTGTATCAGAGAACAAGAAAACGGGAAAAACTCTCGTGAAATAAAGAGGAAACTTTCATCAGATTATGCAAATCATATATTTATTTTTCATAACAACAAACACCTTCAAATCACCGAAGATTCATGACCCAACCAGTAACGAGTCAATGCTTTAAATAAGTGCAAAATCTAGATATTTACAATAATAATGCGCAAAGAGAGCCACAAAGGTTGAGATCCTTCTAAGAATTTTTACATAACAGTGGCGCAGATGAGTAATTTCTGAGGAGCTAATCTTTAAAAAGGTCAGAAAAACCCAACCTAAAAATAACTGCGTAAAAGTTCAGCGAATGACTCAACCACCTCTCCTCCGGAATTTGAAACTGAAGAGCTGTAACGTACTTTCGAGGAAAAAATAAACAAGCTATCATTTGACAACATCCACTGGGAAAACTTTCGTCACTTCATCGTCAAGAAGGAGAATCAGGATGCGCGAGATATGTTTCGATAAACGGTAGTATTGAAAAAAAAACAAAGTTTCTTTATTCAATACAATTATTTATTTTTTTTGATTAAGTGTTTAGCACTTAGTTTGCAAAAACATACTGACTTTATTTTATGATTTTAAATAGAATTACAGTGTTTAGATTTAATATAAATTTTGCTGACATAGAATATGTCTGGAAAATTTCCTGTCTTTTTGGTGAAATATGATTTTTTAAAATTTTAATTTAATTTACTTTACCTTATTTTAATATTGCAAAATGTTAAATTTGAAAATGGATTTATGTTACTTTATAATTCTTAGAATTTAAAATGTGAGAATAAAAATGAAATGTAAATGAAATATGCTGATCATAGAAAACAAATAGAATATGCAATTATGGTATAATATGTTGTGTTGGATAAAACTGCTATCTAGCTGTTATCCATAACTCCTCCCCCCTGGTATGAAGTGTCGGCCAGAAAAGTTGACTTATTGAATTATTTTCTGCAGCAAGATTTGTAATACTGGGAGTTGTTTCCCTTATAACGATGTTACCAGTTAACCGCCTTTTCCTTAGATGCTTAATGATGTAGAGCATTAATGCGATGTTAAGGAAAACTATAAGTCCGTAGGTGAGATATCCTTTGTATGTTGTTTTAATTTCCAGGATTTCGATGGCTTTCCGATTCTTGAGATGGTGAATTTTTAGTTTTTTCAAGCTCAAATTTTCAATCGTTGAAGAAGAATTTATTTTCACGAACATTGATGGATATATTAGAACATCTTCCCAAAAAATGCTGGTTTTGCTTGTGTAAATAATATCATTAATCTCGATGTTTCAGTTGTCGAAGTGAACTATTCCGGTTCCATTGATCTCGTTTTGTATGATACCGCATGTTGATTTTAAGGCTACATTAGGGATGTTGATGAATAAAATGTAGTTCAGTTCAGGTTGATATATCGTAATGATCTCTGTTCCTTCCATTAGGTTGCAATTTGCTGGCGCGTTCCTGATGATATTGGCTATGCAATTGGGTTCGTTTACCTTTTCATTATACGTATTTGGTTTGCAATAATATGTTCCTTCTATTATTGGGTAAATTTCATTAAAATATAGAATGTCAAGTTCATTCAGGATAATATAAGGTTTTTTGATTATTGTAAAGGTTTTATTAATAGGAATAGGTATTAAATAGAAAAAGGAATGTTGTTTGTTTAATATTACAGGAATTTGTATATTGAATATAATATTAGAATTATTATAATATGTTTGCAAACCAAGAAATACATAAATTTGCTCATCTGATTTTAGGTTAATTGTTTGATTTTGGAAAAAGTAATAAATTTCATTCAATTCTTTAGGACTTAAAATTTGCTTAGAGATTATGCTTAATCGAGTGAGCATAACTGCTTCAATAATATTTGTGAGGTGAATATTTCGCAGGCCAATGTTGAGATTGATTTGATTTATTTGTTGAATATACGTAAAGAATTCTTCTTCTGTTCTAATTTTATTATTAAGTCTTTCGCGATAACGATTTAAATGCATTTCAATGGTTTCTTGCTTTTTATTGATATGATCTGTTATATTATTAAATCGTTCTGCCATTACGTTATTAATCTCAGTTTGTTTACCGACTTCACTCCTAATAATGTTTTGGTTCGAATGAATTAACTCTCTTTCCTCGTTTAATTTTAAGGCATCATTAGCATCCATGTTACCGGTTATTGCTTTTATAACTGATCCTAATCCGTCGTTTAAACCTCTTTTAGTTTTGAATTTTGGTAAAAGTGTATAAAGTTTTTGATCCAGTTCTTTATATTTAATTTTTGTTCTGTTAACAATGGCTTTGAATTTAGTGTTATTGCTTATGAAGTCTATGGAAAGCCCTATTTTGTTCATATTTTCCACATATTTGTCAAGTTTAACTATATGATTTAGTCGTTTGTAAGTCTGTATTGTCCTTGCTCGTCCTAGTTTCATTGGTAGTATTCCGTGATTATTGTTGAGATCGTGTATCTCCATTTTCTGTGCGTATGCCGTTAGTAACCTGTAATTTAGGTTTTCTTTTAATTCTTGATTTGTGCAATTTTTTATTGTCTTTGATAATAACTACAACTTTATTATTCTTTTTAACCTTATGTTTGCCAAATCTACGTGCTAATTTATTACGCCTACATTCTTTTCTATATATAGTTTCATTTTCTTTAAACTCAATGGGAGTTTCTCTACTTTGGTTTAACATATCTAAATTCCTATTGCTTTTTTCCTGAATTTTGTTTTGTATTAAAGGAAATAATTCAGGTTGAAATTCATTTAATTTCTTCAAATATTCATGTTGGTCATTGAAATTTATGTTGTTAATAAATTTATAAGTTCTACCACAAAAGAGTTCACATGGTGTTAGATTGGTAGTGGAATGTATCGCATTGTTACACGTGATCAGAGTCTCTTTAAGATATCAACATGATCTGTTTCCTTTTGCTTATCGAAAATTATTCTATATATTTCAGTTAAAGTAGAATGTAACCGTTCTACGGGAGAATTACTACTAGTTTCTTGAAACGAAGTGATATGAAAATCGATATTGTATTGTTTACAAAAATTTTTAAAGATATTGGCAGTAAATTCTATTCCTTGATCAGAAATTAAATTCTTAGGAATACCGTGCAGGCTTATAATATATAATATATATAATATATAATATTTAATTGATTTGATTATATTTAAACTATTACGACAAGGTAAATTATATGCTGCTGTAAACTTTGAAAATTTATCAATAATAGTTAATATTGATTTACCGTGAATGGTATAAATATTTATATGGATTATATCCAAAGGTGTTAAAGGAATTTAAGGTTTTTCGAACTGTACCTTAGGTGGATTTCTGTCATATTTTAATAATTCACATTTTTCGCAATTATGAATAGTTTGAGATATTTTTGTTCTCATGAAAGGGAAATAATATTCTCGTTTTAAATGTGATAGCGTTTCGTTATTTCCTCTATGATTATTTTTTGCATGGTAATCATTTATTATTTTATCTTGTTCGTCATTCTCAGTAATATCTGTTAATATTTCCATACAGCGAATTAGTTTGAATGTTTTACTTTTAGATAAAAATTTTGTATAAACTGATTGAATTAATTTAAGCGTTTGGTCGTCTGAAAATATTGCTGTCATTTTATTTGGTGGTAGATATTCTTTGAAAATATTCGTTATATTTTGTACCGTATAGTCTTCCATTCGAATGGCACGTCTTCGTTCGTTTTTGAATATGTTGTGTAAAAATTCTTTGAACGTACTCACCTTGGCTCTTTCCAGAATTTGAATCGAATTTATTGCGAAATAGTTGTCTTTTTTAATGGCGTCAAAACTTATTTGACTTGAATGGGTGTTCTACCGCAGGAATTAAACGAAAACTTTCTGGAAATGTTCTCTTTCATTTGATTGCAGAACTCTCTACTTCTCAGAAGACTTCCAACGATATCAGCAAGTCTGAGGAGATTCTCAAAGGAGTAATATTGTTTGGTACAAAATGCATAATCCAAAAAAACTTAGTTATTATGCTGCTTTGTTTGTTGTTCGGTATTTACACACTTCTTTCAACACATTTCTTATTAATGAAATAAAATCCTTTCATATATATTCTCCTTTTAAATTCTTTATTTTCTTTTAAAAATCCCTTAGGTAGGTAGGTAGGTAGAGTAGGGGTACTACGTACAATACCAGGCACCTTAATGGGCCCTCTGCGATCCCTACGAGACCAGGAGTTACCCTGTTAGAAAACCGATTCCTCTTCAAAGCATTTAATTTTCCTACAAAACTTCATTAGACTTCCCATGTTAGTCGCCTGAAGCACCCCTAAATTCTCGAAGAAAAGGTTACCCAAAATGTTGTAACGAGTTCGAGCGAGAGCTGAGCACTCGCACAAAATGTGCTTGATATCCTCAGCCACTCCTGTGTCTCCACAATATCGACAGAGGTCGGTTTGCGCCAAGCCCACTCTTTTAGCGGGCTTCCTCAACAGACATTGTCCCGTCAGTATCCCAATAATTGTCCGTAAATGATTCCTGTTCCAGTCTATTATGAGACTCGACTTTCTTTGATTCATTATCGGCCACAAACATTTTGACACTTCGTGCCCACCAAGTTTACACGATCGTGTGTTGGCTTCCCCGAAAATTCTTTCCCTGATACGTGCTTTAAACGTCAAGAGGGAAGGCAGGACGTCAGTGATTTCGATTCCTGAACCGTCTGCTCCTTCCTTTGCCAGCCTATCTGCCGATTCATTTCCCTCGATTCCGCAATGGGCTGGAACCCAGCATAATCTAACATTATTCTGAATGCATAATGTCTTCAACACCTTGCGACAGTTACTGACTATTCCCGAATTTACAGCTACCGAACTAAGCGCGTTCAAGGCTGGCTTGCTGTCTGAGTAGATCGCGATATCCCTGGAGGATATCTTCTCCAGACTAGATGTGTCTGCAGTCTTTTGAATTGCCAATGTTTCTGCCTGGAAGACGTTGCATTCCAGTGGAAGTCTGAAAGATTTCGCTATACTGAGATCTTCCGAGAATACCCCCGAGCCTACGCCGTACTCTGTTTTAGATCCGTCTGTATAGATTCCAATTTCACCTTCGATAGAGACCTTAATGTCATACCAGTCTGTTTTGTCCGGGTATGACATCCTGTAAGGGGTATCGAAGTCCAATATTTCCTTTATGGTGTCTGTTGGCACCTTTGCACCGCCACCTAGCGTCCAGTTTAGGATATTTCCATGACCTTTATCCAGTCTCTTGAGAAACCCATGGTTTCTTATCCTCAGAGCACTGTTGCCCCCCACCTGTTTAATGTACAAGTCGATCGGCAACAAATGCAAAATCGTTTCCAGGGCTGCTGTTGGTGTTGTTCGAAGCGCACCTGACGCACCAATATAAGCAGGCCGTTGAACCCTACTGAGTTTCCCCTGCATATGTTTTTTGTTGGTGGCCTCCCACCAAACTAATGCCCCATAGGTTAGAATTGGCCTCGCTACCGCGGTATAAAGATAGAGCATTATGCTAGGCTTTAGCCCCCAATTTCTACCTACAGCCTTTTTGAATACATACAGAGCATTGTAATCCTTTTTAACTCTGTTTTCTGTATTGATTCCCCATGCTAGCTTTTTGTCCAGCCAAAGTCCTAGAAATTTGACTTCTTCAGAGATATTCAAGGTGACTCCATCAAGCTTTGGCAGCCTGAACTGGGGCACCTTGTACATCCTTGTGAAGAGCACTAATTCCGTCTTACTCGGATTGATGCCAAGGCCATTGTGGCCGGCCCATTTGCTGAGCCTGTTGAGAGCTGCTTTCAGTAATTCGCTAATGGTGTCCAGAAATTTTTCTTTAGCAATTAGTGCAAGATCATCAGCGTATCCTACCACTGAGATCCCACTATTACTGACTTTCTTAAGGATCCCATCAACCACTAGAATCCAGAGGAATGGAGAGAGTACTCCCCCCCTGAGGTGTCCCTCTGGATACTCTCTTCCTTGCTTCACTGTCCCCGTAAGCTGCAATAATAAATCTACAGCGCAGAAGCATGTTGATCCAATCGGTAATTCCCAATTCCACATTTGCGTCTTCTAGTGCGCCTATTATGGCTTCTCTTTTAACGTTGTTAAACGCTCCTTCGATATCCAGGAAAGCTACCAGAGCAAATTCTTTTTTGCTGATGCTATCCTCTCTCTTACTAATGACTTCGTCTAAAGCCGTTTCCGTAAACTTATGTTTGAGGTATGCATGTTGGGAGTTCCACAGAGACCATCCGCATACCTCTCTAATATAAGTATTGATCAATCTTTCCAATATCTTCAGAAGAAAGGATGATAGGCTAATAGGTCCTTAACCTGTGTATGACTGATTTTTCCTGCCTTTGGTATGAAGATTACCTTCGTTTCTCTCCACATCCTGGGCACATATGCCATCCGTAGACAACTTCTGAAAATTGTCTGAAGTCATCTTTTTGCCACTTCTGGTGCCTTTTGCACTATTATTGGCCTGATGCCATCAGGTCCTGGGGATTTGTATGGCATGAAGGATTCGACTGCCCAAGTAAGCTTATTACTACTCGTGATACAGTCGATCTTCCGCCAGCTGAGTTTCCGCACTGCTGGAAGTTACTCTTCTTCCTCCCGTTCCAAGCTTCCTGGAAAGTGAGTGGCTATAAAGGACTCTAAAGCCTCTCGACTATCTTCCACCCATGATATGTCCCCCCTCTTGATAAAGCTGGGGACGCTCTCCTCCTTTGAAAGTATTTTCCTTAGCCTTGGAGCTTCGCTAGTCTCCGTGATATCGTCGCAATATGTCCTCCACGAAAGTCTTTTAGCCTTTCTGATGACATATTTGAATTCCCGTTTAATTGCTTTATATATTTCCCAGTCTTCTACAAGGTTACTCCATCTTGCTTTGTTGTAGAGTTTCCCGACTTTCTTTCTCATGACCGTAATATCTATGTTCCACCAGATAGGTTTTTGCCTTCTAGGTAGTCTAGATATTGGGCACGATTTATCGAAAGCTTTAATTACTTCATGGCTAAAGTAACTAACTGCTCTATCCACACCATTTCTGCATTTGATTGATCTAGGAGGCTCATTGAGCCTATAGCTCGGTGAGAGCGCAAAGCCCTTCCAGTCAGTTTTCCTAGCGTTTCAAAAGGGTGTTCTCTTATCTGTTTTGGCCTTAACCTCGAACAGGATCCACTTGTGATCAGAGAGGGAGGGCTCCCTCGAGACCCTCCATCTACCTATTTCATATTGGGAAGTGTTACTTAATGTAATGTCTAAAACTTCCTGCCTATTTGTAACTACAAAAGTTTGGTCATTTCCTACGTTACAAATTGCTAGATTTGATAATATAATGAAATCAAGTAGTAACATACCTCTTTCGTTGATGTCCTTACTTCCCCATTGTGTGTGGTGAGCGTTGGCATCACATCCGATAACCACCTCCCACGTGTTCCGTGCAACCAGCGGTTAAGCTTTCTGGAGGCAAGTCCGCCATCTGCCCGTCATAAGGTAGATATGCGGAAACCAGGCACATGGGTTTTCCATTCTGCTGCTTTAATTCGCATACCACTGCTGTAATATCTTCCGAGCTATAATTTTCCAAAAGAAAAGCTTTAACTGTGTTTCTCAGAAGGATACAAGTTCTGACCTTCCCTTCCGATTTTTTGTAGAAAAGAGTAAAGTCTCTTACCTTTAGTCCTGATAATTGTTTCCTGTTGTTGATCCAGGGTTCCTGGATTAAAGCCGCTGCGTAATTCTGAGAGTAATTCCGCTAGGCAGGCAGTAGCCGTTCTACTGTGATGGAGGTTGATTAGGGAAGTGATTCACGGCTGAGCGATAGAAGGTAGTTCTGGCCGTGTTCTCTCTGGGGTCCCACCTTCAGTACCTTCCATCACTCAGCCTTCATCTCCCTATTCTGATTTCTTAGCAAAACTAAGAACCTGTCCGGGGTGGTGTACGGCTTGGAAACCCAAACCCATGCCTTCGGTATGACGTACCTGTGAAGGTCCTTCACAGCCACTGCTGTGATTCTGGCACCCTCCCAGATACCGGCAAGACCGCTGAGGAATTCTTTAAATGTCAACCTACAAGAATCAAGTAAATCATTACAGGAATTCAATGACGAGATACAAAAAATCGAAATTAATAGGAATAACTAAAATTACAAAACTGTTACCTACATAAACAGCAGTATAACAATATTTCTTTCCACAAGTCCGATAATGGTATTATATTTACGTCAAAGAAACGCATCCAAAAGAACACACACAACAAGCGTGGCGTCATTAAATGCAATTCAAATTCCTATAAATACCAGTTATCTCAATGGACCTACATTTAATAACAAGGAAATTAGCGGCAAAGTAACTCCACCCCCACACACGGTTCTCTTGCACTCACCAACAAGTGAACCCAGAAAATGAAGGATGGACCACCCCCACCGCCGTTGCCATTGGCTAATCCAAAACAAACAGGGAAGGTTAAACAAATTTGTGAAACTCTCAACGAAAAACAGAGAATGAGAAAATCATTATTAAGTCTAAATTAACAAATTCTAGTCAAAGAAAAAATACCAATCCGTAAAATAAAGTTTATTATTATATATATTTCATTCAAACATATTTCTTTTAAAATCTCAAATATTTTAATCTATACTTAAACAAAAACAATTAAAAAAAAAACACACATACGAACTTAGGTTAATATGCTCTACATTTCACACCAAAGAAATTAAAATGAACAGAAAAAGGGAAAAAACTAAAAACGAAAATAAACTCCCACAAGCAAAGAACTCTGATCAAAGCCAAAATAAAAAAAAACAACAGAATGCATTTATTAGTAGAAGCAAATAAATAAATGACGCATACGAGGAATCCCCAATAGCAAGAACATGTGCTTGACAAAAAAAATAATAAGAAAAGAAATCAATTCAAAACAATTCAACCGAACGCACTAAATTGTTTGCATTTTTATAAAACCGTAATGCGCCGAGAAAAGAATGAAAAACCACGTTGGTTTTTATATTAAGTGTAATTTTATTTTTTATTTTTTTTTTTTTGAGAACTACAATTTTGACCAGAAATCACCTGAAAAAAGAAATAAAACAGGAGGATGAGCTCTTAGAAGCTAAAGAGGAAGTGGTTAAGGCAGTAGCACAGACTGGAAACATGCCGTCTGGCTCTCCTGAAATCAATCCTTCAAGCGTGGATGGAAAAATGCCATCCGCTCTTGTAGGCATTAAGGAAGCTGCCAGGCTATTTGAGCCTGAGCAGGAAAATAGGGACACTGGCAAGAAACACTGGCTTATAAACAAGCTAGAATTCGTCTCCGGTCAGCCATTAGGAAGGTCCAGAAGTACGGTGCGATGGATCCCAGTGTGCTCAGCCTCTGGAAGAAAGAGCAGTATGAACGGGCCAAAGTGGTAACTGGAGAAGAGAGCTTAAAGAGCTTTCTTGCCCCAGTCATAAGGCTAAAGTGGTAGAGAAGGAAGAGGCCGCTCCTGGGGATCCCAATGCGGGATCATCAAACGAGGAAGGTTTCACAACGGTTATGGCAAAACGTAACCGTTTTCAGGGAAAACGTGACAGGTCAGGGGATGACGTCACGCAGGGCGAGGCTAAAAAGCCCAAGCAAAAGGTGTCTACAGCGACACGCAACCGGCCTGTGAATGCAGAGCTAGACAATTTACGTGTGGCTGTAGTAAACGAGCAGCAATCAGATGGCCGATTAACTCTCGACCAGTGGCAGAAAATCGAGGAGAGCTTCCAGATGGCTATGCTGACTTTTTACGAGTCAGCTGCCGAAGATCAGGAATTGCTCTTCGATGGCGCTGGTTGGGAGGGTGGACATAAGACTGTTGCCTGTGGAAACGATGCTTCGGCAAAATTCTTTAAAGAATTCGTCAGCGGTCTTGCCGGTATCTGGGAGGGTGCCAGAATCACAGCAGTGGCTGTGAAGGACCTTCACAGGTACGTCATACCGAAGGCATGGGTTTGGGTTTCCAAGCCGTACACCACCCCGGACAGGTTCTTAGCTTTGCTAAGAAATCAGAATAGGGAGATGAAGGCTGAGGGATGGAAGGTACTGAAGGTGGGACCCCAGAGAGAACACGGCCAGAACTAGCTTCTATCGCTCAGCCGTGAATCACTTCCCTAATCAATCTCCATCACAGTAGAACGGCTACTGCCTGCCTAGCAGAATTACTCTCTAGGCAGAACATCACAGCGGCTTTAATCCAGGAACCCTGGATCAACAACAGGAAATAATTATCAGGACTAAAGGTAAGAGACTTTATTCTTTTCTACAAAAAATCGGAAGGGAAAGTCAGAACTTGTATCCTTCTGAGAAACACAGTTAAAGCTTTTCTTTTGGAAAATTATAGCTCGGAAGATATTACAGCAGTGGTATGCGAGTTAAAGCAGCAGAATGGAAAACCCATGTGCCTGGTTTCCGCATATCTACCTTATGACGGGCAGATGGCGGACTTGCCTCCAGAAAGCTTAAGGCGGCTGGTTGCACGGAACACGTGGGAGGTGGTTATCGGATGTGATGCCAACGCTCACCACACACAATGGGGAAGTAAGGACATGAACGAAAGAGGTATGTTACTACTTGATTTCATTATATTATCAAATCTAGCAATTTGTAACGTAGGAAATGACCCAACTTTTGTAGTTACAAATAGGCAGGAAGTTTTAGACATTACATTAAGTAATACTTCCCAATATGAAATAGGTAGATGGAGGGTCTCGAGGGAGCCCTCCCTCTCTGATCACAAGTGGATCCTGTTCGAGGTTAAGGCCAAAACAGATAAGAGAACACCCTTTAGGAACCCTAGGAAAACTGACTGGGAAGGCTTTGCGCTCTCACTGAGCTATAGGCTCAATGAGCCACCTAGATCAATCAAATGCACAAATGGTGTGGATAGAGCAGTTAGTTACTTTAGCCATGAAGTAATTAAAGCTTTCCATAAATCGTGCCCAATATCTAGACCACCTAGAAGGCAAAAACCTATCTGGTGGAACATAGATATTACGGTCATGAGAAGGAAAGTCGGGAAACTCTACAACAAAGCAAGGTGGAGTAACCTTGTAGAAGACTGGGAAATATATAAAGCAATTAAACGGGAATTCAAATATGTCATCAGAAAGGCTAAAAGACTTTCGTGGAGGACATATTGCGACGATATCATGGAGACTAGCGAAGCTCCAAGGCTAAGGAAAATACTTTCAAAGGAGGAGAGCGTCCTCAGCTTTATCAAGAGGGGGGACATATCATGGGTGGAAGATAGTCGAGAGGCTTTAGAGTCCCTAGTAGCTACTCACGAATTGAATGGACTTATTTGTCGGGGTTGATTTATTTTACATATATACATGGGAATGAAGTGGTTTAGTAGTATTTCTTGAAACGATGATTTAAATTCATCAGTTGTTAATTCAATGGAAGCTCCTTCCTTGGTGTTATTCAGAATATAATCTGTTTTAGTGTCCAGAATTGCAAAGTTAGTTTTGTTTAGTGGGTTTTGGGAATAAATAAGAGTATGTACATATGTCTGCGGATGACATGGGAAAAGTAATTCGTATCAAAATTCCATTTCCGAGATGTTCCGCATCTACTCGATTATTTGGATGAACGATGGGATATCTAAATGTAATACGTCAGTTTGGTTGGCTATTACGAATTGTAATTTCGTTAATGTTTCTGCTGTAAGTATAGAGGGGTGTAATTTGTGTTGTTGTAGAGAAGATAATATTGAATATTGTTCGTTTAGGTGACTGTATATTTGTTGTAAAAGATGTAGAGTGCAAATTAACAATTCGTTCATTTCTGTGTGAATATGGAGAATTTGGAATTCGTTTTTAAGAGATCTAATTTCGGTTACTAATTTAATGGAAAACGTTCGAATCTTTCTTCAAAACGATTCATTTGTATTGTCATGTTTGTAAATGCCTTATTAAGATTATTGAACGCTGATTGCACGACTGTGTATTGTTTTTGAATTATATGCAGGTTTTATTTGTCGTGTTCTTCCAATGTTTTTATCTTTGCAGAAATGTCGTCCGCATCATCCTGGGACATTGTACCAAATAACGTTTTCATACCTGTTCCTATTATATTAAACCAAGCTCGTTTTTGTCGGGGGTTTATGTTGAAGTAATTTACAGCATCGATCTGAGATTGTATTTGTGTTGCTGTTTTTAAATTTCTTCATGCCAATAGGAATATCAAGCGTTTGTGTTGTCACTTGGCATGGTACATAAATCTTTTATTTTACCATAGACTGCCGTTAGAAATGCTAAAGTTTCGTCCTCTTGATATAGGTTCACTTGCGTATATATGGTCCATTTCTTCTGATACGTTACTGAATTTGCAATTGAATTTAGGTATTGTATTTGTAATTGTGAACAAATTTGAGTTACAAATAGTAAAATTACTGTATTATATTCCATGATATTTAAATTAGAAAACACATCTTGTTCGTTTGAATGCTTTATTTCAACTATATTACATCTCCCCCTTTTAATGTTACTTAAACTTTTAACTTAAATTAAAGCCAGAAATTCAATTTTCTTATTATTATTATATGCAATGCATATCTATAGTATTCATTATGTGTCTCAAAAACATTTTAAGAAGTTCCATTTGCTTTTTAGTTCGCTTGCTTCCTTAGAACTCTTGAATTTCTTCTTAACACAGTTCCATCATTTAATTCTATCCAATATGATCTCGGTGACCTATCTTTTTCTATAATTTTCCCTTTTATCCATTCTTTCCCTTCATAATACCAAATATTTTGATCTATTTCAAATTCATCCTTACACCTAGCTGATCTATCGAAATTTCGTTTATTTCTTTTTGAGTTCCTATTTAAAATTGGTATTACTATTTCATTTCCCTTTTTTAAAAATAAAGTTGTTTTCGTAGGTATAATTGACCTTGTTTTTCTACTATACAATAATTAAGATGGTGATAACATACATCCTTTTATTGGGGTGTTCCGATATTCAAGAAGTATTTTCCATAATTCATTTTTACTTTCAACAGCCTTAAGCATTACATTTTTAGCAATTGGTACAAATTTTTTAGCATGTCCATTGGACTGTGGATAATGTGGACTAGACGTTATAATCTCTATGTCTAAATCTAACGCAAATTGTCTAAAAGCGTTTGACCCGAAGGGCATGTTATCAGCAATAATTATGCGAGGTATTCCATGATTTGAAAACAACGCCTTTAACCTATTTGTAATTGCTTCCACTGTTTTTTCGGTTAGATTCAAAATATCAAAATATTTCGAAAAAGAATCTGCAACTATCAGATAAGGTTTACCGTGTAATTCCATTACATCCATGCCAATTTTATAATACGGTAGGTCAGGAATACTGTGTGGTATCATTGGTTCTTTAATGTTTCTACTTCTATGTTTTTGACATATATCCCATTTGGTAACTGTATTCTCAATGATTTCATCTAAGCCTGGCCAAAAAACAGAACTACGAGCTCTAGATTTTGTTTTTTCAATACCCATATGCGATATATGTAAAAGCTTCAAAATTTCACCTCTCAAAGACGTAGGAACTATTATTCTATCATTAAAAATAACTAAACCATCCTCTATATAAATATTGTCCTTAAATTTCCAAAAGTACTTGATCCTATCATCTACTTTTCCTTTGGAGTCTGGCCATCCCTTTTGTAATGTTCTCAATAAAACTGATATAACTGGATCATTTTTAGTCTCTTCCTTAAATTTTTCTTTGTTCTCATCACTCATATTTAATGTATGTACTACCTCATCAAATTCATTATTTTCTGAGTTGTGACTTTCTTTAACAAAGTCTCTTGATAATAAATCTGCTATGAGCATAGTTTTCCCAGGACCGTATTGTAGTAAGAAGTTATATTTTACTAACTTAAGTTTCATTCTTTTTAATCTAGCAGATCCTATGAGACCAATTTCTTTATTTCTCACTCCAAGCAAGGATTTGTGATCCGTGATAATTGTTATTTTTTTCCATAAATGTTTTTATGATATTTTTCACAAGCAAATACTATTGCTAAAAGCTCTTTTTCTATCTGAGCATATTTGATCTCTGCAAGAGTAAGACTGCGAGATGCGAAACTGATAGGTTTCCCTTCCGGTAACAATCCACACCCTAGACCACATTGGGACGCATCCGCTTGAATAGTAATTTCCTTTTTTTGATTGAATGGTGCTAAAATTGGCGCTTTAGAAATTTTCTCCTTTATTATTTCTAAAAATCTATCATGACTATTAATCCATTTAAAAATTACATTTTTCTTTAACAAATCCCGCAATGGTTGTGAACTTGATCATAAATCCGGCAAAAATTGTTTCATATAATTTACTATACCTAATAAGTATTGAAGCTCTTTCTTATTTGTTGGTGGAGCTAGATCTTTTATAGCTTTTACTCTATTAGGGCCGTTTTCAATACCTTTTTCAGATATAATATGTCCGAAGTAAGTAACCTGGTTTACTCTTAGTTGTATTTTGTCTTTATCAAATTTGATGTTCTTTTTAATTGCTGTTTCCATCACAAGCTTTAATCTACTATCATGCTTTTCTAGCGTATTAGTGATGAGTATGTCATCAATATACACACTAACTCCTGGTGTTTTTGAAAAATTCCTTTCATTTAATTTTTGAAAAGCGTCGGGAGCTGTCTTAATACCGAAGGATAGTCTTTTATATTTAAAGCATCCGAAAGGTATAGAAAAGGTACAAAGATCGCTTGACGATTTATCTAAACAGACTTGCCAGTAACCTTCTTTAAGGTCAAGTACAGTAAAGTATTTCATATTTGCTAATTTAGCTGCAATTTCATCAAACGAAGGTATCGGATGTATATCATCAATAATAGCTTCGTTCAAATACTTTGGATCCAGACAAAGTCTCAAATTTTTATTTTTCTTTTCTACAATGACTAAATTTGATACCCACTCAGAAGGATTTGAAAATTTTTCAATTATATTCCTGGCACAAAGCGTTTCTAAGTCCTGTTTTAATGGCTCCATTAATGCAAAGGGTATCCGTCTAGCTGGTCTTATAACAGGGTTAGCATCTTTCTTAAGTCTAATTTCATACTTTTCATCAAATTTGCCTAATCCTACAAAAACATCTGCATATATTTTAATAAATTTTTCCATACTTTCTTCATTTATCTCATTAACCCGTTTAATTAAACTGCACTCCATACATGTTTGTATACCCAATATTGGTATCGAATCCTCATCTACTACTACAAATTCAATTTCTAGCGATCTACCATTTATTTTACAATTTAATTTTGTTTATCCTACTGTTTTAATTTTCATACCCCCATATGCTATTAAATTATTACACATTTGATTTAAAGGCCATTTCGCGATCGCATCAAACGTTTTTAATGGAACTATATTAACATCGGCACCAGTGTCTAATTTGAACGCAATATTTTGATTATTGATAACGACATTTTGATACCGCGATTTATTTTGTAATTTCAAAGTGGACACTGTGTCGACATATAAATTGTTTACCGTATTATCATGTTCTTTTAACTCACGGACTTGTTGAGTACGACATGCTGATGCGAAATGGTTGATCTTTCCACATTTGTTGCAGTTTTTACCATAAGTTGGACACTTTCCTTTCAAATGTGTTTGAGCACAAAATGTACAATTTTTTACATTTTTATCTTGATCTTTCCTAGAAGAATTAACACTTTTAAAATTTGTATTATTATTTTTCGTTATGGAACGATTACCTTTAGTAGAATTCTGATTATTCTGTTGTGTTGTATAGTTATTAGATTTCTGTCCACTAACAACATGAATATCTGACTGATTTCTCCCTGATTGTGGTCGTTGTAATGCTTCACATTTTAGTTTAGATGCTTCATGTGATCTTGATATCTCAATTGGCTTGTAGCTTGATAAATTTTCCGTTTCCAATAATTTTTTTTGTAAATTTTTATCTGCCACACCCAAAATTATTCTGTCTCGTAACATTCTCGATTCTTGTTTACCAAAATCGCAAGGTTTAATCAATTTTTGTAAATCCATTAAGGAGTTATCGAAAGTTTCAAGAGATGGCTGATTTCGAGTAAAGAAAAGAAAACTAGCGTACACCTCATTTTTCTTTGGTGTACAAAATTCATCGAAAGCCTTGACAACCTCTTTGTATTTTCTCCGATTTTCATCCGATATTATAATATAAAAATAATCACAACTTTGTTTAAAAATTCTCCAATTTTCCGATATATTGCCGTTTAGACTGAGCGGTTCAATTTTTCTTAAGAAATCCATTCCTACCTTTACCTCTATGTAACGGATTCTTTTTGGTGGTCCTCCACGCGGCTTATTCTGAGCAAAAATCATACACAAAAAAAAAAGAATAAAAATTCTTTTCCACTTGATATTAAGCCCAAAATTTCCAAATCTGGCTCTTTAGTATGAGAAGATAATTGTAGCAAAATTTTCAAAGTTTTTTCGTAGTGGTTTTTTATATAGTTGATCCAATTTGCCACGTTTTACCCAAAATTTATTTTAAAAAACAAAAAAAAAATTTAATTTAATTTTTTTTTATATTTCATGCTTTTCCTTATTTTATTATCCTCGTCGCCATGTATTATATTCCATGATATTTAAATTAGAAAACACATCTTGTTCGTTTGAATGCTTAATTTCAACTATATTACAATTACTGCAAAAAAATTCATTTTTACTTTTATTTTTTATATGTTCGGGTTTATTTGGACTGTAATAAACAGAGAAAAATTTGATGCAATAAAAAAAAAAAACTGGAAAATTTCCGGGATAAAAGAAAAATATTTTTAAAATCGTTTGCGTAATTGTGTTTACGTTTTTACCGAAAATTATTAGTATATACTATAATTTATCTTTTACGTATAGAGTAAGTGCAATATTTTTTAATTCGAAAAAAAAAAGTTTTATTCGTTATATGAAAAATTTATTGGTTTCATATTTCAATACAAGAAATTTGCTCTGCGCATTTAGAAGAAAAATAAAATGTCAACCTATAGTTAGGAAGGTAAAATGTTTTAAAATTTTTTTAAACGATCGTTCTTTTAACTTCTTTCCAATTTGGATTGTGATGTTCAGATCGTCATTTATCTTTTTAACTTCGTATGGCCCTAACCATACAGGTGAAAATTTATGTTTTGTTGCTGCGTTTTGTAATAGCTCTTGATCTCCCACTTGAAATTTAGTTAATTTCGATTTTTTATCGTAGAATTTTTTTTGATTTTTGTTTTGCGTTTACTAGACTTTCCTTCATATTAGAGTGTATTTTTTGTAATTTGTGCTTTATTATATTAGAATAGTCATCAAAATTATATATATGTTCTGGCTGTTTGGTTAAATTTGTTGGGAGGGCACGATGATAACCATATAGGTAGTGTATTGGGGTAAATTTACTGCCTGCGTGTGGAGTATGCTTATGTACCAATGCGGCTTCACTTGGCCATTGATCCCATGTTTCTGTGTTTTCATTCACTACGTTTGGGAGGTATTCAATTAGGGGTCCATGTGAACGTTCTAAAGCTCCGTTCGACAGAGGATGATAAGCAGTTGTTTGCAATTTTTTAATATGAAGCATTTTACCTAATCTCTTGAACAGATTGCTCGTAAAATTTGAACCTTGATCTGTAATTAATTTTTCTGGTATTGCCAAATACTTTAATAGTATATTTTTGTAGAAGACCTCAGTTATTGTGGAAGCTTCACCATCGGGAATTGCATGACAATCCAGGATTTTAGTTAAATCATCCTGAAAGGTCAGTATGTATTTGTTACCTTGATGACCAGTTGGCAACGGGCCTACAACGTCTAAGTACACTTTTCCGAATGGTCTAACAGCTGTATCAGTAATTCTCATACGCATTTTGGAGCATTTTCCCTTTTTGTTACGTTGACATTTTATGCACTTATGTATGTATGTGGTTATGTCTTGTAACATGATTTTTAATTTATAGTTTTTTCGTATTCTGCTATAAGTTTTTTGTATCCCAGCATGTCCGCCTAGTGGTGAGTCATGGTGGGCCTTTCATATTGTTTTTATATCAGCAGGGTCCGTGAGAACCTCAATTTGGCCTTCTTCGTCTAACTCTGATGACTCATCTGAAAATTCTGCTTTTGAGTCTGTTAAATTTTGTGTGTTGGGAAGATCTAAATTTATTGTTATTGGATCATCTTTGGATATTGGTTTCTCTGGTTCTTTTATTTCTTCGATTGATTGATTTTTTACGTCTTGAGTTATTTTCTCCGATCTTTTCAATTCCTTCGAAAATTGTCATATATGGAAATTTTAATTGTTCTACTGTTTGGACTAAACCCTTTCTATGCAAGCGTAATTCTGTTAATGTTTGTGGTATGGAGATTTTCTCTTCTTGATTTTCTTTTACTAGATCTAAAATATATTCGGTTAATAAAAAGGTTCCTAAACGTCCAATTCCGGCGCTACAGTGAATTATTGGCTGCCCGGTTTTGGATCCCAACGTATTTAAATTTCGTGTTTCGTTCAGAAACTGTAACAAATCAATTATGGTTGAAGGGGTGCCCTTATCTGGCCAAGCTGTGAACTGCATTTGGGTTATTATTCGCTGTTGATTTGTTAGGGTATTTGCCAATCTAAAAGTTCTTTTGTTGTAGTCTCTCTTTTTCGTATTTGTTAAATATTCCACCGTAAGATCAGCCTGTGTCAAAAACATTTGGTGTGTTTTTCCGATTTTCTGTAGCCAATATCTATGACACATTATCTGGTTTCCTTCAATTAACTTAGTTAACATGATTATTGTACTTGTGTTATTCTCCCGTGTCATCAACCAAAAATCTTTCGTGGTTTTTTCCAAGGGACCTTGAGTCAGTATGTAATGTCGGTCAGTTGTGTTGAGTTTCATATAACTTGCATTTATGTAATCATTATTATTTATTTTGTGCTGTAATTTTTTACGAGAATAGTCATATGGAGTTATGTCATTGTATCTATTAAGTAATGTATTTTCTGTTTTAATTGTTTCGCTACTTGTGTATTGTTTTGTTATTGTTTTTTCGTGGTTTGCTATGTCAGCGAATAATATATTTCAACCGTTTAAAGAGTTTAATTGGTTTATCCCTTCTTCTAAACAATTTTGCTTAGTTTGAATTTTTTCTTGAGTAGTTAAAAAAAATTGTTTTGGAATTTCTTCCAATTCATTTTCAGAGTTGCACTCAGGGGGAGGGATACGACTAAGTGCGTCGGCATTTTTCTTTTATTTGCCCGCTTTATATTCGATCTGGTAATTGTATTCCGATAGTTTGTGGTGAAAACGCACCAACCGACTTGTGGGATGCCTGACATTAAATATTCCCTTAACAGATTTGTGATCCGTATATATGGTGAATTTTCTACCGTAGAGATAACATCGAAAATTTTTTGTTGCCCATACTATAGCTAAAAGTTCTTTTTCGATGGTGGAGTAGTTTCTTTCGGCTTTATTGAGTGATCTACTGGCATAAGCGATAGGTTTGTCTTTTCCCACTTCTCCTTGAGGTAACACAGCGCCAATTGCTTCGTTGCCGGCATCTGTTGTTAAGTTAAAATTTTGATTGAAATCGGGGTATATGAGAAGGGGTGGTGAAACTAAGGACTCCTTTAATTCTTTAAAAGCACTTTCACAATGTTCAGTCCATTTGAATTTTGTATTTTTTCGTGGCTATTTGTTCAGTGGTTCTGCTACTTTTGAGAAATTTGGAATGAATTTCCCATAATTGTTTGCGAGTCCCAAAAAGGACTGAGTTTGACGAATTGTTTTGGGAGCAGGGAATATTTGAACACATTTTATTTTAGAGGGATCAGGTAATGCGCCTCCTGGTGTGCATTGGTGTCCCAAATATACTATTTCCTTTCGTAAGAAGTTGCATTTTTCGGGTTGCAATTTAAGATTGTGTGTTCTTAATCGGGAAAAGATTTCATCTAATTTGACGTTGTGGTCAAGCAAATTTTTTCCGTAAATGACAATATCATCAATATACACAAAATACAAAAACCCTATAATCCTGCCAATACATGGTTCATTAACCGTTGGAAAGTCGCGGGAGCTCCTGTGAGCCCAAAAGCCAATCGCAGGAAATCATAATGACCAAAAGGGGTACTGAAAGCGGTTTTGGCCCGGTCTTCTTTACTAACCAAAATCTGATGGTATCCACTAGCAAGATCTAGTGTTGTAAAATACCGTGAGTGACCTAGTTAGTCCAATATATCCTCTATGCGAGGTGGGGAAAAGCATCGCCAATTGTAATCTGGTTCAATTTTCTGA
Source organism: Xylophagus ater (assembly GCA_963422695.1). Classification (NCBI taxonomy): domain Eukaryota; kingdom Metazoa; phylum Arthropoda; class Insecta; order Diptera; family Xylophagidae; genus Xylophagus; species Xylophagus ater. The sequence continues at coordinate 41,832,529 of OY730480.1, forward strand.
AGTCTACAACCACTCTCCACCTTTTTTATCCGTCTTGGCTGTCTTTTTTAGGTACTACAAGTAGAGCTGAATTCCAAGGGCTATTTGATGGAGTTATTATCTCATTTTCCAGAATTTCTTGTACCTGTTCTTGTATGATATCCCGTTGTTTTCCAGGTAAACGATACATTTTCTGATTAACCGGTGCCGGGTCTTGTTTGATGGGTATTGTATGTTCACTGGAATTTGTATAAGAAAGTTTGTCGTTCGGTAATTGGAACACATCGTTAGATTCCTCACAAATTTGTAAAATCGCATTTGTCTCTTCTATAGTAGCATTTTTATTCAATTTTATTTGCCTTTTTAATACTTCTATTCTTTCTTTATTTTGAATTAAATTAAATAAGCATTTCATATCAGACTCGAGTGTATGTTCGTTTTCAGGTTCTTGTTCTAAATTTAAAATTATGTATTCTGTAAGCGGTTCAGTAGTGAAACTAAAAGAGTTGATTTTCATTTCCGTTGGTTGTGTGTTGAGAATACCAACGGTTATTTTTCCTTTAATTGTCCTGACTAGACAACTTCCGAGATAAACTTCTTCGCTTAATTCTTTCTATAAGCAGAGTCTATCTTGATCGAATTTCACTTTTATTTGAACTAACTTTCTAGGGCGGGACGGTATATAATAATAATAATAATAAAAATTTTTATTTTCTGCAAAAAATTTGGTATACATTTATATCACAATATATTAAATAATTTAAAAATATTATAATTACTACAAATTTTTAAACAGCAAATAGATAGAAGGCATTCTATATTATAAAATAATTTTGACGAATGCCCCTTCGAGGGATTAACTTTTAAAAAAAACAAAGTGATGAGGGGTGAGAAAAAAAATATATTAAAAAGCACAAAATATAAAAAAAAGTTTTTTAAAATCGAAAAGTTACTTGATTTCTATAGCAACAAACCATACATTATTAAATAAACAGGAAATAAATAAAGATACAAAAGAAGATAAAACTAACAATTTTTACCACAGCACTACAATTCATTAAAAAAAAAATAAAATAAATAAACAAATAAATAAATAAATAAATAAATAAAAGAAGAAAATGACCAGGATTTATATGTGAAGAAAAAGCAATATATCTTAGACCAAAAAATCTAGTAATGTTTCAATTTCATTAAGATTGACTTGAAATAACCACTCTTTTATATTTATCAGGAATTTAGATAGACCACGTATAGACCTAATATCATCCGGTAATTTATTAAATATTTTGGGTGTTAAAGAATTTAACAAAATGTGTCGACTGAAATCTGGGAATCACTGCAATATTCCTACTATTAGCTCGAAGATTGTAATTAGCTATAACTCTAAATTGAAAAAAACCACCGCGAATGAAAAAAACCTTCAGAGTTTTATAGTAGTACAAATGTCTAATCGGTAGAATTTTCAATCTGCTAAACAATATAGAACTATGGTGACGACGATTCTTCTTACAAATAACTCTTACTATATGTTTCTGAGCTATGACCAGTGGATGTAATTTATTATAATAGCACCCACCCCAACAAACTATACCATATTGTAATTTGGCTTGTACCAAACTGCAATAAATCATTACTAATATATTTCCGAACAGTATTTACTTAAATGGTAAAAATTGCGTACAGCATTTAAGAAATATTTTTTTAAATAAACAGAATGGTCCGACCAATTTAATTTACTGCCAATTAAAATACCTAAATATTTAAAAGAATCAGCAACTTCAATATTGAAGCAGTTTGAAGAACAAGTCATATCAGCACAAAAAGAAACAGAATTTGATGAGTGAAAACTAAATTCGATACAGACTTTCAAAAAATTTTTGCAACCAGAGGAATGAAACACAAAATTATGATCAATAAGAAGATTACTACAAATATGGAAAAACATTAACTTATTTTTACTACTCAAGATAAGCTTATGCTTACCAAACCATTTTCTAAGCATATCTGGATCATAATTTATGTCAGCCACTAGATTAAGCAAGCTAGTATTAGCATAGGCACAAGCACGAACATCAGCGAAGGCATTAATTTTTGATTTGAATTCTACATGAAGTAAAGAATTTACGAAGATTAAGAACAATATTGGGCCTAGAACTGACCCTTGCGGAACACCGATATTGATCTCTTTCAAATCACTGTAAATATTAGAAATTTTCACAAGTTGATTTCTACATCTAAGGTACGATCTAAACCAATCAAATATAAAACCTCTGAAACCAGCTTTATAAAGTTTATTTAGCGGTATGTCATGATCTAAATGCTTTAGTTATGTCTACAAAAAGCACTGCAGTATATTTTTTATTATTAATTGCATTATAAATGATGCTACAAAAGTTTGAAAGTGCATCTTCAGTAGATCTACCCTCTCGGAAACCATACTGGTTATTGCTGAAAAAATTAGTTTTATTTAGAAAAGTTAGCATACGATCCTTAATAGATTTTTCAAATAATTTCGAAAAGGATAGTAATATCGAAAATGGCCTGTAATTATTAATAATACAGCGTTCACCTTTTTTAAAAAGAGGAATAACTTCAGCTGATTTTAGAGCAGATGGGAAAATACCTGTAAAAATGCTTTTATTAAAAATAAAAGCGAGAACATCAACAATATTATGAAAGATTTTCTTTATTGTTGAAATTGAGATACCATCATCTGTATATGAATTGGAATTTTTCATAGCGGAAATGATTTTATATAATTCAGAAGGCAAGATAGGGTCAAAGCGAAAACTAACGCAATTAACTTTATCTTCACCCAAGTTATCAGGTATGCAAGGACCAGAATTATGAGTATAATTAGAAGGGATTAAGTTATCAGAAATAGAAACAAAAAAATTGTTGAAAGAATTAGCAATTATGTCAAGATCAGTAATTTTATTAACATTTGTATCTAATTCAATATTCACGATTCTATCAGGAACCGTATTTAGAATTGAATTAATCACACCCCATTGACCTCTAACATTTCCCATATTCTTAGTCAATTCATTTTTATAATAATTATCACGACACATAGGGATTTCCGATTTCAACTCATCACATAGTTTTAAATAATAATTTTTTAATCTAGTATTTTGAGGATGCTTGATTAATTTGGGCCTAATGATGTTTTTATTGGATATTTTGCATAATAATTTGTCTGACATCCAAGGTTTGATTCTATTATTTTTTTTATTATTAGGAATGGTACGGCAACAACACTCATTTATTTTATTTGTCAAGAGAAATAAAAATTTATCATAGGCTACAGAAACATTGTCTTCAGAATAAACTCTATCCCAAGATTCATATAAGAATAGAGAATTCAACTTCTCAAAATCGATCTTCACAGTATGTTGTAATGGTGCAATATTACTAGCCTCATTTTTTGAAAAATTCTTAAAAAGCAAACCTGTCATACAGTGGCCTGTTATTTTAAAATCGAAGGTAGAAGATTCATAAGAAATATTCAGATCATTAAAAAAACGAATAAATATATGGTCTAAACATTTACCGGATACAACACGAGTAGGTTCATTAGTGATACTACTCAGGCCATTACTTCCCAGTAGCAATAAATTTTTATACACTAGTTGTGATTTTTCTAAAATATCAATATTAAAGTCTCCTAGTATAATTAAGTTTTCTGTCTTACATTGTTCAGCAGATCACCAAATTCATCCAAAAATACCGCATTACCTAGGCTATTTTGTAATCTATAAACACACATAAGTACTATTTTGTTATTATTAATATTACATTCAACCTTTATGACATCGGCACTGCGTAAGTCAAATTGAAAAAAATTGCAGTGATAAACAGACCTAACAAAGACTGCCACACCACCAGAAGGATAAGTATCACTACATACAGCATAGAAATTGTAACCGGGAATATAAAAATCACATATTTCATAATTGTAGATCCAAATTTCTGATAAAAATATGAAATGAGGTTTAAAACAAAATGATTCTAAATGCGCTACAAGAAGATCAAAATTTTTTCGCATACTTCTTATATTCTGATGTATAATGATAAAACTAGTACTAGGAGATAAATTGTTGGTTGCGAGAAAAACACTATTACAATTACTATATATATTACTATTGCAAGAATTATTACAAGAAGAGTTAACATTGTTAATAAAATCATGAAGATCGAGATTGAAATTAGTATTGGAAAAGCTCATAATAAAAATAAAAATAAATATTATTTTATGTTAGAGAACAGTTATAACCTATTGAGATCTTCATGAGTCTTAATAACAATAACAATATCACCATCTTGTTTTCTAATCATTATTTTACCATTTCTCCACCATAGGTATTTAAATTTCTTCTCCTTCTTCAGTCTTTTAGCGGCAAGATATAGTTTACGAGATTGTGACGTCATACTCTCATTTATGTAGATGTTGTAATCAGAATTATCATCAAAAATTTTGCTTGTTAAACGCAATTTAGATGATCTTTTTTTATTTAGAATACTCTCTTTGATTTTGTTAGAGACGATTTTCACGGAAACAATATTCAAATCCGGAGAGACTTTGTTGTGGTCGATTACATTGTTAGTGGTTGAATTTGATGATTTATTTATTTTAATTTTTTTAATAGAATACTTCTCTATTTTATCATCCCCAACAACTACACCCACACCATCAGTAAAAATTTGTTGTACTTTTTTAACAACATTGTTGTAATGAACGTTTGTATACCAACAAAATCTAAAGTATTAGTAAGCTTAGCTTGTTCAAGGACATTCAACCTTTGTTCCAGGTCACCAACCTTCTGGACAAGGCTTTTCTTTTCATCTTGTAATTGTTGTATTAGAGCTAGAGCATGTTTATTCACCGTTTTCATATCAATTAATTCTCTGTATATTAGTTGCAGAGTTATATTTGACGGTATATCAGGAACCGCTACATCTTCATTAGGATGGGCATATACTTGGTTTTGATGATGTTATGTTTTTTTATGCGAATTTGAAGAGATAACATGTCGGTCAATAAGTCCGTGGACTGACACATAGGTAGTGCCACTAAAAATAAATCGAAAAGATATTTCGAATCGCCCATCTTTTAAATGATTGGTGTCAAAATTTGACGGCAATCGGACCATTGGTGCTAAAGTTATTGCTCTGAAGGTCACGTAACTTTTGTTATTGAAAAAAAATGGATAAAAAAGAATTTCGTGTATTGATTAAACATTGCCTTATGGCCAAAAAAAAATACCGTTGAAACAAAATCTTGGCTTGATAATTATTATCCGGACTCTACGCCAGCAAAATCAACCATTGAGAAATGGTTTGCAAAATTCTGTACACGCCACATGGGCATCGAAGACGATGAATGCAGTGGACGTCCAAAAGAGGCTGGTTTGGAAGAAAACATCAAAAAAATCCACAAAATAATTTTGGATGACCGTAAAGTGAAGTTGATCGAGATAGCTGACACTCTAAAGATATCAAAGGAACATGTTGGACATATCGTTCACGAATGTTTCTGTATGCAAAAGCTCTGTGCAAAGTGGGTGCCGCATTTCTGAAAAATGGAACAAAAACACATGCAAATGCGACTTTCTCAACAACATTTGGAGCATTTTCGAAAGGATAAAGTGGATTTTGTGCGCCAATTCACACTATGGAGGAGACTTCAGTCTATCACTATGATCCTGAGTTGAAAGCAAAATCAAAAAACCGAAAATTCGGCTCCAGAACGGGTTAAGGCCCAAAGATCAATGAAGAAGGTTATGACATCAGTTTTTTGGGATGCAAAAGGAATTTTGTTGGTGGATTACCTCCAAACTGGTAAAACAATAAACTCAGATTATTATTACAACCTTTTGGACCAATTGGATGTAAAAATTCATGAGAAAAGACCTAGTTTAAAAAAGAAAGAGTCATTTTTCACCAAGACAATGCAGCGTGTCACAAGTCGATAAAAACGATAGCAAAATTGGATGAATTGGGCTACGAATTGCTTCCCCATCCACCGCATTCTCCAGATTTGGCCCCTAGCGACAATTTCCTGTTCGTAGATCTCAAAAAAATGCTCGCTGGAAAAAACTTTAGCAAAAATGAAGAAGTAATTGCCGAAACAAAGGCCTATTTTGAGGCAAAAGACAAATCGTACTACAAAAATGGTATAGAAAAGTTGGAGGATCGCTATAATCGCTGTATCGCCCTCGAGGGCAACTATGTTGAATAATAAAATCGAGTTTTGTTAAAAAAATGTGTTTTTCTTTAAAACGAGAAGAACTTTTCAGCCCGGCTGGTATATAATGAAGTTTTTCCATAATAAAAAAAATAATTCGAAGAATTAATATGAATTAATAATTTTCTTTCACTTGCCAAATCGATTAACTCCTTCAATCACGAAAAAATTGTAGTAATAATAACAATTACTCTAAGTATATTCTAGCTTATACTTTCTATATGTCGTTAGATGAAAGATGCGTCTACAGCAATGCAGTCTACATGGTATTTATGAATTTGTAATTCAAAAATAATTTTAAAACGCAACACATAATTTTTCTCAACTTCTTGTTTTATGGAGTTAATCGATCTGGCAAATTCATTTATTAATCAATAATGTACTCTCCATCATTTTCTATAATTGTCTCCCAACGTTTTATAAATTTTTTGAATTCCTTCTTTGTAGGAACTGTGGTCTCGTGAAAGAAAGTCGTAAGGTGGTTTTTGACCTCTTCCATTCAATCAAATTTCTTGCCATTCAAATGATTTTAATGAAAGTCAGTAATCCACTAAATCACGGTTAAAGTAATTATCAATGCGGGAAGTTCATCCAGAGCGAAGATTATCGTTTAGATTGAAGACACCATTTTGAAAGATAAGGGCTAGTTAGGTAGGTAGATAGAGTAGGGGTACTGCGTACAATACCAGGCACCTTATGGGCCCATTGTGATCCCTACGAGACCAAGAGTTACCCTATTGGGAAACCTATTCCTGTTCAAAGCATTTAATTTTCCTGCGAAATTTCATTAGATTGCTCATGTCAGTCGCTTGAAGCATCCCTACATTCCTGAAGAAATGGTTCCCCAGAAAGTTGTTACGAGTTCGAGAGAGAGAGCTGAGCATTCTATTATGAGAATCGACTTCCTCTGAATCAGTTTCGGACGCAAATTTTTTGACACTAAGATTGCACCAGCGTGTGTTTGCTTCCCTGAGAATTTTATCCTTGATACGTGCTTTAAACGCAGAGAGGGAAGGCAGTACGTCAGTGATTTCGTTTTCTGAACCGTCTGCTCCTTCCTTTGCCAGCCTGTCTGCCGACTCGTTGCCCTCGATTCCGCAATGGGCTGGAATACAGCATAATCTTACATTATTCTGAACGCATAGTGTCTTCAACACATTGCGACAGCTATGGACTAGTTCCGAGTTTACACCTACCGAGCTAAGCGCGTTCATGACTGCCTTGCTGTCTGAGTAGATCGGGATATCCCTGGAGGATGTCTTCTCCAGACTAGATGTTTCTGCAGCCTTTTGAATTACCAATATTTCTGCCTGGAAGACGTTACATTCCAATGGCGGTCTGAAAGATTTCTGGTGAAGAGGGCATAATTCCGTTTTACGAGGATTAGCGTTAAGTCCATTATAGCCGGCCTATTTGCTGAGCCTGTTGAGAGCTGTTTCCAATAACTCGCTAATGATGTCTAAAAATTTTCCTCTGGCAATTAGTGCAAGATCATCAGCATATGCTACCACTGAGATCCCATTATTGCAGAGTTTCTTAAGCATACCATTAACCGCTAAAATCCAGAGGAATGTAGGTAGTACTCCTCCCTGAGGTATTCCTCTGGATACCCTCATCCTTGCGTCACTGTCCCCGTAAGCTGCATTAATATATCAACTACGCAGTAGCATGTTGATCCAATCGGTAATTCCCCCTTCCACATTTGCGTCTTCTAGTGCGCCAATGATAGCTTCCCTTTTGACGTTGTTGAACGCTTCTTCGATGTCCTGGAAAGCTACAAGAGCAAATTCCTTATTGCTGATGCTATCCTCTATATTACTAATGACTTCGTGCAAAGTCGTTTCCGTAGACTTTTGTTTCAGGTATGCATGCTGCGAGTTCGATAAAGCCCCTCTGCATACCTATCTAATATAGGTATTAACCACTCTTTCTAATATCTTCAGAAGAAAGGAAGATAGGTTAACAGGTCTGACGTCCTTGACCAGTGTATGACTAATTTTTCCTGCCTTTGGTATGAAGATAACCTTAGTTTCTCTCCACATCCTAGGCACATATGCCATCCGTAGACAACTTCTAAAATTTGTCTGAATCCATCTTTTTGCAGCTTCTGGTGCATTTTGTACCATTATTGGTCTGATACCATCAGGTCCTGGGGATTTGTATGGCATGATAGACTGTCCAAGTTAGCTTATTACTACTTGTGATGGAGTCGATCTTCCGCCAGCTGAGTTTCCGCACTGCCGGAAGTTCTTCTTCTTCCTCCCGTTCCAAGCTTCCTGGAAAGTGAGTGGCTATAAAGGACTCTAAAGCCTCTCGACTATCTTCCACCCATGATCCGTCCCCACTTTTGATAAAGCTGGGGACGCTATCCTCCTTTGAGAGTATTTTCCTTAGTCTTGAAGCTTTGCTAGTTTCCGTGATTTCATCGCAATACGTCCTCCACGAAAGTTTTTTTAGCCTTTCTGATGACGTATTTGAATTCCCGTTTATTTGCTTTATATAGTTCCCAGTCTCCTCCAAGGTTACTCCAACTTGCTTTGTTACAAAGTTTCTCGACTTTCTTCCTCATGACCGTAATATCTTTATTCCACCAGATAGATTTTTGCCTTCTAGGTGGTCTAGATATTGGGCACGATTTATCGAAAGCTTTAATTACTTCATGGCTAAAGTAATTAACTGCTCCATCCACATCATTTCTGCATTTGATTGACCTAGGAAGCACCTTGAGCCTATTGCTCAGTGAGTACGCAAAGCCCTCCGAGTCAGTTTTCCTAGGGTTTCTAAAGAGTGCTCTCTTATCTATACGAGCCTCAACCTCGAACAGAATTCACTTGTGATCACAGAGGGAGGGCTCCTGCGAGACCCTCCATCTTTCTATTTCATATTGGGAAGTATTAGTTAAGGTAATGTCTAAAACTTCCTGCCTATTTTTAACTACAAAAGTTGGGTCATTCCCAACGATACAGATTGCTACATTTGATAACATAATAAAATCAAGTAGTAACATACCTCTTTCATTCTTGTCCTTACTTCCCCATTGTGTGTGCTGAGCGTTGGCATCACACACGATAACCACCTCCCACGTATTCCGTGCAACCAGCTGCCTTAAACTTTCTGGTGGCAAGTCCGCCATCTGTCCATCATAAGGCGGATAAGCCGAAACCAGACACATGGGCTTCCCGTTCTGGTGCCTCCATTCGCATACTATTGCTGTAGTATCCTCAGATCTGTAATTTTCCAAAAGAAATTTTTAACTGTATTTTTCAAGAGGGTACAAGTTCTGACCTTCCCTTCCGATTTTTTATAGAAAAGAGTAAAGCCTCTTACCTTTAATCCTGATAATTGTTTCCTGTTGTGGATCCAGGGTTGCTGGATTAAAGCCGCTGTGATATTCTGCCTAGAGAGTAATTCTACTAGGCAGATAATAGCCGTTCTACTGTGGTGGTGGTTGATTTGTACCACCTCCATGACTGATTATCAGCTCCTTCTCTTCGATACCTTTAGTGTGGGCAGTTGGTTTTATCATCACCCTGCCCAAACTGTACCGTACCATATCTTTAAACTTGTCTAGATAGGGAAGTAATTCTCGGCTAAACGATAGAAGACAATTCTCGCCGTGTCCCCTCTGAGGTCCCACCTTCTTTACCTTCCATCCCTCAGATTTCATTTCCCTCTTTTGGTTTCTTAGTAAAGCTAAGAACCTATCCACGGTGGTGTAGGGCTTGGAAATCCAAACCCATGCCTTCGGTGTGACGTACTTGTGAAGGTCCTTCAAAGCAACTGTTGTGTTGGCACCTTCCCAAATACTGCCCAGACTGCTGATGAATTCTCTAAAGAATTTTACCGAGGCTTCATTTCTGTAGGCGATAATCTTATGTCCACCCTCCCAACCAGCGCCATCGAAGAGCAATTCCTGATCTTCGACAGCTGACTCGTAAAAAGTCAGCATATCCACCTGGAACCTTTCCTCGATTTTTTGCCATTGGTCGAGAGTTAATCGGCCATCTGTCTGTTGCTCATGAAATACAGTATCACATAACTTGTCCAGCTGTGCATTCACAGACCGGTTGCGTGTCGCTGGAGGTGCCTTTTGTTTAGGTTTTTTCGCCTCGTCCTGCGTGACATCATCCCCCAACCTGTCACGTTTGCCCAGAAAACGGTTACGTTTCGACGTTACCATTATGAAGTTATCGTTTGATAATCCCGCAGTGGGATCCCGAGGAGCAGCCTTTTTTTCCAGTACTTTAGCCTGATGGCTGCCAAGAAAGCTCTTCAAGCTAACGTCTCCAGCTACCAATTTGGGCCGTTCGTACTGCTGCTTTCCCAGAGGCTCAGTACGCGGATCCATCCCATTGTACTTCTGGACCTTCCTATTGGCGGACCGGAATCAAATCCTAGCCTGTTGATAAGCAGCCTTCTTACCAGTGTCCCTATTTTCCTGCTCAAGCTCAAATAACCTGGCAGCTTCCTTCGTCCCTTCGAGAGCGGATGCAATTTTTCCATCCATGCTTGAAGGGTTGATTTTAGCAGAGCCAGACGGCATATTTCCAGTCTGAGCTACTGCCTTAACCACATCGTCTTTCGCTTCTAAAAGCTCATCGCCCTCTTCCAGAGTGAGCGTCTTGCTGATGATGACTTCCATCGAGCGAGTCGAATCAACCTCGCCGTTCCGGCTGCCATCTCCAACAGAAGACTCATTCTTCTCATCGTCTGCTTTTTTATATACATTTTTTTCTACATTCAATTTTATGGTCCCACGAGTACGGCGAGAAGTAGTGGTCCACATCGGCAGAGCACCCTTACCGATGCAAGGCACTTGTACACTCAGAGGTTGCCGATATCTGAGGCCTCCGTTCATGACAGTATATCCCTACTGCCATTCATCCCTTCTGCACGGATCGCTTAACACTTTAAGATTCGGGTTGTTTATCGAGGTTGTCTCCTCTAGATCTGCAAGATTTAGTATAAAGCAGGGGCACCACGTGCAGGACGTAGCTCTTCACTTCGCATAAGATGTTTCCATATATCCTGAATCTAGTCGGTCTTGGAACACTTCCCTGGTGATAAACCTAGTTTCACCTTGCCCCCTAAGATAAGGGCTCGTGCTCATATTTCCTAGAATTTGGAAGTTTTTCGAAGTTTGCGTGAACTTAGACTATTGATTTCAAAACCTTTCAAATTTTGGTTGCAGTTGGTACATCTGGCAGAAATTCTACTAGCATTAGATGCAAAAGCGATTTTTCCTGTGCATTCATATACTAAGATTCTATGTGTTTTTTTAGATGGTTTTTTGCGTTGCATCTTCTCAAAAATTTAGCCACGCAATGATAGCACGATTATGCACATTATAGCTATAGCAGATAATTCATGAACGATTATTACATTTACGTAAGAACAGACAATAAATGGTCGTTACCCAGAAATACACTGCGCGTTTTTTCCTTACAGCAAATATGCGTATTGCACGTTGTTCATTCAGTAAAGCAACTATCTATGCTGGAGAAAATCTCGTCAGGCGCAGCTCACGCCTCAAATGTCATAAATGGTTATAACACTTTAAATATTGGATGGGGAATAAGTTGTGTCGCATATTAAAGCAAAAATCAAATTTTTTTTTTGCATATTTTACATGATGCTTATTGAATCAAATATCTGCAATTTTGTTCGACCACCTTTTGTCATTTTTCAGCCAAATTATAACCCCGTCACTGTAGAGCAAGTCATTTTCACAGACATCTTTTCAACTCATATTTACATCATTAACGGAGTTTTTCTGTGGCTGAAACAAATGGTAGCTTGATGTTGCAAGATCAGGACTATACGGTAGATGCATCAAAAGTTCCTAGCCGAACTCTCTCAGTTTGTTTTGCGTTATCCGATACGTGTGTGGTCTGATGTTGCCTTGATACTTCTATCATGACAATATTAACAAGGCTTGGTTTTCACTAGGCCCTGTTGCTTGATGAATTCAGGCTCCTTTTTCAATTCCTGGCTTTAATCTTGTTAATTGTTATCCCATCAAACATGCTCTTCCTCGAAGTTTATCTGCGGTTTGCAATCCTTCGTAGAGCTTCTCCGAATTTAGACAACGATGTTCTTCGATTATTACTATTGCATGTTATCAATTTTGTATTGCCCGAGATCAATCTGCCGAGACACGGCTAGATTCTGTTCCGTTTAAACAGCAGTTTGCAAATGAAAATTCGATCCATTTAACTGGTTTTTTAGTGAATTTATATGCCACTCAAATATTTTGCTGTGTTTTATAGTCAGCCCTCCGCAAATGGCCCAAAATAGTTTGATTATCAAACTTTAGTTCTTACCAGTGATCATAACGCTTATGTTTCCGTCTTGCTTAATTTTTTTTAGGATTACATAACATTTTCAATGTTAAGCTGACCGGAGCGATTTGCATCGTTGACATCAAAATTTCCAGATTGGAAACGCCTGAGTCAGGTTTCTGCCAACTGTAATGATACTGCATCATGTCCACAAAGATCACAAATTTTCTTAGGAGTCTGAGTCACATTCTTACCTTTTTTGCAATAAAATTTCAAAGTCTATCGAATTTCTTCTATTGTTTAACTCATTTTCAAGATACAGTACAAAAAAAATAATAATTATATTACGCCTGTGGAATGTACCCTATTGCTAATTCCGACTAATATTGCCAGAGTTATGCGATCCTAACACCATCCAGCGAGAGAATATGACACAAGTTTTTCCCCCGCCCAATATTTTTGGATAGGCAAATTCGACGCCGTTGATGTAATTTGTTATTTGTGATTTATTATATACTGATGATGAATTTAAATTTACTCACTTCATTCCGCCATTTCGATTAATTGAACATTATCCATTTTGTTTTAATAAAAAATTATAACCAAGCCCAAAGAAACACTTAAAAGCTAAGTTTGCACAAAACTATTTCCCTTCATATATTTTGAAATTATATTTCAATGCGTCTGAACTATTAAAAGTTAAAATTGAATGAACGTAGGCTGTAAATTTGTTTTGTAACCGTGAAGATCCAATCAATTCCTAAATTAGTATTCTGAAATCATTTGTCTATGTGAGTGCGCAACATGATAGGTGACTACACAACCATTTACGTTAAATATGTAGTCACTATTTTATTTTCTGTCGACTCTGTTTCTTCGCAATTTGCATTAGCATAGCCAATGAGCATTTCGTTACTTCCACTTTTGCTTACCCTGAGCTTATAATCTGATGTAACCTTTAAATATTTCACGACTTGTTTTAATTTGTTCCAGTCCTCTTGTGTCAGTTGAACCACCTTTTGTGCCAAGATACTAACAGTTTCTGTAACATCCGGACGTGACGTTACTGACACATAAAGCAAATAACCAACTAGTTTTTGGTAGTTTGTAATACCTAATATGACTTCTGATTCGATGGCACTCTGGTGGAATTTTTGCTGCCCAAAATCTGAAACAATCTGCTTAATGTACTTTGATTCAACAATTAATTACCGTCCTTGTCTTTGTTGACTTCGAGTTCCAAGGAATTTTTCATATTAGACATTTTAATGAATGCCCCAATTCTTCAATACCCTGATTTTTCCAAACCATTCGTATTAACCACTGACGCAAGCAATTATGCTATAGGTGCAGTGTTATCCCAAGGTCCTGTAGGCAGTGAGAAGTCTATATGTTATGCCAGTAGAAATTTAACTAGTTCTGAAATTAATTATTCCACAATGGAAAAGGAATTATTGGTTATAGTTTGGGCTACGAAATACTTTGGCCCATATCTATTTGGTCACAAATTCAAAATTGTAACAGACCATAAACCACTTCTATGATGATGAGTTTAAAGGGCCTGAATTTTAAACTAGTCTGTTGGAGACTTAAACTTGAAGAATTCGATTACGAAATAGCTTTCAAAAAGGGTACAAAAACATCTAATGCAGATGCATTAAGTCGTATAAGACCAATTGTAGAAAACAATTCCAATAAAATTAAGCTAAATGCTAACGAATCAACCTTTGACAATAATTCTACTTCTACAATACATTCTGCCACAGAAAATCTCAATGATCATATCCCTACCTCAGAACACCACTTAAACGAATTTAATTTACAGCCTATTTTCCAAAAATCAAATAGACCAACACCAGTAACTACTAATATTATATTTGTTGTATAAAAAACTTGACATCGTCAAATTTTAATAAAAGGTTTCGCACGCATGAAATAAGTCCGAAATATGTTAACCGTTTCAACATGTTGCGGATTTATTTCAAGCAAAAACTCAAACCTAAATTCAGTTAAGACACTTTGTTTTTTCTGGTCGTAAGTTCCAACATAACAAAAAACCCACCACCGGCATAAGTTTAAAAAATAATTAAAAATGTATTTGAATTTCGAAATCAGAAATTGCGAAATTCAAATATTAAGAACGCCGTATTTCAAAATCAGGACATTGCACAATAGTGCAAAGTCTCGTGAAAAATTATTAAATTGGAACAGTGTGTACAAAAGTTGGAATTTGCTACCTATAAACGCAGTAGTGATAGAACAAAAAGTCAGTTATTATTATTAGAGTAAACGCGAACTACTTGAAACAAAGATGGCTGAGTTTTTTTTAAATTTAAGCCCGTGGGATAATTACAGACAACATTGTTTTAGAAAACAACTATAGCATTAATAATACGCTTGATTTTATAAACAACATAAAAAACTTAATTGAACCAACTCAGTATAAAATGGTTTCGTTTGATGTAACCAATATGTACACCAACATACCCGTGCAACAAACTGTACAGATATTAAGGACGAACTTGGAAAAAACCGCCACTTTAGATCTTGAGAAAATAGATGATTTAATATTCATACTTAAAAATGTGTTCCGACAAAACTACTTCACCTTTGACAATGAATTTTACAGCCAAGACGAAGGCCTAGCAATGGGTTCTCCATTAAGTAGCCTATTAGCTGATATTTTTCTCAATCACTTTGAAGATAAATACTTATTTTCCGATCTAAATCCACAAAAACAAAAAATCATGTCCTATTCCAGATATGTTGACGATACTTTTATCTTGTTTAGTGGCACATTAAGGCAAGTTGGGATGTTAAAAAACTATATGAATAACATCAGTACTAATATAAAATTCACTGTCGAAACAGAGCTCAATAACAACTTGAATTTTCTTGACCTTACCGTTACGAAATACAAGAACGGTTTAAAGTTCAAAATATATCGAAAACCCACAACAACTGGTATCACTATACACAACGATTCTTTCCATCCATTCACACAAAAAATGGCAGCATATAATGCCATGATACACAGGTTAATAACGACTCCTATGGATGAGGAAGACTATCGAAACGAATTTGACACAATCAAACACATAGCTTTCAACAACGATTATATACCAAATATCGTAGACAAACTACTTCACAAACAATTAGTTAAAATGAGCACATCACAAACAAAAACAGTTCTTGAAGGAAACAAATTAATTAAATACACATCTACTGATCACACTAATATCTTACCTTACACACTAAAAAATGTTTTCAACAAATTTGATAATAAAATCTCATTTAGAACGAATAATAATTTACAAAAACGATTACAAATTCATACAAATAACCCTGTAAGAACACCCTCTGGCGTTTACAAAATAGCATGTGATGATTGTGGAAAATATTACATAGGTCAAACCGGCAGGACTTTTTACGACAGGTACAAAGAACATTTACCTCATGAGAATTTGAGACAAATAAAATCAAACTTTGCACAACATTTAATTGTGAATAACCATAATTACACAAGTTTTGACAACAATCTGACGCCATTACATTGTAACAAGGGGGTTGCACATATTATTGGGATTTCCGTTGAAGGAGCAAATCCCCAGATGACCTATATAGCATATCTTCTTCCTTGCGAGGAGAAGATATGAGATGGTGCAGCAATGTGAGCAGCTAAAAGGCTGCACGCCTAGCTGATCGCACTAGCTAGCTCGCCGGAGGGGTGGGTCGCTGCTCACCACCATCTGCCATCGCGTTACACATAAATTATATGCGTGCAAGAGGTATGAAAACGTCGTTGAGACTTTATGGTGATAGCGCGAGCTATCAAGCAAGGAAATTCGGTTTTCGCGAGATAAAAATCGAATAAGGGGGATGTTCGTTTATTTGCTGGTCACCGAACTTGACCAGCTATTCACGAAAGCCTTGCGAGGCATGTCGGGGCCGATTGGCAAAGGTGTTAATGCCAATCGGTCTTTGGGGCACTACCCTCCCTCTTGGATCGACAGCAGAATGCCGATCCCCGTATGTCCATACTCGCCCCTACAATTGAGTATGGACCCTTTTATTTTTGCTGTTGTCCTTCTTCGGCCTCCTCCCACCTCATTCTCTCTCTCCCTCTCCTCGAATTATCAAAACTATCTACCGTACATTATTCAAAAGACTTTTATTAATATTTATGTTCAAATACAAATTTATTCGGACAAATAAAAAAAAACGTTTACGTTATAGTTTGTAATTTGAGCTGAAATTTTGTTAACCTCTTTCCTTTTTTTTTCAATATCAAATTTGAAAAGCCCTTTTTACTTAATTTTAACTTTTACTTTTACCATCTAGTCGCTGAATTGAAATTTGATTTAATTTTAACTTATTCGATTTTATAATACTTAATCTTAAAAATGCAACATAACTTGATGTTACCCTTTTATTTTGACAAAAAAAAAAAATCTTTTCTTTTCTTTATTTCTGCAGGTTTCCCCGCTTTCCAAAATATCTTTCCTTTTCTTTCCTCTGTTTTTTTTTTTTCTTTCATTTACAAAGACATAAAAAGACAAACTCACCCAGATCCGGAAAACAGGAGGCCCTCCCCTTCCGTGCCTATATCGTGTGAGAGAAGAAAATTACATATATAAAAAAAACGATATTTGTTCTATCGCCCTTTTTAAATTGTTACACTTGTTGCTATTAAATTGAAAGAAAAGAAAAGCTTAAAATTTTTCCTTTCTTATATATTTTTTTTTTCTCTTTTAAAATTCAAAAAAAATACTGATACATAATAATAATAATTTTATTTTCTATTTTGTAGTTCTGAATCCATGAGGTTTTCCGCCATGTTGGGTGTTTTCCGTTTAGGTTAATTGATGAATGTTTTAGTCATAATTTGATGGGTTCGAGAGTCTTCCATTTTCGGGTTTTTTTTTTTTTTTCTTTTCTAAGTGGCTGAAATTAGGTTTTTCCGATGAAATTAGGTTTCCAAAATGATGATGGTGATGAAGAAATTATCGTGATTGAATTGTTATCTTCGATTTTTTTGTTTTTTCCATATTCCCTCCTATATTCCAAAAATTCCCAAATAAGAATTTCCGACCAAAATTCCCCTTACATGATATCCTTTATTATGACCTCATAATAATACGGGCCTACACACATAAATGCCTGCTTGCAAAATAATAGCTACAAAAAAAAACCTTTTAAAAACTTTTCAATTGAAATTTTTTTTTTTTTTCTAGCATTTTCCAGCTGACGCCGGTAGACACATTTTTTGTATTATTTTCAAACCAACTAATCCACCTCTAATCCTTTGGATAATGCTTTTTTTTTTTTTCTTAAAAAAAAACTTAAATAAACTGGAATTTTTCTTTTTCTTTTCTTTTCCAATTTTTAATTATTAAATTTTTTTTTTTTTCTTCATAACCTGAATAATTCTCTTTTTTTTTCTTTTCATTTATGATCAATATCGAAACATTTTTTTTTTTTATTTTTTTTTTTTTTTTTTTTTTTGGGAAAATCAATGAAAATTCATTTTTTTAAAAGAACCATGCCGCAAGTTCTAGTGTTTCTTTTTTTTTTATCATTTTACCCAATATTTGGGAAAATTGGTTATTGTACACTTTCACCAAATATAAACAATTTAATTGTTGTTAAAATTAACGTCCGACATTTTAGAGAATTTCCTTTATTCTAAGCTACGCAGTTTCAGAATTCCGGGTATTTCTTTTTCTCCATTGGAAAATAAGAATACAGAATTTGTACCCCTTTTTTTTTTGATACTTGATTCTAGAAAGAATTTTTTCTACTTTTTTTTTTTTTTTGTTAACTTTACATGGAAATTAGAAAATGTGATAATTGAACAAAATTTCACTGAATTTATTTATTTATGACATGGAACTAACAAAAAAAATGATGTCATACACAACGAAATAATGTAATTTTTTTATAATCGCAAATGATTGTAAACTTCACTGATAAAGATTTGTTTTTTTTTTTTTTCTTTTCTTGCTAAAATTTCTACTACCAGGTTTTTAATTAATTCTCTTCTTTTTTTTTAAAAAATGAAGTCGCACACATAATCGAAAAATTCGCACTAATATTTTTAACAAACCGCGTTTATTCTACCATGCCGATCTCGACTTTTCTTCTCAACCTTTTTTTGACCAGGCATCAAATATCCACCCTTTTGACCAGCCTCTCAAATCGGACTCGTTTTTTTTTCTTTTTTTTTTAATCTCCCATCTCCTGTTCCAAAATATCTGTCTGGATAAAAAAAAAAAAAAAACCGGTTTTTCTAATTTCATATTTTTTTATCCGCCTATCAGATCATGCCACGTTCATTTTTTTTTTCATTTTCTTTCGATGCAATTTTCGTTCTCGTTCGCGGGGGGGGGGGAGAAGGGAGGAGACTCTGTTATCAGCTAATTCCCACCACGGATATGGGGTGAAAAGAATTTTCTGGAAGAATTTTTAAAAAGACCATGCGGTTTTCATCAAAGCTGACCACGCTATTATTTAAATGGTGTTGCCGTGTAGGCTTAAAATTAAAAGTAAGCGTGTTACATTAGCAGCACGTTACAACACAGATACGTCAGGGATTGATCTATCAACCCGGACGTAACTGAAAAGCGTGCTGGTGATTGGAGTGGTGCGTGAAATCTTGCACTGCCCAACGTGGGGCTCGACCACACCCAAAAGAGTCTCCGTTGCTCTCCGACTGAGCTAGCCGGGCAACCGAAAACGAACGAAAGAAAAGGAAATGATCCGTCATAATCCGCGGCAGTGGGTGTCGGTTCTTTCCTCCTATTGCCTCAAGTCTTTGGCATGGTAAACCCCTATGGTTCTACCCTGCAAATCCTCGACCTCGTAGAGGGAATCGCCAATCGCACGAACAATCCGACACTTCAGAAATTTACGATTTAGCTTAGCATTGACATTTTTTGCGAAGTCACTAAGCGTGAAATTTCTTCGGTAGACTTCTTGTCCGACAATAAATCTCTTTACTCGGGTTCGACGATTATAAATCCGCTCATGATGTTGGTGAGCTTTCGACAAATTATTTTTGACGCGTTCGCGAATTAGTTCAAGCTGGTCTTTTTTTTGAGGACACAACCAATTCACCATCATTCAAACCATTTAACTTTCGCATCAGTTCATAGGTCGAGCCATGTGTGATCATGCGGGAACCGAACACAAGAAAATATGGATCAATCCCCGTAGAAGCATGGATTGTACTCCGAAGAGCACAGCCGATGCTTCCCAAATTCTGATCCCAATCCCTATGATCGGTGCCAACATAAGAGCGGATGGCCGCCAGTAATGAACGGTTTACACGTTCCGATGCGTTAGCTTGTGGTGAGTAGATAGCTGTACGATTGTGTTTCACACCATACGCTTCAACTAATTTGCGAAATTGTTTTGATATAAATTGCGGTCCATTGTCTGAAAATATAATCTCGGGTACGCCGAATAAATTGAAGACGCTTTCCTCCAAGAAATCGGTGATCTGCAAGGCAGACGCCTTACGTAGTGTCTTGAACAAAACAAATTTCGAAAATTTGTCCAAAACAACCAGGAGAGTGGTGTTACCATGCTTAGACCGAGGGTAGGGTCCTAACAGGTCAACATATAGGTACTGGAATGGTCTGTCAACTTCAATTTGTTTGCCCATTGGCGGCCTCAACACACTATTTGGAGCCTTAGACTCTTTACATACGATGCAACTCGCGATATATTTACGTACTTCGCTAGCCATACCAGGCCAGAAGTATCTTTGCCGCAAACGATATAAGGTTTTGGTAATACCGCCGTGCGCAGCATGTGGAGGATCATGCGCCAGGCGAACTAGCTCGTCCGTAAGGCTAGATGGAACCCAAAGCTTCCACGATCGATCTTCCTGAAAGATATTGCCAGTGCTAAAGCTTGTTCTGAAATACACGTAGCCATCTGACACTTGCGTGTCAGGCAGCCTTTCCGCGTTGCTCTGCACTGTATCGATCAGGTCGAGATATTCCTTTGATTTAAAGGCTTCAGAATTCAAGTTTATGCTAGGTGCCGAAACTATTTCCGAAATCGCGTCCACGTAAACACGTGAAAGCGCATCTGGCACCACATTTTCTGAACCTTTCCTATGTTCAATCGCGAAATCAAAGGCTTGAAGCTTTAAGCTCCATCGAGCCAAACGTCCACTCAAGTCGCGCTGACTCATGAGCCATTTTAAACTCGCATGGTCGGTGATTATTTTGAACGGCAAACCTTCGACGTAGGCTCTGAACTTTTTAACGCTCAACACTGCAGCGAAACATTCCAGCTCCGTCACGCTGTAGTTGCGTTGTGCAGAGTTCAGTTTTTGAGAAATATAGGCGATGGGTTTCTCATTGCCTTCGTCGTCGCTTTGCAGCAAAACACCTCCGACACCGGTCTTACTCGCGTCGCATTGTATAATAAAGGGTTTGGTGTAATCAGGGTTGGCCAATACCGGGGCCGTAGTTAATGAAGATTTCAAGGCTTCAAACGCTACCTGAGCTTCCGCTGTCCAAACAAACTTGGCGCTCTTCTTTAGGCAGTCAGTAATTGGAGACGACAAGGAGGCATAATTGGCAATAAACCGCCTATACCATCCTGTCATACCCAAAAATCGACGAACCTGTTTTGGAGTGGTAGGTGCAGGAAAGTCAAAAATTGCAGATACTTTATTTGAGTCGGTCTTTAAACATCCGTTTCCAACGATGTAACCCAAATATCTAACTTCTCTCATCCAAAATTTGCTTTTCTCCAAATTTATCGTAAGTCCAGCAGTGGACAAGCAACGTGCAATGGTTGCCAAAAGTTTAACGTGAGAATCGAAATCCTCAGAAACTACTAACAGATCGTCCAAATAGACGAAACAGTTTTCTCTTAACTCGACTGGAATTGTTTTGTCCATCAGTCTACACATTCTTTGAGGACCATTACAGAGCCCGAATGGCATCACTGTAAACTGGTATAACGGTCTACCAGGCACTGTGAAAGCAGTTTTTTCCCTACTCTGCCTCTCCAACGGTATCTGCCAAAAGGCGTCCTTCAAATCAATACTTGATATGAAACACGTCTTCTCAAGTCTACTGAGAAGGCCTTCTATATGTGGAAGTGGGTATGCGTCTTTTTTCGTAAGGGTGTTCACTTTCCTGGAGTCGAGGCAGAGGCGAACCTTTCCAGGTTTGCGCACCAAGACTACAGGAGAGTTCCACGCGCTGACACTTTCTTCGATAACACCCAATTCCAACATACGGTCCAACTCAGCATACATGAAGGCTTGCACCGCAGGGGAAACAGGGTAGTGGTGCTGCTTCACAGGCTCCGCGTTTTCTACCTCAATAACATGTTCTTCTAAATGTGTTTTTCCTAAACCGACTTGGTTGAAGGAAGGAAATAAAGTTAAGATGCTTTCAAGACGCGCGCGTTGTTCCAAATTTAGCGCGTGTGTGTTGGGATCGTCAATTGACAAACAATCTAAAGTTTCGTTTTTAGAAAATATAGTCGGAGCTATATCGAATTCTTTCCAAAAATCTACACCTAGATATAGATTTTGGGTAAGTCCTGGTACGATGTATAGAGAAAGTGTTTTTGTAATGTTGTTGTAGGTAATTGGAATTGCTATTTGCCCATGCACAGGTTGAGCTTTACCATCAGCTGTTTTGACTGTGGTGGGACGACCAGTAATTAAAATTTTATGACGTTCGAGGAAATCTAAAGCGCCAGCGCCTAGACAGGACACACTTGCACCACTGTCCAAAAGGCCAAAAAGGGATTCACCGTCGATTTCCACCTTAGCATATGGTCGATCATCATGTTTACGTTTCATAAAAGCAGATTCCACCGTTTTACCTAACAACTTCTTTTGCTTACACCTTTCTCTAAACCTACTGATTCTACTCGGGTTTAGTCGAGCACCGATTATTCTATTCCTAGCTTCGTCATATTCCATTTGACGTTGATGTAATGTTTTATTTGTCTGTTCCAGTTTGTTTTTATCGGACAAGATGTTATTTGGTGTTTTCGGTTTTAAGATTTTGTCATCTGGCAAATGTGTTGGTGGAGATGATCGTTCAAAGTTCAATGTTGGTTCCGTGATGGTTGGTTCATTAGTGTCATTGCCAATGCCTTGCTGTTGAATATTTTCTGGATGGCATTTAGGACACAATGGAAACGAAACATTCTTCTTACCACATTGATAACAAAATAAGGACCTTTGTGGTGTTATACATTCAAAGAATTCATGACCAACATTGTCACAGTTCCAACATACAACCATTGAACAACCATTTCCAACCACATTGACTTTATATCCTTTACTTAACAAATCGCGTTGATAAGCCTGATTAACATTTACTATTGGAAACTCTGTTCTGACTAACTGTTGACACGGAATATTAATGTTAAAAGTCTTGTTCGGTTCGAAGTTTTTACTAGGCAAATGAACAATAGCGGCATTAAATTCTTCAACCGGTGGTATAACTCTAGCCTTAGCAATTTCAGATGACGCGTTCGTTATACTCGGTCGATTCTGACAGACAGGTTTTTGAGATTCCCTAACAGAGAGATGACGTTCTGCTTTGCGACAAACTTGTTGAAGACAACTTAAAGTGGGAGTCGTCATTGTGAAAATGAGATTTGCTACGCTATCTTTAAGGTTGCTGCGCATGATTTGGGTCAATTCAGTATCAGTCTTTGGAACTGTTAAACGAAGGTTCATAGACATGATCGAATCGTAAAAATCATTAAAACATTCGGTAGTAGTTTGTTTTCTTTGCAGCATGAGTAGCAAGATGTCATTGTCAGTGTCGAGATCGCCATAATGTTGTAGAAGAGCTGACTTTATTCCGGTCCAATCAATGGATGGCTCTCGCTTAAGAAGGTGCCAGTACCACTGCTCTGCTTTACCAGTGAGCAGGGTAAATATTTGGTTACAAATGGCATTCCAACTTATATCATATTTTGATTGTAATATTTCGATTCGGAATATGAAGTCCTCCACAGGCATACTAGCGATCTCGCCACTGAACGAAAAGTTCCACTTCTCGATGCGAGCATCGTAACAGTCAGTTGCAGCAGAATTTGCATTCATAGTAGTCATGGTTTTGTTTAAGCAAAGATTAATAGCCAGAATCAAATCAAAAGCTGGTGTGAACAGGTCCTAGGTTTTTCAATACAATATATATATTACACGTTTGTAGGGTGTATCGGCAGGAATAATTTTAACGGAACAACGAAATGGAAATAAAAAAAAATTGATAATAATAAAAAAATGTAAAGAAAACCAATGTAAACAAATGTTGATAATAATAAAAAAAAATATAACAATAAAGAAAAAAACCCGTCACCAAAATCAGATGTGAACAAAAATAATGAAGAAAAAAAAATTATTCAAATTATAATTTCAAAAAAATATATAATATAACCCAAAATAACAGAACTAAATCGAAAACTAATAAAAAAAGAAAAAAACTGAAATAAAACTAAACTAAATAAACTAAACTAAAGCTAATAAAACTAAATCTAACCGTATCGAGAAAACAACCGAAGAAGAAAATGAAATCTTTCAACGTGAATTCCTCGGCAAAGATAAGAAAACCAATTTCTCATACAAACTCCGATAAAAGAACTAAATAACCTAACTAAAGCTAGCCGAATCGAGAAAACAACCGAAGAAGAAAATGAAATCTTTCAACGTGAATTTCTCGAGAAGGTAAGAAAACTAAACTATCATATAAACTCCGCACAAATCAATTTACGAACTAAATCAAACGTAATAACGTAAGAGCGAGAGAGAGAGACGAAACAACTGGACGACATGAAGAAAACATAAACCCGACACACACTCACGAAACGAAAATTGGATGTTGATTGGTGACCCGCGAATGGTACCAAGTCGAGTGATCGGACACCTGCAATGGCAACCAAGCCTGTAGCATGTGATCCGATCCAAACGACTGGCACAATCCCGGATCACTATGTTTGATGTGGTTGCATGACTCTCGTGTCCTCACCGCATTATTCATGGGCTTAATTAAGCACGAGAATGTGCGAAAAGGCACACTAAAGCTCATACATCCGCATCTATTTCATTTCCCGGAGTCTCAACTGCATTGAAACGTGAAGCGTTGCAATGACTACAATATTCATGTAGCACGTAATCCATATTTCAAACGCTTTTGCGGCAAGCGGAATATTCAATAAAAAAAACCGAAGTACTGCTACTACGCAACCGTAAATAAAACATGACGACAGTTGGACTCAATATAAACGCAATCGCGAATAGCACAAACAAAACGAACAACCGAAATTATGTTCACACCAAAACTTCGTTTAAAAATTTTGATGATGTGAACACACCTTCAGAAAAAAAAAACTGACTAATAAAAAAAGATCGAAAAATTTTTAAAAGTGAAGACAGGGTGTTTCGAAAGTTTCGAAAAAAGTTTAGAGTCAAATTTTCAAATTTTTCAAAAAAATTTGTTTTTCTGAAATTATTGGTTTACCTAAAGGTAACAACCAAAACACCATTTCCAAACATCAACTCGTTCGAAAATGTGTCAAAACAATTTTGTTTGAACTCCATTTGTACTTTCAACCGAAGTTGAAAATACAAATGGCAAACAAAATGAAGCGAATTCGCCGAGCGAACAACGAATACGTTGGGCGCCATATATGTAACAAGGGGGTTGCACATATTATTGGGATTTTCGTTGAAGGAGCAAATCCCCAGATGACCTATATAGCATATCTTCTTCCTTGCGAGGAGAAGATATGAGATGGTGCAGCAATGTGAGCAGCTAAAAGGCTGCACGCCTAGCTGATCGCACTGGCTAGCTCGCCGGAGGGGTGGGTCGCTGCTCACCACCATCTGCCATCGCGTTACACATAAATTATATGCGTGCAAGAGGTATGAAAACGTCGTTGAGACTTTATGGTGATAGCGCGAGCTATCAAGCAAGGAAATTCGGTTTTCGCGAGATAAAAACCGAATAAGGGGGATGTTCGTTTATTTGCTGGTCACCGAACTTGACCAGCTATTCACGAAAGCCTTGCGAGGCATGTCGGGGCCGATTGGCAAAGGTGTTAATGCCAATCGGTCTTTGGGGCACTACCCTCCCTCTTGGATCGACAGCAGAATGCCGATCCCCGTATGTCCATACTCGCCCCTACAATTGAGTATGGACCCTTTTATTTTTGCTGTTGTCCTTCTTCGGCCTCCTCCCACCTCATTCTCTCTCTCCCTCTCCTCGAATTATCAAAACTATCTACCGTACATTATTCAAAAGACTTTTATTAATATTTATGTTCAAATACAAATTTATTCGGACAAATAAAAAAAAACGTTTACGTTATAGTTTGTAATTTGAGCTGAAATTTTGTTAACCTCTTTCCTTTTTTTTTTCAATATCAAATTTGAAAAGCCCTTTTTACTTAATTTTAACTTTTAATTTTACCATCTAGTCGCTGAATTGAAATTTGATTTAATTTTAACTTATTCGATTTTATAATACTTAATCTTAAAAATGCAACATAACTTGATGTTACCCTTTTATTTTGACAAAAAAAAAAAATCTTTTCTTTTCTTTATTTCTGCAGGTTTCCCCGCTTTCCAAAATATCTTTCCTTTTCTTTCCTCTGTTTTTTTTTTCTTTCATTTACAAAGACATAAAAAGACAAACTCACCCAGATCCGGAAAACAGGAGGCCCTCCCCTTCCGTGCCTATATCGTGTGAGAGAAGAAAATTACATATATAAAAAAAACGATATTTGTTCTATCGCCCTTTTTAAATTGTTACACTTGTTGCTATTAAATTGAAAGAAAAGAAAAGCTTAAAATTTTTCCTTTCTTATATATTTTTTTTTTCTCTTTTAAAATTCAAAAAAAATACTGATACATAATAATAATAATTTTATTTTCTATTTTGTAGTTCTGAATCCATGAGGTTTTCCGCCATGTTGGGTGTTTTCCGTTTAGGTTAATTGATGAATGTTTTAGTCATAATTTGATGGGTTCGAGAGTCTTCCATTTTCGGGTTTTTTTTTTTTTTTTCTTTTCTAAGTGGCTGAAATTAGGTTTTTCCGATGAAATTAGGTTTCCAAAATGATGATGATGATGAAGAAATTATCGTGATTGAATTGTTATCTTCGATTTTTTTGTTTTTTCCATATTCCCTCCTATATTCCAAAAATTCCCAAATAAGAATTTCCGACCAAAATTCCCCTTACATGATATCCTTTATTATGACCTCATAATAATACGGGCCTACACACATAAATGCCTGCTTGCAAAATAATAGCTACAAAAAAAAACCTTTTAAAAACTTTTCAATTGAAATTTTTTTTTTTTCTAGCATTTTCCAGCTGACGCCGGTAGACACATTTTTTGTATTATTTTCAAACCAACTAATCCACCTCTAATCCTTTGGATAATGCTTTTTTTTTTTCCTTAAAAAAAAACTTAAATAAACTGGAATTTTTCTTTTTCTTTTCTTTTCCAATTTTTAATTATTAAATTTTTTTTTTTTTCTTCATAACCTGAATAATTCTCTTTTTTTTTCTTTTCATTTATGATCAATATCGAAACATTTTATTTTTTTATTTTTTTTTTTTTTTTTTTTGGGAAAATCAATGAAAATTCATTTTTTTAGAAGAACCATGCCGCAAGTTCTAGTGTTTCTTTTTTTTTTATCATTTTACCCAATATTTGGGAAAATTGGTTATTGTACACTTTCACCAAATATAAACAATTTAATTGTTGTTAACATTAACGTCCGACATTTTAGAGAATTTCCTTTATTCTAAGCTACGCAGTTTTAGAATTCCGGGTATTTCTTTTTCTCCATTGGAAAATAAGAATACAGAATTTGTACCCCTTTTTTTTTGATACTTGATTCTAGAAAGAATTTTTTCTACTTTTTTTTTTTTTTTGTTAACTTTACATGGAAATTAGAAAATGTGATAATTGAACAAAATTTCACTGAATTTATTTATTTATGACATGGAACTAACAAAAAAAATGATGTCATACACAACGAAATAATGTAATTTTTTTATAATCGCAAATGATTGTAAACTTCACTGATAAAGATTTGTTTTTTTTTTTTTTTCTTTTCTTGCTAAAATTTCTACTACCAGGTTTTTAATTAATTCTCTTCTTTTTTTCTAAAAAATGAAGTCGCACACATAATCGAAAAATTCGCACTAATATTTTTAACAAACCGCGTTTATTCTACCATGCCGATCTCGACTTTTCTTCTCAACCTTTTTTTGACCAGGCATCAAATATCCACCCTTTTGACCAGCCTCTCAAATCTGACTCGTTTTTTTTTCTTTTTTTTTTAATCTCCCATCTCCTGTTCCAAAATATCTGTCTGGATAAAAAAAAAAAAAAACCGGTTTTTCTAATTTCATATTTTTTTATCCGCCTATCAGATCATGCCACGTTTTTTTTTTCATTTTCTTTCGATGCAATTTTCGTTCTCGTTCGCGGGGGGGGGGGAGAAGGGAGGAGACTCTGTTATCAGCTAATTCCCACCACGGATATGGGGTGAAAAGAATTTTCTAGAAGAATTTTTAAAAAGACCATGCGGTTTTCATCAAAGCTGACCACGCTATTATTTAAATGGTGTTGCCGTGTAGGCTTAAAATTAAAAGTAAGCGTGTTACATTAGCAGCACGTTACAACATATTTGCAGGTTCAGTAAATTTAGAGATGCGTACGAAGAATTTGAAATATATAAAGCTTCAATAACTTCTAAAAACCTTTTACTTAACGACCAATTGGATTTCAAAGCCAACAGTATGTACGACACGGCATTAAGAAACGGTACACAATGTCCAAATGTATAAATAATAAAAATTTTTCAACTTTGTCGTCCGATAAATGCATCTTTTAACCAGTCGACATTCAACCATCCAAACATACATTAGTTTTGACTTATATTTATTAATTAAATATTAAAATCTAATAATGACGAATTAATTAATTATAAACAATTTTGACTATACCTGAAGATGAGAATTTAATGTTCTCGCAACGCGTAGTGAATTAATAAAATACACTAAGTAAGGTGCAAGATTGTAAAGATAATTATTATATATTTTCATATTTTATAATAAAATAAATATTTAAAGTTATTAAATTTGTATAAATAAAGACGCAACTTGGAGACGAAAACAAAAATATGTATATTTTTTTTTTGTTCAAGCAATCACCAAAGTTTTAAGTATAACAAATTTTTAAAAGAAAAAAGAACGTGGTCATTTCAATTCCATTAAGCGATTTTTGTACTTAAAAGAAAGTTCGTAAGATTAAAGAAGTTTATAAAAGTTATAAGAGTTTGTATTCAAAAGAAAGTTCGTAAAAATAAAGAAATTTATAAAAGTTTAAGAATTTGTACTCAAAGAAAGTTCTTAAAATTAAAGAGATTTATAAAAGTTATAAGAGTTTGTACTCAAAAGAAAGTTCATAAAATCAAACACGTTTATAAAAGTTATAAGAGTTTGTATTCAAAAGAAAGTTCGTAAAATTAAAGAAATTTATAAAAGTTATAAGAGTTTGTATTCAAAAGAAAGTTCGTAAAATTAAAGAAATTTATAAAAGTTATAAGAGTTTGTATTCAAAAGAAAGTTCGTAAAATTAAAGAAATTTTCAAAAGATATAAGAGTTTGTACTCTAAAGAATGTTCGTAAAATTAAAGAAAGTTATAAACGTTATAAGAGTTTGTACTCAAAAGAAAGTTTATAAAATCAAAGACGTTTATAAAAGTTAGAATAGTTTTTACTCAAAAGAAAGTCCGTAAAATTGAAATATATAAGAGTTTGTACTCAGAAGAAAGATTGTAAAATAAAAAAAAGTGTTTTAAAAAAAAATTATAAGAGTTTCGTCAATTACTAAAGTTTAAGGGATTTTAAAAAGAAAATAAAGAATTTTAAAGGAGAATATATATAGAAGGATTTTATTTCATTAATAAGAAATGTGTTGAAAGAAGTGTGGAAATACCGAACAACAACCAAAGCAGCATAATAAGTAAGTTTTTTTGG
This sequence comes from Xylophagus ater, assembly GCA_963422695.1. Lineage (NCBI taxonomy): Eukaryota > Metazoa > Arthropoda > Insecta > Diptera > Xylophagidae > Xylophagus > Xylophagus ater. Next base: position 41,862,091 of record OY730480.1, read on the forward strand.
GATTATGAATTTTTTACCAAACAATATTATTTCTTTGAAAAACCCCTCCCACTTGCTGATATCGTTGGAAGTCTCCTGAGAAGGAGAGAGTTCTACAATCAAATGAAAAGAGAACATTTCCAGAAAGTTTTCGTTTAATTCCTGCGGTAGAACACCCATTCAAGTTAAATAAGTTTCGACGCCATTAAAAAAGACAACTATTTCGCAATAAATTCGATTCAAATTCTGGAAAGAGCCAACATTCAAAGAATTTTTACACAACAGTGTCGTAGCTACGGTAGTTCTGAGTCGATAAGCGTTAAAAATCTCAGAAAAAACGAACTAAAAATAACTGCGCAAAAATTCGGCGAATGTTTCAACCAACCTCTCCTCCGGAATCTGAAGGCGAACTTGTGACCGAACATTTGCGGAAAAACTCGACAAATTATCATTCGACAATACAAGCCCGGACGATTATTATTATCTAACACCAAGAGCTGTAGAACCTGGACGCACACGAAACGGCCGTCCATTCGCTGTTTCTACACCATTGATAGCCGATTTTCCAGTAAAAACGAGGCCCCGAACAAATTTGTTAAAGAAAAAATTAGATTTTAAGACAGGTAATTTGTTGAACGAAATAGATTTAAGTCATAAAATGTTATTCGAAAAAATTAGTTAGCTCGTGTTCAACTCAATACCTGTGCTTGGTGCCGAAATAGGGCCTAATTTAGTATCGGAAGTCACTGTGTTCGTGGGATGTTGTAGAACATCAATGGAAATCCTCTCGAAAGAGGAACAAAAAATATTTTTATTACTTTTACCCACCAGATTTCGTGGTCGTGCAGCGTCAATTTTGACAAATATTAGTACTGATAATTGTTCAGATTTTGACAACACGATACTGGAAAAATTAATACAACGCAGACCATAGGCAAAAATATTGCACGAATTGTAACATTAAACTCAGTTACCAGGTGTAACTTTGTCTGGATTCACGGGTAGAATGACGACCTTATTAAAGGAATGCATAAACCATGCAATCCAAAGGCATCCGGAAGGGTGTAGCTCAGTAATAAAAGATTTGGAAGAAACGGCAGTATTTACATTTCAAGCAGGAATGTTAAATCACAATCACCGACTCTTTTTCCTGCACGAAGGACACAAACATTTTGATCACACAATAGCAAAAGCAGAATATCTTAAGGGAGCAGAAAAACAATTCGCTTTAGCACCTCCTTCCACTTTTAATCATTTTACATCAAATTTACAACCCAATCAAAACACGGGAACTAACTTTTTCCAAAATGAGCATTTAATATCAAATAACAATAACAATTTCGGTCAAAATTTTGGAGAAAATAACACGCTCAGTAATAATTTACATAATAGAGATGGTTTCCGAAATTATAATTGGAATAACAATAATAATTACAATAAAAATAATAATAGTAACAACTTTAACGATAGAAATAACAATTACAATAATAACAATAGAAATAACAATTACAACAATACAAGTAGAAATAATAATTACAACAACAATAACCCAAATAATTATAGAAATAATAATTACAACAACAATAATCAAAATTTTAACAGCAATTACAACAACAACAATATAAATAATAACTCGCAGAACCAAAATAATAACTATAATAGAAACTTTAACAACAACAATTACGGTAATAATAATAACAACAATTTCAACAATAGGAATAACAACTACGTGAATAATAGCGCAAATAACCAAAAGTTTAATAAAAGTCAAAATAACTACAACGATAATAATCAACGATGGCAGTGTGGATTTTGTAACCGATTAGGTCACATATATAGTGAATGTAGAACACGCATGAACATGCCTTGTTGTGATCAATGTCATGTATACGGGCACACTAATAACAACTGCAATTCTCACCCCCAATTCGGTTCTGCACAATAAGTAAATTTCATATCCCAAGAAACAAATAGTGGCACAAAACCTCAAGAATCGGAAATATTATGCAATTTTGGTTTAAGATCAGGTCATTCAATCACACACTGCTTTGCGAAACAGAAATGGGACAAATATAACTCATGCCCCACTAGCCCAGCGGGAAACTAGACCAGGGCTGTCACCTACGCCCCGAAACAGACGAGAAAAGGTGTGAGCCCGCAACTAAACCTTTAAATAAAACGAAATGTCTAATTGAAACATCTCTACCTATCATATCGTATAATCCGGCCGAATTACTAATAGACACCGGAGCGGAAATAAGTATAATTAAGAAATCATTATTAAAAAATAACACTAAAATTAACAAAGAAGAAAAATTTAATATTCAAACAGCATTTGGTTCAGGTCAAACTCTAGGTACATGCATGACAAACCTTCCCCCCCCCCCAATCTCACAAGTATGCAAATTCCTTATCGTAGAGAAGTCACACCCATTCCGGGTGACGGCATATTAGGGTTTGATTTCTTGTCTCAAAATTGTAACGTTGAAGGACCCAGCAGACGACTAACTTTTTCTGAAATAAGAATAGACGAACATAACTACGAAATACCATTTTTTAATAGTATGTCCACAAAGTCCATAAACAGGGCCCATATAGATGTCGCCCAGACACAGGTTGAAATACCAGTATCTGAGCCTAAAATTGTAAGTGGCTACAAGGACGGACAAACTTTAACGAACCAAGCCCTGGACGAGACGGAATATGAAGTGGAGTGGAGAGCAATTCATATATTCATTCAATTCATATATATCGCTACATATGCCGTCTACTCCTGGTCATAACATCGATTCGATCTCTAATATGTTATCTCTTCAAATTCACATAAAAAATCACAACATCATCAAAACCAAGTATATGCCCATCCTAATGAAGATGTAGCGGTTCCTGATATACCGTCAAATATAACTCTGCAACTAATATACAGAGAATTAATTGATTTGAAAACGGTGAATAAAAACGCTCTAGCTCTAATACAACAATTACAAGATGAAAAGAAATTCCTTGTTCAGAAGGTTGGTGACCTGGAACAAAGGGTGATTGTCCTTGAAGAAGCTAAGATTAATAATACTTTAGATTTTGTTGGTATACAAAACGTTCATTACAACAATGTTGTTAAAAAAGTACAACAAATTCTTACTGATGGTGTGGGTGTAGTTGTTGAGGATGATAAAATAGAGAAGTATTCTATTAAAAAAATTAAAATAAATAAATCATCAAATTCAACCACTAACAATGTAATCGACAACAACAAAGTCTCTTCGGATTTGAATATTGTTTCCGTGAAATTCGTATCTAACCAAATCAAAGAGAGTATTCTAAATAAAGAAAGATCATCTAAATTGCGTTTAACAAGCAAAATTTTTGATGATAATTCTGATTACGACATCTACATAAATGAGAGTATGACGTCACAATCTCGTAAACTATATCTTGCCGCTAAAAGACTGAAGAAGGAGAAAAAATTTAAATACCTATGGTGCAGAAATCGTAAAATAATGATTAGAAAACAAGACGGTGATATTGTTATTGTTATTAAAACTCATGAAGATCTCAATAGCATATAACTGTTCTCGAACATAAAATAATATTTATTTTTATTTTTTTTATGAGCTTTTCCAATGCTAATTTCAACCTCGATCTTCATGATTTTATTAACAATGTTAACTCTTCTTGTAATAATTCTTGCAATAGTAATATATATAGTAATTGTAATAGTGTTTTTCTCGCAACCAACAATTTATCTCCTAGTACTAGTTTTTTCATTATACATCAGAATATAAGAAGTATGCGAAAAAATTTTGATCTTCTTGTAGCGCATTTAGAATCATTTTCTTTTAAACCTCATTTCATATTTTTATCAGAAATTTGGATCTACAATTATGAAATATGTGATTTTGATATTCCCGGTTACAATTTCTATGCTGTATGTAGTGATACTTATCCTTCTGGTGGTGTGGCAGTCTTTGTTAGGTCTGTTTATCACTGCAATTTTTTTCAACTTGACTTACGCAGTGCCGATGTTATAAAGGTTGAATGTAATATTAATAATAACAAAATAGTACTTATGTGTGTTTATAGATTACAAAATAGCCTGGGCAATGCGGTATTTTTGGATGAATTTGGTGATCTGCTGAACAATGTAAGACAGAAAAACTTAATTATACTAGGAGACTTTAATATTGACATTTTAGAAAAATCACAACTAGTGGATAGAAATTTAATGCTAATGGGAAGTAATGGCCTGAGTAGTATCATTAATGAACCTACTCGTGTTGTATCCGGTAAATGTTTGGACCACATATTTATTCGTTTTTTTAATGATCTGAATATTTCTTATGAATCTTCTACCTTCGATTTTAAAATAACTGACCACTGTATGACAGGTTTGCTTTTAAGAATTTTTCAAAAAATACTGAGACTAGTAATATTGCACCATTACAAAATACTGTGAAGATCGATTTTGAGAAGTTGAATTCTCTATTCTTATATGAATCTTGGGATAGAGTTTATTCTGAAGACAATGTTTCTGTAGCCTATGATAAATTTTTATTACTCTTGACAAATAAAATAAATGAGTGTTGTTGCCTTACCATTCTTAATAAAAAAATCATGTGTGCTGTGCACACGCGGTAGAAGTGAAACCTTCGGAAAACTAAACAGCCAGAGAAGGAGACGAATACAGTATCAGGGGTGGGGGATAGTTATACAGGGTCTACATTAGCCAATATTTCTTGTATTCCAATTGGGTTACAGAAATAAAATACTACCAGTTTTTTTTTACGTGGGCCAATACTGGTATACCAATTCAGTATCTGACATGCCGTTGAACCGAGAACAGGAAATAAAAATAGCCAAAATATTGGCTTTAAAGTGTCGAATTCAATTCAGTGGCAATATCTTCCCATGCCCCCTTTTTTTAAATCAGTCCTTCTATGCTTTTCTTCTTTTTCTCGAACATATTTATCAATTTGATAATTTCACTTCGCAAAAATTTAGTTTCCGCCATTTTATTAACTGCAAATGTCAAAAATTGGTATACCAGCGCTGTTTCCGAAAATGGTATACCAGAATTGTCATACCAGAAAAATTGGTATACTAGCAGGGTCTACACTAGCTGTTTAGCAACCAATTTTGCTGGTATACCCGAAATATTGGCTAATATAGACCCTGTGTTATAGGATTTATTTATTAAAATATTGGTACCAAGTTTAAAAGTTATTTTACATTTTATTATTCACACTCTTTCCCTCCAATTTCAATAAACGACACGAGTGGCTTATGATAACTAAAGTGTGAAATGAAGGCTTTGGTTTGGATTTGATCAATATAACTTTGAAATACAGCGTCAATTACTGTTTTCGATCTTGTTGTCGATTCAGTGCAACTACTGCACATTTTTAAATTTAATTTGGTGTTGAGGAACTCAATCAAAGGGATCGCTGTATCGAATGCAAAATTAACATTAAAATCCCCACTTAAAATCATCGGAATTTTATTGTAATCTTTTTCAAGAATCCGCGATATTTCTGGTGTGTACTTTAGCAAATTCTAGTGGATGAAATCAATAATTGTATTTATTGATTGGTTGGGAGAAATGTAAATTGCCACAATTATAACTGATTTATTTTGGTCCAATCTGCTTTCACAAGCAGATATTTTGCCCACTTGAGAAAGCTTGGCATTTATATAATTATGGTATATTGCAACTCGGCCTCCCTCATATATTTTCTTTTATATTGAACAACAATATCAAAATTTGGAATGTCTACATTAAGTTCATTTTTCATCCACGCCTCGGTAAGAATTAGAAAATTCGACGACCATACTATTCTGTCTAATTGAAGATCCTGTACATGAGCTCGTAAATTTTTTGTGGCATTAGTTTTCGGCACATTTGGAAAATGTTTTATTAAGAGCCGTGCAAACGCACAGCTTTTACTCAGTTTTGCATGCGCGAATCAGATTTGCGCAGGCGAAACCGAGCGTCTAGACAAGTCACAGGTCGTTTGCGCAGGCAAAAGTGCGGCCTGTGCGATTTCAGATCGTGTCTGAAAAATAACTAATAACTAAGGAGCTCCAAACAAAACTGCTTAAAAAACATGGAAAAGACGGTACCGTATGGACACAAAATTTGCGCAGGATTTCCCCCAGAAAAACTCCGCAAACTACGACTGAGCAAAAAGACTGAGCGTCTGGACCCTACTTTAAAACGATAAAATATTCACAAAACGATACACGTGAAGAATACACGATGCTAGATATGAAACATGAAATGAATGCTTTGGCCTGTATATGATCAAAATATTTTTACGAAGCAACGAACAAAAAGGAGACGAAGATAATAGGAATCACGGCGCTCAGAAATCAGACTAATAAGAGAAAATTTCAAAACAAATTATTTTTCTGAAATAACTGGCCATATTTCTCTGCAAAATTTTTGTATGCAAAATTTTTGTTGTTATGAATCCTGATCGACTGGTATTTCATCTTGGCAAAAAAGTGTCGCTTTTTTAGCGTTTCATCGAGTTTCAAATCCCTCCCGCGGCTAAAGAAGTTTTCACTTCAATAAAAAAAATAATAGAATAAAACCTTGGGTGTCAGACAAATTTTTATGCAAAATATCCAATAAAAACATCATTAGGCGCAAATTAATCAAGCATCCTCAAAATACTAGAGGTCAATGGGGTGTGATTAATTCAATTTTAAATAGGGTTCTTGATAGAATCGTGAATATTGAATTAGATATAAATGATAATAAAATTACTGATCTTTGACCTAATTGCTAATTCTTTCATCAATTTTTTTGTTTCTGATAACTTAATCACTTCTAATTATACTCATAATTCTGGTCCTTGCATTCCTGATAACTTGGGTGAAGATAAAGTTAATTGCGTTAGTATTCGCTTTGACCCTATCTTGCCTTCTGAATTATATAAGATCATTTTCGCTATGAAAAATTCCAATTCATGTACAGATGACGGTATCTCAATTTCAACAATAAAGAAAATCTCTTATAATATTGTTGAGGTTCTTGCTTTTATTTTTAATAAAAGCATTTTTACAGGTATTTTCCCATCTGCTCTAAAATCAGCTGAAGTTATTCCTCTTTTTAAAAAAGGTGAACACTGTATTAATAATAATTACAGGCCAATTTCTATATTACTATCCTTTTCGAAATTATTTGAAAAATCTATTGAGAATCGTATGCTAACTTTTCTAAATAAAACTAATTTTTTCAGCAATAACCAGTCTGGTTTCCGAGAGGGTAGATCTACTGAAGATGCACCTTTAAACTTTTGTAGCATCATTTATAATGCAATTAATAATAAGAAATGTACTGCAGCCCTTTTTGTAGACATAACTAAAGCATTTGATATGGTAGATCATGACATACTGCTAAATAAACTTTATAAAGCTGGTTTCAGAGGTTTTATATTTGATTGGTTTAGATCGTACCTTAGATGTAGAAATCAACGTATGAAAATTTCTAATATTTACAGTGATTTGAAAGAGATCAATATCGGTGTTCCGCAAGGGTCAGTTCTAGGCCCAATATTGTTCTTAATCTTCATAAATTCTTTGTTTCATGTAAAATTCAAATCAAAAATTAATGCCTTCGCTGATGATCTTGCTTGTGCCTATGCTAATACTAGCTTGCTTAATCTAGTGGCTGACATAAATTATGATCTAGATATGCTTAGAAAATGGTTTGGTAAGCATAAGCTTATCTTGAGTAGTAAAACTAAGTTAAAGTTTTTCCATATTTCTAGTAACCTTCTTATTGATCATAATTTTGTGTTTCATTCCTCTGGTTGCAAAAATTTCTTGAAAGTCTGTAGCGAATTTAGTTTTCACTCATCAAATTCTGTTTCTTTTTGTGCTGATATGACTTGTTCTTCAAACTGCTTCAATATTGAAGTTGTTGATTCTTTTAAATATTTAGGTATTTTAATTGGCAGTAAATTAAATTGGTCGGCCCATTCTGTATATTTAAAAAAATATTTCTTAAATGCTGTACGCAATTTTTACCATTTAAGTAAATACTGTTCGGAAAATTTATTAGTAATGATTTATTGCAGTTTGGTACAAGCCAAATTACAATATGGTATAGTTTGTTGGGTGGGTGCTATTATAATAAATTACATCCACTGGTCATAGCTCAAAAACATATAGTAAGAGTTATTTGTAAGAAGAATCGTCGTCACCATAGTTTTATATTGTTTAGTAGATTTTAAGGCGGATATTATTTTAAGTACTGAAACAAAAGGAAACAAACTGGCGCTGGATTGCAGTATAGTATCTCAATTTGTTTTTAACTCGGTCCCTTTGCTTCACACGGAACTCGGATCGAATTTAGCGCCGGAAGTAAAAGTTTATGCTAAGTGTTATCAACCAATTCATGACATTCTTAGTAAAGAGGAACAACCAATTCTCGTGCCCTTACTACCCACACGATTTCGCGGGCACGCCTCATCCCTTTTGGACAACATATCTGTGTCTGATTTAACAACCTTTTTAGATACATTAATTTCCAAATTAGTTTCTAGAAGACCTTACGTCACTTTGATACATGAATTACAAAATTCCAAACAATTGCCTGGCGAAATTCTAACAGGATTAGAGGATGTACGTAATGTTTTATTACATGACATTCCTTCATATTGCCACAAGAAAATTATATATACTTTTAAGCAAAGAAAACGATTACTTTGTTAGAAAGGAGATATAATTTTCTGTATGTCTACATGTAAAGTTGTTAGCGAGCGACCGAAAGTTAAAAAAAAAATTAAGTTGTTCTTCAACTACAAATAAAATATGAACTTATTAGTATCAACAGTGAAATTTCTCAAATAAACTAAAAAAAATCTAAGTTTTTGTTATGTTTACATTTTTTTTGTATAACAATAATTGTTATTATTTAATACTAAAATTAAAAAGATTTTATTATTTCAATTTCTTTGCAATTCAATTTACTACAGCTGTAAAAAGTGATTTGCTAGGTCAGCATTTTCATATACAATAGGTTTACGGTTAAAAATTTATGAAAGAGCAATGCATTTTTTGTTTGCATAAAGGAAAGTAGATCACCTTTTCAGTGACTCATAAAATATTTGATTTTAACATATGTATGTTTGGTATTGGAAGAAGAGTAACATTTATTTGGCAAGATTATTGAAAATTCTCAAAAAAAAAATTAACATAATAGCAAATGTTTGTTTACGATTTTTAATTTTTGCAAAACAAATTTTTATTAAGTGCATTTAATGCATTTGTTGGGGGCAAAAGAGAAAAAAAAATATAGATAATTCGTTGTTACTCGAAATGGGAATTTAATTTGAATAGGATTAGTTTTAATATAAGATTTTTCTTTTTCGAGTTTTATAGTTTCTTAGATTTTGGTCTAAAATATTTAGGTTGAGCTCGCGGTGCTCAACTGGCTTTTTAATGTCAGATAGTGTAATACTATTGAATGTTTTAATCTCACCGCCATTTGATGAGTTTCTAGGCCTTTTGTTTTCTTACGTAATTTGATTATCAAGCGTGTTACTTGTTTTTTCAGGACACTTAATGATCTATGCCATCATATGTCATTTTGTTGTCAAGTGGCTTGACAAAACAACTTCCAAGATAAACCCCCCGAAACAATCGGAATTGGAATTTCTCTCTGAGTCTCTGTTTCATATTCCAAGTCGTTTACCTTTAAATTTTGGTTCTATAGCCTTTGTCAGTCCTTGCGGCCACTTACCATTTTAGCCTCCGGCTGTGACTGGGCGACATCTATATGGACCACCTCTGTGAACATTGTGGACATGCCTATAAAGGATGGTATTTGGCTGTTTTCCTTGTCAAGTTTTGTTTTCTCGAACGTTATGCACTTGTTTGGTCTTTCAAAAATACCATTTCGAGGAACGCAATTGAACCCTGAATTGCCATCTTTTAAGTTCAGAGTGGCTTTTTGTAGTGGAGAATTTATTAAATATGTACTCATATTTTGAAAACTGGCGGATGCTGTTTTAATTTTTATTTTATCTTCTTCATTATTCTGTTCGTTTTGACTTCGTGTCGATTTATTTCTTATATTACTATTTATTTGTATATTGTCTTTTAGCGACGATTTTTTCATAATGCTTATATCTAGTTCGGCCGGGCTGTTTGTTTTGATTGGTTTGGGTACTGATGTTATAATTATATTCGAAGGGTTCATTACAGGTTGCTTGAGTGGAGACAAGTAATTTTTGTACCATTGTTGTTTGGCAAAGCATGTGCTTATATTGTGTCCTGGTTGCAAGCAAAAGTTGCATTTAATATTATTATTTAAATATGTTACCATGATTATTTATTCATTATTTTTTGTCTGAATAAAGTTACATGTATTATTAGTGTGTCCGTACGCATGACATTCATCACAATAGGGGGTGTTCATGCGAGTTCTGCACTCATCGTAAACATGACCCAACCTATTACAAAACCACATTTCATTCGTTGTTTTGTTTTATCATTATTATTATTAATCTTATTATCTTCTTCTTCTTCTTATGGCATTACAGCTCGGGGTGAGCTTTAGCCTTCTTCACAACACTTCTCCAATAATCGCGATCTAGTGCTCGCACCTTCCAATTAAGGACTCGTAATTTACGCACATCATTTTCAATGCCGTCTAACCACCTCTTTCGTGGTCTTCCCTTGTTTCTGCTTGTAGTAGGTCTTTCATTGAAAACACTTCTTTGCGCTCTACTATTTTGCATTCTAGCCACGTGTCCGGCCCAGCTTATGCGCAGCGATTTAACAAAGCGTACAATGTCTTCGTTTTTAATTAATTCATTTATTTCGGCGTCACTTCTTCTTTCATAATCTCCGCTATCCAGTCTTCTAGGCCCAAATATTTTACGCATTATTATCCTTTCGAATATACGTAAGCAGTTTTCGTCTGTTTGAGTTAGTGTCCAGATTTCGCAGCCATATGTTACTACTGGTCTAACTATTGTTTTGTATATTATGAGCTTAGTTTGCCTAGACAGAAGTTTCGATTGAATTAACCTTTTATTGGCAAAGTAGCATCTATTACCAGCTTGGATCCTGTCTTGTATGGAGTAGTGCATACTGTTGTCATTACGCAGTAATACTCCCAGGTATGTAAAGTTTGTCACACCTTCAAAATTGTATTCACCTACTGATATGTTTTGAGGTTCTCTTCTATGCTCATTTCTTGACAGGACTAGGTACTTTGTTTTGTGCTCATTAATTGTTAAACCTACTTTTTTAACCTTTTGCCCCAGTAACACGAAAGTTTCTACCATTTTTCTAAAATTTCTTGACACAATTTCTATGTCGTCTCCGTATGCAATTATTTGGTAGGACTTAGTAAAGATATTACCGCCTGTATCAAGTTCTCCCATGGCATACTGTAGCACCATGTTAAAGAGCAAGGCAGAAAATGCATCACCTTGTCTAACACCAGTTTTTATGCTGAATTCATGTGATTCTGATCCTTGGACAACTACTTTTGCTTTTGAGTTTTCCATGGTCAGCATAGCTAAGTCTGTAAGCTTGCGAGGTATTCCCTGTCTTAGCAAAGCAATACGAATTCTATCTCTATTTATACTATCAAACGCCTGTTTAAAGTCAATAAATAAAATATGTAGGTCCATGTTGTATTCAAAACATTTTTCCATGCTTTGTTGTATAAGCAATAATTGATCAACAGTGGATCTTTGGCTTCTAAAGCCGCACTGATATTCACCAAGATTTTCTTCCGCATATGGTTTTATTCGTTCAAATATTATTGACGATAATAATTTATATGCGCAATTAAGAAGTGTAATACCCCTGTAGTTTGTACACACCATTTTGTCTCGCTTTTTGTGTATAAGACACAGTACAGCTATCTTCCATCCATCTGGAATTCTTTCCTGTGGCCAAATTTTACATAATAATGTATGTAAAGTTCTATTTAGTTCCTCACCACCATTCTTTAGCAGTTCTGCTTTTAGAGAATCTTCCCCGGGTACTTTCCCATTTTTCATTTTTTGTATTGCCTCCTTAACCTGCTCTAAGGTTGGAGCTTCTACCAAGGGTTCTACTGTGTACATGATGCTTTCGTTTGCTTCCTGATCAGTGTCTGAGACATTAAGTAGTTCTTCGAAATGCTCTGCCCATCTATTCATAACTTCTTTTTCTTTTGTCAATACGTTACCTCGTTTGTCTTTTATTATATTTAGTCTAGGCTGATAACCGCTTCTTTCCCGTTTGATATTTTCACAGAATTTTTTGGCATTGCCACTATTTTTTTCTTCTTCTATTTGACGTATTTTATTTTTTAACATTTCCTTTTTCTTAACCCTACATAGTTTTGTTGCTATTAACCTTTTTTCTTTGTATATTTCTCGGTTGGCTCTAGTATTTATTTGGATCACTCGCATTCTTGCACTGTTCTTTATCTTAATTGCTGCTTCGCACTCGCTATCAAACCATTCTGCCTTTCTCTGTACTACCTTGCTACCAAAAATAGTAGTTGCGGCTGTTCTTACTGCCTTTTCAACTCGCCGCCATTCCTCGTTGACATTTTCTTTTCCATCCTCCTTGCGTAATTGTTCATCGACCGTAGATTGAAAGAGGTTCATTATTTCCTCATCTTTAAGTTTGTCGGTGTCCCATTTAATTTTACGCAGTCCCCGTGTTTTTGCTGCGGCTGATATTCGTTGACGCAATACTACTTTTACCATATAATGGTCGCTGTCGCAATTTGCACCCCTGCAGGTTCTAACATCTATTACAGACGATGATCTTCTACCCGATATTAGCACATGGTCAATTTGGTTTACTACGTTTGTACCAGGTATTTTCCAGGTACCTTTATAAATGTTTTTTCGCTCAAAAGCAGTGCTTTTGATTTTTAAATATGATTCGCTGGCAAACTGGCACAAACGTTGTCCATTGTTGTTCGTTACATCATGTAATGAATAACGTCCAGCTATTCCTTGGACATGTCTTTCTTTCCCAATCTTTGCGTAAAAGTCTCCCATTAACACAACAGTATCGTAACTACTGGCCTTTTCACATGATCCGCTTAGGCAATCATAAAATGTGTCTTTGTCATCATCACTAGCTTCTTCTGTGGGTGCATATGCAGAGAATATGGTGATGTTGTTGAACTTACCCTGGATTCTAATGCTACAAATTCTACTGTTAATTGGATTGAATCCAATTAGGCACTTTTTCAATTCTTCGCTAACAATAAAACCAGTACCACACATTCCAGTTCGTTGCTCATCACCACTATAATATATTGTATATGAGTGCCTATTGATTTGTCCCTTTCCTCGCCACCGTATTTCTTGTAGAGCTGCTACGTCAATTTTATACTTCATTATTTCGCCTTCAATTTCTTTCATCTTTCCTGGTTGTAACATTGTGCGTACATTCCAGGTTGCTAATTTCAAATCATTGTCCTTATTTCATTTCCGTTTTCGTGATCCGTTGTTATCCATCCTTATCCGAGGCATGTTTGAAGAGTTCATAGCAAATGGTTTTTTATGGTGCATGATAGCTAGCAAATGCGACCAACCCCCTTTCTTGGAGGACCTTATTCCTCTCTTATTAGTTACTGACCCTGTTACCCACTGGGGTTTGTTACCCAGTCTTCCATAGTGTTGCTCAGTATCCAGCGGGCACCACGTAGAGGTGAGAGTAGGAATTGAGTAGGAGAGGCTAGGCGACGTTCGCTGGTGAACATCGTGCGGTCCGCATGCACTACCCCGTTCGCCCATCTAATCTTATTATCATTTATGCGAAAATTGTTTCTATTATGCCCATTACTTGTACTGGGTGTATTATTAACATATTTTGTGCTGTTATAATTGTTATTTTTAAAATTTTGACCGAAATTATTATTGCTGTTTGGTGTTAAATATTCATTCGTGAAAGAGTTATTTCCCGTAGTAAAATTGGGTTGGAGGTTTCCCTGTAAGTTTTGGGTAAAAGGGGTAAAAGTGGAGGGTAATGATAAAGTGAATTGTTTTTCCGCTTGCTCAAGATATTCTGCCTTAGCATGTTTTGAAAGTTTTACGGTCTTCGTGTAGGAAAGAAAGGCGATTGATTGGAATTTAATAATCCATTTTGGAATGAAAATATTGCAGTTTCCTCTAAATCTTGGGCTATGGATCCATACGCATTTCGATGCTGTGTTGTATAAAAAACTTGACATGGTCAAGTTTAAATAAAAGGTTTCTAGACGCATGAAATGAGTCCGAAACATGTTAACGGTTTCAACATGTTGCGAATTTATTTCAAGCGAAAAGTAAAACCAAAACTAAGTTAAGACACTTCGTTTTTTTGGGCGTAAATTTCAACATAAAAAAACGCACTATCGGCATAAGTTTAAATATTTGAATTTCGAAATAGGAAATTGCGAAATTCAAATATTGGGAACACGAAATTTAAAATCAACCCATTGCTCAATGGGACAAAGTCTCGTAAAAAACATTGAAATTGGAACAGTAGGTGCAAAGGTTGAAATTTGCTACCTATAAAAGACAATATTTAAAGAAAAAATAGTTAGTTATTGTTGAATTAACCAAGTAAAACACGAACAAAGAAACCTAAAGTAGAAATTCGTAATTTTGATACATGAAGTTAAGTGTTTTTCGAAGAAAGTTAAAATAGAAGTTCGTAATTTTGATACATGAAGTTAAGTTGTTTTTCGAAGGAAGTTAAAATAGAAGTTCGTAATTTTGATACATGAAGTTAAATTGTTTTCCGAAGAAAGTTAAAATAGAAGTTCGTAATTTTGATACATGAAGTTAAGTTGTTTTTGGAAGAAAGTTAAAATAGAAGTTCGTAATTATTTTTGATACATGAAGTTAAGTTGTTTTTCGAAGAAAGTTAAAGTAGAAGTTCGTAATTATTTTTGATACATGAAGTTAAGTTGTTTTCGAAGAAAGTTAAAGTAGAAGTTCGTAATTATTTTTGATACGTGAAGTTAAGTTTTTTTTGAAGAAAGTTAAAGTAGAACTTCGCAATTATTTTTGATACAAGAAGTGTTGTTTTTTCGAAGAAAGTTAAACGAGGAATTCATAATTCAAAAGGTTTTGTTGAAAAGGGTTAAAGCTAAAATTAAGGTTAAAGTTAAAGTTGTAAATCAATTGAACAAGAAATTTGTAAATGTTTTAGTGATATTTTTAAGAAGAACGTTTGAAAAGTAAGAAAAAAAAGGTGATTTAAAAAATATAATTTCTTAAAAAAGAGATTTTTTTCAAAAGACAATAAAAAATTTTAAGAGTGAATATTTATACAAAAGAATTTTATTTCATTAACCACTCCGAACACCAACCAAAGCAGCATAATAAGTAAATTTTTTTTTGGATTATACATTTTTTTCCAACCAATATTACTTCTTCGAGAAACCCCTCCCACTTGCTGATATCGTTGGAAGTTTTTTTTGAGAAGCAGAGAGGCGTGAAATCAAATGGAAAGAGAACATTTCCAGAAAGTTTTTATTTAATTCCTGCGGTGGAACACCCCAAACAAAAAAAAATAAGTATAAACACCACCAAAAAAGTACAACTTGGACACAAATTTTCCGATTCAAATTCTGGAAAGAGCCAAGGTGGAACAATCTAAAGCATTTTGACATAACAGATGTTGGATTGCTTGATCTGCGCAATCTTTCCAGAGAGATTCTACTCGACCTGAAAACTCTGAAAGAGTTTCTGCAGGAAATTATGTGGAGTTTTGTAATTCTTTTAACAAGATAGCTTAAGGGTTACGTTCAATTTATTTCTCTTGAACAGTATTCAAAAAATTTGTAAAATTTCCCGTTGCAATATTTACTAAAATTGTGGCAGCTCGACGACGGAATCTAATAAGGAGAAGAGAAACGAAATTTTTTTGATCTTCTGCTGAAAGAATTTTGTGTGCTGTTCGACAACATCCTATAAATATAGATTCCTCGGATGCTAGATTAGGTCAGATTTCCGCGCTAAGAATGGGAATTGAATTAGCAACAAATTGACATATTTTTCAATTCACATTTTTATAAGCTTAAATATAAAATAAGTGAAAATATATTAATAGTTAAACTGTCTTAAAATTGAAGAAAAAAAATTTTTCTTTTTTAAATATCTGCTTCTGTTTATGATATGTACATTAAACCGCTTCGCGCGCATCCTGATTCTCCTTCTTGATGATGAAGTGACAAAAATTCTCCAAGTTGGTGTTGCCAGATGATAGATTGTTTATTTTTTTCCTCGAAAGTACGTTACAGCTCTTCAGTTTCAAATTCCGGAGGAGAGGTGGTTGAGTTATTCGCTGAACTTTTACTCAGTTTTTTTTAGTTTTTTTTTCCGTACCGTAGCGACTCAGAACTACCGTAGCTGCGCCACTGTTATGTCAAAATTCTTTATGTGATCTCAACGTTCGTGGCCCTCTCCATGCGTTCTTATTGTAAATATCTGGATTTCGCACTTATTGAAAGCATTGGCTCGTTCCTGATTTGGTAATGAATATAATCTTGTGAAAGTTTCCTCTTTACTTCACGAGATTTTTTCCCGTTTTCTTGTTCTTTGATACAACTCTTTATAACTCTAATTTAATAATTTAATACAAACTTTGAACATCTTCTTCATTCAAATTTAAAAACAAAATCTTCTCTTGAATTCAACATTTTAACACAAACTTTAAATATCTTCTTTATTCAGATTTAAAAACAAAATCTTCTTTTGATTTCAATATTTTAACACAAACTTTAAATATCTTCTTTATTCAAATTTAAAAAGTAAAAACTTCTTTTGATTTCAATATTTTAACACAAACTTTAAATATCTTCTTTATTCAAATTTAAAAACAAAAGCTTCTTTTGACTTCAATATTTTAACACAAACTTTAAATGTCTTCTTTATTCAAATTTAAAAACAAAATCTTCTTTTGATTTGAATATTTTAACACGAACTATATTTTTTGAACACGGACTTTACTTCTTGAATCGTTTTCTCTACTCGCGAATAATAATAATTGCTTTATTCTTTGACTAAAACCTCACGATTACTGAAAAAAAAAAACTTAACGACTTTTATTTACACAACACTTAACGATTATAACTTCAAGAAAATTTAACCAATTTATGTTTATGTCGTCCGCGTTTATCGGATTATTTTGGTACTGCCTTTTGATTATTTAAAGCAGCATTTTTATACCTAGAAAATTGCGTACTTTGCACCTAGTGTTCCAATTAAGTTGCAGAAACATTGCTAAGTTAAGCAACCGTTCTGGTTTACTTTCAATTTGGAAACTTTCCATCAGTAATCAATTTCGAAATGCACCACTAATTTTGTTGCTGATGGTGCAAAGTACAATTTTCGCTGAAGAAATAAATAATGTTCTGAAACTTTTTGGTTTACAGAAAACATTATTGTTTTCAAAAATGTTCCGGAACATTTTTGGTTTACAACAACATTTGTGGTTTCAGAAACATATTATTTTCTAGAAACATGTTGTTGGGAAGTACCCTATTTATTGGAGGATGTAGAAAAAAAAAGTTTGTGAGAAAGCGTTCTGCAAATGATGACAAACTTTTAAAAGGAGTTCGAAAAGAATTTTGAAATGCTGAGTCTCCACAGGTTTTAGAAAATCAGTCCATTAAGGCATTTGGTTGTCATTGGTATCCCACTTCAGATTATTTCAGCTACAAAGTAAATATTGACAAAAGTACTCCTGATTATAGCAAAAGAAAGGCACTAGGCGACATTGCACGATTATACGATCCATTGGGTTGGCTATTACCGATAGCTATCTGTGCAAAAACATTTTCACAAACTGCTTATTCAAAAAAAACGATAACTTTGTTTTGTTTAATTTTGAAATCTATTTATTAAGTCAATTTTCTTCTGCAAATTACATTATTTTTAACTTTAGTATTCTATATTTCAAAATAATTACTTTTATCAACTTTAATATTTTCCATTTAAGAATTCGTTTAAATAATTATTTATTTTCACTTTAATCTGCCGCTAAAGCTTCTAAATTTTTATATAACAACTATTTTAATACGGCCACTATCTTTACTTTTTCAGTCCCACGTCAAAACTCCTTAATTGTTAAAAAACCGTACAATCACTTTTTAGAATTGAACTACTTTTTTACGAATTGAACTGCAACTGTTTATGATTTCTTTAAAATAACTTAAGGAATTTTATTTTAAAAAAAACATAACGATTTTAATTCAAGTCAAACTTAACGACTTTAATTTAAGTCGTTCGCATTTATCCGATAATTACAACTAACTTTAAAATCTATATGTTATTTTGAACTCAAAAACCAACTAACCATGTATATTTTTACTAATTACTTTTAAAATGACTACTTTAATTTTAAAAACCGTTTTGACTTCAGGTTTATGTTGTTCGCGCGTATCCTATATTTTGGAACTAGTATTTTGGGGAACTTACCATTGACTTTTATATCATTGAAAATTCCGAATTTTGTCCTTTTTTCATTCGATTGCTTTTCTGATAATTTTTGGTTCATACCATTAAAACTCGAAAACTAGGTCTTCTTTTTGTTAAGACTTATGTATATCGAAATCGAATGCAATTTAGTATGCAGATTTTTAATTGCTTAACTTCATTTTTGTTCTATATAAATTATTTGTTTCGAAACCAATTGTAATTTTGTACAATTACTTTCACGACTTCCTTTTATTCTAGAACAATTTTTTGTCACTAGCTCAATTGAACTTTTCGTTGAAATTTTATCATACGTTTTAAGCAAAAATTGTCATTTTTGATAAATATTATTGTCTCTGGTAAAATTAAGTAAATTTAAAATTATTACACATACTCAGAATGTGCGAGTTTATCTTACTTTACATACCTTCCCCCTTACAATAGCAAAATTCTATTTCCTTATTAAACAGGATACAACTCTTGTGGTGCACCCTGTACCAATCGTTTTTAAAAACTCATTGCGACCAAAAATGCAGTTTATTGATCCCAAACGCGTGATTTCGTTATTTGTTCAAAAATTATTTCAATATCGTGAAATAATTAAAATTTTGTAAACGCGTAAATTTCTATTTTATTAAAATTATTAATTTGCTTCGACGATATTTTTTCATGTCGAAATAAAGTAAAATTTGTATTTACGCAAAATTTTAGTATCGCGAAACATTAAAATCGGTAATTTTTTCATGTCGAAATGAAAGAAATTGCATACGCGCAAGTTTTTATGAATTAATTATTTTTCTTCAAAGAATAATTAATTACAAAACAACAAGCCAAGAATGAAAATTTTGTTAACGATTAAAAAATGTTTGCTTGTTTGCAAATTTTACAAATATCGGTCAAAATACGATGCACTTTAAGTACTTTAAAAAATTTTTGTTCAATAACTTAATCCACTTTCTATCTATAAAACTTCAGTAATTGTTAAACGTTGGACGCGAATAAAAGTTTTGATGTTGCCGGTCGCAATAAAAAAAGAAATTATAAAGTTTTAGTTTCTTCATTTTTTTAAAAGTGACTATTGTTTTTAGAGTTCACGCGGTAAAAAAGTCGTTATTGGTCGGTCGAATTTTAAACACCCAATTATAAAGTTGTTATCTGAAAATTTTTAAAAGGGGTTTATAAATGGCATTTCCAGGTAGTAAAGAAGTGTCAGATTAAAGTTTGTTGAAAATAGAAGAAAAGTACTAGAAGTTTATTGAAGTTCGTGAAAGAAAAATCCTTCATTTAAAGTTTGTAGTAAAAAAAGCTTACTTAAAGTTTATTGAAGTTTATGAAAGAAAAATCCTTAATTTAGGATTTGTTGAAAATTAAAAAGAATTTAAAATTAATTGAAGTTAATGAAAGGAAAATCCTTCATTTAAAGTTTGCTGTGAAAAAAAGCGTACTTAAATTTTATTGAAGTTTATGAGAAGAAAATCCTTCATTTAAAGTTTTTTGAAAATGAAAAAGCATTTAAAGTTTATTGAAGTTGATGAAAGAAACATCCTTCATTTAAAGCTTGTTGAAAATAAAGAATTATTTAAAGTTTATTAAAGTTGATGAAAGAGAAATCCTTAATTTAAGGTTTGTTGAAAATTAAAAAGAATTTAAAGTTTATTGAAGTTTATAAAGAATTAAAGTGCGAGCAATTTTACAAATAAAAAAAAAGGAATTTTGTTCCACTAAAAGTAAGTGCTTTTATTTACTAAACAAGGGGTAAGCATTTTAAATTACATTTCAATAAGTTAACATTCATTTGCCTGAGAGTTTGAGCCTCTGGACAAAGAAATTCCACATAAAATAAAAATTGTCTCCAGTCATCGTGGAAAGGACCCCTTCGTCCCTTTTGCGACACAACATCAGGCGCAGCCGGTAGGATCTGAGTTGCGAAGCATTAAAAATCTCAGATCCCCGAATCTACAAATAAGGCAGTTGTGGCAAAACGACGAATGAATTAACCAGATTTGACTCCAGAAACAAATAACGAGGTACACGGACTGACTTTTGAGGGGCAAATCAACGAATTCTCTTTCGACAACACCAGTTCAGTTTTTGCCCCACTATCAGTGCAAGAAATAGGACGAACCTGAAGCGGAAGAGTATTTTCACGTTCAACGCCGAAATCTGCAACCAACATCGATTTCCCAGGGAATTTAAGCCCTAGGAAACAATTATTAAGAATACAACTAGATTTTAGGGCGGATATTATTTTAAGAACTGAAAAAAAAGGAAACAAAATGTCGCTAGATTGCAAGATAGTATCTCAATTTGTTTTTAACGCGATCCCTTTGCTACACACGGAACTCGGATCGAATTTAATGCCGGAAGTAAAAGTTTTTGCTAAGTGTTATCAACCAATTCATGTCATTCTTAGTAAGGACGAACAACCAATTCTTGTGTCCTTACTACCCACACGATTTCGTGGACACGCCGCATCCCTTTCGGACAACATATCTGTGTCTGATTTAACAGCCTTTTTAGATACATTAATTTCCAAATTAGTTTCTAGAAGACCTTACGCCACTTTGATACATGACTTACAAAATTCCAAACAATTGCCTGGCGAAATTCTTACAGGATTCGAGGATGTACGTAATGTTTTATTACATGCCATTCCTTCATATTGCCACAAGAAAATTATGCTTACTTTTAAGTAAAGAAAACGAATACTTTGTTAAAAAGGAGATATAATTTTCTGTATGTCTACATATAAAATTGTTAGCGAGCGACCGAAAGTTAAAAAAAAATTAAGTTGTTCTTCAACTACAAATAAAATTTGAACTTATTACTATTAACAATGAAATTTCTCAAATAAACTGAAAAAAATCTAAGTTTTTGTTAACATATGGTTACATTTTTTGTTTGTATAACAATAATTTTTATTATTTAATACTAAAATTAAAAAGATTTTATTGCTTCAATTTCTTTGCAATTCAATTTACTACAGTTGTAAGAAGTGATTTGCTAAGTCAGCATTTTCACATACAAAAGGTTTACGGTTAAAAATTTATGAATGGGCAATGCATTTTTTGTTTGCATAAAAGAAAGTAGATCACCTTTCCAGTGACTTATAAAATACTTGATATTAACATATGTATGTTTGGTATTGGAAGCAGAGTAACATTTATTTGGCAAGATTATTGAAAATGTTCTAAAAAAATTAACCTAATAGCAAACGTTGGTTTACGATTTTTAATTTTTGCAAAACAAATTTTTATTGAGTGCATTTAATGCATTTGTTGGGGGGAAAAGAGAAAAAAAAATATAGATAATTCGTTGTTACTCGAAATGGAAGTTTAATTTGAATTGGATTGGTTTTAATATAAGATTTTTCATTTTGAATTTTATAATTTCTTAGATTTTATTCTAAAATATTTAGTTTGAGCTCGCGGTGCTCAACTGGCTTTTTAATGTCAGATAGTGTAATAATATTGGATGTTTTAATCTCACCGCCATTTGATCAGTCTCTAGGCCTTTTGTTTTCATACGTAATTTGATTATCAAGCATGTTACTTGTTTTTTTCAAGACGTTTAATGATCTATGCCATCACATGTCATTTTGTTTTCAAGTGGCTTGACAAAGCAACTTCCAAGATAAGCCCCCCGAAACAATCGGAATTGGAATTTCTCTCTGAGTCTCTGTTTCATATTCCAAGTTGTTTACCTTTAAATTTTGGTTCAAAGGCTTTTGTCCATCCTTGCAGCAACTTACAATTTTAGCCTCAGCCTGTGACTGGGCGACATCTATATAGACCACCTCTGTGAACATTGTGGACATGCCTATAAAGGATGGAATCTCACTGTTTTCCTTGTCAAGGTTTGTTTGCTTGAACGTTACGCGTTTGTTTGGTCTTGCAAAGATTCCACTTGGAGGAACGCAATCGAACCCTGATATGCCATCTTTTCAATTCAAAGTGGCTTTTGTAATGGAGAATTTATAAAATATGCACTCATATTTTGAAAAGTACCGGATGCTGTTTTAATTTTTATTTTATCTTCACTATTCGGCTCGTTTTGATTTCGTGTCGATTTATTTTTTATATTACTATTTATTTGTATATTGCCTTTTAGCGACCATTTTTTCATAATGCTTATATCTAGTTCGGCCGGGCTGTTTGTTTTGATTGGTTTGGGTACTGATGTTATAATTACATTCGAAGGGTTCATTACAGGTTTCTTGAGTGGAGACAAGTAATTTTTGTACCATTGTTGTTTGGCAAAACATGTGCTTATATTGTGTCCTGGTTGCAAGAAAAAGTTGCATTTAATATTATTATTTAAATTTGTTATCATGTTTATTTGTTCATTAATTTTTTTGTCTGAATAAAGTTACATGTATTACTAGTCTGTCCGTACACATGACATTCATCACAATAGGGGGTGTTCATGCGAGTTCTGCACTCATCGTAAACATGACCCAACCTATTACAAAACCACATTTCATTCGTTGTTTTGTATTATTATTATTATTCTTAATCTTATTAGCATATATTTGAAAATTGTTTCTATTATGCCCATTACTTCTACTGGGTGTATTATTACGATATTTTGTGTTGTTATAATTGTTATTTTTAAAATTTTGACTGAAATTATTATTGCTGTTTGGTGTTAAATATTCATTCGTGAAAGAGTTATTTCCCGTAGTAAAATTGGGTTGGAGGTTTCCCTGTAAGTTTTGGGTAAAAGGGGTAAAAGTGGAGTCTAATGATAAAGTGAATTGTTTTTCCGCTTGCTCAACATATTCTGCCTTAGCATGTTTTGAAAGTTTATGGTCTTCGTGTAGGAAGGAAAGCCGATTGATTGGAATTTAATAATCCATTTTGGAATGAAAATATTGCAGTTTCCTCTAAATCTTGGGCTATGGATCCATACGCATTTCGATGCTGTTGGATTGCTTGATCTGCGCAATCTTTCAAGAGAGATTCTATTCGACCTGAAAACTCTGAAAGAGTTTCTCCAGGAAATTATCTGGAGTTTGGTAGTTCTTTTAACAAGATAGCATAAGGTTTAGGTTCAATTAATTTCTCTTGAACAGTATTCAAAAAATTTGTAAAATTTCCCGTTGAAATATTTACTAAAATTGTGGCAGCTCGACCACGGAATCTAATACGGAGAAGAGAAACGAAATTTTTTCTGCTCTTCTGCTGAAAGAATTTTGTGTGCTGTTCGACAACATCCTATAAATATAGATTCCTCGGATGCTAGATTAGCTCCGATTTCCGCGCTAAGAATGGGAATTGAATTAGCAACAAATTGACATATTTTTCAATTCACATTTTTATAAGCTTAAATAAAAAATAAGTAAAAATATATTAATAGTTAAACCGTCTTAAATTGTAAAAAAAAAATTTTCTTTTTTAAATATCTGCTTCTGTTTATGATTTGTACATTAAACCGCTTCGCGCGCATCCTGATTCTCGTTCTTGATGATGAAGTGACGAAAATTTTCCAAGTTGGTGTTGTCAAATAATAGATTGTTTATTTTTTTCCTCGAAATTACGTTACAGCTCTTCAGTTTCAAATTCCGGAGGAGAGCGCGGTTGATTCATTCGCTGAACTTTTCGCAGTTTTTTTTAGTTCGTTTTTTCTTAGATTTTTAACGCTTAGCGACTCAGACCTACCGTAGGTGCGCCACTGTTATGTCAAAATTCTTTGTGTGATCTCAACCTGTGAGGCTCTCTGCGGGCATTCTTATTGTAAATATCTGGATTTCGCACCTATTGGAGGCATTGGCTCGTTGCTCTTTTGGTAGTGAATATAATCTGATGAAAGTTTCCCCTTTTTTCACGAGATTTTTCCCCGTTTTCTTATTCTTTGTTAACGTCTGATTCAAACCTTACTTTTTTTCAATAGGGTTTTTTGACAGATCACGCGTGACTGGTGTCATTCTGATTTGTTATGTTTGCTCAGTATTGTATGGCAATTCATCATGTCAAGACTTACTTCGTCATAATTTCAGTGAATGAGCTCTAGAACAGCGTAATTATAATCCACTATTTTATCGCAGAATTTTGTTTAGTGATGAGCCTCATTTCTGGCTTAATGGCTACGTTAATAAGAAAAATTGCCATATTTGGGATGATGAGCATCCACAAGAGTTTCAAGAGCTACCATTACATCCATTGAAAACAACAGTTTGATGTGGTTTATGGG
Source organism: Xylophagus ater (assembly GCA_963422695.1). Taxonomy (NCBI): domain Eukaryota; kingdom Metazoa; phylum Arthropoda; class Insecta; order Diptera; family Xylophagidae; genus Xylophagus; species Xylophagus ater. The sequence continues at coordinate 41,886,702 of OY730480.1, forward strand.
CCGGGGTCATCATCGGTCCGTATTTCTTCAAAAATGCGGCCGGCGGCCACGTTACAGTTAATGGTGAGCGCTATCGTGCCACGATAACGGACTTTTTGGTGCCTGAAATTGCAACGCGTGGTGTCGACAATATGTGAGATTCCGGTCGAAATGCTTGAGAGAGTGATAGAAAATTGGACCGCTAGACTGGCCGAGCTGAAACGTAGTGCCGGCCAACATTTGATGGAAATTATTTTGAGACATTAATTGCCATACTGTGTGCTTAAAGTTGATAATAAAGATTTGGTATTTGCATTCAATTCTAAGTGTTTTATTTTTATTAAAAAAAAAAAATAAAGAATGAATCACGCTATACAACTCTTTATAACTCTAACTTAATAATTTAATACAAACTTTAAATACCTTCTTTATTCAAATTTAAAACAAAATCTTCTTTTGATTTCAATATTTTAAGATAAACTATAAATATCTTCTTTATTCAAATTTAATAACAAAATCTTCTTTTGGTTTCAATATTTTAACACATAGTTTAAATATCTTCTTTATTCAAATTTAAAAACAAAATCTTCTTTTGACTACAATATTTTAACACAAACTTTAAATATCTTCTTTATTCTAATTTAAAAACAAAATCTTCTTTTGATTTGAATATTTTAACACGAACTATATTTTGTGAGCACTGACTTTACTCCTTGAAACGTTTTCTCTATTCGCGAATAATAATAATTGCTTTATTTTCTGACTAAAATTAAACGATTACTTGAGAAAAAACTTAACGACTTTAATTTACAAAACACTTAACGATTATAACTTCAAGAAAACTTAACCAATTTATGTTAATGTCGTCCGCGTTTAGCCGATTATTTTGGAACTGCCTTTTGATTATTCAAGCAGCATTTTTATAGCCAGAAAATCGCGTACTTTGCACGTAGTGTTCCAAATAAGTTGCAGAATCGTTGCTAACCTAAGCAACCGTCCTGGTTTACTTTCGATTTGGAAACTTTCCAAAAATGTTGCGGAACATTTTTGGTTTACAATAACATTTGCGGTTTCAGGAACATATTAGTTTCTAGAAATATGTTGTTGGGAAGTAGCCTATTTATTAGAGGATGAAAAAAAAAAACGTTTTTGAAAAAGTGTTCTGCAAATGATGACAAACTTTTAAAAGGAGTTCAAAAAGAATTTCGAAATGTTGAGTCTTCAGAGGTGTTAGAAAATCAGTCCATTAAGGCATGTGGTTGTCATTGGTATCCCACTTCAGATTATTTCAGCTACAAACTAAATATTGGCACAAGTACTCCTGATTATAGCAAAAGAAAGGTATTAGGCGACATTGCACGATTATACGATCCATTGGGTTGGCTGTCACCGATCGCTATCTGTGCAAAAACATTTTCACAAACTCTGTAGTTGATGGTTGCTGGAGGAACTAGTGCAGGGCAAAGATATCAAAATTAAGTGGAACGTGACTCACCTGAGAAATCTACGATGGATCAGAAGAATAAGAAATCAATTCTTCCATCATGTTGATGACTTCCTTAGTAATTGTTTACTTTTTTTGAAAGATCGCTTCATTTCGTCACATAAAGCGCTAAGACAAAGGAAATGTTATGTAAAAGGAAAGTGGAATGTATCCCCCTTAGCTCTTTCCAGAATTTGACGTGAAAATTAGAAGAATTGATATCTCTTGTTAGGCTGTTGAAAGGTGATCAACGTGATTGCATTCTCGACCACAGGAATGAAATATGTATTTTTGGTACTGGATCTGTCACCAGCGAGTAATAAACAAAAATGTAATGACTTACATGATTTGTTGGGATCTCTTTCAAGAAATCGCTGCACCTTCCGTTTCACGAAGTGAAATTCTCTTCAGTTGTGATTTTAACTGCTTATTCAAAAAAAACGATAACTTTGTTTTGTTTAATTTTGAAATCTATTTATTAAGTTAATTTTCTTCTGCAAATTACATTATTTTTAACTTTAGTATTCTATATTTCAAAATAAATACTTTTATCAACTTTAATATTTTCCATTTAAGAATTCGTTTAAATAATTATTTATTTTCACTTTAATCTGTCGCTAAAGCTTCTAAATTTTTATATAACAACTATTTTAATACGGCCACTATCTTTACTTTTTCAGTCCCACGTCAAAACTCCTTAATTGTTAAAAAACCGTACAATCACTTTTTAGAATTGAACTACTTTTTTACGAATTGAACTGCAACTGTTTATGATTTCTTTAAAATAACTTAAGGAATTTTATTTAAAAAAAAACTTAACGATTTTAATTCAAGTCAAACTTAACGACTTTAATTTAAGTCGTTCGCATTTATCCGATAATTACAACTAACTTTAAAATCTATATGTTATTTTGAACTCAAAAACCAACTAACCATGCATATTTTTACTAATTACTTTTAAAATGACTACTTTAATTTTAAAAACCGTTTTGACTTCAGGTTTATGTTGTTCGCGCGTATCCTATATTTTGGAACTAGTATTTTGGGGAACTTACCATTGACTTTTATATCATTGAAAATTCCGAATTTTGTCCTTTTTTCATTCGATTGCTTTTCTGATAATTTTTGGTTCTTACCATTAGAACTCGAAAACTAGGTCTTCTTTTAATTAAGACTTATGTATATCGAAATCGAATGCAATTTAGTATGCAGATTTTTAATTGCTTAACTTCATTTTTGTTCTATATAAATTATTTGTTTCGAAACCAATTGTAATTTTGTACAATTACTTTCACAACTTTCTTTTATTCTAGAATAATTTTATGTCACTAACTCAATTGAACTTTTCGTTTAAATTTTATCATACGTTTTAAGCAAAAATTGTCATTTTTGATAAATATTATTGTCTCTGGTAAATTTAAGTAAACTTAAAATTAGTACACATACTCAGAATATGCGACTTTATCTTACTTTACATACCGTCCCGCTTAAAATAGCAACATCGTGAAATAATTAAAATTTTGTAAATGCGTAAATTTCTATTTTATTAAAATTATTAATTTGCTTCGACGATATTTTTCAATGTCGAAATAAAGTAAAATTTGTATTTACGCAAAGTTTAGTATTACGAAACATTAAAATCGGTAATTTTTTCATGCCGAAATGAAAGAAATTACATACGCGCAAGTTTTTATGAATTAATTATTTTTATTCTCCTTTAGAGTTTACGCGGTAAAAAAGTCGTTAGTGGTCGGTCGCATTTTAAAAACCCAATTATAAAGTTGTTATCTGAAATTTTTAGAAAGGGATTTAAATTGCATTTCCATTTAGTAAAGAATTGTCAGATTAAAGGTTGTTGAAAATAAAAGAAAAGTACTAAAAGTTTATTGAAGCTCGTGAAAGAAACATCCTTCCTTTAAAGTGTGTTGAAAATAAAAAATTATTTAATGTTTATTGAAGGTGATGAAAGAAACATCCTGCATTCAAAGTTTATTGAAAATAAAAAACTGTTTAAAGTTTAATGAAGTTTATGAAAGGAAAATCCTTCATTTAAAGTTTGTTGAAAATAAGAAAGCATTTAAAGTTTATTGAAGTTGATGAAAGAAAAATCTTTCATTTAAAGCTTGTTGAAAATAAGAAACATTTAAAGTTTATTGAAGCTGATGGAAGAAAAATCTTTCATTTAAGGCTTTTCGAAAATAAGAAATCATTTAAAGTTTATTGAAGTGGATAAAAGAAAAATCCTTCATTTAAAGTATGATAAAAATAAAAGAAAATTATTTAAAGTTTATTGAAGTTTATGAAAGGAAAATCCTTCATTTAAAGTTTTTTGTAAAAAAAAGCGTACTTAAAGTTTATTGAAGTTTATAAGGAATTAAAGTGCGAGGAATTTTACTAATAAAAAAAGGAATTTTGTTCCAGTGAAAGGAAGTGCTTTTATTTCCTAAACAAGGGGTAAGCGTTTTAAATTACATTTCAATAAATTAACATTCATTTGCCCGAGACTTTGATCCTCCGGAGAAAGAAATTTAACATTAAATAAAAATTTCCCCGAGTAATCGTGGAAAGGATACCCTCGTTCGAAGCATTAAAAATCTCAGATCCCCGAATCTACAAATAAGGCAGTTGTGGCAAAACGACGAATGATTCACCAGATTTGACTCCAGAAACAGATAACGAGGTACACGAACTGACTTTTGAGGAGCAGATCAACGAATTCTCTTTCGACAACACCAGTTCAGTTTTTGCCCCACCATCAGTGCAAGAAACAGGACGAACGTGAAGCGGAAGGGTATTTTCATGTTCAGCGCCGAAATATCCAACCAATATCGATTTCCCAAGGAATTTAAGCCCTAGGAAACAATTATTAAGAACACAACTAGATTTTAAGGCGGATATTATTTTATGTACTGAAACAAAAGGAAACAGAATGTCGCTAGATTGCAATATAATATCTCAATTTGTTTTTAACTCGATCCCTTTGCTTCACACGGTACTTAGAGCGAATTTAACACCGGAAGTAAAAGTTTTTCCTAAGTGTTATCAACCAATTCATGTCATTTTTAGTAAGGACGAACAACCAATACTCGTGTCCTTACTATCCACACGAGTTCATAGGCACGCCACATGCCTTTTGGGCAACATATCTGTGTCTGATTTAACAACCTTTTTAGACACATTAATTTCCAAATTAGTTTCTAAAATACCATACGCCAATTTGATACATGAATTACAAAATTCCAAACAATTGCCTTGCGAAATTCCGTACAGGATTCGCGGGGCGTATGAAATCCCTTTTGGAGGAATGTATCAACCAGCCTATTCAGAGGCATCCAAACCATTATGTTTCTGTAATTAAAGACGTAGAAGAAACCGCAATGTTCTCTTTCGAAGCAGGAATATTGAATTCTAACCACCGTCTTTTCTGTCTACATGAGAAACACGAAAATTTCGAAACTTTAACGAGTAAGGCAGAGTTTTTCGAGTCAGCAGAAAGACAATTTGCTTTAAATCCACCTCTGTCAATAAATCCAACAACACAAAACGGCCAAACTAATTCTCAAATATTTTATCCCCAATCAGAGGAACAGAATGTATTTAATCCCAACAATTATACTCCTTTCAATAACGCCAACAACAATAATTCCAACAACAATATGAACAACACTACCAATAACAGCAACACTAGATTTAATAGTAATTTTAACCGAGGTACGAACAATGTTAATAATAATAGAAACAATAACAAAACATACCGAAACAACTACAACAACAATAACAACAATAACAACAGAAACAACCACTGCAACAACACAAATAACACCAACGATCGAAATAACTCAACAACAACAATAGGGGCCAAGTCAACAATAGCTACAATAACTACAACAACTACAATATAAATAACAGAAACCGACCCAGCAATAAAAATAACAGTGACAATAATTACAATAGCCACAACCAAAAATACTCCAACAACGAAAATAATGACTACAATAACCCCAAATCGGCCAGAAACTATTAAACCGATACGTGCAACGCCAATTATGAAAACAATAATAATAGGTCCGTCAGAAGGATTAATAATAACAGAGGAAATAATCATGGAGAAGGAAACAATAATAATAATAATAATAATAATTCGCCGCGAAACAATGACTCCTATAATAATCCCCACAACGAAAACCCACCGAACCCCCGACCACCATGCGGGCTTTGCAATCGTTTTGGGCATACATATAACGAATGTGGTACGCGTATGAATACCCCATATTGTAGTCGATGCCGAATACATGGGCATACGAACAATAACTATAATTACCAAACTTTACCAACCCCAACAAAACGAATTAATATGGTATCAAACGAACCGAATGATAATAGGGAACACGATGTCCCAGCGGATAATATCCGCAAATGTCTTTTTAGCCAACAACCTGCACACACTATAGAAAATTGTCTAGCAAAGGAATTGTGTGATCAAAATAATTCCCCATCCATTAAACCGATGGAAAACTAAAACAGGGCTGCCACTTTAGCCCCCACGAAACCCAGGTATCAGCCCGCACAAAAAATACCTACCCTTTCTAAATGTGTAATAAAAGTATAATAAACAATCCGGCCGAATTACTAGTAGACACGGGAGCAGATATAAGTATTATAAAAGAATCATCATTAAAGCAATATGTAAAAATTAACAAAGAGGAAAAAACAAATATTCAAACTGCTTTCGGCACCGGAAAAACAATAGATACATGTCTTACAAATTTCCCAGCCCCCATATCGCAATCATGCAAATGTCATGTGGTAGAGAAAACCACCCCAATTCCCGGAGATGGAATTTTAGGGTTCCATTTCCTTTCCCGTAATTGCAATATTGAAGGTTTAACTTTAACCGATATTAGAATTGATGAAGATAACTTCGGAATTCCAGTTTTTTATAGTACGTCCATATATTCCATGGATAAGGTATATAGATGTCACCTAAGAGCAGGTCGAAACACCTGAATCTGAGGTTAAAATTGTAAGTGGCTCATGGAACGGACAAACTTTAACGAATCAAGCACTGGACAAAAGGGAGTATGACGAAGAGACTCAGACAGCAATTCACATTCCGCCCCGCTCCTGAAGATTGATTCAAATAAAAGTGGATTTCAAGCAAGATAGACTCTGCTTGTCGGAAGAACTAAGCGAAGGAGTATATCTCGGAAGTTGTTTAGTTAGACCCAATAACGGAAAAATAACGCTTTGTGTACTCAGTACCAAAATGAAACGGACGAGAATCGCCCCTTTTAGTTTCAGCACACGTCCCCTTAATTAATTCGAAATACACGATTTGGAATAACAAACAGCAGAAGAATTACCTGAAGAAAGTGTACAATATTTATTTAACCTAAACGGAAACCTATATAAAATGATAGAATGGAAGAACTTACAAAAATTATACGATTAGATGAAAACGCAACAACTGAAGAGAAAAACTCTATGTTACAAATATACAAAGAATATAGCGACATTTTTTATTTACCAACTGACAAATTGACACACACACTTTCTTAAGAACACACGATTCCCGTGAAACAAGACCATGCAGCGATCAATCAAAAAATGTACCGCTTAGCCGTAAAAACAACGCGAAATAATCCAAGAGCAGGTTAAAGAAATGCTTGACAATGAAAGAATTGCTCCGAGCAAAAGTCCATGGAATTCCCGGTTACTAGTAGTACCCAAAAAGAGTGGACCAGACGGAGAAAAACGATGGAGAATAGTAGTAGATTTCAGAAAATTGAATGAAATTTTAATCGGTGATGCTTTTCCCCTACCGCGAATTGACCAACTTGGTCATTCCAGATATTTCACCACACTGGATCTCGCTGGCGGGTATCATCAAGTGTTAGTAAACCAAGAAGAGAGGACTAAAACTGCTTTTAGTACACCTTCGGTCATTATGACTTTTTACGAATGGCTTTCGGACTTACAGGAGCTCCAGCAACTTTTCAAGACTATTGAACCACGTACTATCAGGTTTACAAGGTTTCTTACGTTTTGTCTACATTGACGATATCGTCATACACGGAAAAAGTTTACTCGATCATAACCTAAAATTGGACGCAATTTTTTCAAGATTGAGAGCACTGTAACATGTGAAATTATCGCGAGATTTGGTTTTGCCGCGACTGCATTTATTTTCATTTTTTTGATTTTAACAAAAATAAGAGTTGGCGGCGGAATTCAAAGTTCCAACAGGATTTTCTTTTGAAAAAAAAAAACAAAAAAATCCGAAATCTTTTCTTAAAGTCGAATTTAAAAATGACAAAAAGGAGGTCGTTTGTTTGAGAAAAGCAATGAATTTTTTTTAGTTTTTCCAAAAAGAAAGTTTCTTTTTTTCTCAGAGTTTTCTTTGGGCGAACTGATTTTTTTTCTTTAGTTAAGTGTTATAAGAAGTGAATTTAAGTTAAAAACAGTTTTCTTCGAGCAACGTAAATTTAAAATAAGTACGAATTCAGGAGATCGCGTTTTGAATTAGTGTTTTTAGTTTTTTGAGGTTTTATGGTTAATGCATATTTCGATTGTATTGCTTCGAAAACATAAAAAGAAACATATGAAATACAATTCAAAATCTTAAATACCACCCATAATAAATATAACGTAAAGAACATAGAAAATATACTACATATAAATATTAACACATACAAATTAATTATAACCTAAAACATGAAAGTTAACATAGAAGATATAAATTATAACGTAAAGTAAATCATACACAATATACAATAAATAACATATATAACATATAACACATAACACCAAAACACAGAATATAACAAAAGTTCTGTCCCACCATTTGGATTTGGGAAAATTTGACAAATTTTTACACGTGACATAGAGAAGGAAAAGAACGATTTGCACAAATGAAGGAAAAAAAAACAAAGGAATCTCATCAAACAAAATACTACTATCATACAAAAGACGAAACCAACAAAGTAATAACCAGCAAAACATACTAAAAGTGAACGTCTACAACTACGCCGTAGTGAACATCCATCATGATAACGATTTTGTTTTTTTTCTTTACAAGTTTTCAATTTTTTTTGCTGTGGTTAATTCAAGTTCAGGACAGGGTGTGACGCAGAGGCCTCGGCGTAAGTTCATTTTTAATTAATTTTTATTTTATATACAATATATTATATATAAGTGTGAGCGGATTAAGGACATTCGTTCAATTTTTTTTAGTTTTTCAATTATTTTAAATTTTTCTAATTTAAATTTTCTTAAAATTCTCTTTGAATGAACATTTTTTTTTGTTTCTTTTAGTATCTAAAAGTTGTTGAATTTTTTTTTGTGTTAGCTTTAAATAAAGAAAAATGTGAATTAATTCGTAAAATATTTGCTTTTGTTTTTCTTTATTTTGGTTGGTATTTGGTTTTATATTCTTTTTTTGGTTGTGCACCCCTGAAATGGTTGAAAAATGTAACTAAACCGATGAGTGAGAGCAGTGACGGCCGAAGATGATGGGGGCGTAGGATTTTCTTCTTTTTCAATTCAATTTTTTTTTAGTTGTGGGGATCGCAATCTTTAAGTGTTTTTCCAAGGCCGGATGCGATCCACAGCGGGATATTTTGTTGTGTGAAGCCCTTTGGATGGGATAAAGGCCCCGGTGTTGGTATTAACATCTGCCGACACCAATTGATCAATTTGCTTCGGATGGCCCCATCTTGAGAATCTTGTGTCTATCCGTCTGTCATTTTAATTGAATCCCGTTTCGTGGGTTTTGAATGTAAAATTAAACTACTCAAAAATCTTGCCATCTCTTTTCTTTTTTTCGTGACAATAGTCACAAATATTTCTCTTTTATTTTATTTTAAAACTTTTTACCCATTCCGCTAGTGACCTGCGAGGGTGTGAATTATTATTATCACATCTCCAGCCCTCTTGCTAGCCCAAAACATTTTGTTTACTGCACGCATAAATATTATTTGTACGTGGCGGCATATGGTAGAAGGTAACGATCCACCCCATCCGGCGAGCTAGCTACTGCAAGCAGCTGGGCGTGCAATTTCTAGTTACCTTTTTGCTATACCATAAAATGCACTTTCTGCCGGAAGACGGAAGTGTTTGTTTAATCAAAGTGTTGCTTTATAACACTTTGATGCCGAATTGTCGCGGTTACAGCACATAACCTAAAATTACAACCTGAAAATGCAATTTTCTTAGGAAAGAAATTGGCTATTTCGGACACCAATGGACGCCCGAGGGTGCTCTACCTGACCCCTCTAAAATAATCTGTGTTCAAAATTTTCCAGTTCCCAAGTCCAGTCCTTTTTGGGTTTGGCAAATTATTATCGCAAGTTCATTCCTAATCTTTTTAAAGTTGCGGACCCCTAACAAACTTTTACCCAAAAATTATAAGTTTAGCTAGACTGAAATTTGCGAATCTGCATTCCAAACTTTACAAAATACTCTAATATCACCTCCTTTACTTATATACTCCGATTTTGCTCAAGTGTAGTATCGCAGTTTGGATACTACGCGAGGACGTGGGAGTGCTTTCGGCAGAGATAGAAGTTCACCAGCCCTTTTTTATTCAAGTTTAAAAATGAAAAACTTTCTTTTTAGTTATTTCATTCACTTTATTGTATTTTATTTATAATTAGACTGAATTTTCAGCGTGACTAAATAGACTCTCTAAAATAGACTCACTAATTGGACTCCTTGATAATAATTGCTTAATTTTAACTGTTACATTTTAACTTTTATTTTTAACTGTTACATTTTAACTTTTACTTTTAACTGTTACACTTTAAGTTTTAGTGAACTTAAAACTGAACATTAACACTCTCCTTTTCTAACTTAACTTTATTGTAACTCAACTATAACTTAACTGTTACATGTTAGTGTTTCTGAACTTAACTCTATTGTAACTCAACTGTAACTTAACTGTTACATCTTAGTGTTTCTGAACTTAATTCTATTGTAACTCAACTGTAACTTAACTGTTACATCTTAGTGTTTCTGAACTTAACTCTATTGTAACTCAACTGTAACTTAACTGTTTAACTATGGCTTGGGTTTCCTATTTTATAGGAAGCGTGACATCAACCAATTTCCAATATCTTTCCAATAATCGCGAAAGTGGGATTGGTCTTCATTTTTATTGGTTGAACTAATTTTCATACCATAAAAATATTCATTATGTAAAACCATTTACATAATGCATTCTTTTTGGGTTCCGTATATGACACAATCGAACACCATATGTAATATTAGTTTGCCCACTTTTACCATGAGAAAAAAATGCGTTGTGTGCATTTTTTTTCATATTCGATATTTTCATAAAGAATATGTTAAGTGGGTTAGATCGATTTGTTCTGAGAATTTGCTGACAACTTGAAATAGTTTTAAAATAATTTAAAACTGTCTATTTTGAAATATCTATATTGCTTAAATAGGAAGCAATATTGAAATTTTAAAGAGAAACATGAGATTAATATATCTTCTTCTATTAGGAAATATGATATTAGTATTTCTTTTTAAAAAGAAGTATTGATATATCATTTAGTTGTCCTATTAAAAAGAGATATTTATGTTTCCTGGAGACGCGCTCTAGAGACGCGCTAAAAATGGTACAGTCTGTGTGGTTTATATCTTTCATTCATACCACATGTAGTAATGATGCTAGGACGCGGATCATTACACCCCTATCCCCTTTTAAAAAGAAATCGCATAGATTTCTGACGTAACGCGCGGAAAATATTATTGGTGATATGCCGTAACCTTTACATTGTTTGTTTTCCCATTTTTGCCTTAATACTTTCCTATATATATTTAAAAAGATTGTAGCCTTAACATTTTAATATTCATATATATATTTTTTTGTTATATTAAAAACTTTTATCCTAAAGTTTTGGTAAATAAAATAATTTGTTTATATTTATAATATTATATGTTTACGTTTACGTTTTCATGTTTACTACAATATTTTTACTACAAATTATTTTTTTGTTTTGTTTAAATGTCTTTATAAATGTTTGTGTTTTCTTTTGGCCTTGCGACCGATTGCATTAAATATGTTTTTTTTCCTACCGAGCTAATTTGCCTAAATAATAATGTTATTATTATATGTTTTTCTTAATGAATATATGTAAATACTTTTTTTGTTTTTTCTTCAATTTTTATAAATATTTTAGTGTTCTATGTATTTTAAAGTGAATGGATATTCATTGGAATTTTCGGTTACAACATTTTCTTTTTTTTGTTGTTTCTGACAATTTAGAATTTCTGTGAATTTTCCCCTTTCAATTGTTATTAATAGTGCCTCTAATATTATGGTCAAAATAACATAACTTATTGTATAGTGATGTAAATTGTGCACTATATCTTTTGATAATCCTTTTGCTTCTTCTTGTTTTATAAATTCTATTGCCGTGCTTAATTCATTTAATTCGTTGTCATTTACATATTTAATGAGATGTGTTTCAGCTACTTTTTTTAGAATTTTTAATTTTACAGTGTCATTGAAACTGCTAGAAATATTTATGGATGGTAAGTAGAGATTACTGATTTGGGAATGTTTTACATTATGTGATTCAATATGTAATTCTCGACTTCTCACATAACAACCTGCTTTTAATTCAAGAATTCCTGAATTTTTTAGCGTATAGGGTGTGATTTTGCCGTCACAAATAGCATCTACTGTTGTTTCTTCTGTGACGACAAATATCCACTCGCTTGGGTGTGCCAATTGAATCCAAAAGTTGGTTTTAGGCACTGCCTTTACCATACAAGATTCTGGAAATACTTTTTTATGCTTTAGAAGTTCTATTGCGCATAGATTATTTTCAGAATGCACGTTAAATATTGGATGGATAGTTTTGCATAAATATCTTTCTAGATCGTCGGTTAAACAATTGTTTAGATCCAATTTATTTAAAGTATAGTCATGCTCTCTGTTGTAATCGACACCTAAATAATCCATTGAGGGTTGAATATAAGCGAAATTTGGCTCTAGCAATGAAGGTAAAGGAATTACTTTGTACAATTGATATTTTCACGAAAGGTTAGTGGTATTTTTAATTTGAAAACGATTTTATCTGATATCATTGCCGTACTTATTTGACCTAACTGATAGATTTGAAGTAAACTATTCTTATTTTCATTGATAGGTAAAGTAAGTGAATCTGGTAATTTTTTTTAAATACTTACCAACAATTCTTCTATTTGTGTTGGTGTGATAATAGAGGGATGCGGTCTACCATGTCTTACATTCGTCATTAAATCAATTAGAGTATTTTCTGTAAATTGATAGTTGGTTAGCATTAGGGAGATTGTTGTTGCTAAAATTTCGAGTTCCGAGACTAATGTATTATATGCTGAGCTATCATATTCAATATTCAGACTATCTTCTAGTTTCCGAATTCTACTTTCGATATGTGAGAATTGTTTCTCTATATTCGCTTCAGATTTATTGAATATACACCGTGTCCCAACTATCGGTGCAAATTTGAAGTAGCGGTTATTTTCGCTCTGGCAACACTAATGTCAGTCTCTCTGTAACAGAAATTTAGTTTGATATTTGCGGTTTCCGAAATGAATCGATTTACGCTTGAACAACGCTGGGAAATATTAAAAATATATTTCCAAAACGAAGACAATTGGTCCGAAATCACAAAAAAATGTCGGAGGAAGCTCATTTCCACATTGGTGGCTACGTCAATAAGCAAAATTGTCGCATTTGGGGATCAGAAAATCCTCAAGTGATTGAGGAGAAGCCAATGCAACCATTGCGTGTGACTGTTTGCTGCGGATTGTGGCACGGCGGTTTTTTTTTGAAAATGAGTATGGCACGACCGCTACGGTCAATGGCAAACGCTACAGAGCCATGTTAACATCTTTCGTGTGGCCATATTTTGAAAATATTGATGTAAGCGACCTTTGGTTCCAACAGGATGGCGCTCCGTGCCACACATCTAGCCTAACAATTGCCGAAGTGCATCTACAATTTGATGGCCGCATCATTAGTCGAAATGGTTATTTCAATTGGCCACCAAGAAGCTGTAATTTGACACCGTTGGACATTTCCTTGCGAGGAGCCGTGAAACACAAATATTATGCAGGCCATCCAGAGACAATTGAGCATTTGAAGTTGAATATTAAAGCAGCCATTGCCGCCATAGGGCCCCAAACAATCGAAACTGTGCTCCGAAATTGAACCGACCGAATGGCCTGCTGCAAGTCCAGCCGCGGCAGTTATTTAAATGAAATCATTTTCCATACTTAACCGCAAGGATTGTTCTTTCAAATAACAAGAGAACTTTGAAAAAATATAAAGCCGTTTTTTTTTTTATTTAATTTTAAAGTTTGCACTTTTAGTTGGGTCATACTTTATTAGCTGTTGTTTCGATTATTAGCGTCTGATTCTTTATTAATGTTAATAAATGCTCATAATTTTCGTTTAGATTCTTTATTTGTTCGTTATAGTGTTGAGCATCATTTTCGACTAAAGTCCCGAATAAAGTTTTGCTGGGGGCACCAATGGCGTTGAAAGGCGATCTTTTGTATTTCAGGTTCCCGGGTTGCATTAGCAAATTTTTTTGTGATACACCTTCCATGGTGATTTTGAGCTGCTGTATTAATTTTTCGCAATTGTTGGTTCTTCCCTGTTTGTTTTCTATACGTTCCCATAATTCTACGAGGCTATTAACATTTTTCTCGAGTTTTTTCAATTCAAAATTATAATTATTTAAATCGTAGTAAATTATAATTTCCCACTCGTTGCTAATAAAATAAATTCCTGGATTACTTGGAAAATATGTTATATTCACGTCTTCAAATGCGTGTATCGCTGGTAAGCGAATTAGAATGAGTAGTAAAATCATCCTGAAAAAATATTTTTAAATTTTAGTACATTATTCCTCATCAATAAATACTTTGAGGTCATTATTATGTACTGTTTTGTTTTTGTTATTAATTTTAATTTTGTATTTTCCGTAGAATTTAGTTTAATTATTTCGCAAGGCCCTGTCCATGAAGATTGAAATTTATTTTTTGCTTCTGTGTAAAACTTTTTCACCTGAATTAAACGTCTGTGTTTTCGTTTTCTTGTCGTAATAAGCCTTAATTTTTTCTTTGGTTGGTTTAATATTTTCTCTTGCCATTTGATAGCCGTATTGTAATCGGCTCTTTATTTCATTTGCATAATTGCTATATGGGGCTGTCCGAATTTTTGACGGTTTATAATTTTCTAGTTTTAGTTGAGCGTCACTGAACTTGCTCCGAATTTTGTCACCGTATATATTCTTTCGTTGATCCGAATTTTGATTTAGTAATTTAATTTTATTAATTTTATATCTTTTCATGGCTTGACATTTGTCGCATGTTTTTATATATCTCTCAATATATCGGACCATGTTTTTCCATTTGTATTATTTTTTAATTTCTTTGTAAGTTTTGAAAACTCCGTAATGTTTAGCCGGTAGTAAATGGAATTCTACCAGAGCTTGGTTAATTTCTTCGCGATTTGTTAAAAATTTAATTCCCGTCTCGAGATTCTTTTTTGAAAATGTGAAATGTGAATTTCTCTCTTAGTCTCCACTTCAGATTCCGAGTCTTTCAACCCTATTTTATCACTGAACCCTTTTCTACTCAAAGGATTGTTCACATTCTTTTTTTATTGACGTTTGATTTCTCTATGAGGCTTTTTCAAAATCAATTTCTTTTGACTTTGCAAATTTCTTATTTTGCATCAGAATTTTATTGGTTTTACCCTTTTCCACAGGAGAAGTTTCACTCTTATTTTGGTTATTGTTTAAAATTAGAATCATTACATGATTATTAATTGGTTTTGTTAACATATTTCCTACAAAAACGCCTGGTTTGATCTCCTGTTTAACGCAAAGCTTTTACCTATTTGCTTTTACTGTTATTTCAGCTATGATCTCCGTTCGAGGAGGAATTTTAAATTTTAATTTTTCTTCCATGGTTTTTTTCTTCTTTTCACCTGATATGTTAGTATTGTTTCCTAAATTGATTTTGTTGTTCATGATTTTTGCGTTTTGCCTAAATACTGCTCCATTATTGTTTACATTTTGTTTAACGTCCACTATTTCTTCTTCCATATTTGTTTCTACACTTTCATTTTCTTTTACTTCTGCTTTAGTTTCTGGACTACTTTTATTGCTTCTACTTGCAATATTCTTTAATTTATTTTTACTTTCTCTTTCTTTGAGGGCTTTTTCATATTCTTCACATTTATATATTCCATCGATATTTTCGAGGTTTACGAGAATTTGTTTATATTCTTCGTTTTTATTTTTCATTTCTCTTTCTTTATTTGAAAATATATTTTTAGTTATTTTGCTTTTTACACCATTTTCTTTTTAAATTTTTAAACAATTTTCTTCTTTTCTTTTTAAGCAATGTACTTGTTCTTGTACTTTCGGAGTTTGGAAGTTTTTTTAATCGTTTTTTCTTCGTTTAAAGGGATTTCCATAACTTGTTCACTATAATTAATACTACAACCGTATTTTCTGAGAAAATCAGTACGTACTATTCCGTCATAAATTGCTAAGTCATTTTCTATTAAATAGAATGGATGCTCGAATTTTGTTAGACCGTATTGGTGTTCGATTGATAGAATACCGCTTGATGTGCCCACTGAGGTGTTAAAGTCTCCCAATAGGTTGGCGATTGGACAGCTTTGACCTTTAACCAGCATGCAATCATCGGCTAATATCTCAAACTTACCTAGGCTAATCTCGGCTCCGGCGTCTATTGAAAACTTAGTCTGATTTTTGTTAGAAATACTAGCTGTATCCGGCCACGCGTTGCTGTGGTCAGCCTGGTTGAATGGAAAAGAAAAGAAAAAGCACACACTTCTCGTATATTTAATTTCACAATGCTTGTGGTTATACAACATTTTTTGTTGTTCCATTTTCTGTGCAGATATAGAGATTTTCTGGTTTGCCGACTCTAGAACACGCAACATATAATTGTCCGTGTGAGAAGCAATCCGTGTCTAGATCTAAACCGCACAATTTTAAGGATTGGCTCTCAGCCTTGTTGATGGAGATTGCAAACGCCAATCGAATCGGGAATTGCAATCTCTTGAATTGAAATGGCCTATCCGTTGGAATCATACGAATGCGAGGAATGAGGACATCTTCACCTTTAAACGGTCCTGTCAAGATTGTTGCTTCTACGATGTTGCTCTTTAATTTTTCTACTGCAAGCCGCGTGCCGTTGCAAAGCTTTGGCTGGTTGATCTTTCGCAACATGATAATTGGCACACCGACTTTCAATTGCAGTCCGTGCGGTGGCATCCCTGGCAGATCGAATTCAAAAATTCTGTTGGATAATTAACCACTTCATCTGCCGCCACAACAGTGTCGACGGACTTCCATATGACCACCTCGCTTTGAATGTTAGACTGAATAATATTGTTAAGTTCGTAGATGTCTTTGTTCTTGGCCGCAAGAATGGTTCGCTCACTTAGCCAATCGCGATTCTTGTAATTGGTTTGAATATTGGGCAATACTTTTTGAACCAATTCTTCTTTTGACGTCACTAAATTGCAGAAGTTCTAAGGTAATGAAATTCGTCCTGACGTCAGATCAACCGGCACCTTTCCGTTCCTAATTTCCAGCAATTGATGTGAGAATATCTCTGCTGACCGATCGCTTTGCAGCTGTAGTCGCATATTTGCAGTAAATTTTAACGTCTTTACGCGTCGCCGCAAAGTAGAGTATTTCAGGCAGGCATTTATTTCATCCGCTGGTGTCGATCGAGGAATTACAGCTAATGTTTGCCTGAAATCGCCTTCAAGCAATATTAATGCGTTCCCAAATGGTCTGATATTTGCACGTAAGTCTTACAATGCTCGATCAAGGGCCTCGAACGATTTTTATTGCGCCATTTTGCATTCATCCCAAACAATAAGTTTGCATTTCTGCTATACTTTTCCCACGCCGGATGCTTTGCAAATGTTGCATGTGGGACTTTCAATGAATTGAATGTTTAATGGCAATTTCAAAGCGGAATGAGCCGTTCTTCCAACACTTCGGAATCCCCTCTTTTGCTATTCCACTTGGTACATCCAGCAGCGCACAGACCCAAACACTTCACGTTTTACCATGAATTCCATCGGCGATTTCAGCTTCTGCTTGAAAACACGTACTGTAATGTCATGCCTATCCACCGGAGATTGGCCAGGAACTAAGAGCTTTTGTATTGTAAATCGTCCAAAGCTGGAAATTTCATCTAAGATTTTGTTAAATTCAGCATTTTCATTTTTAAATGCCTTTTTGGTTTTAGGGTTTCCAAAAAATGAGACTCTACGTATTAAATGTCTTTCGGCTTTGGGTTTTGAAAATGTTACGCCAATTAGTAGAGTAGATTATAATTTTAAAATTTAATTTTGTATGTTTAAACAAGCTTGATTTTTGGCATAAACCCTATTTTTACGATATCTTTTTTAGCTCGTATTATAATTTTCGGGGGAAAAAATTTTTCTTTCAGACGTAAGTTTGATATATTTTGTATTAAAATGGGCGAATTTTTATTATTGCTGTACAACAAAAATGTTTTTATAGGCTTTATTTAATTGCTAGGTTGTAACCCGTCGTATGACGGCTTCCTAATAATTTCGGTTTACAAATCGCTGTAAATTAACAAAATGTGGTCAAGCGTAGCACCTTAATTCGGAACATAATAAATCTTTTACCTCGTTCTAGTAGCACCACTGGTGACATACTTCATGTCTTAAGTCGATCTATTCAGAATGCACATTATTTACCCCGCAACAACCCCAGCGAAGATATTAAATTGATCCCATTTCTCCGGTTGGTAAAATAGCTCCCGTCAAACATATATTACGTAAAGGCAAAAACCTCTATAGAGTAGGGGCCTAAACAACCACAGCGGCAAAGTGGTGAGAGATAGAACTATTTTATCTTCGACTGAAAAAATCCCCAAGAAAACCTCCGAAATTTTGCGGAACACTGTAATCGTGTGTGACGTCTACATACCAAGTTCCAAAGTTGTATTGACTCCAGCGCCAGAGCGGTAAGGGATAGAACTGTTTGGTCTTCGACGGAAATAATTCCCGTGATAACCTGCATAACTTTGCCGAACATTGTACTCCTATGTGAATAATATATACGAAGTTCAAAAGTTTGTACTGACTCCAGCACCGAAGCGGTGAGTGATAGAACTATATGGTCGTCGACAGAAATAGTCCGCATGAAAACCTCCACAACTTTGCTGAACATTCCAATCGTGTGTGACGTTTAAATACGAACTTCAAAAATTTGTATTGCCTTCAGCGCTACAGCGGTGAGAGTTGGACCTAAATGGTCTGCGACAAAAGAAATACCCATGAAAACCTCCATAACTTTGCCGGACATCGTAATCGCGTGTGGCCTCTAAATACAGAGTACCACAATTTTATTGACTCCAGCGCCAAAGTGGTGAGAGGTAGAACTATTTGCTCTTCGACAGATATAATCCCCATGAAAACCTGCACAACTTTGCCGAACGTTGTAATCGTGTGTGACCTCTACATACGAAGTTCCAAAATTTGTGTTGATTCCAGCGCCAAAGTGGTGAGAGATAGGACTGTTTTATCTTCGACGGAAATAATCCCCATGAAAACCTCCACAACTTTGCTGAACATTGTTATTGCGTGTGACTTCTATATAAAAAGTTCGTAAATTTGTATGGCCTCCAGCGTCAAAGCAGTGGGAAATGGAACTTTGCCGTGTACGTTAGAATGTCCAGCATGCAAATCTTAATAAGATTGCCTCAGGATCATGTCCGATGTATATTTCAGATTATAAATGAGGTTTTCTGAAATAAGCTTTCAAGCCCCCTTTCTAACCCCTCCGACTCCCAATCTCCCCGGAAACAAAATTTCTCCACGTTTCAAGTAATTCTCTACACCATATCAAAAAGAGTTTTTTTTTTTTTGCTCAACGAATCTTCTTTCCGGACAATATAGGACGGTTAGAAGGAAAGAAAGAAGGATTAGCCTTTTATATATATAATAATTAATCAAACAGAAATGATGTTAATCCATAATTTAGTAAAAAATTCGTTTTTTTGAATCAACTGTGAATCCAAATCTAAAAACCCCTCGTTTTTTTTTTAAATTAAAACTACCAGTGACAGCAATTTTTTTTGAGAAATGGGGGGCAATTCTTAAAATTCGTCGAAGATTTTGAAAATTCAGCCCTGTCAATTATAAACACCTATGCAAAAGGCTTTAAGCTTTTCAAAAAAAGAGAAATGAAATGGCTTTCGGCTATGGGCTTACAAAATTATACGCCATTTGGTAGACACATAATTTGCTCGTTACATTTCATTAAACAGGATCTAAAGCGAATAATTTAATTTTGTACGCTTAAGAGAAACTTGTTTTTTGGAATAAATAACGCAAACATTTTTCGCAATTCTAATGTTCCAGAATACATAAGCATTAAGCCCATTTTAAGCGTTGCCCCTCCGAATTAATAACGCCGCCACTACGCCCATCTTTATTTTTATAATATAAGCTTATTGATGTATGCGCGTGTGAGTAAGAAAAATCACGCTTTCTCGTTGGAGAATAACCATTTTGAACATGCTTGTGGCTATGTGTTAGTGATTGGTTTTTTTAAATCAATTATTGCCTGACTCAGGTGCAACATAGGTAAATAAAAAGTATGTAAGAACCACCTCATATTCCTAAGGAACATTCTATAAAAATTTCAAGTCAATTGATTAAGAAGTTTCGGAGATTATCGATTTTGTACAAGCGTACAGATACGATTTTATTTATATATAGTAGATTAAAAGATAATTTCACGGTTACAGGAACACTAGTTACTTGTACGGGAAGCCTTAAACTTAGTTTTGTCGGTGAACTTCGGCTTGCATCTGTATTATGCGAGATGGTTCGCCGGTAGTAATCCCCTGCCTGATATCGTTTTCCGATTCGGTTATATTTTCCATGGAATCGGCTTATGTGGCCCAACGAACTTTTCTCGCGGCCCCTAAATTATTTTCCGTACTATAATTATTTCTTTGATTAAATTCTTTACGTCTGAATTCATTTCCTGTCAATTTTGCCCATATTCGTTTCTTTGATTAACGCGTTTGTTCTCGAATTGAACTCGCCTATTGTCTTGAGCTTGTTGCTCAAATTTACTGTCTCTACACCCGTTGTATGAGTGATTCGGCTTGTTACAATAACCGCAAAATACTCTATTTGGTTCCCGTTTTATTGCAGGAAATGGTGGTACCATCCTGTTTGAAAAACAAGTTTCTTTGCTATGCCCCCTTTTATTGCATAATTCCCACATTGGAATTTGCTTTGGTGTTTTGGGGAAATTTTCGCTTCTAACTTCAATTCGAGGAGCATGCCCATTTATCATTTTTAGAAGTTTCTTCAGACTTCATTCTCGAGTGGATTTTGCTATCGTTTGCAATTGTTCGATACTCAAACCATCTTCGAGTGCTTTAATGGCATTTGGCTCGTTTTCAGGGTTTTAAAACGGAATTACTTCTGTACTTTGGATTTCAATTGCTGTTGCATTGTTTAAATCAACGAGGAATTTTGAAATTCGTTCACCAAATTCCTTAGCATTGTCTTTCGGATATTGCTTTGCGCTAATTAGTTCGTTAATAATAGCGGATCTAGGTCTGGTTTCGTGGCATTCTTGTTCAAGCGCTAATTTTAATTCGGCCCAACTATTAATGTTGCCGTATTTGAACACATCGTATGCTTTTCCAGACAATTTAGTCTTAACTAGATTAAGGTATACATTTTGATCAGTTATAGTTCGACCTGTATAATATAATATAATACACTACAACATGATACGAACCTATGTAATTCGTCATTGTTACCGTCATAACTCGGTATCATATTTAGAGCATCTGAGATTGTAATTCTCAGAGTGGGTACGGTAATCTGTGCCCTTGCGCGGCCTGCCCCATCGCTTAAACCACCGTTTGGCATTTCGGCTGCCTTTTGTTTACGCATTTGCACAATTCTGAAATTAGTTCAATTATAAATTAATTTTGACAAACCCAAAGTTTAGTTTATCTTTTGGAAATGGAAAATATGTGGTTAAAACGTATACAGAGTAATACTAGTATTGATTGGTATTTTGTCAACAAGAATTTATGGACTTATTCCACAACCAAAGTGTGAGAAAATATTACGTAGGAGTTCAAATTAACGACAGAAAATCAATTCACTTGCAGACAAAAAAATAAAAATTTGAATTGAATTTTACTTTAAAGTATATTCACGTAAATCACAAAAACGTTTTCATCTTCTTTTTTTTACGAACTTAATTAATTTAATGTAATTGAATACAAAAAATTTTTTTTAAAATTACTCTTACTTGGGAAAAAAATTTTCATTTGTTGTCGTTGCGTTGACTGTTGTTTTTTTTATATAAAATTTTTGTTGCCGCTGTTGCTTTTGATGATTCGTTGTTTGTTTGTTTTTTCTTATGTGTGGGCTCGCTCCTCCCACTTTGGGTTGATCGGGTATATTACCTCAGATTTAAACTTGCGTATTTTTTCGATCACCCCTGTGCGCCTGGCTGAGCTGATTTTAATCACTTTTTGTCACTTTTCACCTTACGCAAAATAATATATTCCTTCACTATTTGATCGTTTATCCCTTTTAAAAGGGATTCCACTGCTTCCACCAAATTTTTATGTAATATCCCCGTTTGGATCTGACTAAATAGACTATCCAAAATAGACTCACCAATTGGACTCCTTGATATTTTTTTTTTTTTTTTTATAGCTATTTCTATAATATTTACAATCTGTTTTAGAGAAATTAAACAATGAGTAAATTGTGTGGTTTTGAAATTGACTATGGTAGGTAATCTTCCAGTGAAGATCAATCCTTTAAAGTTACACTTAATATTTTACGTAATATTACTACTTCTTGGTTTGTATGATTTTTAAAATTTCGTTTAGTTTGCATTTTAGTTTTATTATTGTTGTTCACTAAATCTTGTTGTTAATTCTAATGTTCTGCTTCTTTTTAATCGGCGTATTACTCCTTTGTTATTTAATAGATTCACCGCAAGAACGTTTGGGTGGTCTCGTAGTCTTGTTTGGTAATTTTTGGTAAATTCAGCAATTTCCTGTTTTACAGTATTTACTTGTAGATCTTTATGCATTACAGCGTTTGGCACGTAATATGGAGCATTTGCGGTTATTCTCAGCATCTTATTCTGAAATATTTGGATTATTTCTATGTTTGACGTACTGGCGGTGCCCCACAGTTGAATACCATAGGTCCAAATTGGTTTAAGTATTATCTTGTACAGTGGTGTTCAATGAAATCCGGACACTTTGAATTCCTGGAAAAAATGCATGGTGCAGGTCAAAATTTCACCCCCCCCCCATTTTTTTTTCAGTATTTAGTTACTTGATTTATGTAGTAACTGTATATTTCAAAACATAGTTTAGAAACAATCGATAACTCAAGTAATGAGCATAAACATTAACTAAGTGAAAAAAATGTCGAAATTAAGTGAGTCTGAAAAAAGTGTTATTATCGCATTATGGCACGAAGGATTGTCAGCACGGGAAATTGGTGATAGAGTATCACGGGGGAAGTCCTCTGTTGCTGATTTAATCAACAAATTTAAAAATACCGGGACCACAGAACGCTCCAAAGGATCTGGAAGGAAACGCAAGACAACCATAGTAGAAGACAAATTCCTGGTCCTTCGTTGCAAACGAGACCGCTTTAAGCCTTCCACAAAATTGAAAGCGGAGCTTGCTTTAGCCAGTGGAACTGAAATTTCTGCGGTAACCGTGCGGAGGAGATTACTTGAGGCAATTCTAAGGTCACGTTGCTCGCTTCAAAAGCCATCTTTAAAGGTTTCATCAAAGATCACTCGGCTTCGGTGGGCCCAGGAACATTCCAGTTGGACCCCAGAGATGTGGAATAGAGTAGTGTTCTCTGACGAAAGCAAATTTAAGCTGTATGTCGGGAATGGGCGGCTACGCGTCCGAAGGAAGCCAGGAGAACGCCTCAGTGATAACTGCATTCAGGAAATCCCCAACAAAGCTGAAGGAGTAATGGTCTGGAGATGTTTCAGTGCAAGTGGTTTAGGTCGTCTCGGGTTTATAGATCGAAGAGTGTCCGCAGATGTGTATCTAAATGTCCTAGAGAGTCATTTGAAACCGTCAGTTTTGGAGCTGTTTGCTGAAACTGAAAGGTTCATCTTTCAGCAAGATAATGCGCCAGCACACACGTCAAAAAAGGTATTTATTTATTTTTTTAGAACTATTGGACAATCCTCTAAAAAATTTAGTCTAAACATTTTGTGAAATTTTATTAATTTCCGTTTTTTTTTCATTTTCAGGTAATAGACTACCTAAACGAAAACTGTATTCACAGCTTGGAATGGCCTCCGTGCAGCCCAGATCTTAATCCCATCGAAAACATCTGGGCTATTATGAAGAAACAAGTCCGTCAGGGTAATCCCCAAACACAACAAAACTGAAAGCGGCAAATTCAAAGTGTTTGGGATGAAATTAGTGATGACGTCACTGGAAATTTGGTGAATTCCATGAAGCACAGGTGCACAGCGGTAATTAAGGCAAATGGCAGTCATACTAAATATTAAATAGGAGGTGCCAGGAGGTGTGTACAAAATGCAATTGATAAATTTTAATGAATCTATTTATAACATGTTTTTTTTTGTACCCTAATAAACTTAATATTTACAAAAAATTATCTGAATTCTTATTAATTTCTTTAATTTTCCAATAAAACCATAAATACTGATTGAACCATATAATTTTTTTAGTGAATATTATGTGAGGTAATATAAAAAATTATTTCACCGAATAAGCATCACTATTTTTTTTGGAAAAAATCGCTTCAAATCGAAAAAGGTAAGTGTCCGGATTTCATTGAACACCACTGTATATCATTAGCTTACTTTCCATTGATAGTGTGGAGTGTTTTCCGATTAACCTGTACATACTCCGTAGTTTTAAGTTTAGTTGCTTTCGTTTTGCATCAATATGTTTACGCCAAGTAAGCTTTCTGTCTAAATGCATACCTAAATATTTTGCTTCTTCTGCCTGTGGGATTATCTGGTTATTTAGGATTATAGTAGTGCAAGTATCTCTCTTTAAACTGAAGGTGACGTGTATTGATTTTTTTTCGTTACCTTTAATTCGCCATTTTTTTAACCATGACTCAATTTGTAGTAAGTTTTCTTGAAAATATTGTGTGGCGATTTTTGCATCACTATTTGATGACAGTATGGCGGTGTCGTCAGCGAAGGTTGATGTTTTTGTTCGAGGGTGAGTTAGGTAAGTCTGCTGTGTATAACAAATATAGTATAGGACCAAGTACACTCCCTTGTGGAACTCCTGATGTTATTGGCATTAGTTTTGTATGCTCTTCTTGGTACTTAACTAAGAAGAATCTGTCGGTCAGGTATGAATTCATGATTTGAAAATATGTATAAGGCAAATGTAGTTTTAGTTTATAAAGTAAACCAATGTGCCATACCTTGTCGAATGCTTGACTAATGTCGAGAAAAGCAGCTGAGCACAATTCCTTCTTTTCAAGGCTTTGTCTGATTGTGTTTGTTACCCTACGTACTTTTTCTGTGGTGGCGTCTTCCTGTCGAAAACCAAACTGATGATTTGGTATCAGTTTGTTTACTTGTATGATTGGGCGTAAACGTTTTAGAAGTAGCTTTTCAAATACTTTTGGTAATATTGGCAGCAGGCTTATTGGTCTGTAAGATTGAACTTCTTCCGGTGGTTTTCCAGGTTTCGCTATTACTATAATATTGGCAAACTTCCATTATGAAGGGAAGTATCCTGTGCGTATAATCGCATTAAATATCATAGTAATGAGTCTTGCCATTTCTTCTGGTATTTCCCTTAGCAATCGTCCAGTGATCAAATCATATCCGGGTGCCTTTCTTGGATTTATGAGATTTTTTATCGTATTTTTTACTTCTGGTATTGACACCTTCTTTATTGGCAGTGACATTTAATACGGAGTTTCCAGATAGTCATGCATTTCTTTTTGTTCTCTATCCGTTATTTCTTTACGGTACGGCTGGGAAACTTTTGAAAGATGATCTGCAAACGTTGTTGCCTTTTCAAAGTTGCTGCGACCCCATTCTCCATTTTCTTTGCGGATTGGAGGTATTTGTGTCATGGGTCGGCCTATTCGTTTCATCGCCTTCCACAGCGAATAATCTGGTGCTTCTCTTGCAGATAGTCCCTCTAAGTAACTTTGAATAGACTCATTTTTTAGTTCTTGTAGCAATTTTTTTAAGTTTCTTGTTTCAACATTTAGTTTCTTCTTATCTCCTGGTTGACGTGTGATTTGCCAGATTTTCCTTAACTTTCTCTTTTCGCTAATTTTTCCTCTTACGTATAAAGGAACGTTTTCAGTCCTCGTACCTGGATTAAGTTCCGGAGTAGCCTGCCATGCAGCATCTTGAATTTCGCGAGTCAGATATTCTACAGCTTCGTCAATGTTTTGGTTCGTTTTCAAAGGTACTGCCGTGATTATATTAGAGAGCCTTTCTCTGAATTGGTTCCAATCGGTGAAGATATTATGTAGTGTTGGTGGACGCGTTTTGGTTATGACGTGCGTACTGATAGTAATTATGACGGCTGAATGATCCGATGATAAATCGAGACTCGATTCAGCAAGTAGCTACTTCGTAGTAATTCCCTTTGTAACACAGAAATCAATGACGTCTGGAAATTTATTTGTGTCTGTTGGCCAATAAGTTGGTTCGCTTGTTGATATGCATTCGTATTTATTTGTCATAATAGTGTTATAAAAGACTTTCCCTTTTGTTGTTGCAAGTCTGGATCCCCAAAATTGATGTTTTGCATTATAGTCTCCACCGGCTATAAATCTGGCGCCAAGCGTGTTGAAATATTCTTGAAATTGGCCCTCTTTTATTGAGTGTTTCGGTGGACAATATATCGCTGATAATGTTAGTAGCCCACGCCAATCTTCAATCACTATACTTGTTGCCTGGAGATGCTCCTTTGCATATTTTAAGAGTTCATGGTGTTTAATTGTATTTTTTATGATGATTGCTGTACCACCATGAGCCCTTCCACTAGGATGTTTAGTGTCGTAGATGTCGTACCGTGGTATTTTCATAAAATTTCGGCTGGTAAAATGCGTCCCTGATATTAATAAAACGTCGATATTGCTCCGTATAATAAATGTTTTTAATTCATGCTGGTGTTGTGTCAGCCCGTTGGCGTTCCATAGAACAATTCGGAGAGATTGATCCATATTTAATTAAGCTTGTTTAACAATGCTGTTATTAAATTGTTCTGATGTCTTCGCTTAATTTGTTTTGGTTTTCTATATGTCTAATTAAAAGCTGCTCTATGTTCGTAGGCAGTTGGTTGTTCCTTTGTGTCTGGTGTTGATTTGCGTTGTTATTGCGTGCTTCTGGTTCATCGACTCTTGTTATCTGTGCATAAGTTGTCCGCGGTGCATTTTGATTTGCTTGAATTTGTGGCTGCCTTTGGTGTTGCTTTTGTGATATCCCCTGAGGAATTGGGTTGTTTGTTGGCTGAGTTAACTTTTCCCTATTTTTTGGAAATTTTCTATTCCGTATATCCTGGTATACTTGGCATCCCTTATAATTTGCCGGGTGTTTACCCCTGCATAGTACACAAGTTGCCTCGTTGTTTCTGCTTTTGGTGCATTCTGTTGTTGGATGACTCTGAGCACATTTTACGCATCCGAATGTTCTGGAACAATATGATTTGGTGTGGCCGTATCGTTGACATCTTGCACAATGTGGGATTATCCTTTTCTTGTGTGGCTCTTCATCCTTCATAATAACTGCTTAATTTTAACTGTTATATTTTAACTTTTACTTTTAGCTGTTACATTTTAACTTCTACTTTTACCTGTTAAGCCCAGTATCGTGTTCGCGTGGAATGAAATTTCCCATATAAATTTGACATGACCGAAATTATGAATGAAAATTCCACTGTGAAATTTCACGCAATAGTACGCAGTTCACTAGTGAAAAAGATTTCAGCAACAGATGGCGTTCATTTAAGTCTACACAATTTTCACGCCCTTTTTAATCGCATGGTACATACTGTCAGTGTAAAATTTTGTCATTTCATGATAAATCGTTCTTGTTTTTGGTGCGGAATATTTTATTTCAAACTGCGAAACAGTTTTTTTAGTTTTTGAGCAAACATGGAGTTGAATGTGACGGATAAAACTATTTTTTTTGATGATGGAGTTTTGCCATCTTCTTCGCAAAAAGAAGAAGCAAAGTAATTAGGAAAAAACGGCAAACTTTCAATAAGGACCAAAAAAAAAATGACCGATGAATTGTATAAAAATACTTATGCATTAGCATCTGCTTGGTCTGCCATATCCAAAGAAATGGAGACACCAGGTAAGTTGTTTATTATTTATTTTTCTTTATGTTATTAACTTATAAAAATTTGTAGTCGACGATTGCAAATTACAATGGAAGTCACTGCGAGGTAGCTATTGATACTACATCACCCCTCGTAAATGCCAAAAATTTGGAAGCGAAGCTCTTTTCGATGCAGAAGAAAAAGAAGATTCGGGGACGAACTTTTCCATGCACTGGAAAGTTTCGGATGCGCTGGAATTTTTGAAAGCCGCAAGATCGGACCGACGGTAATAACTGCTGTAAAATCTATTAGCAAATTTATTATAATTACTTAATTTACAGGACGTTCTGAACTAACGCGACAAGTGTAAGTGTTTTTTTTATTCATATTTTATAGCATTTGATAACATTTGATAATATCTTAAAGGCTACTGCCCGCAAGACAAACAAAGATCATGTGGGGGACTGAAAGCATTACAAAACTTATTCAGTCAAAGACAAAACAGATTCAGGAAAAGGAGACAATCAAGCACGTAATAATGCTGAAATATTTAGACAGGATCCTGCAAAAATTGCCTGACAAAAAGGTTGAAGACCTCTATATGAAATGTGTGTCTATGGCGTACGATGAGAATAAGATGTTAGAAGCGGATGCAGACTGAACAAACGTCATAGTGATTAGATATTTCTACTTTGTTTTGTAACTCTTTTTTTAAAATACAACAGGTTTTTTTCAAAAAAAATGTTTTCATTTTTCTTAATTTCAAATAACATTTTTGTTAAAAAAAAAAAGTTCTATTAAATGTTTACTCCAAGAATACAGCTTCGCGTTGGTATGACAGTGACCCAGCCACTGAATTTACATATTCGTTTAATTGGTTTTGTACAAACTTTCCATCGTTGCTAGAACGCCCTGGTTGTCGCTACATATAGGTTGAAATCATTAAATCGTTGGATTTCTTCTTCCTCCATTCACCTTCGATAAGTTTACCATTTTCGTCGTAGTAGTCAGCATAATTTGCTGGGCAATATGTCGACCTATTTGTTCGTAGGAACCAATTGTGGAGAAAACAACAAGCAGAAATAATCTTTTGGGCTTTATCTGGCGTGCAGTACATAGTCCTGCCCAAACATAGCCACTTTGAACACAAAATACCAAAGGAATTTTCGACGAAATGCCTAGCTAGGTTCAACCTATAATTAAAAATTCTTTCCTCGTCCGTTAATTTATTTGGCTTCCTTGGTGAATATGGTTTCATAATTCTCTTTTTTTATAGGAAACGCATCAAAGTACTATGGCAGTTTCTTGTTCTCAACAGTCTTCTGGAAATATCATTTCATCACGCAATACACTTTGGCCGAATTTGCAAGAGGCAAATATGTTGGCATTTCCTTCACTTCCGTGTGCTCCAATAACGAGATAAGTGACACCATAATTTGAGTTGGCAACCGTCATTAAAACAATGCTATGGAATCCCTAGAAAGAAGTTAGATATTTATTACATAAGAACTAAATTATAAAAACAATAACCTTATAATTGTAAATCAAACTTCCTGCATTCCTGGGACATTTCAAGCCAACGTGTTTACCGTCAATGGCTCCTACACAATTAGGTAGATTCCAACGAGCATTGAAATCATTCTCAATCTCCACTAGTTCGTTTACACCCAACGGAGCAATTTCTTCTTTCAACGCACTGCATATTGCATCACAAACATGATCTAAAATAACACGAAAATGTTGCTTACTGATCCTATATAGTGAAGCCATATGCCTTTGGATCGAACCACTCGCAAAATATCTAGAAAAATCAAAAAACAAATACCATATATAGAATAAAGAAATTTATATAATCAGTTAAGAATGTACTCTAATGCAATTGCCAATTTTTCTTTTCCACTTATTCCATTAATGGGTGTGGTGTTTTTTTTTTGGCTCCAATTTGTATTTCACTTTCTCAAAAAGATCTGCGAATTCGGAGGGATATATATGGAAGTTCTCTTTAAACACTTTTCCATTGGACTCTATATCAGTAAACTAAAACAAAAAATTTAGGTAACAAAATTGCGTATGTGTTTTATTAGAAATATACATCTTGGACAAAACGACCATTTCGTTTCCGTTCTTTTAGGTACGGATTTACTCTAGTCGATGGTCTCTTCCTCGAATACTTCGACGCTATTTCGGCTACTACCGCGGATTCTCCGATAATAATTTTTTTTTTTTTACTACTTAGCTCAAGCGAATTAAATAATTACAATGTTAAATTTTATTACATAACATTTTCTTAAAGCTGACCTTGCTCGTACTAAAGTCGAAACATTTTGAATTCATATTAACTGCTCGTAACATACAAGTAACCGGTTCATTTCTGCCATATTCAGTTCTATGGTGCATTATTCTAAATATTTCCACCGATCTCAGAGAACGTGAATTAATATTTAAATGCATATTGTCCAGAAGAAACGGAGCATCAATAACGCCATTAAATAATTGGTGGACAAAAACAATATCTGCTACTTGACGTCTAAATTCAAAAGAATACAATCCAGTCAACTTAAGTCTATTCTTATATGGAGGCAATAAAAAGGGGTCACCCCAAGGGAGGTTTCTTAGGGCAAGCCGTACAAATTTGCGCTGAACTGACTCTATTCTATCAATTTGGACGTTGTAGTAGGGAGACCAAACCTGGCTTACATATTCAAGAATTGGTCTAACTAGGGTAGTGAAAAGGGATTTTCTAATCTGAGGGTCTGAGAATTCTTTCGACCAACGTTTAATAAAGCCCAGAGTCAAGTTGGCTCGCTGAACCAATGATTCAATATGCAACTTAAAGTTAAGGTGACTATCACAAATAACACCTAGATTTTTTATGATATTTGTTCTACGTAACGTCACATTATTAATAGAATAAGCACCAAGAGGATTATCTCGTTTTCTTGAAAAGTGATAACCTCACATTTCTTGCAGTTTAAATTAAGATTATTACTTATACACCAAACAGCAAATCTATTTAAATCCTCTTGAAGAAACCGAGAGTCATTGAAGTCAATTATTTCCTTAAAGATCAACATGCCATCTGCAAAATTAGAAATTTTAGAATATCTAATTACCGAAGCAACATCATTAATCGCTAAAACAAATAATTTTGGTCCTAAATGGCTGCCTTGGGGAACACCCGAGGATGCAGTATAAGAGTGAGACTTAGCTGATCGAAAATGGACCTGGAAAGTTCTACCATAAGGATATGACCGAATCCATTTTATAAAAAGGTCCAGATAGCCAAGGACTGTCAGTTTAAATAAAAGCAGCCGGTGGGATAGCTTATCAAAGGCTTTGCTAAAGTCTATGGTAATACAGTCTACATTATTCCCCACTTCTATAGCACAATTTGTAAACGAAACAAGTTCGACTAAACTGGTAGTTGTTGATCTACCCTTCAAAAATCCATGTTAAAAATTGGAAATGAAAGGTTTACAACTAAAGTAGAAGTACTTGTGAATAATGCGCTCGAGCAGTTTTAGAATGCATGACATTTTTGCAACTGGTCTATAGTTTTCAATGTCCCCTTTACTTGCTTTTTATGTGTCGGAATTATAAAGGACTCTTTCCATAGTTTTGGAAATATGCCCGATTTAAGGGATTTCTGAAAGAGAACACATAAAGGGTATGCCAGAATATTACCAAATCTTTTCAAAATACCCGCAGTGATTCCATCAGGTCCGGGATTAAAATTTTCATTTAACTCCTTAATATGGTCTATAACTATAGATTCGTCAATGATGATAGTTTTAAGGAAGGTTTTAGGATAATCTTCAAGTTGTGAGAAGTAGGTGGCATCAGGCTCAAAATTATAGTTCTTGAACGTTGCTGCGAAAAATGTAGCAAATAGATTTGATATAACTGACGGATTGATCGACGAATAATCTTGAAATTTAAGTGATGTAGGATAGCCATCAGATTTTCTTTTATCGTTCACAAATTTCTAGAACCGGCGAGGATCGATAGAAAGTTTGAGCTTCATATCATTAATATAAGAATTATACTTATCCAAAGATAATGTCTTAAATTCTCGAAAGAGGGCCACATATGTCAAATGGTCATCATCACTTTGGGACCTCAAGTACTCCTGCCATGCCTTATTCCTCCTATTGCGCAGCGAACTTAGATCAGTATTAAACCATGCAGGAGCTGAAGATGAATGACTCCTACGATGATAAGGGACTGATGCCACAAAGGCCGTAAGAATAGTAGCATAAAATTCAGCCTTGCCAACTTCAAGATTCTTGCTAGTCAGAATGCTGTCGAAACCTATTAACTCGAGTTAGTTAGCAAGCAATTCAAAATCTGAATTACGAAAATTAAAACAATAAGAGAACTCACTGCTTGGATTCAGCCGTATACTTTCAATTGAGAATAATACTTGTAAAGGAGGATGGTATTTATCAATAGGAAGCATTTCAGAACTGCGTTGGACAACATAATTAGTTGCATCAGTGGAAAAATCTAAGTCAAGTTGTTTGTCAAAAGTATTAAGTATACCACTAATTTATTGTAGACCACACGCCGACAAATTATCAACAAACAGAGATTCACAATCCGATGTCACATTCGTCGATGTAAAGTAAAGTTCATCATCTACGAGTTCCCAACGAAGATTGGGAAGGTTGAAATCGCCAAATAGTAAAATGTTGTCATCCGGCTCCATCATATCAAATATTTGGCTGACTGCATTCACTAGAAGCTGATATACACCTATCGAATTATTAGGTGGAATATAATTGGTCGCTATAAAAATGTTACCCAGCTCCATTGTGATTTTGATGCAAACAAATTCCAAGCCACCTATGTGAGAAATGTGGACCACCCAGCTTTCAAACTCATTACGAACGGCGATCAAAACTCCTCCCCCCAATGACCTCAAATCTATAGAATGCCGGTCCCTTCTAAAGACTACATAGTCAGCGGAAAACAATTCACTATTCAAAAAGCTTTGATTTAGCCAAGTTTCCGTCAAAACAATAATATCATGTGAAAACTTAAACTTATATTAGTATTAGATGCTTTAGAAGCATGTAAATCCGGGGAAACTTTTAGTTTCTTATTCCGTTTGCGTTCAAATTCTTTAACAAAGGCAGAGTGAGGGCAGAATTTGTAAGAGACTAACTGTGAGAACATCGCAGAAGGAACAGTTATCCTGAAGGATGAGACAGGACTGCCTAACTTATTGATTTTCTCACTTTTAATAAAGGAGGTATCAATTTCTCTAGAGCCAATGTGATACAAAATATTTTCTGCAATTGTCGTCGGATCGATTCTTGAGAGAAAAATACTCTTTGGGGCAGGAACAGTTTTCAACACCTGTGAGAAAATACTCGTGGAGGTTGATTCCTGACCTGAGGAGACTGCAACTATTTAACCTTGAGTACTCCCTGTCGCAGGGACTGCTTCCAAAACTTTTCGGGAAGTACTCGTAGAGATTGATACTTGACTTGAAGAGAATGCCTCTATGGGAGATTGAAAATTAGTACTACTTAGATCCGGGACAGACTTCAAAGCGTGACTATAAAAGAAAGTCTCAATAGGAGAATCGCTAGAAATATTTCCCCTGTTGGATTGCTTTCCCATTTGTTTATTTCTGTTTTTTTCTTTGGTGCCAATTTCAACTGTACTACAGCACACTTCGCATGCCTAACTAATGAAGACGGAAGCATTTCACTTTCAACAACAGAACCCAATTTGACACTGGTTGAAGCATCTTTTTTTGCGAAAGCTATATCGTCCATTAGTTTGGTATTCTTCCATGAGGACTGTACCAAATCTAATGTCACGCTTTTAAGCTCTTTAGACGTTTCATTATTAGAGGCAATTAATGACTTACATGATCGAATGTCAGAAGGAATTGTTTCTAATTTATCTATGGGAGAACTGTCCCTTTGTTTTATATTTGATGGTAAGTCAGAAACAACTGATGAAGAGTAAATAAATTCAGAAATGTCACTCTGAATTACATTCAATTTCGATTCATATTGTGTTATTTTTTTCAGAAGTTTAGGCACGTCATTTTGCATTATTAAACATGCAGAGGTAAGTTGTTCAAATTTTTTATCACTTTCTCGCAAGTCTTCAAATGTTTTGCTTAGACTTTCAAGTTTATCATCAATGGCCTTCACTTTATTAGCAATGAACGATGTATCATAATCAGCCAAATTGCCGTTCGTTGTGATTAAGTTATTCTGAGTAGCCGTCAATTTAAGAAACCTTAGAATATGGCAAGGTTTTATATCACCACACTCAACGCAGGTAAACTTGTTGGTACTGCTAAGTGGGTTCACACATGTCCGATGAAAATGACGATTGCACACTGCATCACAAACGATCTTAGACTCATCAGGCAATATATAATTGCATTTGAAGCATGAGACCATCATTGGCTAAAAATTATGACCCAACAACAGAAGAAACACAAAACACAAAACAAAAGCATTTTGCGAGAACGATAGACAATTATTTAAGAATTAAACACAAACTTAAGCAAAAAAAGTAAATAAAATAACCGGATAATAAAAAATCCCGTAATATTAAAAAATTTTAAATTTAAAAAGTTGGACAAAAGAATAAAAACAAAGAGATAAAAAAGTCAAAAGTTAAAAAAAATAAATAAAAAATCACCAAAAGAACAACAATGGATAATAAAATAAACGTTATTTGTAAAAATTTCGTTTTTAGTCAATATCAACTGTTAAAAATTTTTCTTCTATTTCTCTTTTTTAAATATTCCCTACTGTAATTTCAATAATAAAACTAGAACAAGTTTTTTATTTAATTATTTATCGGAGAACTAAAAAAAGCACGTCTGCATTATACGAAAGATCAGCACTCTCTGTCTTCTATATCACTGTCACTGATCATTTTCAATTTTTATATTTATTTATTTTTTGATTTTAGTTTTATTTAATATAATTAACTATTCCACAGTTTTTATAATTTTTTATTTTAATTCCCTTCTGTTTTTTTTTTATTTAATTCATTTGTATCAAATGTTTATATTTATTTTCAACGAACTGTGGGATCCAATTCTTGGCACACTTGTCACATAAAAAAACACTCTCTACAAAGATATTTTTCACTTTGAATTCCACGTACATAATTTGGAGACTATTGACAATTTCATTCCACGCGAAGACGATACTGGGCTTTAAACTTCAGCTCTTAGTGAACTTAAAACTGAACGTTCACACTCTGCTTTTCTAACTTAACTTTGTTGTAACTCAACTGTAACTTAATTGTTACATGTTTGTTTTTCTGAACTTAACTCTATTGTAACTCAACTGTAACTTAACTGTTACATCTTAGTGTTTCTGAACTTAACTCTATTGTAACTCAACTGTAACTTAACTGTTTAACTATGGCTTGGGTTTCCTATTTTATAGGAAGCGTGACATCAACCAATTTCCAATATCTTTCCAATAATCGCGAAAGTGGGATTGGTCTTCATTTTTATTGGTTGAACTAATTTTCATACCATAAAAATATTCATTATGTAAAACCATTTACATAATGCATTCTTTTTGGGTTCCGTATATGACACAATCGAACACCATATCTAATATTAGTTTGCCCACATTTAACATGAGAAAAAAATGCGTTGTGTGCATTTTTTTCATATTCGATATTTTCATAAAGATTATGTTAAGTGGGTTAGATCGATTTGTTCTGAGAATTTGCTGACAACTTGAAGTAGTTTTAAAATAATTTAAAACTGTCTATTTTGAAATATCCATATTGCTTAAATAGGAAGCAATATTGAAATTTTGAAGAGAAACATGAGATTAATATATCTTCTTCTATTAGGAAATATGATATTAGTATTTCTTTTTAAAAAGAAGTATTGATATATCATTTAGTTGTCCTATTAAAAAGAGATATTTTTGTTTCCTGGAGACGCGCTCTAGAGTCGCGCTCAAGAATGGTACACTCTGTGTGGTTTATATATTTCATTGATACCACATGTAGTAATGATGCTAGGACGCGGATCATTACACCCCTATCCCCTTTTAAAAAGAAATCGCATAGATTTTTGACGTAACGCGCGGAAAATATTATTTGTGATATGCAACCTTTACATTGTTTGTTTTCCCATTTTTGCCTTAATGCTTTCCTATATATATTTAAAAAGATTGTAGCCTTACCATTTTAATATTCATATATATATTTTTTTGTTATATTATAAACTTTTATCCTAAAGTTTTGGTAAATAAAATAATTTGTTTATATTTAAAATATTATATGTTTACGTTTACGTTTTTATGTTTACTACAATATTTTTACTATAAATTATTTTTTTGTTTTGATCAAATGTCTTTATAAATGTTTATGTTTTCTTTTGGACTTGCGACCGATTGCATTACATATGTTTTTTTTCCTAGTTAGCTAATTTGCTTAAATAATAATTTTTTTATTATATTTTTTTCTTAATGAATATATGTAAATACTTTTTTTGTTTTTTCTTCAATTTTTATAAATATTTTAGTGTTCTATGTATTTTAAGGTGAATTGATATTCATTGGAATTTTCGGTTACAGCATTTTCTTTTTTTTTGTAGTTTCTGACAATTTAGAATTTCTGTGAATTTTCCCCTTTTAATTGTTATTATTTACATATTTAATGAGATGTGTTTTAGCTACTTTTTTTAGAACTTTTAATTTTACAGTGTCATTGAAACTGCTAGAAATATTTATGGATGGTAAGTAGAGATTACTGATTTGGGAATGTTTTACATTATGTGATTCAATATGTAATTTTCGACTTCTCACATAACAACCTGCTTTTAATTCAAGAATTCCTGAATTTTTTCGCGTATAGGGTGTGATTTTGCCGTCACAAATAGCATCTACTGTTGTTTCTTCTGTGACAACAAATATCCACTCGCTTGGTTGTGCCAATTGAATCCAAAAGTTGGTTTTAGGCACTGCCTTTACCATATACGATTCTGCAAGTACTTTTTTATGCTTTAGAAGTTCTATTTCGCATAGATTATTTTCAGAATGCACGTTAAATATTGGATGGATAGTTTTGCATAAATATCTTTCTAGATCGTCGGTTAAACAATTGTTTAGATCCAATTTATTTAAAGTATAGTCATGCTCTCCGTTGTAATCGACAACTAAATAATCCGTTGAGGGTTGAATATATATATATATCTGATACCATTGCCGTACTTATTTGACCTAACTGATAGATTTGAAGTAAACTATTCTTATTCTAATTGATAGGTAAAGTAAGTGAATCTGGTAATTTTTTTTTAAATACTTAAAAACAATTCTTCTATTTGTGTTGGTGTGATAATAAAGGGATGTGGTCTACCATGTCTTACGTTCGTCATTAAATCAATTAGAGTATTTTCTGTAAATTGATAGTTGGTTAGCATTAGGGAGATTTTTGTTCCTAAAATTTCGAGTTCCGAGACTAATGTATTATATGCTGAGCTATCATATTCAATATTCAGACCATCTTCTAGTTTCCGAATTCTACTTTCGATATGTGAGAATTGTTTTTCTATATTCGCTTCAGATTTATTGAATATACACCGTGTCCCAACTATCGGTGCATATTTGAAGTAGCGGTTATTTTCGCTCTGGCAACACTAATGTCAGTCTCTCTGTAACAGAAATTTAGTTTGATATTTGCGGTTTCCGAAATGAATCGATTTACGCTTGAACAACGCTGGGAAATATTAAAAATATATTTCCAAAACGAAGACAATTGGTCCGAAATCACAAAAAAATGTCGGAGGAAGCTCATTTCCACATTGGTGGCTACGTCAATAAGCAAAATTGTCGCTGTTTGGCCAGCACTGATCACAATCCCTAAAAATAAAATGAAAAAAAAACATGTATTGTTTTGTTCGGGGTTTGGTAAAAAGAATTAACCGTAAAAGAAAAAGGCCAACATTTATAAAATTAAAATGGATGAACATATTCCACATTTTGAAATTAGTACTGCCCAATGTACAATTAACAAATTTCCCAAATAAAAAATGGATACATTATTCCTGCATTTTATGCGACCCTACGATTTTTCTAAGAAAAATTTCGTATAAAAGGCCGAACAAAATTGAGATTTGATCACTTCTTCTAATTATCCAGCAGCCTACAGGCCAATTGGATGAGATTAAAACCACTCAAGAAATTTGTGGTAAGGTTTTAATTGTTCCAATTGGAAATATTAGGTTATGGTGCAACGGCAATTGGGTTTGGTTTAAAATAAGCAAATAATATTATATTTTTTTCAGTTGTCATAATTTTTAAAAGTCATTTTCATTAATTTTTCTCTCGTTAAATTTTTAATTTTTTTATTTTCATCAAAAACAAATTTTTTTTACGCCATTTTTTTTTATCTTTTTTATTTTTTTATATTTTTATTATTTTTAATTGCTAAATCTAATTTTTAAGAAGAAAAGAATTGTTAAATTTAAGAAACTGAATTTTTTTCAATAAACAAAAAATCGAAACGTAAACCGGACAATTTTCATTTTTTCACGTTTGTTTCTCCAACAAACATTTTTTGGTCCTTCGAGCCGGATTTTTGTGCGGAACGTGTTGATTTTTTTTCTTAAAAAGAGATTTAGCAATTTTAATTGTTTTGTTCGGGGTTTGGTAAAAAAAATTAACCGTAAAAGAAAAATGGAAGGATTGTGTACATCGTTAACAATTCGAGCAGAAAAAATTGAACGGTCAATTAGTAACGGAAAAAAAACCGCAATCAACAAAAGAACAGTTGGTTTTTACGAAAATAAAATTACTGATTTAAAGCAATCTTGGACCGAATTTGATCAACTCAATACACAATTACGTGAGCTGATCGTCACCTCTAAAACAGTTTGTGTACACGAGTACGTAAAAAATAGCAAATATTCTGAACTAGAAACCAAATACATAGAATATCTGGCAGATTTATCAGATGGACTAGCAGAAAAAGAAGATTCAAAAGAGCGTCGTACCAGTGTTGTAGAACAAACATTTATCCACTCAAATGAATCTCGCGTTCAATTGCCACGCATAAGTTTACCAAAATTTAGTGGAGACTATGCGTCATGGCGATCTTTTCATGATTTGTTTGTTTCAATGGTACACTGCAACAAGCATTTGCTGAACGTGCAAAAACTAGATTATTTAAAGAGCTGTCTTTCAGGCGAAGCAGAAAGATTATTGAATCACTTTCCCATTACTGACCAAGACTACAATCCAGCTTGGGAAAAACTACAATCGCGATACGAAAATAAAAGATTATTAATCAACACACAACTAAACATTTTAACAAATCAACCAAAACAAACAACTGAAACCAGCAAAAGTATTAAATCAATCCTAGACACAACAGAGGAATGCATGCACCAATTAAAGGCATTAGAAGTCGACGTGGAATCATGGGATACAATTTTAATCTTCCTAATAGTACAAAAACTCCCATTCATGACATTAAAACTATGGGAAGAGGAATTGGGTGATACACAAACATTACAAACATTTGCCCAATTTCAAAAATTTATGCAAACTCGATTTAGAGTTTTAGAATCCATGTCATATGCAGTAAACACGAAACAACAAGCACCAGTAGTAACAACCAAAGCACATTTGGCATCAAACAATTCATCAAAATGTCCTGCATGCGACAGCGCACATTTTGTTGGAAGATGTAAACAATTTTTTAACATGCAACTTTCACACAAAAAGGAATGCATACAAAAGACCGGTAGATGTTTCAATTGCTTCTCGAGCAAACATAGAACAACCTCCTGTCCGAGTAAATACCGATGTAGGAAATGCAACGGATTGCACCATACCTTACTACATTCAGAACAAATCAATACAAATTTTCAAGCTCAGTTGACAAAACCAGTAACAAATTCATCTAACTCTTCAGAGGGGGTGAAAACTTTTTTTGCAACTGAAACTCACAACGCATTATTAGCCACAGCAATAGTAAGCGTGAAAGATCGAAATGGGCGATCAATAAAATTGAGATGTCTTGTGGATCCGGGATCACAAACATCCTTTATAACAGAAGCAGCTTCTAAGCGCTTGGGTCTACAAAGAGAACCGACAAATGTTCAAATAACAAGTTTAAACAAGAAGCAAGCAGCATGGTCATATTTACAGACAAACGTAAAACTAGCATCATGCATAAACAAATACAAAACAATAAAAACCAAAATGTTAGTTATCAATGATATAACTAATAGTTTACCAACAATTTCAGTACGTCCAGAACAATGGCATCATCTAAAAGACATAGAACTGGCCGATTCTACGTATTGGAAACCCGGACCTATTGACATATTATTGGGAGCACAAGTGTATGCCAACATATTAAAAGACGGCATAAAAAGAGGTACCAGAAACCAACCAATAGCGATCAATACAATGTTTGGATGGATCATTCTCGGAAACAATGCTGGAATACCATACCAACAGGTTAAAGCATTTACAGCTATTAACCAATCAGATCAAAATTTAAGCAACCAATTAAAAGAATTTTGGCAAACAGAGGAGATACCGGTTACACCGCGTCTTACTCCTGAAGACGAAGAATGCGAGCACATTTTTCGAACAACTCACAAAAGGCTTCTAAACGGACAATACGAAGTAAAACTTCCGTTCATTAACTCAGTACTACCAACATTTGGACCATCCAGAGAAACGGCGTTGAAAAGATATTTTTATTTACAACAAAAATTGAAAAAAGACCCAAATTTGGAACAAGAATATACCAAGTGCTTGAATGATTATATCACGCTAGGTCACATGGAACGAATCCATACTACACAGAATAGCAATGAATATTATCTCCCACATCACGCTGTTATTAAGGAAAGCTCAACGACAAAATTAAGAGTGGTTTTTGATGCATCAGCGAAAAGTCACAACGGAAAGTCATTAAATGAGCAACTGCTGATTGGGCCGACAATCCAACCAAAACTTTTTTCAACGCTACTAAAGTGGAGAAAACACAGGATAGCATTGACTGCTGATGTAGAAAAAATGTACCGCATGATTTTGTTACATCCAGACCACAGGGCATTTCAGAAAATAATATGGGAAGATCCAGCAACAAAAAAGCTACAAGACTACCAACTAAATACGGTAACGTTTGGCACATCGTCAGCACCTTTTTTAGCGATTAGAACGTTGCAACAATTGGCTATAGATGAAGAAGCACGTTTTCCCAAGGCAGCAAAAATAGTAAAAACCGACTTTTATGTGGATGACGTTCTGACAGGTGCAGATACTGTATCTGAAGCAACAGAAATTCAACAACAACTTATAAACCTGTTAAATACTGGCGGTTTTAAATTAAGAAAATGGGTAAGCAACAACGCAGAAGTATTCTCAAAGACGCCGCTTGAATTTCGAGGAACTACAGAAGCTCAGATATTGGATGAACATGAAACAGTCAAAACACTCGGAATACAATGGTGTCCTAGTGTTGATTATTTTTCTTTCATTGTCAGGCCAAAAGCAACTATTGATATCGCAACAAAAAGGACTATACTGTCAGAAGTCGCATCTCTATATGACCCTTTAGGTTGGCTTGCTCCAGTAATAATTCTGGCCAAGCTAATTATTCAAAACCTATGGATTACAGGACATTCATGGGATATGAAAGTAGATGAAAACGTCAACAACCAATGGCAAAAATTTAAAACATCACTACATGCAGTACAAAAGATCAAAATTCCTCGGTGGATAGGACTATCCAAACATGCTAGAAATATTCAAATACATGGATTTTGTGATGCATCAATGAAGGCATACGCGGCAGTAATTTATATACGTATACAAGATTTTGATGGCAATGTTTTGTCGAAATTACTGACGTCAAAAACAAAGGTGGCTCCAATCAAACCAATGACTATTCCACGATTGGAATTAAATGCAGCAGTCTTATTAGCCAGACTACTCAAAACCACCAAAGAAGATATGCAGTTAATAGATGTCTCAACAATTGCATGGTCTGACTCAATGATAACACTGCAATGGATTCGAAGTCATCCAAGTAGATGGAAAACATATGTTGCCAATCGTGTTACAGAAATACAGGAACTTACAACTCCGAACGATTGGCAATATACACCTACTATCAATAATCCTGCAGATGTAGCATCAAGAGGAGTTTTAGCAAACGATCTTGTAGAGCATAAGCTTTGGTGGCAGGGACCGGACTGGCTCACGAAAGACTATGAAAGCTGGCCAAATGTAGAAATAAAAACAAATAAGGTAGAATTAGAAGCGAAGAAAATAACTCCACTAACATTTTTTGTAGACATCAATATTGATATTTTAAAACGATATTCATCGTTTACAACGCTTATCAGAACAGTGGCGTTCATCAACAGATTTAAATTTAATTGTTTAAACAAAAATATAAAAAAACAGAACAATTATCAGCGTCCGAATTACAAACGGCACGTAACATGATTTATAAAATCGTACAAAAAACGACATTTAGCACCGAATATGAATTATTATCAAACAACAAACCGTTACCCAAAAGAAGTCAATTAGTATCACTAAATCCATTTATAGACAAAAACCAAATAATGAGAGTCGGTGGAAGGTTGGAAAATTCAAAATGCATTACATTTAGCAGGAAACATCCAATCATATTGCCAAGTGACAACCATATTACGGATATCATTATTGATAAACTGCACGCAGACACACTGCATGGTGGACTGAGTTTAACACTAAATACTAGTCGAAATCTTTATTGAATAATAAACGCAAAACGAGCAATTGCGAAAAGAACCAATAATTGCATAAAATGCATCGCTTATCGCAATAAGAAACGCAGTCAATTAATGGGCAATTTACCGACATCTCGTGTAAATATAT
This sequence comes from Xylophagus ater, assembly GCA_963422695.1. Lineage (NCBI taxonomy): Eukaryota > Metazoa > Arthropoda > Insecta > Diptera > Xylophagidae > Xylophagus > Xylophagus ater. The sequence continues at coordinate 41,929,473 of OY730480.1, forward strand.
CCAAACCATGTGGGTATAGACTATGCTGGACCAATTAGCCTCAAGACGTCACCGCACAGGTCAGCGCGGATTTATAAAGGTTATTTTTGTATCTTTGTTTGTATGGCAACAAAGGCAGTTCATTTAGAACTAACATCAGACTTAACTTCAGCAGCATTCATAGCAACGCTGAAAAGATTCGTCGCACGCAGAGGATTGTGTCAACATATATATTTGGATTGCGGCACAAACTTTAAAGGGGGATATACAACATTGCAGAAAGACATAAAACAGGCAATAAAGGAAGCAATCCCGATAGCTACAGAATATTTTATTGAAAAGGACGTCACATGGCACTTCAACCCACCAGCTGAACCTCATTGTGGGGGCTGTGGGAAGCTGGCGTCAAATCAATAAAATACCATTTACGCCGAACTATCGGTAAAACTATCCTCACCTTTGAAGAGTACTCGACATTATTAACTCAAATCGAGGCCTGCGTCAACTCGCGTCCATTGTGTCGTATAAATAATGACTTGGAGGACTTAGAAGTATTAACTCCAGGACATTTTTTAATTGGGCATCCGATGAATTTAGTTCCAGAGCCCGAATGCAAAGAAAAAAAGACTACATTACTAAATCGTTGGAAACATATACAATACATGACCCAACAATTTTGGAGAAAATGGTCAACAGACTATTGACATTCTATGCAACACAGACCAAAGTGGCAAGGACTTCAACCTACATTGAAGATTGGCGATATAGTCTTCATTAAAGACGATAATCTCCCACCTACAGCATGGCCTTTAGGAAAAATTGAAGAAACATTTCCTGGAACTGATGGTGTAATTAGAGTAGTGCAGGTCAGAACGCAGTTTAAAAGTTTTCGACGACACATTCGCAAAATTTGCGTCTTACCAGTGGAAAGTCAACATAACTAACATTACAACAGTGGTGTCTCCATGTGGCGTCATGTTCAACCTTTGTGTTTCCTTCATCCCAATTAATCAAATTTTTATTCTAGAAAAAGAAAAAAAAAAAAAAAAAAAAAAAAACATGGAAAACGAAATCATCGATCTTGACATATTGGACATTGATAGTTACCTTGCGATGTCACCAATGGACGAATTTGACAGGAGTCTCTTTGTCAAACCAGGATTCGACATACTTACAGGGCAACCACTTAAGAAGTTACCAGAGAAACAACTTCAACAACGAGATTTCACCAGCAACAATTTTTTTAGCGATCTTCAATTGGGACCAATGAACCAAACGGACATCGATTACTACAAAACTCCGGGATACGACATTTTGACAGGACTACCATTGAAAAGGAATTCGTCAACTCAATCAACTCAATCAACACAAAGTCAACAGCAACATGAATTACCACAGCGGTCAACTCAGTTATCATGTAAACCAGTGCCAACCCAATCGATCAAAATAAACGGGTCCCATGTTTTTAATTGGAACTCCTTGCGACCGTCAAAAACCATATCCGAAGTCAAACTAAGAATAAAACATAAAGTAATGTAAAATCGGCCTATAGCCGATTTTTTGATGCCCTGTGGTAGAAATGGGAGAGAAAAATTGTGAAAACTAACAATATATCGAGGTTTTCCTTCATAACTTTGTTTGCCCTTTTCAAAATTTTCTCTAATTTGTAAGTAACTCAGACCCTAGTAGCATAAGTCTAATTTGCAAATTTCATTCAAATCAGTGTATTAGTTCTGAAAATACATCAAAAAAACTTTCTGAACAGGGTTATTTCTTCCTACGAGAACTTCTTTCTCCACTATCCTGAGACCGATATCACTGAAATTTATAATGGTATGGTCTATTAATGTAGTCAACCAATATAATTAATTTAAACAAAATTGCTTTACCAATTTTCCAATTAAACCCGAAAAACTATATAAAAGAAAACGACAAAACTTTATGGCCGCCCCTGTTTTTCCTTAATAACTTCGCTGCCCCTCAGTCGATTTTGCTGAAATGCAATACCAAAACCACTATAGCAATAACCAAGTAGCATTCTAAATTTCATCAAAATTGCATAACGCGTTTTTGAGTTATTTTGTCAACGGACGGACGGTAGTACCAAACATGGAGCATTAATATAGGGAATTTTTTTCAGAATTTTGGCTCATTTTCAAAACCCAATTACCCCAATTTGTTCCGCCAAAATTTCACAATTTTTTTTTCTAAGTATTCTATAAGATGTCACCTTTTCAGCGCTCTATAACATAACTTGATAGGATTAGAACTACTAAAGTTATACGATTCTAAAGCCAACTATTGGAAAAAAAACGCCACGAACTTTCTGCTTAATTGAATATTTTAAGATTTTTCTCTCCATAACTTCGTTTCTTCAATCTCAAATTGGCCCAAATTTACAGGTAGGCTGGCGTCTAATAGCATAAACACGTTTCGTAAATTTGATTCAAAGCCGTATATAACTTTTTAAAATACATTGGAAAAACTTTATGAACAGGCTTATTTTAGGATACAACTATTTCTTTCTCCAGCATCCTTGGACCGATTTGACTGAAAATTAACTCGGTATTGTCTATTTATGCAGTTAACCTACATAATTAATTTGAACCAAATCGGGTCACAAATTTTCCAATTACATCCGAAAAACCATAACGAAAAAAACGACAAAACTTTCTGGTCACCCTGGTTTTTCCTTTATAACTTTGCCCCCCGTGGATCGCTTTGGCTCAAATACAATACCAAACCAAGTTAAGGAATAAGCAACTCAAATTATAAATTTCATCAAAATCGGATAACGCGTTATCTTGACTACGGACGGACGGACGGACGGGCATGCATAAATCGATATAACTTTTGATTCCCTACACAACCATACCTTTGAAATTTTTCTCCGATTATTATTTCTATGTGTTACACACTTAGTGACAAAACTAATATACCCTCTGGCAGTACCTACCATAGGGCATAAAAATGATGTTCAACGTTTCACCACAAAAGAAGGTGAAGACATCTTTATCCCAGGTAAAATTCTGGAACGAATTGACTTCGAAAAAATTAAAAAATCAAAAAAAAGGATTTTAAAATCAATTTACCGGACAGATATGAAGTCAGGTTGAAAGTATATGCTGACAACCATATCTTATTTCACCATCATCAAAAAAGACCAAGAGGGTCTACATCTAAAATAAATGAAAAAATAAGTACACCATAAACATAAATTTCAAAATAATGAATTAAATTTACCAAAGGCAGGCAAATGAATATAAGTCCTCCATACAAATTTAATTAGAATTTTTTTTTGAACGTGACCATTCAAGGGGTTGGAGTATGTTTGGCCAGCACTGATCACAATCCCTAAAAATAAAATGAAAAAAAAAAACATGGATTAAAAAAAACGTCATTACTACAAAATGAAAACAAAAAAACACTAACAACAACACGCGAAAATTGAAATACAATTATTAAAGAAAATATCAAACATTTTCTTTAATTAGTTACATTGTGTAACTAACACATAATGTACAACAATTTGCAATTATTCATATCACATATGAATATGAATTTTACACAAAACAAAACAAAATATCACACATGACAGTTCAAAAAAAGAGAAAAATTACACGAACAAAATCACACTTAACTTTATACTTACAGTATATCCAAGTGTTTTAAAACCAACCGCGACTAATTTTCTACGGATGTTGGTAATTTTCACTATAAAATTTAATTAAATTTATTATTAATTTTATAAAAAACTAAAATGTCATACTCACCTGTGAGAAAGACAGAGATGACAAATTAGACAGAGAGGGCCAACATTTATAAAATTAAAATGGATGAACATATTCCACATTTTGAAATTAGTACTGCCCAATGCACAATTAACAAATTTCCCAAATAAAAAATGGATACATTATTCCTGCATTTTATGCGACCCTACGATTTTTCTAAGAAAAATTTCGTATAAAAGGCCGAACAAAATTGGGATTTGATCACTTCTTCTAATTATCCAGCAGCCTACAGGCCAATTGGATGAGATTAAAACCACTCAAGAAATTGGTGGTAAGGTTTTAATTGTTCCAAGAGGAAATATTAGGTTATGGTGCAACGGCAATTGGGTTTGGTTTAAAATAAGCAAATAATATTATATTTTTTTCAGTTGTCATAATTTTTAAAAGTCATTTTCATTCATTTTTCTCTCGTTAAATTTTTAATTTTTTTATTTTCATCGAAAACAAATTTTTTTTACGCCATTTTTTTTATCTTTTTTATTTTTTTATATTTTTATTATTTTTAATTGCTAAATATAATTTTTAAGAAGAAAAGAATTGTTAAATTTAAGAAACTGAATTTTTTTCAATAAACAAAAAATCGAAACGTAAACCGGACAATTTTCATTTTTTCACGTTTGTTTCTCCAACAAACAGTCGCATTTGGGGATCAGAAAATCCTCAAGTGATTGAGGAGAAGCAACCATTCCGTGTGACTGTTTGGTGCGGATTGTGGCACGGCGGTATTTTTTTGAAAATGAGTATGGCACGACCGCTACGGTCAATGGCGAACGCTACAGAGCCATATTAACATCTTTCGTGTGGCCATATTTTGAAAATATTGATGTGAGCGACCTTTGGTTCCAACAGGATGGCGCTCTGTGCCACACATCTAGCCTAACAATTGCCGAAGTGCATCAACAATTTGATGGCCGCATCATTAGTCAAAATGGTTATTTCAATTGGCCACCAAGAAGCTGTAATTTGACACCGTTCGACATTTCCTTGTGAGGAGCCGTGAAACATAAATGTTATGCAGACCATCCAGAGACAATTGAGCATTTGAAGTTGAATACTAAAGCAGCCATTGCCGCCATAGGGCCCCAAACAATCGAAACTGTGCTCCGAAATTGAACCGACCGAATGGCCTACTACAAGTCCAGCCGCGGCAGTCCTTTAAATGAAATCATTTTCCATACTTAACCGCAAGGATTGTTCTTTCAAATAACAAGAGAACTTTGAACAAATATAAAGCCGTTTTTTTTTATTTAATTTTAAAGTTTGCACTTTTAGTTGGGTCATACTTTAATAGCTGTTGTTTCGATTATTAGCGTCTGATTCTTTATTAATGTTAATAAATGCTCATAATTTTCGTTTAGATTCTTTATTTGTTCGTTATAGTGTTGAGCATCATTTTCATCTAAAGCCCCGAATAGAGTTTTGCTGAGGGCACCAATGGCATTGAAAGGCGATCTTTTGTATTTCAGCTTCCCGGGTTGCATTAGCAAATTTTTTTGTGATACACCTTCCATGGTGATTTTGAGCTGCTGTATTAATTTTTCGCAATTGTTGGTTCTTCCCTGTTTGTTTTCTATACGTTCCCATAATTCTACGAGGCTATTAGCATTTTTCTCGAGTTTTTTCAATTCAAAATTATAATTATTTAAATCGTAGTAAATTATAATTTCCCACTCGTTGCTAATAAAATAAATTCCTGGATTACTTGGAAAATATGTTATATTCACGTCTTCAAATGCGTGTATCGCTGGTAAGCGAATTAGAATGAGTAGTAAAATCATCCTGAAAAAATATTTTTAAATTTTAGTACATTATTCCTCATCAATAAATGCTTTGAGGTCATTATTATGTACTGTTTTGTGTTTGTTATTAATTTTAATTTTGTATTTGCCGTAGAATTTAGTTTAATTATTTCACAAGGCCTGTCCATAAAGATTGAAATTTATTTTTTGCTTCTGTGTAAAACTTTTTCACCTAAATCAAACGTCTGTGTTTTCGTTTTCTTGTCGTAATAAGCCTTAATTTTTTCTTTGGTTGGTTTAATATTTTCTCTTGCCATTTGATAACCGTATTGTAATCGGCTCTTTATTTCATTTGCATAATTGCTATATGGGGCTGTCCAAATTCTTGACGGTTTATAATTTTCTAGTTTTAGTTGGGAGTCACTGAACTTGCTCCGAATTTTGTCACCGTATATATTCTTTCGTTCATCCGAATTTTGATTTAGTAATTTAATTTTATTAATTTTATATCTTTTCATGGCTTGACATTTGTCGCATGTTTTTATATATTTCTCAATATCTCGGACCATGTTTTTCCATTTGCATTATTTTTTAATTTCTTTGTAAGTTTTGAAAACTCCGTAATGTTTAGTCGGTAGTAAGTGGCATTCTACCAGAGCTTGGTTAATTTCTTCGCGATTTGTTAAAAATTTAATTTCCGTCTCGAGATTCTTTTTGCAAAACCTTCAATTTCCGTTTTTATTTGAAACAACTTTTTCGATTGAGCAGGAATGTGAATTTCTCTCTTAGTCTCCACTTCAGAGTCCGAGTCTTTCAACCCTATTTTATCAGTGAACCCTTTTCTACTCAAAGGATTGTTCACATTCTTTTTTTTATTGACGTTTGATTTCTTGAGGCTTTTTCAAAATCAATTTCTTTTGACTTTGCAAATTTCTTATTTTGCATCAGAATTTTATTGGTTTTACCCTTTTCCACAGGAGAAGTTTCACTCTTATTTTGGTTATTGTTTAAAATTGGAATCATTACGTGATTATTTTGTTAACATATTTCCTGCAAAAACGCTTGGTTTGATCTCCTGTTTAACGCAAAGCTTTTACCTATTTGCTTTTGCTGTTATTTCAGATATAATCTCCGTTCGAGCAGGAATTTTAAATTTTAATTTTTCTTCCATAGTTTTATTCTTATTTTCACCTGATATGTTAGTATTGTTTCCTAAATTGATTTTGTTGTCCATGATTTTTGCCTTTTGCCTAAATACTGCTCCATTATTGTTTACATTTTGTTTAACGTCGACTATTTCTTCTTCCATATTTGTTTCTACACTTTCATTTTCTTTTACTTCTTCCTTAGTTTCAGGACTACCTTTATTGCTTTATTTTTTATTTTATTTTTACTTTCTCTTTCTTTGCGGGCTTTTTCACATTCTTCATATTTATATATTCCATCGATATTTTCGACGTTTACGAGAATTTCTTTATATTCTTCGTTTTTATTTTTCATTTCTCTTTCTTTATTTGAAAGGATATTTTCAGTTATTTTGCTTTTTACACCATTCTCTTTTTTAATTTTTAAACAATTTTCTTCTTTTCTTTTTAAGCAATGTACTTGTTCTTGTACTTTCGGAGTTTGGAAATTTTTTTAATAGTTTTTTCTTCGTTTAAAGGGATTTCCATAACTTGTTCACTATAATTAATACTACAACCGTATTTTCTGAGAAAATCATTACCTACTATTCCGTCATAAATTGCTAAGTCATTTTCTATTAAATAGAATGGATGCTCGAATTTTGTTAGACCGTATTGGTGTTCGATTGATAAAATACCGCTTGATGTGCCCACTGAGGTGTTAAGGTCTCCAAATAGGGTGGCGATTGGACAGCTTTGACCTTCAACCACCAAGCAATCATCGGCTAATATCTCAAACTTACATAGGCTAATCTCGGCTCCAGTGTCTATTGTAAACTTAGTCTGATTTTTATTAGAAATACTAGCTGTACCCAGTGGTGTGACTCAGTCTGGTTAAATGGAAAAGAAAAGAAAAAGCAGACGTTTCTCGTGTATTTAATTTCGCAATGCTTGTGGTTATACAACATTTTTTGTTGTTCCATTTTCTGTGCAGATATAGAGACTTTCTGGTTTGCCGACTCTAGAACACGCAACATATAATTGTCCGTGTGAGAAGCAATCCGTGTCTAGATCTAAACCGCACAATTTTAAGGATTGGCTCTGAGCCTTGTTGATGGAGATTGCAAACGCCAATTGAATCAGGAATTGCAATCTCTTGAATTGAAATGGCATATCCTTTGGAATCATAGGAATGCGAGGAATGAGGACATCTTCACCTTTAAACGGTCCTGTCAAGATTGTTGCTTCTACGATGTTGCTCTTTAATTTTTTTACTGCAAGCCGTGTGCCGTTGCAAAGCTTTGGCTCGTTGATCTTTCGCAACATGATAATTGGCACACCGACTTTCAATTGCAGTCCATGCGGTGGCATCCCTGGCAGATCGAGTGAATTCAAAAATTCTGTTGGATAATTAACCACTTCATCTGCTGCCACAACAGTGTCGACAGACTTCTATATGACCACCTCGCTTTGAGTGTTAGACTGAATAATACTGTTAAGTTCGTAGACGTCTTTGTTCTTGGCCGCAAGAATGGTTCGCTCACTTAGCCAATCGTGATTCTTGTAATTGGTTTAAATATTGGGAAATACTTTTTTAACCAATTCTTCTTTTGACGACACTAAATTGCAGAAGTTCTGAGGTAACGAAATTCGTCCTGACGTCAGATCAACCGGCCCCTTTCCATTCCTAATTTCCAGCAATTCATGTGAGAATAACTCTGTTTACCGATCGCTTTGCAGCTGTAGTCGCATATTTGTAGTAAATTTTAACGTCTTTACGCGTCGCCGCAAAGTAGAGTATTTCAGGCAGGCATTTATTTCATCCGCTGGTGTCGATCGAGGAATTACAGCCAATGTTTGCCTGAAATCGCCTACAAGCAATATTAATGGGAACGCCAAATGGTCTGATATTTGCACGTAAGTCTTACAATGCTCGATCAAGGGCCTCGAGCGATTTTTTGTGCGCCATTGTGCATTCATCCCAAACAATAAGTTTGCATTTCTGCTATACTTTTCCCACGCCGGATGCTTTGGAAATGTTGCATGTGGGACTTTCAATGAATTGGATGTTTAATGGCACTTTCAAAACGGAATGAGCCGTTCTTCCAACACTTCGGAATCCCCTCTTTTGCTATTCCACTTGGTACATCCAGCAGCGCACAGACCCAAACACTTCACGTTTTACCATGAATTCCATCAGCGATTTCAGCTTCTGCTTGAAAACACGTACTGTAGTGTCATGCCCATCCACCGGCTATTGGCCAGGAAGTAAGAGCTTCTGTATTGTAAATCGTCCGAAGCTGGAAATTTAATCTAAGATTTTGTTAAATTCAGCATTTTCATTTTTAAATGCCTTTTTTGGTTTTAGGGTTTCCAAAAAATGAGACTCTGCATATTAAATGTCTTTCGGCTTTGGCTTTTCAAAATGTTACGCCAATTAGTAGAGTAGATTATAATTTTAAAATTTAATTTTGTATGTTTAAACAAGCTTAATTTTTAGCATAAACCCTATTTTTACGATATCTTTTTTAGCTCGTATTATAATTTTCAGGGGGAAAAAATTTTTCTTTCACACGTAAGTTTGATATATTTTGTATTAAAATGGGCGAATTTTTATTATTGCTGTACAAAAAAAATATTTTTATAGGCTTTATTTAATTGCTAGGTTGTAACCCGTCCTAAGACGGCTTCCTAAAAATTTCGGTTTACAAATCGCTGTAAATTAACAAAATGTATTCAAGCGTAGCATCTTAGTTCGGAACATAATAAATCTTTTACCCCGTTCTAGTAGCACCACTGGTGATATACTTCATGTCTTAAGTCGATCTATTCAGAATGGACATTATTTACCCCGCAACAACCCCAGCGAAGATATTAAATTGATCCCATTTCTCCGGTTGGTAAAATAGCTCCCGTCAAACATATATTACGTAAAGGCAAAAACCTCTATAGAGTAGGGGCCTAAACAACCGCAGCGCCAAACTGGTGAGAGATAGAACTATTTTATCTTCGACGGAAAAAATCCCCAAGAAAACCTCCGAAATTTTGCCGAACACTGTAATCGTGTGTGATGTCTACATACCAAGTTCCAAAATTGTATTGACTCCAGCGCCAACGCGGTAAGGGATAGAACTGTTTGGTCTTCGACGGAAATAATTCCCGTGATAACCTGCATAACTTTGCCGAACATTGTACTCCTATGTGAATAATATATACGAAGTTCAAAAGTTTGTACTGACTCCAGCGCCAAAGCGGTGAGAGATAGAACTATATGGTCTTCCACAGAAATAGTCCGCATGAAAACCTCCACAACTTTGCTGAACATTCCAATCCTGTGTGACGTTTAAATACGAGCTTCAAAAATTTGTATTGCCTTCAGCGCTACAGCGGTGAGAGCTATAACTATATGGTTTGCGATAGAAGAAATCCCGATGAAAACCTCCATAACTTTGCCGGACATCGTAATCGCGTGTAACCTCTAAATACGAAGTTCCACAATTTTATTGACTCCAGCGCCAAAGTGGTGAGAGGTAAAACTATTTGCTCTTCGACAGATATAATCCCCATGAAAACCTGCACAACTTTGCCGAACGTTGTAATCGTGTGTGACGTCTACATACGAAGTTCCAAAATTTTGTTGATTCCAGCGCCAAAGTGGTGAGAGATAGGACTGTTTGGTCTTCGACGGAAATAATCCTCATGAAAACCTCCACAACTTTGCTGAACATTGTTATTGCGTATGACTTCTATATAAAAAGTTCGTAAATTTTAATTGCCTCCGGCGTCAAAGCGGTGGGAAATGGAACTTTGCCGTGTACGTTAGAATGTCCAGCATGCAAATCCTAATAAGATTGCCTCAAATCAGAATCATGTCCGATGTATATTTCAGATTATATATGAGGTTTTCTGAAATAAGCTTTCAAGCCCCCTTTCTAACCCCTCCGACCCCCAATCTCCCCGGAAACAAAATTTCTCCACGTTTCTACACCATATCAAAACAGTTTTTTTTTTTGCTCAACGAATTTTCTTTCCGGACAATATAGGACGGACAGAAGGAAAGAAAGAAGGATTAGCCTTTTACATATATAATAATTAAACAAAAAAAAATGATGTTAATTCATAATTTAGTAAAAAGTTCGTTTTTTTGAATCAACTTTGAATCCAAATCTAAAAACCCCTCGTTTTTTTTTAATTAAAACTACCAGTGACAGTAACTCTTTTTTTAGAAATTGGGGGCAATTCTTAAAATTCGTCGAAGATTTTGAAAATTTAGCCTTGTCAATTATAAACACCTAGCCAAAAGGCTTTAAGCTTTCCCAAAAATGAGAAATGAAATGGCTTTCGGCTATGGGCTTACAAAATTTTACGCCATTTGGTAGAGACATAATTTGCTCGTTACATTTCATTAAACAGGATCTAAAGCGAATAATTTAATTTTGTACGCTTAAGAGAAACTTGTTTTTTGGAATAAATGACGCAAACATTTTTCACAATTCTGATGTTCCAGAATACTTAAGCATTAAGCCCATTTTAAGTGTTGCCCCTCCGAATTAATATTTTTAACGCCGCCACTACGCCCGTCTTTATTTTTATAATATAAACTAATTGATGTATGCGCGTGTGAGTAAGAAAAATCATGTTTCCTCGTTGGAGAACAATCATTTTGAACATGCTTGTGGCTATGTGTTAGTGATTGGTTTTTTTAAATCAATTATTACCTGACTCAGGTGCAACATAGGTAAATACAAAGTATGTAAGAACCACCTCATACTCCTAAGGAGCTCCTATAAAAATTTCAAGTCAATTGATTAAGAAGTTTCGGAGATTATCGATTTTGTGCAAGCGTACAGATACGATTTTATTTATATATAGTAGATTAAAAGTTAATTTCACGGTTACAGGATCACTAGTTACTTGTACGGGAAGCCCTAAACTTAGTTTTGTCGGTAAACTTCGGCTTGCGTCTGTATTATGCGAGATGGTTCGCCGGTAGTAATCCCCTGCCTGATATCGTTTTCCGATTCGGTTATATTTTCCATGGAATCGGCTTGTGTGACCCAACGAACTTTTCTCGCGGCCCCTAAATTATTTTCCGTACTATAATTATTTCTTTGATTAAATTCTTTACGTCTGAATTCATTTCCCTGTCAATTTTGCCCGTATTCGTCTCTTTGATTAACGCGTTTGTTTTCGAATTGAGCTCGCCTATTGTCTTGAGCTTGTTGCTCAAATTTTCTGGCTCGACACTCGTTGTATGAGTGATTCGGCTTGTTACAATAACCGCAAAGTATTCTACTTGGTTTGCGTTTTATTGCAGGAAAGGGTGGTAGCATCCTGTTTGAAAAACAAGTTTCTTTGCTATGTCCCCTTTTATTGCATAATTCCCACATTGGAATTTGCTTTGGTATTTGGGGGAAATTTTCGCTTCTAACTTCAATTCGAGGAGCATGCCAATTTATCATTTTTAGAAGTTTCTTCAGACTTCATTCTCGAGCGGATTTTGCTATCGTTTGCAATTGTTCGATACTCAAACCATCTTCGAGTGCTTTAATGGCATTTTGCTCGTTTTCAGAGTTTTCAAACAGAATTACTTCTGTACTTTGGATTTCCGTTGTTGTTGCGTTGTTTAAATCAACGAGGAATTTTGAAATTCGTTCACCAAATTCCTTAGCATTATCTTTCGGATATTGCTTTGCCCTAGTTAGTTCGTTAATAATAACGGACCTAGGTCTGGTTTAGGGGCATTGTTGTTCAAACGCTAATTTTTATTCGGCCCAACTTTTAATGTTGCCGTATTTGTATACATCGTATGCTTTTCCAGACAATTTAGTCTTAACTAGATTAAGGTATACATTTTGATCAGTTATAGTTCGACCTGTATAATATAATATAATACACTACAACATGATACGAACCTATGTAATTCGTCATTGTTACCGTCATAACTCGGTATCATATTTAGAGCATCTGAGATTGTAATTCTCAGAGTGGGTGCGGTAATCTGTGCCCTTGCGGGGCCTGCCCCATCGCTTAAACCACCGTTTGGCGTTTCGGCTGCCTTTTGTTTACGCATTTGCACAGTTCTGAAATTAGTTCAATTATAAATTAATTTTGACAAACGCAAAGGTTTAGTTTATCTTTTGGAAATGGACAATATATGGTTAAAACGTATACAGAGTAATACAAATATTAATTGGTATTTTGTCAACAAGAATTTATGGACTTATTCCACAACCAAAGTGTGAGAAAACATTACGTAGGAGTTCAAATTAACGACAGAAAATTAATTCACTTGCAGACAAAAAAATAAAAATTTGAATTGAATTTTACTTTAAAGTATATTCACGTAAATCATAAAAACGTTTTCATCTTTTTTTTTACGAACTTAATTAATTTAATATAATTGAATACATTTAAAAAAAAATTTTTTTTAAATAACTCTTACTTGGGAAAAAAAATTTCATTTGTTGTCGTTGCGTTGATTGTTGTTTTTTTTCATATAAAATTTTTGTTGCCGCTGTTGCTTTTGATGATTCGTTGTTTGTTTGTTTTTTTTTATGTGTGGGCTCGCTCCTCCCACTTTGCGTTGATTGGGTGTATTACCTCAGATTCAAACTTGTGTATTTTTTCGATCACCCCTGAGCGCCTGGCTGAGCTGATTTTAATCACTTTTTGTCACTTTTCACTTTACACAAAATAATATATTCCTTCACTAATCGATCTTTTATCCCTTTTAGTAGGGATCCCACTGCTTCCACCAAATTTTTATGTAGTATCCCCGTTTGGATCTGACTAAATAGACTCTCCAAAATAGACTCATTAATTGGACTCCTTGATAATAACTGCTTAATTTTAACTGTTACATTTTAACTTTTACTTTTAGCTGTTACATTTTAACTTTTACTTTTAACTGTTAAGCCCAGTGTGGCGAACCCCACTAAAAACACTATATTTAATTTATATAATATTAAATAATTTTATACAATCTAGTAGTAGTAGTACCTGCCTATTATAAAATATCTATTCATTATTTTTTTATCAAGTTACCTTTTAAAAAATTTATTAATTTTTGAGAATTGGAAAAAAACCATTTTTCACTAGAAAACTAAAACTTGAAAAGACGATAACCAATTCAAGAACAAAAATAATTATTAAGTCTTTTTTCAAATAAAAACTTTAATAAAATTATATATTAATTAATTATTATTAATTATATATTAATAAATTCTATTAAAAATATAATTACAAAATAAATTCTATTAAAAATATAATTACAAAATAAATTCTATTAAAAATATAATTACAAAATAAATTCTATTAAAAATATAATTACAAAATAAATTCTATTAAAAATATAATTACAAAATAATTTCTATTAAAAATATTATTTCTAATATTGTATCATAAATAAATAAAAAACAATTAAACGACTTATGTGTGATTTTGTATTTATGTGTGATTTTGAGTATTTCAAAACCCCCACACCCAGTATCGTGTTCACGTGGATTGAAATTTCCCATATAAATTTGACATGAGCGAAATTATGAATGAAAATTCCACTGTGATATTTCACGCAATAGTACCCAGTTCACTAGTGAAAAAGATTTCAGCAACAGATGGCGTTCATATAAGTCTATAAAGTATTCACGCCCTTTTTAATCGCATGGTACATACTTTCCCTGTGAAATTTTGTCATTTCATGATAAACCGTTCTTGTTTTTGGTGCGGAATATTTTATTTCAAACTGCGAAACAGTTTTTTTAGCTTTTGAACAAACATGGAGTTGAATGTGACGGATAAAAATATTTTTTTTGATGATGGACTTTTGCCATCTTCTTCGCAATAAAAAGAAGCAAAGTAATTAGGAAAAAATGGTAAACTTTCAATAAGGACCAAAAAAAAGTTAGCAAATCTAATTAAGGACGAAATGGTTATTTGGAAAATGACCGACGAATTATATAAACATACTTATGCATTGGCATCTGCTTGGTCTGCCATATCCAAAGAAATGGAGACACCAGGTAATTTGTTTATTATTTATTTTTCTTTATGTTATTAACTTATGAAAATTTGTATTCGACGATTGCAAATTACAATGGAAGTCTCTGCGAGATAGCTATTGATACTACACCACCCCTCGTAAATGCCAAAAATCTGGAAGCGAAGCTCTTTTCGATGCAGAAGAAACAGAAGATTAGGGGACGAACTTTTCCATGCACTGGAAAGTTTTGGATGCGCTAGAATTTTTGAAAGCCGCAAGATCGGACCGACGGTAATAACTGCTATAAAATCTATTAACAAATTTATTATAATTACTAAATTTACGGGACGTTCTCAACTAACGCGACAAGTGAAACTATTGGCTTAGAAAGCTCTGCGGAAACGACAAAAACATCAAATTATTCATATGTAAGTGTTTTTTTATTCATATTTTATAACATTTGATAATATCTTAAAGGCTACTGCCCGCAAGACAAACAAAGATCATGCGGGGGATAGCGTGTTGGGTTTGACTGAAAGTATTACAAAACTTATTCAGTCAAAGACAAAACAGATTCAGGAAAAGGAGACAATCAAGTACGTAATAATGCTGACATATTTAGACAGGATGCTGCAAAAATTGCCTGACAAAAAGGTTGAAGACTGCTATATGAAATGTGTGTCCATGGCGTACGATGAGATTAAGAAGTTAGAAGCGGATGCAGACTAACCATACGTCATAGTGATTAGATATTTCTATTTTGTTTTGTAACTCTTTTTTAAAATACAACAGTTTTTTTTAAAAAAAAATTTTTTTATTTTTCTTAATTTCAAATAACATTTTTGTTAAAAAAAAAAAGTTCTATTAAATGTTTACTCCAAGAATACAGCTTCGCGTTGGCATGACAGTGACCCAGCCACTGAATTTACATATTCTTTTAATAGGTTTTGTACAAATTTTCCATCGTTGCTAGAACGCCCTGGTTGTCGCTACATATAGGTTGAAATCATTAAATCGTTGGATATCTTCTTCCTGCATTCACCTTCGATAAGTTTACCATTTTCGTCGTAGTAGTCAGCATAATTTGCTGGGCAATATGTCAACCTATTTGTTCGAAGGAACCAATTGTGGAGAAAACAACAAGCAGAAATAATCTTTTGGGCTTTATCTGGCGTGTAGTACATAGTCCTGCCCAAACATAGCCACTTTGAACACAAAATACCAAAGGAATTTTCGACGAAACGCCTAGCTCGGTTCAACCTATAATTAAAAATTCCTTCCTCGTCCGTTAATTTATTTGGCTTCCTTGGTGAATATGGTTTCATAATTCTCTTTTTTTATAGGAAACGCATCAAAGTACTATGGCAGTTTCTTGTTCTCAACAGTCTTCTGGAAATATCATTTCATCACGCAATACACTTTGGCCGAATTTGCAACAAGCAAACATGTTGGCATTTCCTTCACTTCCGTGTGCTCCAATAACGAGATAAGTGACACCATAATTTGAGTTGGCAACCGCCATTAAAACAATGCTATGGAATCCCTAGAAAGAAGTTAGATATTTATTACATAAGAACTAAATTATAAAAACAATAACCTTATAATTGTAAATCAAACTTCCTGCATTCCTGGGACATTTCAAGCCAACATGTTTACCGTCAATGGCTCGTACACAATTTGGTAGACTCCAACTAGCATTGAAATCATTCGCAATCTCCACTAGTTCGTTTACACCCAACGGAGGAATTTCTTCTTTCAACACACTGCATATTGCATCACAAACATGATCTAAAATAACACGAAAATGTTGTTTACTGATCCTACATAGTGAAACCAGATGCCTTTGGATCGAACCACTCGCAAAATATCTAGAAAAATCAAAAAACAAATACCATATATAGAATAAAGAAATTTATATAATCAGTTAAGAATGTACTCTAATGCAATTGCCAATTTTTCTTTTCCACTTATTCCATTAATGGGTGTGGTGTTTTTTTTTTGGCTCCAATTTGTATTTCACTTTCTCAAAAAGATCTGCGAATTCGGAGGGATATATATGGAAGTTCTCTTTAAACACTTTTCCATTGGACTCTATATCAGTAAACTAAAACAAAAAATTTAGGTAACAAAATTGCGTATGCGTTTTGTTAGAAATATACATCTTGGACAAAACGACCGTTTCGTTTCCGTTCTTTTAGGTACGGATTTACTCTAGCCGATGGTCTCTTCCTCGAATACTTCGACGCTATTTCGGCTACTGCCGCGGATTCTCCGATTATAATTTTTTTTTTTACTACTTAGCTCAAGCGAATTAAATAATTACAATGTTAAATTTTATTATATAACATTTTCTTAAAGCTGACCTTGCTCGTACTAAAGTCGAAACATTTTGAATTCATATTAACTGCTCGTAACATACAAGTAACCGGTTCATTTCTGCCATATTCAGTTCGATGGTGCATTATTCTAAATATTTCCACCGATCTCAGAGAACGTGAATTAATATTTAAATGCATATTGTCCAGAAGAAACGGAGCATCAATAACGCCATTAAATAATTGGTGGACGAAAACTATATCAGCTACTTGACGTCTAAATTCAAGAGAATACAATCCAATCAACTTAAGTCTATTCTCATATGGAGGCAATAAAAAGGGGTCACTCCAAGGGAGGTTTCTTAGGGCAACCCGTACAAATTTGCGCTGAACTGACCCTATTCTATCAATTTGGACGATGTAGTAGGGAGGCCGAACCTGGCTTACATATTCAAGAATTGGTCTAACTAGGGTAGTGAAAAGGGATTCTGTAATCTGAGCGTCTGAGAATTCTTTCGACCAACGTTTAATAAAGCCCAGAGTCAAGTTGGCTCGCTGAACCAATGATTCAAAATGCAACTTAAAGTTAAAGTGACTATCACAAATAACACCTAGATTTTTTGTGCTATTCGTTCTACGTAACGTCACATTATTAATAGAATAAGCACAAAGAGGATTATCTCGTTTTCTTGAAAAAGTGATAACCTCACATTTCTTACAGTTTAAATCAAGATTATTACTTATACACCAAATAGCAAATCTATTTAAATCCTCTTGAAGAAACCGAGAGTCATTGAGGTTAATTATTTCCTTAAAGATCAACATGCCATCTACAAAATTAGAAATGTTAGAATATTTAATTACCGAAGCAACATCATTAATCGCTAAAACAAATAATATTGGTCCTAAATGGCTGCCTTGGGGAACACCCGAGGATGCAGTATAAGAGTGAGACTTAGCTGATCGAAAGTGGACCTGGTAAGTTCTACCATAGAGATATGACCGAATCCATTTTATAAAAAGGTCCGGATAGCCAAGGACTGTCAGTTTAAATAAAATCAGTCGGTGGGATAGCTTATCAAAGGCTTTGCTAAAGTCTGTGGTAATACAGTCTACATTATTCCCCACTTCTATGCACGAGTTGTAAACGAAACAAGTTCGACTAAACTGGTAGTTGTTGATCTACCCTTCAAAAATCCATGTTGAAAATTGGAAATGAAAGGTTTGCAACTAAAGTAAAAGTATTTGTAAATAATGCGCTCGAGCAGTTTTAGAATGCATGACATTTTTGCAACTGGTCTATAGTTTTCAATGTCCTCTTTACTTGCTTTTTATGTGTCGGAATTATAAAGGACTCTTTCCATAGTTTTGGAAATATGCCCGATTTAAGGGATTTCTGAAAGAGAACACATAAAGGGTATGCCAGAATATTACCAAATCTTTTCAAAATACCCGCAGTGATTCCATCAGGTCCTGGATTAAAATCTTCATGTAACTCCTTAATATGGTCTATAACTATAGATTCGTCAATGATGATATTATTAAGGAAGGCTTTAGGATAATCTTCAAGATGTGAGAAGTAGGTGGCATCAGGCCCAAAATTATAGTTCTTGAACGTTGCTGCGAAAAATGTAGCAAATAGATTTGATATAACTGACGGATTGATCGACGAATAATCTTGAAATTTAAGTGATGTAGGATAGCCATCAGATTTTCTTTTATCGTTCACAAATTTCTAGAACCGGCGAGGATCGATAGAAAGTTTGAGCTTCATATCATTAATATAAGAATTATACTTATCCAAAGATAATGTCTTAAATTCTCGAAAGAGGGCCACATATGTCAAATGGTCATCATCACTTTGGGACCTCAAGTACTCCTGCCATGCCTTATTCCTCCTATTGCGCAGCGAACTTAGATCAGTATTAAACCATGCAGGAGCTGAAGATGAATGACTCCTACGATGATAAGAGACTGATGCCGCAAAGGCCGTAAGAATAGTAGCATAAAATTTAGCCTTGCAAACTTCAAGATTCTCGCTAGTCAGAATGCTGTCGAAACCTATTAACTCGAGTTAGTTAGCAAGGAATTCAAAATCTGAATTACGAAAATTAAAACAATAAGAGAACTCACTGCTTGGATTCAGCCGTATACCTTCAATTGAGAATAATACTTGTAAAGCAGGATGGTATTCATCAATAGGAAGCATTTCAGAACTGCGTTGGACAACATAATTAGTTGCATCAGTGGAAAAATCTAAGTCAAGTTGTTTGTCAAAAGTATTAAGTACACCACTAATTTATTGTAGACCACACGCCGACAAATTATCAACAAACAGAGATTCACAATCCGATGTCACATTCGTCGCTGTAAAGTAAAGTTCATCATCTACGAGTTCCCAACGAAGATTGGGAAGGTTGAAATCGCCAAATAGTAAAATGTTGTCATCCGGCTCCATCATATCAAATATTTGGCTGACTGCATTCCCTGGAAGCTGATATACACTTATCGAACTATTAGGTGGGATATAATTGTTCGCTATAAGAATGTTACCCAGCTCCATTGTGATTTTGATGCAAACAAATTCCAAGCCACCTATGTGAGAAATGTGGACCAACGAGCTTTCAAACTCATTACGAACGGCGATCAAAACTCCTCTCCCCAAGGACCTCAAATCTATAGAATGCCGGTCTTTTTTAAAAACTACATAGTCAGAGGAAAACAATTCACTATTCAAAAAGCTTTGATTTAGCCAAGTTTCCGTCAAAACAATAATATCATGTGAAAACTTAAACTTATATTAGTATTCGATGCTTTAGAAGCATGTAAATCCGGGGAAACTTTTAGTTTCTTATTCCGTTTGCGTTCAAATTCTTTAACAAAGGCGGAGTGAGGCCAGAATTTGTAAGAGACTAACTGTGAGAACATCGCAGAAGGAACAGTTATCCTGGAGGATGAGACAGGACTGCCTAACTTATTGATTTTCTCACATTTAATAAAGGAGGTATCAATTTCTTTAGAGCCAATATAATACAAAATATCTTCTGCAATTGCCGTCGGATCGATTCTTGGGAGGAAAATACTCTTTGGGGCAGGAACAGTTTTCAACACCTGTGAGAAAATACTCGTGGAGGTTGATTCCTGACCTGAGGAGACTGCAACTATTTAACCTTGAGTACTCCCTGTCGCAGGGACTGCTTCCAAAACTTTTCGGGAAGTACTCGTAGAGATTGATACTTGACTTGAAGAGAATGCCTCTATGGGAGATTGAAAACTAGTACTACTTAGATCCGGGACAGATTTCAAAGCGTGACTATAAAAGAAAGTCTCAATAGGAGAATCGCTAGAAATATTTCCCCTGTTGGATTGTTTTCCCATTTGTTTATTCCTGTGTTTTTTCTTTGGTGCCAATTTCAACTGTACTACAGCACACTTCGCATTCCTTACTAATGAAGACGGAAGCATTTCACTTTCAACAACAGAACCCAATTTGACACTGGTTGAAGCATTTTTTTTTGCGAAAGTAATATCGTCCATTAGTTTGGTATTCTTCCATGAGGACTGTACCAAATCTAATGTCACGCTTTTAAGCTCTTTAGACGTTGCATTATTAGAGGCAATTAATGACTTACATGATCGAATGTCAGAAGGAATTGTTTCTAATTTATCTATGGTAGAACTGTCCCTTTGTTTTATATTTGATGGTAAGTCAGAAACAACTGATGAAGAGTAAATAAATTCAGAAATGTCACTCTGAATTACATTCAATTTCGATTCATATTGTGTTATTTTTTTCAGAAGTTTAGACATGTCATTTTGCATTATTAAACATGCAGAGGTAAGTTGTTCAAATTTATCACTTTCTCGCAAGTCTTCAAATGTTTCGCTTAGACTTCCAAGTTTATCATCAATGGCCTTCACTTTATTAGCAATGAACGATGTATCGTAATCAGCCAAATTGCCGTTCGTTGTGATTAAGTTATTCTGAGTAGCCGTCAATTTAAGAAACCTTAGAATATGGCAAGGTTTTATATCACCACACTCAACGCAGGTAAACTTGCTGGTACTACTAAGTGGGTTCACACATGCGCGATGAAAATGACGATCGCACACTCCATCACAAACGATCTTAGACTCATCAGGCAATATATAATTGCATTTGAAGCATGGGACCATCATTGGTTAAAAATTATGACCCAACAACAGAAGAAACACAAAAAACAAAAAAAAAGCATTTTGCGAGAACGATAGACAATTATTTAAGAATTAAACACAAACTTAAGCAAAAAAAGTAAATAAAATAACCGGATAATAAAAAATCCCGTAATATTAAAAAATTTTAAATTTAAAAAGTTGGACAAAAGAATAAAAACAAAGAGATAAAAAAGTCCAAAGTTAAAAAAAATAAATAAAAAATTACCAAAAGAACAACAATGGATAATAAAATAAACGTCATTTGTAAAAATTTCGTTTTTAGTCAATATCAACTGTTAAAAATTTTTCTTCCATTTCGTTTTTTTAAATATTCCCTACTGTAATTTCAATAATAAAACTAGAACAAGTTTTTTATTTAATTATTTATCGGAGAACTAAAAAAGCACGTCTGCATTATACGAAAGATCAGCACTCTCTGTCTTCTATATCACTGTCACTGATCATTTTCAATTTTTATATTTATTTATTTTTTGATTTTAGTTTTATTTAATATAATTAACTATTCCACAGTTTTTATAATTTTTTATTTTAATTCCCTTCTGTTTTTTTTTTAATTCATTTGTATCAAATGTTTTTATTTAGTATCAACGAACTGTGGGATCCAATTTTTGGCACACTTGTCACATAAGAAAAAACACTCTCTACAAAGATATTTTTCACTTTGAATTCCACGTACATAATTTGGAGACTAATGAAAATTTCATTCCACGCGAACACGATACTGGGCTTTACACTTCAACTCTTAGTGAACTTAAAACTGAACGTTAACACTCTGCTTTTCTAACTTAACTTTGTTGTAACTCAACTGTAATTTAATTGTTACATGTTTGTGTTTCTGAACTTAACTCTATTGTAACTAAACTGTAACTTAACTGTTACATCTTAGTGTTTCTGAACTTAACTCTATTATAACTCAACTCAAACTTAATTGTTTGACTATGGCTTGGGTTTCCTATTTTATAGGAAACGCGACATGAACCAATTTCCAACATCTTTCCGATAATCGCCAAAGTGGGATTGGTCTTCATTTTTATTGGTTGAACTAATCTTCATACCGCTCTAGAGACGCGCTGAAAATGGTACAGTCTGTGTGGTTTATATCTTTTATTGCTACCGCATGTAGTAATGAGGTTAGGACGCGGATCATTACACAAGCATTCAATTTAACAACTGATGCCGGTAATGAAGCTATTGGAGCAGTTCTTTCTCAAGGCGAAGTAGGAAAAGATAAAGCGATTGCATACGCTGGTCGCTCATTAAATAAAGGGGGAACGGAATTATTCCACAATTCAAAATTAATTACTAGCCATCGTATGGGCCACAAAAAATATCCGTTGCTATCTTTATGGTAGAAAATTCACTGTGAACACTGATCATAAACCTTTGAAAGGAGTTTTTAACGTAAAGGATCCTACAAATCGCTTGGCGCATTTTCACCGCAAAATTTCCGAATATGATTACCAAATAGAATGCAAAGCCGGCAAATATAACACAAACGCCGATGCCCTCAGTGGTATTCCTCTCATTAATTCAGAATCGGTGATAGTACCGCCGAACATTTTAACAATCGAATCCAAAAACTTAGAGAAAAATTATTTAGAAAAGGAATTTCATAATTTGAATAAAGCAGACGGCTGGAACTTATAAATATCAGAAATAGAAGTACTGTCTAAAATAGAAACAAAGCAAAAAGCATTTTCGACAATCGAAGCCAGTAAAAATGAAAACGTACCCTTTAACCGTTATAATCATATACTTCCATGTGATCACTCACGTATAATTTTCAATCGTGGACAAATTAACTACATAAACGCGAATTTGGTAAAATTTGGCAATAGTAAGCAAAACTGCATATTGGCTCTAGGGGAACTGTTGAGCATTTTTGGTTAATGATTTGGGAAAATAACACAAACACAATAATCATGCTAACCAAATTAATCGAAAAAAATAAAAAAGTGTCATAGGTATAGGCCAAAACAAAATGGAAAATCGCACATAATACCTTTAACACATGTTTTACAATTGAAAACTTAACATATGAAAAACAAACCAACTTTGTGAAACGCATTTTTAGATTGACGGAAAATGAAACAAATCAACAGCGGGAAGTAGCACAAATTCAATTCACTGAGTGGTCAGATTATGGTATTCCCCCAAATACCGAAGAATTCTTACTATTTCCTAAAGAAGTAAGAAACTCAACAGCGTTCAAACCTGAATCTGGAGCGCCAATAGCTCACTGCAATGCAGGGATCGGTCGATCGGGGATATTTTCCTTCATAGATATTTGTCTCATTCTCATTTCTACAAAAGATGGGAACAAATATACAATACCCCAAATGTTATTAGAAATGCGCGAAAATATGAAGGGTTTGGTCCAAACTGCCGAACAATTAAAATTTGCATATTTAACCATTGTGGAAGAAAAAAATTATTCTCGAACACCACCCTAAATTCTACAACCAACAATAGAGAATCGGTAGAAATGAAATCAAATCAAATTAATGTTTTAACCAGAAATCAGGCTAAAATTCAATAAAACCAGCCAACGAACAAGGTGGAACTTCCCCAAAAACTCGCCAGTACACTGAAGATAGCAGGAGCAAACATTAACCCGATTGACGAGACAATAACAATAAATTTAAAGGAACCAAGATGAACCGTCAGATACAGAGTCTAACGCTTTTTATGAAACATCGGAATCCGACGAAAAGAAGAAGTTGAAATTTTAACGGATCCAAACGATATCCAAACTATTTTAAAAGCCCATCAAGATCCACCTTTACGAGGGCATGCCGGAATTCAAAAAACTTTCAACCATTTACGAAAAAGTTACCGTTGGAAAAATATGTTGTCTGATATAGCGACGTATATAAAAAAATGCGCTAAATGTCAATGCAATAAAAAGGGTAAACAGCTAAAAATGCCAATAAGAATAACCGATACAGCAAATCGTCCATTCGAAAAGGTTTATTTGGGCTGTAATGTAATGTCATGCCGATCGCCCCCTAGATATAAGTAGGTTTTAAGCTAAGTAGGCAAAAATGGCTTTTCGTCGGAACAATTCTCACGGGAAAATATTGTGGATAAAGTGCTTAATCGCGATTTCGGAAAAACAACGGTGTCAAATTCGAAGGTATTCAAAGAAACTCGAGAACATTCCTAAGACAAAATTCGTCTTCATGGAAATCCGAGTACAATGAAAATTGTCCCACGGGAAAATAGCATGGACAAAATGCTTAATAAGCGCGAATTCGAAAAACAACGGTTTCAAATTCAAAGTTGATAACAGAGAAACTCGAGAACATTCCTAAGGCAAAATTCGTCTTCATGGAAATCCGAGTACAGTGAAAATTGTCCCACGGGAAAATATAGTGGACAAAATGCTGATTAGTCAACTTTGAAAATGGACAAACAAAAGTATCAAATTCAAAGCAAAGCATTTTGAAATTTGAATATCCGGAATGCATTCTGCACCCGTAAGGATTTTGTTCCTATAAAAGCCAAGCAACGTAGTGAGATAAGTAATCAGTCCATCGATTCAGTTGATAGAAGCAGTTCATAGAGAGAGTTGATAGAAGCAGTTCATCGAATCAGTTCAACAACAGAGTCAAGCTCGACTAGAAAGTCCAATTTAAAAGTATTGTTGAAACGAATTGAATTAAAAAGAAAGTATTGTTGAAAAAAGTTGAATATAAAAAGTATTGTTGAAACCAATTGAATTAAAAAGAAAGTATTGTTGAAAAAAGTTTAATTTAAAAAGTATTGTTGAAACGAGTTGAATAAAAGAAAGTATTGTTGAAAAAAGTTTAATTTAAAAAGTATTGTTGAAACGAGTTGAATTAAAGAAAGTATTGTTGAAAAAAGTTTAATTTAAAAAGTATTGTTGAAACGAGTTGAATAAAAGAAAGTATTGTTGAAAAAAGTTGAATATAAAAAGTATTGTAGAAACGAGTTGAATAAAAGAAAGTATTGTTGAAAAAAGTTTAATTTAAAAAGTATTGTTGAAACGAGCTGAATAAAAGAAAGTATTGTTGAAAAAAGTTTAATTTAAAAAGTATTGTTGAAACGAGTTGAATAAAAGAAAGTATTGTTGAAAAAAGTTTAATTTAAAAGGTATTGTTGAAACGAGTTGAATAAAAGAAAGTATTGTTGAAAAAAGTTGAATATAAAAAGTATTGTTGAAACGAGTTGAATAAAAGAAAGTATTTTTGAAAAAAGTTGAATATAAAAAGTATTGTTGAAACGAGTTGAATAAAAGAAAATCTTGTTGAAAAAAGTTTAATTTAAAAAGTATTGTAGAAAGTTAAGAATAAAAGTTAAGATTTGAAATTAATAAATATTGGTGAAAATAATTAAGTGAAAGGAAGTGTTTTTATTTCAAAACCAGCCATATTAATAGTGATTCGGGAGTTGACGTTGCCAGAGGCATTCCGACAAAATATTACACAACATAATTGGCGCAGCCGGTAGGATCCTAGAAGTTAAAGAAAGGGACAACAAAGAAATTTGTTTTTAACTTGAAAAACTTGGATCCATCGAATCTACAAAACAACAGTGTGATAAGTCATCGAATGAATCAAACAACATCTACTTCCGACATCATAAGTGACATCCTTAACAGCACTTTCCAACAACTAGACAACGCTTCGATTGACGACACCAGTCCTGAACAAAATACGTTTAGGCCAACAACCGCACCACCAGCAAACGTGAAACCAGGACATCTACGAAGCGGACGGCAGTACACCAAATCAGAATCCAGTACACCACCAGAACAACCATTTGAAGGTAAGATCGGCCCAAAAAGGCAACTTTTTATACCCAGTAATTTAAGTACCGAAAAAATGGAAAAAGCAAATATGTCCGTAGATATAAATAAAGTGAGCCAATTTGTATTCAATTCAATCCCTATACTAAGCGCGGAAATCGGTCCTAAATTAACGGAAGAAATCACAGTATTCATAGATTGTTGTAAAGCTGTCTATAATATTCTTTCCGAGGAGGAACGCGTAGTGTTCTTACCCCTAATTCCCACCAGGTTTCGAGGTAGAGCCGCCAGCATTCTAACAAACATACCTACCGATACCTTTACTAGCATTCTGGCTGCAATATTAGCAAAACTAGTTCCCCGAAGGCCATATGCTACAATGTTCCATGAATTGCAAAACTCCAGCCAATTGCCTGGAGAAACACTCACAGGATTTGCGGGGCGAATGAAAACCTTGTTAAAAGAGTGTATAAATAATGCAATTCAAAGACATCCACAGATATATGAATCGGTAACAAAAGATTTGGAGGAAACCGCTATGTTCGCTTTTAAAGCGGGTATGTTAAATCCAAATCATCGGTTATTTTTTCTTCATGAGGACTACCGGGACTTTAATGCCCTGGTCTCTAAAGCTGAATTTCTTGAGCAGGCGGAGAAGCAATTCAGTTTAGCAACTCCTAATACCCTCATACCACACGTACAACCAAACCAACAGTTCAATTTTTCAGCCGAAGTAACACCCCAAAACAATTACCCCAATAACAATAGGAATAACAATAACCGGAATTATAACAACAACTACATCAATCAAAATGGTAACTTCAGTTACAATAACAGAGTTAATAACAACAATAATTTTAACAACAGTAGGAATCGAAATAACAATTTTTACAATAATAGTAGGAACAACAACTATAACAATGACAACCATACTAACAAAAATTACAGTAATAATTATAATGACAATAGCAGAAATAGGGAAAACAACAATAATAACAATAATAGGTTTACTCAATATGGTAATAATAACAATTCTACCCAAAATTTTAATAATAGAAATTCTAATAAATATAATAATAATCCCCCTCCAAACCAAAGAACGCAATGCGGTTTCTGCAATAGATTAGGTCATGTTTATGCCGAGTGTAGAACTCGTATGAACACACGCTATTGCAACCGATGCCTGGTTTATGGACATAACAACAATACGTGCAATTTTCACCCACAATCAAATGCTACTCATCAAATAAACATGATATCAAATAAAAATATCGAAAACAGCAAATCGAAAGAAACGCCAAATACGTGTAATTTTTGCCTACAACCTGGGCACTCTATGGAAATGTGTTTCGCTAAGAAACAATGGGAGCAAAATAATCCATGCCCCACTAATCCATCGGAAAACTAAAGCAGGGCTGTCATTCTAGACCCAAAACAATTGAGACAAGGTGTCAGCCCGAAACACTCCATTCCAAACAAAATAAATGTATAATCAAAGTACCATTGTCAATAGTATCAAAATGTCCGGCCGAATTGTTAATAGACACAGAGTCAGACATAAGCATAATCAAGCAATCATCATTAAAGAAAAACATAAATATTAATAAAGACGAAAAAACCAAAATACAAACGGCATTCGGCAAAGGACAAACTTTAGGTACATGCTTAACACAATTTCCACCCCCCGTATCACAAAACTGCAAATTCCATGTGGTGGAAAAAGCCACCCCAATTCCCGGTGATGGTATACTAGGCTTTGATTTCTTGTCTCAAAATTGCAACATTGAGGGCCCAAATAAACGATTAGTTTTCCCCGAAGTGAAACTTGACGAACACAACTTCGGAATGCCATTTTTTAACAGTGTATCCAAAAACCCCATGAAGACGGTCCATATAGATGTCGCACAGGCACAGGTTGAATCATCTGTACCTGGAGCTAAAATTGTAAGTGGCCCATGGATAGGAAAATCACTGCTGCACCCAAAATCCAACTTGAACGACTCGGAGTATAAAGTGAAGACTCAGAGAGAAATTTCTATTCCGGCGCGTTCAAGAAGATTGTTGCAGATAAAAGTGACATTCAAACAGGAAAAACTCTGCTTATTGAAAGAAATAAGCGAAGGAGTTTATCTTGGAGGTTGTCTGGTCCGGCCTATTGACGGGAAAATTGTCATTTGTATCCTCAATACGCAATTAACAAACAAGAGAATTAAACCATTTAGCTTTAACACCCACCCCCTAGATCAATATGACGTTATAAATTTAAGACAAAAAAGCGAAGAATCTTCCGAGGAAGCTATAAAATATTTATTCAGTATAAACCAGAATCAAATGGGTAAAAACAGAATAGAAGAACTTAAACAATATTTGAAATTAGACGAAAACGCAACACTGGAAAAAAGAAATTACAAATATAAAAGAAAAACACAAAAAACCCACCGCGAAAATCTGCTACGCAAAAACTTAAACTACAACAACAAAAGAAATAGAGAAAAGATTAAAATTCCTCGATGAAACAATATTTACCAAAAAAATATATTGCATAGATAATAATTTTTTACCTATATATAAAAATCACCCGAACATATAGTAACTAATTTACTTTCATTCATTTTTTTCAATTTTTTTTTCTCCTCTCAATAAATTTTTATCATAATTTCATTTTTACTTCCCCTATAATAAAGAAGAGAAAACATACTATATACAAAATAATTAAGAATAAGAAAATAAAATTTTGCGAGTAACCCCCGAACATAAAGAAAGCTTAAAAATTTCTTTTTGTATAAGAAATTTTCTGCTGACGATGCAAAAATAGTTTAACATTTTTAGCCATATTAAAATACAATATACAATAATTCTAAAAAGTGTTCATGTAAATTTTTCAAAACTTGAATCTCATATTTCGAAAACGTAATAAGAATCTTACTTATTGTAATGTCTTTATTAAAATTTTTCGCCCAACTTTATTATTTTTTTTTTCGAATTTAAGTTACTAAATTGTAATTCAATCGCACATTTATTTTCGTGAATAAGAATTTTTGTTTAACTTATCCCAAATTCGAATGCAGTAAAGAAAAACAAAAAAAAAGCCATAATAGGAAAATGAATTTGAATACAAATTGAATTCAAAAGTTAAATAATCAATTAAATTAATTAATTGAATAAAACTAATGCATGTTGGTATTAATTATTAATAAATATATATATAGATTTTTAAAATAAGATATATATTCAAAACATTATATTGTAACATGAAAAACGGACATTTAGAAATAATTAATTTAAAAAAATTTTATATGCTTTTTAACAACCATCCTTTTTGTTGTTGAAAAGCAGATACAATTTTTTTTGTTGGGGTATGAAGGAATATAATGTAATGTCATGCCGATCGCCCCCTAGATATAAGTAGGTTTTAAGCTAAGTAGGCAAAAATGGCTTTTCGTCGGAACAATTCTCACGGGAAAATATTGTGGATAAAGTGCTTAATCGCGATTTCGGAAAAACAACGGTGTCAAATTCGAAGGTATTCAAAGAAACTCGAGAACATTCCTAAGACAAAATTCGTCTTCATGGCAATCCGAGTACAATGAAAATTGTCCCACGGGAAAATAGCATGGACAAAATGCTTAATAAGCGCGAATTCGAAAAACAACGGTTTCAAATTCAAAGTTGATAACAGAGAAACTCGAGAACATTCCTAAGGCAAAATTCGTCTTCATGGAAATCCGAGTACAGTGAAAATTGTCCCACGGGAAAATATAGCTGATTAGTCAACTTTGAAAATGGACAAACAAAAGTATCAAATTCAAAGCAAAGCATTTTGAAATTTGAATATCCGGAATGCATTCTGCATCCGTAAGGATTTTGTTCCTATAAAAGCCAAGCAACGTAGTGAGATAAGTAATCAGTCCATCGATTCAGTTGATAGAAGCAGTTCATAGAGAGAGTTGATAGAAGCAGTTCATCGAATCAGTTCAACAACAGAGTCAAGCTCGACTAGAAAGTCCAATTTAAAAGTATTGTTGAAACGAATTGAATTAAAAAGAAAGTATTGTTGAAAAAAGTTGAATATAAAAAGTATTGTTGAAACGAATTGAATTAAAAAGAAAGTATTGTTGAAAAAAGTTTAATTTAAAAAGTGTTGTTGAAACGAGTTGAATAAAAGAAAGTATTGTTGAAAAAAGTTTAATTTAAAAAGTATTGTTGAAACGAGTTGAATAAAAGAAAGTATTGTTGAAAAAAGTTTAATTTAAAAAGTATTGTTTAAACGAGTTGAATAAAAGAAAGTATTGTTGAAAAAAGTTGAATATAAAAAGTATTGTTGAAACGAGTTGAATAAAAGAAAGTATTGTTGAAAAAAGTTTAATTTAAAAAGTATTGTTGAAACGAGCTGAATAAAAGAAAGTATTGTTGAAAAAAGTTTAATTTAAAAAGTATTGTTGAAACGAGTTGAATAAAAGAAAGTATTGTTGAAAAAAGTTTAATTTACAAGGTATTGTTGAAACGAGTTGAATAAAAGAAAGTATTGTTGAAAAAAGTTGAATATAAAAGTATTGTTGAAACGAGTTGAATAAAAGAAAGTATTTTTGAAAAAAGTTGAATATAAAAAGTATTGTTGAAACGAGTTGAATAAAAGAAAGTATTGTTGAAAAAAGTTTAATTTAAAAAGTATTGTAGAAAGTTAAGAATTAAAGTTAAGATTTGAAATTAACAAATATTGGTGAAAATAATTAAGTGAAAGGAAGTGTTTTTATTTCAAAACCAGCCATATTAATAGTGATTCGGGAGTTGACGTTGCCAGAGGCATTCCGACAAAATATTACACAACAGGGCGTCGTTGGTCCCATTCCAATCTCTCAACAAGGCAACAAATATATTTTAACGTTTCAGGACAATTTAACCAAAATCCTGGACTGTTTTGCTATACCAGATGGCGAGGCGATTACCATACCAAATTGTTTTTATCAACATATTATATTAAAATATTTAGTTGTCACCATAAATTAATAACTGATCAAGGTGCGAATTTCACCAGCGATTTGTTCAAACGACTCTGCAAATTGCAACATATTCAAAACGTGCAAACTACTGCTTACCACCCACAATCGAATGGATCACTTGAACGCACTCGCGGACCACTTATCAAGAATTTACGAACAATAGTCGACGAAAATATTGTTACATGGGATCAATGGTTAACTGAAGCTGCCCTATTACACAATCACACGCCACGTGTAGTAAATTTACACCAATCCACGCATTGTAGGGATACCATCGCGCTCTTCGAACCAACCTAACGAAACGACCTGACTCAATATATAATTTTGAAGATTATTGCAACACCATTAAATATAAATTACAAAAAATACATACTATTATGAAGGAAAACCTATTAAAAGCGAAAACAAAATCAAAGGAGTATTATGACAAAAACTCAGTAGCTACAAAATTTCATGTAGGAGAAATAGTACTATAAAGTGTGGCGATCATATTAAATTCACCCCATGGCAGTCTCTCTTAATTTGATGTGATATCTCTTTATCCTCGGCTAGATCGGGATAAAGAGATAAAGAGACCCGTTATTCCCATCTCCAGAAAACAAGTAAATTAAATTATACTAATATTTTATATTGTAGTTTTAAGTTCTCTTTTATATTGAACGTCGACAAAGATAGACGTGTTTCAGAAAATAAAATAGTTTTTATAATATTTAAACTGTTCTGGATTTATAACAACAACAACAAATCACACTAATACAGAACAAAATGGTGACCCCCGACGTGATCAACGTTGTTACATAAAAACTACATTTTTATTTTCTTAAAAATAATAAATAAAATTTTGTGCATCAAAATATATTTGTTACTGATTTTTTTTTTCATCGAGTGTCTATCACACTTAACACATCTATATTCTGATTCAACATACATCGAGTCAACGATTGTATTTTAATCATCATATATCGACATATACATTTATAAAAGAGCGCAGCAAATTATAATAATAATTATAATTTTTCTTCAACGACAACATATTGATATCAACTTTATTAATTCAACTGTAGAAACTGCATCGGATTCACAAAAAAATTTATTATTCAACAAAGGAATTCATTTTACAACTATAAAAACGGATCATCATAGCGGTTTTTCAACTTTAACAAAGAAAATTGCAGTAACATCATAAAGTTTTTTCATCAAAAAAGATAATTTTTTATAATCTCATTTTCAATTTTAATTTTTTTTCCCAATTAAAACATAAAAAATTACATTTTTAAGTTTGCAATACTTTAAGGCAATTAATTTTTTTTGTAAAAGTGTAAAAAATTAAAAATTTTTTTTTCTCTGTATCACGTTGAACAAAGTGAGTGAATTGAAAGAAGGGCACGTGGTCGCTTAAAAGTTTGGTTAGTTGATTGCGTGGCACTAAAATTCGCATATTGGTGAACTTAAACTGGAAGTAAAAAATTTTTTTCTTTTTCTTATTCCTTCAACACTAGTTTCAAAATCAAAATCTGATTAAAATGACGGGTGACAACACAAATACAAGTGGTCAGACAACTTCGTCAATAATCAATCCTACGGCAGGAAATTCTTCCCAATTGCAAGAATTACTAAATTCACATATTTCAACTCTGAAACTACCTCCATTTTGGAATAGTAAGCCACAGCTTTGGTTTTTGCAAGTCGAAGCTCAATTCAAAGTCAAGGGAATCACTTCTTCCAACACTAAATATGATTATCTCCTATCGGCTTTACCACAAGAAGCCATGGAATTGGTAGCAGATACACTGCTGTCACCTCCAGCAACTGACAGATATGAAAACCTTAAAAATTTTATAATTTCACGTACAACTGACTCAGAAGAAAAGCGTCTTGACATTTTATTGCACAAAGTAGAACTTGGTGATTTAAAGCCATCTGATCTTTTTGGAAAGATGAAGTCTCTATCAGACTCTAACAGTTTGGTTAATCCACTATTATTAAAACGTTTATGGCTCCTCCATTCAAGCGTGTTTAATTACTATAGAAAAAACTCAAACAATAGAGGAATTAGGGCAAATCGGTGATAAAATTCATGCTTCTTTACCTGGTCACATATCAGTAATTCAAAGCAATTCTCCTACGTCTGAAGACAATATAAACACTTCGTGATATAAGTAAAAGACTATCGAAACTTTCTTAATTTCTAATTCAAATCTGATCTCAGCCAATGGAAGCCCAATCAGAACATACGGTTACAAACATTTAACTTTAGATTTAGATTTACGCCGTGATTTCGAACATACGTTTATAATAGCCTGTGTAGATAATCCAATACTAGGCGCGGACTTTCTTTTCAAATATGGTTTAACGGTTGATTTACGTAAAAGAAAGATACAAGATAAAACCACTTCAGTTCATACCAACTGCAAAGAAAAGGTAGCTGCATTAAGGTCTCCTAGACTTCACTCTTTTGAAGATCGCTTCGGACGGATTCTTGACGAATATCCTTCCTTAAAAGCACCACCTAATTTCAATATGTCTGTCAATCATACTACTGTACATCACATTCAGGTAAGTGGAGCATTGCCGTCAGCACGTCCACGAAGACTGAATGCAGATAAATATAAAATAGCAAAAGAAGAATTCGATACCATGGTATCAATGGGCATATGTCGACTTTCATCGTCATCAGTCGCTTCACCCTTGCACATGGTACCGAAAAACAAATCCTCTTCCTGGCGCCCATGTGGAGATTACCGTGCATTGAATGCATCAACAATATTCGACACGCATCCACTACCTAATATTAATGACTTTAACATGAAGTTACATGGGTCAAAAATATTTTCAAAAATAGATTTTTTCAGGGCATATCATCAAATTCCGATTGCCCAGCAAGATATTTTCAAAACAGCTGTTACCACTCCGTTTGGATTATACGAATTCACTCGTCTTCCTTTTGGACTAAAAAATGGTAGCCAAAGTTTTCAACGTTTTATAAATGAAATTCTTCACGAACTTGATTTCATTTTCGTTTATATAGACGACATTTTGGTATTTAGCAAATCAGCTGAAGACCATTCAAAACATCTCCATCTTGTTTTTAAGAAGCTACAACAAAATGGCATTACTGATAATCCTAACAAATGCGATTTTGGCCTACAAGAAATAGAATTCTTAGGCCACAACATTTCGGAAAAAGGTATTCGACCATCAAAAAATCGAATATCTGCAATACAAAATTTTCCATCACCTGATACCTTAAAAAAGTTACAAAGATTCTTGGGAATGATAAATTTCTATCATCGCTTTATCCCAAAAATATCTTCTTTAGCTTCACCTCTTTACGAACTTATAAAAAAGTATCCAAGGAAAAAAGAAAAGTTTGAATTTCAATGGAACGATGTTCATGAAATAGCGTTTCAATCTCTTAAAGCAGAGTTAGAAAAATGCACACTTCTATCTCATCCAATCTCTGATGCTAGAATTAGCATTTGTACGGACGCTTCGACAGATGCGGTCGGTGGTGTCTTACAACAACTGAATCAAAATCAGTGGGAACCCATTAGTTTCTTCTCAAAAAGGCTTCAACCAACCGAACAAAAGTATTCTACATTCGACAGAGAACTGCTAGCTGTTTACTTATCAATAAAAAAATTTAGATACTTTGTCGAAGGCAAACAGTTCACAGTATATACGGACCACAAACCTCTAACGCGTGTTCTTTTCTCCAAGTCGGAAAAATCGCCGCATCAAACAAATCATTTAGGATACATTTCACAATTCACAAATGACATCAGATATATTAACGGATCTTTAAACACTGTAGCTGATACATTATCAAGATGTTATATAGATACAGTTGACATGAAAATAAAATTCGATTTTCATTCATTATTCATGGAACAGGAAAACGATCCTGAGCTAAAAGACATTTTAACGAATAGAAACAAATCAAACGTTGTTCTTGAAAAAGTTTTAATTCCTTTGGAAGATGTAAGCATATGTTGCGAAACATCGACAGGTAAGAACAGGCCATTCATACCCACCACATTACGACGTGAAGTTTTCAACTCTATTCACAATTTAGCACATCCCGGAATAAGATCCACCAGAAAACTCATTACTTGCAAATATTTCTGGCCTAAAATGAATGCGAATATAAATCAATGGTCGCAAACGTGCATACCTTGCCAAAAAGCGAAAGTCAATCGGCATACGTTTTCACCTTTTCAAAAGTTTAATTCTCCAACCATGAGATTTGAACACATACACATGGATATTGTGGGTCCTCTTCCTCCATCAAAAGGTTTTTCATACATATTGACCATTAAAGATCGTTTCTCTCATTGGCCGGCTGGACTTCCAATACGATCTATAAACGCAGAAACAATTGCAGAAACCTTTATTCGCAATTGGATAGCTCCATGCGGTGTTCCGAAAACTATAACAACCGATCAGGGTACTCAATTTGAGTCACTTTTATTTAAAGAAGTTCTTTCTATTTTGGGTAACAAGAGAATAAGGGCTACCACTTATCATCCACAATCCAATGGGTCTATAGAAAGATTCCACCGTCAACTCAAAGTTATTATTAGAACCATGGAATCACCCAAAAACTGGTATAATTATTTACCATGGATATTACTAGGTATATGATCTACACCTATAGATAAATTAGGATTTTCTCCAGCTGAACTATTTTATGGTCAACCTCTTCGATTACCCGGTGAACTAGTAGCATATGAAACATCTCTTGAATCAAATCTTACAGTTGAATCAGCCAAGTTACTTTTCAAAACCATTTCAAACCTAAAGCCACAAGAAGGATCAAGAAATCAACATAAAATTTTCATACCACAAGCACTTAAAACTTGTACTCATATTTTTGTAAAAGATCCGATTTATAAGAACAGTTTAAGTCCACCATATATGGGTCCATATAAAGTCATCGCAAAGAATGAAAAATGTTTTACGATAAAGATAAATGATAAGGATGAGCTTATCTCGATCGATAGAATAAAGCCTGCTTTCATTCCAATCACAGATTTCAATTCCAATATGCAAACCAGGTCAGAAACATCAAAAGTCAGATTTAAAATGTAAAGAAAAATTTCTTTTCTTTTTCTCGAGGGGGAGTAATGTGGCGATCATATTAAATTCACCACATGGCAGTCTCTCTTAATTTGATGTGATATCTCTTTATCCTCGGCTAGATCGGGATAAAGAGATAAAGAGACCCGTTATTCCCATCTCCAGAAAACAAGTAAATTAAATTATACTAATATTTTATATTGTAGTTTTAAGTTCTCTTTTATATTGAACGTCGACAAAGATAGACGTGTTTCAGAAAATAAAATAGTTTTTATAATATTTAAATTGTTCTGGATTCATAACAACGACAACAAATCACACTAATACAGAACATTAAGCAATGCCGCATAGAAACATAAACTTTCCCCCGTGTGGATGGGTCCATACGAAATAAAATAAGTATCTGACGACCTGAATACCTCTATTCAGGTTGGTAAAAGGCTAAGGCCAATCCATAATAATCGCTTGAAAAAGTTTAAGGCATACACCGCCGAAAACTTCATAATTTTATTACCCAAAGATAACAACATAACCCAAATTCAGAAAAACAATTTTATCATACATACTTATAAAAACAAAAATCTGAAGAAACATAAGGTAAGTAACATAATTAATTTCTTTTCATCAGAACCAATTTGAAATATAACAATCTCTATAATGACACCATGAAAAACATACTACAAACAAAATAATGGAATTTTTTTTCAACCCTCTGAGAATCTGTTGTCCCAGAATCAAACTCATGCTATAATTATTTAAAACAATACGTTTCTATTATCACACAACACACTAATATTTTCAAAATTAGTACCCAAAATCAAACATTAGCAGATTGATAACAACACTTAAACTCAACATTTAACTCTAAGCATGGAAAAACTATAATTTTTTGCATACAATTTTTTGTAATTACGTCAAGTTCAATATCCACTTTTCTTTGCCAAATGGTAACTTTTGAATATAGTTTATACCGACATGCATGAATAAAACCTGAGGGATTTCAATGTTAATTATATATACATATATAGAATAATATATAACATGTGATTCAAAGCTGTCTTTTTTTTCAATAGGGTTTTTTTGACAGACCACGCGTGACTAGTGTTATTCTGATTTGTCATTTTTGTTCAGTATTGTATGGCAATTCATCATGTCAAGACTTACATCGTCGCTTGTTTGCTGAATGGGCGCTTGAACGCATC
The DNA here is from genome assembly GCA_963422695.1 of Xylophagus ater. NCBI lineage: Eukaryota > Metazoa > Arthropoda > Insecta > Diptera > Xylophagidae > Xylophagus > Xylophagus ater. The sequence goes on from OY730480.1 coordinate 41,966,669, forward strand.
GAAGAAAATCCGGAATTTTCAAGCCAAATTTTGTTCAGTGATGAGGGTCATTTCTGGCTTAATGGCTACGTTAATAAGCAAAATTGGCGTATTTGGGATGAGGAGCATCCACAAGAGTTTCAAGAGCTACCATTACATCCATTGAAAACAACAGTTTGGTGTGGTTTATGGGCCGGGGCATCATCGGTCCGTATTTCTTCAAAAATGCGGCCGGCGGCCACGTTACCGTCAATGGTGAGCGCTATCGTGCCACGCATTCCTTACTAATGAAGACGGAAGCATTTCACTTTCAACAACAGAACCCAATTTGACACTGGTTGAAGCATCTTTTTTTGCGAAATCTATATCGTCCATTAGTTTGGAGATCTTCCATTAGGACTGTATAAAATCTAATGTCACGCTTTTAAGCTCTTTAGACGTTGCATTATTAGAGGCAATTAATGACTTACATGATCGAATGTCAGAAGGAATTGTTTCTAATTTATCTATGGTAGAATTGTCCCTTTGTTTTATATTTGATGGTAAGTCAGAAACAACTGATGAAGAGTAAATAAATTCAGAAATGTCACTCTGAATTACATTCAATTTCGATTCATATTGTGTTATTTTTTCAGAAGTTTAGACACGTCATTTTGCATTATTAAACATGCAGAGGTAAGTTGTTCAAATTTTTTATCACTTTCTCGCAAGTCTTCAAATGTTTTGCTTAGACTTTCAAGTTTATCATCAATGGCCTTCACTTTATTAGCAATGAACGATGTATCATAATCAGCCAAATTGCCGTTCGTTGTGATTAAGTTATTCTGAGTAGCCGTCAATTTAAGAAACCTTAGAATATGGCAAGGTTTTATATCACCACACTCAACGCGGGTAAACTTGCTGGTACTACTAAGTGAGTTCACACATGTGCGATGAAAATGACGATCGCACACTGCATCACAAACGATCTTAGTCTCATCAGGCAATATATCATTGCATTTGAAGCATGGGACCATCATTGGTTAAAAATTATGACCCAACAACAGAAGAAACACAAAAAACAAAAAAAAAGCATTTTGCGAGAACGATAGACAATTATTTAAGAATTAAACACAAACTTAAGCAAAAAAAAGTAAATAAAATAACCGGATAATAAAAAATCCCGTAATATTAAAAAATTTTAAATTTAAAAAGTTGGACAAAAGAATAAAAACAAAGAGATAAAAAAGTCCAAAGTTAAAAAAAATAAATAAAAAATTACCAAAAGAACAACAATGGATAATAAAAAAAACGTCATTTGTAAAAATTTCGTTTTTAGTCAATATCAACTGTTCAAAATTTTTCTTCCATTTCGTTTTTTTAAATATTCCCTACTGTAATTTCAATAATAAAACTAGAACAAGTTTTTTATTTAATTATTTATCGGAGAACTAAAAAGGCACGTCTGCATTATACGAAAGATCAGCACTCTCTGTCTTCTATATCCCTTCTGTTTTTTTTTATTTAATTCATTTGTATCAAATGTGTATATTTATTATCAACGAACTGTGGGATCCAATTTTTGGCACACTTGTCACATAAAAAAAAAACACTCTCTACACAGATATTTTTCACTTTGAATTCCACGTACACAATTTGGAGACTAATGAAAATTTCATTCCACGCGAACACGATACTGGGCTTTACACTTCAACTCTTAGTGAACTTAAAACTGAACGTTAACACTCTGCTTTTCTAACTTAACTTTGTTGTAACTCAACTGTAACTTAATTGTTACATGTTGGTGTTTCTGAACTTAACTCTATTGTAACTAAACTGTAACTTAACTGTTACATCTTAGTGTTTCTGAACTTATTCCTATTATAACTCAACTCAAACTTAACTGTTTAACTATGCCTTGGGTTTCCTATTTTATAGGAAACCAGACATCAACCAATTTCCAATATCTTTCCGATAATCGCCAAAGTGGGATTGGTCTTCATTTTTATTGGTTGAACTAATTTTCATACCGCTCTAGGGACGCGCTAAAAATGGTACAGTCTGTGTGGTTTATATCTTTTATTGCTACCACATGTAGTAATGAGGTTAGGACGCGGATCATTACACAAGCTTTCAATTTAACAACTGATGCCGGTAACGAAGCTCTTGGAGCAGTTCTTTTTCAAGGCGAAGTAGGAAAAGATAAAGGGATTGCATACGCTAGTCGCTCATTAAATAAAGGGGAACGGAACTATTCCACAATTCAAAATTAATTACTAGCCATCGTATGGGCCACAAAAAATATCCGTTGCTATCTTTATGGTAGAAAATTCACTCTCAACACTGATCATAAGCCTTTGAAAGGAGTTTTTAACGTAAAGGATCCTACAAATCGCTTGGCGCATTTTCACCGCAAACTTTCCGAAAACGATTACCAAATAGAATGCAAAGCCGGCAAATATAACACAAACGCCGATGCCCTCAGTCGTATTCCTCTCATTAATTCAGAATCGGTGATAGTACCCCCAAACATTTTAACAATCGAATCCAAAAACTTAGAGAAAAATTACTTAGAAAAGGAATTTCATAATTTGAATAAAGCAGACGGCTGGAACTTATTAATATCAGAAATAGAAATACTGTCTAAAATAGAAACAAAGCAAAAAGCGTTTTCGAAAATCGAAGCCAGTAAAAATGAAAGCGTACTCTTTAACCGTTATAATCATATACTTCCATATGATCACTCACGTATAATTTTCAATCGTGGACAAATTAACTACATAAACGCGAATTTGGTAAAATTTGGCAATAGTAAGCAAAACCGCATATTAACTCTAGGGCCCCTAGCGGAAATTGTTGAGCATTTTTGGTTTATTATTTTGGGAAAATAACACAAACACAATAATCATGCTAACCAAATTAATCGAAAAAAATAAAAAAAGTGTCATAGGTATTGGCCAAAACAAAATGGAAAATCGCACATAATACCTTTAACACATGTTTTACAATTGAAAACTTAACATATGAAAAACAAACCAACTTTGTGAAACGCATTTTTAAATTGACGGAAAACGAAACAAATCAACAGCGGCAAGTAGCACAAATTCAATTCACTGAATGGTCAGATTATGGTATTCCCCCAAATACCGAAGAATTCTTACTATTTCCTAAAGAAGTAAGAAACTCAACAGCGCTCAAACCTGAATCTGGAGCGCCAGTAGCTCACTGCAATGCAGGGATCGGTCGATCGGGGATATTTTGCTTCATAGATATTTGTCTCATTCTCATTTCTACAAAAGATGGGAACAAATATACAATATCCCAAATGTTATTGGAAATGCGCGAAAATATGAAGGGTTTAGTCCAAACTGCCGAACAATTAAAATTTGCATATTTAACCATTGTGGAAGAAAAAAATATCCTCCAACACCACCCTAAATTCTACAACCAACAATAGAGAATCGGTAGAAATGAAATCAAATCAAATTAATGTTGTAACCAAAAATCAGGCTAAAATTCAATAAAACGAGCTAACGGACAAGGTGGAACTTCCCCAAAAACTCGCCAGTACACTGAAGATAGCAGGAACAAACATTAACCCGATTGACGAGCCAATAACAATAAATTTAAAGGAAACAACTGAAGATGAACCGTCAGATACAGAGTCTAACGCTTTTTATGAAACATCGGAATCCGACGAAGAAGAAGAAGTTGAAATTTTAACGGATCCAAATGATATCCAAACTATTTTAAAAGCCCATCACGATTGACCTTTACGAGGGCATGCCGGAATTCAAAAAACTTTCAACCGTTTACGAAAAAATTACCGTTGGAAAAATATGTTGTCTAATATAGCGACGTATATAAAAAAATGCGCTAAATGTCAATGCAATAAAAAGGGTAAAAAGTTAAAAATGCCAATGAGAATAACCGATACAGCAAATCGTCCATTCCAAAAGGTTTATTTGGACGTCGTTGGTCCCATTCCAATCTCTCAACAAGGCAACAAATATATTTTAACGTTTCAGGACGATTTAACCAAAATATTGTTACATGGGATCAGTGGTTAACTTAAGCTGCCCTATTACACAATTATACGCCACGTGTAGTAAATTTACGCCAATCCACGCATTGTACGGATACCATCGCGCTCTTCGAACGAACCTAACGAAACGACCTGACTCAATATATAATTTTGAAGATTATTGCAACACCATTAAATATAAATTACAAAAAATACATACTATTATGAAGGAAAACATATTAAAAGCGAAAACAAAATCAAAGGAGTATTATGACAAATACTCAGTAGCTACAAAATTTCATGCAGGAGAAATGGTACTATTAAGCAATGCCGCAAAGAAACATAAACTTTCCCCCGTGTGGATGGGTCCATACGAAATAAAATAGGTATCTGACGATCTGAATACCTCTATTCAGGCTGGTAAAAGGCTAAGGCCAATCCATAATAATCGCTTGAAAAAGTTTTAAGCATACACCGCCTAAAACTTCATAATTTTATTATATATATAGATAACAACATAACCCAAATTCAGAAAAAACAATTTTATCATACATAATTATAAAAACAAAAATCCGAAGAAACATAAGGTAACTAACATAATTAATTTCTTTTCATCAAAACCAATTTGAAATATAACAATCTCTATAATGACACCATGAAAAACATACTACAAACAAAATAATGGAATTTTTTTTTCAACCCTCTGAGAATCTGTTGTCCCAGAATCAAACTCATGCTATTATTATTTAAAACAATACGATTCTACACAACACACTAATATTTGCAAAATTAGTACCCAAAATCAAACATTAGAAGATTGATAACAACACTTAAACTCAACATTTAACTCTAAGCATAGAGAAACTATAATTTTTTGCATGCAATTTTTTGTAATTACGTCAAGCCCAATACCCACTTTTCTTTGCCAAATGGTAACCTTTGAATATAGTTTATACCGACATGCATAACTAAAACCTGAGGGATTTCAATGTTAATTATATATATATATATATAGAATAATATATAACATGTGATTCAAACCTTACTTTTTTTTCAATAGGATTTTTTTGACAGATCACGCGTGACTAGTGTCATTCTGATTCATGTCAAGACTTACACCGTCGCTTGTTTGCTGAATGGGCGCTTGAACGCATCGAAGAAAATCTGGAATTTTCAAGCCAAATTTTGTTCAGTGATGAGGGTCATTTCTGGCTTAATGGCTACGTTAATAAGCAAAATTGGCGTATTTGGGATGATGAGCATCCACAAGAGATTCAAGAGCTACCATTACATCCCCTGAAAACAACAGTTTGGTGTGGTTTATGGGCCGGGGCATCATCGGTCCGTATTTCTTCAGAAATGCGGCCGGCGGCCACGTTACCGTCAATGGTGAGCGCTATCGTGCCACGATAACGGACTTTTTGGTACCTGAAATTGAAGCCCGTAGTCTCGACAAAATTTGGTTTCAACAAGGCGGTGCTACGAGCCATACAGCCCGTGTTACAATAGATTTATTGCAAAATTATTTAGGTGAGCAATTAATTTCACGTTTTGGCCCAGTGAATTGGCCACCAAGATCGTGCGATATCACACTTTTGGACTTTTTTCTTTGGGGCTATGTAAAGTTAAAAGTTTTTGCCGATAAACCAGTGACAATTGAAGCATTGGAAGCGAACATTACACGTGTCATTCATGCGATTCCGGTCGAAATGCTTGAGAGAGTGATCGAAAATTGGGCCGCCAGATTGGCCGAGCTGAAACGCAGTGCCGGCCAACATTTGAAGGAAATTATTTTCAAACATTAATTGCCATACTATGTGCTTAAAGTTGATAATAAAGATTTGATATTTGCAGTCAAATCTAAGCGTTTTATTTTTATTTTTTAAAAAAAGTAAAGAATAAATCACGCTATATATATATATTATATAAATATGGCATTAAACCCTGCAGAAATTTACCATTTATAAAAGTTATCAGAGGAAATATGAGACTAACTGAAATTTTTTTTCTCACATACTTCACATGTACAGTCATGCGAAAATGAAGGAAATTTCCTTTTAATATTTTGGACACAAAATCTTCATAAGAAAAATTTCCCAAAATTATTTTTTTTGTTGACATATGGAAAACTCCACGCAGAAATTCGAAATTACCATGAGTAAAAGATATATTAAACTATATGTAATACCATATAATATCTATTAGAAAAACCAAACAAACTTGTAGGAAACTGTCAAATTTACAGTTGATGTTTGGCCCTACCTACAAGGGTAAACGACAATACCAGATGAAAATGAGGGAAGAGTTATCAATAATTCAGAAATTAACTCTATACTCGATTAATACGGCTCAATCACTGAGAAAATCTTGTCCATTATCGAATCTTCACCGAATCATTAGGTAATTTAGGTCATTGCTGCTGTGGCAACACCGAAACTCATTTCATGTCATTCCATATTTTTTAAAACATTCATTGTAAACGCGTTGCTTTTGTTTATATAATTTAGAGATGCGAACGTAATGGTTAGTATAATTTTGAGTTAGAGTTTTTATGTAAAGGAACACTAGTTCGGCTAGAACATAAAATAAAGATAGACATTTTAATTTTATTATAACGCAAGTGTTTAAATGAAACCAAAACTAAACAATTCATCGTTACTCACAATTGGTGACCCCTGACGACCTTCATCGAAAATTCTTTATTTTTTAAAAAAACGAGAAAATAATTAAAAGTAATTGTCGCGACGAAATTTACCAAGTTTTCTTTTTCAAGTGAAGACCATCGAAAAAACATAAAACAATTTTCGCGTCGAAAATTTTTCTTAGAAAAGTGGCTAACGGTGAAACAAACACGCGATTCTTCTATCAAAAACAGCTAATAATAAAATAAATTTTTTTTGGGCGATTTTCTTTTCCGATACCAATAAACAATTAACAAATTAAATAAATAAAAAACGGTAATTAATTGCGAATAAACAGTGCAGTGGAGTAAAAAAAATGGTGCATTGACAATTGAAATACGAACACGCGTCGAAAAACATTTTCGTGCATTTTTTTCAGACAGTTTTTTTCCTGTGGTTCTATAGATCAACATGCTTGATAATGCAGTCATAGGAGCCCCGACAGCCGACACAGAAATTGCACGAGTTTCCGTCAAGGTGCCAACGTTTTGGACTGAAAATGGAGAAATTTGATTCGCACAGATCGAGACATGTAAAGTCATCACCGATGATACCAAGTTCGACATAATTGTCGGTGGGCTAGAAAGCCACATTCTAGCACAACGGAAGCAGAATTAAACCCACCAGCCGAAGGTAAATATACGAATTTTAAAAAGATTATATTATATATTATATATATTATATAGTAGCAGACGTAAATACACAAATCATAGGGACCGATTTCTTACGCCATTTCGGACTTTTAGCAGACATTAAAAGAATTATCAGTTAAAACGGTCCAACAAACAAAAGGTGAGCGATCTTTAAAAACTTTCGACATTAACTCCACTCAATGCCACCGCATTCACAAACTCCAAACAACACAAAATTTGCACAGCAACTCATCACATAACTACTACAGGTCAACCTGTCACTAAGGCATGAAAACAAACCCCAGAGAAGATGAAAGCAGCCAAAACGGAATTCCAGCTCCTGATGGAACAAGGTATAGTTCGCCCATCGAAAAATAACTGGTCAAGCCCTTAACATATGGTCCCCAAGAAGAACGGTGAATTCAGAGCCTGTGGCGATTACAGAGCGTTGAATTCTAAAACTGTACGAGATAATTACCCGATAAATTTTATACAAGATTTTACTCATATCCTCCATGGCAAAGAAATTTTCACAGTGCTAGACTTCGAAAGAACTTACCAACAAATTCCGATCGAGCTAAGCGACGTCTCGAAGACGGTAATAATAATAACGCCCTTCGGATTATTCGAACACAATTTCATGACCTTTGGCTTATGTAATGCAGGCCAAACGTTCCAAAGATTTATGCACGACGTCCTACGAGATTTGGACTTCGTATTATCATACCTTGATGATATCTTTATCGCTTCAAGAACACGATCAGAACACAAGTGCCATGTCAAGAGTGTCCTCAAACGACTTTCAGAATACGGGTTATCAATATAGCGAAATGTCAGTGGGGGACAACAGAAGTTGAATTCCTGGGATATCTTGTGACAACTCGCGGTATTAAACCGTTACCAGAGAAAGTTAGAGTAATCGACAACTTCAACTTACCTAAACCAGCACAGCAGATGAAACGTTTTTTGGCGATGATCAATTTTTATAGAAGATTCCTCAAGAACGCCGTCAACAGTCAAATGCCGTTGCAAAAATTAATAGTTGGCAACAAAAACCATAAAACGGGAATCAAATTGTCGGAAAAGAGAAAAACCGCTTTTCAAAAATGCAAAGACGATCTGCGAAACGCAGCGTAACTCGCACACCCCCAACCAAAGACACAACTTTCATTGAGTGAAGACGCATCGGATACAGCAGTTGGGGTGGTACTTCACCAGCAAAACGACATAGGAGTTATTCAGCCGCTAGGTTTCTATTCAAAGAAGCTAACGGAGACACAGCAGAGATATTCTACATACGACCGCGAACTTCTTGCAATATTTCAAGCAGTCAAACATTTTCAATACATGATCGAAGAGAGAGACTTCTGTATATTCACAGATCATAAGCCGCCGACCTTCATATTCCGTCAGAAACTCGACAAAGCGTCACCCCGACAAGTTAGGCACATCGATAAGAGTAGCCAGTTCACGACAAAAATCATACACATCGCAGGCAAAGACAACGCAGTGGCAGATTTTTTATCCAGAATCGAAGTTATTGATTCCGGCAAAGTCATCAACTTCAAAGAGATGGCAAAGGAACAGGAAAACGGCACCGAATTAACAACTGTTTTAGCAGGTAAAAATCCAAATATCGTATTAAAATCTGTTCTCATTCCAGAATCAAACGAGACCTTAAGTTGCGAAACAACCAATGGACTTATCAGACCGTTCGTTCCTAGAAGCTCCGACAGCAAATACTGGCCAAATTACAAATTTTCGCACACCCGGGCGTTCGAGCAACCAACAAAGCCCTATGTCAAAGATACTTTTGGCCAGGTATGAACAAAGATTCTACCGAATTTGTACGAACTTGTTTGCCTTGCCAACGATCAAAGATTCAACGACACAATAAGACACCAATAACCGATTTCATAACACCCGACAAATGACTTCTTCATGTCCACTTGGACATTGTCGGCCCGTTGCCAATCAGCAGAGACACGCGTTAATGCTAATGTGTTTTTAATATAAGAAGAATCTTATTAATATTCTTAATATTCTTATTCCTACTAATACAAAATCGTCTCAACAATTCTTAAATTTTTAAAACCGATTAAAACTTTACGTTTTACACTAAATACCTTCCCCCTAAGGTACGAAATATTTCAAAATTTAAAAAATATTTTAATCTGCGAACATGAAGCGAAACAAGAAAAAGCGAAAAAAAACAAATTGAAATTCTTGTTTGATTTTAAAAATAAGAATAAAAATAAAAAAAAAACAAGATGAGGAAAATAGAAAAATTTTTAAATTTTTAGATTTTTTTTAGGTAATATAAATTTAGCAATTTTTTTTTATATATATATATATATATAACTAATTTTAAGGTGCGATATGTAAGATATATTTGAAAAAAATTTTCATCGATTTTTGGACAAACATGTTTATGTGCGTGTTTAAATATCAACGAAAAAATTTTTTTTGTCAATACAGGGTATGTTGAGGTGCACCCTGTACCAATCTTTTGGAAAAAATCATTCCGGCCAAAAATGAAGTTTATTGATCCCGTGCTTTCATTATTTGTTCAAAAATTATTTCAACATCGTGAAATAGTTAAAATTTTGTAAACGCTTAAATTTTTATTTAATTTATAAAATATTTCGAAATGTCAAATAACTTCGAAATATTTTATAACAATTATTAATGTGCTTCGACAATATTTATTTGTTCATGTCGCAATAAAGTAAAATTTGTATTTATGCAAGTTTAATATTGCGAAACATTAAAATTAAATTAAATTGTTTGATGTCGAAATAAAAAAAAAAAATACATACGCGCAAGATACAAAAACAACAAGCCAAGAGTGAAAATTTGTTACACGTTTAAAAATTTTTTTGCTTGTTTGCAAATTTTACTAATATCGGTCAAAGTACGATGCAGTTTAAGTACTTTGAAAAATTTTTATGTTCAATACTTTAATCGATTTTCTTTCAATTAATTATTAGTTATTGTAAAGCATTAGACGTGAATGAATGTTTTGATTTTACTGTCGCGATTTTAATTTCAAATCATAAAATTACTGTTTGACCATCTTCGAAAATTATAAAGTTATTGTTGGACCGTTTAAGCGTAAAAGAGTCATGGTTTGCAAGTTTTCGCGAAAATAAATTCGTTACAGGTCGGTCGCGATTAAACGATTTAATTAAAGAATCCTAAAAGGAAATTAAGTTATTTTGAAGAGCTAAAAAGTTCCAAAAGTTATTTTAAAAAAGTTGAACAATTCTAAACGAAAAAAGTTGTTATGAAAATTTGAACAATCCTAAAAGGAAATTAAGTTATTTTGAAGAGTTAAAGAGTTTCAAAAGTTATTTTAAAAAAGTTAAACAATTCTAAACGAAAAAAGTTGTAATGGAAAATTAAAGAATCCTAAAAGGAAATTAAGTTCTTTTGAAGAGTTAAAGGCTTCCAAAAGTTATTTTGAAAAAGTTAAAGAATTCTAAGCGAAAAAATTGCTATGAAAAATTAAAAAATCCTAAAAGGAAATTAAGTTATTTTGAAGAGTTAAAGAGTTCAAAAGTTATTTTGAAAAAGTTAAACAATTCTAAACGAAAAAAAATCATGTGTGCTGTGCACATGCGGCAGAAGTGAAACCTTCGGAAAACTAAAGAGGCAGAGCATGGGACGAATACAGTATCAGGAGTGGGATAGTTATACACGGTCTACATTAGCCAATATTTCTGGTATACCAATTGGCTTACCAATTCAGTATCTGACATGCCGTTGAACCGAGAACAGGAAATAAAAATAGCCAAAATATTGGCTTTAAAGTGTCGAATTCAATTCAGTGGCAATATCTTCCCATGCCCCCTTTTTTGAAATCAATGTTCTATATTTTTCTTCTTTTTCTCGAACATATTTATCAATTTGATAATTTCACTTCGCAAAAATTTAGTTTCCGTCATTTTATTAAATTCAAATGTCAAAAATTGGTATACCAGAATTGTCATACCAGAAAAATTGGTATACTAGCAGGGTCTACACTAGCTTTTTAACAACCAATTTTGCTGGTATACCAGAAATATTTGCTAATGTACACCCTGTGTTGTAGTGTTTATTTATTAAAATATTGGTACCAAGTTTAAAAGTTATTTTACACTCTTTGCTTTCAATTTAAATAAATGACACGAGTGGCTTATGATAACTGAAATATGAAATGAATGCTTTGGTTTGGATTTGGTCAAAATATCTTTGAAATACAGCGTCAATTACTGTTTTCGATCTTGTTGTCGATCCAGTGCGACTACTGCACTTTTTTAAATTTAATTTGGTATTGAGGAACTCAATCAAAGGGGGCGCTGTATCCAATGCAAAATTAACATTAAAATCACCACTTAAAATCATCGGAATTTTATCGTAACCTTTTTGAGAAAACGCCAAATTTCTGGTTTGTACTTTAGCAAATTCTCGTGGATGAATTCAATAATTGTATTTATTGATTGGTTGGGAGAAATGTAAATTGCCACAATTATAACTGGTTTATTATGGTCCAATCTGCTTTCACAAGTAGATATTTCTCGCACTTTAGAAAGCTGAACAGACAATGATTCTAGGTATTGTACATTGAGATTAGTTTGTGGAGTAACAACACGGGTTGTCATTTATATTATTATCGCATATTGCAACTCCGACTGCCCTCGCATATTTTCTTTTCTTTTGAACAACAATATCAAAATTTGGAATGCCTGCAAGAGAAATTAGACGTGACCGTCCCAATACCTCGTTTGAAAATGATAGAAACAAAAAAATCCGCACAAAATAAGAAAAGAAAAACAAAATTTTTCATTAGAAAGAATGAAGAAATTTTTTTTGTTATATACACCTAGGCCTGGCGTTGCGTCGTTTCATGTTGCGTTTTTTCGACATTGTTTCGTTCCTAAAAATACACCCATTTTCACTCCGCGTCGTAGATTTTTCGAAGTTGCGTCGTTAATTTTTTTGATTTTATTTTTTAAGCTATTAATTTAAATTTTTTTGTTATAAATAGTTATTTTACAATTAAAACATATAATAATATTAATTTTGTTTTAAAAAAATTATTAAAGTTTCTTTTATTTATGTTTCTCAAATTATTAATTTTATTAGTTTTTTTCTTATACATAATGTCAATTCACTTTGCCTTGTTTCTGGAATTTTGTTAGGAACCTATCTTCAATATTCTCATGGTTTCTCATACAAAATCTTAATACACTTTGCGTTGTTTGAGAATGCGTCGCAAAATTTTGGAACGTATCTACGACGTAAACCGAGGCCTAGGTGTATTTTTCACATATTTTAAGTGCCAGTTCCTGTATGAATTGTTATTTACATAAATGTTAGAACTGATTGATATTTTATGCTAGCATACCGTGATAATATCATACTATCCATCCCCATCCATTTGCCTACCAAACAGCGTACAAAGAAGAGACGATGATAATAGGAAACGCTGTATTCTATGTATCAGGAGTTCAGAACATAACATATTTAATAACATTTTATAACATATTTATCTGAAAAATTTTTGTATGCAAAATTTTTGTTGCTATGAATTCTGATCGACTGGTATTTCATCTTGGTAAAAAAGTGTCGCTTTTTTAGCGTCTCATCGAGTTTCAAATCACCTCCAACGCGGCTAAAGAAGTTTTCACTTCAAAAAGGCGTTATGAAAAATTAAAGAATCATAAGGGGAAATTAAGTTATTTTGAAGAGTTAAAGAGTTCCAAAAGTTATTTTGAAAAAGGTAAAGAATTCTAAACGAAAAAAGTTGTTATGAAAAATTAAAGAATCCTAAAGGGAAATTAAATTATTTTGAAGAGTTAAAGAGTTCCAAAAGTTATTCTGAAACAATTAAAGAATTCCAAACGAAAAAAGTTGTTATGAAAAATTAAAGAATCCTAACAGGAAATTAAGTTATTTTGAAGAGTTAAAAAGGTTGTTGTAAAAAATTTACAGAATTCTAAACGAAAAAAAAGGAAGTGTGCTTTTGACCACACTGTAGAAGTGAAATAGAAACTTTTCTTTATGGTTGCATTGTACCGCTTGTTTAGCAAGTTGCCTATTCCTACATGCCCGCGTCCGTTCTGCACCAGTCGTAGCCATACTCGTCGAAGACTTGTCAGGGATTTGCTTTTGTTCCACTTGTTGAGCAAGTTACCTAGCCCTACATGCCCGCATTCGTTCTGCACCAGTCATATCCGTAGTCGTCGAAGCCTTGTCAGTGAGTTGCTTTTGTTCCGCTTGTGGTGCAAGTTGCCTAGCCCTACATGCCCGCATCCGTTTTTCACCAGTCATAGACGTACTCGTTGAAGCCTTGTCAGCAAGTTGGTTTTGTTCCGCTTGTTGAGCAAGTTGCCTAGCGCTACGTGCCCGCGTCCGTTCTGCACTAGTCATAGCCGTAGCTGTCGAAGCCTCGTCAGTGATTTGCTTGTGTTCCACTTGTTGAGCAAGTTGCCTAGTCCTACATGCCCGCGTCCGTTCTGCACCAGTCATAGCCGTACTCGTCGAAGCCTTGTCGGTGAGTTGCTTTTGTTCCACTTGTGACGCAAGTTGCCTAGCCCTACATGCCCGTATCCGTTCTTCACGAGTCATAGACGTACCCGTTGAAGCCTTGTCAGCTAGTTAGTTTTGTTCCGCTTGTTGAGCAAGTTGCCTAGCCCTACATGCCCGCGTCCATTCTGCACCAGTCATAGCCGTATTCGTCGAAGCCTTGTCAGTGAGTCGCTTTTGTTCCGCTTGTTGTTGCCTAGCCCTACGTGCCCGCGTCCGTTCTGCAATAGTCATAGGCGTTCGCGTGAAAGCATTGTCAGCGTGTTGTGATTGACCAGAATTGCCGACTCGCAAACGTTTCTTACCTGGAGTCCCTGTAGCCGTAGCAAGAAGTAATGCCCGTTAATGTATGTAAGATGCGCTGACCGCTTTCCATATGCACAGAAACGACGCAATTGTTACTCAGCTTACACCGATGTGACATGTGACGCTGCGTTACAAAGTTAGCGTTCCATGATTTTTTCCAAATAAAAAGTTAAAATATTTTTATCGACCACAGCGCCAATACGGTGGCAGATAGAACTATTTGGTCTTCCACGGAAATATTCCTCATTATAACTTCCACAATATTGCTGAACATTGTCTAGGACGTCAATATAATAAGGTATTTTGTAGTGTCATGTTTCGTCAAATTATTATTGAATACAGCGCCGACATGGTGGGAGATAGACCTATTCTCTCTTCGACGGAATTAATCGCCAGAAAAACCTCTACAACTTTGCCGAATATTTCAATCGTATAAAAAGTTCAAAAAAAATTTCAATAATTTAAATCGACTACAGCGCCAATATAGTTTCAGATAGAAATATTTGGTCTGTGATGGAATTATTACTCATTATACCTTCCACAATATTGCCGAACATTGTAACCGTCTAGGATGAGATATTTTGTAATGTAACATTTCGTCACACAAAATCGTTACATAATTTTTGCAATACGCCGCCATAGAACTATTTCACTTCAAAAAGTTGTTATGAAAAATTAAAGAATCCTAAAAGGAAATTAAGTTATTTTGTAGAGTTAAAAAGTTCCAAAAGTTATTTTGAAAAAGTTAAAGGATGCTAAAAGAAAAAAGTTATTATGAGAAATTAAAGAATCCTAGAAGGAAATTAAGTTATTTTGAAGAGTTAAAGACGTTATGTAAAAATTTTTTCGATGTTTTCACCTTGGCTCTTTCCAGAATTTGAATCGAATTTATTGCGAAATAGTTGTCAATTTTTTTTAATGGTGTCGAAACTTATTTAACTTGGTCGTGTGTTCTACCGCAGGAATTAAATGAAAACTTTCTGGAAATGTTCCCTTTTCATTTGATTTCAGAACTCTCTGCTTCTCAGAAGACTCCCAACGATATCAGCAAGTGGGAGGGGTTTCTCGAAGAAGTAATATTGTTTGGTAAAAAATGCATAATCCAAAAAAAAAATTACTTATTATGCTGCTTTGGTTGTTGTTCGGAGTTATTAATGAAATAAAACCGTTTTATATATATATTCTCCTTTAAAATTCTTTATTGTCTTTTAAAAATCCCTTAAACTTTAGCAATTGACACTTTTATGTTTTTTAAATCACCCCTTTTTTCTTATTTTACAATGTTTTTTCTTAAAAATATCGCTAAAGCAGTTACGAACTTCTTGTTTAATTAATTTACAAGTTTAACTTTCATCAAAAAACAAAACTTCTTGTATAAATACAGTTACGAACTGCTCGTTTGATTAACTTACTACTTTAACTTTCTTCAAAAAACAAAACTTCTTGTACAAAAATAGTTACGAACTTCTCGTTTAATTAACTTACGACTTTAACTTTCTTCAAAAAAAACAAAACTTCTTGTATAAATACAGTTACGAACTTCTCGTTTAATTACCTTACAACTTTAACTTTCTTCAAAAAACAAAACTTCTTGTATAAAAATAGTTACGAACTTCTTATTTAATAACTGGCTTTTCGCTTTCTTTTCTTGATCAGCAATTACTATCTCCCGTTCGCGTTTAATTGAATAACCAAAAAATAACTAACTGATAACTGCTCCCGGCTATCCGATATTTTAGAACTGCCTTTCGATTATTTAAAGCAGCCTTTTTATAGTTAGGTAATTACGTACTTTGCACCTAGTGTTCCAATTAAATTGCAAAAACGTTGCTGAGTTAGGCAACCGTCCTGATTTACTTTCGATTTAGAAACTTTCCATCAGTCATCAATTTCGAAATGCACCAAATGATGTTAATGCATTTGGCAATTGGTTATTTTCCGTTAATTTGATTGCCGATGGTGCAAAGTACAATTTTCGCTGAAGAAGTAAATAATGCTCTAAGACATTTTGCTTTACAGAAAACATTATTGTTCTCAAATATGTTGCGGAACATTTTTGGTTTACAACAACATCTGAGGTTTCAGAAACATATTAGTTTCGAGAAACATGTTGTTGCGAAGTGCGTTACTCTTTGGAAGATGTACGTAAAGTTTTATTACATAACATTCCTCCATATTGCCACAGGAAAATTATATTTACTTTTAAACAAAGAAAACGAATACTTTGTTAAAAAGGAGATATAATTTTCTGCATGTCTACATATAAAATTGTTAGCGAGCGACCGAAAGTTAAAAAAAAAATCAAGTTGTTCTTCAACCGCAAATAAAATATGAACTTATTACTATTAAAAATTAAATTTCTCAAATAAACTAAAAAAAAATCTAAGTTTTTGTTATGTTTACATTTCTTTTTTATAAGAATAATTTTTATTATTCAATACTAAAATTAAAAAGATTTATTGCTTCAATTTGTTTATAATTCAATTTACTACAGTTGTAAAAAAAATGATTTACTAGGTCAGCAGTTTCACGAAAAGTTTACGGTTAAAAATTATTGAATGGGCCACACATTTTTTGTTTGCATACAAACAGTAGATCACCTTCTCAGTGACTCATAAATGTATTTGGTTTTGATATATGTTTGTTTGGTATTGGAAATAAGAAGAGTAGCTTTTATTTGGCAAAGGTTATTGAAAATGTTCTTGAAAAAAATTAACCCAATAGCAAATGTTTGTTTATGATTTTTATATTTCGCAAACAAATTTTTTATTGAGTGCATTTAATGCATTTGTTGGGGGAAAATATAGATAATTTTTTCTTACTAAAAATGGAAATTTAATTTGAATTGGATTGGTTTTAATACAAAATTTTTCCTTTTCGAGTTTTCCAATTTTTTTAGATTAAGATCTAAAATATTTTGAATTGGTTTTATTTATATTTTTATTAAAAATTTGCTGTTTTGCGATAAAAAAATATGAATGGCCTATATTTATTTAAAATTTTTTCTTTAGGTTTACGCCTCAATATTAAATGTAAATTATTTCAATGTACGGAAAAGATTTTTCAATTTATGTGTTTGCGTTTTTTTTTTGGATATCATATTTCAAAACAAAGTAATTTGTAAAATCTTATGAATGGGAAGAATAATTACCTTTTAAGTGATTCATAATTAAAAAATTTTTTGTTTCGACGTGCGCTATTCAGTAATGAATTAGTTCTATTTACCTTTTAATGAAAGAAAAAATGTTTGCAATGTTTGCAAGAAGAAAAATGACATATATTTATATGACCAAGTTTTGGATTTAAGCGGCAAAATTTATTGGAACTTATTTAATATTATTTTCTTCTCGTTTTTTTTTTTTGAAATGGATGAAGTATGATTCTGTATATAAAAAAAAATTAAATAATATTATTCGTTATAAAAGGAAAAATTTTAAAATAATTTGGTTACCCTATACCCCGGAAAAGAAACTTTTGTATTTGGAAACTTCCGAATTGGTTTTTGGGACTCTCTTTCTCTTACGAGTTTTATAGTTTTTTAGATTATGATCTAAAATATTTGCTTTGAGCTCGTTGTGCTCAACTGGGTTGTTAATGTCAGATAGTATAATATTATTAAATCTTTTAATCTCACCGCTATTTGATGAGCTTCTAGGCCTTTCATACGTAATTTGATTATCAAGCATATTACTTGTTTTTTGAGGACTTTTAATGGTTTTTTGCTCTCTTATTTGTTTATTAAAGGTACTACAAATCGTAACTTTCTTGTCACTTGGCTCAACAAGGGAACTTCCAAGATAAACTGTTTTCGAACAGCATGGTTCATTAAAAAACGAATAAATATATGGTCCAAACATTTACCGGATACAACACGAGCAGGTTCATTAATGATACTACTCAGGCCATTACTTCCCATTAGTATTAAATATTTATCCAGTAGTTCTGATTTTTCTAAAATGTCAATATTAAAGTCTCCTAGTATAATTAAGTTTTTCTGTCTTACATTGTTCAGCAGATCACCAAATTCATCCAAAAGTACCGCATTGCCTAGGCTATTTTGAAATCTATAAACACACCTAAGTACTATTTTGTTATTATTAATATTACATTCAACCTTTATAACATCGGCATTGCGTAAGTCAAATTGAAAAAAATTGCAGTGATAAACAGACCTAAGAAAGACTGCCACACCACCAGAAGAATAAGTATCACTACATACAGCATAGAAATTGTAACCGGGAATATCAAAATCACATATTTCATAATTGTAGATCCAAATTTCTGATAAAAATTTGAAATGAGGTTTAAAACAAAATGATTCTAAATGCGCTACAAGAAGATCAAAATTTTTTCGCATACATCTGATGTATAATGAAAAAACTAGTACTAGGAGATAAATTGTTGGTTGCGAGAAAAACACTATTACAATTACTATATATATTACTATTGCAAGAATTATTACAAGAAGAGTTAACATTGTTAATAAAATCATGAAGATCGAGATTGAAATTAGCATTGGAAAAGCTCATAATAAAAATAAAAATAAATATTATTTTATGTTAGAGAACAGTTATAAGCTTTTGAGATCTTCATTAGTTTTAATAACAATAACAATGTCACCATCTTGTTTTCTAATCATTATTTTACCATTTCTGCAATATAGGTATTTAAATTTTTTCTCCTTTTTCAGTCTTTTAGCGGCAAGATATAGTTTACGAGATTGTGACGTCATAGTCTCATTTATGTAGATGTTGTAATCAGAATTATCATCAAAAATTTTGCTTGTTAAACGCAAATTAGATGATGTTTCTTTATTTAGAATTCTCTCTTTGATTTGGTTAGATACGAATTTCACGGAAACAATATTCAAATCCATTGTTAGTGGTTGAATTTGATGATTTATTTATTTTAATTTTTTTAATAGAATACTTCTCTCTTTTATCATCCTCAACAACTACACCCACACCATCAGTAAGAATTTGTTGTACTTTTTTAAGAACATTGTTGTAATCAACGTTTTGTATACCAACAAAATCTAAAGTATTATTAACCTTAGCTTGTTCAAGGACATTCACCCTTTGTTCCAGGTTACCAACCTTCTGGACAAGGAATTTCTTTTCATCTTGTAAATGTTGTATTAGAGCTAGAGCATTTTTATTCACCGTTTTCAAATCAATTAATTCTCTGTATATTAGTTGCAGAGTTATATTTGACGGTATATCAAGAACAGCTACATCTTCTTAGGATAGGCAGATACTTGGTTTTGATGATGTTGTGTTTCTTTATGCGAATTTGAAGAGATAACACGTCGCTCAATTAGTGCATGGACTGACAAATAGGTGGTGCGACTAAAAATAAATCGATACGATATCTAGAATCGCCCATCCTTTAAATGATTGGTTTCAAAATTTGACAGCAATCGGACCATTGGTTCTAAAGTTATTACTCTGAACGTCACGTAACTTTTGTTATTGAAAAAAAAATGGATAAAAAAGTATTTCGTGTATTGATTAAACATTGCCTTATGGCCAAAAAAAATACCGCTAAAACAAAATCTTGGCTTGATAATTATTACCCGGACTCTACGCCAGCAAAATCAACCGTTGAGAAATGGTTTGTTAAATTCCGTACAGGCCGCATGGGCATCGAAGACGATGAATGCAGTGGACGTCCAAAAGAGGCTGGTTTGGACGAAAACATCAAAAAAATCCACAAAATAATTTTGGATGAGCGTAAAGTGAAGTTGATCGAGATAGCTGACACTCTAAAGATATCAAAGGAACATGTTGGACATATCGTTCACGAATGTTTGGGTATGCACAAGCTCTGTGCAAAGTGGGTGCCGCATTTCCGAAAAATGGAACAAAAACACATGCAAATGCGACTTTCTCAACAACATATGGAGCATTTTCGAAAGGATAAAGTGGATTTTGTACGCCGATTCACACTATGGATGAGACTTCGGTCTATCACTATGATCCTGAGTCGAAAGCAAAATCAAAAAACCGAAAATTCGGCTCCAAAACGGGTTAAGGCCCAAAGATCAATGAAGAAGGTTATGACGGCAGTTTTTTGGGATGCGAAAGCAATTTTGTTGGTGGATTACCTCCAAACTGGCAAAAGAATAAACTCAGATTATTATTACAACCTTTTGGACCAATTGGATGTTAAAATTCATGAGAAAAGACCTGGTTTAAAAAAGAAAGAGTCATTTTTCACCAAGACAATGCACCGTGTCACAAGTCGATAAAAACCATGGCAAAATTGGATGAATTGGGCTACGAATTGCTTCCCCATCCACCGTATTCTCCAGATTTAGCCCCTAGCGACTATTTCCTGTTCGCAGATCTCAAAAAATGCTCGCTGGAAAGAAATTTAGCACCAATGAAGAAGTAATTGCCGAAACAAAGGCCTATTTTGAGGCAAAAGACAAATCTTACTACAAAAGTGGTATCGAAAAGTTGGAAGATCGCTATAATCGCTGTATCGCCCTCGATGGCAACTATGTTGAATAATAAAATCTAGTTTTGTTAAAAAAATGTTTTTTTCTTTAAAACGAGAAGAACTTTTCAGCCCGGCTGGTATATAATGAAGTTTTTCCGCAATAAAAAAAATAATTCGAAGACTGAATATGAATTAATAATTTTCTCTCATTTGCCAAATCGATTATCTCCTTTAATCACGAAAAAATTGTAGTAATAGTAACAATTAGTCTAAGTCTATTCTAGCTTATACTTTCTATATGACGTTAGATGAAAGATGCGTCTAGAGCAATGCAGTCTACATCGTATTTATGAATTTGTAATTTAAAAAGAATTTTAAAAAACAACACATAATTTTTCTCAACTTCTTGTTTTATGGAGTTAATCGATCTGGCAAATTCATTTATTAATCAATAATGTACTCTCCATCATTTTCTATAATTGTCTCCCAACGTTTTATAAGTTTTTGAATTCCTTCTTTGTAGACACTGTGGTCTCGTGAAAGAAAGTCGTAAGGTGGTTTTTGACCTCTTCCATTCAATCAAATTTCTTGCCATTCAAATTATTTTAATGAAAATCAGTAATCCACTAAATCACGGTTAAAGTAATTATCAATGCGGGAAGTTCATCCAGAGCGAAGACTATCGTTTAGATTGAAGACACCATTTTGAAAGATAAGGGCTAGTTAGGTAGGTAGATAAAGTAGGGGTACTGCGTACAATACCAGGTACCTTATGGGCCCATTGTGATCCCTACGAGACCAAGAGTTACCCTATTGGGAAACCTATTCCTCTTCAAAGCATTTAATTTTTCTGCGAAATTTCATTAGATTGCTCATGTCTGTCGCTTGAAGCATCCCTACATTCCTGAAGAAATGGTTGCCCAGAAAGTTGTTACGAGCTCCAGAGAGAGCTGAGCATTCTATTATGAGAATCGACTTCCTCTGGTTCAGTTTCGGACACAAATTTTTTGACATTAAGATTGCACCAGCATGTGTTTGCTTCCCTGAGAATTTTATCCTTGATACGTGCCTTAAACGCAGAGAGGGAAGGCAGTACGTTAGTGATTTCGTTTTCTGAACCGTCTACTCCTTCCTTTGCCAGCGTGTCTACCAACTCGTTGCCCTCGATTCCGCAATGGGCTGGAACACAGCATAATCTTGCATTATTCTGAACACGTAGTGTCTTCACCACATTGCGACAGCTATGGACTATGGAGTATACACCCACCGAGCTAAGCGCGTTCATGACTGCCTTGCTGTCTGAGTAGATCAGGATATCCCTGGAGAATGTCTTCTCCAGACACTTGTGATCACTGAGGGAGGGCTCCTGCGAGACCCTCCATCTTTCTATTTCATATTGGGAAGTGTTAGTTAAGGTGTAGGTGAGAAGGTAAATTATTGACGGAAAACTTCACCACCTCATTTAATTTTGGATGTCGAGGGCAACTCTTTACACTCCGATAAAACGGAATCGATTTACTTTAATTAAATTGATTTTAAAATATTTCCGACCAACTCTATCGATTCTAAATAATTAATTCTCAAGAAAAATCGGAATAAAATTTCCTCCGAAAAATAAAAGAGAATTTTTAAACGATAAACTAAAATTGCTTTTATTTAATAGTAAAATTCTCTAACAATCGATTATTTTACGAACTTTGAAAAACATTTTAAAAGTTTAAATTAAATGTTACCCGCTTTTTGGATTTCTATAGGAAGGAGAATTTTTGGTCGTTCGATAGACCATATCTCTGTGCTTGATTTATTCAACTGGCTGGATTTTTGTTTTTTCGATAGAGGAAAAGAAAAAAAGGTGATCTTATCAAAAAAAACTAATTTTCGAAATAGTTTCCGAAAATTCGTTAAGTGTTTTTATTTGACCCATTTTACACGGAAGAAACTTTTAACGCAAAGTGGAACCGCTGCAATTGCTTAAGGAAAAACGCGGTCGCCACAGTACTCCCCCACCAGAGAACGAAGTGAACGTTACGTAGGGAAATGGGTAGGAATTCTGATTTTCCGTCCAGATCGTGTGAACGTTGGTTTAGGTGGTTCTTCATGGTCCTGAAAACGAACTTTTTTCTTAATTAGGCTTTCGGGCTGCGAGAGGTTATTAGAATTTCCATGAGGTGGAGAAGGAATATTAGGAGATATGTTTACGTCCGTCAGTTTAAAAAAACAAGGTTTTAGACGGTTAATTGAAACTGTCGACTCTTTTCCTTTGACTTGAATAGTAAAGTACTTTTCGTTTCGCCGCAAAACTAGGAATGGTCCTTCGTAAGGAGGTGTAAGTGCTGGTCTTAAAGCATCTGTTCGGATAAAGACATGCGTGCAATTGTGTAAATCCTTACTAACGAAAATTTTGTCCTTTGAGTGGCTTGAAGCGGGAATGGGGCGAATTAATTCAAAATGCTTTTTTAGTCTTTGAACGAATTCCGATTGAGGCAAAAAATGTGTTATATTTTGGAAGAAATCACTAGGTAATCGCAAGTTAGTGCCATACACTAGTTCTGCAGAAGCTGTGTTAAAGTCTTCGCGAAAAGCGGTTCTCAGACCTAACAATACTGTGTGAAGAGATTTGGTCCATTGACTGTTCTCTGCGCACATGATAGCAACTTTGAGGCTTCTGTGCCACCTTTCTATCATCCCATTGCACGCTGGATGGTACGCCGTTGTTCGAGTACGAGTAAAACCAAGGAGTTTAGATAATTCAGAAAACAGTTCTGATTCGAACTGTGCTCCACGGTCTGTTGTAATGGTTACAGGAATTCCAAAACGGCAAATCCAATGTTTATACACCGCATTTGCGACTGATTCGCTCTTGATGTCAGGTAAGGGTATAGCTTCAGGCCACCGAGTGAATCTATCAATGAGTGTTACACAATATTTTTGGTCTTCCGAAGGAGGGAGCGGACCGATAATGTCCAGATGAATATTTTCAAAACGATTTTTGGAAAGCTGAAAGTCACCTAATGGACTGTTGACATGTTTTCCGATTTTAGTTTTCTGACAAGCGATGCATGCTCTTGCCCAGTTTCGGGTTTGTTTGTTCATGTCGGTCCAAATAAAGTTTTTAGAGATTTCTTTGGAAGTTGTGCGAATGCTTGGATGTGACAAGTTGTGGACACTGCTGAATATTATTTTCCTGAAACTTTTGGGCACGTAGGGTCTTGCCTTTCCAGTTGACATGTCACAAGTTAGCATTTTGTTAGAACCAAAGATGGGTAGAAGTTGAAATTGGAATTTAGGATTTGACTGAAGGGAATTTTCTAATTCGCTGTCTTCCTTTTGTGCCTCAGCCATTTTTTCGAAGTTGAGACTTTCTGGAATTGATAGCTGAGCCAATCTAGAAAGGGTGTCAGCGACGATATTTTCCTTGCCGGAAATATGCTTAATGTCGGTAGTGTATTGGGCAATTAGGTCTAAATGACGACGTTGAAGAGGGGAAGCTTTATACAAGTTTTGACATTGTGCATATGTGAGAGGTTTGTGGTCCGTGTATAAGGTAAAAGATCTATCTTCCAACCAGTGTTTGAAGTGTTTGATAGCGGAATATGCTGCCAAAAGTTCTCTGTCGTATGGACTGTAACGTTGTTGGGTTTCCGTTAGTTTTAGGGAGAAAAAGCTTAACGGTTGCCATACGTTAGAAATAAGTTGTTGAACCACGGCTCCAACTGCGATATCTAATGCGTCCACCATGACAGCTAGAGTTGCGTTAAGAGATGGGTGAGCAAGATGTGTAGCTTCGCATAATCTTTTTTTGCTCAGTTCAAATGCCTTTAACGAGTCTACAGTCCATTCTATTTTGAGTTTGTCATTTTTTTTACTACCTTTTAAGTAAGCGTTTAACAAGGCTTGTTCCTCAGCAGCGTGTGGGATGTAAATACGATAAAAGTTTATCATTCTAAGATAACGTCTTAATTCTATCACAGTTTCGGGTTGTTTGAAGTTGGCGATGACTTCGATTCTTGTTTTGGACGGTTTGATGCCGCACACAGAAATATCGTGACCAAGAAAAGTGATTTTGGGAACGGAAAAGGTGCATTTCTTCGTATTAATCACTAAGCCAGCCTCTTTAAGGCGCTGTAGGACGATTTCGATATGCGATAAATGTTCGGATGGGGTTTTGGAAGCAATTAATATGCCGTCAATATATGGGAAAGTAAAGTTTAACCCGCGCAAGACTGAATGCATAAGGCTTTGGAATGATTGCGCGGCGTTTCGTAAACCAAACGTCATTCTTGTGAATTCGAATAAACCGAAAGGGGTGCAGATTGCGGTTTTTGGGATATTTTCTTCACTAATGGGTATTTGGTGATAAGCCCGTACCAGATCTAATGATGTGAATACCGTGCAGCCATCGAGTTGATGAGCAAAGTCGGTGATATAACGGATGGTATATCGGTCAGGTTTCGTAATGAAGTTAAGACCGCGATAATCGCCGCATGGATGCCATTCCCCGTTCTTTTTCATTGTCAAGTGAAGTGGGCTAGACCAATCGCTTTGCGATGGTCGACAGATTCCCTGTTCGAGCATAATAGTAAAAGCTTCTTTTGCAACCTTAAATTTGTCCGTGTTCAAACGCCTAACTCTCGCAACACACGGCTGACCTGTGATAACAATAGAGTGAGTGACATTGTGTTTGGGAAAATTTAATTTGGGTCCTTCAATAGTGATCTCTTTGAATTTTTGAAGTAGTCGAAAAATTTGCGGATCTAGAGAAGAAGAGATAGTTGTCAAAGCGTAGGAAGTTCCTTTTACCAGCTTCGTTATTATTTCGAGTTTGGTAATAGGATCGATTAATTTTTTCCTTTTGATGTCGACAATTAATCCGAAATGGTTTAAGAAGTCAGCTCCGATGATTGGTTTATCTACATTGGCAATGGTGAAACGCCACAGAAAACGTCTACGCAATCCTAAGTCAAGGTTTAAGGTTTTTTGACCAAACGTATCAATGGCAGTTGAGTTCGCAGCGAATAATTCAAAATCACTTTTAGTTCCCTTATCTCTATAAGTTGGAGGAACGACAGAAATATCAGCTCCAGTGTCTATCAAATATTGAGATTTAGATAGGTGGTCTAAGAGAATGAGGCGACAGCTATGTTGGCTAGAATCGCTGGTCGCCAACAGCATAACCGGTTTTAGTTTTTTTGGTCAGTTTTGTTTGGTAATTGCTCAAAATCGCAAGGTTTAATGCATTTACGTGCATCGGACTTGAATTAGAAATGATTCCAGCATGTACTGTACTTTGGTGTTCGAGTCTGGGACTTAGAACGCGGCCTTGGACGACTTTTAGAATTAGATTGATCGTCATGTGTATTGATTGAGTCTAGCTTTCTAGAGAGGGTAATTAATTGATCGCGCAATGATGACATATCGATAGCCATTTGATCGACATTTTTCGACTGGACATTGTTTTGAATTTCGCTTAAAACTGCCGCTTGATTGACCTCTGCTATTTTGTCGGCGATAGGGGCTAACTTGTCAAGATTAGTATCGTCGATACTTGAAAAAATTTCTTGGATATGGGGCGGTAGACGTTGTGTCCATAGTATTTGTAATATATTATTTTGGATCCGTCCACTTGCTAGAGTCTGCATTTCGCGTAACAACTGCGAAGGTTTTTTATCGCCCAGCTGCAGTCACTTTAGTAATCTGTCGATTTTTGTACGAACGGAGTCACTTAACCGATCGATAATTGCGTTTTTTAAATCGACATATCTATCATTTTGAGGGGTGTTTAGTAATTTGTCACTCACTGTTTTCACCGTTTCTGAGTCAAGTGCAGTTAATAAATAACTATACATGGTACCGTCTTGCGTTACGCCACTTAACTTGAACTGGGCCTCTAATTGCGTGAATCAGATTTCAGGGTCATCACGATTGAAAGGTGGTGGTTTAACCGCAATTCTGTGAACATTGTTTTCACTCACTAGAGGAGAGGAATCTGTGGCTTGCGCGTTAGTCGCCATTTCAATTGTATAACAGATGAATTGCACTGTTTCATTCACTTACGTAAAACGAAAAACAAAAATCAAGGCAAACGCGATTTAAACTTGGTATTTAGATTCACTTTTAGGAATTAGGGTGATCTTAGAAATCCAAAAATTACAATTTGGGTAAATTTTTGACAAAAATGTGTAAATTAATTATCACTTTCCCGATAAACGAATGTTTATAGGAAAGTACTATAATCGTGCGAAAACCTAACTTTTGATCTAGAAGGGCTAGGAAGATGAAAATAAGTGCAAAATCCGTCTCGTCAAAAATAATTAGCCCCATGTCCGTCCGTCCGTCCGTCCGTCCGCTTTTTTAAATCGTTAATAAAATCTGAATGGATGGTCCGATTTCTATGAAACTTGCACCTTTTTGGTGTTGCATCAAATGCCAGACGATGTTGGATTTTGGGCGAAATTAATATATGGCAACACTATTTGGTAACGCTTTTTTTGTCTAAAAACGACAAAATTTTGTCCGCTCGCTTCAGAGTAAACTGCTGGCCCAATTTCGATAAAATTTACACAGTTCATGTACTTGATCCTAACTTAGATCTGATTAGTTTTTGGGCCATGTTCGACTATGGCAACACTGTTTAAAAATACACTTTGTCCAAATATAGTCTATTTTTGCACTTATTCTAAAAACGAAACTGCTAGTCCAATTTTGATGAAATTTGCACAGTTTGTGTACTAAGATCGAAATCATAACATATTAACTTTTCAACGGAATTTACATCTGGCAACACTAATGCGCAAAACCTTTTTGAAAAAATGTTGTGGTGGAAATTTAGAAACTTCCCTAATTCGGTTAATAACAGTCGGATTTTAATGAAATTTCGAATGTAAGGGGTGGACCAACTGAAAAAATAAGATATGTGCCCCGTGGTGGGGGGGTTGTGGAGGGCTAAAAAAGAAAAACTTCAATAATTCACTCAATAATAGGCAGATTTTTTTAAAACTTGGTTTGTACATTCTGGATAGGGCAAGTGAGAAGATAGAAAGCATCTCCCCTCGCTGGGGGTTGCGGGAGGGTGAAATAAAAAAAACTTAATAATAACGAAATATAGAAACTTCCATAATTCGGTCAATAATGGTCGGATTGTAATGAAACTTTGAATGTACGTTTGGAATGGATCAGCTGAAAAAATGTAATATGTCTCCCCGCGGTGGGGGATTGTGGAGGGCTAAAAAAGAAAAACTTCAGTAAATCACTCAATAATAGGCAGATTTTCTTTAAACTTGGTGTGTACATTCTGGATAGGGCAAGTGAAAAGATAGAATGCGTCTCCCTTCAGTGGGGGTTGCGGGAGGGTGATATAAAAAAACCTTAATAATTCGGCCAATAACCGGGGGATTTTAATGAAACTTGGAACGTACATTTGGGATGAGCAAACTGAAAAGATAAAATGTCTCCCCTCGATGGGGGGTTGTGGGGCGCTGAAATAGAAAAACTTCAAAAATTCACTCAATAATGGGCGAATTTTCTTAAAACTTATTGTATACATTATGGATAGGCCAACTGAAAAGATAGAATGCGACTCCCCTCTGTGGGGGTTACGGGAATGCAAAATAAAAAAACCAGTATAATTCGGCCAATACTAGTCACATTTTCATGAAACTTCGAATGTACTTTTAAAATAAGAGAACTGAAATTAATATTTGATGACGTTATCGGGAAAGTTCCATAGTGGTCCGGCCGATATAGAGAAAATGTAAATTCACTACTATGGTTTGCTTTGCCCATTTTTTTTATAATAAAACGGAATTAATTATATTGTAAATTATTTTTCATTTCGTCTATTTCCAAAAAAAGAAAAAAAAAATACTTAATTTTTACTTGCGGTTTTCGTTGATGAAATTTTCTGCGGTGATGAATTCCTTTCGGTGATGATTTTCTTTTAGAGATGTATTTCTTCCAATGGTGAATTTGTTTCGGTGATGAATTTCTTTCAGCGATGAATTTCTTTTAATGATGAATTTCTTTTAATGATGAATTTCTTTTAATGATGAATTTCTTTTAATGATGAGTTTCTTTCGGTGATGCATTTGCTACGGTTTTCACCGTTTCTGGGTGAGGAATGTGGACTTGAATTTGTAGAGAAGGTGTTTTGAATTCGATCGGTGTGTTGAATGTGGGTTTGCTTCAACGTTGTCGGGGTCACCAATTGTAGGTGGGAAGGAAGATTATTGCCGGAAAACTTCACCACCTCATTTAATTTTGGATGTCGAGGGCAACTCTTAACACTCCCATAAAACAGAATCGATTTACTTTAATTAAATTGATTTTAAAATATTTCCGACCAAGGATCGATATATTCTAAATAATTAATTTTCAAGAAAAATCGGAATAAAATTTCTTCCGAAAAATAAAAGAGAAATTTTAAGCGATAAACCAAAATTGCTTTTATTTAATAGTAAAATTCTCTAACAATCCATTATTTTACGAACTTTGAAAAACATTTCAAAAGTTTAAATTAAATGTTACCCGCTTTTTGGATTTCTATAGGAAGGAGAATTTTTAGTCGTTCGATAGACCATATCTCTGTGCTTGATTTATTCAACTGGCTGGATTTTTGTTTTTTCGATAGAGGAAAAGAAAAAAAGGTGATGTGATCAAAAAAAACTAATTTTCGAAATAGTTTCCGAAAATTCGTTAAGTGTTTTATTTGACCCACCTTACATGGAAGAAACTTTTAACGCAAAGTGGAACCGCTGCAATTGCTTAAGGAAAAACGCGGTCGCCACAAAGGTAATGTCTAAAACTTCCTGCCTATTTTTAACTACAAAAGTTGGGTCATTCCCTACGATACAGATTGCTACATTTGATAATATAATAAAATCAAGTAGTAACATACCTCTTTCGTTCTTGTCCTTACTTCCCCATTGTGTGTGCTGAGCGTTGGCATCACACACGGTAACCACCTCCCACGTATTCCGTGCAACCAGCTGCCTTAAACTTTCTGGTGGCAAGTCCGCCATCTGTCTATCATGAGGCGGATATGCCCAAACCAGACACATGGGCTTCCCGTTCTGGTGCCTCCATTCGCATACCACTGCTGTAATATCCTAATTATTTCCTGTTGATCCAGGGTTGCTGGATTAAAGCCGCTGTGATATTCTGCCTAGAGAGTAATTCTACTAGGCAGACAATAGCCGTTCTACTGTGGTGGAGGTTGATTTGTACCACCTCCATCACTGATTATCAGC
Organism: Xylophagus ater; assembly: GCA_963422695.1. Taxonomy (NCBI): domain Eukaryota; kingdom Metazoa; phylum Arthropoda; class Insecta; order Diptera; family Xylophagidae; genus Xylophagus; species Xylophagus ater. The sequence goes on from OY730480.1 coordinate 41,996,529, forward strand.
TCCTTCTCTTCGATACCTTTAGTGTGGGCAGGTGGTTTTATCATCACCCTGCCCAAACTGTACCGTACCCTACCTTCAAACTTCTCTAGATAGGGAAGTGATTCACGGCTGAACGATAGAAGACAATTCTCGCGGTGTCTCCTCTGAGGTCCCACCTTCTTTACCTTCCATCCCTCAGATTTCATTTCCCTCTTTCGGTTTCTTAGTAAAGCTAAGAATCTATCCACGGTGGCGTAGGGCTTGGAAATCCAAACCCATGCCTTCAGTGTGACGTACTTGTGAAGGTCCTTCAAAGCAACTGTTGTGATTTTGGCACCTTCCCAAATACTGCCCAGACTGCTGATGAATTCTCTAAAGAATTTTACCGAGGCTTCATTTCCGTAGGCGATAATCTTATGCCCACCCTCCCAACCAGCGCCATCGAAGAGCAATTCCTGATCTTCGACAGCTGACTCGTAAAAAGTCAGCTTATCCACCTGGAACCTTTCCTCGATTTTTTGCCATTGGTCGAGAGTTAATCTGCCATCTGACTGTTGCTCATGAAATACAGTATCACATAATTTGTCCAGCTGTGCATTCACAGACCGGTTGCGTGTCGCTGGAGGTGCCTTTTGTTTAGGTTTTTTCGCCTCGTCCTGCGTGACATCATCCCCCGACCTGTCACGTTTGCCCAGAAAACAGTTACGTTTCGACGTTACCATTATGAAGTTATCGTTTGATAATCCCGCAGTGGGATCCCGAGGAGCAGCCTTTTTTCCAGCACTTTAGCCTGATGGCAGGCAAGAAAGCTCTTCAAGCTAACGTCTCCAGCTACCAATTTGGGCGGTTCGTACTGCTGCTTTCCCAGAGGCTCAGTACGCGAATCCATCCCATTGTACTTCTGGACCTTCCTATTGGCGGACCGGAATCAAATCCTAGCCTGTTGATAAGCAGTCTTCTTACCAGTGTCCCTATTTTCCTGCTCAAGCTCAAATAACCTGGCAGCTTCTTCGTCCCTTCGAGAGCGGATGCCATTTTTCCATCCATGCTTGAAGGGTTGATTTTAGCAGAGCCAGACGGCATATTTCCACTCTGAGCTACTGTCTTATATACATTTTTTTCTACATTCAATTTTATCGTCCCACGAGTAAGGCGAGAAATAGTGGTCCGCATCGGCAGAGCTCCCTTACCGATGCAAGGCACTTGTACACTCAGAAGTTGCCGATATCTGAGGCCTCCGTTCATGACAGTATATAACTACTGCTATTCATCACTTCTGCACGGATCGGTTAACACTTTGAGATTCGGGTAGTTTATCGAGGTTGTCTCCTCTAGATCTGCAAGATTTAGTATAAAGCAGGGGTACCACGTGCAGGACGTAGCTCTTCACTACGCACAAGATGTTTCCATACATCCTGAATCTAGTCGGTCTTGGAACACTTCCCTGGTGATAAACCTAGTTTCACCTTGCCCCCTAAGATAAGGGCTCGTCCTCATATTTCCTAAAATTTGGAAGTTTTTCGAAGTTTGCATGAACTTAGACTATTGATTTCAAAACCTTTCAAATTTTGGTTGCAGTTGGTACATCTGGCAAAAATTCTACCACCACGATAGCACGATTATGCACATTATAGCTATAGCAGATCATTCATGAATGATTATTACATTTACGTAAGAACAGACAATAAATGGTCGCTACCCAGAAATACACTGCGCGTTTTTTCCTTACAGCAAATATGCGCATTGCACGTTGTTCATTCAGTAAAGCAACTATCTATGCTGGAGAAAATCTCGTCAGGCGCAGCTCACGCCTCAAATGTCATAAATAGTTATAACACTTTAAATATTGGATGGGGAATAAGTTGCATCGCATATTAAAGCAAAAATGAAATTTCTTTTTGGATATTTTACATGATGCTTATTGAATCAAATATCTGCAATTTTGTTCGACCACCTTTTGTCATTTTTCAGCCAAATTATAACCCCGTCACTGTAGAGCAAGTCATTTTCACAGACATCTTTTCAACTCATATTTACATCATTAACGGAGTTTTTCTGTGGCTGAAACAAATGGTAGCTTGATGTTGCAAGATCAGGACTATACGGTAGATGCATCAAAAGTTCCTAGCCGAGCTCTCTCAGTTTGCTTTGCGTTATCCGATACGTGTGTGGCCTGATGTTGCCATGATACTTCTATCATGACAACACTAACAAGGCTTGGTTTCCATTAAGCCCCGTTGCTTGATGAATTCAGGCTCCTTTTTCAGTTCCTGGCTATAATCTTGTTAATTGTTATCCCACCAAACATGCTCTTCCTCGAAGTTTATCTGCGGTTTGCAATCCTTCGTAGAGCTTCTCCGAATTTAGACAACGATGTTCTTCGATTATTACTATTGTATGTTATCAATTTTTTATTGCCCGAGATCAATCTGCCGAGACACGGCTAGATTCTGTTCCGTTTAAACAGCAGTTTGCAAATGAAAATTCGATCCATTTAAGAGGTCTTTTAGTGAATTTATATGCCACTCAAATATTTTGCTGTGTTTTAGAGTCAACCCTCCGCAAATGGCCCAAAATAGTTTGGTTATCAGACTTTAGTTCTTACCAATGATCATAACGCTTATGTTTCCATCTTGCTTAATTTTTTTTAGGATTACATAATATTTTCAATGTTAAGCTGACCGGAGCGATTTGTATCGTTGACATCAAAATTTTCAGATTGGAAACGCTCGAGTCAGGTTTCTGCCAACTGTAATGATACGGCATCATGTCCACAAAGATCACAAATTTTTTTAGGAGTCTGAGTCACATTCTTACCTTTTTTGCAATAAAATTTCAAAGTCTATCGAATTTCTTCTATTGCTTAACTCATTTTCAAGATACAATATAAATAAAAAAAATTATTATATTACGCCTGTCGAATGTACCCTATTGCTAATTCGGACTAATATTGCCAGAATTATGCGATCCTAACGCCATCCAGCGAGAGAATATGACACAAGTTTTCCCCCGCCCAATATTTTTGGATAGGCAAACTCGACGCCGTTGATGTAATTTGTTATTTGTGATTTATTATATACTGATGATGAATTTAAATTTACTCACTTCATTCCGCCATTTCGATTAATTGAACATTATCCATTTTGTATTTAATAAAAAATTATAATCAAGCCCAAAGAAATACTTAAAAACTTAGTTTGGACAAAACTATTTCCCTTCATATATTTTGAAATTATATTTCAATGCGTGTAAACTGTTAAAAGTTAAAATTGAATGAACGTAGGCTGTAAATTTGTTTTGTAACCGCGAAGATCCAATCAATTCCTGAATTAGTATTCTGAAATCATTTGCCTATGTAAGTGCGCAACATGATAGGTGACTACACAACCGTTTACGTTAAATATGTAGTCACTATTTTATTTTCTGTCGACTCTGTTTCTGCCCAACTTGCATCAGCATAGCCAATGAGCATTTCGTTACTTCCAATTTTGCTTAACCTGAGCTTAAAATTTGATATACCCTCTAAATATTTCAAGACTTGTTTTAATTTGTTCCAGTCCTCTTGTGTCGGTTGAACCACCTTTTGTGCCAAGATAGCAACAGTTGCTGTAACATCCGGGCGTGACGTTACTGACACATAAAGCAAATAACCAACTAGTTTTTGATAGTTTGTGATACCTAATATGACTTCTGATTCGATGGCACTCTAGCGGAATATTTGCTGTCCAAAATCTTAAACAATCCCCTTAATGTATTTTGATTCAACAAATAATTACCGTCCTTGTCTTTGTTGACTTCGAGTTCCAAGGAATTTTTCATATTAGACATTTTAATGAATGACCCAATTCTTCAATACCCTGATTTTTCCAAACCATTCGTATTAACCAATGACGCAAGTACTGCTATAGGTGCAGTGTTATCCCAAGGTCTTTGGCCCATATCTATTTGGTCACAAATTCAAAATTGTAACAGACCATAAACCGCTTCTATGGTTGATGAGTCTAAAGGACCTGAATTCTGAACTAGTCCGTTGGAGACTTAAACTTGGAGAATTCGTTTACGAAATAGCTTTCAAAAAGGGTACACAAACATCTAATTCAGATGCATTAAGTCGTATAAGACCAATTGTGGAAAACAATTCCAATAAAATTGAGCTAAACGCTAACGAATGAACCTTTGACAATAATTCTACTTCTACAATACATTCTGCCACAAAAAATCTCAATGATCATATCCCTATCTCAGAACACCACTTAAACGAATTTAATTTACAGCTTATTTTCCAAAAATCAAATAGAACAACACCAGTAACTACTAATATTATATTTGTTGTATAAAATATTTGACATCGTCAAATTTTAATAAAAGGTTTCGCAGGCATGAAATGAGTCCGAAACATATTAACCGTTTCAACATGTTGCGGATTTATTTGAAGCAAAAACTCAAATCTAAATTCAGTTAAGACACTTTGTTTTTTCTGGTCGTAAGTTCCAACATAACAAAAAACGCACCATCGGCATAAGTTTAAAAAATAATTAAAAATGTATTTGAATTTCGAAATAAGAAATTGCGAAATTAAAATATTGAGAACGCCGCATTTAAAATTCAGGACATTGCACAATAGTGCAAAGTCTCGTGAAAAATTATTAAATTGGAACAGTGTGTACAAAAGTTGGAATTTGCTACCTATAAACGCAGCAGTGAGAGAACAAAAAGTCAGTTATTATTATTAGAGTAAACGCGGGCTACTTGAAATAAAGATGGCTGAGGTTTTTTTAAATTTAAACCCGTGGGATAATTACAGACAACATTGTTTTAGAAAACAACTAAAGCATTATTAATACGCTTGATTTTATAAACAACATAAAAAACTTAATTGTACCAACTCAATATAAAATGGTTTCGTTTGATGTAACCAATATGTACACCAATATACCCGTACAACAAACTGTAGAGATATTAAGGACGAACTTGGAAAAAACCGCCACTTTAGATCTTGAGAAAATAGATGATTTAATATTCATTTTCTATTAAGTAGCCTATTAGCTGATATTTTTATCAATCATTTTGAAGATAAATACTTATTTTCCGATCTAAACCCACAAAAACAAAAAATCATGTCCTTTTCCAGATATGTTGACGATACTTTTATCTTGTTTAATGGCACATTAAGGCAAGTTGAGATGTTAAAAAACTATATGAATAACATCAGTACTAATATAAAATTCACTGTCGAAACAGAACTCAATAACAACTTAAATTTTCTTGACCTAACCGTTACGAAACACAACAACGGTTTAAAGTTCAAAATATATCGAAAACCCACAAAAACTGATATCACTATACACAACGATTCTTTTCATCCATTCACACAAAAAATGGCAGCATATATTGCCATGATACACAGGTTAATAACGACTCCTATGGATGAAGAAGACTATCGAAATGAATTTGACACAATCAAACACATAGCTTTCAACAACGGTTATATACCAAATATCGTAGAAAAACTACTTCATAAACAATTAGTTAAAATGAGCACATCACAAACAAAAACAGTTCTTGAAGAAAACAAATTAATTAAACACACATCTACTGATTACACTAATATCTTACCTTACACACTAAAAAATGTTTTCAACAAATTTGATTATAAAATCTCATTTAGAACGAATAATAATTTAAAAAAACGATTATAAATTCATACAAATAACCCTCTAAGAACACTGTCTGGCGTTTGCAAAATAGCATGTGATGATTGTGGAAAATATTACATAGCTCAAACCGGCAGGACTTTTTATGACAAGTACGAAGAAGATTTACCTCATGCGAATTTGAGACAAATTAAATCAAACTTTGCACAACATTTAATTGTGAATAACCATAATTACACAAGTTTTGACAACAATCTGACGCCATTACATATTTGCAGGTTCAGTAAATTTAGAGATGCGTACGAAGATTTTGAAATATATAAAGCTTCAATAACTTCTAAAAACCTTTTACTTAACGACCAATTCGATTTCAAAGCCAACTGTATGTACGACACCGCATTAAGAAACGTTACACAATGTCCGAATGTGTAAATAAAAACAAATTTTCAACTTTGTCGTCCGATAAATGCATATTTTAACCAGTCGACATTCAACCATCCAAACATACATTAGTTTTGACTTATATTTATTAATTAAATATTAAAATCTAATAATGACGAATTAACTAATTATAAACTATTCTGACTATACCTGAAGATGAGAATTTAATGTTCTCGAAACGCGTAATGAATTAATAAAATACACTAAATAAGTTGCAAGATTGTAAAGATAATTATTATATTTTTTTATATTTTATAATAAAATAAATTTTTAAAGTTATTAAATTTGTAGAGACCAAAACAAAAATATTTATATTTTTTTTGTTCAAGTAATCACCATAGTTTTAAGTAAAATAAATTTTTAAAAGAAAAACGAACGTCATTTCAATTCCATTAAGCGATTATTGTACTTAAAAGAAAGTTCGTAAAATTAAAGAAGTTTATAAAAGTTATAAGAGTTTGTATTCAAAAGTCAGTTCGTAAAAATAAAGAAATTTATAAAAGTTTAAGAGTTTGTACTCAAAAGAAAGTTCTTAAAATTAAAGAAATTTATAAAAGTAATAAAAGTTTGTACTCAAAAGAAAGTTCATAAAATCAAACACGTTTATAAAAGTTATAAGAGTTTGTATTCAAAAGAAAGTTCGTAAAATTAAAGAAATTTATAAAAGTTATAAGAGTTTGTATTCAAAAGAAAGATCGTAAAATTAAAGAAATTTATTAAAGATATAAGAGTTTGTATTCAAAAGAAAGTTCGTAAAATTAAAGAAATTTACAAAAGATATAAGAGTTTGTACTCTAAAGAATGTTCGTAAAATTAAAGAAAGTTATAAACGTTATAAGAGTTTGTACTCAAAAGAAAGTTCATAAAATCAAAGACGTTTATAAAAGTTAGAATAGTTTTTACTCAAAAGAAAGTCCGTAAAATTGAAATATATAAGAGTTTGTACTCAGGAGAAAGATTGTAAAATAAAAAAAAGTGTTTTAAAAAAAAATTATAAGAGTTTCGTCAATTACTAAAGTTTAAGGGATTTTAAAAACAAAATGAAGGATTTTAAAGGAGAATATATATAAAAGGATTTTATTTCATTAATAAGAAATGTGTCGAAAGAAGTGTGGAAATACCGAACAACAACCAAAGCTGCATAATAAGTAAGTTTTTTTGGGATTATGCATTTTTTACCAAACAATATTACTTCTTTGAAAACCCCTCCCACTTTCTGATATCGTTGGAAGTCTCCTGAGAAGGAGGGAGTTCTGCAGTCAAATGAAAAGAGAACATTTCCAGAAAGTTTTCGTTTAATTCCTGCGGTAGAACACCCATTCAAGTCAAATAAGTTTCGACGCCATTAAAGAAGACAACTATTTCGCAATAAATTCGATTCAAATTCTAGAAAGAGCCAACATTCAAAGAAATTTTACACAACAGTGTCGTAGCTACGGTAGTTCTGAGTCGATAAGCGTTAAAATCTCAGAAAAAACGAACTAAAAATAACTGCGCAAAAATTCCACGAACGTTTCAACCAATCTCTCCTCCGGAATCTGAAGGCGAAGATTGTGACCGAACATTTGCGGAAAAACTCGACGAATTATCATTCGACAATACAAGCCCGGACGATTATTATTACCTAACACCAAGAGCTGTTGAACCTGGACGCACACGAAGCGGCCGTCCATTCGCTGTTTCTACACCATTGATAGCCGATTTTCCAGTAAAAACGAGCCCCCGAACAAATTTGTTAAAGAAAAAATTAGATTTTAAGACAGATAATTTGTTGAACGAAATAGATTTAAGTCATAAAATGTCATTCGAAAAAATTAGTCACTTCGTTTTCAACTCAATACCTCCGCATGGTGCCGAATTAGGGCCTAATTTAGTATCGGAAGTCACTGTGTTCGTGGGATATTGTAGAACATCAAAGGAAATCCTCTCGAAAGAGGAACAACAAATTCTTTTATCAGTTTTACCCACCAGATTTTGTGGTCGTGCAGCGTCAATTTTGACCAATATTAGTACTGATAATTGTTCAGATTTTGACAACACAATACTGGCAAAATTAATACAACGCAGACCATATGCAACAATATTGCACGAATTGCAACATTCAACTCAGTTACCAGGTGTAACTTTGTCTGGATTCACGGGTAGAATGACGACCTTATTAAAGGAATGCATAAACCACGCAATCCAAAGGCATCCGGAAGGGTGTAGCTCAGTAATAAAAGATTTGGAAGAAACGGCAGCACTTGCATTTCAAGCAGGAATGTTAAATCACAATCACCGACTCTTATTCCTGCACGAAGGACACAAAAATTTTGATCACGCAATAGCAAAAGCAGAATATCTTCAGGGAGCAGAAAAACAATTCACTTTAGCACCTCCTTCCACTTTTTATCAGTTTACATCAAATTTACAACCCAATCAAAACACGGGAACTAACTTTTTTAAAATTTTGGAGAAAATAACACGCTCAGGAATAATTTACATAATAGAGATGGTTTCCGAAATAATAATTGGAATAACAATAATAATTACAATAATAATAATAGTAACAACTTAAACGATAGAAATAACAATTACAAAAATAACAATAGAAATAACAATTAAAACAATATAAGTAGAAATAATAATTACAACAACAATAACCAAAATAATTATAGAAATAATAATGACAACAACAATAATCAAAATTTTAATAGAAATACTAATTTCAACAATAGCATTTTCAACAACAAAAATATAAATAATAACTCGCAGAACCAAAATAATAATTATAATAGAAACTTCAACAACAACAATCACGGTAATAATAATAACAACAATTTCTACAATAGGAATAACAACTACGTGAATATTAGCGCAAATAACCAAAATTTTAATAAAAGTCAAAATAACTACAACGATAATAATCAACGATCGCAGTGTGGATTTTGTAACCGATTAGGTCACATATATAGTGAATGTAGAACACGCATGAACACTCCTTATTGTGATCAATGTCGTGTATACGGGCACACTAATAACAACTGCAATTCTCACCCCCAATTCGGTTCTGCACCACAAGCAAATTTCACATCCCAACAACCAAATAGTGGCACAAAACCTCAAGAATCGGAAATATTATGCAATTTTTGTTTAAGAGCAGGTCATTCAATCACCAACTGCTTTGCGAAACAGAAATTTTGATCTTCTTGTAGCGCATTTAGAATCATTTTGTTTTAAACCTCATTTCATATTTTTATCAGAAATTTGGATCTACAATTATGAAATATGTGATTTTGATATTCCCGGTTACAATTTCTATGCTGTATGTAGTGATACTTATCCTTCTGGTGGTGTGGCAGTCTTTGTTAGGTCTGTTTATCACTGCAATTTTTTTCAATTTGACTTACGCAGTGCCGATGTTATAAAGGTTGAATGTAATATTAATAATAACAAAATAGTACTTATGTGTGTTTATAGATTACAAAATAGCCTAGGTAATGCGGTATTTTTGGATGAATTTGGTGATCTGCTGAACAATGTAAGACAGAAAAACTTAATTATACTAGGAGACTTTAATATTGACATTTTAGAAAAATCGAAAGTAGTGGATAAAAATTTAATGCTAATGGGAAGTAATGGCCTTAGTAGTATCATTAATGAACCTACTCGTGTTCTATCCGGTAAATGTTTGGACCATATATTTATTCGTTTTTTTAATGATCTGAATATTTCTTATGAATCTTCTACCTTCGATTTTAAAAGAACTGACCACTGTATGACAGGTTTGCTTTTTAAGAATTTTTCGAAAAATACTGAGACTAAAAATATTGCACCATTACAACATACTGTGAAGATCGATTTTGAGAAGTTGAATTCTCTATTCTTATATGAATCTTGGGATAGAGTTTATTCTGAATACAATGTTTCTGTAGCCTATGATAAATTTTTATTACTCTTGACAAATAAAATAAATGAGTGTTGTTGCCTTACCATTCCTAATAATAAAAAAAATAATAGAATCAAACCTTGGATGTCAGACAAATTATTATGCAAAATATCCAATAGAAACATCATTAGGCGCAAATTAATCAAGCATCCTCAAAATACTAGATTAAAAAATTATTGTTTAAAACTATGTGATGAGTTGAAATCAGAAATCCCTATGTGTCGTGATAATTATTATAAAAATGAATTGACTAAAAATATGGGAAATGTTAGAGGTCAATGGGGTGTGATTAATTCAATTTTAAATAGGGTTCTTGATAGAATCGCGTATTGAATTAGATATAAATGATAATAAAATTACTGATCTTGACCTAATTGCTAATTCTTTCATCAATTTTTTTGTTTCTATTTCTGATAATTTAATCACTTCTAATTATACTCAGAATTCTGGTCCTTGCATTCCTGATAACTTGGGTGAAGATAAAGTTAATTGCGTTAGTTTCCGCTTTGACCCTATCTTGCCTTCTGAATTATATAAGATCATTTTCGCTATGAAAAATTCCCATTCATGTACAAATGATGGTATCTCAATTTCAACAATAAAAAAAATCTCTCATAATATTGTTGATGTTCTTGCTTTTATTTTTAATAAAAGCATTTTTACAGGTATTTTCCCATCTGCTCTAAAATCAGCTGAAGTTATTCCTCTTTTTAAGAAAGGTGAACGCTGCATTATTAATAATTACAGGCCAATTTCGATACTACTGTCCTTTTCGAAATTATTTGAAAAATCTATTAAAAATCGTATGCTAACTTTTCTAAATAAAACTAATTTTTTCAGCAATAACCAGTATGGTTTCCGAGAGGGTAGATCTACTGAAGAAGCACTTTTAAACTTTTGTAGCATCATTTGTAATGCAATTAATAATAAAAAATATACTGCAGCCCTTTTTGTAGACATAACTAAAGCATTTGATATGGTAGATCATGACATACTGCTAAATAAACTTTATAAAGCTGGTTTCAGAGGTTTTATATTTGATTGGTTTACATCGCACCTTAGATGTAGAAATCAACGTGTGAAAATTTCTAATATTTACAGTGATTTGAAAGAGATCAATATCGGTGTTCCGCAAGGGTCAGTTCTAGGCCCAATATTGTTCTTAATCTTCATAAATTCTTTGCTTCATGTAGAATTCAAATCAAAAATTAATGCCTTCGCTGATGATCTTGCTTGTGCCTATGCTAATACTAGCTTGATTAATCTAGTGGCTGACAAAAATTATGATCTAAATATGCTTAGAAAATGGTTGGGTAAGCATAACCTTATCTTGAGTAGTAAAACTAAGTTAATGTTTTTCCATATTTGTAGTAATCTTCTTATTGATCATAATTTTGTGTTTCATTCCTCTGGTTGCAAAAAATTTTTGAAAGTCTGTAGCGAATTTAGTTTTCACTCATCAAATTCTGTTTCTTTTTGTGGTGATATGACTTGTTCTTCAAACTGCTTCAATATTGAAGTTGTTGATTCTTTTAAATATTTAGCTATTTTAATTGACAGTAAATTAAATTGGTTGGCCGATTCTGTTTATTTAAAAAAATATTTCTTAAATGCTGTACGCAGTTTTCACAATTTAAGTAAATACTGTTCGGAAAATTTATTAGTAATGATTTATTGCAGTTTGGTACAAGCCAAATTACAATATGGTATAGTTTGTTGGGTGGGTGCTATTATAATAAATTACATCCACTGGTCATAGCACAAAAACATATAGTAAGAGTTATTTGTAAGAAGAATCGTCGTCACCATTGTTTTATATTGTTTAGTAGATTTTAAGGCGGATATTATTTTAAGCACTGAAACAAAAGGAAACAAAATGTCGCCGGATTGCAATATAGTATCTCAATTTGTTTTAAACTCGATCCCTTTGCTTCACACGGAACTCGGATCGAATTTAGCGCCGGGAATAAAAGTTTATGCTAAGTGTTATCAACCAATTAATGTCATTCTTAGTAAAGACGAACAACCAATACTCGTGCCCTTACTACCCACACGATTTCGTGGGCACGACGCATCCCTTTTGGACAACATATCTGTGTCTGATTTAACAACCTTTTTAGATACAATAATTTCCAAATTACTTTCTAGAAGACCTTACGTCTCTTTGATACATGAATTACAAAACCCCAAACAATTGCCTGGCGAAATTCTTACAGGATTCGAGGATGTACGTAATGTTTTATTACATGCCATTCCTTCATATTGCCACAAGAAAATTATGCTTACTTTTAAGTAAAGAAAACGAATACTTTGTTAAAAAGGAGATATAATTTTCTGTATGTCTACATGTAAAATTGTTAGCGAGCGACCGAAAGTTAAAAAAAAAAATTAAGTTGTTCTTCAACTACAAATAAAATATGAACTTATTACTATTAACAGTGAAATTTGTCAAATAAACTAAAAAAAATCTAAGTTTTTCTTATGTTTACATTTTTTTTTGTATAACAATAATTTTTATTATTTAATACTAAAATTAAAAAGATTTTATTGTTTCAATTTGTTTACAATTCAATTTACTACAGTTGTAAAAAGTGATTTGATAGGTCAGCATTTTCCAATACATAAGGTTTACGGTTAAAAATTTATGAATGGGCAATGCATTTTTTGTTTGCATAAACGAAAGTAGATCAACTTTTCAGTGACTCATAAAATATTTGATTTTAACATATGTATGTTTGGTATTGGAAGAAGAGTAACATTTATTTGGCAAGATTATTGAAAATGTTCTAAAAAAAAATTGACATAATAGCAAATGTTTGTTTACGATTTTTAATTTTTGCAAAACAAATTTTTATTGAGTGCATTTAATGCATTTGTTGGGGGCAAAAGAGAAAAAAAAAATATAGATAATTCGTTGTTACTCGAAATGGAAATTTAATTTGAATTGAATTGGTTTTAATATAAGATTTTTCTTTTTCGAGTTTTATAATTTCTTAGATTTTGGTCTAAAATATTTAGTTTGAGCTCGCGGTGCTCAGCTGGCTTTTTAATGTCAGATAGTGTAATACTATTAAATGTTCTAAGCGCACCGCTATTTGATGAGTTTCTAGGCATTTTGTTTTCTTACGTAATTTGCTTATAAAACATGTTACTTGCTTTTTTGAGGACGTTTAATGATCTTATGCCCTCTTATTTGTTTATTAAAAGTACAAACCGTCATTTTGTTGTGAACGGGCTTAGCAAAGCAACTTCCAAGATAAACTTCTTTCAAGAAGAGGGGCCCCACTTTTTGAAAACCCCCCGAAACGATCGGAATAGGAATTTGTCTCTGTTTCATATTCCAAGTCGTTTACCTTTAAATTTTGGTTCAAAGGCTTTTATCCGCGCATGCGGCTAATTACAATTTTAGTTTCATCCTGTGACTGGGCGACATCTATATGGACCACCTCTGTGAACATGGTGGACATGCCTATAAAGTATGGAATCTCACTGTTTTCCTTGTCAAGTTATGTTTTCTCGAACGTTACGTTGTTTGGTCTTTCAAAAATACCATTTGGAGGAATGAAATCGAACCCTGAATTGCCATCTTTTAAATTCAGAGTGGCTTTTTGTAGTGGAGAATTTATAAAATATGTACTCATATTTTGAAAAGTGCCGGATGCTCTTCTTATTTCTATTTTATCTTCTTCACTATTGTGTTCGTTTTGACTTCGTGTCGATTTATTTTTTATATTAGTATTTATTTGTATATTGTCTTTTAGCGACGATTTTTTCATAATGCTTATATCTAATTCGGCCGGGCTGTTTGTTTTGATTGGTTTGGATACTGATGTTATAATTATATTCGAAGGGTTCATTGCAGGTTGCTTGAGTGGAGACAAGTAATTTTTGTACCATTGTTGTTTGGCAAAACATGTGCTTATATTGTGTCCTGGTTGCAAGCAAAAGTTTCATTTAATATTATTATTTAAATATGTTATCATGTTTATTTATTCATTAATTTTTTTGTCTGAATAAAGTTACATGTATTATTAGTGTGTTCGTACACATGACATTCATCACAATAGGGGGTGTTCATGCGAGTTCTGCACTCATCGTAAACATGACCCAACCTATTACAAAACCACATTTCATTCGTTGTTTTGTTTTATCATTATTATTATTAATCTTGTTATCATATATTTGAAAATTCTTTCTATTATGCCTATTACTTCTACTGGGTGTATTATTAACATATTTTGTGTTGTTATAATTGTTATTTTTAAAGTTTTTACCGAAATTATTATTGCTGTTCGGTGTTAAATATTCATTCGTGAAAGAGTTATTTCCCGTAGTAAAATTGGGTTGGAGGTTTCCCTGTCAGTTTTGTGTAAAAGGGGTAAAAGTGGAGGGTAATGATAAAGTGAATTGTTTTTCCGCTTGCTCAAGATATTCTGCCTTAGCATGTTTTGAAAGTTTTATGGTCTTCGTGTAGGAAGGAAAGCCGATTGATTGGAATTTAATAATCCATTTTGGAATGAAAATATTGCAGTTTCCTCTAAATCTTGGGCTATGGATCCATACGCATTTCGATGCTGTTGGATTGCTTGATCTGCGCAATCTTTCAAGAGAGATTCTATTCGACCTGAAAACTCTGAAAGAGTTTCTCCAGGAAATTATCTGGAGTTTTGTAATTCTTTTAACAAGATAGTATAAGGTTTACGTTCAATTAATTTCTCTTGAACAGTATTCAAAAAATTTGTAAAATTTCCCGTTGAAATATTTACTAAAATTGTAACAGCTCGACCACGGAATCTAATAAGGAGAAGAGAAACGAAATTTTTTTGCTCTTCTGCTGAAAGAATTTTGTGTGCTGTTCGACAACATCCTATAAATGTAGATTCCTCGGATGCTAGATTAGGTCCGATTTCCGCGCTAAGAATGGGAATTGAATTAGCAACAAGCTGACAAATTTTTCAATTCACATTTTTATAAGCTTAAATATATATATAAATAAGTGAAAATATATTAATAGTTAAACCGTCTTAAATTTAAAAAAAAAATTTTCTTATTTAAATATCTGCTTCTGTTTATGATTTGTACATTAAACCGCTTCGCGCGCATCCTGATTCTCGTTCTTGATGATGAAGTGACGAAAATTTTCCAAGTTGGTGTTGCCAAATAATAGATTGTTTATTTTTTTCCTCGAAAGTACGTTACAGCTCTTCAGTTTCAAATTCCGGAGGAAAGTGTGGTTGAGTCATTCGCTGAAATTTTACGCAGTTTTTTTTAGTTTTTTTTTCCTGAGATTTTTAACGCTTAGCGACTCAGAACTACCGTAGCTGCGCTACTGTTATGTCAAAATTCTTTGTGTGATCTCAACCTTTGTGGCTCTCTCCGGGCATTCTTATAGTAAATATCTGGATTTTGCACTTATTGAAAGCATTGGCTCGTTCCTGATTTGGTACTGAATATAATCTGGTGAAAGTTTCCTCTTTATTTCACGAGATTTTTTCCCGTTTTCTTGTTCTTTGATACAACTCTTTATAACTCTAATTTAATAATTTAATACAAACTTTGAATATCTTCTTTATTCAAATTTAAAAACAAAATCTTCTTTTGATTTCAACATTTTAACACAAACTTTAAATATCTTCTTTATTCAGATTTAAAAACAAAATCTTCTTTTGATTTCAATATTTTAACACAAACTTTAAATATCTTCTTTATTCAAATTTAAAAACAAAATCTTCTCTTGATTTCAATATTTTAACACAAACTTTAAATATCTCCTTTATTCAAATTTAAGAACAAAATCTTTTTTTGATTTGAATATTTTAACATGAACTATATTTTTTGAACATGGACTTTACTTCTTGAATCGTTTTCTCTACTCGCGAATAATAATAATTGCTTTATTTTTTGACTAAAACTCCAGGATTACTTTAAAAAAAAAAAACTTAACGACTTTAATTTACAAAACACTTAACTATTATAAGTTCAAGAAAATTTAACCAATTTATGTTTATGTCGTCCGCGTTTATCCGATTATTTTGGAACTGCCTTTTGATTATTTAAAGCAGCATTTTTATACCTAGAAAATTGCGTACTTTGCACCTAGTGTTCCAATTAAGTTGCAGAAACATTGCTAAGTTAAGCAACCGTCCTGGTTTACTTCCAATTTGGAAACTTTCGATCAGTAATCAATTTTGAAATGCACCAAATGATTTTAATACATTTCGCAATTGGTTATTTTCCACTAATTTTGTTGCTGATGGTGCAAAGTAGAATTTTCGCTGAAAAAATAAATAATGTTCTGAAACTTTTTGGTTTACAGAAAACATTATTGTTCTCAAAAATGTTGCGGAACATTTTTGGTTTACAACAACATTTGTGGTTTCAGAAACATATTAGTTTCTAGAAACATGTTGTTGGGAAGTACCCTATTTATTGGAGGATGTAGAAAAAAAACCTTTGTGAGAAAGTGTTCTGCAAATGATGACAAACTTTTAAAAGGAGTTCGAAAAGAATTTCGAAATCTTGAGTCTTCACAGGTATTAGAAAATCAGTCCATTAAGGCATTTGGTTGTCATTGGTATCCCAATTCAGATTATTTCCGCTACAAAGTAAATATTGACAAAAGTACTCCTGATTATAGCAAAAGAAAGGCATTAGGCGACATTGCACGATTATACGATCCATTGGGTTGGCTATTACCGATCGTTATCTCTGCAAAAACATTTTTACAAACTCTGTGGTTGATATCAAAAATAATTGTAACGTGACTCACCTGAGAAACCTACGATGGATCAGAAGAATAAGAAATCAATTCTTCCATCATGTTGATGACTTCCTTACTAATTGTTTAGTTTTTTGACAGATCGCTTCATTTCGTCACAACAAGCGTTACCACAAAGGAAATGTTATGTTAAAGGAAAGTGGAATGTATCCCCCTTAGCTCTTTCCAGAATTTGGCGTGAAAATTAGAGGAATTGATATCTCTTGTTAGGCTGTTGAAAGGTGATCAACGTGATTGTATTCTCGATCGCAGGAATGAATTATGTATTTTTGGTACTGGATCTGTGACCAGCGAGTAATAAACAAAAATGTAATGACTTACGTGATTTGTTGGGATCTCTTTCAAGAATTTGCTGAACCTTCCGTTTCACGAAATAAAATTCTCTTCAGTTATGTTTTAACTGCTTATTCAAAAAAAAACCATAACTTTCTTTTGTTTAAATTTGAAATCTATTTATTAATTTAATTTTCTTCTGCAAATTACATTACTTTTAACTTTAGTATTCTATATTTCAAAATAATTACTTTTATCAACTTTAATATTTTCTATTTAAGAATTCGTTTATATAATTATTTATTTTCACTTTAATATTTTCTAGGTTGGAATACTTTTACATTCTTCATGTTAAGAATTCTGTTCAAAAATTATTTTTATTAAATTTAATATTTTCTAATTAAGAATTCTTTTAAATACTTATTTCTTTTCACTTTAATATTTCGCTAGCGCTTCTAAATCTTTATATAACAACCTTTTTAATACGGCCACTATTTTTACTTTTTCAGTCCCACGTGAAAACTCCTTAATTGTTAAAAAAGCGTACAATCACTTTTTAGAATTGAACTACTTTTTTACGAATTGAAATGCAACTGTTTATGATTTCTTTAAAATAACTTAACGAATTTTAATTAAAAAAAACTTAACGATTTTAATTCAAATCAAACTTAACGACTTTAATTGAAGTCGTTCGCATTTATCCGATAATTACAACTAACTTTAACATCTATATGTTATTTTGAACTCAAGAACCAACTAACCATCTATCTTTTTACTAATTACTTTTAAAATGATTACTTTAATTTTAAAATCCGTTTTGACTTTAGGTTTATGTTGTTCGCGCGTATCCTATATTTTGGAACTACTACTTTGGGGATCTTACCATTGACTTTTATATCATTGAAAATTCCGACTTTTGTCCTTTTTGTCATTCGGTTGCTTTTTTGGTAATTTTTGGTTCTTACCACTAGAACTTGAAAACTAGGTCTTATTTTAATTAAGACTTATGTATATCGAAACCGAATGCAATTTAGTATGCAGATTTTTAATTGCTTAATTTCATTTTTGTTTTATATAAATCATTTGTTTCGAAACCAATTGTAATTTTGTACAATTAATTTCACAACTTTCTTTTATTCTAGAAATATTTTATGTCACTAACTCAACTGAACTTTTCGTTGAAATTTTATCACGTTTTAGGAAAAAATTGGCACTTTCGATGAATATTATTGTCTTTGGTAAATTTAAGTAAACTTAAAATTATTACACATACTCAGAATGTGCGAGTTTATCTTACTTTACATACCTTCCCCCTTACAATAGCAAAATTCTATTTCCTTATTAAACAGGATACAACTCTTGTGGTGCACCCTGTACCAATCGTTTTTAAAAACTCATTCCGACCAAAAATGCAGTTTATTAATCCCAAACGCGTGATTTCGTTATTTGTTCAAAAATTATTTCAACATCGTGAAATAATTAAAATTTTGTAAACGCGGAACTTTCTATTTTATTAAAATTATTAATTTGCTTCGACGATATTTTTTCATGTTGAAATAAAGTAAAATTTGTATTTACGCTAATTTTAGTATTGCGAAAAATTAAAATCGGTAATATTTTCATATCGAAATGAAAGAAATTGCATACGCGCAAGTTTTTATGAATCAATTATTTTTCTTCAAAGAATAATATATTACAAAACAACAAGCCAAGAATGAAAATTTCGTATACGATTAAAAAAAATTCTCTTGCTTGCAAATTTTACAAATATCGGTCAAAATACGATGCAGTTTAAGTACTTTAAAAAATTTTTGTTCAATAACTTAATCCACTTTCTTTTGATAAAACTTCAGTAATTGTTAAACGTTGGACGCGAATAAAAGTTTTGATGTTGCCGGTCACTATAAAAAACGAAATTATTAAGTTTTAGTTTCTTCTTTTGTTAAAAGTGACTATTGTTTTTAGAGTTTACGCGGTAAAAAAGTCGTTATTGGTCGGTCGCATTTTAAACACCCAATTATAAAGTTGTTATCTAAAAATTTTAAAAAGGGGTTTATAAATGGCATTTCCAGGTAGTAAAGAAGTGTCAGATTAAAGTTTGTTGAAAATAGAAGAAAAGTACTAGAAGTTTATTGAAGTTCGTGAAAGAAACATCCTTCCTTTAAAGTTTGTTGGAAATAAAAAATTATTTAAAGTTTATTGAAGGTGATAAAAGAAAAATCTTTCATTTAAAGTTTGTTGTAAAAAAAGCGTACTTAAAGTTTATTGAAGTTTATGAAAGAAAAATCCTTAATTTAAGGTTTGTTGAAAATTAAAAAAATTTAAAATTTATTGAAGTTTATGAAAGGAAAATCCTTCATTTAAAGTTTGTTGTAAAAAAAGCGTACTTAAACTTTATTGAAGTTTATGAGAAGAAAATCCTTCCTTTAAAGTTTTTTGAAAATGAAAAAGCATTTAAAGTTTATTGAAGTTGATGAAAGAAGCATCCTTCATTTAAAGCTTGGTGCAAATAAGAAAGCATTTAAAGTTTATTGAAGTTGATGACAGGAAAATCCTTCATTTAAAGTTTGTTGCAAAAAAAGCGTATTTAAAGTTTATTGAAGTTTATGAAAGGAAAATCCTTCATTTAAAGCTTGTTGAAAACAAGAAAGCATTTAAAGTTTATTGAAGTTGATGAAAGGAAAATCTTTCATTTAAAGTTTGTTGTAAAAAAAGCGTACTTAAAGTTTATTGAAGTTTATGAAAGAAAAATCCTTAATTTAAGGTTTGTTGAAAATTAAAAAAATTTAAAATTTATTGAAGTTTATGAAAGGAAAATCCTTCATTTAAAGTTTGTTGTAAAAAAAAGCGTACTTAAACTTTATTGAAGTTTATGAGAAGAAAATCCTTCATTTAAAGTTTTTTGAAAATGAAAAAGCATTTAAAGTTTATTGAAGTTGATGAAAGGAAAATCCTTCATTTAGAGTTTGTTGAAAATAAGAAAGCATTTAAAGTTTATTGAAGTTGATGACAGGAAAATCCTTCATTTAAAGTTTGTTGCAAAAAAAGCGTATTTAAAGTTTATTGAAGTTTATGAAAGGGAAAACCTTCATTTAAAGTTTGTTGAAAATAAGAAAACATTTAAAGTTTATTGAAGTTGATGAAAGGAAAATCTTTCATTTAAAGCTTGTTGAAAATAAGAAAGCATTTTAAGTTTATTGAAATTGATGAAAGGAAAATCCTTCATTTAAAGTTTGTTGAAAATAGGAAAGCATTTAAAGTTTATTGAAGTTGATGAAAGGAAAATCCTTGATTTAGAGTTTGTTGCAAAAAAGCGTATTTAAAGTTTATTGAAGTTTATGATAGGGAAATCCTTCAATAAAAGTTTGTTGAAAATAAGAAAGCATTTAAAGTTTATTGAAGTTGATGAAAGGAAAATCTTTCATTTAAAGCTTGTTGAAAGTAAGAAAGCATTTAAAGTTTATTGAAGTTGATGAAAGGAAAATTCTTCATTTAAAGTTTGTTGAAAATAAGAAAGCATTTACAGTTTATTGAAGTTGATGAAAGGAAAATCCTTCATTTAAAGTTTGTTGCAAAAAAAGCGTACTTAAAGTTTATTGAAGTTTATGAAAGGGAAATCCTTCATTTAAAGTTTTTTGAAAATGAAAAAGCATTTAAAGTCTATTGCAGTTGATGAAAGAAACATCCTTCATTTAAAGCTTGTTGAAAATAAAGATTTATTTAAAGTTTATTAAAGTTGATGAAAGAAAAATCGTTGATTTAAGGTTTGTTGAAAATTAAAAAGAATTTAAAGTTTATTATAAAGAATTAAAGTGCGAGCAATTTTACAAAAAAAAAGGAATTTTGTTCCACTAAAAGTAAGTGCTTTTATTTACTAAGCAAGGGGTAAGCATTTTAAATTACATTTCAATAAATTAACATTCATTTGCCCGAAAGTTTGAGCCTCTGGACAAAGAAATTCCACATAAAATAAAAATTTTCCCTAGTCATCTTGGAAAGGATCCCTTCGTCCCTTTTGCGACACAACATCAGGCGTGGCCGGTAGGATCTGAGTTGCGAAGCATTAAAAATCTCAGATCCCCGAATCTACAAATAAGGCAGTTGTGGCAAAACGACGAATGATTCAACCAGATTTGACTCCAGAAAAAAATAACGAGGAACACGAACTGACTTTTGAGGACCAAATCAACGAATTCTCTTTCGACAACACCAGTTCAGTTTTTGCCCCACCACCAGAGCAACCAACAGGACGAACCTGAAGCGGTAGAGTATTTTCACGTTCAATGCCGAAATCTCCAACCAACATCGATTTCCCAGGGAATTTAAGCCCTAGGAAACAATTATTAAGAATACAACTAGATTTTAAGGCGGATATTATTTTAAGTACTGAAACAAAAGGAAACAAAATGTCGCTAGATTGCAATATAGTATCTCAATTTGTTTTTAACGCGATCCCTTTGCTTCACACGGAACTCGGATCGCCGGAAGTAAAAGTTTTTGCTAAGTGTTATCAACCAATTCATGTCATTCTTAGTAAGGGCGAACAACCAATACTCGTGTCCTTTCTACCCACACGATTTCGTGGACACGCCGCATCCCTTTTGGACAACATACCCGTGTCTGATTTAACAACCTTTTTAAATACATTAATTTGTAAATTAGTTTCTAGAAGACCTTACGCCACTTTGATACATGACTTACAAAATTCCAAACAATTGCCTGGCGAAATTCTTACAGGATTCGAGGATGTACGTAATGTTTGATTACATGCCATTCCTTCATATTGCCACAAGAAAATTATACTTATTTTTAAGTAAAGAAAACGAATACTTTGTTAAAAGGGAGATATAATTTTCTGTATGTCTACATATAAAATTGTTAGCGAGCGACCGAAAGTTAAAAAAAAAATCAAGTTGTTCTTCAACTACAAATGAAATATGAACTTATTACTATTAGCAATGAAATTTCTCAAATTAACTAAAAAAAATCTAAGTTTTTGTTATGTTCACAGTTGTTTGTTTGTATAACAATAATTTTTATGATTTAATACTAAAATTAAAAAGATTTTATTGTTTCAATTTCTTTGCAATTCAATTTACTACAGTTGTAAAAAGTGATTTGCTAGGTCAGCATTTTCACATACAAAAGGTTTACGGTTAAAAATTTGTAAACGGGCAATGCATTTTTTGTTTGCATAAAAGAAAGTAGATCACCTTTCCAGTGACTCATAAAATATTTGATTTTAACATATGTATGTTTGGTATTGGAAGAAGAGTAACATTTATTTGGCAAGATTATTGAAAATGTTCTAAAAAAATTAACCTAATAGCAAATGTTTGTTTACGGTTTTTAATTTTTGCAAAACAAATTTTTATTGAGTGCATTTAATGCATTTGTTGGGGGGGAAAGAGAAAAAAAAATATAGATAATTCGTTGTTACTCGAAATGGAAGTTTAATTTGAATTGGATTGGTTTTAATATAAGATTTTTCATTTTGAATTTTATAATTTCTTAGATTTTATTCTAAAATATTTAGTTTGAGCTCGCGGTGCTCAACTGGCTTTTTAATGTCAGATAGTGTAATAATATTGGATGTTTTAATCTCACCGCCATTTGATGAGTCTCTAGGCCTTTTGTTTTCATACGTAATTTGATTATCAAGCATGTTACTTGTTTTTTTCAAGACGTTTAATGATCTATGCCATCACATGTCATTTTGTTTTCAAGTGGCTTGACAAAGCAACTTCCAAGATAAGCCCCCCGAAACAATCGGAATTGGAATTTCTCTCTGAGTCTCTGTTTCATATTCCAAGTTGTTTACCTTTAAATTTTGGTTCAAAGGCTTTTGTCCATCCTTGCAGCAACTTACAATTTTAGCCTCAGCCTGTGACTGGGCGACATCTATATAGACCACCTCTGTGAACATTGTGGACATGCCTATAAAGGATGGAATCTCACTGTTTTCCTTGTCAAGGTTTGTTTGCTTGAACGTTACGCGTTTGTTTGGTCTTGCAAAGATTCCACTTGGAGGAACGCAATCGAACCCTGATATGCCATCTTTTCAATTCAAAGTGGCTTTTGTAATGGAGAATTTATAAAATATGCACTCATATTTTGAAAAGTACCGGATGCTGTTTTAATTTTTATTTTATCTTCACTATTCGGCTCGTTTTGATTTCGTGTCGATTTATTTTTTATATTACTATTTATACAATATATATTGCCTTTTAGCGACGATTTTTTCATAATCCTTATATCTAATTCGGCCGGGCTGTTTGTTTTGATTGGTTTGGGTACTGATGTTATAATTATATTCGAAGGGTTCATTACAGGTTTCTTGAGTGGAGACAAGTAATTTTTGTACCATTGTTGTTTGGCAAAACATGTGCTTATATTGTGTCCTGGTTGCAAGAAAAAGTTGCATTTAATATTATTATTTAAATTTGTTATCATGTTTATTTGTTCATTAATTTTTTTGTCTGAATAAAGTTACATGTATTACTAGTGTGTCCGTACACATGACATTCATCACAATAGGGGGTGTTCATGCGAGTTCTGCACTCATCGTAAACATGACCCAACCTATTACAAAACCACATTTCATTCGTTGTTTTGTTTTATCATTATTATTATTAATCTTGTTATCATATATTTGAAAATTCTTTCTATTATGCCTATTACTTCTACTGGGTGTATTATTAACATATTTTGTGTTGTTATAATTGTTATTTTTAAAGTTTTTACCGAAATTATTATTGCTGTTCGGTGTTAAATATTCATTCGTGAAAGAGTTATTTCCCGTAGTAAAATTGGGTTGGAGGTTTCCCTGTCAGTTTTGTGTAAAAGGGGTAAAAGTGGAGGGTAATGATAAAGTGAATTGTTTTTCCGCTTGCTCAAGATATTCTGCCTTAGCATGTTTTGAAAGTTTTATGGTCTTCGTGTAGGAAGGAAAGCCGATTGATTGGAATTTAATAATCCATTTTGGAATGAAAATATTGCAGTTTCCTCTAAATCTTGGGCTATGGATCCATACGCATTTCGATGCTGTTGGATTGCTTGATCTGCGCAATCTTTCAAGAGAGATTCTATTCGACCTGAAAACTCTGAAAGAGTTTCTCCAGGAAATTATCTGGAGTTTGGTAGTCCTTTTAACAAGATAGCATAAGGTTTAGGTTCAATTAATTTCTCTTGAACAGTATTCAAAAAATTTGTAAAATTTCCCGTTGAAATATTTACTAAAATTGTGGCAGCTCGACCACGGAATCTAATACGGAGAAGAGAAACGAAATTTTTTCTGCTCTTCTGCTGAAAGAATTTTGTGTGCTGTTCGACAACATCCTATAAATATAGATTCCTCGGATGCTAGAATAGCTCCGATTTCCGCGCTAAGAATGGGAATTGAATTAGCAACAAATTGACATATTTTTCAATTCACATTTTTATAAGCTTAAATATAAAATAAGTAAAAATATATTAATAGTTAAACCGTCTTAAATTGTAAAAAAAAAATTTTCTTTTTTAAATATCTGCTTCTGTTTATGATTTGTACATTAAACCGCTTCGCGCGCATCCTGATTCTCGTTCTTGATGATGAAGTGACGAAAATTTTCCAAGTTGGTGTTGACAAATAATAGATTGTTTATTTTTTTCCTCGAAAGTACGTTACAGCTCTTCAGTTTCAAATTCCGGAGGAGAGTGTGGTTGAGTCATTCGCTGAAATTTTACGCAGTTTTTTTTAGTTTTTTTTTCCTGAGATTTTTAACGCTTAGCAACTCAGAACTACCGTAGCTGCGCCACTGTTATGTCAAAATTCTTTGTGTGATCTCAACCTTTGTGGCTCTCTCCGGGCATTCTTATAGTAAATATCTGGCTTTTGCACTTATTGAAAGCATTGGCTCGTTCCTGATTTGGTACTGAATATAATCTGGTGAAAGTTTCCTCTTTATTTCACGAGATTTTTTCCCGTTTTCTTGTTCTTTGATACAACTCTTTATTACTCTAATTTAGTAATTTAATACAAACTTTGAATATCTTCTTTATTCAAATTTAAAAACAAAATCTTCTTTTGATTTCAATATTTTAAAACAAACTTTAAATATCTTCTTTATTCAAATTTAAAAACAAAGTCTTCTTTTGATTTCAATATTTTAACACGAACTTTAAATATCTCCTTTATTCAAATTTAAAAACAAAATCTTCTTTTGACTTCAATATTTTAACACAAACTTTAAATATCTTCTTTATTCAAATTTAAAAACAAAATCTTCTTTTGATTAACTTAACTTAACGACCTTAATTTACAAATCCCTTAACGATTATAATTTCAAGAAAATTTAACCAATTTATGTTTATGTCGTCCGCGTTTATCCGATTATTTTGGAGCTGCCTTTTGATTATTCAAAGCAGCATTTTTATACCTAGAAAATTGCGTACTTTGCACCTAGTGTTCCAATTAAGTTGCAGAAACATTGCTAAGTTAAGCAACCGTCCTGGTTTACTTTCTATTTGGAAACTTTCAATCAGTAATCAATTTCGAAATGCACCAAATGATTTTAATACATTGCGCAATTGGTTATTTTCCACTAATTTTGTTGCTGATGGTGCAAAGTAGAATTTTCGCTGAAAAAATAAATAATGTTCTGAAACTTTTTGGTTTACAGAAAACATTATTGTTCTCAAAAATGTTGCGGAACATTTTTGGTTTACAACAACATTTGTGGTTTCAGAACCATATTAGTTTCTAGAAACATGTTGTTGGGAAGTACCCTATTTATTGGAGGATGTAGAAAAAAAACCTTTGTGAGAAAGTGTTCTGCAAATGATGACAAACTTTTAAAAGGAGTTCGAAAAGAATTTCGAAATCTTGAGTCTTCACAGGTATTAGAAAATCAGTCCATTAAGGCATTTGGTTGTCATTGGTATCCCAATTCAGATTATTTCCGCTACAAAGTAAATATTGACAAAAGTACTCCTGATTATAGCAAAAGAAAGGCATTAGGCGACATTGCACGATTATACGATCCATTGGGTTGGCTATTACCGATCGTTATCTCTGCAAAAACATTTTTACAAACTCTGTGGTTGATGGTTGTTGGGGTAATTTGTACAAAGCAAAGATATCAAAAATAATTGTAACGTGACTCACCTGAGAAATCTACGATGGATCAGAAGAATAAGAAATCAATTCTTCCATCATGTTGATGACTTCCTTTTTAACTATTTAATTTTTTTGACAGATCGCTTCATTTCGTCACATCAAGCACTAATACAAAGGAAATGTAAGGTAAAAGGAAAGTGGAATGTATCCCCCTTAGCTCTTTCCAGAATTTGACGTGAGAATTAGAAGAATTGATATCTCTTGTTAGGCTGTTGAAAGGTGATCAACGTGATTGTATTCTCGACCGCAGGAAAGAGTTATCTATTTTTGGTACTGAATCTGTGACCAGCGAGTAGTAAACAAAAATGTAATGACTTACGTGATTTTTTGGGATCTCTTTCAAGAATTTGCTAAACCTTCCGTTTCACGAAATGAAATTCTCTTCAGTTGTGTTTTAACTGCTTATTCAAAAATAAAACCATAACTTTGTTTTGTTTAAATTTGAAATCTATTTCTTAAGTTAATTTTCTTCTGCAAATTACATTATTTTTAACTTTAGTATTCTATGTTTCAAAATAATTACTTTTATCAACTTTAATATTTTCTATTTAAGAATTCGTTTATGTAATTATTTATTTTCACTTTAATATTTTCTAAGTTGGAATACTTTTACATTTTTCATTTTAAGAATTCTGTTCAATAATTATTTTTATTAAATTTAATATTTTCTAATTAAGAATTCTTTTAAATACTTATTTCTTTTCACTTTAATATTTCGCTAAGGCTTCTAAATCTTCATATAATAACTATTTTAATACGGCCACTACCTTTACTTTTCCAGTCCCACGTCAAGACTCCTTAATTGTTAAAACGCGTACAATCACTTTATAGAATTGAACTACTTTTTTACGAATTGAAATGCAACTATTTATGATTTCTTTAAAATAACTTAACGAATTTTATTTTAAAAAAAACTTAACGATTTTAATTCAAATCAAACTTAACGACTTTAATTGAAGTCGTTCGCATTTATCCGATAATTACAACTAACTTTAACATCTATATGTTATTTTGAACTCAAAAACCAACTAACCATGTATCTTTTTACTAATTACTTTTAAAATGATTATTTTAATTTTAAAATCCGTTTTGACTTTAGGTTTATGTTGTTCGCGCGTATCCTATATTTTGGAACTACTATTTTGGGGAACTTACCATTGACTTTTATATCATTGAAATTTCCGACTTTTGTCCTTTTTGTCATTCGATTGCTTTCTTGGTAATTTTTGGTTCTTACCATTAAAACTCGATAACTAGGTCTTATTTTAATTAAGATTTATGTATATCGAAACCAAATGCAATTTAGTATGCAGATTTTTAATTGCTTAATTTTATTTTTGTTTTATATAAACCATTTGTTTCGAAACCAATTGTAATTTTGTACAATTAATTTCACAACTTTCATTTATTCTAGAACAATTTTATGTCACTAACTCAACTGAACTTTTCGATCAAACTTTATCACGTTTTAGGAAAAAATTGGCATTTTCGATTAATATTATTGTCTTTGGTAAATTTAAGTAAACTTAAAATTATTACACATACTCAGAATGTGCGAGTTTACCTTACTTTACATACCTTCCCTCTTACAATAGCAAAATTCTCTTTCCTTATTAAACAGTATGCAAATGTTGTGGTGCAGCCTGTACCAATCGGTTTTAAAAACTTATTCCGACCAAAAATGTAGTTTATTGATCCCAAACGCGTTACTTCGTTATTTGTTCAAAAATTATTTCAACATCGTGAAATAAATAAAATTTTGTAAACGCGTAAATTTCTATTTTACTAAAATTATTAATTTGCTTCGACGACATTTTTTCATGTCGAAATAAAGTAAAATTTGTATTTACGCAAATTTTAGTATTCCGAAACATTAAAATCGGTAATTTTTACATGTCGAAATGACAGAAATTGCACACGCGCAAGTTTTTATGAATTAATTATTTTTCTTCAAAGAATAAATAATTACAAAACAACAAGCCAAGAACGAAAATTTTGTATACCATTAAAAATTGTTTGCTTGTTTGCAAATTTTACTAATATCGGTCAAAGTACGATGCAGTTTAAGTACTTTAAAAAAATTTTGTTCGATAACTTAATCCATTTGCTTTCGATAAAACTTCAGTAATTGTTAAACGTTGGACGCGAATAAAAGTTTTGATGTTGCCGGTCACTATAAAAAACAAAATTATAAAGTTTTAGTTTCTTCATTTTTTTAAAAGTGACTATTGTTTTTAGAGTTTCCGCGGTAAAAAGTCGTTATTGGTCGGTCGCATTTTAAACACCCAATTATAAAGTTGTTATCTGAAATTTTTAAAAGGGGGTTTATAAATGGCATTTCCAGGTAGTAAAGAATTGTCAGATTAAAGTTTGTTGAAAATAGAAGAAAAGTACTAAAAGTTTATTGAAGTTCGTGAAAGAAACATCCTTCCTTTAAAGTTTGTTGAAAATAAAAAATTATTTAAAGTTTATTGAAGGTGATGAAAGAAACATCCTTAATTTAAAGTTTGTTGAAAATAAAAAATTGTTTAAAGTTTATTGAAGTTTATGAAAGGAAAATCTTTCATATAAAGTTTGTTGAAAATAAGAAAGAATTTAAAGTTTATTGAAGTTGATGAAAGAAAAATCTTTCATTTAAAGCTTGTTGAAAATAAGAAAGCATTTAAAGTTTATTGAAGTTGATGAAAAGAAAATCCTTCATTTAAAATTTGTTGAAAATAAGAAAGCATTTAAAGTTTATTGAAGTTGATGAAAGGAAAATCTTTCATTTAAAGCTTGTTGAAAATAAGGAAGCATTTAAAGTTTATTGAAGTTGATGAAAGGAAAATCTTTCATTTAAATCTTGTTGAAAATAAGAAAGCATTAAAAGTTTATTGAAGTTGATGAAAGGAAAATCCTTCATTTAAAGTTTGTTCTAAAAAAAGCGTACTTAAAATTTATTGAAGTTTATGAAAGGAAAATCCTTCATTTAAAGTTTGTTGAAAATGAAAAATCATTTAAAGTTTATTGAAGTTGATGAAAGAAATATCGTTCATTTAAAGTTTGTTGAAAAAAAAGCGTACTTAAAGTTTATTAAAGTTGATGAAAGAAAAATCGTTCATTTAAAGTTTGTGGTAAAAAAAGCGTATTTAAAGTTTATTTAAGTTTATGAACGAAAATTCCTTAATTTAAGGTTTGTTGGAAATTTGAAAGAATTTAAAATTTATTGAAGTTTATGAAAGGAAAATCCTTCATTTAAAGTTTGTTGTAAAAAAAGCGTACTTAAACTTTATTTTAGTTTATGAAAGGAAAATACTTCATTTAAGGTTTGTTGAAAATTAAAAAGAATTTAAAGTTTATTATAAAGAATTAAAGTGCGAGCAATTTCACAAATAAAAAAAGGAATTTTGTTCCACTAAAGGTAAGTGCTTTTATTTACTAAACAAGGGGTAAGCATTATAAATTACATTTCAATAAATTAACATTCATTTGCCCGAGCGTTTGAGCCTCTGGACAAAGAAATTCCACATAAAATAAAAATTTTCCCGAGATATCGTGGAAAGGATCCCTTCGTCCCTTTTGCGACACAACATCAGGCGTGGCCGGTAGGATCTGAGTTGCGAAGCATTAAAAATCTCAGATCCCCGAATCTACAAATAAGGCAGTTGTGGCAAAACGACGAATGAATTAACCAGATTTGACTCCAGAAACAAATAAACAGGTACACGAACTGACTTTTGAGGAGCAAATCAACGAATTCTCTTTCGACAACACCAGTTCATTTTTTGCCCAACCATCAGTGCAAGAAATAGGACGAATCTGAAGCGGAAGAGTATTTTCACGTTCAACGCCGAAATCTCCAACCAACATCGATTTCCCAGGGAATTTAAGCCTTAGGAAACAATTATTAAGAACACAACTAGATTTTAAGGCGGATATTATTTTAAGTACTGAAACAAAAGGAAACAAAATGTCGCTAGATTGCAATATAGTATCTCAATTTGTTTTTAACGCGATCCCTTTGCTTCACACGGAACTCGGATCACCGGAAGTAAAAGTTTTTGCTAAGTGTTATCAACCAATTCATGTCATTCTTAGTAAGGACGAACAACCAATCCTCGTGTCCTTACTAGCCACACGATTTCGTGGCCACGCCGCATCCCTTTTGGACAACATATCTGTGTCTGATTTAACAACCTTTTTAAATACATTAATTTCCCAATTACTTTCTAGAAGACCTTACGCCACTTTGATACATGACTTACAAAATTCCAAACAATTGCCTGGCGGAATTCTTACAGGATTCGAGGATGTACGTAATGTTTTATTAGATGCCATTCCTTCATATTACCACAAGAAAATTATACTTACTTTTAAGTAAAGAAAACGAATACTTTGTTAAAAAGGAGATATAATTTTCTGTATGTCTACATATAAAATTGTTAGCGAGCGACCGAAAGTTAAAAAAAAAATCAAGTTGTTCTTCAACTACAAATGAAAGATGAACTTATTACTATTAACAATGAAATTTCTCAAATTAACTAAAAAAAATCTAAGTTTTTGTTATGTTCACAGTTGTTTGTTTGTATAACAATAATTTTTATGTTTTAATACTAAAATTAAAAAGATTTTATTGTTTCAATTTCTTTGCAATTCAATTTACTACAGTTGTAAAAAGTGATTTGCTAGGTCAGCATTTTCACATAAAAAAGGTTTACGGTTAAAAATTTGTAAACGGGCAATGCATTTTTTGTTTGCATAGAAGAAAGTAGATCACCTTTCCAGTGACTCATAAAGTATTTGATTTTAACATATGTATGTTTGGTATTGGAAGAAGAGTAACATTTATTTGGCAAGATTATTGAAAATGTTCTAAAAAAATTAACCTAATAGCAAATGTTTGTTTACGATTTTTAATTTTTGCAAAACAAATTTTTATTGAGTGCATTTAATGCATTTGTTGGGGGGAAAAGAGAAAAAAAAATATAGATAATTCGTTGTTACTCGAAATGGAAGTTTAATTTGAATTGTATTGGTTTTAATATAAGATTTTTCTTTTTGAGTTTTATAATTTCTTAGATTTTATTCTAAAATATTTAGTTTGAGCTCGCAGTGCTCAACTGGCTTTTTAATGTCAGATAGTGTAATACTATTGAATGTTTTAATCTCACCGCCATTTGATGAGTCTCTAGGCCTTTTGTTTTCATACGTAATTTGATTATCAAGGATGTTACTTGTTTTTTTCAAGACGTTTAATGATCTATGGCATCACATGTCATTTTGTTGTCAAGTGGCTTGACAAAACAGCTTCCAAGATAAACCCCCCGTAACAATCGGAATCGGAATTTCTCTCTGAGTCTCTGTTTGATATTCCAAGTTGTTTACCTTTAAATTTTGGTTCACAGGCTTTTGTCCATCCTTGCAGCCACTTACAATTTTAGCCTCAGCCTGTGACTGGGCGACATCTATATGGACCACCTCTGTGAACATTGTGGACATGCCTATAAAGGATGGAATCTCACTGTTTTCCTTGTCAAGGTTTGTTTTCTCGAACGTTACGCGTTTGTTTGGTCTTGCAAAAATTCCACTTGGAGGAACGCAATCGAACCCTGAATAGCCATCTTTTAAATTCAGAGTGGCTTTTTGTAATGGAGAATTTATAAAATATGCACTCATATTTTGAAAAGTACCGGATGCTGTTTTAATTTTTATTTTATCTTCACTATTCGGCTCGTTTTGATTTCGTGTCGATTTATTTCTTATATTACTATTTATTTATATATTGCCTTTTAGCGACGATTTTTTCATAATGCTTATATCTAATTCGGCCGGGCTGTTTGTTTTGATTGGTTTGGGTACTGATGTTATAATTATATTCGAAGGGTTCATTACAGGTTTCTTGAGTGGAGACAAGTAATTTTTGTACCATTGTTGTTTGGCAAAACATGTGCTTATATTGTGTCCTGGTTGCAAGAAAAAGTTGCATTTAATATTAGTATTTAAATTTGTTATCATGTTTATTTGTTCATTAATTTTTTTGTCTGAATAAAGTTACATGTATTATTAGTGTGTCCGTACACATGACATTCATCACAATAGGGGGTGTTCATGCGAGTTCTGCACTCATCGTAAATATGACTCAACCTATTACAAACATTACACACATTTCATTCGTTGTTTTGTATTATTATTATTATTATTAATCTTATTATCATATATTTGAAAATTATTTCTATTATGCCCATTACTTCTACTGGGTGTATTATTAAGATATTTTGTTTTGTTATAATTGTTATTTTTAAAATTTTGACCGAAAATATTATTGCTGTTTGGTGTTAAATATTCATTCGTGAAAGAGTTATTTCCCGTGGTAAAATTGGGTTGGAGGTTTCCCTGTAAGTTTTGGGTAAAAGGGTGAAAGTGGAGGGTAATGATAAAGTGAATTGTTTTTCCGCTTGCTCAAGATATTCTGCCTTAGCATGTTTTGAAAGTTTTATGGTCTTCCTGTAGGAAGAAAAGCCGATTGATTGAAATTTAATAATCCACTTTGGAATGAAAATATTGCAGTTTCCTCTAAATCTTGGGCTATGGATCCATACGCATTTCGATGCTGTTGGATTGCGTGATCTGCGAAATCTTTCAAGAGAGATTCTATTCGACCTGAAAACTCTGAAAGAGTTTCTCCAGGAAATAATCTGGAGTTTTGCAATTCTTTTAACAAGATAGCATAAGGTTTACGTTCAATTAAGTTCTCCTGAACAGTATTCAAAAAATTTGTAAAATTTCCCGTTGAAATATTTACTAAAATTGTAGCAGCTTGACCACGGAATCTAATAGGGAGAAGAGAAACGAAATTTTTTTGCTCTTCTGCTGAAAGAATTTTGTGTACTGTTCGACAACATCCTATAAATATAGATTCCTCGGATGCTAGATTAGCTCCGATTTCCGCGCTAAGAATGGGAATTGAGGTAGCAACAAATTCACATATTTTTCGTTTCATATTTTTATAAGCTTAAATATA
This sequence comes from Xylophagus ater, assembly GCA_963422695.1. Lineage (NCBI taxonomy): Eukaryota > Metazoa > Arthropoda > Insecta > Diptera > Xylophagidae > Xylophagus > Xylophagus ater. The sequence goes on from OY730480.1 coordinate 42,029,739, forward strand.
AAATAAGTGAAAATATATTAATAGTTAAACCGTCTTAAATTGTAAAAAAAAATTTCTTTTTAAAAACATCTGCTTCTGTTTATGATTTGTACATTAAACCGCTTTGCGCGCATCCTGATTCTCCTTCCTAATGAAGTGACGAAAATGTTCCAAATTGGTGTTGTCAAGTGATAGCTTGTTTATTTTTTTCCTCGAAATTACGTTACAGCTCTTCAGTTTCAAATTCCGGAGGAGAGCGTGGTTGATTCATTCGCTGAACTTTTCGCAGTTTTTTTTAGTTCGTGTTTTCTTAGATTTTTAACGCTTAGCGACTCAGACCTACCGTAGGTGCGCCACTGTTATGTCAAAATTCTTTGTGTGATCTCAACCTGTGTGGCTCTCTGCGGGCATTCTTATTGTAAATATCTGGATTTCGCACCTATTGGAGGCATTGGCTCGTTGCTCTTTTGGTAGTGAATCTAATCTGATGAAAGTTTCCCCTTTATTTCACGAGATTTTTCCCCGTTTTCTTATTCTTTGATAACGTCTGATTCAAACCTTACTTTTTTTTTCAATAGGGTTTTTTTGACAGATCACGCGTGACTGGTGTCATTCTGATTTGTCATGTTTGCTCAGTATTGTATGGCAATTCATCATGTCAAGACTTACTTCGTCATAATTTCAGTGAATGAGCTCTAGAACAGCGTAATTATAATCCACTATTTTATTGCAGAATTTTGTTTAGTGATGAGCCTCATTTCTGGCTTAATGGCCACGTTAATAAGAAAAATTGCCATATTTGGGATGATGAGCATCCACAAGAGTTTCAAGAGCTACCATTACATCCATTGAAAACAACAGTTTGATGTGGTTTATGGGCCGGGGTTATCATCGGCCCGTATTTCTTCAAAAATGCGGCCGGCGGCCACGTTACCGTTAATGGTGAGCGCTATCGTGCCACGATAACGGACTTTTTGGTGCCTGAAATTGAAACCCGTGGTGTCGACAATATGTGGTTTGAACAAGACGGTGCTACGAGCCACACAGACCGTGTTACAATGGATTCATTGCAAAATCATTTCGGTGAGCAATTAATTTCACGTTTTTGCCCAGTGAATTGGCCACCAAGATCGTGCCATATCACACCTTTGGACTTTTTTCTTTGGGCTATGTAAAGTTAAACGTCTTTGCCGATAAACCAGTGACAATTGAAGCATTGGGAGCGAACATTACACGTGTCATTCATGAGATTCCGGTAGAAATGCTTGAGAGAGTGATAGAAAATTGGACCGCCAGACTGGCCGAGCTGAAACGTAGTGCCGGCCAACATTTGATGGAAATTATTTTGAGACATTAATTGCCATACTATGTGCTTAAAGTTGATAATAAAGATTTGGTATTTGCATTCAATTCTAAGTGTTTTATTTTTATTAAAAAAAAAATAAAGAATGAATCACGCTATACAACTCTTTATAACTCTAACTTAATAATTTAATACAAACTTTAAATACCTTCTTTATTCAAATTTAAAGCAAAATCTTCTTTTGATTTCAATATTTTAAGACAAACTATAAATATCTTCTTTATTCAAATTTAATAACAAAATCTTCTTTTGGTTTCAATATTTTAACACATAGTTTAAATATCTTCTTTATTCAAAGTTAAAAACAAAATCTTCTTTTGACTACAATATTTTAACACAAACTTTAAATATCTTCTTTATTCTAAATTAAAAACAAAATCTTCTTTTGATTTGAATATTTTAACACGAACTATATTTTGTGAGCACTGACTTTACTCCTTGAAACGTTTTCTCTATTCGCGAATAATAATAATTGCTTTATTTTCTGACTAAAATTAAACGATTACTTGAGAAAAAACTTAACGACTTTAATTTACAAAACACTTAACGATTATAACTTCAAGAAAACTTAACCAATTTATGTTAATGTCGTCCGCGTTTAGCCGATTATTTTGGAACTGCCTTTTGATTATTCAAGCAGCATTTTTATAGCCAGAAAATCGCGTACTTTGCACGTAGTGTTCCAAATAAGTTGCAGAATCGTTGCTAAGCTGTTGGGAAGTAGCCTATTTATTAGAGGATGAAAAAAAAAACGTTTTTGAAAAAGTGTTCTGCAAATGATGACAAACTTTTAAAAGGAGTTCAAAAAGAATTTCGAAATGTTGGGTCTTCACAGGTGTTAGAAAATCAGGCCATTATGGCATTTGGTTGTCATTGGTATCCCACTTCAGATTACTTCAGCTACAAAGTAAATATTGGCAAAAGTGCTCCTGATTATAGCAAAAGAAAGGTATTAGGCGACATTGCACGATTATACGATCCATTGGGTTGGCTATCACCGATCGTTATCTCTGCAAAAACATTTCTACAAACTCTGTGGTTGATGGTTGCTGGGGGAACTAGTACAAGGCAAAGATATCAAAATTAATTGGAACGTGACTCACCTGAGAAATCTACGATGGAACAGAAGAATAAGAAATCAATTCTTCTATCATGTTGATGACTTCTTTAGTAATTGTTTAGTTTTTTTGAAAGATCGCTTCATTTCGTCACATCAAGCGCTAAGACAAAGGAAATGTTATGTAAAAGGAAAGTGGAATGTATCCCCTTTAGCTCTTTCCAGAATTTGACGTGAAAATTAGAAGAATTGATATCTCTTGTTAGGCTGTTGAAAGGTGATCAACGTGATTGTATTCTCGACCGCAGGAATGAAATATGTATTATTGGTACTGGAACTGTCACCAGCGAGTAATAAACAAAAATGTAATGACTTACGTGATTTGTTGGGATCTTTTTTAAGAAATCGCTGAACCTTCTGCGTCACGAAATGAAATCCTCCTCAGTTGTGTTTTTAACTGGTTATTCAAAAAAAACGATAACTTAGTTTTGTTTAATTTTGAAATCTATTTCTTAATTTAATTTTCTTCTGCAAATTACATAATTTTTAACTTTAGTAATCTATATTTCAAAATAATTACTTTTATCAACTTTAATATTTTCCATTTAAGAATTCGTGTAAATAATTAATTATTTTCACTTTAATATGTTCTAGGTTGGAATACTTTTACATTTTTCATTTTAAGAATTCTGTTCAATAATTATTTTTATTAAAATTAATATTTTCTAATTAAGAATTCTTTTAATTACTTATTTCTTTTCACTTTAATATGTCGCTAACGCTTCTAAATCTTTATATAACAACTATTCTAATACGGCCACTATCTTTACTTTTTCAGTCCCACGTCAAAACTCTTTAATTGTTAAAAAACCGTACAATCACTTTTTAAAATTGAACTACTTTTTTACGAATTGAACTGCAACTGTTTATGATTTCTTTAAAATAACTTAAGGAATTTTATTTAAAAAAAACTTAACGATTTTAATTCAAGTCAAACTTAACGACTTTAATTTAAGTCGTTCGCATTTATACGATAATTACAACTAACTTTAACATCTATATGTTATTTTGAACTCAAAAACCAACTAACCATGCATATTTTTACTAATAACTTTTAAAATGACTACTTTAATTTTAAAATCCGTTTTGACTTCAGGTTTATATTGTTCGCGCGTATCCTATATTTTGGAACTAGTACTTTGGGGAACCTAGCATTGACTTTTATATCATTGAAAATTCCGAATTTTGTCCTTTTTTCATTCGATTGCTTTTCTGATAATTTTTGGTTCTTACCATTAAAACTCGAAAACTAGGTCTTATTTTAATTAAGACTTACGTATATCGAAATCGAATGCAATTTAGTATGCAGATTTTTAATTGCTTAACTTCATTTTTGTTCTATATAAATTATTTGTTTCGAAACCAATTGTAATTTTGTACAATTAATTTCACAACTTTCTTTTATTCTAGAACAATTTTATGTCACTAACTCAATTGAACTTTTCGTTTAAATTTTATCACACGTTTTAGGCAAAAATTGTTATTTTTGATAAATATTATTGTCTCTGGTAAATTCAAGTGAACTTAAAATTAGCACACATACTCAGAATATGCGACTTTATCTTACTTTACATACCGTCCCGCTTACAATAGCAACATCGTGAAATAATTAAAATTTTGTAAATGCGTAAATTTCTATTTTGTTAAAATTATTAATTTGCTTCGACTATATGTTTCAATGTCGAAATAAGGTAAAATTTGTATTTTCGCAAAGTTTAGTATTGTGAAACATTAAAATCGGTAATTTTTTCATGTCGAAATGAAAGAAATTGCATACGCGCAAGTTTTTATGAATTAATTATTTTTCTTCAAAGAATAATTAATTACAAAGCAACAAGCCAAGAACGAAAATTTTGTAAACGATTAAAAATTGTTTGCTTGTTTGCAAATTTTACTAATATCGGTCAAAGTACAATGCACTTTAAGTACTTTAAAAATTTTTTGTTCAATAACTTAATCCATTTTCTTTCGATAAAACTTCAGTACTTGTTAAACGTTGGACGCGAATAAAAGTTTTCATTTTGCCGGTCGCCATAGAAGACGAAATAATGAAGTTTTAGTTTTTTCATTTTTTTTTAAAGTGACTATTGTTTTTAGAGTTTACGCGCTAAAAAAGTCATTAGTGGTCGGTCGCATTTTAAAAACCCAATTATAAAGTTGTTATCTGAAAGTTTTAAAAAGGGATTTGTAAATTGCATTTCCAGGTAGTAAAGAATTGTCAGATTAAAGGTTGTTGAAAATAAAAGAAAAGTACTGAAAGTTTATTGAAGTTCGTGAAAGAAACACCCTTCCTTTAAAGTGTGTTGAAAATAAAAAATTATTTAAAGTTTATTGAAGGTGATGAAAGAAACATCCTTCATTCAAAGTTTATTGAAAATAAAAATCTGTTTAAAGTTTATTGAAGTTTATGAAGGGAAAATCCTTGATTTAAAGTTTGTTGAAAATAAGAAAGCATTTAAAGTTTATTGAAGTTGATGAAAGAAAAATCTTTCATTTAAAGCTTGTTGAAAATAAGGAAACATTTAAAGTCTATTGAAGTTGATGAAAGAAAAATCTTTCATTTAAGGCTTTTCGAAAATAAGAAAGCATCTAAACTTTATTGAAGTGGATGAAAGAAAAATCCTTCATTTAAGGTATGTTAAAAAAAAAAAATTATTTAAAGTTTATTGAAGTTTATGAAAGGAAAATACTTCATTTAAAGTTTGTTGTAAAAAAAAGCGTACTTAAAGTTTATTGAAGTTTACAAGGAATTAAAGTGCCAGGGATTTTATTAATAAAAAAAGGAATTTTGTTCCAGTAAAAGGAAGTGCTTTTATTTACTTAACAAGGGGTAAGCGTTTTAAATTACATTTCAATAAATTAACATTTATTTGCCCGAGAGTTTGACCCTCCGGTGAAAGAAATTTCACATAAAATAAAAATTTTCCTGAGTCATCGTGGAAAGGATACCCTCGCCGATTTTGTGACACATCTGGCGCAGCCGGTAGGATCTGAGTTACGAAGCATTAAAAATCTCAGATCCCCGAATCTACAAATAAGCCAGTTGTGGCATAACGACGAATGAATTAACCAGATTTGACTCCAGAAACAAATAAACAGGTACACGAACTGACTTTTGAGGAGCAAATCAACGAATTCTCTTTCGACAACACCAGTTCAGTTTTTGCCCCACCATCAGTGCAAGAAACAGGACGACCCTGAAGCGGAAGAGTATTTTCACGTTCAGCGCCGAAATATCCAACCTATATCGATTTACCAGGGAATTTAAGCCATAGGAGGCAATTATTAAGAATACAACTAGATTTTAAGGCGGATATTATTTTAAGTACTGAAACAAAAGGAAACAAAATTTCGCTAGATTGCAATATAATATCTCAATTTGTTTTTAACTCGATCCCTTTGCTTCACACGGTACTTGGATCGAATTTAACGCCGGAAGTAAATGTTTTTCCTAAGTGTTATCAACCAATTCATGTCATTCTTACTAAGGACGACCAACCAATACTCGTGTCCTTACTACCCACACGATTTCATAGGCACGCCACACGCCTTTTGGACAACATATCTGTGTCTGATTTAACAACCTTTTTAGACACATTAATTTTAAAATTAGATTCTAAAATACCATACGCCAATTTGATACATGAATTACAAAATTCCAAACAATTGGCTGGCGAAATTCCGTACACTATTCGCGGGGCGTATGAAATCCCTTTTGAAGGAATGTATCAACCAGGCTATTCAGCGGCATTCAAACCATTATGCTTCTGTAGTCAAAGACTTAGAAGAAACCGCAACGTTCTCTTTCCAAGCAGGAATATTGAATTCTAACCACCGTCTTTTCTGTCTACATGAGAAACAGGAAAATTTCGAAACTTTAACGAGTAAGGCAGAGTTTTTCGAGTCAGCAGAAAGACAATTTGCTTTAAATCCACCACTGTCAATAAATCCAACAACACAAAACGGCCAAACTAATTCTCAAATATTTTATACCCTATCAGAGGAACAGAATGTATTTAATTCCAACAATTATACTACTTTCAAAAACGCCAACAAAAATAATTCCAACAACAATGTGAACAACACTACCAATAACAACAACACTAGATTTAATAATAATTTTAACCGAGGTACGAACAATTTTAATAATAATAGGAACAATAAAAACACATACCGAAACAACTACAACAACAATAACAACAATAACAATAGAAACAACCACTACAACAACACCAATAACACCAACAATCGAAATAATTCAACAACAACAATAGGGGCCAAGTCAACAATAGCTACAATAACAACAACAACTACAATACAAATAACAGAAACCGACCCAACAATAAAAATAACAGTTACAATAATTACAATAGCGACAACCAAAAATACTCCAACAACGAAAATAATGACTATAATAACCCTAAATCGGCCAGAAACTATTAAACCGATACGTGCAACGCCAATTATGAAAACAATAATACTAGGTCCGTCAGAAGGATTAATAATAACAGAGGAAATAATCATCGAGAAGGAAACAATAATAATAATGATAATAATTCGCCGCGAAACAAAGACTCTTATAATAATCCCCACAACGAAAACCCACCGAACCCCCGACTACCATGCGGGCTTTGCAATCGTTTTGGGCATACATATAACGAATGTCGTACGCGTATGAATACCCCATATTGTAGTCGATGCCGAATACATGGGCATACGAACAATAACTATAATTACCAAACTTTACCAACCCCAACAAAACGAATTAATGTGATATCAAACGAACCGAATGATAATAGGGAACACGATGACCCAGCGGATAATATCCGCAAATGTGTTTTTTGCCAACAACCTGCACACACTATAGAAAATTGTCTAGCAAAGGAATTATGTGATGAAAATAATTCCCCATCCATTAAACCGATGGAAAACTAAAACAGGGCTGCCACTTTAGCCCCCACGAAATCCAGGTATCAGGCCGCACAAAAAATACCTACCCTTTCTAAATGTGTAATAAAAGTATAATAAACAATCCGGCCGAATTACTAGTTGACACGGGAGCAGATATAAGTATTATAAAAAAATTATCATTAAAGCAATATATAAAAATTAACAAAGAGGATAAAACAAATATTCAAACTGTTTTCGGCACCGGAAAAACAATAGGTACATGTCTTACAAATTTCCCACCCCCATGTCGCAATCATGCAAATTTCATGTGGTAGAGAAAACCACTCCAATTCCCGGAGATGGAATTTTAGGGTTCGATTTCCTTTCTCGTAATTGCAGTATTGAAGGTTTAACTTTTCCCGATATTAGGATTGATGGAGATAACTTCGGAATTCCAGTTTTTAATAGTACGTCCATATATTCCATGGATAAGGTATACAGATGTCACCTAAGACCAGGTCGAAACACCTGAATCTGAGGTTAAAATTTTAAGTGGCTCATGGAACGGACAAACTTTAACGAATCAAGCACTGGACAAAACGGAGTATGACGAAGAGACTCAGAGAGCAATTCATATTCAGCCCCGCTCCCGAAGATTAATTCAAATAAAAGTGGATTTCAAGCAAGATAGACTCTGCTTGTCGGAAGAACTAAGCGAAGGAGTATATCTCGGAAGTTGTTTAGTTAGGCACAATAACGGAAAAATAACGCTTTGTGTACTCAGTACCAAAATGAAACGGACGAGAATCGCCCCTTTTAATTTCAGCACACGTCCCCTTAATTAATTCGAAATACACGATTTGGAATAACAGACAGCAGAACAATTACCTGAAGAAAGTGTACAATATTTATTTAACTTAAACGGAAACCTATTGTAACAAAGGGGGTTGCACATATTAGGGGTTTCTGTTGAAGAAACAAATCCCCTGATGACCTATTTAGCATATCTTCTTCCTTGCGAGGAGAAGATATGAGATGGTGCAGCAATGTGAGCAGCTAAAAGGCTGCACGCCTAGCTGATCGCACTAGCTAGCTCGCCGGAGGAGTGGGTTGCTGCTCACCACCATCTGTCATCGCGTTACACATAAATCATATGCGTGCAAGATGTGTGAAAACGTCGTTAAGACTTTATTGTGATAGCGCGAGCTATCAAGCAAGGAAATTCGGTTTTTGCGAGAAAAAAACCGAATAAGGGGACTGTTCGTTAATTTGCTGGTCACCGAAACTTGACCAGCCATCCGCGAAAGCCTTGCGAGGCATGTCGGGCCGATTGGCAAAGGTGTTAATGCCAACCGGTCTTTGGGGCACTACCCTCCCACATGGATCGACAGCAGAATGCCGATCCCCGTATGTCCATGCTCGCCCCTACAAATGAGCATGGACCCTTAATGTTTGCTTATTTATGTTTCCCTCACACGCCCCCCAGTTCCGCTCTCTCTATCATTTCTCTCATTCGTCTTACATTTTATCGAAACCTTCTAAAGATATTTGTGGCAATTCGTCGTGAAGGAAATTGTGTACGTGTCGATCAATTCTCAGCGAAAACGGAATACTTGTCCAAATATCGCATACTAACTCGGATTTATTGTACGCATCTCATTGAGGTTTTCAATTACTATATTCGGGCACAATATATATTAACAAAATAAGTAACAATTTTGAAAAAAAAAAAAAATTTTTCTTTATTGAATATGATTATTTACTCCACATAATCCTTTTAGGTCAGCAAATAATTTAAAAAAAAAAATTTGAAAAAAAAATCAAAAATTATAAATTTTTACAAGAAATAAATTCATGGTTTATATTTTTTTTTCTTTTATTTAGTCGTAGACTCCTAATTTCTAAGCTTTTAATCTATTTTATGGATAAAATTTACTTTAGTAATGTTACCACTCCTTTTAAATTCTTATAAATCCTGGTTATTTCCTTTTTCAAAAATTAAATGTACTTTAAATATTTCTAACTTTTGCCAGTGCCCACAAAATTTGCAACAAGGCATAAAAAAAAAATTAAATTTGGATCTTGCGTGCACATAAGTGCACGTAAGTATATATAATGACAATTAAGCAAGAAAAAAAAATCTGTTTCTATCTCGTTCTATCCTGGGTGACATCAGAGAGAAAAGAATCCTTGTGTTGTTATCTCCTTCCTTTTCTTTCTTTTCTTCAATTCAATCACTTGCCAGAGAATTGTATCAGACTTCCAAAGTTACGTGACTTATTGTCAACTACTTTCATGTTTACTACGCGCATCTGACGTTTGCAGACACCAAAAGGATATCCATTACTCCCAAAGAAAAACAAAACCTTTTTGAAATCTGATTAGATAAAACCTTCCTTTTTTCTTTCTCTTTCCACTTTGGTTTATATGTTACAAAAAAAAATTATACTAAATAAATAAAAAAAAATACAAATCAGTACTCACTGGAGCTGGAAAAAAGAGGCCTCTCCCTTACAGCATCAACTAAAAATTTATAAAAAAAATATTCTCTTTCGAGTATGACGTTTACAAAAAAATTCTTTTTTTTCCTTTTTATTTGTTTTGGATTTCCTTCCTCGGGTCTTTCTTTCGGTGTCCCGGGACGAAAAAAAACAATTTGTAATCAAGCACAAAAAAAAAAATCTGGTACGATTCCTGGGTTGTTCAATTATTTTTATGTAGTACGATGCCTTGATGCTAACTCGTCTTGTAGAATGATGATCAGCTGATTATTCTCGAATGAAGATGAAATGCTCAGGAATACGAATGAAATTAATTTGGTTATAACTTCGAACTATACAGAACTCTCCTTCGTTGGATTACGATGACATCATACATATGGGTGTCAGGCAGATTAGCGTTCTAAAACTGCCAAACGATCGTAATAATTCTTTCCCTCCCCTCTTTTTTTTTCTTCACTAATGCCGTCTTTATCGGGTTTTTTTTTTTCTTAATGCATGCACATAAAATATTTTAAATCCATATAAATTAAGCAAATGTTGGCTGGGTGTAACTTTTCGAGGCTGTACACCTTACCTTCACGCACTTTCATTTTTTTTTTCTTTTATTTTCTTGTTACCGTTTCATTTATCTTTTTTTTCCGGCTATTCACATTAATATTTATTTTAGAAATTACTTAATTCTTGATCTTTCTTCAATCACAATGTCATTCAATGACAGTTTTTTTGCAGACATGTTAAAAAAATTTACTTTTTTTTTCTTTTTAATCCATTTCACCTTTTTTCTTTTTTTTTTTTTTTTAAAAAAACTTCAACCCGTCACAATTCTGACCAGACCGAACTTCTTGAAATCTCAGACCAGACTCTAAATATCGACTTTTTTTTTTTTTTTTATTTTCAATATTTTTAAACCCGACTGTTTTCAACGACTTGTTGGACCAGACTCTAAACATCGACTTTTTTTTTTTTATTTTCAATATTTTTAAACCCGACTGTTTTCATCGACTTGTTGGACCAGACTCTAAATATCGACTTTTTTTTTTTTTTTTTTATTTTCAATATTTTTAAACCCGACTGTTTTCATCGACTTGTTGGACCAGACTCTAAACATCGACTTTTTTTTTATTTTCAATATTTTTAAACCCGACTGTTTTCATCGACTTGTTGGACCAGACTCTAAACATCGACTTTTTTTTTTTTTTTATTTTCAATATTTTTAAACCCGACTGTTTTCATCGACTCGTTGGACCAGACTCTAAACATCGACTGACTTCTTTTTAATCTCCCATCTCCTGTTCGCAAAGATTTTTCTGTTTGGATAAAAAAACCGGTTTTTCTAGTTTCATATTTTTATCCTGCCTATCAGATTACGACATGTTCATTTTTTTCCATTTTCTTTCGGTCCCTTCTTTCGTGCTCGTTCGCGGGGAGGGGAGGAAGGCTGTTTTATCAGCTTATTTCCACCACGGATATGAGGTGAAAAGGAGTTTCTGGAAAGAATTTTTTTAAGACCATGCGGTTTTCGCAAAAGCTGACCACGCTAATATTTAAATAGTGTTGCCGTGTAGGCTTAAAATTATAAGTAAGCGTGTTGCGTTAGCCGCACGTTACACTATATAAACTGATAGAATGGAAGAACTTACAAAAAATACACGATTAGATGAAAACGCAACAACTGAAGACAAAAACTCTATGTTACAAATATACAAAGAATATAACGACATTTTTTATTTACCAACTGACAAATTGACACACACACTTTCTTAAGAACACACGATGCCCGTAAAACAAGACCATGTAGCGATCAATCAAAAAATGTACCGCTTAGCCGAAAAAACAACGCGAAATAATCCAAGAACAGGTTAAAGAAATGCTTGACAATGAAAGAATTGCTCCAAGCAAAAGTCCATGGAATTCCCGGTTACTAGTAGTACCCAAAAAGAGTGGACCCGACGGAGAAAAACGATGGAGAATAGTAGTAGATTTCAGAAAATTGAATGAAATTTTAATCGGTGATGCTTTTCTCCTACCGCGAATTGAAGATATTTTGGTCATTCCAGATATTTCACCACACTAGATCTCGCTGGCGGGTGTCATCAAGTGTTAGTAAACCAAGAAGAGAGGGCGAAAACTGCTTTTAGTACACCTTCGGTCATTATGACTTATTACGAATGGCTTTCGGACTTACAGGAGCTCCAGCAACTTTTCAAGACTATTGAACCACGTACTATCAGGTTTACAAGGTTTTTTATGTTTTGTGTACACTGACGATATCGTCATACACGGAAAAAGTTTACTCGATCATAACCTAAAATTGGACGCAATTTGTTCAAGATTGAGAGCACTGTAACATGTGAAATTATCGCGAGATTTGGTTTTGCCGCGACTGCATTTTTTTAATTTTTTTGATTTTAACAAAAATAAGAGTTGGCGGCGGAATTCAAAGTTCCAACAGGATTTTCTTTTGAAAAAAAAAAAACAAAAAAATCCGAAAAAGCGAGAGAAGTTTTGACAAGGTTGAAAGGTCACACTGGGCTTACTCTTAGAATTGTGGGTGGGGAAAAAGATTTGCAAAAATTACAAGGACTTGGATTATTGTTTCAAAGGAAAACGGACCTCAAAATTTGGTTTGGAAGAGATTTCTTTATTCGAAGATTTTGAGATTTTCTTTGGTTTTTTTTGCGATTTTTGCTCGACCTTTTCTTAAAGTCGAATTTAAAAATGACAAAAAGGAGGTCGTTTGTTTGAGAAAAGCAATGGATTTTTTTTAGTTTTTCCAAAAAGAAAATTTCTTTTTTCTCAGAGTTTTCTTTGGGCGAACCGATTTTTTTTCTTTAGTTAAGTGTTATAAGAAGTGAATTTAAGTTAAAAACAGTTTTCTTCGAGCAACGTAAATTTAAAATAAGTACGAATTCAGGAGATCGCTTTTTGAATTAGCGTTTTTAGTATTTTTGAGGTTTTATGGTTAATGCATATTTCGATTGTATTGCTTCGAAAACATAAAAAGAAACATATGAAATACAATTCAAAATCTTAAATACCACCCATAATAAATAGAACGTAAAGAACATAGAAAATATACTACATATAAATATTAACACATACAAATTAAATTATAACCTAAAACATGAAAGTTAACATAGAAGATATAAATTATAACGTAAACTAAATCATACACAATATACAATAAATAACCTATATAACATATAACACATAACACCAAAACACAGAATATAACAAAAATTCTGTCCCATCATTTGGATTTGGGAAAATTTGACAAATTTTACACGTGACATAGAGAAGGAAAAGAACGATTTGCACAAATTAAGGAAAAAAACAAAGGAATCTCATCAAAGAAAATACTACTATCATACAAAAGTCGAAACCAACAAAGTAATAACCAACAAAACAGACTAAAACGGAACGTCTACAACTACGCCGTAGTGAACATCCATCATGATAACGCTTTTGTTTTTCTTTTCTTTACAAGTTTTCAATTTTCCTTTGTAAATTCAATTTCAGGACAGGGTGTGACGCAGAGGCCTCGGCGGTACCACCGTAAGTTCCTTTTTAATTAATTTTTATTTTATATACAATATATTTTATATAAGTGTGAGTGGATAAAGGACATTCGTTCAATTTTTTTTAGTTTTTCAATTATTTTAAATTTTTCTAATTTAAATTTTCTTAAAATTCTCTTTGGATGAAGATTTTTTTTTTGTTTCTTTTAGTATCTAAAAGTTGTTGAATTTTTTTTTTTGGTTTAGCTTTAAATAAAGAAAAATGTGAATTAATTCGTAATATATTTGCATTTGTTTTTTTTTATTTTGGTTGGTATTTGGTTGTATTTTTTTTTTGGTTGTGCACCCCTGAAATGGTCGAAAAATGTAACTAAAATGAGGTGCTAAACCGATGAGTGAGGGCAGTGACGGCCGAAGATGATGGGGGCGTAGGATTTTCTTCTTTTTCAATTCAATTTTTTTTTGTTGTGGGGATCGCAATCTTTATAAATATCTTTCTAGATCGTCGGCTAAACAATTGTTTAGATCCAATTTATTTAAAGCATAGTCATGCTCTCCGTTGTAATCGACAACTAAATAATCCGTTGAGGGTTGAATATAAGCGAAATTTGGCTCTAGCAATGAAGGTAAAGGAATTACTTTGTACAATTGATATTTTCACGAAAGGGTAGTGGTATTTTTAATTTGAATACGATTTTATCTGATACCATTGCCGTACTTATTTGACCTAACTGATAGATTTGAAGTAAACTATTCTTATTTTTATTCATAGGTAAAGTGAGTGAATCTGGTAATTTTTTTTGAATACTTACCAACAATTCTTCTATTTGTGTTGGTGTGATAATAGAGGGATGTGGTCTACCATGTCTTACATTCGTCATTAAATCAATTAGAGTATTTTCTGTAAATTGATAGTTGGTTAGCATTAGGGAGATTGTTGTTGCTAAAATGTCGAGTTCCGAGACTAATTTATTATATGCTGAGCTACCATATTCAATATTCAGACTATCTTCTAGTTTCCGAATTCTACTTTCGATATGTGACAATTGTTTCTCTATATTCGCTTCAGATTTATTGAATATACACCGTGTCCCAACTATCGGTGCAAATTTGAAGTAGCGGTTATTTTCGCTCTGCCAACACTAATGTCAGTCTCTCTGTAACAGAAATTTAGTTTCATATTTGCGGTTTCCGAAATGAATCGATTTGTGCTTGAACAACGCTGGGAAATATTAACAATATATTTCCAAAACGAAGAAAATTGGTCCAAAATCACAAGAAAATGTCGCACGAAGCTTATTTACACATTGGTGGTTACGTCAATAAGCAAAATTGTCGCATTTGGGGATGAGAAAATCCTCAAGTGATTAAGGAGAAGCCAATGCAACCATTGCCTGTGACTGTTTGGTGCGGATTGTGGCACGTCTATTATTTTTTTGAAAATGAGGATGGCACGACCGCTACGGTCAATGGCTAACGCTACAGAGCCATGTTAACATCTTTCGTGTGGCCATATTTTGAAAATATTGATGTGAGCGACCTTTGGTTCCAACAGGATAGCGCCCCGCGTCACACATCTAGCCTAACAATTGCCGAAGTGCATCAACAATTTGATGGCCGCATCATTAGTCGAAATGGTTATTTCAATTGGCCACCAAGAAGCTGTGATTTGACACCGTTGGACATTCCCTTGTGAGGAACCGTGAAACACAAACGTTATGCAGACCATCCAGAGACAATTGAGCATTTGAAGTTGAATATTAAAGCAGCCATTGCCGCCATAGGGCCCCAAACAATCGAAACTGTGCTCCGAAATTGAACCGACCGAATGGCCTACTGCAAGTCCAGCCGCGGCAGTCATTTAAATGAAATTATTTTCCATACTTAACCGCAAGGATTGTTCTTTCAAATAACAAGAGAACTTTGAAAAAATATAAAGCCGTTTTTTTTTATTTAATTTTAAAGTTTGCACTTTTAGTTGGGTCATACTTTATTAGCTGTTGTTTCGATTATTAGCGTCTGATTCTTTATTAATGTTAATAAATGCTCATAATTTTCGTTTAGATTCTTTATTTGTTCGTTATAGTGTTGAGCATCATATTCATCTAAAGTCCCGAATAAAGCTTTGCTGAGGGCACCAAAGGCGTTGAAAGGCGATCTTTTATATTTCAGCTTCCCGGGTTGCATTAGCAAATTTTTTCGTGATACACCTTCCATGGTGATTTTGAGCTGCTGTATTAATTTTTCGCAATTGTTGGTTCTTCCCTGTTTGCTTTCTATACGTTCCCATAATTCTACGAGGCTATTAACATTTTTCTCCAGTTTTTCCAATTCAAAATTATAATTATTTAAATCGTAGTAAATTATAATTTGCCACTCGTTGCTAATAAAATAAATTCCTGGATTACTTGGCAAATATGTTATATTCACGTCTTCAAATGCGTGTATCGCTGGTAAGCAAATTAGAATAAGTACTAAAATCATCCTGAAAAAATATTTTTAAATTTTAGTACATTATTCCTCATCAATAAATACTTTGAGGTCATTATAATGTACTGTTTTGTTTTTGTGATTAATTGTAATTGTTGTATTTCCCGTAGAATTTAGTTTAATTATTTCACAAGGCCCTGTCCATAGAGGTTGAAATTATTTTTTGTTTCTGTGTAAAACTTTTTCACCTAAATTAAACGTCTTTGTTTTCGTTTTCTTATCGTAATAAGCCTTAGTTTTTTCTTTGGTTTGTTTAATATTTTCTCTTGCCATTTGATAACCGTAATGTAATCGGCTCTTTATTTCATTTGCATAATTGCTATATGGGGATGTCCAAATTCTTGACGGTTTATAATTTTCTAGTTTTAGTTGAGCGTCACTGAACTTGCTCCGAATTTTGTCAACGTATATATTCTTTCGTTCATCCGAATTTTGATTTAGTAATTTAATATTACTAATTTTATATCTTTTCATGGCTTGACATTTGTCGCATGTCTTTATATATTTCTCAATATCTCGGACCATGTTTTTCCATTTGTATTATTTTTTAATTTCTTTGTAAGTTTTGAAAACTCCGTAATGTTTAGCCGGTAGTAAATGGAATTTTACCAGAGCTTGGTTAATTTCTTCGCGATTTGTTAAAAATTTAATTCCCGTCTCGGGATTCTTTTTTGAAAAACTTTCAATTTCCGTTTTTATTTGAAACAACTTTTTGGATTGAGCAGGAATGTGAATTTCTCTCTTAGTGTCCACGTCAGATTCCGAGTCTTTCAACACTATTTTATCACTGAAAACTTTTCTACTCAAAGGATTGTTCACAATCTTTTTTTATTGACGTTTGATTTCTCTATGAGGCTTTTTCAAAATCAATTTCTTTTGACTTTGCAAATTTCTTATTTTGCATCAGAATTTTATTGGTTTTACCCTTTTCCACACGAGAAGTTTCACTCTTATTTTGGTTATTGTTTAAAATTGGAATCATTACGTGATTACTAATTGGTTTTGTTAACATATTTCCTACAAAAACGCTTGGTTTGATCTCCTGTTTAACGCAAAGCTTTTACCTATTTGCTTTTGCTGTTATTTCAGCTATGATCTCCGTTCGAGGAGGAATTTTAAATTTTAATTTTTCTTCCATGGTTTTTTTCTTATTTTCACCTGATATGTTAGTATTGTTTCCTAAATTGATTTTGTTGTAAATGAT
Source organism: Xylophagus ater (assembly GCA_963422695.1). Classification (NCBI taxonomy): domain Eukaryota; kingdom Metazoa; phylum Arthropoda; class Insecta; order Diptera; family Xylophagidae; genus Xylophagus; species Xylophagus ater. The sequence continues at coordinate 42,046,801 of OY730480.1, forward strand.
TTTTTCGTTTTGCCTAAATACTGCTCCATTATTGTTTACATTTTGTTTATCGTCGACTATTTCTTCTTCCCTATTTGTTTCTACACTTTCATTTTCTTTTACTTCTTCTTTAGTTTCTGGACTACTTTTATTGCTTCTACTTGCAATATTTTTTATTTTATTTTTACTTTCTCTTTCTTTGAGGGCTTTTTAATATTCTTCATATTTATATATACCATCGATATTTTCGAGGTTTACGAGAATTTCTTTATATTCTTCGTTTTTATTTTTCATTTCTCTTTCTTTATTTGAAAGGATATTTTTAGTTATTTTGTTTTTTACAGCATTTCCTTTTTTAATTTTTAAACAATTTTCTGACGTCAGATCAACCGGCACCTTTCCGTTCCTAATTTCCAGCAATTGATGTGAGAATATCTCTGCTGACCGATCGCTTTGCAGCTGTAGTCGCATATTTGTAGTAAATTTTAACGTCTTTACGCGTCGCTGCAAAGTAGAATATTTCAGGCAGGCAATTATTTCATCCGCTGGTGTCGATCGAGGAATTACAGCTAATGCTTGCCTGAAATCGCCTTCAAGCAATATTAATGCGTTCCCAAATGGTCTGATATTGGCACGTAAGTCTTGGAATCCTCGATCAAGGGCCTCGAGCGGTTTTTTGTGCGCCATTGTGCATTCATCCCAAACAATAAGTTTGCATTTCTGCAATACTTTTCCCATGCCGGATGCTTTGGAAATGTTGCATGTTGGACTTTCAATGAATTGAATGTTTAATGGCAATTTCAAAGCGGAATGAGCCGTTCTTCCAACATTTGGGAATCCCCTCTTTTGCTATTCCACTTGGTACATCCAGCAGCGCACAGACCCAAACACTTCACGTTTTACCATGAATTCCATCAGCGATTTCAGCTTCTGTTTGAAAACACGTACTGTAATGTCATGCCTATCCACCGGCGATTGGCCAGGAAGTAAGAGCTTTTGTATTGTAAATCGTCCAAAGCTGGAAATTTCATCTAAGATTTTGTTAAATTCAGCATTTGCATTTTTAAATGCCTTTTTTGGTTTTAGGGTTTCCAAAAAATGAGACTCTACGTATTAAATGTCTTTCGGCTTTGGGTTTCAAAAATGTTACGCCAATTAGTAGAGTAGATTATAATTTTAAAATTTAATTTTGTATGTTTAAACAAGCTTGATTTTTGGCATAAACCCTATTTTTTCGATATCTTTTTTAGCTCGTATTATAATTTTCGGGGGGAAAAAATTTTTCTTTCACACGTAAGTTTGATATATTTTGTATTAAAATGGTTGAATTTTTATTATTGCTGTACAAAAAAAATGTTTTTATAGGCTTTATTTAATTGCTAGGTTGTAGCCCGTCCTATGACAGCTTCCTAATAATTTCGGTTTACAAATCGCTGTAAATTAACAAAATGCATTCAAGCGTAGCACCTTAATTCGGAACATAATAAATCTTTTACCCCGTTTTAGTAGCACCACTGGTGACATACTTCATGTCTTAAGTCGATCTATTCAGAATGCACATTATTTACCCCGCAACAACCCCAGCGAAGATATTAAATTGATCCCATTTCTCCGGTTGGTAAAATAGCTCCCGTCAAACATATATTACGTAAAGGCAAAAACCTCTATAGAGTAGGGGCCTAAACAACCGCAGCGCCAAACTGGTGAGAGATAGAACTATTTTATCTTCGACGGAAAAAATCCCCAAGAAAACCTCCGAAATTTTGCTGAACACTGTAATCGTGTGTGACGTCTACATACCTAGTTCCAAAGTTGTATTGACTCCAGCGCCAACGCGGTAAGGGATAGAACTGTTTGGTCTTCGGCGGACATAATTCCCATGATAACCTTCATAACTTTGCCGAACATTGTACTCCTATGTGAATAAGTTCAATAAGTTCAAAAGTTTGTACTGACTCCAGCGCCAAAGCGGTCAAAGATAGAATTATATGCTCGTCCACAGAAATAGTCCGCATGAAAACCTCCACAACTTTGCTGAACATTCCAATCATGTGTGACGTTTAAATACGAACTTCAAAAATTTGTATTGCCTTCGGCGCTACAGTGGTGAGAGCTGGAACTATATGGTCTGCGACAGAAGAAATCCCCACGAAAACCTCCATAGCTTTGCCGGACATCGTAATCGCGTGTGACCTCTAAATACGAAGTTCCACAATTTTATTGACTCCAGTGCCAAAGTGGTGAGAGGTAGAACTATTTGCTCTTCGACAGATATAATCCCCATGGAAACCTGCACAACTTTGACGAACTTTGTAATCGTGTGTGACGTCTACATACGAAGTTCCAAAATTTTTGTTGATTCCAGCGCCAAAGTGGTGAGAGATAGGACTGTTTGGTATTCGACGGAAATAATCCCCATGAAAACCTCCACAACTTTTCTGAACATTGTTATTGCGTGTGACTTCTATATAAAAAGTTCGAAAATTTGTATTGCCTCCAGCGTCAAAGCGGTGGGAAATGGAACTTTGCCGTGTACGTTAGAATGTCCAGCATGCAAATCTTAATAAGATTGCCTCAGGTCAGAATCATGTCCGATGTATATTTCAGATTATAAATGAGGTTTTCCGAAATAAGCTTTTGGAATAGATAACGCAAACATTTTTCGCAATTCTGATGTTCCAGAATACATAAACATTAAGCCCATTTTAAGCGTTGCCCCTCCGAATTAATATTTTTAACGCCGCCACTACGCCCATCTTTTTTTTTATAATATAAGCTTATTGATGTATGCGCGTGTGAGTAAGCAAAATCACGCTTTCTCGTTGGAGAACAATCATTTTGAACATGCTTGTGGCTATGTGTTAGTGACTGGTTTTTTTAAATCAATTATTACCTGACTCAGGTGCAACATAGGTAAATAAAAAGTATGTAAGAATCACCTCATATTCCTAGGGAACATCCTATAAAAATTTCAAGTCAATTGGTTAAGAAGTTTCGGAGATTATCGATTTTGTACAAGCGTACAGATACGATTTTATTTATACAAGTATATAGTAGATTACAAGGTAATTTCACGGTTACAGGAACACTAGTTACTTGTACGTGAAGCCTTAAACTTAGTTTTGTCGGTGAACTTCGGCTAGCGTCTGTATTATGCGAGATGGTTCGCCGGTAGTAATCCCCTGCCTGATATCGTTTTCCGATTCGGTTATATTTTCCATGGAATTGGCTTGTGTGGCCCAACGAACTTTTCTCGCGGCCCCTAAATTATTTTCCGTACTATAATTATTTCTTTGATTAAATTCTTTACGTCTGAATTCATTTCCCTGTCAATTTTGCCCGTATTCGTTTCTTTGATTAACGCGTTTGTTTTCGAATTGAACTGGCCTATTGTCTTCACCTTGGTGCTCAAATTTTCTGGCTCTACACTCGTTGTATGACTGATTCGGCTTGTTACAATAACCGCAAAATACTCTATTTGGTTCGCGTTTTATTGCAGGAAAGGGTGGTAGCATCCTGTTTGAAAAACAAGTATCTTTGCTATACCCCCTTTTATTGCATAATTCCCACGTTGGAATTTGCTTTGGTGTTTGGGGGAAATTTTCGCTTCTAACTTCAATTCGAGGAGCATGCCCATTTATCATTTTTAGAAGTTTCTTCAGACTTCATTCTCGAGCGGATTTTGCTATCGTTTGCAATTGATCGATACTCAAACCATCTTCGAGTGCTTTAATGGCATTTTGCTCGTTTTCAGGGTTTAAAAACGGAATTACTTCTGTACTTTGGATTTCCATTGCTGTTGCACTGTTTAAATCAACGAGCAATTTTGAAATTCGTTCACCAAATTCCTTAGCATTATCTTTCGGATATTCCTTTGCCCTAGTTAGTTCGTTAATAATAACGGACCTAGGTCTGGTTTCGTGGCATTCTTGTTCAAGCGCTAATTTTATTTCGGCCCAACTTTTAATGTTGCCGTATTTGAATACATCTTATGCTTTTCCAGGCAATTTAGTCTTAACTAGATAAAGGTACACATTTTGATCAGTTATAGTTCTACCTGTATCAAATAATACACTACAACATGATACGAACCTATGTAATTCGTCATTGTTACCGTCATAACTCGGTATCATATTTAGATCATCTGAGATTTTAATTCTCAGAGTGGGTGCGGTAATCTGTGCCCGTGCGGGGCCTGCACCATCACTGAAACCACCGTTTGGTATTTCGGCTGCCTTTTGTTTACGCATTTGCACAATTCTGAAATTAGTTCAATTTTAAATTAATTTTGACAAACGCAAAGGTTTAGTTTATCTTTTGGAAATGGACAATGTGTGGTTAAAACATATGCAGAGTAATACAAATATTGATTGGTATTTTGTCAACAAGAATTTATGGACTTATTCCACAACCAAAGTGTGAGAAAACATTACGTAGGAGTTCAAATTAACGACAGAAAATCGATTCACTTGCAGATAAAAAAATAAAAATTTGAATTGAATTTTACTTTAAAGTATATTCACGTAAATCATAAAAACGTTTTCATCTTTTTTTTTACGAACTTAATTAATTTAATATAATTGAATACATTTAAAAAAAAATTTTTTTAAAATAACTCTTACTTGGGAAAACAATTTTCATTTGTTGTCGTTGCGTTGATTGTTGCTTTTTTTATATAAAATTTTTGTTGCCGCTGTTGCTTTTGATGATTCGTTGTTTGTTTGTTTTTTTTTATGTGTGGGCTCGCTCCTCCCACTTTCGCTGATCAGGTATATTACCTCAGATTTAAACTTGTGTATTTTTTCGATCACCCCTGAGCGCTTGGCTGAGCTGATTTTAATCGCTTTTTGTCACTTTTCAGTTTACGCAAAATAATATATTCCTTCACTAATCGATCGTTTATCCCTTTTAAAAGGGATTTCACTGCTTCCACCAAATTTTTATGTAGTATCCCCGTTTGGATCTGACTAAATAGACTCTCCAAAATAGACTCACTAATTGGACTCCTTGATAATAACTGCTTAATTTTAACTGTTACATTTTAACTTTTATATTGAGCTGTTACATTTTAACTTCTACTTTTAACTGTTAAGCCCAATCTTGTGTTCGCGTGGAATGAAATTTCCCATATAAATTTGACATGAGCGAAATTATGAATGAAAATTCCACTGTGATATTTCACGCAATAGTACGCAGTTCACCAGTGAAAAAGATTTCAGCAACAGATGGCGTTGATTTAAGTCTATAAAATTTTCACACCCTTTTTATCGCATGGTACATACTTTCAGTGTGAAATTTTGTCATTTCATATTAAACCGTTCTTGTTTTTGGTGCGGAATATTTTATTTCAACCTGGGAAACAGTTTTTTTAGTTTTTGAACAAACATGGAGTTGAATGTGATGGATAAAAATATTTTTTTTGATGATGGAGTTTTGCCATCTTCTTCGCAAAAAAAAGGAGCAAAGTAATTAGGAAAAAACGGCAAACTTTCAATAAGGAGCAAAAAAAAGTTAGCGAATCTAATTAAGGATAAAATGGTTATTTGGAAAATGGCCGACGAATTGTATAAAAATACTTATGCATTAGCATCTGCTTGGTCTGCCATATCCAAACAAATGGAGACACCAGGTAAGTTGTTTATTATTTATTTTTCTTTATGTTATTAACTTATAAAAATTTGTAGTCGACGATTGCAAATTACAATGGAAGTCTCTGCGATATAGCTATTGATACTACACGACCCCTCGTAAATGCCAAAAATCTGGAAGCGAAGCTCTTTTCGATGCAGAAGAAAGAGAAGTTTCGGGGACGAACTTTTCCATGCACTGGAAACTTTCGGATACGCTAGAATTTTTGAAAGCCGCAAGATCGGACCGACGGTAATAAATGCTAAAAAATATATTAGCGAATTTATTATAATTACTTAATTTGCAGGACGTTCTCAACTAACGCGACAAGTGAAACTGTTGGCTTAGAAAGCTCTGCGGAAACGACAGAAACATCAAATTATTCATATGTAAGTATTTTTTTTATTTTCTCGATAAACGAATGTTTATAGGAAAGTACTATAATCGTGCGAAAACCTAACTTTTGATCTAGAAGGGCTAGGAAGATGAAAATAAGTGCAAAATCCGTTTCGTCAAAAATAATTAGCCCCATGTCCGTCCGTCCGTCCGTCCGTCCGTCCGCTTTTTTAAATCGTTAATAATATCTGAATGGATGGTCCGATTTCCATGAAACTTTCACCATTTTGGTGTTGCATCAAATGCCAGATGGTGTTATATTTTGGGCGAAATTAATATATGGCAACACTATTTGGTAACGCTTTTTGTCTAAAAACGACAAAATTTTGTCCGCACGGTTCAGACTAAACTGTTGGGCCAATTTCGATAAAATTTACACAGTTCATGTATTTGATCCTAGCTGAGATCTGGTTCGTTTTGGGCCATATTCGACTATGGCAACACTGTCTAAAAATACATTTTGTCCAAATATAGTCTATTTTTGCACTTGTTGTAAAACCGAAACTGCTCGTCCAATTTTGATGAGATTTGCACAGTTTGTGTACTATATTCGAAATCAGAACATATTGACTTTTCAATGGAATTTACATCTGGCAACACTAATGCGCAGAACTTTCTTAAAAAAATGTTGTGGCGGAAATATAAAAACTTTCCTAATTCGGTTAATAATAGTCGGATTTTAATGAAACTTCGAATGTACGTTTGGGATGGACCAGCCAAAAAAATAAAATATGTCTCCCCGCGGTGGAGGTTGTGGAGGGCTAAAAAAGAAAAACTTCAATAATTCACTCAATAATAGGCAGATTTTCTTTAAACTTGGTGTGTACATTCTGGATAGGGCAAGTGAAAAGATAGAATGCGTCTCCCCTCGGTGGGGGTTGCGGGAGGGTGAAATAAAAAAACCCTAATAATAATGAAATATAGAAACTTCCTTAATTCGGTCAATAATAGTCGGATTTTAATGAAACTTCGAATGTACGTTTGGGATGGACCAGCCGAAAAAATAAAATATGTCCCCCGCGGTGGGGCGTTGTGGGGGGCTAAAAAAGATAAACTTCAATAATTCACTCAATAATAGGCAAATTTTCTTTAAACTAGGTGTGTACATTCTGGATAAGGCAAGAGAGAAGATGGAATGCGTCTCCCCGCGGTGGGGGGTTGTGGGGGGCTAAAAAAGATAAACTTCTATAATTCACTCAATAATAGGCAGATTTTCTTTAAACTAGGTGTGTACATTCTGGATAAGGCAAGTGAGAAGATGGAATGCGTCTCCCCTCGGTGGGGGTTGCGGAAGGGTGAAATAAAAAAACCCTAATAATAATGAAATATAGAAACTTCCTTAATTCGGCCAATAATAGTTGGATTTTAATGAAACTTTGAACGTACGTTTGGAATAGATCAGCTGAAAAAGTATAATATGTCTCCCCGCGGTGGGGGGTTGTGGGGGGCTGAAAAATAAAAACTGCAATAATTCACTCAATAATAGGCAGATTTTCTTTAAACTTGGTGTGTACATTCTGGATAGGGCAAGTGAAAGGATAGAATGCGTCTCCCCTCGGTGGGGGTTGCAGGAGGGTGATATAAAGAAACCTGAATAATTCGGCCAATACTAGTCACATTTTCTTGAAGCTTGGAATGTACATTTAGAATAGGAGAACTGAAATTAATATTTGATGACATTATCGGGAAAGTTCCATAGTGGTCCGGCCGATATAGAGAAAATGTAAATTCACTACTATGGTTTGCTTTGCTCATTTTAATTCATATTTTATAACATTTGATAACATTTGATAATATCATAAAGGCTACTACCCGCAAGACAAACAAAAATCATGTGGGGGACAGCATGTTGGGTTTGACTGAAAGCATTACAAAACTTATTCAGTCAAAGACAAAACAGATTCAGGAAAAGGAGACAATCAAGCACGTAATAAAGCTGACTTATTTAGACAGGATGCTGCAAAAATTGCCTGACAAAAAGGTTGAAGACCTCTATATGAAATGTGTGTCTATGGCGTGCGATGAGATTAAGAAGTTAGAAGCGGATGCAGACTAAACAAACGTCATAGTGACTAGATATTTCTATTTTGTTTTCTAGCTCTTTTTTTAAAATACAACAGTTTTTTTTAAAAAAAAATTTTTTTATTTTTCTTAATTTCAAATAACATTTTTGTTAAAAAAAAAAGTTCTATTAAATGTTTACTCCAAGAATACAGCTTCGCGTTGGCATGACAGTGACCCAGCCACTGAATTTACATATTCTTTTAATTGGTTTTGTACAAATTTTCCATCGTTGCTAGAACGCCCTGGTTGTCGCTACATATAGGTTGAAATCATTAAATCGTTGGATTTCTTCTTCCTCCATTCACCTTCGATAAGTTCACCATTTTCGTCGTAGTAGTCAGCATAATTTGCTGGGCAATATGTCGACCTATTTGTTCGAAGGAACCAATTGTGGAGAAAACAACAAGCAGAAATAATCTTTTGGGCTTTATCTGGCGTGCAGTACATAGTCCTGCCAAACATAGCCACTTTGAACACAAAATACCAAAGGAATTGTCGACGAAACGCCTAGCTCGGTTCAACCTATAATTAAAAATTCTTTCCTCGTCCGTTAATTTATTTGGCTTCCTTGGTGAATATGGTTTCATAATTCTCTTTTTTTATAGGAAACGCATCAAAGTACTATGGCAGTTTCTTGTTCTCAACAGTCTTCTGGAAATATCATTTCATCACGCAATACGCTTTGGCCGAATTTGCAAGAGGCAAACATGTTGGCATTTCCTTCACTTCCGTGTGCTCCAATAACGAGATAAGTGACACCATAATTTGAGTTGGCAACCGTCATTAAAACAATGCTATGGAATCCCTAGAAAGAATTTAGATATTTATTACATAAGAACTAAATTATAAAAAACAATAACCTTATAATTGTAAATCAAACTTCCTGCATTCCTGGGACATTTCAAGCCAACATGTTTACCGTCAATGGCTCCTACACAATTAGGTAGATTCCAACGAGCATTGAAATCATTCGCAATCTCCACTAGTTCGTTTACACTCAACGGAGGAATTTCTTCTTTCAACACACTGCATATTGTATCACAAACATGATCTAAAATAACACGAAAATGTTGTTTACTGATCCTATATAGTGAAGCCATATCCCTTTGGATCGGACCACTCGCAAAATATCTAGAAAAATCAAAAAACAAGTACCAAATATAGAATAAAGAAATTTATATAATCTGTTAAGAATGCACTCTAATGCAATTGCCAATTTTTCTTTTCCACTTATTCCATCAATGGGTGTGGTGTTTTTTTCTGGCTCCAATTTGTATTTCACTTTCTCAAAAAGATCTGCGAATTCGGAGGGATATATATGGAAGTTCTCTTTAAACACTTTTCCATTGGACTCCATATCAGTAAACTAAAAAGAAAATTTAGGTAACAAAATTACGTATGTGTTTTATTAGAAATATACATATTGGACAAAACGACCATTTCGTTTCCGTTCTTTTAGGTACGGATTTACTCTAGTCGATGGTCTCTTCCTCGAATACTTCGACGCTATTTCGGCTACTGCCGCGGATTCTCCGATTATAATTTTTTTTTTACTACTTAGCTCAAGCGAATTAAATAATTACAATGTTAAATTTTATTATATAACATTTTCTTAAAGCTGACCTTGCTCGAACTAAAGTCGAAACATTTTGAATTCATATTAACTGCTCGTAACATACAAGTAACCGGTTCATTTCTGCCATATTCAGTTCTATGGTGCATTATTCTAAATATTTCCACCGATCTCAGAGAACGTGAATTAATATTTAAATGCATATTGTCCAGAAGAAACGGAGCATCAATAACGCCATTAAATAATTGGTGGACAAAAACAATATCTGCTACTTGACGTCTAAATTCAAGAGAATACAATCCAATCAACTTAAGTCTATTCTCATATGGAGGCAATAAAAAGGGGTCACTCCAAGGGAGGTTTCTTAGGGCAAACCGTACAAATTTGCGATGAACTGACTCTATTCTATCAATTTGGACGTTGTGGTAGGGAGACCAAACCTGGCTTATATATTCAAGAATTGGCCTAACTAGGGTAGTGAAAAGGGTTTTTGTAATCTGAGGATCTGAGAATTCTTTCGACCAACGTTTAATAAAGCCCAGAGTCAAGTTGGCTCGCTGAACCAAGGATTCAATATGCAACTTAAAGTTAAGGTGACTACCACAAATAACACCTAGATTTTTTATGTTATTCGTTCTACGTAACGTCACATTATTAATGGAATAAGCACAAAGACGATTATCTGGTTTTCTTGAAAAAGTTATAACCTTGTAATAAGTACGAAAGTTTGGAACTAATACTGCCACATTGTTAGAAGTAAAAGTCAGTTGAATCACAACTGTGAGAGAGTGAAGACAGAAAAGTCAAGTACATGTATACCTAATAAAAATAATAAATAAAAGAATTATTATAAAGATATTAAATACCGTGTTTTTTTTAATAATTAATAAGCACCGCTTATTACATGGTGTCAGATGTGATTGATTTAAATAAAAGAATTAAATAAAGAAAATATAAAAGAACAATTGATTAAAATATCATAAATACGTCAAGATGGCGAACAATGAAAGAATTCCAAATGCATTGGATTGTTCAAATATAGCAACGGAATGGCCGAAATGGAAGCAAAAATTTATGGTGTGGATGATCGCAAATCAAAAAATGGCAGACAATGAAAAAACTAAAATTTCAACATTCATATGGTTAATTGGTGAGCAAGGTATGTGGATTTATAATACATTGTTTCCGAATAATGGTTCGCAAGAGTCAATGCTTGGCGAAACACGCGCTGGAGATACCGTTATCCAACGGGAATTGAATGACGTAATAAAAAAGTTTGATGAATATTGTTTGCCACAAAAGAACATTGCAATGGAATCATACAAATTTAACATGATTTCACAAAAGGAAAAACAAGCATTTAATGAATTCGAAACGGAATTACGGAAACAATTGCCAAATTGTGAATTTAAATGTGAATGTGGTAAATCATATGAAGACCGCATGCTACGTGACCGTATTGTGATTGGTGTATATGAAAAGAAACTTCAATAAAAATTATTGGATGGGCGTGAGGAGACATTGTCTAAAGTCATGGAAATATGTAAAATTTATGAGGCAGTTGCTGTCAACAAAAACATGTTAGAATCAAACAAACAAATGATTGCAAGCGTTCCATCTACATCTAAGGAAAAAGAAGAAGCTGTTGTTGCTACAGTAAATCGTACTTGTTTCAATTGTGGTCGACCGTGGAACCCAAGTCATATAAATAAATGCAAAGCAAAGGATGTTATATGTAGAAACTGTGACAAACAAGGACATTTTGCCAAGTTTTGTCGCAAGCCAAAGAAAACGGAACGGAACAACAATAACAACCAGGAAAGTAACAATATGTGGAACCATGTGACAGGTAAATTTGTTAGTAATTTTAATAAAACGAAGGACATACTTAAGGATATAAAACATAATTATAGACGTAATTATAAATTCATTTAGATCAAGTAGAGAAAAATGGACCAAAACATACTAAATAGGAAATGAGGAAGTAACATTTAAAATTGATACAGGGGCGGATGTCAATTGTATTCCATTGAAATTAATTAAAAAACTTAACATCAATACAAAAAATAAAAACAATGATTTTGCTGTATTCGATTATAGTAACAATAAAGTTAATCATTTTGGTACTGTTAAATTAAATTGTGTTGCATTAGACTCTAATTCTAAAAAAGAAGCAATATTCTTGGTTGTGGATGATAGTTTTGAAGCGATACTTGGATTAGATAATAGTATTGAGTTTGCCTTGATTAAACGTTTGGATTTGAATGGAATGTCACGTGTTCCGCAAACAAAATAATCGCTTGTGGAAGAGTACAATGATGTGTTCCAAGGAATTGGTAAGTTTCCCGGGGCATTTAAAATCTATTTAAAAGAAAATTCGAAACCTGTGCTTCATTACAAGAAACGCATTCCTCATTCATTGAGGGGTAAACTTAAATTGGAACTTGATCAAATGGTGCGTGATGGTATCATTTCGGCTGTGGATTATCCGACGGACTGGGTTAATAACTTGCAAATAATTGAGAAGCCCAACGGTAAATTACGTATTTGCTTGGATCCAAAACCATTAAATGAGTGCATTAAGCGCGAACATTTCCATATTCCATCTGTTGATAATTTAACGTCCAAACTAGCCGGTAAATGTGTTTTTACGGTTATTGACCTTACTAGTGGGTTCTGGCACATGGTACTGGATAATCAAAGCTCGGATTTAACGACATTTATGACCCCCTTCGGGAGATTTAAATTCAATCGATTGCCTTTTGGTATTAACTGTGCACCAGAAATGTTTCAAAGGAAATTGGTACAGATATTTGGTGATATATCGGGCGCTATAATTTATTTTGATGACATAGCTATTGTCGGCAAAACACTAGAAGAACATGATGCTATTTTGGCAACAGTTATGGAACGGGCGCGTGGGAATGGTGTCATGTTTAATCCTGAAAAAATTCAATATCGGAAAAAGGAAGTGAGGTTTATGGGAAATATTTTATCGCAGGGAACAATTAAGGTGGATAAAAAATATTGTGAAGCTGTGCAGAGCATGAGAAAGCCAAAGGACAAGATGGATGTTTTGCGTTTTCTTAGTCTTCTCAAATACTTAGCTCGTTTCATTCCTAATTTATCGCAGCTAACGGCAGGAATGAGAAATTTAACAAGGAAAGATGTTGAGTTTGAGTGGGGCGTTCAACATGAAAAAGAACTCAGACATTTATTAAACATTGTTGCATCGGAACCAGTATTGGCAATATACGATCCAGAAAGACCGGTAATCATTCAAGCTCATGCATCAAAAGATGGCTTAGGTTGTGTGTTGATTCAGGATGGGCACCCAGTGGCGTTTGCGTCTCGAACATTGAGCAAAAGTGAGCAGAAGTGGGCTCAAATTGAGAAGGGACTCCTGGCCATTGTTTTTGCCTGTCAACGTTTTCATTATTTCTTGTACGGTCGGGAATTTACGGTTGTAAGTGACCATAAGCCGTTGGCATCATTGGTCAAGCGTGATACCGATGATGTTACTATGCGACTTCAGCGAATGTTTATGTATTTACTGAAGTATCCAAGTATGATTGTTGTATACAAACCGGGAAAAGAAATCTTAATTGCTGACTGTTTATCACGGGCTCAATTATCAGAAATTGATGAATTGAATAGCCTCTCAGGGGTTGTTCATCCGGTAACAAAAACTGCTTGTTTATCAGAAGAAAATTACAATTTATATCGCGAAATAATTAAGAATGATGAAAAATATAGTCATGTGTGTCACTATGTGGAAAATGGTTGGCCTGGGTTTCACCAATTGGGTGACTTGACTCAGCATTTTACAGTTTAATATCGGAACTGCATGTTGAAAATGGACTATTATTCGTAAATCATAGATTGGTTATTCCAACGGAGTTACAAACAAAATTAGCTGGGTAGTTCCATGGACCACATCTTGGGATAGAGAAAACATTAACTAGACAATTGTATTATTGGCCGGGAATGAATAAACAAATTAAGGAGTTGGTTCGGTCGTGCGCCATTTGTGAAAAATTTCACCGTAATAATCAAAAGGAACCACTGGTTCAGGACGAATCACCAGGGTATCCGTTTCACGTGGTGGGAATAGATTTGTTTGAGTATGCTGGTCGTGATTTTGTGGCTATTATTGACGCGTACTCGAACTACTTAATTACAATCCATTTGAATAACAAAACCTCTAAACACATCATTGAAAGCGTTACTCAAGTTTGTTTTAAAATTGGATTTCCTTCAGTAATCTGAAGTGACAACAGTCCATTTGGCTCTGCTGAATTCGATCGATTCGCAGCAGAATGTCATATTCTGTTTAAGTTCTCCAGCCCCCTTACCCACAGAGTAATGGGTTAGCTGAGAAGGGTGCGGCAATTGTTAAAAATATTTTAAAACGATGCTATGAGACAAATGATGATAATCAATTTCAATATCGCATATTGGAATATAATACAACACCTGTAGCAAATATGCAGCTCTGTCCGTCGGAATTGTTTTTTGGAAGATTAATTAAATCAAAGTTACCGGTATCTGAATCATTACTAATCAGAAACAACTTAAGTGAACAAACAGTTCAAAACAAAATTGAAAGGAAGAGAGAAAGACAAAAATATTACTACGATCGGAATGTGAAGTCATTGCCAGTGTTTAACGTAGGTGAGTTAGTTATTTTTAAGAAAAATAGTAAGGATTGGCGTTATGGCACTATTGTGGGGAATGTAAATGATCGTTCGTATATAATTAAGGATAGTTTTGACAATCATTTTAGACGCAACCGAAGATTGATTGCCAAAACTGTTAAAAGTGATTTTAATGCCAGTGACTTATTGTTTGAAGAGAATATTAGAGATAATGTGAACGGTAATAGCAATTTACCTGAAGTGAATATTGTTGCGCCAGGTTTTAGTAATCAACCTAATACAAATGTTAGTCGGGAAATTGCTAAAGAACCAAATGCTGAGACTGAACCTATTATAAAAAATGAAATTGTAGCATCCACGGAAACAACCACGGATGGGTATAGAACAAAAAGTGGTCGTACAAGTATACCACCTAAGCGTTATGGTTATTCATAACTTATAGGGTTGTTTTGGTCCTGCTATTAATTTATTGTATTGTATAATAGTTAGTTTAATTTATTAAAAAGAAAAGCGTGTAATAAGTACGAAAGTTTAGAACTAATACTGCCACATTGTTAAAAGTAAGAGTAAAAGTCACTGCGAGAGAGTGAAGACAGAAAAGTCAAGTACATGTATACCTAATAAAAATAATAAATAAAAGAATTATTATAAAGATATTAAATACCGTGTTTTTTTTAATAATTAATAAGCACCGCTTATTACAAACCTCACATTTCTTGCAGTTTAAATCAAGATTATTACTTATACACCAAACAGCAAATCTATTTAAATCCTCTTGAAGAAACCGAGAGTCATTGAGGTTAATTATTTCCTTAAAGATCAACATGCCATCTACAAAATTAGAAATTTTAGAATATTTAATTACCGAAGCAACATCATTAATCGCTAAAACAAATAATATTGGTCCTAAATGGCTGCCTTGGGGAACACCCGAGGATGCAGTATAAGAGTGAGACTTAGCTGATCGAAAATGGACCTGGTAAGTTCTAACATAAAGATATGACCGAATCCATTTTATAAAAAGGTCCAGATAGCCAAGGACTGTCAGTTTAAATAAAATCAGCCGGTGGGACAGCTTATCAAAGGCTTTGCTAAAGTCTGTGATAATACAGTCTACATTATTCCCCACTTCTATAGCACGATTTGTAAACGAAACAAGTTCGACTAAACTGGTAGTTGTTGATCTACCCTTCAAAAATCCATGTTCAAAATTGGAAAAGAAAGGTTTACAACTAAAGTAAAAGTATTTGTGAATAATGCACTCGAACAGTTTGGGAATGCATGACATTTTTGCAACTGGTCTATAGTTTTCAATGCCCTCTTTACTCCCTTTTTGATATGTCGGAATTATAAAGGACTCTTTCCATAGTTTTGGAAGTATTCCCGATTTGAAGGATTTCTGAAAGAGAGCAGATAAAGGGTATGCCAGAATGTTACCAAATCTTTTCAAAATACCCGCAGGGATTCCATCAGGTCCGGGATTAAAATCTTCATTTAACTCCTCAATATGGTCTATAACTATAGATTCGTCAATGATGATATTTTTAAGGAAGGTTTTAGGATAATCTTTAAGATATGAGAAGTAGGTGGCATCAGGCTCAAAATTATTATTCTTGAACGTTGCTGCGAAAAATGTAGCAAAAAGATTTGATATAACTGACGGATCGATCGACGAATAATCTTGAAATTTAAGTGATGTAGGATAGCCATCAGATTTTCTTTTATCGTTCACAAATTTCCAGAATCGGCGAGGATCGATAGAAAGTTTGAGCTTCATATCATTAATATAAGAATTATACTTATCCAAGGATAATGCCTTAAATTCTCGAAAGAGGGCCACATATGTCGAATGGTCATCATCACTTTGGGACCTCAAGTACTCCTGCCATGCCTTATTCCTCCTATTGCGCAGCGAACGTAGATCAGTATTAAACCATGCAGGAGCTGAAGATGAATGACTTCTACGACGATAAGGGACTGATGCCACAAAGGCCGTAAGAATAGTAAAATTCAGCAATGCAAACTTCAATATTCTCGCTAGTCAGAATGCTGTCGAAATCTATTAACTCGAATAAGTTAGCAAGCAATTCAAAATCTGAATTACGAAAATTAAAACAATAAGAGAACTCACTGCTTAGATTCAGCCATATACCTTCAATTGAGAATAATACTTGTAAATGAGGATGGTATTTATCAATAGGAAGCATTTCAGAACTGCGTTGGACAACATAATTAGTTGCATCAGTGGAAAAATCTAAGTCAAGTTGTTTGTCTAAAGTATTAAGTATACCACTAATTTGTTGTAGATCACACGCCGACAAATTATCAATAAACAGAGATTCACAATCCGATGTCACATTCGTCGCTGTAAAGTAAAGTTCATCATCTACAAGTTCCCAACAAAGATTGGGAAGGTTGAAATCGCCAAATAGTAAAATGTTGTCAGCCGGCTCCATCATATCAAATATTTGGCTGACCGCATTCACTAGAAGCTGATATACGCCTATCGAACTATTAGGTGGGATATAATTGTTCGCTATAAAAATGTTACCCAGCTCCATTGTGAGTTTGATGCAAACAAATTCCAAGCCACCTATGTGAGAAATGTGGACCAACGGGCTTTCAAACTCATTACGAACGGCGATCAAAACTCCTCCCCCCAAGGACCTCAAATCTATAGAATGCCGGTCTTTTCTAAAGACTGCATAGTCAGCGGAAAACAATTCACTATTCAAAAAGCTTTGATTTAGCCAAGTTTCTCTCAAAACAATAATATCATGTGAAAAAGAATGACTAGCATGGAACAATTCTCGTGTTTTAGTGCGAAATCCCCTTAGATTTTGATAGTAAAGGGACAAGCATTTTAGTTTTTTAAACTAATATTAGTATTAGATGCTTTAGAAGCATGTAAATACGGGGAAACTTTTAGTTTCTTATTCCGTTTGCGTTCAAATTCTTTAACAAAGGCGGAGTGAGGCCAGAATTTGTAAGAGACTAACTGTGAGAACATCGCAGAAGGAACGGGTATCCTGAAGGATGAGGCAGGACTGCCTAACTTATTGATTTTCTCACATTTAATAAAGGAGGTATCAATTTCTTTAGAGCCAATGTAATACAAAGCAATTTTTTCTATTTTATCTGTGGTAGAACTGTCCCTTTGTTTTATATTTGATGGTAAGTCAGAAACGACTGATGAAGAGTAAATAAATTCAGAAATGTCACTCTGAATTACATTTAATTTCGATTCATATTGTGTTATTTTTTTCAGAAGTTTAGACATATCATTTTGCATTATTAAACATGCAGAGGTAAGTTGTTCAAATTTTTTATCACTTTCTGAATATACACCGTGTCCCAACTGTCGGTACAAATTTGAAGTAGCGGTTATTTTCGCTCTGGCAACACTAATGTCAGTCTCTCTGTAACAGAAATTTAGTTTGATATTTGCAGTTTCCGAAATGAATCGATTTATGCTTGAACAATGCTGGGAAATATTAAAAATATATTTCCAGAACGAAGACAATTGGTCCGAAATCACAAAAAAATGTCGGACGAAGCTCATTTCCACATTGGTGGCTACATGAATAATCAAAATTGTCGCATTTGGGGATCAGAAAATCCCC
Organism: Xylophagus ater; assembly: GCA_963422695.1. Taxonomy (NCBI): domain Eukaryota; kingdom Metazoa; phylum Arthropoda; class Insecta; order Diptera; family Xylophagidae; genus Xylophagus; species Xylophagus ater. Next base: position 42,064,722 of record OY730480.1, read on the forward strand.
AAGTGATTGAGGAGAAGCTAATGCAACCATTGCGTGTGACTGTTTGGTGCGGATTGTGGCACGGCGGTATTTTTTTGAAAATGAGGATGGCACGACCGCTTCGGTCAATGGCGAACGCTACAGAGCCATGTTAACATCTTTCGTGTGGCCATATTTTGAAAATATTGATGTGAGCGACCTTTGGTTCCAACAGGATGGCGCTCCGTGCCACACATCTAGCCTAACAATTATCGAAGTGCATCAACAATTTGATGGCCGCATCATTGGTCGAAATGGTTATTTCAATTGGCCACCAAGGAGGTGTGATTTGACACTGTTGGACATTTCCTTGTGAGCATTTGAAGTTGAATATTAAAGCAGCCATTGCCGCCATAGGGCCCCAAACAATCGAAATTGTGCTCCGAAATTGAACCGACCGAATGGCCTACTGCAAATCCAGCCACGGCAATCTTTTAAATGAAATTATTTTCCATACTTAACCGCAAGGATTGTTCTTTCAAATAACAAGAGAACTTTGAAAAAATATAAAGCCGTTTTTTTTTATTTAATTTTAAAGTTTGCACTTTTAGTTGGGTCATACTTTATTAGCTGTTGTTTCGATTATTAGCGTCTGATTCTTTATTAATGTTAATAAATGCTCATAATTTTCGTTTAGATTCTTTATTTGTTCGTTATAGTGTTGAGCATCATTTTCGTCTAAAGTCCCGAATAAAGTTTTGCTGAGGGCACCAATGGCGTTGAAAGGCGATCTTTTGTATTTCAGCTTCCCGGGTTGCATTAGCAAATTTTTTTGTGATACACCTTCCATGGTGATTTTGAGCCGCTGTATTAATTTTTCGCAATTGTTGGTTCTTCCCTGTTTGTTTTCTATACGTTCGCATAATTCTACGAGGCTATTAACATTTTTCTGGAGCTTTTTCAATTCAAAATTATAATTATTTAAATCGTAGAAAATTATAATTTCCCACTCGTTGCTAATAAAATAAATTCCTGGATTACTTGGCAAATATGTTATATTCACGCCTTCAAATGCGTGTATCGCTGGTAACCAAATTAGAATGAGTAGTAAAATCATCCTGAAAAAATATTTTTAAATTTTAGTACATTATTCCTCATCAATAAATACTTTGAGGTCATTATTATGTACTGTTTTGTTTTTGTTATTAATTGTAATTGTTGTATTTTCCGTACAATTTAGTTTAATTATTTCACAAGGCCCTGTCCATAAAGGCTGAAAATTATTTTTTGTTTTCGTGTAAAACTTTTACACCTAAATTAAACGTCTTTGTTTTCGTTTTCTTGTCGTAATAAGTCTTAATTTTTTCTTTGGTTTGTTTAATATTTTCTCTTGCCATTTGATAACCGTATTGTAATCGGCTCTTTATTTCGTTTGCATAATTGCTATATGGGGATGTCCAAATTCTTGACGGTTTATAATTTTCTAGTTTTAGTTGAGCGTCACTGAACTTGCTCCGAATTTTGTCAACGTATATATTCTTTCGTTGATCCGAATTTTGATTTAGTAATTTAATTTTATTATATTTATATCTTTTCATGGCTTGACATTTGTCGCATGTTTTTATATATCTCTCAATATCTCGGACCATGTTTTTCCATTTGTATTATTTTTTAATTTCTTTGTAAGTTTTGAAAACTCCGTAATGTTTAGCCGGTAGTAAATGGAATTCTACCAGAGCTTGGTTAATTTCTTCGCGACTTGTTAAAAATTTATTTCCCGTCTCGAGATTCATTTTTGAAAAACCTTCAATTTCCGTTTTTATTTGAAACAACTTTGTCGATTGAGCAGGAATGTGAATTTCTCTCTTAGTCTCCACTTCAGATTCCGAGTCTTTCAACACTATTTTATCACTGAAAGCTTTTCTACTCAAAGGATTGTTCACAATCTTTTTTTATTGACGTTTGATTTCTCTATGAGGCTTTTTCAAAATCAATTTCTTTTGACTTTGCAAATTTCTTATTTTGCATCAGAATTTTATTGGTTTTGCCCTTTTCCGCAGGAGAAGTTTCACTCTTATTTTGGTTATTGTGTAAAATTGGAATCATTACGTGATTATTAATTGGTTTTGTTAACATGTTTCCTACAAAAACGCCTGGTTTGATCTCCTGTTTAACGCAAAGCTTTTACCTATTTGCTTTTGCTGTTATTTCAGCTATAATCTCCGTTCGAGGAGGAATGTTAAATTTTAATTTTTCTTCCATGGTCTTTTTCTTAATTTCAGTAGTATTGTTTCCTAAATTGATTTTGTTGTACATGATTTTTGCGTTTTGCCTAAATACTGTTCCATTATTGTTTACATTTTGTTTAACGTCCACTATTTCTTCTTCCATATTTGTTTCTACACTTTCATTTTCTTTTACTTCTTCCTTAGTTTCTGGGCTACTTTTATTGCTTCTACTTGCAATATTTTTTAATTTATTTTTACTTTCTCTTTCTTTGAGGGCTTTTTCATATTCTTCATATTTATATATTCCATCGATATTTTCGAGGTTTACGAGAATTTCTTTATATTCTTCGCTTTTATTTTTCATTTCTCTTTCTTTTTTTGAAAGGATATTTTTAGTTATTTTGTTTTTTACACCATTTCCTTTTTTAATTATTAAGCAATTTTCTTCTTTTCTTTTTAAGCAATGTACTTGTTCTTGTACTTTCGGAGTTTGGAAGATTTTTAATCGTTTTTTCTTCGTTTAAAGGGATTTCCATAACTTGTTCACTATAATTAATACTTCAACCGTATTTTCTGAGAAAATCATTACCTACTATTCCGTCATAAATTGCTAAGTCATTTTCTATTAAATAGAATGGATGCTCGAATTTTGTTAGACCGTATTGGTGTTCGATTGATAGAATACCGCTTGATGTGCCCAGTGAGTTGTTAAGGTGTTCCAATACGGTGGCGATTGGACAGCTTTGACCTTCAACCACCAAGCAATCATCGGCTAATATCTCGAAATTACATAGGCTAATCTCGGCTCCAGTGTCTATTGAAAACTTAGTCTGATTTTTATTAGAAATACTAGCTGTACCCGGCCACGCGTTGCTGTGGCTCAGTCTGGTTAAATGGAAAAGAAAAGAAAAAGCAGACGTTTCTCGTGTATTTAATTTCACAATGCTTGTGGTTATACAACATTTTTTATTGTTCCATTTTTTGTGCAGATATAGAGTTTTTCTGGTTTGCCGACTCTAGACCACGCAACATATAATTGTCCGTGTGAGAAGCAATCCGTGTCTAGATCTAAACCGCACAATTTTAAGAATTGGCTCTGAGCCTTGTTGATGGAGATTGCAAACGCCAATCGAATCGGGAATTGCAATCTCTTGAATTGAAATGGCATATCCGTTGGAATCATAGCAATGCGAGGAATGAGCACATCTTCACCTTTAAAAGGTCCTGTCAAGATTGTTGCTTCTACGATGTTGCTCTTTAATTTTTTTACTGCAAGCCGCGTGCCGTTGCAAAGCTTTGGCTCGTTGATCTTTCGCAACATGATAATTGGCACAGCGACTTTCAATTGCAGTCCGTGCGGTGGCATCCCTGGCAGATCGAGTGAATTCAAAAATTCTGTTGGATAATTAACCACTTCATCTGCTGCCACAACAGTGTCGACGGACTTCTATATGACCACCTCGCTTTGAATGTTAGACTGAATAATATTGTTAAGTTCGTAGACGCCTTTGTTCTTGGCCGCAAGAATGGTTCGCTCACTTAGCCAATCGTGATTCTTGTAATTGGTTTGAATATTTGGAAATACTTTTTTAACCAATTCTTCTTTTGACGTCACTAAATTGCAGAAGTTCTGAGGTAATGAAATTCGTCCTGACGTCAGATCAACCGGCACCTTTCCGTTCCTAATTTCCAGCAATTGATGTGAGAATATCTCTGCTGACCGATCGCTTTGCAGCTGTAGTCGTATATTTGCAGTAAATTTTAACGTCTTTACGCGTCGCCGCAAAGTAGAGTATTTCAGGCAGGCATTTATTTCATCCGCTCGTGTCGATCGAGTAATTACAGGTAATGTTTGCCTGAAATCGCCTACAAGCAATATTAATGGGAACGCCAAATGGTCTGATATTTGCACGTAAGTCTTGCAATGCTCGATCAAGGGCCTCGAGCGGTTTTTTGTGCGCCATTGTGCATTCATCCCAAACAATAAGATTGCATTTCTGCAATACTTTTCCCATGCCGGATGCTTTGGAAATGTTGCATGTTGGACTTTCAATGAATTGAATGTTTAATGGCAATTTCAAAGCGGAATGCGCCGTTCTTCCAACACTTGGGAATCCCCTCTTTTGCTATTCCACTTGGTACATCCAGCAGCGCACAGACCCAAACACTTCACGTTTTACCATGAATTCCATCAGTGATTTCAGCTTCTGTTTGAAAACACGTACTGTAATGTCATGCCTATCCACCGGCGATTGGCTAGGAAGTAAGAGCTTTTGTATTGTAAATCGTCCAAAGCTGGAAATTTTATCTAAGATTTTGTTAAATTCAGCATTTTCATTTTTAAATGCCTTTTTTGGTTTTAGGGTTTCCAAAAAATGAGATTCTACGTATTAAATGTCTTTCGGCTTTGGGTTTCCAAAATGTTGCGCCAATTAGTAGAGTAGATTATAATTTTAAATTTTATTTTGATTTTTGGCATAAACCCTATTTTTACGATATCTTTTTTAGCTCGTATTATAATTTTCGGGGGGAAAAAATTTTTCTTTCAGACGTAAGTTTGATATATTTTGTATTAAAATGGGCGAATTTTTATTAATATTGTTAAAAGTGATTTTAATGCCAGACTTATTGTTTGAAGAGAATATTAGAGACAATGTGAATGGTAATAGCAATTTACCTGAAGCGAATATTGTTGCGCCAGGTTTTGGTAATCAACCTAATACAAATGTTAGTTGGGAAATTGGTAAAGAACGAAGTGCTGAAACTGAGCCTATTATAAAAAATGAAATTGCAGCATCCTCGGAAACAACCACGGATGGGTATAGAACAAGAAGTGGTCGTACAAGTATACCACCTAAGCGTTATGGTCATTCATAACTTGTAGGGTTCTTTTGGTCCTGCTATTAATTTATTGTATTGTAAAATAGTCAGTCTAATTTATTAAAAAAAAGCGTGTAATAAGTACGAAAGTTTAGAACTAATACTGCCACATTGTTAAAAGTAAAAGTCAGTTGAATCACAACTGTGAGAGAGTGAAGACATAAATGTAAAGTACATGTATACCTAATAAAAATAATAAATAAAAGAATTATTATAAAGACATTAAATACCGTGTTTTTTTTAATAATTAATAAGCACCGCCTATTACAAACCTCACATTTCTTGCAGTTTAAATCATGATTGTTACTTATACACGAAACAGCAAATCTATTTAAATCCTCTTGAAGAAACCGAGAGTCATTGAGTTTAATTATTTCCTTAAAGATCAGCATGCCATCTACAAAATTAGAAATTTTAGAATATTTAATTACCGAAGCAACATCATTAATCGCTAAAACAAATAATATTGGTCCTATTTGGCTGCCTTGGGGAACACCCGAGGATGCAGTATAAGAGTGAGACTTAGCTGATCGAAAATGGACCTGGTAAGTTCTACCATAAAGATATGACCGAATCCATTTTATAAAAAGGTCCAGATAGCCAAGGACTGTCAGTTTAAATAAAATCAGCCGGTGGGACAGCTTATCAAAGGCTTTGCTAAAGTCTGTGATAATACAGTCTACATTATTCCCCACTTCTATAGCACGATTTGTAAACGAAACAAGTTCGACTAAACTGGTAGTTGTTGATCTACCCTTCAAAAATCCATGTTCAAAATTGGAAAAGAAAGGTTTACAACTAAAGTAGAAGTATTTGTGAATAATGCACTCGAACAGTTTTGGAAAGCATAACATTTTTGCAACTGGGTTATAGTTTTCAATGTCCTCTTTACTCCCTTTTTTAAGTGTCGGAATTATAAAGGACTCTTTCCATAGTTATGGAAATATGCCCGATTTGAGGGATTTCTGAAGGAGAACAGATAAAGGGTATGCCAGAATGTTACCAAATCTTTTCAAAATACCCGCAGGGATTCCATCAGGTCCGGGATTAAAATCTTCATTTAACTCCTTAATATGGTCTATAACTATAGATTCGTCAATGATGATGTTTTTAAGGAAGGTTTTAGGATAATCTTCAAGATGTGGGAAGTAGGTGGCATCAGGCTCAAAATTATAGTTCTTCAACGCTGCTGCGAAAAATGTAGCAAATACATTTGATATAACTGACGGATCGATCGACGAATAATCTTGAAATTTAAGTGATGTAGGATAGCCATCAGATTTTCTTTTATCGTTCACAAATTTCCAGAATCGGCGAGGATCGATAGAAAGTTTGAGCTTCATATCATTAATATAAGAATTATGCTTATCCAAGGATAATGTCTTAAATTCTCGAAAGAGGGCCACATATGTCAAATGGTCATCATCACTTTGGGACCTCAAGTACTCCTGCCATGCCTTATTCCTCCTATTGCGCAGCGAACGTAGATCAGTATTAAACCATGCAGGAGCTGAAGAAGAATGACTTCTACGACGATAAAGGACTGATGCCACAAAGGCCGTAAGAATAGTAGGATAAAATTCAGCAATGCAAACTTCAATATTCTCGCTAGTCAGAATGCTGTCGAAATCTATTAACTCGAATAAGTTAGCAAGCAATTCAAAATCTGAATTACGAAAATTTAAACAATAAGAGAACTCACTGCTTGGATTCAGCCGTATACCTTCAATTGAGAATAATACTTGTAAAGGAGGATGGTATTTATCAATAGGAAGAATTTCAGAACTGCGTTGGACAACATAATTAGTTGCATCAGTGGAAAAATCTAAGTCAAGTTGTTTGTCAAAAGTATTAAGTATACCATTAATTTGTTGTAGACCACACGCCGACAAATTATCAACAAACAGAGATTCACAATCCGATGTCACATTCGTCGCTGTAAAGTAAAGTTCATCATCTACGAGTTCCCAACGAAGATTGGGAAGGTTGAAATCGCCAAATAGTAAAATATTGTCATCCGGCTCCATCATATCAAATATTTGGCTGACCGCATTCACTAGAAGCTGATACACGCCTATCGAACTATTAGGTGGAATATAATTGTTCGCTATAAAAATGTTACCCAGCTCCATTGTGATTTTGATGCAAACAAATTCCAAGCCACCTATGTGAGAAATGTGGACCAACGAGCTTTCAAACTCATTACGAACGGCGATCAAAACTCCTCCTCCCAAGGACCTCAAATCTATAGAATGCCGGTCTTTTCTAAAGACTACATAGTCAGCGGAAAACAACTCACTATTCAAAAAGCTTTGATTTAGCCAAGTTTCCGTCAAAACAATAATATCATGTGAAAAAGAATGACTAGCATGGAACAATTCTCGTGTTTTAGTGGGAAATCCCCTTACATTTTGATAGTAAAGGGACAAGCATTTTAGTTTTTTAAACTAATATTAGTATTAGATGCTTTAGAAGCATGTAAATCCGGGGAAACTTTTAGTTTCTTATTCCGTTTGCGTTCAAATTCTTTAACAAAGGCGGAGTGAGGGCAGAATTTGTAAGAGACTAACTGTGAGAACATCGCAGAAGGAACAGTTATCCTGAAGGATGAGGCAGGACTGCCTAACTTATTGATTTTCTCACATTTAATAAAGGAGGTATAAATTTCTTTAGAGCCAATGTAATACAAAATATCTTCTGGAATGGTCGTCGGATCGATTCTTGAGAGGAAAATACTCTTTGGGGCAGGAACAGTTTTCAACACCTGTGAGAAAATACTCGTGGAGGTTGATTCCTGACCTGAGGAGACTTCAACTATTTAACCTTGAGTACTCCCCGTCACAGGGAATGCTTCCAAAACTTTTCGGGAAGTACTCGTAGAGATTGATACTTGACTTGAAGAGAATGCCTCTATGGGAGAATGAAAACTAGTACTACTTAGATCCGGGACAGATTTGAAAGCGTGACTATAAGAAAAAGTCTCAATAGGAGAATCGCTAGAATTATTTCCCCTGTTGGATTGTTTTCCCATTTGTTTATTTCTGGTTTTTTTCTTTGGTGCCAATTTCAACTGTACTACAGCACACTTTGCATTCCTAACCAACGAAGAGGGAAGCATTTCACTTTCAACCCAATTTGACACTGGTTGAAGCATCTTTTTTTGCGAAAGCTATATCGTCCATTAGTTTGGTATTCTTCCATGAAGACTGTATCAAATCTAATGTCACGCTTTTAAGCTCTTTAGACGCTTCATTATTAGAGGCAATTAATGACTTACATGCTCGAATGTCAGAAGCAATTGTTTCTAATTTATCTATGGTAGAACTGTCCCTTTGTTTTATATTTGATGGTAAGTCAGAAACAACTGATGAAGAGTAAATAAATTCAGAAATGTCACTCTGAATTACATTTAATTTCGATTTATATTGTGTTATTTTTTTCAGAAGTTTAGACATATCATTTTGCATTATTAAACATGCAGAGGTAAGTTGTTCAAATTTTTTATCACTTTCTGAATATACACCGTGTCCCAACTGTCGGTACAAATTTGAAGTAGCGGTTATTTTCGCTCCGGCAACACTAATGTCAGTCTCTCTGTAACAGAAATTTAGTTTGATATTTGCGGTTTCCGAAATGAATAGATTTATGCTTGAACAATGCTGGGAAATATTAAAAATATATTTCGAGAACGAAGACAATTGGTCCGAAATCACAAAAAAATGTCGGACGAAGCTCATTTCCACATTGGTGGCTACATCAATAAGCAAAATTGTCGCATTTGGGGATCAGAAAATCCCCAAGTGATTGAGGAGAAGCTAATGCAACCATTGCGTGTGACTGTTTGGTGCGGATGGTGGCACGGCGGTATTTTTTTGAAAATGAGGATGGCACGACCGCTTCGGTCAATGGCGAACGCTACAGAGCCATGTTAACATCTTTCGTGTGGCCATATTTTGAAAATATTGATGTGAGTGACCTTTGGTTCAAACAGGATGGCGCTCCGTGCCACACATCTAGCCTAACAATTATCGAAGTGCATCAACAATTTGATGGCCGCATCATTAGTCGAAATGGTTATTTCAATTGGCCACCAAGGAGGTGTGATTTGACACTGTTGGACATTTCCTTGTGAGCATTTGAAGTTGAATATTAAAGCAGCCATTGCCGCCATAGGGCCCCAAACAATCGAAACTGTGCTCCGAAATTGAACGGACCGAATGGCCTACTGCAAGTCCAGCCGCGGCGGTCATTTAAATGAAATCATTTTCCATACTTAACCGCAAGGATTGTTCTTTCAAATAACAAGAGAACTTTGAAAAAATATAAAGCCGTTTTTTTTTAATTTAATTTTAAAGTTTGCACTTTTAGTTGGGTCATACTTTATTAGCTGTTGTTTCGATTATTAGCGTCTGATTCTTTATTAATGTTAATAAATGCTCATAATTTTCGTTTAGATTCTTTATTTGTTCGTTATAGTGTTGGGCATCATTTTCGTCTAAAGTCCCGAATAAAGTTTTGCTGAGGACACCAATGGCGTTAAAAGGCGATCTTTTGTATTTCAGCTTCCCGGGTTGCATTAGCAAATTTTTTTGTGATACACCTTCCATGGTGATTTTGAGCCGCTGTATTAATTTTTCGCAATTGTTGGTTCTTCCCTGTTTGTTTTCTATACGTTCGCATAATTCTACGAGGCTGTTATTATTTTTCTGGAGCTTTTTCAATTCAAAATTATAATTATTTAAATCGTAGAAAATTATAATTTCCCACTCGTTGCTAATATAATAAATTCCTGGATTACTTGGCAAATATGTTATATTCACGTCTTCAAATGCGTGTATCGCTGGTAAGCAAATTAGAATGAGTAGTAAAATCATCCTGAACAAATATTTTTAAATTTTAGTACATTATTCCTCATCAATAAATACTTTGAGGTCATTATTATGTACTGTTTTGTTTTTGTTATTAATTGTAATTGTTGTATTTTCCGTACAATTTAGTTTAATTATTTCACAAGGTCCTGTCCATAAAGGCTGAAATTTATTTTTGTTTCTGTGTAAAACTTTTTCACCTAAATTAAACGTCTGTGTTTTCGTTTTCTTGTCGTAATAAGCCTTAATTTTTTCTTTGGTTTGTTTAATATTTTCTCTTGCCATTTGATAACCGTATTGTAATCGGCTCTTTATTTCGTTTGCATAATTGCTATATGGGGATGTCCAAATTGTTGACGGTTTATAATTTTCTAGTTTTAGTTGGGCGTCACTGAACTTGCTCCGAATTTTGTCAACGTATATATTCTTTCGTTTATCCGAATTCCGATTTAGTAATTTAATTTTATTAATTTTATATCTTCTCAAGGCTTGACATTTGTCGCATGTTTTTATATATCTCTCAATATCTCGGACCATGTTTTTCCATTTGTATTATTTTTTAATTTCTTTGTAAGTTTTGAAAACTCCGTAATGTTTAGCCGGTAGTAAATGGAATTCTACCAGATCTTGGTTAATTTCTTCGCGATTTGTTAAAAATTTAATTCCCGTCTCGAGATTCTTTTTTGAAAAACCTTCAATTTCCGTTTTTATTTGAAACAACTTTTTCGATTGAGCAGGAATGTGAAATTCTCTCTTAGTCTCCACTTCAGATTCCGAGTCTTTGAACACTATTTTATCACTGAAAACTTTTCTACACAAAGGATTGTTCACAATCTTTTTTTATTGACGTTTGCTTTCTCTATGAGGCTTTTTCAAAATCAATTTCTTTTGACTTTGCAAATTTCTTATTTTGCATCAGAATTTTATTGGTTTTGCCCTTTTCCACAGGAGAAGTTTCACTCTTATTTTGGTTATTGTTTAAAATTGGAATCATTACGTGATTATTAATTGGTTTTGTTAACATATTTCCTACAAAATCGCCTGCTTTGATCTCCTGTTTAACGCAAAGCTTTTACCTATTTGCTTTTGCTGTTATTTCAGCTATAATCTCCGTTCGAGGAGGAATGTTAAATTTTAATTTTTCTTCCATGGTTTTTTTCTTATTTTCACCTGATATGTTAGTATTGTTTCCTAAATTGATTTTGTTGTACATGATTTTTGCGTTTTGCCTAAATACTGTTCCGTTATTGTTTACATTTTGTTTAACGTCCACTATTTCTTCTTCCATATTTGTTTCTACACTTTCATTTTCTTTTACTTCTTCCTTAGTTTCAGGACTACCTTTATTGCTTCTATTTGCAAAATTTTTTATTTTATTTTTACTTTCTCTTTCTTTGAGTGCTTTTTCATATTCTTCATATTTATATATTCCATCGATATTTTCGAGGTTTACGAGAATTTCTTTATATTCTTCGTTTTTATTTTTCATTTCTCTTTCTTTATTTGAAAGGATATTTTTAGTTATTTTGTTTTTTACACCATTTCCTTTTTTAATTTTTAAGCAATTTTCTTCTTTTCTTTTTAAGCAATGTACTTGTTCTTGTACTTTCGGAGTTTGGAAGATTTTTTAATCGTTTTTTCTTCGTTTAAAGGGATTTCCATAACTTCTTCACTATAATTAATAGTACAACCGTATTTTCCGAGAAAATCAGTACCTACTATTCCGTCATAAATTGCTAAGTCATTTTCTATTAAATAGAATGGATGCTCGAATTTTGTTAGACCGTATTGGTGTTCGATTGATAGAATACTGCTTGATGTGCCCACTGAGGTGTTAAGGTCTCCCAATAGGGTGGCGATTGGACAGCTTTGACCTTCAACCACCAAGCAATCATCGGCTAATATCTCGAACTTACATAGGCTAATCTCGGCTCCAGTGTCTATTGAAAACTTAGTCTGATTTTTATTAGAAATACTAGCTGTACCCGGCCACGCGTTGCTGTGGCTCAGTCTGGTGAAATGGAAAAGAAAAGAAAAAGCACACGTTTCTCGTGTATTTAATTTCACAATGCTTGTGGTTATACAACATTTTTTGTTGTTCCATTTTCTGTGCAGATATAGAGATTTTCTGGTTTGCCGACTCTAGAACACGCAACATATAATTGTCCGTGTGAGAAGCAATCCGTGTCTAGATCTGACCCGCACAATTTTAAGTATTGGCTCTGAGCCTTGTTGATGGAGATTGCAAACGCCAATCGAATCGGGAATTGCAATCTCTTGAATTGAAATGGCATATCCGTTGGAATCATAGGAATGCGAGGAATGAGGACATCTTCACCTTTAAAAGGTCCTGTCAAGATTGTTGCTTCTACGATGTTGCTCTTTAATTTTTTTACTGCAAGCCGCGTGCCGTTGCAAAGCTTTGGCTCGTTGATCTTTCGCAACATGATAATTGGCACACCAACTTTCAATTGCAGTCCGTGCGGTGGCATCCCTGGCAGATCGAGTGAATTCAAAAATTCTGTTGGATAATTAACCACTTCCTCTGCTGCCACAACAGTGTCGACGGACTTCTATATGACCACCTCGCTTTGAATGTTAGGCTGAATAATATTGTTAAGTTCGTAGACGCCTTTGTTCTTGGCCGCAAGAATGGTTCGCTCACTTAGCCAATCGTGATTCTTGTAATTGGTTTGAATATTTGGAAATACTTTTTGAACCAATTCTTCTTTTGACGTCACTAAATTGCAGAAGTTCTGAGGTAATGAAATTCGTCCTGACGTCAGATCAACCGGCACCTTTCCGTTCCTAATTTCCAGCAATTGATGTGAGAATATCTCTGCTGACCGATCGCTTTGCAGCTGTAGTCGCATATTTGTAGTAAATTTTAACGTCTTTACGCGTCGCCGCAAAGTAGAGTATTTCAGGCAGGCATTTATTTCATCCGCTGTTGTCGATCGAGGAACTACAGGTAACGTTTGCCTGAAATCGCCTGCAAGCAATATTAATGCGTTCCCAAATGGTTGATATTTGCACGTAAGTCCCGCAATGCTCTATCAAGGGCCTCGAGCGGTTTTTTGTGCGCCATTGTGCATTCATCCCAAACAATAAGTTTGCCTTTCTGCAATACTTTTCCCATGCCGGATGCTTTGGAAATGTTGCATGTTGGACTTTCAATGAATTGAACGTTTAATGGCAATTACAAAGCGGAATGAGCCGTTCTTCCAACACTTGGGAATCCCCTCTTTTGCTATTCCACTTCGTACATCCAGCAGCGCACAGACCCAAACACTTCACGTTTTACCATGAATTCCATCAGCGATTTCAGCTTCTGTTTGAAAACACGTACTGTAATGTCATGCCTATCCACCGGAGATTGGCCAGGAAGTAAGAGCTTTTGTATTGTAAATCGTCCAAAGCTGGAAATTTCATCTAAGATTTTGTTAAAGTCAGCATTTTCATTTTTAAATGCATTTTTTGGTTTTAGGGTTTCCAAAAAATGAGACTCTGCGTATTAAATGTCTTTCGGCTTTGGGTTTCCAAAATGTTGCGCCAATTAGTAGAGTAGATTATAATTTTAAAATTTAATTTGGTATGTTTAAACAAGCTTGATTTTTGGTATAAACCCTATTTTTACACTATCTTTTTTAGCTCCTATTATAATTTTCGGGGGGAAAAAATTTTTCTTTCAGACGTAAGTTTGATATATTTTGTATTAAAATGGGCGAATTTTTATTATTGCTGTACAAAAAAAATGTTTTTATAGGCTTTATTTGATTGCTAGGTTGTAACCCGTCCTATGACGGCTTCCTAATAATTTCGCTTTACAAATCGCTGTAAATTAACCAAATGTATTCAAGCGTAGCACCTTAATTCGAAACATAATAAATCTTTTACCCCGTTCTAGTAGCACCACTGGCGACATACTTCATGTCTTAAGTCGATCTATTCAGAATGCACATCATTTACCCCGCAACAACCCCAGCGAAGATATTAAATTGATCCCATTTCTCCGGTTGGTAAAATAGCTCCCGTCAAACATATATTACGTAAAGGCAAAAACCTCTATAGAGTAGGGGCCTAAACAACTGCAGCGCCAAACTGGTGAGAGATAGAACTATTTTATCTTCGACGGAAAAAATCCCCAAGAAAACCTCAGAAATTTTGCCGAACACTGTAATCGTGTGTGACGTCTACATACCAAGTTCAAAAGTTGTATTGACTCCAGCGCCAACGCGGTAAGGAATAGAACTGTTTGGTCTTCGACGGAAATAATTCCCGTGTTAACCTGCATAACTTTGCCGAACATTGTACTCCTATGTGAATAAAATATACGAAGTTCAAAAGTTTGTACTGACTCCAGCGCCAAAGCGGTGAAAGATAGAACTATATGGTCGTCCACAGAAATAGTCCGCATGAAAACCTGCACAACTTTGCTGAACATTCCAATCGTGTGTGACGTCTACATACGAAGTTCCAAAATTTTCGTTGATTCCAGCGCCAAAGTGCTGAGAGATAGGACTGTTTGGTCTTCGACTGAAAAAATCCCCATGAAAACCTCCACAACTTTGCTGAACATTGCTATTGCGTGTGACTTCTATATAAAAAGTTCGTAAATTTGTATTGCCTCCAGCGTCAAAGCAGTGGGAAATGGAACTTTGCCGTGTACGTTAGAATGTCCAGCATGCAAATCCTAATAAGATTAGCCTTTCACATATATAATAATTAATCAAACAGAAATGATGTTAATCCATAATGTAGTAAAAAATTCATTTTTTTGAATCAACTTTCAATCCAAATCTAAAAACCCCTCGTTTTTTTTTTAAATTAAAACTACCAGTGACAGTAATTTTTTTTGAGAAATTGGGGGCAATTCTTAAAATTCGTCGAAGATTTTGAAAATTCAGCCCTCTCAATTATAAACACCTAGCCAAAAGGCTTTAACCTTTCCAAAAAATGAGAAATGAAATGGCTTTCGGCTATGGGCTTACATAATTTTACGCCATTTGGTAGAGACATAATTTGCTCGTTACATTTCAACAATTTGATGGCCGCATCATTAGTCGAAATGGTTATTTCAATTGGCCACCAAAGAGCTGTGATTTGACACCGTTGGACACTTCCTTGTGAGGAGCCGTGAAACACAAATATTATGCAGATCATCCAGAGACAATTCAGCATTTGAAGTTGAATATTAAAGCAGCCATTGCCGCCATAGGGCCCCAAACAATCGAAACTGTGCTCCGAAATGGCCTACTGCAAGTCCAGCCGCGGCGGTCATTTAAATGAAATCATTTTCCATACTTAACCGCAAGGATTGTTCTTGCAAATAACAAGAGAACTTTGAAAAAATATAAAGCCGTTTTTTTTTAATTTAATTTTAAAGTTTGCACTTTTAGTTGGGTCATACTTTATTAGCTGTTGTTTCGATTATTAGCGTCTGATTCTTTATTAATGTTAATAAATGCTCATAATTTTCGTTTAGATTCTTTATTTGTTCGTTATAGTGTTGGGCATCATTTTCGTCTAAAGTCCCGAATAAAGTTTTGCCGAGGGCACCAATGGCGTGAAAAGGCGATCTTTTGTATTTCAGCTTCCCGGGTTGCATTAGCAAATTTTTTTGTGATACACCTTCCATGGTGATTTTGAGCCGCTGTATTAATTTTTCGCAATTGTTGGTTCTTCCCTGTTTGTTTTCTATACGTTCGCATAATTCTACGCGGCTGTTAACATTTTTCTGGAGCTTTTTCAATTCAAAATTATAATTATTTAAATCGTAGAAAATTATAATTTCCCACTCGTTGCTAATAAAATAAATTCCTGGATTACTTGGCAAATATGTTATATTCACGTCTTTAAATGCGTGTATCGCTGGTAAGCAAATTAGAATGAGTAGTAAAATCATCCTGAACAAATATTTTTAAATTTTAGTACATTATTCCTCATCAATAAATACTTTGAGGTCATTATTATGTACTGTTTTGTTTTTGTTATTAATTGTAATTGTTGTATTTTCCGTACAATTTAGTTTAATTATTTCACAAGGTCCTGTCCATAAAGGCTGAAATTTATTTTTGTTTCTGTGTAAAACTTTTTCACCTAAATTAAACGTCTGTGTTTTCGTTTTCTTGTCGTAATAAGCCTTAATTTTTTCTTTGGTTTGTTTAATATTTTCTCTTGCCATTTGATAACCGTATTGTAATCGGCTCTTTATTTCGTTTGCATAATTGCTATATGGGGATGTCCAAATTGTTGACGGTTTATAATTTTCTAGTTTTAGTTGGGCGTCACTGAACTTGCTCCGAATTTTGTCAACGTATATATTCTTTCGTTTATCCGAATTCCGATTTAGTAATTTAATTTTATTAATTTTATATCTTTTCATGGCTTGACATTTGTCGCATGTTTTTATATATCTCTCAATATCTCGGACCATGTTTTTCCATTTGTATTATTTTTTAATTTCTTTGTAAGTTTTGAAAACTCCGTAATGTTTAGCCGGTAGTAAATGGAATTCTACCAGATCTTGGTTAATTTCTTCGCGATTTGTTAAAAATTTAATTCCCGTCGCGAGATTCTTTTTTGAAAAACCTTCAATTTCCGTTTTTATTTGAAACAACTTTTTCGATTGAGCAGGAATGTGAAATTCTCTCTTAGTCTCCACTTCAGATTCCGAGTCTTTCAACACTATTTTATCACTGAAAACTTTTCTACACAAGGGATTGTTCACAATCTTTTTTTATTGACGTTTGATTTCTCTATGAGGCTTTTTCAAAATCAATTTCTTTTGACTTTGCAAATTTCTTATTTTGCATCAGAATTTTATTGGTTTTGCCCTTTTCCACAGGAGAAGTTTCACTCTTATTTTGGTTATTGTTTAAAATTGGAATCATTACGTGATTATTAATTGGTTTTGTTAACATATTTCCTACAAAATCGCCTGCTTTGATCTCCTGTTTAACGCAAAGCTTTTACCTATTTGCTTTGGCTGTTATTTCAGCTATAATCTCCGTTCGAGGAGGAATGTTAAATTTTAATTTTTCTTCCATGGTTTTTTTCTTATTTTCACCTGATATGTTAGTATTGTTTCCTAAATTGATTTTGTTGTACATGATTTTTGCGTTTTGCCTAAATACTGTTCCATTATTGTTTACATTTTGTTTAACGTCCACTATTTCTTCTTCCATATTTGTTTCTACACTTTCATTTTCTTTTACTTCTTCCTTAGTTTCAGGACTACCTTTATTGCTTCTATTTGCAAAATTTTTTATTTTATTTTTACTTTCTCTTTCTTTGAGTGCTTTTTCATATTCTTCATATTTATATATTCCATCGATATTTTCGAGGTTTACGAGAATTTCTTTATATTCTTCGTTTTTATTTTTCATTTCTCTTTCTTTATTTGAAAGGATATTTTTAGTTATTTTGTTTTTTACACCATTTCCTTTTTTAATTTTTAAGCAATTTTCTTCTTTTCTTTTTAAGCAATGTACTTGTTCTTGTACTTTCGGAGTTTGGAAGATTTCTTAATCGTTTTTTCTTCGTTTAAAGGGATTTCCATAACTTGTTCACTATAATTAATACTACAACCGTATTTTCTGAGAAAATCAGTACCTACTATTCCGTCATAAATTGCTAAGTCATTTTCTATTAAATAGAATGGATGCTCGTATTTTGTTAGACCGTATTGGTGTTCGATTGATAGAATACCGCTTGATGTGCCCACTGAGGTGTTAAGGTCTCCCAATAGGGTGGCGATTGGACAGCTTTGACCTTCAACCACCAAGCAATCATCGGCTAATATCTCGAACTTACATAGGATAATCTCGGCTCCAGTGTCTATTGAAAACTTAGTCTGATTTTTATTAGAAATACTAGCTGTACCCGGCCACGCGTTGCTGTGGCTCAGTCTGGTGAAATGGAAAAGAAAAGAAAAAGCACACGTTTCTAGTGTATTTAATTTCACAATGCTTGTGGTTATACAACATTTTTTGTTGTTCCATTTTCTGTGCAGATATAGAGATTTTCTGGTTTGCCGACTCTAGACCACGCAACATATAATTGTCCGTGTGAGAAGCAATCCGTGTCTAGATCTGACCCCCACAATTTTAAGAATTGGCTCTGAGCCTTGTTGATGGAGATTGCAAACGCCAATCGAATAGGGAATTGCAATCTCTTGAATTGAAATGGCATATCCGTTGGAATCATAGGAATGCGAGGAATGAGGACATCTTCACCTTTAAAAGGTCCTGTCAAGATTGTTGCTTCTACGATGTTGCTCCTTAATTTTTTTACTGCAAGCCGCGTGCCGTTGCAAAGCTTTGGCTCGTTGATCTTTCGCAACATGATAATTGGCACACCAACTTTCAATTGCAGTCCGTGCGGTGGCATCCCTGGCAGATCGAGTGAATTCAAAAATTCTGTTGGATAATTAACCACTTCATCTACTGCCACAACAGTGTCGACGGACTTCTATATGACCACCTCGCTTTGAATGTTAGACTGAATAATATTGTTAAGTTCGTAGACGTCTTTGTTCTCACTTAGCCAATCGTGATTTTTGTAATTGGTTTGAATATTTGGAAATACTTTTTTAACCAATTCTTCTTTTGACGTCACTAAATTGCAGAAGTTCTGAGGTAATGAAATTCGTCCTGACGTCAGATCAACCGGCACCTTTCCGTTCCTAATTTCCAGCAATTGATGTGAGAATATCTCTGCTGACCGATCGCTTTGCAGCTGTAGTCGCATATTTGTAGTAAATTTTAACGTCTTTACGCGTCGCCGCAAAGTAGAGTATTTCAGGCAGGCATTTATTTCATCCGCTGGTGTCGATCCAGGAACTACAGGTAACGTTTGCCTGAAATCGCCTGCAAGCAATATTAATGCGTTCCCAAATGGTCTGATATATGCACGTCTTGCAATGCTCTATCAAGGGCCTCGAGCGGTTTTTTGTGCGCCATTGTGCATTCATCACAAACAATAAGTTTGCCTTTCTGCAATACTTTTCCCATGCCGGATGCTTTGGAAATGTTGCATGTTGGACTTTCAATGAATTGAACGTTTAATGGCAATTTCAAAGCGGAATGAGCCGTTCTTCCAACACTTGGGAGTCCCCTCGTTTGCTATTCCACTTCGTACATCCAGCACCGCACAGACCCAAACACTTCACGTTTTACCATGAATTCCATCAGCAATTTCAGCTTCTGTTTGAAAACACGTACTGTAATGTCATGCCTATCCACCGGAGATTGGCCGGGAAGTAAGAGCTTTTGTATTGTAAATCGTCCAAAGCTGGAAATTTCATCTAAGATTTTGTTAAATTCAGCATTTTCCTTTTTAAATGCCTTTTTTGGTTTTAGGGTTTCCAAAAAATGAGACTCTGCGTATTAAATGTCTTGCGGCTTTGGGTTTCCAAAATGTTGCGCCAATTAGTAGAGTAGATTATAATTTTAAAATTTAATTTGGTATGTTTAAACAAGCTTGATTTTGGCATAAACCCTATTTTTACGATATCTTTTTTAGCTCCTATTATAATTTTCGGGGGGAAAAAATTTTTCTTTCAGACGTAAGTTTGATATATTTTGTTTTAAAATGGGCGAATTTTTATTATTGCTGTACAAAAAAAATGTTTTTGTAGGCTTTATTTGATTGTTAGGTTGTAACCCGTCGTACGACGGCTTCCTAATAATTTCGCTTTACAAATCGCTGTAAATTAACAAAATGTATTCAAGCGTAGCACCTTAATTCGGAACATAATAAATCTTTTACCCCGTTCTAGTAGCACCACTGGTGACATACTTCATGTCTTAAGTCGATCTATTCAGAATGCACATCATTTACCCCGCAACAACCCCAGCGAAGATATTAAATTGATCCCATTTCTCCGGTTGGTAAAATAGCTCCCGTCAAACATATATTACGTAAAGGCAAAAACCTCTATAGAGTAGGGGCCTAAACAACCGCAGCGCCAAACTGGTGAGAGATAGAACTATTTTATCTTCGACGGAAAAAATCCCCAAGAAAACCTCAGAAATTTTGCCGAACACTGTAATCGTGTGTGACGTCTACATACCAAGTTCAAAAGTTGTATTGACTTCAGCGCCAACGCGGTAAGGAATAGAACTGTTTGGTCTTCGACGGAAATAATTCCCGTGATAACCTTCATAACTTTGCCGAACATTGTACTCCTATGTGAATAATATATAGGAAGTTCAAAAGTTTGTACTGACTCCAGCGCCAAAGCGGTCAAAGATAGAACTATATGGTCGTCCACAGAAATAGTCCGCATGAAAACCTCCACAACTTTGCTGAACATTCCAATCGTGTGTGACGTTTAAATACGAACTTCAAAAATTTGTATTGCCTTCAGCGCTACAGTGGTGAGAGCTGGAACTATATGGTCTGCGACAGAAGAAATCCCCATGAAAACCTCCATAGCTTTGCCGGACATCGTAATCGCGTGTGACCTCTAAATACGAAGTTCCACAATTTTATTGACTCCAGCGCCAAAGTGGTGAGAGGTAGAACTATTTGCTCTTCGACAGATATAATCCCCATGAAAACCTGCACAACTTTGCCGAACGTTGTAATCGTGTGTGACGTCTACATACGAAGTTCCAAAATTTTCGTTGATTCCAGCGCCAAAGTGGTGAGAGATAGGACTGTTTGGTCTTCGACGGAAATAATCCCCATGAAATCCTCCAAAACTTTGCTGAACATTGCTATTGCGTGTGACTTCTATATAAAAAGTTCGTAAATTTGTATTGGCTCCAGCGTCAAAGCAGTGGGAAATGGAACTTTGCCGTGTACGTTAGAATGTCCAGCATGCAAATCCTAATAAGATTAGGCTTTCAGATATATAATAATTAATCAAACAGAAATGATGTTAATCCATAATTTAGTAAAAAATTCGTTTTTTTGAATCAACTTTGAATCCAAATCTAAAAACCCCTCGTTTTGTTTTTAATTAAAACTACCAGTGACAGTAATTTTTTTGAGAAATTGGGGGCAATTCTTAAAATTCGTCGAAGATTTTGAAAATTCAGCCCTGTCAATTATAAACACCTAGCCAAAAGGCTTTAACCTTTCCAAAAAATGAGAAATAAAATGGCTTTCGGCTATGGGCTTACATAATTTTACGCCATTTGGTAGAGACATTATTTGCTCGTTACATTTCATTAAACAGGATCTAAAGCGAATAATTTAATTTTGTACGCTTAAGAGAAACTTGTTTTTTGGAATAAATAACGCAAACATTTTTCGCAATTCTGATGTTCCAGAATATATAAGCATTAAGCCCATTTTAAGTGTTGCCCCTCCGAATTAATATTTTTAACGCCGTCACTACGCCCATCTTTATTTTTATAATATAAGCTTATTGATGTATGCGTGTGTGCGTAAGAATTAGTACGTTTTCTCGCTTGAAGATTTTGATTTTAAAGATGCTTGTGGCTATGTGTTAATGATTGGTTTTTTTAAATCAATTATTACCTGACTCAGGTGCAACATAGGTAAATAAGAGGTATGTAAGAACCACCTCATATTCCTAAGGAACATCCTATAAAAATTTCAAGTCAATTGATTAAGTAGTTTCGGAGATTATCGATTTTGTACAAGCGTACAGATACGATTTTATTTATATATAGTAGATTAAAAGGTAATTTCACGGTTACAGGATCACTAGTTACTTGTATGGGAAGCCTTAAACTTAGTTTTGTCGGTGAACTTCGGCTTGCGTCTGTATTATGCGAGATGGTTCGCCGGTAGTAATCCCCTGCCTGATATCGTTTTCCCATTCGGTCATATTTTCCATGGAATCGGCTTGTGTGGCCCAACGAACTTTTCTCGCGGCCCCTAAATTATTTTCCGTACTATAATTATTTCTTTGATTAAATTCTTTACGTCTGAATTCATTTCCCTGTCAATTTTGCCCGTATTCGTTTCTTTGATTAACGCGTTTGTTTTCGAATTGAACTCGCCTATGGTCTTGAGCTTGTTGCTCAAATTTTCTGGCTCTACACTCGTTGTATGAGCGATTCGGCTTGTTACAATAACCGCAAAATACTCTATTTGGTTCGCGTTTTATTGCAGGAAAGGGTGGTAGCATCCTGTTTGAAAAACAAGTTTCTTTCTTATGCCCCCTTTTATTGCATAATTCCCACGTTGGCATTTGCTTTGATGTTTGGGGGAAATTTTCGCCTCTAACTTCAATTCGAGGAGCATGCCCATTTATCATTTGTAGGAGTTTCTTCAGACTTCATTTTCGAGTGGATTTTGCTATCGTTTGCAATTGTTCGATACTCAAACCATATTCGAGTGATTTAATGTCATTTTGATCGTTTTCAGGGTTTAAAAACGGAATTACTTCTGTACTTTGGATTTCCATTGCTGTTGCATTGTTTAAATCAACGAGCAACTTTGAAATTCGTTCACCAAATTCCTTAGCATTATCTTTCGGATATTGCTTTGCCCTAGCTAGTTCGTTAATAATAACGGACCTAGGTCTGGTTTCGTGGCATTCTTGTTCAAGCGCTAATTTTAATTCGGCCCAACTTTTAATGTTGCCGTATTTGAATACATCTTATGCTTTTCCAGACAATTAGTCTTAACTAGATTAAGGTATACATTTTGATCAGTTATAGTTCTACCTGTATCAAATAATACACTACAACATGATACGAACCTATGTAATTCGTCATTGTTACCGTCATAACTCGGTATCATATTTAGATCATCTGAGATTTTAATTCTCAGAGTGGGTGCGGTAATCTGTGCCCGTGCGGGGCCTGCCCCATCACTGAAACCACCGTTTGGCATTTCGGCTGCCTTTTGTTTACGCATTTGCACAATTCTGAAATTAGTTCAATTTTAAATTAATTTTGACAAACACAAAGGTTTAGTTTTTCTTTTGGAAATGGACAATGTGTGGTTAAAACGTATACAGAGTAATACAAATATTGATTGGTATTTTGTCAACAAGAATTTATGGACTTATTCCACAACCAAGGTGTGAGAAAACATTACGTAGGAGTTCAAATTAACGACAGTAAATCAATTCACTTGCAGACAAAGAAATAAAAATTTGAATTGAACTTTACTTTAAAGTATATTCGCGTAAATCATAAAAAGGTTTTCATCTTTTTTTTTACGAACTTAATTAATTTAATATAATTGAATACATTTAAAAAAAAAATTTTTTTAAATAACTCTTACTTGGGAAAAAAATTTTCATTTGTTGTCGTTGCGTTGATTGTTGTTTTTTTTTATATAAAATTTTTGTTTCCGCTGTTGCTTTTGATGATTCGTTGTTTGTTTGTTTTTTTTATGTGTGGGCTCGCTCCTCCCACTTTGCGTTGGTCGGCTATATTACCTCAGATTTAAACTTGTGTATTTTTTCGATCATCCCTAAGCGCCTGGCTGAGCTGATTTTAGTCACTTTTTGTCACTTTTCACTTTACGCAAAATAATATATTCCTTCATTAATCGATCGTTTATCCATTTTAAAAGGGATCCCACTGCTTGCACCAAATTTTTATGTAGTATCCCCGTTTGGATCTGACTAAATAGAGTCTCCTAAATAGACTCACTAATTGGAGTCCTTGATAATAACTGCTTAATTTTAACTGTTACATTTTAACTTTTACTTTTAGCTGTTA
Organism: Xylophagus ater; assembly: GCA_963422695.1. NCBI lineage: Eukaryota > Metazoa > Arthropoda > Insecta > Diptera > Xylophagidae > Xylophagus > Xylophagus ater. The sequence continues at coordinate 42,088,314 of OY730480.1, forward strand.
CATTTTAACTTTTACTTTTAACTGTTAAGCCCAGTATCGTGTTCGCGTTGAATGAAATCTTCCATATAAATTTAACATGAGCGAAATTATGAATGAAAATTCCACTGTGATATTTCACGCAATAGTACGCAGTTCACAAGTGAAAAAGATTTCAGCAACAGATGGCGTTCATTTAAGTCTACAAACTTTTCACGCCCTTTTTAATCGCATGGTACATACTTTCCGTGTGAATTTTTTCATTTCATGATAAACCGTTCTTGTTTTTGGTGCGGAATATTTTATTTCAAACTGCGAAACAGTTTTTTTTAGCTTTTGAACAAACATGGAGTTGAATGTGACGGATAAAAATATTTTTTTTGATGATGGAGTTTTGCCATTTTCTTCGCAAAAAAAGAAGCAAAGTAATTAGGGAAAAACGGCAAACTTTCAATAAGGACCAAAAAAAGTTAGCGAATCTAATTAAGGACAAAATGGTTATTAGGAAAATGGCCGACGGATTATATAAAAATACTTATGCATTAGCATCTGCTTGGTCTGCCATATCCAAAGAAATGGAGACACCAGGTAATTTGTTTATTATTTATTTTCCTTTATGTTATTAACTTATGAAAATTTGTATTCGACGATTGCAAATTACAATGGGAGTCTCTACGAGATAGCTACTGATACTACACCACCCCTCGTAAATGCCAAAAATCTGGAAGCGAAGCTCTTTTCGATACAGAAGAAGCAGAAGATTCGGGGACGAACTTTTCCATGCACTGGAAAGTTTCGGATGCGCTAGAATTTTTGGAAGCCGCAAGATCGGACCGACGGTAATAACTGCTATTAGCAAATTTATTATAATCACTTAATTTGCAGGACGTTTCAAATAACGCGACAAATAAAACTGTTGGCTTAGAAAGCTCTGCGGAAACGACAGAAACATCAAATTATTCATATGTAAGTGTTTTTTTTACTCATATTTTATAACATTTGATAACTTTTGATAATATCTTAAAGGCTACTACCCGCAAGACAAACAAAGATCATGTGGGGGACAGCGTGTTGGGTTTGACTGAAAGCATTACAAAACTTATTCAGTCAAAGACAAAACAGATTCAGGAAAAGGAGACAATCAAGCACGTAATAATGCTGACATATTTAGACAGGATGCTGCAAAAATTGCCTGACAAAAAGGTTGAAGACCTCTATATGAAATGTGTGTCAATGGCGTGCGGTGAGATAAAGAAGTTAGAAGCGGATGCAGACTAAAGAAACGTCATAGTGACTAGATATTTCTATTTAGTTTTGTAGCTCTTTTTTTAAAATACAACCGTTTTTTTTCAAAAAAAAATTTTTTATTTTTCTTAATTTCAACTAACGTTTTTGTTAAAAAAAAAAAAGTTCTATTAAATGTTTACTCCAAGAATACAGCTTCGCGTTGGCATGACAGTGACCCAGCTACTGAATTTACATATTCTTTTAATTGGTTTTGTACAAATTTTCCATCGTTGCTAGAACGCCCTGGTTGTCGCTACATATAGGTTGAAATCACTAAATCGTTGGATTTCTTCTTCCTCCATTCACCTTCGATTAGTTTACCATTTTCGTCGTAGTAGTCAGCATAATTTGCTGGGCAATATGTCGACCTATTTGTTCGAAGGAACCAATTGTGGAGAAAACAACAAGCAGAAATAATCTTTTGGGCTTTATCTGGCGTGCAGTACATAGTCCTGCCCAAACATAGCCACTTTGAACACAAAATATCAAAGGAATTTTCGACGAAACGCCTAGCCCGATTCAACCTATAATTAAAAATTCTTTCCTCGTCCGTTAATTTATTTGGCTTCCTTGGTGAATATGGTTTCATAATTCTCTTTTTTTATGGGAAGCGCATCAAAGTACTATGGCAGTTTCTTGTTCTCAACAGTCTTCTAGAAATATCATTTCATCACGCAATACACTTTGGCCAAATTTGAAAGAGGCAAACATGTTGGCATTTCCTTCACTTCCGTGTGCTCCAATAACGAGATAAGTGACACCATAATTTGAGTTGGCAACCGTCATTAAAACAATGCTATGGAATCTCTAGAAAGAAGTTAGATATTTATTACATAAGAACTAAATTATAAAAGCAATAACCTTATAATTGTAAATCAAACTTCCTGCATTCCTGGAACATTTCAAGCCAACATGTTTACCGTCAATGGCTCCTACACAATTAGGTAGATTCCAACGAGCATTGAAATCATTCGCAATCTCCACTAGTTCGTTTCACCCAACGCAGGAAATTCTTCTTTCAACACACTGCATATTGCATCACAAACATGATCTTAAATAACACGAAAATGTTGCTTACTGATCCTATATAGTGAAGCCATATGCCTTTGGATCGGACCACTCGGAAAATATCTAGAAAATCAAAAAACAAATACCAAATATAGAATAAGAAAATTTATATAATCAGTTAAGAATGTACTCTAATACAATTGGCAATTTTTCTTTTCCACTTATTCCATCAATGGGTGTGGTGTTTTTTTTTGGCTCCAATTTGTATTTCACTTTCTCAAAAAGATCTGCGAATTCGGAGGGATATATATGGAAGTTCTCTTTAAACACTTTTCCATTGGACTCCATATCAGTAAACTAAAACAAAAAATTTAGGTAACAAAATTGCGTATGTGTTTCATTAGAAATATACATATTGGACAAAACGACCATTTCGTTTCCGTTCTTTTAGGTACGGATTTACTCTAGTCGATGGTCTCTTCCTCGAATACTTCGACGCTATTTGGGCTACTACCGCGGATTCTCCGATTATAATTTTTTTTTTTTTACTACTTAGCTCAAGCGAATTAAATAATTACAATGTTAAATTTTATTATATAACATTTTCTTAAAGCTGACCTTGCTCGTACTAAAGTCGAAACATTTTGAATTCATGTTAACTGCTCGTAACATACAAGTAACCGGTTCATTTCTGCCATATTCAGTTCTATGGTGCCTTATTCTAAATATTTGCACCGATCTCAGAGAACGTGAATTAATATTTAAATGCATATTGTCCAGAAGAAACGGAGCATCAATAACGCCATTAAATAATTGGTGGACAAAAACAATATCTGCTACTTGACGTCTAAATTCAAGAGAATAAAATCCAATCAACTTAAGTCTATTCTCATATGGAGGCAATAAAAAGATGTCACTTTAAGGGAGGTTTCTTAGGGCAACCCGTACAAATTTGCGCTGAACTGACTCTATTCTATCAATCCGGACGTTGTAGTATGGAGACACCACCTGGCTTACACATTCAAGAAGTGGTCTAACTAGGGTAGTGAAAAGGGTTTTTGTAATCTGAGGGTCGGAGAATTCTTTGGACCAACGTTTAATAAAGCCCGGAGTCAAGTTGGCTCGCTGAACCAATGATTCAATATGCAACTTAAAGTTAAGGTGACTATCACAAATAACACCTAGATTTTTTATGCTATTCGTTCTACGTAACGTCACATTATTAATAGAATAAGCACAAAGAGGGTTATCTCGTTTTCTTGAAAAAGTGATAACCTCACATTTCTTGTAGTTTAAATCAAGATAATTACTTATACACCAAATAGCAAATCTATTTAAATCCTCTTGCAGAAGCCGAGAGTCATTGAGGTTAATTATTTCCTTAAAGGTCAACATGCCATCTACCAAATTAGAAATTTTAGAATATTTAATTACCTAAGCAACATCATTAATCGCTAAAACAAATAATATTGGTCCTAAATGGCTGCCTTGGGGAACACCCGAGGATGCAGTATAAGAGTGAGACTTAGCTGATCGAAAGTGGACCTGGTAAGTTCTACCATAGAGATATGACCGAATCCATTTTATAAAAAGGTCCGGATAGCCAAGGACTGTCAGTTTAAATAAAATCAGTCGGTGGGATAGCTTATCAAAGGCTTTGCTAAAGTCTGTGGTAATACAGTCTACATTATTCCCCACTTCTATGCACGAGTTGTAAACGAAACAAGTTCGACTAAACTGGTAGTTGTTGATCTACCCTTCAAAAATCCATGTTGAAAATTGGAAATGAAAGGTTTACAACTAAAGTAGAAGTATTTGTGAATAATGCACTCGAACAGTTTTGGAATGCATGACATTTTTGCAACTGGTCTATAGTTTTCAATGTCCTCTTTACTCCCTTTTTTATGTGTCGGAATTATAAAGGACTCTTTCCATAGTTTTGGAAATATGCCCGATTTAAGGGATTTCTGAAAGAGAACACATAAAGGGTATGCTAGAATATTACCAAATCTTTTCAAAATACCCGCAGGGATACCATCAAGTCCGGGATTAAAATCTTCATTTAACTCCTTAATATGGTCTATAACTATAGATTCGTCAATGATGATAGTTTTAAGGAAGGTTTTAGGATAATCTTCAAGTTGTGAGAAGTAGGTGGCATCAGGCTCAAAATTATCATCTTGAACGTTGCTGCGAAAAATGTAGCAAATAAATTTGATATAACTGACGGATCGATCGACGAATAATCTTGAAATTTATGTGATGTAGGATAGCCATCAGATTTTCTTTTATCGTTCACAAATTTCCAGAATCGGCGAGGATCGATAGAAAGTGTGAGCTTCATATCATTAATATAAGAATTATACTTATCCAACGATAATGCCTTAAATTCTCGAAAGAGGGCCACATATGTCGAATGGTCATCATCACTTTGAGACCTCAAGTACTCCTGCCATGCCTTATTCCTCCTATTGCGCAGCGAACGTAGATCAGTATTAAACCATGCAGGAGCTGAAAATCAATGACTCCTACGATGACAAGGAACTGATGCCACAAACGCCGTAAGAATAGTAGGATAAAATTCAGCAATGCAAACTTCAATATTCTCGCTAGTCAGAATGCTGTCGAAATCTATTAACTCGAATAAGTTAGCAAGCAATTCAAAATCTGAATTACGAAAATTAAAACAATAAGTGAACTCACTGCTTGGATTCAGCCGTACACCTTCAATTGAGAATAATACTTGTAAAGGAGGATGGTATTTATCACTAGGAAGCATTTCAGAACTGCGTTGGACAACATAATTAGTTGCATCAGTGGAAAACTCTAAGTCAAGTTGTTTGTCAAAAGTATTAAGTATACCACTAATTTGTTGTAGACCACACGCCGACAAATTATCAACAAACAGAGATTCACAATCCGATGTCACATTCGTCCCTGTAAAGTAAAGTTCATCACCTACGAGTTCCCAACGAAGATTTGGAAGGTTGAAATCGCCAAATAGTAAAATGCTGTCATCCGGCTCCATCATATCAAATATTTGGCTGACTGCATTCACTAGAAGCTGATATACGCCTATCAAACTATTAGGTGGGATATAATTGTTCGCTATAAAAATGTTACCCAGCTCCATTGTGATTTTGATGCAAACAAATTCCAAGCCACCTATGTGAGAAATGTGGACCAACGAGCTTTCAAACTCATTACGGACGGCGATCAAAACTCCTCCCCCCAAGGACCTCAAATCTATAGAATGCCGGTCTTTTCTAAAGACTACATAGTCAGCGGAAAACAATTCACTATTCAAAAAACTTTGATTTAGCCAAGTTTCTGTCAAAACAATAATATCATGCGAAAAAGTATGACTAGCATGGAACAATTCTCGTGTTTTAGTGCGAAGTCCCCTTACATTTTGATAGTAAAGGGACAAGCATTTTAGCTTTTTAAACTAATATTAGTATTAGATGCTTTAGAAGCATGTAAATCCGGGGAAACTTTTAGTTTCTTATTCCGTTTGCGTTAAAATTCTTTAACAAAGGCGGATTGAGGCCAGAATTTGTAAGAGACTAGCTGTGAGAACATCGCAGAAGGAACAGTTATCCTGAAGGATGAGACAGGACTGCCTAACTTATTGATTTTCTCACATTTAATAAAGGAGGTATCAATTTCTTTAGAGCCAATGTAATACAAAATATCTTCTGCAATGGTCGTCGGATCGATTCTTGAGAGGAAAATACTCTTTGGGGCAGGAACAGTTTTCAACACCTGTGAGAAAATACTCGTGGAGGTTGATTCCTGACCTGAGGAGACTTCAACTATTTAACCTTGAGTACTCCCCGTCACAGGGACTGCTTCCAAAACTTTTCGGGAAGTACTCGTAGAGATTGATACTTGACTTGAAGAGAATGCCTCTATGGGAGAATGAAAACTAGTACTACTTAGATCCGGGACAGATTTGAAAGCGTGACTATAAGAAAAAGTCTCAATAGGAGAATCGCTAGAAATATTTCCCCTGTTGGATTGTTTTCCCATTTGTTTATTTCTGGTTTTTTTCTTTGATGCCAATTTCAACTGTACTACAGCACACTTTGCATTCCTAACCAACGAAGAGGGAAGCATTTCACTTTCAACCCAATTTGACACTGGTTGAAGCATCTTTTTTTGCGAAAGCTATATCGTCCATTAGTTTGGTATTCTTCCATGAGGACTGTATCAAAGCTAATGTCACGCTTTTAAGCTCTTTAGACGTTTCATTGTTAGAGGCAATTAATGACTTACATGCTCGAATGTCAGAAGCAATTGTTTCTAATTTATCTATGGTAGAACTGTCCCTTTGTTTTATATTTGATGGTAAGTCAGAAACAACTAATGAAGAGTAAATAAATTCAGAAATGTTACTCTGAATTACATTCAATTTGGATTCATATTGTGTTATATTTTCAAAAGTTTAGACATGTCATTTTGCATTATTAAACATGCAGAGGTAAGTTGTTCAAATTTTTTATCACCTTCACGCAAGTCCTCTAATGTTTTGCTTAGAGTTTCAAGTTTATCATCAATGGCCTTCACTTTATTAGCAATGAACGATGTATCATTATCAGCCAAATTGCCGTTCGTTGTGACTAAGTTATTCTGAGTAGCCGTCAATTTAAGAAACCTTAGAATATAGCAAGGTTTTATATCACCACACTCAACGCAGGTAAACTTGTTGGTACTGCTAAGTGGGTTCACACATGTGCGATGAGAATGACGATCGCACACTCCATCAAAAACGATCTTAGACTAATCAGGCAATATATCATTGCATTTGAAGCATGAGACCATCATTGGCTAAAAATTATGACCCAACAACAGAAGAAACACAAAAAACCAAAAAAAGGTTCTGCGAGAACGATAGACAATTATTTAACAATTAAACACAAACTTAAGCAAAAGCAAGTAATTGAAATAACCGGATAATAAAAAATCCCGTAATATTAAAAAATTTTAAATTTAAAAGGTTGGACAAAAGAATAAAAACAAAGAGATAAAAAAGTCAAAAGTTAAAAAAAATAAATAAAAAATCACCAAAAGAACAACAATGGATAATAAAATAAACGTTATTTGTAAAAATTTCGTTTTTAGTCAATATCAACTGTTAAAAATTTTTCTTCTATTTCTTTTTTTTAAATATTCCCTACTGTAATTTCAATAACAAAACTAGAGCAAGTTTTTTATTTAATTATTTATCGGAGAACTAAAAAAAGCACGTCCGCATTATACGAAAGATCAGCACTCTCTGTCTTCTATATCACTGTCACTGATCATTTTCAATTTTTATATTTATTTATTTTTTGATTTTAGTTTTATATAATATAATTAACTATTCCACAGTTTTTATAATTTGTTATTTTAATTCCCTTCTGTTTTTTTTTATTTAATTCATTTGTATCAAATGTTTATATTTATTATCAACGAACTGTGGGATCCAATTTTTGGCACACTTGTCACATAAAAAAAAACACTCTCTACAAAGCTATTTTTCACTTCGAATTCCACGTACACAATTTGGAGACTAATGAAAATTTCATTCCACGCGAATACGATACTGGGCTTTACACTTCAACTATTAGTGAACTTAAAACTGAACGTTAACACTCTGCTTTTCTAACTTAACTTTGTTGTAACTCAAATATAACTTAATTGTTACATGTTTGTGTTTCTGAACTTAACTCTATTGTAACTCAACTGTAACTTAACTGTTACATTTTAGTGTTTCTGAACTTAACTCTATTATAACTCAACTCAAACTCAACTGTTTAACTATAGCTTGGGTTTCCTATTTTATAGGAAACGACACATCACCCAATTTCCAACATCTTTCCGATAATCGCCAAAGTGGGATTGGTCTTCATTTTTATAGGTTGAACTAATTTTCATACCGCTCTCGAGACGCGCTAAAAAATGCTACAGTCTGTGTGGTTTATATCTTTTATTACTACCACATGTAGTAATGAGGTTAGGACGCGGATCATTACACAAGCTTTCAATTTAACAACTGAGGCCGGTAATGAAGCTATTGGAGCAGATCTTTCTCAAGGCGAAGTAGGAAAAGATAAAGCGATTGCATACGCTAGTCGCTCATTAAATAAAGGGGAACGGAACTATTCCACATTTCAAAATTAATTACTAGCCATCGTATGGGCCACAAAAAATATCCGTTGCTATCTTTATGGTAGAAAATTCACTGTCAACACTGATCATAAACCTTTCAAAGGAGTTTTTAACGTAAAGGATCCTACAAATCGCTTGGCGCATTCTCACCGCAAACTTTCCGAATACGATTACCAAATAGAATGCAAAGCCGGCAAATATAACACAAACGCCGATGCCCTCAGTTGTATTCCTCTCATCAATTCAGAATCGGTGATAGTACCCCGAGCATTTTAACAATCGAATCCAAAAACTTGGAGGAAAATTATTTAGAAACGGAATTTCATAATTTGAATAAAGCAGACGGCTGGAACTTATTAATATCAGAAATTGAAGTACTGTCTAAAAGAGAAACAAAGCAAAAAGCATTTTCGACAATCGAAGCCAGTAAAAATGAAAACGTACCCTTTAACCGTTATAATCATATACTTCCATAAGATCACTCACGTATAATTTTCAATCCTGGACAAATTAACTACATAAACGCGAATTTGGTAAAATTTGGCAATAGTAAGAAAAACTGCATATTAACTCTAGGGCCCCTAGCGGAAATTTTTGAGCTTTTTTGGTTAATTATTTGGGAAAATAACACAAACACAATAATCATGCTAACCAACTTAATCGAAAAAAATAAAAAAAGTGTCATAGCTATTGGCCAAAACAAAGTGGAAAATCGCACATAATACCTTTAACACATGTTTTACAATTGAAAACTTAACTTATGAGAAACAAACAAACTTTGTGAAACGCAATTTTAGATGGACGGAAAATGAAACAAATCAACAGCGGGAAGTAGCACAAATTCAATTCACTGAATGGCCAGATTATGGTATTGCCCCAAATACTGAAGAATTCTTACTATTTCCTAAAGAAGTAAGAAACTCAACAGCGCTCAAACCTGAATTTGGAGCGCCAATAGCTCACGGCAATACAGGGATCGGTCGATCGGGGATATTTTGCTTCATAGATATTTGTCTCTTTCACATTTCTACAAAAGATGGGAAAAAATATACAACACCCCAAATGTTATTAGAAATGCGCGAAAATATGAAGGGTTTAGTCCAAACTGCCGAACAATTAAAATTTGCATATTTAACCATTGTTGAAGAAAAAAATTATTCTCGAACACCACCCAAAATTCTACAACCAACAATAGGGAGTCGGTAGAAATCAAATCAAATCAAATTGATGTTGTAACCAGAAATCAAGCTAAAATTCAATAAAACGAGCCAACGAACAAGGTGGAACTTCCCCTAAAACTCGCCAGTACACTGAAGATAGCGGGAACAAACATTAACCAGATTGATGAGCCAATAACAATAAATTTAAAGGAACCAACTAAAGATGAACCATCAGATACAGAGTCTAACGCTTTTTATGAAACATCGGAATCCGACGAAGAAGAGGAAGTTGAAATTTTATCGGATCCAAACCATATTCCAACTATTTTAAAAGCCCATCACGATTTACCTTTACGAGGGCATACCGGAATTCAAAAAACTTTCAACCGTTTACCGTTGGAAAAATATGTTGTCTGATATAGCGACGTATACAAAAAAATGCGCTAAATGTCAATCCAATAAAAAGGGTAAACAGTTAAAAGTGCCAATGAGAATAACCGATACGGCAAATTGTCCATTCGAAAAGGTTTATTTGGACGTCGTGGGTCCCCTTCCAATCTGTAAACAAGGCAACAAATATATTTTAACCTTTCACGACGATTTAACCAAAATCCTGGACTGTTTTGCTATACCAGATGGCGAGGCGATTACCATAGCAAATTGCATTTATCAACATATTATGTTAAAATATTTAGTTGTCCCGATAAATTAATAACTGATCAAGGTGCGAATTTCACCAGCGATTTGTTCAAACGACTGTGCAAATTGCAACATACTCAAAACTTGCAAACTACTGCTTACCACCCACAATCGAATGGATCACTTGAACGCACTCGCGGACCACTTATCGAGAACTTACGAACAATAGTCGACGAAAATATTGTAACATCGGATCAATGGTTAGCTGAAGCTGCCCTATTACACAATCACACTCCATGTGTAGTAAATTTACACCAATCCACGCATTGTAGTGATACCATCGCACTCTTCGAACCAACCTAACGAGACGACCTGACTCAATATATAATTTTGAAGATTATTGCAACACCATTAAATTTAAATTACAAAAAATACATACTATTAGGAAGGAAAACCTATTAAAAGCGAAAACAAAATCAAAGGAGTATTATGACAAAAAGTCAGTAGCTACAAAATTTCATGTAGGAGAAATTGTACTATTAAGCAATGCCGCAAAGAAACATTGTCTTTCCCCCGTGTGGATGGGTCCATACGAAATAAAATAAGTATCTGACGATCTGAATACCTCTATTCAGGTTGGTAAAAGGCTAAGGCCAATCCATAATAATCGCTCGAAAAAGTTTTAAGCATACACCGCCAAAACTTCAAAATTTTATTACCCAAAGATAACAACATAACCCAAATTCAGAAAAAACAATTTTATCATACATACTTATAAAAACAAAAATCCGAAGAAACATAAGGTAACTAACATAATTAATTTCTTTTCATCAAAACCAATTTCATATATAACAATCTCTATAATGACACCATGAAAAACATACTAAAAACAAAATAATGGAATTTTTTTTTCAATCCTCTGAGAATCTGTTGTCCCAGAATCAAACTCATGCTATAATTATATAAAACAATACGATTCTATTGTTACACAACACACTAATATTTTCAAAATTAGTACCCAAAATCAAACATTAGCAGATTGATAACAACACTTAAACTCAACATTTAACTCTAAGCATAGAGAAAGAATATTTTTTTTCATACAATTTTTTGTAATTACGTCAAGTTCACTACCCACTTTTCTTTGATAAATGGTAACCTTTGAATATAGCTTATACCGACATGCATGTATAAAACCTGAAGGATTTCAATGTTAATTATATATATATATAGAATAATATATAACATGTGATTCAAATCTTACTAGTTTTTTCAATAAAGTTTTTTGACAGATCACGCGTGACTAGTGTCATTCTGATTTGTCATTTTTGTTCAGTATTGTATGGCAATTCATCATGTCAAGACCTGCATCGTCGTTTGTTTGCTGAATGGGCGCTTGAACGCATCGAAGAAAATCCGGAATTTTCAAGCCAAATTTTGTTCAGTGATGAGGGTCATTTCTGGCTTAATGGCTACGTTAATAAGCAAAATTGACGTATTTGGGATGATGGGCATCCACAAGAGTTTCAAGAGCTACCATTACATCCGTTGAAAACAACAGTTTGATGTGGTTTATGGGCCGGGGTCATCATCGGTCCGTATTTCTTCAAAAATGCGGCCGGCGGCCACGTTACCGTCAATGGTGAGCGCTATCGTGCCACGATAACGGACTTTTTGGTACCTGAAATTGAAGCCCGTGGTCTCGGCAATATTTGGTTTCAACAAGACGGTGCTACGAGCCATACAGCCCGTGTTACAATGGATTTATTGCAAAATTATTTCGGTGAGCAATTAATTTCACGTTTTGGCCTAGTGAATTGGCCACCAATATCGTGCGATATCACACCTTTGGACTTTTTTCTATGGGGCTATGTAAAGTTAAAAGTCTTTGCCGATAAGCCAGTGACAATTGAAGCATTGGAAGCCAACATTACACGTGCCATTCATGAGATTCCGGTGGAAATGCTTGAGAGAGTGATAGAAAATTGGACCGCCAGACTGGCCGAGCTGAAACGTAGTGCCGGCCAACATTTGAAGGAAATTATTTTCAAATATTAATTGGCATACTATGTGCTTCAAGTTGATAATAAAGATTTGATATTTGCGTTCAATTCTAAGTGTTTTATTTTTATTTAAAAAAAAAAAGTAAAGAATGAATCACGCTATATATATATATTATATAAATATAGCAGCAAACCCTGCAGAAATTTACCATTTATAATAGTTATCAGAGGAAATATGAGACTAACTGAAATTTTTTTTTCTCACATACTTCACATGTACAGTCATGCGAAAATGAAGGAAATTTCCTTTTAATATTTTGGACACAAAATCTTCATAAGAAAAATTTCCCAAAATTATTTTTTTTGTTGACATATGGAAAACTCCACGCAGAAATTCGAAATTACCATGAGTAAAAGATATATTAAACTATATGTAATACCATATAATATCTATTAGAAAAACCAAACAAACTTGTAGGAAACTGTCAAATTTACAGTTGATGTTTGGCCCTACCTACAAGGGTAAGCGACAATACCAGATGAAAATGAGCGAAGAGTTATCAATAATTCAGAAATTAACTCTATACTCGATTAATACCGCTCAATCACTGAGAAAATGATGTCCATTATCGAATCTTCACCGAATCATTAGGTAATTTAGGTCATTGCTGCTGTGGCAACACCGAAACTCATTTCATGTCATTCCATATTTTTTAAAACATTCATTGTAAACGCTTCGCTTTTGTTTATATAATTTAGAGATGCGAACGTAATGGTTAGTATAATTTTGAGTTAGAGTTTTTTATGAAAAGGAACACTAGTTCGGCTAGAACATGAAATAAAGATAGACGTTTTAATTTTATTATAACGCAAGTGTTTAAATCAAACCAAAACTAAACAATTCATCGTTACTCACAATTGGTGACCCCTGACGACCTTCATCGAAAATTCTTTATTTTTCAAAAAAAAGAGAAAATAATTAAAAGTAATTGTCGCCACGAAATTTACCAAGTTTTTTTTTCAAGCGAAGACGATCGAAAAACATAAAACAATTTTCGCGTCGAAAATTTTTCTTAGAAAAGTGGCTAACGGTGAAACAAACACGCGATTCTTCTATCAAAAACAGCTACGAACAATAATAAAATAATTTTTTTTTTGGGCGATTTTCTTTTCCGATACCAACGAACAATTAACAAATTAAATAAATAAAAAACGGTAATTAATTGCGAATAAAGAGTGCAGTCCAGTAAAAAAAATCGTACATTGACAATTGAAATACGAACACGCGTCGAAAGACATTTTCGTGCATTTTTTTCAGACAGTTTTTTCCCTGTGGTGCTATAGATCAACATGCTTGATAATGCAGTCGTAGAAGCGCCGACAGCCCACACAGAAATTGCACGAGTTTTCGTCAAGGTGCCAACGTTTTGGACTGAAAATCGAGGAATTTGATTCACACAGTTCGAGACATGCAAAGTCATCACCGATGATACCAAGTTCGACATAATTGTCGGTGGGCTAGAAAGCCACATTCTAGCACAAGTAACGGAAGCAGAATAAAACCCACCAGCCGAAGGTAAATATACGAATTTTAAGAAGACTATATTATATATTATATATATTATATAGTAGCAGACGTAAATACACAAACCATAGGGACCAATTTCTTACTTTTAGTAGGCATTAAAAGAATTATCAGTTAAAACGGTCCAACAAACAAAAGGTGAGCAATCTTTAAAAACTTTCGACATTAACTCCACTCAATGCCACCGCATTCACAAACTCCAAACAACACAAAATTTGCACAGCAACTCATCACATAATTACTACAGGTCAACCTGTCACTAAGGCACGAAAACAATCCCCAGAGAAGATGAAAGCAGCCAAAACGGAATTCCAGTTCCTGATGGAACAAAGTGTAGTTCGCCCATGCAAAAGTAACTGGTCAAGCCCATTACATATGGTCCGCAAGAAGAACGGTGAATTCAGAGCCTGTGGCGATTACAGAGCGTTGAATTCTAAAACTGTACAAGATAATTACCCGATAAGTTTTATACAAGATTTTACTCATATCCTCCAGGGCAAACAAATTTTCACAGTGCTAGACTTCGAAAGAACTTACCAACAAATTCCGATCGAGCCAAGCGACGTCTCGAAGGCGGTAATAATAATAACGCCCTTCGGATTATTCGAACACAATTTCATGACCTTTAGCTTATGTAATGCAGGCCAAACGTTCCAAAGATTTATCCACGAGGTCCTCCGAGATTTGGACTTCGTATTATCATACCTTGATGACATCTTTATCGCTTCAAGAACACGCTCAGAACACAAGTGCCATGTCAAGAGTGTCCTCAAACGACTTTCAGAATACGGGTTATCAATATAGCGAAATGTCAGTGGGGGACAACAGAAGTTGAATTCCTGGGATATCTTGTGACAACTCACGGAATTAAAGCGTTACCAGAGAAAGTTAGAGTAATCGACAACTTCAACTTACCTAAACCAGCACACCAGTTGAAAGGTTTTTTGGCGATGATCAATTTTTATAGAAGGTTCCTCAAGAACGCCGTCAACAGTCAAATGCCGTTGCGAAAATTAATAGTTGGCAACAAAAACCATAAAACGGAAATCAAACGGTGAGAAGAAAAAAAAATCGCTTTTCAAAAATGCAAAGACGATCTGCGAAACGCAGCGTTACTCGCACACACCCAACTAAACGCACAACTTTCATCGGATACAGCAGTTGGGGTGGTACTTCACCAGCAGAACGACATAGGACCTATTCAGCCGCTAGGCTTCTATTCAAAGAAGCTAACGGAGACGCAGCAGAGATATTCAACATACGACCGCGAACTTCTTGCAATATTTCAAGCAGTCAAACATTTTCAATACATGATCGACCTTCATATTCCGTCAGAAACTCGACAAAGCGTCACCCCGACAAGTTTGACACATCGATAAGAGTGGCCAGTTCACGACAAAATCACACATCGCAGGCAAAGACAACGCAGTGGCAGATTTTTTATCCAGAATCGAAGTTATTGATTCTGGCAAAGTCATCAACTTCAAAGAGATGGCAAAGGAACAGGAAAACGGCACCGAATTAACAACTATTTTAGCTGGTAAAAATCCAAATATCGTATTAAAATCTGTTCTCATTCCAGAATCAAACGAGACCTTACGTTGCGAAACAACCAATGGACTTATCAGACCGTTCGTTCCTAGAAGGTCCGAGAGCAAATACTGGCCAAATTACAAATTCTCGCACACCCGGGCGTTCGAGCAACCAACAAAGCCCTATGTCAAAGATACTTTTGGCCAGGTATGAACAAAGATTCTACCGAATTTGTACGAACTTGTTTGCCTTGCCAACGATCAAAGATTCAACGACACAATAAGACACCAATAACCGATTTCATAACACCCGACAAATGACTTCTTCATGTCCATATGGATATTGTAGGCCCGTTGCCGATCAGCAGAGACAAGCGTTAATGCTAATATGTTTTTAATATAAGAATAATCTTATTAATATTCTTAATATTCTTATTCCTAGTAATACAAAATAGTCTCAACAATTCTTAAATTTTTAAAAACGATTAAAACTTTACGTTTTACACTAAATACCTTCCCCCTAAGGTACGAAATATTTCAAAATTTAAAAAATATTTTAATCTGCGAACATGAAGCGAAACAAGAAAAAGCGAAAAAAAAACAAATTGAAATTCTTGTTTGATTTTAAAAATAAGAATAAAAATAAAAAAAAAACAAGATGAGGAAAATAGAAAAATTTTTAAATTTTTAGATTTTTTTTAGGTAATATAAATTTAGCAATTTTTTTATATGTATATATATATATATATATAACTAATTTTAAAATGCAATATGTAAGATATTTGAAAAAATTTTCATTGATTTTTGGACAAACATATTTATGTGTGTGTTTAAATATCAACGAAAAATTTTTTTTTGTCAATACAGGGTATGTTGAGGTGCACCCTGTACCCATCTTTTGGAAAAAATCATTCCGGCGAAGAATGAAGTTTATTGATCCCGTGATTTCGTTATTTGTTCAAAAATTATTTCAACATCGTGAAATAATTAAAATTTTGTAAACGCTTAAATTTCTATTTAACTTATAAAATATTTCGAAATATCAAAAAATTTCGAAACATTTTATAACAATTATTAATGTGCTTCGACAATATTTGTTCACGTCGTAAAATTTGTATTTATGCAAGTTTAATATTGCGAAACATTAAAATTAAATTAAATTGTTTGATGTCGAAATAAAAAAAAAAATTACATACGCGCAAGTTTCTATGAATTAATTATTTTTCTTCAAAAAATAATTAATTACAAAAACAACAAGCCAAGAGTGAAAATTTGTTATACGTTTAAAAATTTTTTGCTTGTTTGCAAATTTTACTAATATCGGTCAAAGTACGATGCACTTTAAGTACTTTAAAAAATTTTTATGATCAATAATTAAATCGATCTTCTTTCGATTAATTATTAGTTAATGTAAAACATTAGACGTGAATGAATGTTTTGATTTTACTGTCGCGGTTTTAATTCCAAATCATAAAATTACTGTTTGGCCGTCTTCGAAAATTATAAAGTTATTGTTTGACCGTTTAAGCGTAAAAGAGTCATGGTTTTTAAGTTTTCGCGAAATTAAATTCGCGATTTACCGATTTAATTAAAGAATCCTAAAAGGAAATTAAGTTATTTTGAAGAGCTAAAAAGTTCCAAAAGTTATTTTGAAAAAGTTACAGAATTCTAAACGAAAAAAGTTTTTATGAAAAATTAAAGAGTCCTAAAAGGAAATTCAGTTATTTTAAAGAGCTAAAGAGTTCCAAAAGTTATTTTGAAAAAGTTAAAGAATACTAGACGAAATAAGTTATTATGAAAAACTAAAGAACCCTTAAAGGAAATTAAGTTATTTTGAAGAGTTAAAGTGTTCCAAAAGTTATTTTGAAAACGTTAAAGAATTCTAAACGAAAAAGGTTGTTATAAAGAATTAAAGGATCCTAAAAGGAAATTAAGTTATTTTGAAGAGTTAAAGAGTTCCAAAAGTTATTTTAAAAAATTGTCTAGCAAAGGAATTATGGGATGAAAATAATTTCCCATCCATTAAACCGACGGGAAACCAAAACAGAGCTGCCACCTTAGCCCCCATGAAACCCTTTCTAAATGTGTAATAAAAGTATAGTAAACAATCCGGCCGAATTACTAGCAGACACCGGAGCAGATATAACTATTATAAAAAAATCATCATTAAAGCAATATATAAAAATTAACAAAGAAGAAAAACAAATATTCAAACTGTTTTCGGCACCGGAAAAACTATAGGTACATGTCTTACCAATTTCCCACCCCCCATATTGGAATCATGCAAATTTCATGTGGTGGAGAAAACCACTCCAATTCCCGGAGATGGAATTTAGGGTTCGATTTCCTTTCTTGTAATTGCAATATTGAAGGCCCAAATAAGCGTTTAACTTTTCCCGAAATTAAGATTGATGAAGATGACTTCGAAATTCCATTTTTTAACAGTACGTTCATAGATTCCATGGATAAGGACCATGTAGATGTCACCAAAGAGCAAGTCGAAACACCTGAATCTGAGGTTAAAATTGTAAGTGGCTCATGGAACGGACAAGCTTTAACGACCCAAGCACTGGACGAAACGGAGCATGAAATGGAGACTCAGAGAGCAATTCATATTCAATCCCGCTTCCGAGGATTGATTCAAATAAAATTGGTTTTCAAACGAGATGACTCCTGTTCTTCGAAAGAAGAAACGAAATGAATTTATTTCGGAAGTTGCTTCGTTGGTTCAGTTGATGCGGAGGTAGCGGTTTGTGCTTTTCATGATGCGCCAATAGATATAACAATCGACTTTCCTAAATCTATAAATCGAAAAATCACCAAAACAAGGCGCACAGCGCACATTCGATTTAAAAAAACAACCATTTTGTAAAAATGAACTTTTTCTCCGCATTGGCATCAACAACAAGGGGCTGCGAGGCACAAAAATTATATATTGTTATAGAACTTTTTCATAAAACTAATGTTATTGAGATTTGTGACAACAAAAACAAAATTCTAGACCACACTCGGAAGAATTATAAAACACGAAAAAGAAAATGGGTTCTGTAAAATCATTTTACGATAAACCTTCGACAACGGACTAAAGAACATGTGAAATATAACTCCTTCTTACTACGTATAAAAAAGCACCTGAACATAAGGTAATTGTAACGTTATCGTTTTACTTGTTACGATTCATTTAATAAAACACGATTTTATTTTGAAGTATAAACGTTTATTAGTTTGTCCTTATGCGATAACCAATGACATCTGACAACTCTCAATTGCGTGAGAGTCAGTTTACACGTATCTTACAAAAGTCGTTTTACACAATGTGTTTGCGTATCGTTACAGTAACTAATCTAATTAATTTTTTTTTATCAAAACCAATTTCAAATATTTAATTACCATATCTATAATGACATCATGAAAAACATACTACAAACAAAATAATGGAATTTTTTTTTCAACCCTCTGGGAATCTGTTGTCCCAGAATCAAAGTGATGCTATAATTATTTAAAACAATACGATTCTATTATTACACAACACACTAATATTTTCAAAATTAGTACCCAAAATCAAACATTAGCAAATTGATAACAACATTTAAACTCAACATTTAACTCTAAGCATAGAGAAAGTATAATTTTTTGCATACAATTTTTTGTAATTAGGTCAACCGGTCTCCCGAATGCTGAGCGTTGTAAATGCCAATGCACAAATTTTTGACTTTTGCCTTAGTAAATATGAACTGAAGAAACTTTTATATAATTCCTAACAATTAATGATCTTATTATGTTTGATTTTTTGTTTGTCTTTACGCTCGATTTGAGCTGTTACTGTTACTATATCAAGTTCAATAACCATTTTTCTTTGCCAAATGGTAAACATTGAACATAGTTTATGCCCACATACATGAATAAAACCTGAGGAGATTTCAATGTAAATTATATATGTATATATATATATATAGAATAATATCTAAATATAGAAATATACCATGTACAAAAGTAATCAAAGGAAATATGAGACCAACTGAAAATTTTGTTTCTCTCACATACTTCACATATACAGTCATATAAAGATGAAATTTTCTTTTTATATTTTCGACACAAAATCTTCATAAGAAAAATTTCCCAAAATTATTTTTTTGTTGACATATGGAAAACTCCCCGCAGAAATCCCAAAATATGTGTAAAACATATATTAAAATATATGTATTACCATATAATATCTATTAGAAAAACCAAACAAACTTTAAAAAAAACTGTCAAATATACCGTTGACGTTTGGCTTTACGTACAAAGGTAAGCAACATTTCCCGATGAAAATGAGCGAAGAGTTATCAGTAATTCAGAAATTAAACCAATATTCGATTAAAACGGCTCAATCACTGAGAAAATCATGTCAATTATCGAATCTTCACCGAATCATTAGTTAATTTAGGTGATTGCTGCTAATGTGTTTTCAATATAAGAATAATCTTATTAAATATTCTTAATATTCTTATTCCCATTTATACAAAATCGTCTCAACAATTTTTAAATTTTCAAAACCAATTCAAACTTTACGTTCTACATTAAATACCTTCTCCCGAAGGTACGAAATACTTCAAAATCTCAAGAAAATTTCATTCCACAACATGAAGCGAAACAAGAAAAGGGGATAAAAATAATGACAAAATGATTAATATGAATTCGAAATTTTTAATTTATTGTTATTTTGGAAATAAGACATTTTTGTAAGTGCACAAAAAAAACTCTGCGTTTGCTGCCCCGAACCGAAGCTCAGCACTGTCCCAGGCCCGCATTTCTAGCTCGAGAGGTGACCCATTCGTCACCGATCAGCGTACCGCTGCTGGACAGCACCGTGACCCACGCAACCTAAAAACAAAAACAAAAAGAACAAAAAATAAAACATTGGAATAGACACTAAATAAATTTTGTTATTGAAACATAAAATTATTTATTAATATCTCACCCCAAAATTCTGGGCCACTATGCATTGTATGGGCCAAATATTGTCGACCTCTACAATGATGTCACACCGGTGGTGACACCCAAACGCCATGAATGGTTTTAACGGCCAACACCTCAAAGTCGATAACCTCATAAAATACATGATTTAGAAAATAAAAATTGCATTTAATTACGGAAAGACGGATGAATTACAACCGCCCATTACGAAAAAATCACCGGCAAATGTCCCATCCAGAATAAGTAAAAAAAAATAATTTCTTATCTAATAAGATCATTTTTCGTCATAATTTAATAAAGGAATAAACTCAGTATACTACGGCTTGGTTGCAAAAAGGTATTACAGTAATGACTAGTTTAAACCTTAATATTAATCGTGAAATTTAAGTTTCATTTTGGATTACAACTTTTTTTATTATACCTTTCTTTCAATTTTGTTAAAGGAAAAATGAAGCTGTTAATATTGTTGTCAAAATGCGAGAACTAATCATACACTCAATTCTAAATACAGCCCCTAAATAACAAGGGAATTTTATTCGAACCAGTAGGAAATGCCGTAATTTATCAAACAACGTGGAATATATACACAAAAATGGGTCTGTACTAGGAGGACGAAACATTAAATTTTCTCACACTCTGTGACACCAAAATTAGAAACCTCTGTACTATGTCTGGAGCAATGTCCAACGCTTCATGCATATACTGGCATGCAGAATTTAAAAAATTGGAGCATAAAGTCAAATTACAAAGAGAATCGGTTAGTTATTTCAACATCAATAGGCGAACGAAACGAGCATGGTTCAACATCGTCGGAATGGGATTGAAACATTTATTTCGGACAATAACCGGGGACGACGCTGAGGAAATTAACGATAGAATTAAGACTTTAGAGGAACATGATTCCGAGAATATACATCTTATACGAAAGCAAACAACAATACTACAATCAGATTTTAATAAGTTACACAAAGTAATTACTAACATAACCTCCTAATAAGAATCTTTATAACAACGGTTCGAACTTTTTACTAATAAATTACAAAGAGAAATTCGTAATTTAAAACAGGACTTTCAAATATTACACATACGAACGGAAATAAACGAAATCCTAATATTCACACTACACTTAATACAACAAGTGTGTAATCATTTGAACGAAGAATTTTCAATCCTATCTTCTCTTCAACAACGCAAACTTCATCCCTCAATAATTTCGGCGGAAACATTAATTAAAATCCAAGCGGAAATAGCGAACAATACCAACGCATTGCATTTGGATTTCCCCACTCTTAACCAAATGATAAGAGTTGACGCGGAATATTTCCGAAACGGTATTCTAGTACGCATATCTTTTCCACTCCCTGCCAAAGAAAAATACTCCTTGAACAAAGTCTATTTATTTCCAATGGCACTAGATAACTCACAATTTTCGTTATTAAAAACAAAAATATCGAATAAACGATAAATCGAATGTATATGCTACATCTCATCATTAGTGCCGGGAAGGGAGGAGGGGGAAGAGAAATGTTAGTGCGGCAGTGGTAAAATTAGTCGGAAGGAGAAAAAAAAATTCCATCACCTAACCGCCACCTTCAAACCACCACCATAAATCCACCACCTATTCACCAACACAAAATAAGATAAATTAAAATATATCGTTTAGTATCTATTAGAATGAAGATAAAATGTACATATAGTCAACAACCGGTAGAACATGGAAAACGTTGTCCATAAAGGGTACATGCGCGATGATACAACCTCACGTCGTGAAATAAGTAAAAAACCGAGATAGTCCGGGGAAAACGATAAAATACAAATGGTCAACAACTGAAAAGAGCCCAATTAAGCGACCGACGATGCAGCAGATTCTGCGAATAAAAGACCTTTCAGTTTTTGCTTGCTCAGCGAAAAGTCAAAATGTTCAGAATTAATGTTAACACTCCATAGCATTCTTGCGATCGGTTCGAACTTACCATAATCGGTGCGATGGTTGTCGATCATAAATAAGTCAACTCTTCTTAGAGAGTGTGCACTAACTCTTAGTTTAAGGCGATTAAGGAGGCTCGGAGACTCAATGGCACCAACTAAAATTTGATGAATGAAGACTCTATCAGCTACCTCACGCCGTTTCTGCAATGACTGAAGGTCAATTAGTTTAAGACGATTGCAGTAAGGAGGGAGATTTATGGCATTGCTCCAAGGTAGGTCTCTAAGAGCAAACCGAACAAATCTACGCTGTACAGCCACAATTCTCTCAATGTGTACCTTATGGTATGGAGACCAAACTTGGCTAGTGTATTCTAGTAAAGGTATAGCAAAGCTAATATAGAGAGATTTGGTGACATACGGATCAGAAAATTCTTTTGACCAACGTTTTATAAACCCCAGCATCGATGACGTCTTATTAACAATTGTGTCAATATGTCGTCGAAAATTAAGCTCGCGATCACAAATAACTCCTAAATCCCTTATAAAATCAACTCTCGAAATAGAGTTTTCTGACAAGGAATAATCGACTACGAACTTATTACATTTCCTCGTAAAAGTTATTAATTGACACTTTTTAATATTAAGTGCCAAGTCATTATTTATACACCAAGAGGAGAAACTGCAAAGATCAGCTTGTAGCAAATGACAGTCATGCAAAGAAGATATTCCTTTAGAAATTTTCATATCGTCAGCATAAATTGTAATATCAGAATTCCTGATAATGGACGTAACATCATTAATAGCGATAATAAATAAAATTGGACCAAGATGACTCCCTTGAGGGACTCTCGAATGGGCAATAAAAGGATCAGAATCAATAGCACGGAAAAGAACCCGATAACGTCCACCAGAAAGGTAGGAATTAATCCACTCTATAAAAAGGGTAGGAAATCCAAGATGTCGTAACTTCAGTAAAATAATACTGTGAGACAATTTGTCGAAAGCTTGACTAAAATCGGTAGCAATTACATCTGTTTGTTTGCCTTGCTCCATCGAGTTGATGGCAGTAGAGACAAACTCAGTCAGATTAGTAGTTGTTGATTTAGCTTTAAGGAATCCATGTTGTTTCGGGCATATGAATGGTTTACAATGAAAGCAAAAGGAGTTATAGACAATACTTTCAAAAAGCTTAGGCGTGCAAATTACTTCGCTATAGCCCTATAATTGCTAATATCTGCCCTAGAAAACTTTTTATGAACAGGGATGATAAATGAATCTTTCCAAGCATTTGGAAAAACACCCGAAGTTAAAGATTTACGAAAAAGGGACGTAAGCGGTGCAGATAAATTATGGCAGCATTTCTTTAACACTATTGCAGGCAAACCATCAGGTGCCGAAGAAAAATCATCCTTTAGCAGTAAGATTTGATCAAACACCATTCCCTCGTCAATAATAATTGAGTCAAGTGTGCATTTCGGATAATTATTCAGATAACTAAAATAGTCCTCATCAGGTATGAAATTACTGCCAATAACTGTTTGGCTAAAGAAGGAGGCGAAAAGATTGGTAATAGTTTTGGCATTGTTTGACGAGCTATCCATATATTTCAAAGTGGAAGGATATCCATCCATTTTACGTTTACTATTGATAAATTTCCAGAAGTGTGTCGGTTCACTAAGTAAATTATCGTGCATCTTAGACAAATATGACTTATATTCAAATTCGAGTAGGCTATGGAACTTTTTCAGCAACGATATGTACCCGCTATGATCCGAAGCATTACCAGAATTCAAATATTTCCGCCATGCTTTGTTCCGCCGATTACGCAAACCCTTGAGCCTGGTAGTATACCAAGGGGGTGAAGAAGTTAGATTCTTTTGGGAGCAATATGGAACCGATAACACAAAGCATTCAAATAACGTCGAGTAAAAATTTGCGATACATACATTGATGTCTGAGTCATTGATAATATCATCGAAGTTCGTGTCACCTAGCAACGAATTAAGTAAATTGAAGTCTGCCTTACGAAAGTTAAATTTGCAAACAATGTCAAGGCAAACTTCGTCCCTAGCTATATCATAGGCAAGTAACAAGTTCAAAGGTGGATGTTAAGGATCAAATTTAGAAAAACTGAAGTCAGCCTGTTTGAGCGAACAGTTGGCAGAATTGGAGCTAAAAACCAAGTCCAATAACCTATTCCGACAATTCTTAACGCTGTTTATCTGTTGTAGATCGCATGCTGTAAAGCTATCAACAATTAGTGTTTCTTGCGACGATGAAATATTGGTAGCAATATAATGAATATCATCCTCCGATTGCACCCAGGTCAAATGAGGTAGATTGAAATCACCTAAAATAATTAGGTTATCATTGGGGTGCATGAAATCGTTGACGAAATCAACAGCAGCAACCAGAAGTTGATAGTGTTCATTAGTACAAGTTGGAGGCATGTAGCAATTTAAAATGTAAATTATATCATGCTTTAGAGAAATTTTAACACAAACCAGTTCTAACAGTTCACTATTTGGGATGACAAAGTGCGAACAGTCAAACACAGATCGAACTGCAATAAGAGGTCCGCCACCCAAGCGACAGAATTGATCTGCACTAGTGTACCGATCCTTACGAAAATCCGAGGTAAAAATCTCATTGTCATTAAAGCCACTGTTTAACCACGTTTCCGTCAGTGCGAAAATGTCGTAGGGAAGAACTTGCCCGTTCAAGAAAAATTCACGCAGTTTGGAACGCAAGCCCCTTACATTTTGATAGTAAAGGGACAAGCGAGTTAGTTTTTTGAAACTTTTGAAACACCAGCAGAGGAAAAACGGCGATTTGCTAGTTCCCTCGGTATAAATTCTTTGACCAGGGATTTTTCAGGCCAAAAGGACGGTGAAACTACCTTAGAAAAAAGATCATCGGGGACCAAAAGTTTAAAAGAAGCGACATGGCTATTAACCTTATTAATTTCAACACATCTGACTGCCTTTTTAAAGTTACTAGGCAGCAAAGGTGTCATATAATTTAATACATCCGTCGATGTAGTTGAAGGTAGGAAGCGGAAAACAAAAATCGATTTCGGATGGGGTACAATGTGCAGAATAGGCGAAGGGATAACATCGGTTTGAGATTGGTTATTAGTGTTGTTATTGCTAGTATTACTGCTAATACATGTAGTTTTAGTTTTACTACTTTTGTTATTATTTTTAATTTTATCATTAACATTAATATTAACTTTAAGGGTACTATTAGTTTTATGTATTAATTTATTCTTATTTTTACTATTGCCGTTCCTTATATTTTTAGTTTTATTATTACTGTTACTAATAATATTGCTATTACTATTAATATTAGTATTATTATTGTTGGAACACTTTTCCCTCCTATTATCACTATTAGTTTTCTTATTATTATGATTATCAGTATGATTCTTATTACCGTCAGTAGCATTAACGATTACATTATCAGGGACAAGGTCAATGCAAGTAGAGACGTCAGTTACGCTGACAGGCATTTTAACATTGACATTATTGCTGCTAATATACTGAGTTAACTCAGAGGTCAACTTATTCAATTCTGCCTAAGCAGCCACATTAGACGAAACCAATGATGTGCATGACTGTATTTCGCTACGTAAAATATCTAAGCTATCGACAATAGGTCTTTCATGAAATTGGGGCGAGTCGCAATTATTAGGTAACGAATTAGTGTTGAACATGAACTCAGAGACATCATTCTGAAGGGTGCTAAGTTTGGATTCAAACTGTGTCGTTTTCTTTATAAGTTTTGAAAGGTCATGCTGCATCATCGAGCAAGCCGAAGAGAGTTTATCGAAGCCATCAACAAAATTACGCAAGTCATCGATATTTTCTCCAATATTGGATAATTTCTCGTCAATTGCTTTAACCTTGTTTGCAGTGAAAGACGAGTCCACCCTTAGAGAGCCGAGGACCGCTTTCGCTAAGTCAGTGTTTGAGGAAGTAAGTTTTAAAATTTTTAGAATGTGACAAGGTTTTATGTCACAGCATTCCGAACAGGTAAAGCATTTACTCTCTTTAGGCAACTTGATACACGATCGATGAAATGTGCGTTCGCACACTCCATCACAAGCGATCGATGCATGAACACCGGTCGCACCACAGCAAAGAGGGCATTCAATTGTTGCCATAATTAAATTGAACGCAACAAACAAAAACGAAGGCAAAAAAAAAAAAATTAAAAACAAACAAGAATAAAAGCAAACTAACAAGACGTGTGAACAGGCCCTTAGTATAAATAAACTCTATACTAATACCAACGAATGAAATTAAAAAAAAAACTTTTGTATTCTTTTTTGCTTTTTATTTTTCTTTTTTTTTGAAAAAAAAAGAAAGAAATTTTTTCCTTTCGAAAATAACAGTGACAAAAACACAAATTACGGTACCTTTGTAAAATACTTTTATTATTTTCATGCAGGAAACATATAAAATATTAAAAGTTAAATGCAAAAAATCAAATGAAAAAATATGAAAAATTTAAAAAGATTTTTCAAGCACCAAACACCGCATTTATATTAAATTTATTAAATATATTAAAACACAAAAAGAAAAACAAAATAACAAAGAAAAAACACAAAACATGTCTACACCACTCAACGAAACAAAACGCTATGACGAAAAAAGGTTATTCTGTCGAATTAACAACACCAGACTTTCAACACACTTGCCAAAAGATACTTGTGAATCACTTCATTCCGCTGTACATTTTGTAAAATTACTCAACCCCACCAGGTGGGCTCTTTCAACACAAAATGCCTCTCAAATTTATTAATCAAATAGAAACCCCAAATAATGTATTGCACATATCAAGTAATAAACACTGTTCTAGATATTGTAACCAAATTAGTAAGAAAAAACACATAGTTATTCTCTTTCTGGCAAACACGAATATTTTCGATTGAATGTCCTGAAGAAAACTCCCACCGCACAGTAGACGGAAGTGGAATTATCACACTAGCGACAAATTGTGTTTACCTGTTAGGAAACAAAGAAATTCCTTTCGAGGGAAACAAAGATTCCAACTTACCGATACACCAACCCGAATATGTGCAACTACGAAATTCATTCTTACCCAAATACCAGTAACCGAAAATACTCCGACAGGTGAAATTCTGTCCAAATCTCACCATTCTCTTAACACCGATCTGCATGAATCAAGTAAATCGATAGCAAGATTTCAATAAAGTGTTACCAAATGTTGAACAAGAACGAAAAACCAAGAATCATGAAGTAATTACATATATAAAAAGTAGTGTCGCAGGAATATCTATTTTTATATTGATCCTATAGATCATTTAGTGAATACGGAATAAAAGGGCACCCAAATTGCCGAAACAAAATACGGCAACGCTAATCGTTTTGAACACCATTCTTCCACCGGGTAATACGCCACCAAATACACAACTACCTACACATCAAACTTTTAACCAACCCTGCCAATCCAAAAATCAGAAACAAAGTTCAAATTACTCAACCTAAACTCACGACTATTCCACTACCCCCACCTCCCGCACAGTTACAGATAGGCAAAGTCAAGCAAATCTGCGAAAATAGTAACGAAAAACAGAGAATAAGAAAATCCATGGAAAGCCTTGGGAAAAATACAATTTTTTTTATTTTTCAATCTTTACTCCTATCAAGCAAATACACCTAAAAACAATAATTACTAGACAATTCAAAATTCTTTTTCTTCATCATATTTCAAGGTTCAAATTCTTTAGGAAATAAAATGAAATCGGATATATAGAAAAAATTTCCGGATAAGCGAAAAAGCAAATTGAAATTCCTGTTGGATTTTAAAAAATGAGCAAAGCAAACCATAGTAGTGAATTTACATTTTCTTTATATCGGCCGGACCACTATGAAACCTTCCCGATAACGTCATCAACAGCAACCCCCACCGAGGGGAGACGCATTCTATCTTTTCACTTGCTCTATTCAGAATGTACACACCAAGTTTAAAGAAAATCTGCCTATTATTGAGTGAATTATTGAAGTTTTTCATTTCTAGCCCTCCACAACCCACCACCGCGGGGAGACATATTTTATTTTCTCAGTCGGTCCATCCCAAACGTACGTTCCAAGTTTCATTAAAATCCGACTATTATTAACCGAATTAGGGAAGTTTCTATATTTCCACCACAACATTTTTTTAAGAAAGTTCTGCGCATTAGTGTTGCCAGATGTAAATTCCGTTGAAAAGTCAATATGTTCTGATTTCGAATATAGTACACAAACTGTGCAAATCTCATCAAAATTCGACGAGCAGTTTCGGTTTTACAACAAGTGCAAAAATAGACTACATTTGGACAAAGTGTATTTTTAGACAGTGTTGCCATAGTCGAATATGGCCCAAAAACTAATCAGATCTAAGTTAGCATCAGATACATGAATTGTATAAATTTTATCGAAATTAGCCTACCAGTTTAGTCTGAACCATGCGGACAAAATTTTGTCGTTTGAAAAAAAAATGAGAAAATTATAAAAATTTTTAAATTTTTAGATTGTCTAGATAAAATTAGCAAGACTTTATACAATTTTTTTATATATGTAATTAATTTTAAGATACAAAACGCAAGAGATATTTTAAAAAAATTTTTATCGATTTTTGAAAAAAGACATTTGTTCGTTTGTTTAAATATCAACAAAAAAAATTTTTGTCAATACAGGGTGGCATGTTGAGGTGCACCCTGTACGAATCGTTTTTAAAAATTCATTCCGACCAAAAATGCAGTTTATTAATCCCAAACGCGTGATTTGGTTATTTGTTCAAAAATTACATCAATATCGTGAAATAATTAAAATTTTGTAAACGCGTAAATTTCTGTTAATTTATAAAATATTTCGAAATATCAAAAAATTTCGAAATATTTTATTTAAATTATTAATTTGCCTCGACGATATTTTTTCATGTCGAAATAAAGTAAAATTTTTATTTATGCAAATTTTAGTGTTGCGAAACATTAAAATCGGTAATTTTTTCATGTCGAAATGAAAGAAATTGCATGCTCGCACGTTTTGATGGATTAATTATTTTTCTTCAAAGAATAACTAATTACAAAAACAACAAGCCTATAATGTGAATTTTTTCTACGTTTAAAAACTTTTTTGTTTGTTTGCAAATTTTACTACTATCGGTCAAAGTACGATGCACTTTAAGCACTTTGAAAAACTTTTATGTTCAATAACTTAATCGATTTTCTTTCGATTCATTATTAGTTATTGTAAAACATTAGACGTGAATAAAAGTTTTGATTTTAACGTCGCGATTTTAATTTCAAATTATAAAATTACTGTTTGACCGTTTTCGCGAAAAATAGATTCATGGTTTTCAAGCTTACGCGAAATTGAATTCGTTACTGGTCTGTCGCGATTTAACAAATAATTGTAAAGTATTTGATTTAAAATTAAAGAAGGAAATTAAGTTATTTTGAAGAGTTAAAAAGTTTGAAAAGTTATTTTGAAAAAGTTGAAGAATTCTAAACGAAAAAAGTTGTTATGAAAAATTAAAGAATCCTAAAAGGAAATTAGGTTCTTTTGAAGAGTTAAAGGCTTCCAAAAGTTATTTTGTAAAAGTTAAAGAATTCCAAGCGAAAAAATTTTTAGGAAAAATTAAAGAATCCTAAAAGGAAATTAAGTTCTTTTGAAGAGTTAAAGGCTTCCAAAAGTTATTTTGAAAAAGTTAAAGAATTCTAAGCGAAAAAATTGTTATGAAAAATTAAAGAATCCTAAAAGGAAATTAAGTTATTTTGAAGAGTTAAAGAGTTCCAAAAGCTATTTTGAAAAAGTTAAACAATTCCAATCGCAAAAAAGTCATGTGTGCTGTGCACACGCGGTAGAAGTGAAACCTTCGGAAAATTAAACAGGCAGAGAATGAGACGAATACAGTGTCAGGGGTGGGATAGTTATACACGGTCTACATTAGGCAATTTTTCTGGTATACCAATTGGCTTACCAGAAATAAAATACTACCAGTTTTTTTTTACGTGGGCCAATACTGGTATACCAATTCAGTATCTGACATGCCGTTGAACCGAGAACAGGAAATAAAAATAGCCAATATATTGGCTTTAAAGTGTCGAATTCAATTCAGTGGCAATATCTTCCCATGCCCTTTTTTTTGAAATAAATGTTCTATATTTTTCTTCTTTTTCTCGAACATATTTATCAATTTGATAATTTCACTTCGCAAAAATTTAGTTTCCGTCATTTTATTAAATTCGCATGTCAAAAATTGGTTTACCAGAATTGTCATACCAGAAAAATTGGTATACTAGCAGGGTCTACACTAGCTTTTTAGCAACCAATTTTGCTGGTATACCAGAAATATTTGCTAATGTACACCCTGTGTCATAGGGTTTATTTATTAAAATATTGGTACCAAGTTTAAAAGTTATTTTATATTTTATTATTCACACTCTTTGCTTTCAATTTCAATAAATGACACGAGTGGCTTATGATAACTGAAGTATGAAATGAATGCTTTGGTTTGGATTTGGTCAATATATCTTTGAAATACAGCGTCAATTACTGTTTTCGATCTTGTTGTCGATTCAGTGCGACTACTGCACTTTTTTAAATTTAATTTGGTGTTGAGGAACTCAATCAAAGGGGGCGCTATATCCAATGCAAAATCAACATTAAAATCCCCACTTAAAATCATCGGAATTTTATCGTAATCTTTTTTAAGAAAACGCCAAATTTCTGGTGTGTACTTTAGCAAATTCTCGTGGATGAATTCAATAATTGTATTTATTGATTGGTTGGGAGAAATGTAAATTGCCACAATTATAACTGGTTTATTATGGTCCACTCTGCTTTCACAAGCAGATATTTCTCGCACTTTAGAAAGCTGAACAGACAATGATTCTAGGTATTGTACATTGAGATCTATTTGTGGAGTAACAACACGGGTTGTAATTTATATTATTATGGTATATTGCAACTCCGACTGCCCTCGCATATTTTCTTTTCTTTTGAACAACAATATCAAAATTTGGAATGTCTGCAAGAGAAATTAGACGCGACCGTCCCAATACCTCCTTTGAAAATGATAGAAACAAAAAAATCCCCACAAAATAAGAAAAGAAAATTAATATTTTTCATTAGAAAGAATGAAGAAATTTTTTTTGTTATATACACCTAGGCCCGGCGTTGCGTCGTTTCATGTTGCGTTTTTTCGACATTGTTTCGTTCCTAAAAATACACCAATTTTCACTCCGCGTCGTAGGTTTTTTGAAGTTGCGTCGTTAATTTTTTTGATTTTATTTTTTAAGCTACTAATTTAAATTTTCTTGTTATAAATAGTTATTTTACAATTAAAAAATATAATAATATTAATTTTGTTTTAAAAAAATTATTAAAGTTTCTTTTATTTATGTTTCTCAAATTATTAATTTTATTAGTTTTCTTCTTATGTAAAATGTCAATTCACTTTGCGTTGTTTCTGGAATTTTGTTGCGAACCTATCTTCAATATTCACATGGTTTCTCATACAAAATGTTAATACACTTTGCGTTGTTTCAGAATGCGTCGCAAAATTTTGGAACGTATCTACGGCGTAAACCGAGGCCTAGGTGTATTATTTCTAATATTTTATGTGCTAGTTCTTGTATGAATTGTTATTTACATAAATGTTAGAACTGATTGATATTTTGTGCTCGCATACCGTGTAATATCATACACCCCATTTATTTGCCTACAAAACAGCGCACAAAGAAGAGACGAAGATAATAGCAAACACTGTATTCTGTATCCTATGTATCCGGAGATCAGAACATAACATATTTAATAACATTTTATAACATATTTATCTGAAAAATTTTTGTATGCAAAATTTTTTTTGCTATGATTTATGATCGACTGGTATTTCATCTTGGTAAAAAGTGTCGCTTTTAGCGTTTCATCGAGTTTCAAATCACCTCCAACGCGGCTAAAGAAGTTTTCACTTCAAAAAGGCGTTATGAAAAATTAAAGAATCATAAGAGGAAATTAAGTTATTTTGAAGAGTTAAAGAGTTCCAAAAGTTATTTTGAAAAGGTTAAAGAATTCTAAACGAAAAAAGTTGTTATATAAAATTAAAGAATCCTAAAGGGAAATTAAGTTATTTTGAAGAGTTAAAGAGTTCCAAAAGTTATTCTGAAAAAACTAAAGAATTCTCAACGAAAAAAGTTGTTTGAAAAATTTAAGAATCCTAACAGGAAATTAAGTTAAAAAGGTTGTTTGAAAAAAGTTACAGAATTCTAAAGGAAAAAAAAGGAAGTGTGCTTTTGACCGCACTGTAGAAGTGAAATAGAAGCTTTTCTTTATGGTTGCATTTATTCCGCTTGTTCAGCAAGTTGCCTATCCCTACATGCCCGCGTCCGTTCTGCACCAGTCATATCCGTGGTCGTCGAAGCCTTGTCAGTGAGTTGCTTCTGTTCCGCTTGTGGTGCAAGTAGCCTGGCCCTACATGCCCGTATCCGTTCTTCATCAGTCATAGCCGTACTCATCGAAGACTTGTCATGGAGTTGCTTTTATTCCACTTGTTGAGCAAGTTTCCTAGCCATACATGCCCGCATTCGTTCTGCACCAGTCATATCCGTAGTCGTCGAAGCCTTGTCAGTGAGTTGCTTCTGTTCCGCTTGTGGTGCAAGTAGCCTGGCCCTACATGCCCGTATCCGTTCTTCATCAGTCATAGCCGTACTCGTTGAAGCCTTGTCAGCGAGTTGGTTTTGTTCCGCTTGTTGAGCAAGTTGCCTAGCACTAGATGCCCGCGTCCATTCTGCACCAGTCATAGCCGTAGCTGTCGAAGCCTTGTCAGTGAGTTGCTTGTGTTCGTTCCACTTGTTGAGCAAGTTGCCTAGCCCTACATGACCGCGTCCGTTCTGCACCAGTCATAGCCGTACTCGTCGAAGCCTTGTCAGTGAGTTGCTTTTGTTCCACTTGCTGAGCAAGTTACCTAGCCATACATGCCCACATTCGTTCTGCACCAGTCATATCCGTAGTCGTCGAAGCTTTGTCAGTGAGTTGGTTTTGATCCGCTTGTGGTGCAAGTTACCTAGCCCTACATGCCCGCGTCCGTTCTGCATCATTCATAGTCGTACTCGTCGAAGCCTTGTCGGCGAGTTGGTTTTGTTCCGCTTGTGGTGCAAGTTGCTTAGCCCTACATGCCCGTATCCCTTCTTCACCAGTCATAGACGTACTCGTTGAAGCCTTGTCAACGAGTTGCTTTTCTTCCGCTTGATGAGCAAATTGCCTAGCCCTAAATGCCCGCGTCCGTTCTGCACCAGTCATAGCCGTACTCGTCGAAGCCTTGTCAGTGAGTTGGTTGTGTTCCACTTGTTGAGCAAGTTGCCTAGCCCTACATGCCCGCGTCCCTTCTGCACCAGTCATAGCCGTACTCGTCGAAGCCTTGTCAGCGAGTTGGTTTTGTTCCGCTTGTGGTGCCAGTTGCCTAGCCCTACATGACCGTATCCGTTCTTCACCAGTCATAGACGGACCCCTTTGATGCCTTGTCAGCTAGTTGGTTTTGTTCCGCTTGTTGAGCAAGTTGCCTAGCCCTACATGCCCGCGTCCCTTCTGCACCAGTTATAGCCGTACTCGTCGAAGCCTTCTCGGCGAGTTGGCTTTGTTCCGCTTGTGGTGCAAGTTGCTTAGCCCTACATGGCCGTATCCCTTCTTCACCAGTCATAGACGTACTCGTTCAAGCCTTGTCAACGAGTTGCTCTTCTTCCGCTTGATGAGCAAATTGCCTAGCCCTAAATGCCCGCGTCCGTTCTGCACCAGTCATAGCCGTACTCGTCGAAGCCTTGTCAGTGAGTTGGTTGTGTTCCACTTGTTGAGCAAGTTGCCTAGCCCTACATGCCCGCGTCCCTTCTGCACCAGTCATAGCCGTACTCGTCGAAGCCTTGTCAGCGAGTTGGTTTTGTTCCGCTTGTGGTGCCAGTTGCCTAGCCCTACATGCCCGTATCCGTTCTTCACCAGTCATAGACGGACCCCTTCGAAGCCTTGTCAGCTAGTTGGTTTTGTTCCGCTTGTTGAGCAAGTTGCCTAGCCCTACATGCCCGCGTCCCTTATGCACCAGTCATACCCGTACTCGTCGAAGCCTTGTCAATGAGATGCTTTTGTTCCACTTGTTGAGCAAGTTACCTAGTCCTGCCTACTCGCATTCGTTCTACACCAGTCATATACGTAGTCGTCGAAGCCTTGTCAGTGAGTTGCTTCTGTTGCACTTGTTGAGCAAGTTACCTAGCCCTACATACCCGCGTCCGTTCTGCACCAGTCATAGCCGTACTCGTCGAAGCCTTGTCAGCGAGTTGGTTTTGTTCCGCTTGTGGTGCAAGTTGTCTAGCCTACATGCCCGTATCCCTTCTTCACCAGTCATAGACATACTCGTTGAAGCCTTGTCAACGAGTTGCTTTTCTTCCGCTTGATGAGCAAATTGCCTAGCCCTACCTGCTCGCATTCGTTCTACACCAGTCATATACGTAGTCGTCGAAGCCTTGTCAGTGAGTTGCTTCTGTTTCACTTGTTGAGCAAGTTACCTAGCCCTACATACCCGCGTCCGTTCTGCACCAGTCATAGCCGTACTCGCCGAAGCCTTGTCAGCGAGTTGGTTTTGTTCCACTTGTTGAGTAAGTTGCCTAGCCCTACATGCCCGCGTCCCTTCTGCACCAGTCATAGCCGTACTCGTCGAAGCCTTGTCAGTGAGTTGGTTGTGTTCCATTTGTTGAGCAAGTTGCCTAGCCCTACATGCCCGCGTCCCTTCTGCACCAGTCATAGCCGTACTCGCCGAAGCCATGTCAGCGAGTTTGTTTTGTTCCACTTGTTGAGTAAGTTGCCTAGCCCTACATGCCCGTATCCGTTCTTCACCAGTAATAGACGTACTCGTCGAAGCCTTGTCAGTGAGTTGGTTGTGTTCCACTTGTTGAGCAAGTTGCCTAGCCCTACATGCCCGCGTCCCTTCTGCACCAGTCATAGCCGTACTCGTCGAAGCCTTGTCAGCGAGTTGGTTTTGTTCCGCTTGTGGTGCCAGCTGCCTAGCCCTACATGCCCGTATCCGTTCTTCACCAGTCATAGACGGACCACTTTGATGCCTTGTCAGCTAGTTGGTTTTGTTCCGCTTGTTGAGCAAGTTGCCTAGCCCTACATGCCCGCGTCCCTTCTGCACCAGTTATAGCCGTACTCGTCGAAGCCTTCTCGGCGAGTTGGCTTTGTTCCGCTTGTGGTGCAAGTTGCTTAGCCCTACATGGCCGTATCCCTTCTTCACCAGTCATAGACGTACTCGTTGAAGCCTTGTCAACGAGTTGCTTCTCTTCCGCTTGACGAGCAAATTGCCTAGACCTAAATGCTCGCGTCCGTTCTGCACCAGTCATAGCCGTACTCGTCGAAGCCTTGTCAATGAGTTGGTTGTGTTCCACTTGTTGAGCAAGTTGCCTAGCCCTACATGCCCGCGTCCCTTCTGCACCAGTCATAGCCGTTCTCGTCGAAGCCTTGTCAGCGAGTTGGTTTTGTTCCGCTTGTGGTGCCAGTTGCCTAGCCCTACATGCCCGTATCCGTTCTTCACCAGTCATAGACGGACCCCTTCGAAGCCTTGTCAGCTAGTTGGTTTTGTTCCGCTTGTTGAGCAAGTTGCCTAGCCCTACATGCCCGCGTCCCTTATGCACCAGTCATACCCGTACTCGTCGAAGCCTTGTCAATGAGATGCTTTTGTTCCACTTGTTGAGCAAGTTACCTAGTCCTACCTACTCGCATTCGTTCTACACCAGTCATATACGTAGTCGTCGAAGCCTTGTCAGTGAGTTGCTTCTGTTGCACTTGTTGAGCAAGTTACCTAGCCCTACATACCCGCGTCCGTTCTGCACCAGTCATAGCCGTACTCGTCGAAGCCTTGTCCGCGAGTTGGTTTTGTTCCGCTTGTGGTGCAAGTTGTCTAGCCTACATGCCCGTATCCCTTCTTCACCAGTCATAGACCTACTCGTTGAAGCCTTGTCAACGAGTTGCTTTTCTTCCGCTTGATGAGCAAATTGCCTAGCCCTACCTGCTCGCATTCGTTCTACACCAGTCATATACGTAGTCGTCGAAGCCTTGTCAGTGAGTTGCTTCTGTTGCACTTGTTGAGCAAGTTACCTAGCCCTACATACTCGCGTCCGTTCTGCACCAGTCATAGCCGTAT
Source organism: Xylophagus ater (assembly GCA_963422695.1). Taxonomy (NCBI): domain Eukaryota; kingdom Metazoa; phylum Arthropoda; class Insecta; order Diptera; family Xylophagidae; genus Xylophagus; species Xylophagus ater. The sequence goes on from OY730480.1 coordinate 42,124,735, forward strand.
TCGCCGAAGCCTTGTCAGCGAGTTGGTTTTGTTCCACTTGTTGAGTAAGTTGCCTAGCCCTACATGCCCGTATCCGTTCTTCACCAGTAATAGACGTACTCGTTGAAGCCTTGTCAGTGAGTTGCTTTTGTTCCGCTTGTTGTTGCCTAGCCCTACGTGCCCGCGTCCGTTCTGCAATGGCCATAGGCGTTCGCGTGAAAGCATTGTCATCGTGTTGTGATTGAGCAGAATTGTCGACTCACAAACGTTTCTTACCCGGAGTCATTGTAGGCGTAGCAAGAAGCAATGCCCGTTAATGTATGTAAGATGCGCTGACCGCTTTCCATATGCACAGAAATAACGCGATGGTTAGTCAGCTTCACCGATGTGACATGTGACGCTACGTTACAAATTTAGCGTTCCATGGTTTTTTCCAAATAAAAAGTTAAAAAATTTTTATCGACCACAGCGCCAATATGGCGGGAGATAGAACTATTTGGTCTTCCACGGAAATATTCCTCATTATAACTTCCACAATATTGCCGAGCATTGTAATCGTCTAGGACGTCCAAATAATAAGGTATTTTGTAATGTAATGTTTCGTCAAATTGTTATTGAATACAGCGTCTAAGTGGTGGGAGATAGAACTATTCTGTCTTCGATGGAATTAAACGCCATAAAAGCCTGTACAACTTTGTCGAAAATTTCAATCGTGTACGACCTCTGTATAAAAAGTTCAAAAAAAATTTCAATAACTTATATCGACTACAGCGCCAATATGGCTTCAGATAGAACTATTTGGTTCGTGACGGAAATATTAATCATTATACCCTCCACAATATTGCCGAACATTGTAATCGTCTAGGACGTCCATATAATGAGATATTTTGTAATGTAACATTTCGTCAAACAAAATCGTTACATAATTTTTGCAAAACGCCCCCATAGAAGTATTTCATTTCAAAATGTTGTTATGAAAAATTAAAGAATCCTAAAAGGAAATTAAGTTATTTTAAAGAGTTAAAGAGTTCCAAAAGTTATTTTGAAAAAGTTAAAGAATGCTAAACGAAAAAAGTTATTATGAAAAATTAAAGAATCCTAAGAGGAAATTAAGTTATTTTGAAGAGTTAAAGATGTTATGTAAAAATTCTTTGGATGTTTTCACCTTGGCTCTTTCCAGAATTTGAATCGAATTTATTGCGAAATCGTTGTCTATTTTTTTTAATGGTGTCGAAACTTATTTAACTTGGTCGGGTGTTCTACCGCAGGAATTAAATGAAAACTTTCTGGAAATGTTCTCTTTTCATTTGATTTCAGAACTCTCTGCTTCTCAGAAGACTCCCAACGATGTCAGCAAGTGGGAGGGGTTTCTCGAAGAAGTAATATTGTTTGGTAAAAAATGCATAATCCAAAAAAAAACTTACTTATTATGCTGCTTTGGTTGTTATTCGGAGTTATTAATGAAATAAAATCCTTTTATATATATATTCTACTTTAAAATTCTTTATTGTCTTTTAAGAATCCCTTAAACATTAGTAATTGACACTTTTATATTTTTTAAATCACCTCTTTTTTCTTATTTTACAATCATTTTTCTTAAAAATATCGCTAAAGCAGTTAGGAACTTAATGTTTAATTAATTTAAAACTTTGACTTTCTTCAAAAAGCGAAACTTCTTGTATAAATACAGTTACGAACTGCTCGTTTAATTAACTTACAAAACTTTAACTTTCTTGAAAAAACAAAACTTCTTGTATAAAAATAGTTACGAACTTCTCGTGTAATTAACTTACTACTTTAACTTTCTTCAAAAAACAAAACTTCTTGTATAAAAATAGTTACGAACTTCTCGTTTAATTAACTTACAACTTTACCTTTCTTCAAAAAACAAAACTTCTTGCATAAAAATAGTTACGAACTTCTCGTTTAATTAACTTACTACTTTAACTTTCTTCAAAAAACAAAACTTCTAGTACAAAAATAGTTACGAACTTCTCGTTTAATTAACTTATGACTTTAACTTTCTTCAAAAAAAACAATACTTCTTGTATAAATACAGTTACGAACTTCTCGTTTAATTAACTTACAACTTTAACTTTCTTCAAAAAACAAAACTTCTTGTATAAAAATAGTTACGAACTTCTTATATAATAACTGGCTTTTCGCTTTCTTTTCTTGATCAGCAATTGCTATCTCCCGTTCGCGTTTAATTGAATAACCAAAAAATAACTAACTGATAACTGCTCCCGGCTATCCGATATTTTAGAACTGCCTTTCGATTATTTAAAGCAGCCTTTTTATAGTTAGGAAATTACGTACTTTGCACCTAGTGTTCCAATTAAGTTGCAGAAACGTTGCTGAGTTAGGCAACCGTCCTGATTTACTTTTGATTTGGAAACTTTCCATCAGTCATCAATTTCGAAATGCATCAAATGATGCTAATGCATTTCGCAATTGCTTATTTTCCGTTAATGTGTAAAGTACAATTTTCGCTGAAGAAGTAAATAATGTTCTGAAACTTTTTGGTTTACAGAAAACATTATTGTTCTCAAAAATGTTGCGGAACATTTTTGGTTTACAACAACATTTGAGGTTTCAGAAACATATTAGTTTCGAAAAACATGTTGTTGCGAAGTGTGTTACTCTTTGGAATATGTACGTAATGTTTTATTACATAACAAAGAGTTCCTAAAGTTATTTTGAAAAAGTTAAAGAATTCTGAATGGAAAAAGTTGTGATGAAAAATTAAAGAATCCTAAAAGGAAAATAAGTTATTTTGTAGACTTAAAGAGTTCCAAGAGTTATTTTGAAAAAGTTAAAGAATTCTAAACGAAAAAGCGTGTTATGAAAAATTAAAGAATCCTAAAAGGAAAATAAGTTATTTTGAAGAGATAAAGAGTTCCAAAAGTTATTTTGAAAAAGTTAACGAATTCTAAATAAAAAAAGTTTTTATGAGAAATTAAAGAATCCTAAAAGGAAATTAAGTTATTTTGAAGAGTTAAAGAGTTCCTAAAGTTATTTTAAAAAAGTTAAAGAATTCTAAACGAAAAAAGTTGTAATGAAAAATTAAAGAATCCTAAAAGGAAATTAAGTTATTTTGGAGAGTTAAAAAGTTCTAAAAGTTATTCTCAAAAAATTAAAGACTTCTAAAAGAAAATTTGAAAATAGTGTAGCAAAAATTTAAAGAAGAATAAAGAGATTTTATTAAAAAATTATAAAAACAGAATCGAAAATTGTTGCATTTTGCTTTAATCCACACAAAGACAAAACAAAGGGGGTATGCGTTTTTAGTTTCATTTGATTACATGACATGGTTTCATAAAAAAGCATCAAAGATGTTTCAACTGTTTGGCACTATCTCACTCTTAACAAGATTGTAAAAACCCCGCCGAATTGTCAGAAATGCAATAAACGAAATAACACGCTTTTGGGTTTTGATCGTGAATTAAACAAAAATTAATTACTTCAAAGTCAAGGAGGTCCACTAATATGCCAAGACAATTCGATTTTGGTGAATTTTTAAATGTCACACCGAGTCAAAATTCTCAGCTATTAAATGTAGACTCAACTCACAATGATGTGATTCATCATACGAATCATTTTGCTTCTCATTTTACCAAGGATATGTGTTCTAAAACTGTATTGTTGGCCAGAGCTTTGATCCGCAGTTATACATCAAAGGGCGAGATAGCAATTTTACGAGCTCTAGAAGATCAAAGGTGTCAAGCCTCGTTTATTACAGAAGATGGAGTTCAACGTCTGCAATTATTTAGAATACCCACGCATGCTGCAGTAAGTGAACTTGGAAGAAAACAAGCTGATGTTATTCACAGTTCGATTTCATGTAAAATAACACCCCATTTTCGTTCTTCTTATGAAGGTCAATTAGATGCTTCTATACTTAAAAGGTTTACAGGTTTATTGGCAGCACAAAATGTAACGACACAACCCTGGCCTCATATCAAGAAATTAGAGTTAGCTGACCAAATTATTATGTTGCACGAAAGTTCAATATCTTATTGGGTTCAGATATTTTTGCTGATATTATAAGGGAAGGTGTTATTAAGGGACCTAATGGGACACCCTTCCCACAAGAAACATCATTAGGGTGGATATTATCAGGCCAAGTCTTTACCACAAGACGACATCAATCTTCGTTTCACGTCAAGATTTCTTCTGTAACTGATGAAAATTTGGAATTCCTGTTACGACAGTTCTGGGAGGTTAAAAATATCTCATCAAAGCGTAAGCTTAGTCCTGATGAAGAAGATTGTCACAAACATTATGCAGCAACTCAAACGAAAATGATGATGGCTGATACATCGTCAGACAGCCTTTCAAAGTGGAAGGTTTAGCAAGAATTCCGAACTCTAAATCAAAAGCTTTCATTCGTTTATTACAATTGGAAAAAAGGTTTCAGCAAAACACAGACCTCCATATGAAAAACGTGAAGTTTATGGAAGAATACTTGAACTTTGGAAGAAATTACCGAGTCTTACATTGAATTCAAAAATACCACAACAAGACCATATTTTTTGCCACACCTTGCGGCACTTAAAGAAGACAACACGACTACAAAGCTACGATTAGTTTGTAATGCATCAAGTAAAAATAAAGGCAACAATCGTTGAATGACAATGTTCATATTGGACCTACCTTACGAGATGAACTCAGTGTAATTCTACTTAGGTGGCGAAAACATGAAGTAGTATTCACTGTTGATATTAAGAAAATGTACCATCAAATACTAGTAGCAAAGGATCATCAAGATTTCCAAAGAATATTATGGCCAAATAGTACTTCTCAACCTATACAAGAATTTAGATTGAAAACAGTAAGATATGGAATGTCATGTGCTCTCAATTTGGCTATTCGTACACTGAAACAATTGGCAATTGATGAAAAAGACCCTTAAAGATTTTCACGTTGATGATGTTATGTCAGATCCCAATAGTGTGGAAGAGGCTTCCGATTTCCAAAACCAATTACGCGGTATGCTTTGCCGGAGAGGGTTCTATTTACGAAAATGGATTAGCAATTATAAGCAAATTGTAAAAATTTTCCAAATGAAGATCGAGAAGTCAAAGAGCCATTTGATATTGAATTCAACGAAGCCGTAAAGACCCTTGGAGTCCGCTGGAATCCTGTGAATGATGAATTTGGTTTTTGTATAAAATTGCAATCTTTGAATAAACCAGTTATAAAGCATTTGGTCTTAGCAGTTTTTTGATTATTTGATCCCTTAGGTTCGTTACCACCAACTGTAATAGTTAGTAAAGTAATGTTCCAACAACTCTGGTTTAGTGGGATAGGTGGGGATGATGAATTTCCTGATGTATTAGCATCACAATGGGAAAAGTTTCGTAGAGTTTCATGATGTACAAAACATTAAAATACCACGGTGAATTAATTACAAGAATGAAATAAGTGAATTCGAATTGCGTGGGTTTTGCGATGCTTCCACACGCATACGCTGCTGTCGTTTATTTTCGTTGTGTAGATAAAGAAGGAACTGTTCACGTGTCATTGAATTATATGGTGCGGTTCCTCTCAGTAAATTATTAAAGAAAGTCAAAGACTCCATGCAAATAGAGTTAATGTCAATACATTCATGGACAGATTCTACTATCGTACTCGCATGGTTGCGTACTTTATCAAATAAATGGAAAGCCTTTGTCAACAATCCGGTAAGCGAGGTTTAACAAAATTGAAATATTAGTTAAAGGAGACATGTTATTTCAAGTGACAACCCAGCTGATTGTTCTGGAAGGGGCTTGACACCATCTATTTCAAAGCAACATACATTATGGTGGTCTGGTTCTGAGTGGCTAAAATCGTTTTGAGAAATGTGGCCCACCGGATTATTAGACATCGGAGAAACGCAACTAGAAGAAAAGGGACCACGAATAAGGGTAAATTTGGCAACAATTGATGTAGAAGTTCTAAGAAGATATTCTAGTCTTACAGGATTCATAAGAGTGGTCGCTTATTGCCTTCGGCTTTGTCATAATCAGCAGGTTTGTGAGAGTGAGAGAAGATGCCAGCATTTGCGCGTAAGTGAACTAACAAATGCCACCAAAAGTATTATTAAAATCTCTCAACATATTTACTTTCATTCCGAAATTACTTGTTTAAAAAACAAACAAAAGCTACCTGAAAAGAGTAGGATACAGAATTTAAACCCAACTTTAGACCAGGGGACGGACTTGCGAGGCGGGGTCGTCTTAGCAATTCATTTTTATGTTATGATGAAAAGCACCCAATAATTCTATCAAATAAAGGCCAATTGACTAAATTAATAATTGATGATACCCATCGCAATACTGTTCATGGAGTAACGCAATTAATGTTAAATTTCATTCAGAAAAAGTATTGGATATTACGTGATCAAACGATAGTAAAGCTCCAAATCCATAAATGTGTAAAATGTTATAGACATTCCGCCATCCCAAAAAATCAATTAATGGGCGAGTTTCCCGAACCAAGAGTCAAAGTATCTAGACCATTTTGCCACAGGGGAATTGATTACAGTGGTCCTGTTACTATCAAAGAATCAAAATGTCGAGGCAGGGTAAACACTTCGAAGGGTTATATTGCGGTCTTTATTTGCCTAACCACAAAAGCAGTTCATTTAGAAGCAGTCAATTTCAGTCGATTTACGTCTCTAAGGTGTCTGTGTACAGATTTGTACAGCGATTGTGGCATAAAGTTCGTCGGAGGAAATGCTCAGGTGATTCCAGACAAATTGAAGCCTTGGCGCAAATTGAAGCATGCTTAAATTCTCGTCGGTTACGTCAAATGGCAGCAGATCCAGAGGACTGCACAGCATTAAATCGTGGTCATTTCTTAATTGGTGGCATGTTGCTCTCTTCACCACATCCGAACTTAAGTGATAAAAATGTACCATTGACTAAACACTGGTTAATCAGCAGGGGAATTCAACAAGAATTTTGGAAAAGACGGTCTTCAGAATACCTACCTAGATTGCAACAGCGCCCAAAATGGATCTTATAGCAATCAAATGTACGAAAGGGAAAATTGGTCTTAGTTAAAGATGAAAGATTACCTCCATGTAAATGGTTATTAGGTCGAGTCATTGTACTACAACAAGGTGCGGATTCATTAGTCAGAGTTATCACATTTCAATGCGAAAATAACATTTTTAAACGCCCTATCACCAAAATTTGTATGCTTCCTGTACAAAATAGTGAAGTTGATAAGATAGAGAATATCTAAGAATATTAGTCAATTAAATTAAAATTGATAGAGAACATTTTAATATAAGTTAATAAATAGTTAATGAATTTATAGTAATTTTAAAATCCTACAGTACAACGTCATATCATTATCATGGACAACAACATATTTGCAGTTTCAAGTTTTGTACTAATTGTTATGTAAAAATTCTTTGAAGGATCTCAACCGAAAATTTTCCAAGATGATGTTGTCAAAGATGGCTTGTTTATTTTTTCCTCGAAAGTACGGTACAGCTCTTCAGTTTCAAATTCCGGAGGAGAGGTGGTTGAGTCATTCGCTGAACTTTTACGCAGTTATTTTTAGGTTGGGTTTTTCTGAGCTTTCTAAAGCTTAGCTCCTCAGAAACTACTCAGCTGCGTCACTGTTATCTAAAAATTCTTTGAAGGATCTCAACCTTTGTAGCTCTCTGCGGGCATTATTATTGTAAATATCTAGATTTCGCACTTATTGAAAGTATTGACTCGTTGCTGGTTTGGTCATGAATCCTCGGTGGTTTGAAAGGGTTTGTTGTTGCGAAAAATAAATAAAACAAATGATTTACATATTCTGATGCAAGTTTCCTCTTTATTTCACGAGATTTCTTCCCGTTTTCTTGTTCTTTGATAGAACTCTTTATAACCCCAATTTAATAATTTAAAACAAACTTTAAAAATCTTCTTTATTCAAACTTAGAAACAGAATCTTCTTTTGATTTCAGTATTTTAACACAAACTTTAAATATCTTCTTTATTCAAATTTAAAAATAAAACCTTCTTTTGATTACAATATTTTAACACATACTTTAAATATCTTCTTTATTCAAATTTAAAAACCAAATCTTTTGATTTCAATATTTTAACACAAACTTTAAATATCTTCTTTATTCAAATTTAAAAACAGAATCTTCTTCTGATTTCAATATATTAACACAAACTTTAAATATCTACTTTATTCAAATTTAAAAACAAAATATTCTTTTGACTTCAATATTTTAACACGAACTTTATTTTTTGTAAACGAACTATAATTCTTGAATCGTTTTCTCTACTCGCGAATAATAATAACTGCCTTATTTTTCGACTTTTAAAACTTAACGAATACTTTTAAAAGAAACTTAACGACTTTAATTTAAGCCGTCCGCATTTATCCGATAATTTCGAAATAACTTTTGCCAATCTTAGCATTGTCTTTTACAGGCGGAAAGTTCCAACCTTTGCACCCATTGTTCTAGATTAAGACTTTTTCACGAAACTTTGTTCTGATGTTTCGGAATTATTTCGTGTATCCAAAACCTTCAATTTACATTGGTCACTTTATTGGCGGAGAATGGGTTAAGTTTTATTACTTGACATTACTTCCCCCTACAACAACAGAAATATATTTGCCTTTAAACAACAATAAGTTATTTTTGTTAAAAGGCAGATACAATTTTGTATATGTTTACAGATAGAAATAAAACTTTAAAAATTAACTTAATCGATATGTTATCAAACATTTGTAAAATAGTTAATAAACATTAAATATATTAATTCTATTTTTGTTTGTTTCAACTATGAAATAAATCTTTCATCATTTAAATCTAAAAGATTCGATTTGTTTCTAATTCAATTTTCGACTGGTTCTTGCATTTATAGGGTTTCATATTTTCAATATTTTGATAACCCTTACTTTCAAAAAAATCAAAACGAAATAATTTTGCTATAAAAATTTATAAATGCCTTTTTATAAGTTGGATACATGCATAAATGGTATTTGCTAGAAAAAGTTAGTCACATTTTTAGTGACTGATAATTTTGTTTTCTAAATATAGTATTAAGAAGAGAATTGATTTTATTTATATTTTTATTAAAAATTCTGCTATTTTTGAAACAAAAAACGAATGGCATATATTTATTTAAAAATTTTTCTTTGGATTTACTTTTAATTATTTTATATATGATTAAAATTTATGTTGCGCGTTTGTTTACGTTGTTTTTTTGTTTTGTTTAAGGGTATCATATTTCAAAACGAAGTAAATTAATTTGTAAGAACTTATGAATGGGAAGAATAATCACCTTTTAATCGACTTTAAATTATCTTTTCCTCTCTTATTTGTTTATTAAAGGTACTACAATACGTGACTTTCTTGTCACTTGGCTCAACCAAGGAACTTCCAAGATAAACTGCTTTCGAACAGCATGGTTTACCTTGTTCGGAATTCAATTTTATCTGAATTAATTTCCTTGAAGGAGGAATGGGAATTTCTCTCTGAGTCTCTATTACGCACTCTTGCTTGTTCTTGTGGAAATTTTGGTTCAGCAGTGTTTGTCCGTCCTGATGGTCACTTACATTTTTAACCTTGGGAATTCGTTTTTTAACCTTCTTCTGGGTGACATATGTATGGGCCGTGTTCACGGACTTTGTAGATTTACTGTTAAAAAGAGGAATTTCAACGCTTTCCTTGTTAAGTTTGGTGTTTTCGGAACTAATGCGTTTGTTCGTCTTTTCAATAATACAATTTGGAGGCACGCAATCGAACCCTGATATGCCATCTTTTAAATTCAGAGTGGCTTTTTGTAGTGAAGAATTTATAAAATATGTACTCATATTTTAGAAAACTGCCGGATGCCGTTTTAATTTTTATTTTATCTTCTTCATTATTATGTTCGTTTTGGCTCCGTGTCGATTCATTTCTTATATTAATATTTTATTGTATATTGTCTTTTAGCGACGATTTTTTCATAATGCTTATATCTAATTCGGCCGGGCTGTTTGTTTTGATTGGTTTGGGTACTGATGTTATAATTATATTCGAAGGGTTCATTACAGGTTGCACGAGTGGAGACAAGTAATTTTTGTCCCATTGTTATTTGGCAAAACATGTGCTTATATTGAGTCCTGGTTGCAAGCAGAAGTTGCATTTAATATTATTATTTAAATTTGTTATCATGTTTATTTGTTCATTAATTTTTTTGTCTGAATAAAGTTACATGTATTATTAGTGTGTCCATACACATGACATTCATCACAATAGGGGTAGTTCATGCGAGTTCTGCACTCATCGTAAACATGACCCAACCTATTAAAAAACCACATTTCATTCGTTGCTTTGTTTTATTATTATTATTATTAATCTTATTATTATATATTTGAAAATTGTTTCTATTATGCCCATTACTTCTACTGGGTGTATTATTAAGATATTTTGTGTTGTTATAATTGTCATTTTTAAAATTTTGACCGAAATTATTATTGCTATTTGGTGCTAAATATTCATTTGTGAAAGAGTTATTTCCCGTAGTAAAATTGGGTTGAAGATTTCCCTGTAAGTTTTGGGTAAAAGGGGTAAAAGAAAATAGTAATGATAAAGTGAATTGTTTTTCCGCTTACTCAAGATATTCTGCCTTAGTAGCTAATGTTTTGAAAGTTTTATTGTCTTCATATAGGAAGAAAAGCCGATGATTGGAATTTAGTAATCCATTTTGGAATGAAAATATTGCAGTTTCCTCTAAATCTTGGGCTACGGATCCATACGCGTTTGGATGCCGTTGGATTGCTTGATCTGCGCAATGTTTCAAGAGAGATTTTATTCGACATGAAAATTCTGAAAGAGTTTCTCCAGTAAATTGTCTGGCGTTTTGTAATTCTTTTAACAAGATATCATAAGGTTTACGTTCAATTAACTTCTCTTGTACAGTATTCAAAAAATCTGTAAAATTTCCCGTTGAAATATTTACTAAAATTGTGGCAGCTCGACCACGGAATCTAATAGGGAGAAGAGAAACGAAATTTTTTTGCTCTTCTGCTGAAAGAATTTTGTGTGCTGTTCGACAACATCCTATAAATATAGATACCTCGGATGCTAGATTAGGTCAGATTTCCGCGCTAAGTATGGGAATTGAATTAGCAAAAAATTGACTTATATTTTCAATTGACATTTTTATAAGCTTAAATATAAAATAAGTGAAAATATATTAATAGTTGAACCGTCTTAAATTGCAAAAAAAATTCTTTTGAAAAAATATCTGTTTCCTTTTATGATTTGTACATTAAACCACTTCGCGCGAGTTATGGATAACAGCTAGATAGTAGTATTATCTAACACAACATATTATACCATAATTGCATATTCTTTTTGGTTTTCTATGATAACCATATTTCATTTACATTTCACTTTTATTCTCACATTTTAAACTCAAAGAATTGTAGAGTACCATAAATCAATTTTCAAATTTAACATTTTGCAATATTAAAATAAGATAAAGTAAATTAGATTAAAATTTTAAAAAATCATATTTCAGTAAGAAGACAGGAAATTTTCCAGACATATTCTATGTCAGCAAAATTTATATTAAAATTAAAAAATGTAATTCTATTTAAAATCATAATATAAAGTCAGTATGTTTTTGGAAACTAAGTGCTAAACACTTAATTAATAATTAATTGTATAATTAATAATTGTATTCAATAAAGAAACTTTGTTTTTTTTCAATACTACAGTTTATCGAAACATATCTGGCGCAATCGGTAGGATAACATAAGTCTATCCAAGTTTTGTATTGTGTAAAAGTTGAAAAGACGGTTTTTCGGGAAAAGTTTTACAATATCGAAAGTATATCGATAGTAGTGATACAACAACAACAGTGAACACAAGAAGGAATTACCATACTCGCCAACGACGGTTTATCGATGGACTTCGTGGGAAATTCATCTTGCTGAGTTTCAACTCTTCAGTTCAAAGGACCTGCAAGCAAAAGAAATGAAGGCAATAATCATACTCCTTTCTAAGTAAGTCGATTTTATTCATTCCTTTCCATTTTTTATTATATATATATTTTATTATACATATAAGAAAATAAATCTTTATAAAATTATTTTTATCAAATAAACAACGCAAATATTTTTTATCAAATTAAAAATTAAATTGCTTTTACCAAAATAAAATTGAAATATTTTTTATCAAATCGAAATTAAAGTGAAGTGAAATTAAATTAATTAAATATTAAATTATATTTTTATATACATACAAATAAAATTTTTATCAAATAAAGTTAAACTGAATAGAAATTATATTAATGAAAATTAAGCTATAATTTTATATACATATATACAAAATAAAATAAAAACCTTTATGTCAAATCTGTTTAAAAGTAAAAGTGTTAAGGAAGCAAGAAATAAGCCATATAGTGCTTGGAATTTATTTAATTTTTAAATCGTGATATTTGTGTATCGGAAGAAATCTGTGCCGAAAGTTTAAACAGTTCAAGTGAGATCGATTCGATGGATAGGCCAAAAAGTTCTAAAGTTATTAACGCAAGTTTAAATATCGAAATACCAACCATTGCTAACGAAAATAATGCGAACGTTCAAGCAATGGCCAATGCGTTTAATAATTTTAGAGTTCCGGACGCGATTAAAGTTTTACCAAAATTTAGTTTTAACATTCGATTATTATACGATTTTATAAATAACGTTGAAGAAATTTTAACATTCATATCAGGTGTTGACGGTACAGCCTATGGTAGAATATTATTACGGGCTATTAGAAATAAAATAGAAGGGTCTGCAAACAAGGTACTAAATATGTACGTTACTCCACTCGAATGGTTAGAAATAAAAAATAATTTAATTTTAGAATATTCGGACAAACGCAGTGAAACATCCCTTATTAGAGATTTGCATAATGCAAAACAAAATAATAAAATGGTAGAACAATTCTGTAGTGAAATAATAGAAGTTTTGTCTACTGCCAATAATCAATTACAAATTCAAGAGTCTCATTATAATGTTATAAAAGCAAAAAGGGACTTATAATCGGAAATTTGTCTAAATTCCTTTTTACCAGGTTTAAGAGAACTAATAGGTTCTGCTATCAGAGCTATGAAAACGGAAACATTTGCACAAGTATTCTCGTTTTGTATAAAAGAACAAAATATTTTCTACATGAAATCTTTAAACCAACCAAATAATAGAAATATACCAATTCAAAAAGTTTAAAATCCCAATTTCATACCTCGCCAACTAATTCGACCTCAATAAATATTCTCACCGTTCAATAGATTTGAAAGACCGAACAACATTCCCTTTAATCAACAATATAATAGTAGACCAAGCAATAATTACAGCAATAGACCTAACAATAATTATAATAGACCCAACAATTTTCCCTTCAATCAACAACGTAATTAATTTCAACAATCCCATTGGTTGAGATTGAGTAAATCTCAATCTCAACCAATGAGATTACCACCACCACAACCAATGGACACTTCTTCAGGAAATACAAGACAGATTCCTCGTAATCAACCAAATAGACCAATGCAAAACAATTACTTTAGACCAAACGGTCCACCAAATTTTATGAGTAGAGAATTGCATAATATTTCCGAACAAAACCCATATAGTAACAGCGACGAAAATTTAAATTTAGGTTTACCAAATTATAATCACGAACAAACTGAAGGAAATTGTAATTATGCATCAGTTGAAATAGATGATAGAATTAATAATCATCACCAACAACTTGATCAGTATTACAATTATGAGGCAGAAAACAGTAATGTTGACCAATCAAACCTATTTGAAGTAGAAGATGTAAATTTTCATATAAATGCCTTACCGAACAAATCGGGTACTTAGATATTAATAAACATGGTTTCGTTCTCCCTTATATTCTAATATCTTCTCCATTTGGCCGACCATTAAAATTTTTAATTGATACTGGAGCATCATCTTCACTTATTAATCCAGAATTTACTTATTCTGAACACCTCACCTCTATTAAACCAACAATCATTAATACGATATTAAATAACCATACGGTAGATAAACAGATACTCTTACCAAATTTCATAGAGTTTAATCAACCTGTAACAAGGGGGGGTTGCACATATTAGGGGTTTCTGTTGAAGAAGCAAATCCCCTGATGACCTATTTAGCATATCTTCTTCCTTGCGAGGAGAAGATATGAGATGGTGCAGCAATGTGAGCAGCTAAAAGGCTGCACGCCTAGCTGATCGCACTAGCTAGCTCGCCGGAGGGGTGGGTCGCTGCTCACCACCATCTGTCATCGCGTTACACATAAATTATATGCGTGCAAGATGTATGAAGACGTCGTTAAGACTTTATTGTGATAGCGCGAGCTATCAAGCAAGGAAATTCGGTTTTTGCGAGAAAAGAACCGAATAAGGGGGATGTTCGTTAATTTGCTGGTCACCGAAACTTGACCAGCCATCCGCGAAAGCCTTGCGAGGCATGTCGGGGCCGATTGGCAATGGTGTTAATGCCAATCGGTCTTTGGGGCACTACCCTCCCACTTGGATCGACAGCAGAATGCCGATCCCCGTATGTCCATACTCGCCCCTACAAATGAGTATGGACCCTTTTTAAATTTTCATTTACGCCTTCCTCAGTCCCCCATCATTTCACCTCCCTCTCTCTCTCTCCGCAATCGTTATGTCTATCTCATCATTCCCTCCTTTTCTTCCCCTTCATATATTTTATAATTTATTTTTTTTTTGTAAGAGAAAATATTGGGAAAATTTTATCAACAAAAAAACAAAACAACTGCATGTATTAATATGAACTTGAACAACGAATTTCCTTTTTTTTTTCTTTTATTTAACGTAATTTAGTATAAAATAAAAATTTTTTTAAATATTTAATCTGAAATATCCCTTTACAAACAAATTCCAGAATATTTAAATGAACTTAAGTAGCGAAATACTACCTTTTTTTTTTCTTGCATGTAGGACAAAAGCAATACTAAATTGAATTTATACATAAGACTATAGGGATATTGAAACCAAAATTTACTTTAAATGATATAAAAACCAGAAAATTTTTGAATGAAAAACTTGTACGCCATTATATATATTTCCATAACCCCAAATTTAATGAAAAAAAAAAAAACTTACATATCAGTTTCCAAAAAAGGCCTTTCCGGAGCACGATATCTGTTAAAGAAAATCAAGCAATTATAGAGAATAGTTTAGGAAATACACATTTGGCGTAATTCAGTTTTTTCTTAAATTATTAAATCTTTATTTTGGTTTGTTTGTAAAATCGAATTTAGATGACAGCTGTTTTTTCCAGGATTCCTTGATAATGTTCTACTCCAAAATTTTGTTGAACGAATAATTCCCTCCAAAAAAAAACGTTTACTTCAGAAATTATGCGCGCATATGAGTTTTTTATTATATTTATTGAAAAATGTTTCAGCCGACACTCCAATGAACTGCAGGAAATTTTAACAGAAAACTTTCATGTGGTGCCCCTTAAAACGACGAAATTTTTTCTTTTTTTTTATAAAGAAACGTTAGAGTTTTTCAAAAAAAGAAAACGCAAACTTTTCTTTCCAGTTTTCCCAAGATTGAGCGTGAGTCTTGATGATAATGGTACAATTTCTCGGTCATAGAACGGTTTTTTCTTTTCTTCCTTATAGAATAAATTTAGTCACTATTAAACACCTTTTCCTTCATTTTTGTTTCAGCTTTTCCAAATTACTTTAAAATAAACTTTCTTTTATATTTTATTTATTTAAAATTCGGTTTTCTACTTTTTGTATTTAATAAACGGATTATTTTAAACTTTTAGAACAACTTCCTTATTATTCTTTTTTTCCTTTTTATTTTATTTTATTTTACTTCAATTTTTTTCATTTAATATTTTTTTTTTTTTCAGAACTCGGTATTTTAATACACTAAAAAAACATTTATCGAATAAAAGAACTCTTCCATCTCATCAAAACTCTTTCTAAAATAAAAAATTTCACTTTTCCCAGTCAACTCTCGTACTAACTCCATTGAAGCTTCCGACCAGCCTTCTTGTCTAACATTTTTAACCAGACTCTTTAATATTGACTTTCGGACCAGACCTTAAAAAAAAAACCGACTGACTGTATCAGACTCCAAATATTGACTGACTTCTTTTAATCTCCCATCTCCTGTTCGCAAAGATTTTTCTGTTTGGATAAAAAAAACCGGTTTTCTAGTTTCAATTTTTTTATCCTGCCTATCAGAATGCGCCACGTTAATTTTTTTCCCATTTTCTTTCGATCCATTCTTTCGTTCTCGTTCGCAAGGGGGAGGGAAAGGCTCTTTTATCAGCTTATTTCCACCACGGATATGAGGTGGAAAAGAATGTTCTGGAAAGAATTTTTGAAGACCATGCGGTTTTCGCAAAAGCTGACCACGCTAATATTTAAATAGTGTTGCAGTGTAGGCTTAAAATTATAAGTAAGTGTGCTGTATTAGCCGCACGTTACAACACAGATACGTCAGGGATTGATCTATCAACCCGGACGTAACTGAAAAGCGCGTGGGTGGTTGGAGTGGTACGTGAAATCTTGCACTGCCCAACGTGGGGCTCGACCACACCCAAAAGAGTCTCCGTTGCTCTCCGACTGAGCTAGCCGGGCACCAGAAAACGAAAGAAAAGAAAATGAAATGATCCGTCATAAACCGCGGCAGTGGATGTCGGTTCTTACCTCACTATTGCCTCAAGTCTTTGGCATGGTAAACCCCTATGGTTCTACCCTGCAAATCCTCGACCTCATAGAGGGAATCGCCAATCGCACGAACAATCCGACACTTCAGAAATTTACCATTTAGCTTAGCATTGACATTTTTGCGAAGTCACTAAGCGTGAAATTTCTTCGGTAGACTTCTTGTCCGACAATAAATCTCTTTACCCGGGTTCGCCGATTATAAATTCGCTCATGCTGTTGGTGAGCTTTCGACAAATTATTTTTGACGCGTTCGCGAATTAGTTCAAGCTGGTCTTTTTTTGAGGACACAACCAATTCACCATCATTCAAACCATTTAACTTCCGCATCAGTTCATAGGTTGAGCCATGTGTGATCATGTGGGAACCGAACACAAGAAAATATGGATCAATCCCTGTAGAAGCATGGACTGTACTCCGAAGAGCACAGCCGATGCTTCCCAAATTCTGATCCCAATCCCTATGATCGGTGCCAACATAAGAGCGGATGGCCGCCAGTAATGAACGGTTTACACGTTCCGATGCGTTAGCTTGTGGTGAGTAGATAGCTGTACGATTGTGTTTCACACCATACGCTTCAACTAATTTGCGAAATTCTTTTGATATAAATTGCGGTCCATTGTCTGAAAATATAATCTCGGGTACGCCGAATAAATTGAAGACGCTTTCCTCCAAGAAATCGTTGATCTGCACGGCAGACGCCTTACGTAGTGTCTAGAACAAAACAAATTTCGAAAATTTGTCCAAAACAACTAGGAGAGTGGTGTTACCATGCTTAGACCGAGGGTAGGGTCCTAACAGGTCAACATATAGGTACTGGAATGGTCTGTCAACTTCAATTTGTTTGCCCATTGGCGGCGTCAACACACTATTTGGAGCCTTAGACTCTTTACATACGATGCAACTCGCGATATATTTACGTACTTCGCTAGCCATACCAGGCCAGAAGTATCTTTGCCGCAAACGATATAAGGTTTTGGTAATACCGCCGTGCGCAGCTTGTGGAGGATCATGCGACAGGCGAATTAGCTCGTCCGTAAGGCTAGATGGAACCCAAAGTTTCCACGATCGATCTTCCTGAAAGATATTGCCACTGCTAAAGCTTGTTCTGAAATACACGTAGCCATCTGACATTTGCGTGTCAGGCAGCCTTTCCGCGTTGCTTTGCACTGTATCGATCAGGTCGAGATATTCCTTTGATTTAAAGGCTTCAGAATTCAAGTTTATGCTAGGTGCCGAAACTATTTCCGAAATCGCGTCCACGTAAACACGTGAAAGCGCATCTGGCACCACATTTTCTGAACCTTTCCTATGTTCAATCGCGAAATCAAAGGCTTGAAGCTTTAAGCTCCATCGAGCCAAACGTCCACTCAAGTCGCGCTGACTCATGAGCCATTTTAAACTCGCATGGTCGGTGATTATTTTGAACGGCAAACCTTTGACATAGGCTCTGAACTTCTTAACGCTCAACACCGCAGCGAAACATTCCAATTCCGTCACGCTGTAGTTGCGTTGTGCAGAGTTCAGCTTTTGAGAAATATAGGCGATGGGTTTCTCATTGCCTTCGTCGTCGCTTTGCAGCAAAACACCTCCGACACCGGTCTTACTCGCGTCGCACTGTATAATAAAGGGTTTGGTGTAATCAGGGTTGGCCAATACCGGGGCCGTAGTTAATGAAGATTTCAAGGCTTCAAACGCTACCTGAGCTTCCGCTGTCCAAACAAACTTGGCGCTCTTCTTTAGGCAGTCAGTAATCGGAGACAACAAGGAGGCATAATTGGCAATAAACCGCCTATACCATCCTGTCATGCCCAAAAATCGACGAACCTGTTTTGGAGTGGTAGGTGCAGGAAAGTCAAAAATTGCAGATACTTTATTTGAGTCGGTCTTTAAACATCCGTTACCAACGATGTAACCCAAATATCTAACTTCTCTCATGCAAAATTTGCTTTTCTCCAAATTTATCGTAAGTCCAGCAGTGGACAAGCGACGTGCAATGGTTGTCAAAAGTTTAACGTGAGAATCGAAATCCTCAGAAACTACTAACAGATCGTCCAAATAGACGAAACAGTTTTCTCTTAACTCGACTGGAATTGTTTTGTCCATCAGTCTACACATTCTTTGAGGAGCCTTACAGAGCCCGAATGGCATCACTGTAAACTGGTATAACGGTCTACCAGGCACTGTGAAAGCAGTTTTTTCCCTACTCTGCTTCTCCAACGGTATCTGCCAAAAGGCGTCTTTCAAATCAATACTTGAAATGAAACACGTCTTCTCAAGTCTACTGAGAAGGCCCTCTATATGTGGAAGTGGGTAAGAGTCTTTTTTGTAAGGGTTATCACTTTCCTGGAGTCGAGGCAGAGGCGAACCTTTCCCGGTTTGCGCACCAAGACTACAGGAGAGTTCCACGCGCTGACACTTTCTTCGATGACACCCAATTCCAACATACGGTCCAACTCAGCATACATGAGGGCTTGCACCGCAGGGGAAACAGGGTAGTGGCGTTGCTTCACAGGTTCCGCGTTTCCTACCTCAATTATATGTTGTTCTAAATGTGTTTTTCCTAAACCGACTTGGTTGAAGGAAGGAAATAAAGTTAAGATGCTTTCAAGACGCGCGCGTTGTTCCGAATTTAGCGCGTGTGTGTTGGGATCGTCAATTGACAAGCAATCCAAAGTTTCGGTGGTGTTGAACAAAGACGGAGCTATTTCGAACTCTTTCCAAAAATCTACACCAAGGTATAGAGTTTGAGTAAGTCCTGGTACAACGTATAGAGAAATACTTTTCGTTACATTATTATAGGTAATTGGAATCGCAACCTGACCATGTACCGATTGTGATTTACCGTCAGCCGTTTTGACTGAGGTGGGACGACCAGTAATCAAAATTTTATGACGTTGTAGGAAATCTAATGCGCCAGCGCCTAAGCAAGATATGCTTGCTCCACTATCTAAAAGGCCTAAAAGGGATTCGCCGTCGATTTCTACCGTCGCATATGGTCTTACGTCATGTTTTAATGTTACGAATGCAGATTCCACTGCTTTAAATAATTGTTTTCGTTTCCTAAACTTTTCCCTGAGATTTAATATATAACGTGAAGTTTTCTTAGGGTAGATTGTACCAATAGCTCTATTCCTAACTATGTCTTGTTCACTTTGACGTTGATGTAAAGTTTTATTTGTCTGTTCCAGTTTGTTTTTATCGGACAAGATGTTATTTGACGTTTTCGGTTTTAAGATTTTGTCCTCTGGCAAATGTGTTGGTGGAGATGACCGTTCAAAGTTCAATGCTGGTTCCGTTATGGTTGGTTCAATAGTGTCATTGCCAACGCCTTGCTGTTGAATACTTTCTGGATGGCATTTAGGACACAATGGAAATGATACATTCTTCTTCCCACATTGATAGCAAAATAAGGACCTTTGTGGTGTTACACATTCAAACAATTCATGACCAACATTGTCACAGTTCCGACATACAACCATTGAACATTCATTTCCAACCACATTGACATTATATCCTTTACTTAACAAATCGCGTTGATAAGCCTGATTAACATTTACTATTGGAAACTCTGTTCTGACTAGCTGTTGACGCGGAATATTAATGTTAAAAGACTTGTTCGGTTCGAAGTTTTTACTAGGCAAATGAACAATAGCAGCATTAAATTCTTTAACCGGTGGTATAACTCTAGCCTTAGCAATTTCAGATGACGCGTTCGTGATACTTGGTCGATTCTGACAGACAGGTTTTTGTGATTCCCTAACAGAGAGATGACGTTCTGCTTTGCGACAAACTTGTTGAAGACAACTTAAAGTGGGAGTCGTCATTGTGAAAATGAGATTTGCTACGCTATCTTTAAGGTTGCTGCGCATGATTTGGGTCAATTCAGTATCCGTCATTAGAACTGTTAAACGAAGGTTCATAGACATGATCGAATCGTAGAAATCATTAAAACATTCATTGGTATTTTGTTTTCGGTTACACCCTCAATTTAACAAACCGGTAATTTTATGAATATTTCCTTTTCAAAAAAAGCAAAATGAAAAAAAAAATTTCGTAATACAAAAAATTTTAATATTTATGTAAAAAAAAATTTGATAACAGTAAAAAAAATTTAACCCGCACCAAGATAATAAAAAAATGAATGAAATACTAAAATAAAATAATAAATCCAAAACAAAATTTGTTAACCTAAAATAATAGAAAACTAAAATTAATAAAACTAAAACTAAAATTACCCAAACTGAATGTAACCTAAATTAATTCTAAATTGAGAAGAAACGAAAATAATTCCCAAAATTCAAAAGAAAATGTTCACAAATAAATTTCCCAAACTAGTTACTATACTCTACACTATATTATATACTAAATACTATATTGCTTTTGTACGCTTATGCATACAAAAAAAAATTTTACCTTACTCCTACCATCAATCCTAGAATTATTTAATATCTAACTTATAAGAGTGAGAGAGAGAGACGAATAAATTGACGACACGAAGAAAACATAAACCCGACATGCACTCACGAAATGAAAATTGGATGTTACTCATCGCAGGAATCTAACACTGTACAATGCCAAAGGGCTTCATACATGATTCGATCCCGGAACGTTATACTGGATATCGCAGTATAGACTGCGCGTACCAAACACAATAAAGTATGATGTACTATGACATTTAACGATATGCGATTAAATGCGCGACAGTCCATACCACAACATCACTCACATTTTCCTGGTCCAATGTCCGAGAAGATATAAAAAAAATCCTCAAGACTAATAAAAAAAATAGTCCGATCGTAAACACAAACGAACATGCAGATAGTTGCCGCTTTGTCAAAACTATGACCTGACTAGCATTCTAACTTACAACCGTAAACTACGAACGACATTGGACCTGCAATCGCGGAAAGCAAGCCCAACTCCGACAACCAACAAAAAAAACGAACATCCGAAATCATGTTCACATCAAAACTTCGTTTAGAAATTCCGATGATGTGAACACACCTTCAGAAAAAAAATTGACTAATAAAAAAAGATTGAAAAATTTTTAAAAGTGAAGACAGGGTGATTCAGTAAAACTGAAAAAAGTTAGAGTCAAAATTTTTCAAATTTTTAAAATAAAATAAAAAAATTTGTTTTCCGAAATTATTGGTTTACCTAAAGGTAACAACCAAAACACCATTTCCAAACATCAACTCGTTCGAAAATGTATCAAACAATTTTGTTTGAACTCCATTTGTAATTTCGACCGAAGTTGAAAATGCAAATGGCAAACAAAATTATAAATCCGCTGGCTGAACCAACGGATCGTTGGGGGTTATATATGTAACAAGGGCGGTTGCACATATAAGGGGTTTCTGTTGAAGAAGCAAATCCCCTGATGACCTATTTAGCATATCTTCTTCCTTGCGAGGAGAAGATATGAGATGGTGCAGCAATGTGAGCAGCTAAAAGGCTGCACGCCTAGCTGATCGCACTAGCTAGCTCGCCGGAGGGGTGGGTCGCTGCTCACCACCATCTGTCATCGCGTTACACATAAATTATATGCGTGCAAGATGTATGAAGACGTCGTTAAGACTTTATTGTGATAGCGCGAGCTATCAAGCAAGGAAATTCGGTTTTTGCGAGAAAAGAACCGAATAAGGGGGATGTTCGTTAATTTGCTGGTCACCGAAACTTGACCAGCCATCCGCGAAAGCCTTGCGAGGCATGTCGGGGCCGATTGGCAATGGTGTTAATGCCAATCGGTCTTTGGGGCACTACCCTCCCACTTGGATCGACAGCAGAATGCCGATCCCCGTATGTCCATACTCGCCCCTACAAATGAGTATGGACCCTTTTTAAATTTTCATTTACGCCTTCCTCAGTCCCCCATCATTTCACCTCCCTCTCTCTCTCTCCGCAATCGTTATGTCTACCTCATCATTCCCTCCTTTTCTTCCCCTTCATATATTTTATAATTTCTTTTTTTTTTGTAAGAGAAAATATTGGGAAAATTTTATCAAAAAAAAAAACAAAACAACTGCATGTATTAATATGAACTTGAACAACGAATTTCCTTTTTTTTTTTTCTTTTATTTAACGTAATTTAGTATAAAATAAAAATTGTTTTCAAATATTTAATCTGAAATATCCCTTTACAAACAAATTCCAGAATATTTAAATGAACTTATGTAGCGAAATTCTACCTTTTTTTTTTCTTGCATGTAGCACAAAAGCAATACTAAATTGAATTTATACATAAGACTATAGGGATATTGAAACCAAAATTTACTTTAAATGATATAAAAACCAGAAAATTTTTGAATGAAAAACTTGTACGCCATTATATATATTTCCATAACCCCAAATTTAATGAAAAAAAAAAACTTACATATCAGTTTCCAAAAAAGGCCTTTCCGGAGCACGATATCTGTTAAAGAAAATCAAGCAATTATAGAGAATAGTTTAGGAAATACACATTTGGCGTAATTCAGCTTTTTCTTAAATTATTAAATCTTTATTTTGGTTTGTTTGTAAAATCGAATTTAGATGACAGCTGTTTTTTTCCAGGATTCCTTGATAATGTTCTACTCCAAAATTTTGTTGAACGAATAATTCCCTCCAAAAAAAACGTTTACTTCAGAAATTATGTGCGCATATGAGTTTTTGTATTATATTTATTGAAAAATGTTTCAGCCGACACTCCAATGAACTGCAGGAAATTTTAACAGAAAACTTTCATGTGGTGCCCCTTAAAACGACGAAATTTTTTCTTTTTTTTTATAAAGAAAACGTTAGAGTTTTTCAAAAAAAGAAAACGCAAACTTTTCTTTCCAGTTTTCCCAAGATTGAGCGTGAGTCTTGATGATAATGGTACAATTTCTCGGTCATAGAACGGTTTTTTTTTTCTTCCTTATAGAATAAATTTAGTCACTATTAAACACCTTGTAGGAAAATAGCACAAAAACTCTTATTATTTAATTTTGAAAATCAAAAACGATGTTTTTGATATTTTATTTTCTCGAAAGTTTTTTTACAATTACTATCGCCTACTACAATTAAAAGTTATTATTTGAATATCGGGTAAGCCTACTAACAATAAATATTTTGAAATTTTAAAGTTACGTTACACCACATCACTCCCCCTTTAGTGAGAGCAATGAGCGATAAAAAGAAAAAATTAAAATTGAATAATTATGGAAAAATTCGATTAATTCCTTCCAAAAATATAAAAATGAATTTAATTGAATTATAATGTTATATATAGTACTTCCAAAAGTTAAGCAAAACTTAATAATTATAAAAGTCAAATTATAATTTAAAGCTAATGAAAATTGAAGTAATGTTAATTTAGAAAGAAAATTTGAACAATTTTAAATTTAAATTACGATGTAATTAATTGTTTGTATCGATCGGGGAAACGAACTCTTCTTCCGGATCTGGTAAACTTTGGAGTCGAATCATCTTTCTTCAATATCTTCTTAGGTGATGATGCTACGGGCATATCCTCCAGTCCGAAGGGATCCGCAGTCTTCGATTCTGGAATTGATACAGGAATTGATGCAGGAACTGCCACCGGTACCTCCTCTAATGGGTTAGAAGGATCCTCAGTAGTGTGTGCCGCTTTCAAACGATCAATCGTGATGGTAACTGTTCTGCCCTTAATTATTAGGTCGAAGCACTTCTCGTCCCGACGGACAATTTCGAATGGCCCATCAAATGGTGGAACTAAAGATAAACGTACTGAATCGTTTCTGACGAATGCATGTGAACAAGTCTTTAACTCTGGATCAATGAAAATCTTATGTTTAGCATGATTTGCTGCTGGAACTGGACGCAACAATGACATATGTTCTTTTAGTGCCTTAACAAAATCTGATTGAATGACTTGCTTGTCATTTTGGACAAAGAATTGACCAGGCAAGGAAATGGTAGTGCCATAAACCATCTCCGCTGGAGAAGACTTCAAGTCTTCTTTATAAGTCGACCTTAAGCCTAGAAGAATAGTTGGTAAAATGTTGTACCAATTTCTGGTACTATAGCTCATGATGGCAGCTTTAAAAGTACGATGCCATTTCTCAATCATTCCATTTGCTTGCGGATGGTAAGCAGTTGTTCTGAGATGTTTTATACCAAGTAATTTTGATAATTCATTGAAAAGTGTCGATTCGAATTGCTTTCCTTGATCAGTCGTGATACGAAGAGGCACTCCAAACCGCGAAATCCAACCCGAGACAAGTGTTGATGCGACTTGTTCGGCCGTAATATCAGTCAATGACAAGGCTTCAGGCCATCTTGTGTAACGATCAACACATGTAAGAACGTAACGATGACCATTTGATACTGGTAATGGACCAACTATGTCCAAATTGATGTGTTCGAATCGACGATCAGGTAAAATATAAGTTGAAACTTGCGATTTATTGTGCTTGTGGACTTTCGAACGTTGACATGGAATACAACGACGAACGACTTTGGCACAATCTTTGTTGATACAGGGCCAAATAAAACGGTGCGAAATTAATTTGGTCGAAGCTTTGATACCTGGGTGCGCAAGACTATGAAGTTTTTGAATGACAGCCTCACGAAACTTTTTTGGAATGTAAGGTCGAGCTATGCCAGTTGATATATCGCAATACACTTCTGACTTGGAATCGGAAAAAGTAATTGGTCTAAGTTTCAAAGAATTATTTGCTTCGCTTTCCAATAATTGACGAAGTTCTGGATCATTCTTTTGCTCGTTTGCGATGATTGCGTAATCAATAATAAAATTGCCATCCATCTGACAAATTCTGGATAAGAAATCTGCAACGACGTTGCTATCACCGGAAATATGCCTGATATCTGTTGTAAACTGTCCAACGAGGTCCAAATGACGCTCTTGACGAGGTGATGAAGTATTATTCTTTTTTTTCAATGCATAAATTAAAGGTTTATGGTCCGTGTTTATGTGAAATTGTCTTCCATCTAACATATGACGAAAATGCCTCACACCCCTGTACATAGCCAACAGTTCTCGGTCATAAACACTATATTTCGTCTCAGCTACCGTTAACTTTTTCGAGAAGAAACCCAAAGGTTCAGGTGAATCTTCAACAAGTTGATGAACAACAGCACCAATCGCAACATCAGAAGCATCGACACTAAGCGATAATGGTGCATCAGGTTTCGGATGAGCCAATAATGAAGCATTCACTAGATCTGCCTTGCAACGATCAAATGCAGCAATCGATTCATCATCCCAGATAATCTTCGTTGTATCATTTTTTTTGTTACCAGGAACCAGAGCTTGGAGAATCATTTGATTATCTACAGCATGTGGTATGAAACGGCGATAAAAGTTGATAGCAGCCAAAAAACGTTTAAGCTCTTTTGCAAGTATTGGTAATGGAAAGTCTTGAACAGCTTTGACTCGTTCAGGAAGTGGTTCAATGCCTCTCGATGTAACGAGATGACCAAGAAATCTTAATTCCTGTTTTCCAAATACGCATTTAGCCAAGTTAATTTTTAAGCCAAATTTACGAAGACGTTGAAACACTATTTTTAAATGACATAAGTGTTCTTCTAGATTCAGTGATGCAATTATAATATCATCGACGTACACAAAAACGAAATCTAAACCAGCCAGTGCCATCTGCATGAACCTCTGAAATGTCTGTGACGCATTTCTTAGTCCAAATGTCATGAATTTAAACTCGAATAGACCAAATGGTGTAATTATAGCGGTTTTTGGTATGTCAGCTGGATTTACCGGAATCTGATGAAATGCTTTTTCAAGATCAATTTTGGAGAAAATGATTTTCCCCACAAGAACATGAGTAAAATCTTGAATAAATGGAATTGGATACCTATCCGGAACAGTTTTAGCATTTAATGCTCTGAAATCACCACAAGGTCGATACAACCCGTTAGCCTTTTTAACAAGATGTAGTGGACTAGCCCATGGTGATTTTGATGGTTGACAAATACCCATTTTAATCAAATATCTAAATTCTTCTTGAGCAGCTTTTAATCTTTCTGGTGTCAAACGACGAGCTTTAGCGTAAACCGGTGAGCCATTAGTTTCAATGTGATGGAAAATATTGGAATCGTTAACTGTAGGCGGAACCTTATTCACGGATGTTAGGTCAGGAAACTCAGCAAGCAGCTTCATGAAAATATTCGTAACAGTGAAAATTTTAGGTGATTGTTGTGAAATAGAAGCAACTGCGACATTGAGCACAAATTTGGTTTTTCTCTCAATAAGTTTTTTATTTTTTACGTCCACTAGAAGATCATAATGATTCAAGAAGTCAACACCCAAAATCGGAACTTTAACATCTGCAATGATGAACGTCCATTCGAAGTCACGACGAAGACCAAAATCGAGTTTCATACGTCGTTCCCCAAAAGTCTTGATGCGCGTGCCATTTGCTGCAGATAAATATTTCTCCAATGGATTTTTAGCATTAAAAAGGTACGCTGGAAGTACAGAAGTGTCTGCTCCGGTGTCAATTAAATATTTGTTGGACGATTTTATATCAGCTACACAAAGACGGTTGATGTTGGCAGTTTCATCGTCCTTATGAAACTGCAAATTTAGTTTTTTGTATTAGAGAAAGTGCACGGCGGAACGCACTTCTGAGCC
The DNA here is from genome assembly GCA_963422695.1 of Xylophagus ater. NCBI lineage: Eukaryota > Metazoa > Arthropoda > Insecta > Diptera > Xylophagidae > Xylophagus > Xylophagus ater. The sequence continues at coordinate 42,152,046 of OY730480.1, forward strand.
TTGTCAGCATATTTGAAATGATACCAGCAGTAAGGTTTAGATTCTAGTTCACCTGCTTTTTTTGCTGGTGTTTTAGAACGGGATCTGGAACGTTTTGTGGAAATGTTGCGAATATGTTTAGATAACTCATCAATTTTTTTCTCGAGTCTACTCATCCTTTCATCTGTAGCGTTAGTTGCAGAAGATGCCGAAGAAATAGTTGCAATATTGCCACGAAAATCGCCAACTTCCATTATTTTCACAGCCATTTTTGCTAGCCCGTCCAAATCAGCGTCGCTTGTGGATAAAATCGCGCTTACATTGTTCGGAAGACATCTTGACCACAATGTCCGCATAAATTCATTATTAACTTTGTCCCCTGCCAGTTTTTTCACTTCGTTTAGCAATTCTGACGGTTTTCTATCGCCCAATTCTACCTCGGACAATAATTTATGCGATTTTTTCTGATCTGATTCTGCAAATGCTGCTAGTAGACTTGTTTTTAGTGTTTGATATTTATCAGATGTCGGTGGATTAATTACAATGTCACTAACCTTGCTTAAAAATTTTCCATCCATGTTACCGATGACGTGTGAGAACTTGGTGTAATCTGCTGTTATTCCAGCCGTTACAAATTGGGCTTCTACCTGCGCGAACCATAATTCAGGCTGTGCCTCCCAGAAAGGAGGAATTTTTGCTGAAACCCTCATAATACTTGTTTCAGGCGCCGGTTCTGTCATGTTAAATCGGAAAACTAAAGTGCACTGAATTGATTATAAATAGTTTCAGTTTTCAATTCTTTTCGCGGAAACTTTTTGTCACCAACGCGGATCGTTTAACACTCTTTATTTTTTCAAAAGAAATATTTTATGAATTCCAATTTCAAATTAAAATTAAAATAGAACACACTAATGATGTAATGACATGAAATCGTCAGATGTACACAACACCATGAAATTTAGTTTTTTTGTTTTATTCCGGACAATTATGTTATATAACATATAAATGCGATGTTATAGGGAGAAAATGAAAAAGATCTCGAAATGAATTCGTGAATATACCGCGCGAACAAAAATTTTACCGCACGACAATCAAAAAAATTAGTGATTTTTCCTTTTTTAGGAAAGAAAATTACTTGAATTTAATTCACATTGAATTTAATAATGACTGCGTTTTTTTTAATAGTCTGGGGTCACCAATGTAGGAAAATAGCACAAAAACTCTTATTATATAATTTTGAAAATCAAAAACGATGTTTTTGATATTTTATTTTCTCGAAAGTTTTTTTACAATTACTATCGCCTACTACAATTAAAAGTTATTATTTGAATATCGGGTAAGCCTACTAACAATAAATATTTTGAAATTTTAAAGTTACGTTACACCACAACCTTTTCCTTCAATTTTGTTTCAGCTTTTCCAAATTACTTTAAAATAAACTTTCTTTTATATTTTATTTATTTAAAATTCGGTTTTCTACTTTTTGTATTTAATAAACGGATTATTTTAAACTTTTAGAACACCTTCCTTATTATTCTTTTTTTCCTTTTTATTTTATTTTATTTTACTTCAATTTTTTTCATTTAATATTTTTTTTTTTTCAGAACTCGGTATTTTAATACACTAAAAAAACATTTATCGAATAAAAGTACTCTTCCATCTCATCAAATCTCTTTCTAAAATAAAAAATTTCACTTTTCCCAGTCAACTCTCGTACTAACTCCATTGAAGCTTCCGACCAGCCTTCTTGTCTAACATTTTTAACCAGACTCTTTAATATTGACTTTCGGACCAGACCTTAAAAAAAAAACCGACTGACTGTATCAGACTCCAAATATTGACTGACTTCTTTTAATCTCCCATCTCCTGTTCGCAAAGATTTTTCTGTTTGGATAAAAAAAACCGGTTTTCTAGTTTCAATTTTTTTATCCTGCCTATCAGAATGCGCCACGTTCATTTTTTTCCCATTTTCTTTCGATCCATTCTTTCGTTCTCGTTCGCGGGGGGGAGGGAAAGGCTCTTTTATCAGCTTATTTCCACCACGGATATGAGGTGGAAAAGAATGTTCTGGAAAGAATTTCTGAAGACCATGCGGTTTTCGCAAAAGCTGACCACGCTAATATCTAAATAGTGTTGCCGTGTAGGCTTAAAATTATAAGTAAGTGTGCTGTATTAGCCGCACGTTACAAACCTGGAGAAGTGAGGCTTTCAACATTTCGATTTGATGGTTATTTTGATGGTTTACTAGGATTGGATACATTAACATAATTAGGTGAAAAAGTCGATCTAGAAATAATATGTTAATAACAAAAAATTCGCATATAACTCTTCTGTTTAAACCAAACTTCATGTCTAATAATTACATTATTCCTCCTAATTCAAAATTAACTGTTAACCTACCAGTAGGTATCACAAATGGAGATATCTATATAAAAGCAATACAGATAAAACCAAATCCTTTTCTATCTGAAGGAATTTATCACGCAAATAATTGGAAAAGGACAGTAGAAATAATGAATAAATCCAATTCTGATGAAAGTTTATTCCTTGAACAACCTTTAAAAGTTGACCAATTCACTAATACAGATTTTTGCGAATTTAATAATTTCAATATCTTCTATTGTATAATAACGATAATTTCGATATATTAGCTCCAAATGACATATCTAACCTAATACGCACATCTCATCTTAACGAAAAGGAAAAGAAAAGCATTTTTAAAACATGCAAAGAATATGAAGATATATTTTTCACAGAAGGTCAAGACCTTACTTTTACAAATCAAATAAAGATTTCCATTAAAACATTCGATGATATTCCTATATACACTAAATCGTACAGATACCCACGCGTTCATACAAGTGAAGTTCAAACTCAAATCGAACAAATGTTGGCTCAAGATATAATAAGACCAAGTTATTCACCGTCGAGCTCTCCTATTTGGATAGTACCAAAAAAGAAAGGTGCCAGCGGCAAATTGAAATGGCGACTTGTTATAGATTACCGAAAACTTAACGACAAGACTCTTAGCGATAGATATCCATACTCAATTTAAATGATATATTGGACAAATTAGGAAAGTGTATGCATTTCACTATTCTTGATTTGGCACCCCCTACATTCCAAACAGTCATGGACAAAGTTTTAAAAGATATTCAAGGTAAAATTTGTTTAGTATATTTAGACGATATTATAGTATTTTCAACTTCCTTGTAAGAGTACGCAGAAAATCTAAAGAAAGTATTCTCTAAATTGCGCGAAGCAAAGCTTAAAGTTTAACTTGATAAATCTGAATTTCTTCGCCGAGAAATAGCTTTTTTAGGACACATAGTCAGTGATCATGGTGTTAAACCAGACCCAGATAAAATAACAGCAATTCCAGATTTTCCAATACCCCGTACGCAAAAAAAAATAAAATCATTTTTAGGATTATTCGGATACTACCGCAAGTTTATCCAAGATTTCGCGAAATTAACAAAACCTTTAACAGAGTGTTTAAAGAAAAGTAAAGTAATCCAATTAAACGAAAGGTACACTAAAACTTTCGAAATGTGTAAAGACATTTTAATGAATGACCCAATTCTTCAATACCCTGATTTTTCAAAACCATTCGTATTAACCACTGACGCAAGCAATTATGCTATAGGTGCAGTGTTATCCCAAGGTCCTATAGGCAGTGACAAGCCTGTATGTTATGCCAGTAGAACTTTCACTAGTTCTGAAATTAATTATTCCACAATGGAAAAGGAATTATTGGCTATAGTTTGGGCTACGAAATACTTTCGGCCATATCTATTTGGTCACAAATTCAAAATTGTAACAGACCATAAACCACTTCTATGGTTGATGAGTCTAAAGGGCCTGAATTCTAAACTAGTCCGTTGGAGACTTAAACTTGAAAATTAGATTACGAAATAGCTTTCAAAAAGGGTACACAAACATCTAATGCAGATGCATTAAGTCGTATAAGACCAATTGTAGAAAACAATTCCAATAAAATAGAGCTAAATGCTAACGAATCAACCTTTGACAATAATTCTACTTCTACAATACATTCTGCCACAGAAAACCTCAATGATTATATCCCTATCTCAGAACACCACTTAAACGAATTTAATTTACAGCTTATTTTCCAAAAATCAAAGAGACCAACACCAGTAACTACTAATATTATATTTGTTGTATAAAAAACTTGACATCGTCAAATTTTAATAAAAGGTTTCGCACGCATGAAATAAGTCCGAAATATGTTAACCGTTTCAACATGTTGCGGATTTATTTCAAGCAAAAACTCAAACCTAAATTCAGTTAAGACACTTTGTTTTTTCTGGTCGTAAGTTCCAACATAACAAAAAACGCACCATCGGCATAAGTTTAAAAAATAATTAAAAATGTATTTGAATTTCGAAATAAGAAATTGCGAAATTCAAATATTGAGAACGCCGCATTTAAAAATCAGGACATTGCACAATAGTGCAGAGTCTCGTGAAAAATTATTAAATTGGAACAGTGTGTACAAAAGTTGGAATTTGTTACCTATAAACGCAGCAGTGAGAGAACAAAAAGTCAGTTATTATTATTGGAGTAAACGCGAAGTTCTGGAAATAAAGATGGCTGAGTTTTTTTTAAATTTAAACCCGTGGGATAATTACAGACAACATTGTTTTAGAAAACAACTAAAGCATTATTAATACGCTTGATTTTATAAACAACATAAAAAACTTAATTGTACCAACTCATTATAAAATGGTTTCGTTTGATGTAACCAATATGTACACCAACATACCCGTACAACAAACTGTAGAGATATTAAGGACGAACTTGGAAAAAACCGCCACTTTAGATCTTGAGAAAATAGACGATTTAATATTCATACTTAAAAATGTGTTGGGACAAAACTACTTCACATTTAACAATGAATTTTACAGCCAAGACGAAGGCCTAGCAATGGGTTCTCCATTAAGTAGCCTATTAGCTGATATTTTTATCAATCATTTTGAAGATAAATACTTATTTTCCGATCTAAATCCACAAAACCAAAAAATCATGTCCTATTCCAGATATGTTGACGATACTTCTATCTTGTTTAATGGCAAATTAAGGCAAGTTGAGATGTTAAAAAACTATATGAATAACATCAGTACTAATATAAAATTCACTGTCGCAACAAAACTCAATAACAACTGAAATTTTCTTGACCTAACCGTTATGAAACACAACAACGGTTTAAAGTTCAAAATATAACGAAAACCCACAACAACTGATATCACTATACATAACGATTCTTTCATCCATTCACACAAAAAATGGCAGCATATAAAGCCATGATACACAGGTTAATAACGACTCCTATGGATGAAGAAAACTATCGAAACGAATTTGACACAATCAAACACATAGCTTTCAACAACGGTTATGTACCGAATATCGTAGACAAACTACTTCATAAACAATTAGTTAAAATGAGCACATCACAAACAAAAACAGTTCTTGAAGAAAACAAATTATTAAACACACATCTACTGATTACACCAATATCTTACCTTACACACTAAAAAATGTTTTCAACAAATTTGATTATAAAATCTCATTTAGAACGAATAATAATTTACAAAAACGATTACAAATTCATACAAATAACCCTGTAAGAACACTCTCTGGCGTTTACAAAATAGCATGTGATGTTTGTGGAAAATATTACATAGGTCAAACCGGCAGGACTTTTTACGACAGGTACAAAGAACATTTACCAAATGAGACAAATTAAATCAAACTTTGCACAACATTTAATTGTGAATAACCATAATTACACAAGTTTTGACAACAATCTGACGCCATTACATATTTCCAGGTTCAGTAAATTTAAAGATGCGTACGAAGAATTTGAAATATATAAACCTTCAATAACTTCTAAAAACCTTTTACTTAACGAACAATTGGATTTCAAAGCCAACTGTATGTACGACACCGCATTAAGAAACCTTACACAATGTCTAACTCTATAAATAATAAAAAATTTTCAACTTTGTCGTCCGTTAAATGCATCTTTTAACCTGTCGACATTCAACCATCCAAACATACATTAGATCTGACTTATATTTATTAATTAAATATTAAAATCTAATAATGACGAATTAATTAATTATAAACTATTTTGACTATACCTGAAGATGAGAATTTAATGTTCTCGAAACGCGTAGTGAATTAATAAAATACACTAAATAAGTTGCAAGATTGTAAAGATAATTATTATGTATTTTTATATTTTATAATAAAATAAATATTTAAAGTTATTAAATTTGTATAAAAAAAAAACTTAACGGGTTTAAATTTAAAAAAACTCAGCCATTTTTATTTCGAGAACTTCGCGTTTACTCCAATAGAAAAAACAAAGTGTCTTAACTGAATTTAGGTTTGAGTTTTTGCTTGAAATAAATCCGCAACATGTTGAAACGGTTAACATGTTTCGGACTTATTTCATGCGTGCGAAACCTTTTATTAAAATTTGACAATGTCAAGTTTTTTATACAACAAATATAATATTAGTAGTTACTGGTGTTGGTCTATTTGATTTTTGGAAAATAAGCTGTAAATTAAATTTGTTTAAGTGGTGTTCTGCTCTGTTACAATTTTGAATTTGTGACCAAATAGATATGGGCCAAAGTATTTCGTAGCCCAAACTATAGCCAATAATTCCTTTTCCATTGTGGAATAATTAATTTCAGAACTAGTTAAAGTTCTACTGCCATAACATATAGGCTTGTCACTGCCTATAGGACCTTGGGACAACACTGCACCTATAACATAATTGCTTGCGTCAGTGGTTAATACGAATGGTTTGGAAAAATCAGGGTATTGAAGAATTGGGTCATTCATTAAAATGTCTTTACACATTTCGAAAGTTTTAGTGTACCTTTCGTTTAATTGCATTACTTTACCTTTCTTTAAACACTCTGTTAAAGGTTTTGTTAATTTCGCGAAATCTTGGATAAACTTGCGGTAGTGTCCGAATTATCCTAAAAATGATTTTATTTCTTTTTGCGTACGGGGTATTGGAAGATCTGGAATTGCTTTTATTTTATCTGGGTGTGGTTTAACACCATGATCACTGACTATGTGTCCTAAGAAAGCTATTTCTCGGCGAAGAAATTCAGATTTATGAAGTTAAACTTTAAGCTTTGCTTCGCGCAATTTAGAGAATACTTTCTTTAGATTTTCTGCGTACTCTTACAAGGAAGTTGAAAATACTATAATATCGCCTAAATATACTAAACAAATTTTACCTTGAATATCTTTTAAAACATTCTCCATGACTGTTTGGAATGTAGAGGGTGCATTTTTTAAACCAAGAGGCATTCTGAGATATTCATAATGACCACTTTCAACTGTAAACGCTGTTTTTTCAGTATCGCGACAGTTCATTTCAATCTGATGGAAACCGCTATACAAATCAAGAGTAGTGAAATGCATACACTTTCCTAATTTGTCCAATATATCATTTAAATTGAGTATGGATATCTATCGCTAAGAGTCTTCTCGTTAAGTTTTCGATTATCTATAACAAGTCGCCATTTCTATTTGCCGCTGGCATCTTTCTTTTTTGGTACTATCCAAATAGGAGAGCTCCACGGTGAATAACTGGGTCTTATTATATCTTGGTCCAACATTTGTTCGATTTGAGTTTGAACTTCACTTTTATGAACGAGTGGGTATCTGTACGATTTAGTGTATATTGGAATATCATCGAATGTTTTAATGGAATTCTTTATTTGATTTGTAAAAGTAAGGTCTTGACTTTCTGTGAAAAATATATCTTCATATTCTTTGCATGTTTTGAAAATGCTTTTCTTTTCTTCTTCGTTAAGATGAGATGTGCGTATTAGGTTAGAAATATCATTTGGAGCTAATATATCGAAATTATCGTTATTATAGAAGATATTGAAATTATTTAAATCGCAAAAATCTGTATTAGTGAATTGATCAACTTTTAAAGGTTGTTCAAGGAATAAACTTTCATCAGAATTGGATTTATTCATTATTTCTAAGTACTATTCCAATTATTTGCGTGATAAATTCCTTCAGATAGAAAAAGATTTGGTTTTATCTGTATTGCTTTTATATAAATATCTCCATTTGTGATATCTACTGGTAGGTCAACAGTTAATTTTGAATTAGGAGGAATAATATATTTATTAGACATGAAGTTTGGTTTAAACAGAAGAGGTATATGCGAATTTTTTGTTGTTAACATATTATTTCTAGATCGACTTTTTCACCTAATTATGTTAACGTATCCAATCCTAGTAAACCATCAAAATAACCATCAAATCGAAATGTTGAAATTCTCACTTCTCCAGGTTGATTAAACTCTATGAAATTTGATAAGAGTATTTGCTTATCTACCGTATGGGTATTTAATACCGTATTAATGATTGTTGGTTTAATAGAGGTGAGGTGTTCAGAATAAGTAAATTCTGGATTAATAAGTGAAGATGATGCTCCAGTATCAATTAAAAATTTTAATGGTCGGCCAAATGGAGAAGATATTTGAATATAAGGGAGAACGAAACCATGTTTATTAATATCTAAGTACCCGATTTGTTCGGTAAGGCATTTATATGAAAATTTACATCTTCTACTTCAAATAGGTTTGATTGGTCAACATTACTGTTTTCTGCCTCATAATTGTAATACTGATCAAGTTGTTGGTGATGATTATTAATTCTATCATCTATTTCAACTGATTCATAATTACAATTTCCTTCAGTTTGTTCGTGATTATAATTTGGTAAACCTAAATTTAAATTTTCGTCGCTGTTACTATATGGGTTTTGTTCGGAAATATTATGCAATTCTCTACTCATAAAATTTGGTGGACCGTTTGGTCTAAAGTAATTGTTTTGCATTGGTCTATTTGGTTGATTACGAGGAATCTGTCTTGTATTTCCTGAAGAAGTGTCCATTGGTTGTGGTGGTGGTAATCTCATTGGTTGAGATTGAGATTTACTCAATCTCAACCAATGGGATTGTTGAAATTAATTACGTTGTTGATTGAAGGGAAAATTGTTGGGTCTATTATAATTATTGTTAGGTCTATTGCTGTAATTATTGCTTGGTTTCCTATTATATTGTTGATTAAAGGGAATGTTGTTCGGTCTTTCAAATCTATTGAACGGTGAGGATGTTTATTGAGGTCGAATTAGTTGGCGAGGTATGAAATTGGGGTTTGAAACTTTTTGAATTGGTACATTTCTAATATTTGGTTGGTTAAAAGATTTCATGTAGAAAACATTTTGTTCTTTTATACAAAACGAGAATGCTTCTGCAAATGTTTCCGGTTTCATAGCTCTGATAGCAGAACCTAGTGGTTCTCTTAAACCTGGTAAAAAGAAATTTAGACGCATTTCCGAATATAAGTCTCTTTTAGCTTTTCTAACATTATTATGAGACTCTTGAATTTGTAATTGATTATTGGCAGTAGACAAAACTTCTATTATTTCACTACAGAATTGTTCTACCATTTTATTATTTTGTTTTGCATTATGCAAATCTCTAATAAGGGATGTTTCACTGCGTTTGTCCGAATATTCTAAAATTAAATTATTTTTTATTTCTAACCATTCGAGTGGAGTAACGTACATATTTAGTACCTTGTTTGCAGGCCCTTCTATTTTATTTCTAATAGCCCGTAATAATATTCTACCATATGCTGTACCGTCAACATCTGATATGAATGTTAAAATTTCTTCAACGTTATTTATAAAATCGTATAATAATCGAATGTTACCACTAAATTTTGGTAAAGCTTTAATCGTGTCTGGAACTCTAAAATTATTAAACGCATTGGCCATTGCTTGAACGTTCGCATTATTTTCGTTAGCAATGGTTGGTATTTCGATATTTAAACTTGCGTTAATAACTTTAGAACTTTTTGGCAAATCTATCGAATCCATCTCACTTGAACTGTTTAAACTTTCGGCACAGATTTCTTCCGATACACAAATATCACGATTTAAAAAACTATGTAAATTCCAAGCACTATATGGCTTATTTCTTGCTTTTTTAACACTTTTACTTTTAAACAGATTTGAATAAAGGTTTTTATTTTATTTTGTATATATGTATATAAAATTACAGTTTAATTTTCATTAATATAATTTCGATTCAGTTTAACTTTATTTGATAAAAATTTTATTTGTATGTATATAAAAATATAATTTAATATTTAATTAATTTGATTTCACTTCACTTTGATTTCGATTTGATAAAAAATATTTGCGTTCTTTATTTGATAAAATATAAATTGATGTTAATTTGATAAAATATTTTAATCTTTATTTGATAAAAATAATTTTATAAAGATTTATTTTCTTATATGTATAATAAAATATATATATAATAAAAAATAGAAGGGAATGAATAAAATCGACTTACATAGACAGGCGTATGATTATTGCCTTCATTTATCTTGGTTGCAGGTCCTTTGAACTGAAGAGTTGAAACTCAACAAGATCAATTTCCCACGAAGTCCATCGATAAACCGTCGTTGGCTAGTATGGTAATTCCTTCTTGTGTTCACTGTTGTTTTTGTATCACTACTATCGATATACTTTCGATATGGTAAAACTTTTCCCGATAAACCGTTGTTTCAAATTTCACACAATACAAAACTTGGATAAACTTATGCTATCCAACCGAGTGCGCCAGATATGTTTCAATAAACGGTAGTATTGAAAAAAAAACAAAGTTTCTTTATTCAATACAATTATTAATTATACAATTAATTATTAATTAAGTGTTTAGCACTTAGTTTCCAAAAACATACTGACTTTATATTATGATTTTAAATAGAATTACATTTTTTAGGTTTAATATAAATTTTGCTGACATAGAATATGTCTGGAAAATTTCCTGTCTTTTTGCTGAAATATGATTTTTTAAAATTTTAATCTAATTTATTTTATCTTATTTTAATATTGCAAAATGTTAAATTTGAAAATTGATTTATGTTACTCTATAATTCTTTGAATTTAAAATGTGAGAATAAAAGTGAAATGTAAATGAAATATGCTGATCATAGAAAAACAAAGAGAATATGCAATTATAGTATAATATGTTGTGTTATATAATACTACTATCTAGCTGTTATCCATAACTCGCGCGAAGCGGTTTAATGTACAAATCATAAAAAGAAACAGATGTTTTTTCAAAAGAATTTTTTTGCAATTTAAGACGGTTCAACTATTAATATATTTTCACTTATTTTATATTTAAGCTTATAAAAATGTCAATTGAAAATATAAGTCAATTTGTTGCTGATTCAATTCCCATACTTAGCGCGGAAATCTGACCTAATCTAGCATCCGAGGTATCTATATTTATAGGATGTTGTCGAACGGCACACAAAATTCTTTCAGCAGAAAAGAAAAAAAATTTTGTTTCCCTTCTCCCTATTAGATTCCGTGGTCGAGCTGCCACAATTTTAGTAAATATTTCAACGGGAAATTTTACAGATTTTTTGAATACTGTACAAGAGAAGTTAATTGAACGTAAACCTTATGCTATCTTGTTAAAAGAATTACAAAACGCCAGACAATTTCCTGGAGAAACTCTTTCAGAGTTTTCATGTCGAATAAAATCTCTCTGGAAACATTGCGCAGATCAAGCAATCCAACGGCATCCAAACGCGTATCGATCCGTAGCCCAAGATTTAGAGGAAACTGCAATATTTTCATTCCAAAATGGATTACTAAATTCCAATCATCGGCTTTTCTTCCTATACAATAATATATAATATACAATAATAAAACTTTCAAAACATTAGCTACTAATGCAGAATATCTTGAGCAAGCGGAAAAACAATTCACTTTATCATTACTATCTTCTTATACCCCTTTTACCCAAAACTTGCAGGGAAATCTTCAACCCAATTTTACTACGGGAAATAACTCTTTCACAAATGAATATTTAGCACCAAATAGCAATAATAATTTCGGTCAAAATTTTAAAAATAACAATTATAACAACACAAAATATCTTAATAATACACCCAGTAGAAGTAATGGGCATAATAGAAACAATTTTCAAATATATAATAATAAGATTAATAATAATAATAATAAAACAAAGCAACGAATGAAATGTGGTTTTTGTAATAGGTTGGGTCATGTTCACGATGAGTGCAGAACTCGCATGAACTCCCCCTATTGTGATGAATGTCATGTGTACGGACACACTAATAATACATGTAAACTTTATTCAGAACAACAAATTAATGAAAAAATAAACATGATAACAAATTTGAATAATAATATTAAATGCAACATTTGCTTGCAACCAGGACACAATATAAGCACATGTTTTGCCAAATAACAATAGGACAAAAATTACTTGTCTCCACTCATGCAACCTGTAATGAACCCTTCGAATATAATTATAACATCAGTACCCAAACCAATCAAAACAAAGAGCCTAGCCGAATTAGGTTTTAAGCATTATGAAAAAATCGTCGCTAAAAGACAATATACAATAAAATAGTACTATAAGATATGAATCGACATGAAGTCAAAGCGAACATAATAATGAAAAAGATAAAATAAAAATTAAAACGGCATCCGGCAGTTTTCTAAAATATTTTATAAATTCTTCACTACAAAAAGCCACTCTGAATTTAAAAGATGGCATATCAGGGTTCGATTGCGTGCCTCCAAATCGTATTATTGAAAGGACAAACAAACGCATTAGTTCCGAAAACACCAAACTTAACTAGGAAAGCGTTGAAATTCCTCTTTTTAACAGTAAATCCACAAATTCCGTGAACACGGCCCATAAATATGTCACCCAGAAGAAGGTTAAAAAACGAATTCCCAAGGTTAAAATTGTAAGTGACCATCAAGTCAGACAAACACTGCTGAACAAAAATTTTCACAAGAACAAGCAAGAGTGCGTAATAAAGACTCAGAGAGAAATTCCCATTCCTCCTTCAAGGAAATTAATTCAGATAAAAATGAATTCCAAACAAGATAAACCATGCTGTTCGAAAGCAGTTTATCTTGGAAGTTCCTTGGTTGAGCCAAGTGACAAGAAAGTTACGAATTGTAGTACCTTTAATAAACAAATAAGAGAGGAAAAGATCATTTAGTCACTTAAAAGGTGATTATTCTTCCCATTCATAAGTTCTTATAAATTAATGTACTTCGTTTTGAAATATGATACCCTTAAACAATACAAAAAAACAACGTAAATAAACGCGCAACATAAATTTTAATCATATATAAAACAATTAAAAGTAAATCCAAAGAAATATTTTTAAATAAATATATGCCATTCGTTTTTTGTTTCAAAAATAGCAGAATTTTTAATAAAAATAGAAATAAAACCAATTCTCTTCTAAATACTATATTTCAAAAACAAAATTATCAGTCACTAAAAATGTGACTAATTTTTTTAGCAAATACCATTTATGAATGCATCGTTGGCTTTGCACTATTGTGCAATGTCCTGATTTTTAAATGCGGCGTTCTCAATATTTGAATTTCGCATTTTCTTATTTCGAAATTCAAATACATTTTTAATTATTTTTTAAACTTATGCCGATGGTGCGTTTTTTGTTATGTTGGAACTTACGACCAGAAAAAACAAAGTGTCTTAACTGAATTTAGGTTTGAGTTTTTGCTTGAAATAAATCCGCAACATGTTGAAACGGTTAACATGTTTCGGACTTATTTCACGCGTGCGAAACCTTTTATTAAAATTTGACAATGTCAAGTTTTTTATACAACAAATATAATATTAGTAGTTACTGGTGTTGGTCTATTTGATTTTTGGAAAATAAGCTGTAAATTAAATTTGTTTAAGTGGTGTTCTGCTCTGTTACAATTTTGAATTTGTGACCAAATAGATATGGGCCAAAGTATTTCGTAGCCCAAACTATAGCAAATAATTCCTTTTCCATTCTGGAATAATTAATTTCAGAACTAGTTAAAGTTCTACTGGCATAACATATAGGCTTGTCACTGCCTATAGGACCTTGGGACAACACTGCACCTATAACATAATTGCTTGCGTCAGTGGTTAATACGAATGGTTTGGAAAAATCAGGGTATTGAAGAATTGGGTCATTCATTAAAATGTCTTTACACATTTCGAAAGTTTTAGTGTACCTTTCGTTTAATTGCATTACTTTACCTTTCTTTAAACACTCTGTTAAAGGTTTTGTTAATTTCGCGAAATCTTGGATAAACTTGCGGTAGTATCCGAATTATCCTAAAAATGATTTTATTTCTTTTTGCGTACGGGGTATTGGAAGATCTGGAATTGCTTTTATTTTATCTGGGTGTGGTTCAACACCATGATCACTGACTATGTGTCCTAAGAAAGCTATTTCTCGGCGAAGAAATTCAGATTTATGAAGTTAAACTTTAAGCTTTGCTTCGCGCAATTTAGAGAATACTCTCTTTAGATTTTCTGCGTACTCTTACAAGGAAGTTGAAAATACTATAATATCGCCTAAATATACTAAACAAATTTTACCTTGAATATCTTTTAAAACATTCTCCATGACTGTTTGGAATGTAGAGGGTGCATTTTTTAAACCAAGAGGCATTCTGAGATATTCATAATGACCACTTTCAACAGTAAACGCTGCTTTTTCAGCATCGCGACAGTTCATTTCAATCTGATGGAAACCGCTATACCAATCAAGAGTAGTGAAATGCATACACTTTCCTAATTTGTCCAATATATCATTTAAATTGAGTATGGATATCTATCGCTAAGAGTCTTCTCGTTAAGTTTTCGATAATCTATAACAAGTCGCCATTTCTATTTGCCGCTGGCATCTTTCTTTTTTGGTACTATCCAAATAGGAGAGCTCCACGGTGAATAACTGGGTCTTATTATATCTTGGTCCAACATTTGTTCGATTTGAGTTTGAACTTCACTTTTATGAACGAGTGGGTATCTGTACGATTTAGTGTATATAGGAATATCATCGAATGTTTTAATGGAATTCTTTATTTGATTTGTAAAAGTAAGGTCTTGACTTTCTGTGAAAAATATATCTTCTTTGCATGTTTTGAAAATGCTTTTCTTTTCTTCTTCGTTAAGATGAGATGTGCGTATTAGGTTAGAAATATCATTTGGAGCTAATATATCGAAATTATCGTTATTATAGAAGATATTGAAATTATTTAAATCGCAAAAATCTGTATTAGTGAATTGATCAACTTTTAAAGGTTATTCAAGGAATAAACTTTCATCAGAATTGGATTTATTCATTATTTCTAAGTACTATTCCAATTATTTGCGTGATAAATTCCTTCAGATAGAAAAAGATTTGGTTTTATCTGTATTGCTTTTATATAAATATCTCCATTTGTGATATCTACTGGTAGGTCAACAGTTAATTTTGAATTAGGAGGAATAATATATTTATTAGACATGAAGTTTGGTTTAAACAGAAGAGGTATATGCGAATTTTTTGTTGTTAACATATTATTTCTAGATCGACTTTTTCACCTAATTATGTTAACGTATCCAATCCTAGTAAACCATCAAAATAACCATCAAATCGAAATGTTGAAATTCTCACTTCTCCAGGTTGATTAAACTCTATGAAATTTGGTAAGAGTATTTGCTTATCTACCGTATGGGTATTTAATACCGTATTAATTATTGTTGGTTTAATAGAGGTGAGGTGTTCAGAATAAGTAAATTCTGGATTAATAAGTGAAGATGATGCTCCAGTATCAATTAAAAATTTTAATGGTCGGCCAAATGGAGAAGATATTTGAATATAAGGGAGAACGAAACCATGTTTATTAATATCTAAGTACCCGATTTGTTCGGTAAGGCATTTATATGAAAATTTACATCTTCTACTTCAAATAGGTTTGATTGGTCAACATTACTGTTTTCTGCCTCATAATTGTAATACTGATCAAGTTGTTGGTGATGATTATTAATTCTATCATCTATTTCAACTGATTCATAATTACAATTTCCTTCAGTTTGTTCGTGATTATAATTTGGTAAACCTAAATTTAAATTTTCGTCGCTGTTACTATATGGGTTTTGTTCGGAAATATTATGCAATTCTCTACTCATAAAATTTGGTGGACCGTTTGGTCTAAAGTAATTGTTTTGCATTGGTCTATTTGGTTGATTACGAGGAATCTGTCTTGTATTTCCTGAAGAAGTGTCCATTGGTTGTGGTGGTGGTAATCTCATTGGTTGAGATTGAGATTTACTCAATCTCAACCAATGGGATTGTTGAAATCAATTACGTTGTTGATTGAAGGGAAAATTGTTGGGTCTATTATAATTATTGTTAGGTCTATTGCTGTAATTATTGCTTGGTCTACTATTATATTGTTGATTAAAGGGAATGCTGTTCGGTCTTTCAAATCTATTGAACGGTAAGGATGTTTATTGAGGTCGAATTAGTTGGCGAGGTATGAAATTGGGGTTTGAAACTTTTTGAATTGGTACATTTCTAATATTTGGTTGGTTAAAAGATTTCATGTAGAAAACATTTTGTTCTTTTATACAAAACGAGAATGCTTCTGCAAATGTTTCCGGTTTCATAGCTCTGATAGCAGAACCTAGTGGTTCTCTTAAACCTGGTAAAAAGAAATTTAGACGCATTTCCGAATATAAGTCTCTTTTGGCTTTTATAACATTATTATGAGACTCTTGAATTTGTAATTGATTATTGGCAGTAGACAAAACTTCTATTATTTCACTACAGAATTGTTCTACCATTTTATTATTTTGTTTTGCATTATGCAAATCTCTAATAAGGGATGTTTCACTGCGTTTGTCCGAATATTCTAAAATTAAATTATTTTTTATTTCTAACCATTCGAGTGGAGTAACGTACATATTTAGTACCATGTTTGCAGGCCCTTCTATTTTATTTCTAATAGCCCGTAATAATATTCTACCATATGCTGTACCGTCAACATCTGATATGAATGTTAAAATTTCTTCAACGTTATTTATAAAATCGTATAATAATCGAATGTTACCACTAAATTTTGGTAAAGCTTTAATCGCGTCTGGAACTCTAAAATTATTAAACGCATTGGCCATTGCTTGAACGTTCGCATTATTTTCGTTAGCAATGGTTGGTATTTCGATATTTAAACTTGCGTTAATAACTTTAGAACTTTTTGGCAAATCTATCGTATCGATCTCACTTGAACTGTTTAAACTTTCGGCACAGATTTCTTCCGATACACAAATATCACGATTTAAAAAACTATATAAATTCCAAGCACTATATGGCTTACTTCTTGCTTTCTTAACACTTTTACTTTTAAACAGATTTGAATAAAGGTTTTTATTTTATTTTGTATATATGTATATAAAATTACAGTTTAATTTTCATTAATATAATTTCGATTCAGTTTAACTTTATTTGATAAAAATTTTATTTGTATGTATATAAAAATACAATTTAATATTTAATTAATTTGATTTCACTTCACTTTGATTTCGATTTGATAAAAAATATTTGCGTTCTTTATTTGATAAAATACAAATTGATGTTAATTTGATAAAATATTTTAATTTTTATTTGATAAAAATAATTTTATAAAGATTTATTTTCTTATATGAATAATAAAATATATATATAACAAAAAATGGAAGGGAATGAATAAAATCGACTTACATAGAAAGGCGTATGATTATTGCCTTCATTTCTCTTGGTTGGAGGTCCTTTGAACTGAAGAGTTGAAACTCAGCAAGATGGATTTCCCACGAAGTCCATCGATAAACCGTCGTTGGCTAGTATGGTAATTCCTTATTGTGTTCACTGTTGTTGTTGTATCACTACTATCGATATACTTTCGATATGGTAAAACTTTTCCCGATAAACCGTTGTTTCAAATTTCACACAATACAAAACTTGGATAAACTTATGCTATCCAACCGAGTGCGCCAGATATGTTTCAATAAACGGTAGTATTGAAAAAAAAAACAAAGTTTCTTTATTCAATACAATTATTAATTATACAATTAATTATTAATTAAGTGTTTAGCACTTAGTTTCCAGAAACATACTGACTTTATATTATGATTTTAAATAGAATTACATTTTTTAGGTTTAATATAAATTTTGCTGACATAGAATATGTCTGGAAAATTTCCTGTCTTTTTGCTGAAATATGATTTTTTAAAATTTTAATCTAATTTATTTTATCTTATTTTAATATTGCAAAATGTTAAATTTGAAAATTGATTTATGTTACTCTATAATTCTTTGAATTTAAAATGTGAGAATAAAAGTGAAATGTAAATGAAATATGCTGATCATAGAAAAACAAATAGAATATGCAATTATGGTATAATATGTTGTGTTAGATAATACTACTATCTAGCTGTTATCCATAACTCGCGCGAAGCGGTTTAATGTACAAATCATAAAAAGAAACAGATGTTTTTTCAAAAGAATTTTTTTGCAATTTAAGACGGTTCAACTATTAATATATTTTCACTTATTTTATATTTAAGCTTATAAAAATGTCAATTGAAAATATAAGTCAATTTGTTGCTGATTCAATTCCCATACTTAGCGCGGAAATCTGACCTAATCTAGCATCCGAGGTATCTATATTTATAGGATGTTGTCGAACAGCACACAAAATTCTTTCAGCAGAAAAGCAAAAAAAATTTC
Source organism: Xylophagus ater (assembly GCA_963422695.1). Classification (NCBI taxonomy): domain Eukaryota; kingdom Metazoa; phylum Arthropoda; class Insecta; order Diptera; family Xylophagidae; genus Xylophagus; species Xylophagus ater. The sequence goes on from OY730480.1 coordinate 42,170,707, forward strand.
GTTTCTCTTCTCCCTATTAGATTCCGTGGTCGAGCTGCCACAATTTTAGTAAATATTTCAACGGGAAATTTTACAGATTTTTTGAATACTGTACAAGAGAAGTTAATTGAACGTAAACCTTATGCTATCTTGTTAAAAGAATTACAAAACGCCAGACAATTTCCTGGAGAAACTCTTTCAGAGTTTTCATGTCGAATAAAATCTCTCTTGAAACATTGCGCAGATCAAGCAATCCAACGGCATCCAAACGCGTATCGATCCGTAGCCCAAGAGTTACAGGAAACTGCAATATTTTCATTCCAAAATGGATTACTAAATCCCAATCATCGGCTTTTCTTCCTATGCAATAATATATAATATACAATAATAAAACTTTCAAAACATTAGCTACTAATGCAGAATATCTTGAGCAAGCGGAAAAACAATTCACTTTATCATTACTATCTTCTTTTACCCCTTTTACCCAAAACTTGCAGGGAAATCTTCAACCCAATTTTACTACGGGAAATAACTCTTTCACAAATGAATATTTAGCACCAAATAGCAATAATAATTTCGGTCAAAATTTTAAAAATAGCAATTATAACAACACAAAATATCTTAATAATACACCCAGTAGAAGTAATGGGCATAATAGAAACAATTTTCAAATATATAATAATAAGATTAATAATAATAATAATAAAACAAAGCAACGAGTGAAATGTGGTTTTTGTAATAGGTTGGGTCATGTTCACGATGAGTGCAGAACTCGCATGAACTCCCCCTATTGTGATGAATGTCATGTGTACGGACACACTAATAATACATGTAAACTTTATTCAGAACAACAAATTAATGAACAAATAAACATGATAACAAATTTGAATAATAATATTATATGCAACATTTGCTTGCAACCAGGACACAATATAAGCACATGTTTTGCCAAATAACAATAGGACAAAAATTACTTGTCTCCACTCACGCAACCTGTAATGAACCCTTCGAATATAATTATAACATCAGTACCCAAACCAATCAAAACAAACAGCCTGGCCGAATTAGGTTTTAAGCATTATGAAAAAATCGTCGCTAAAAGACAATATACAATAAAATAGTACTATAAGATATGAATCGACATGAAGTCAAAGCGAACATAATAATGAAAAAGATAAAATAAAAATTAAAACGGCATCCGGCAGTTTTCTAAAATATTTTATAAATTCTTCACTACAAAAAGCCACTCTGAATTTAAAAGATGGCATATCAGGGTTCGATTGCGTGCCTCCAAATTGTATTATTGAAAGGACAAACAAACGCATTAGTTCCGAAAACACCAAACTTAACTAGGAAAGCGTTGAAATTCCTCTTTTTAACAGTAAATCCACAAATTCCGTGAACACGGCCCATATATATGTCACCCAGAAGAAGGTTAAAAAACGAATTCCCAAGGTTAAAATTGTAAGTGACCATCAAGTCAGACAAACACTGCTGAACCAAAATTTGCACAAGAACAAGCAAGAGTGCGTAATAAAGACTCAGAGAGAAATTCCCATTCCTCCTTCAAGGAAATTAATTCAGATAAAAATGAATTCCAAACAAGATAAGCCATGCTGTTCGAAAGCAGTTTATCTTGGAAGTTCCTTGGTTGAGCCAAGTGACAAGAAAGTTACGAATTGTAGTACCTTTAATAAACAAATAAGAGAGGAAAAGATCATTTAGGCAGTTAAAAGGTGATTATTCTTCCCATTCATAAGTTCTTATAAATTAATGTACTTCGTTTCGAAAACAAAACAAAAAAACAACGTAAATAAACGCGCAACATAAATTTTAATCATATATAAAACAATTAAAAGTAAATCCAAAGAAATATTTTTAAATAAATATATGCCATTCGTTTTTTGTTTCAAAAATAGCAGAATTTTTAATAAAAATAGAAATAAAACCAATTCTCTTCTAAATACTATATTTCGAAAACAAAATTATCAGTCACTAAAAATGTGACTAATTTTTTTAGCAAATACCATTTATGAATGTATCTAAGTTATAAAAAGGCATTTATAAATTTTTATAGCAAAATTATTTCGTTTTGATTTTTTTTGAAAGTAAAGATTATTAAAATATTGAAAATATGAAACCCTCTAAATGCAAGAACCAGTCGAAAATTGAATTAGAAATAAAACGAATCTTTTAGACTTAAATGATGAAAAATTTATTTCATAGTTGAAACAAACAAAAATAGAATTATTATAGTTAATATTTATTAACTATTTTACATATGTTTGATAACATATCGATTAAGTTAATTTTTAAAGTTTTATTTCTTTATGTAAACATATATAAAATTGTATCTGCCTTTTAACAAAAATAACTTATTGTTGTTTAAAGGCAAATACATTTCTGTTGTTGTAAGAGGAAGTAATGTTAAGTAATAAAACTTAACCCATTCTCCGCCTATAAAGTGACCAATGTTAATTGAAGGTTTTGGATACACGAAATAATTCCGAAACATCAGAACCGTTTCAACATGTTGCGGACTTACTTCAAGTACAAATCCATACCCAGAATAATTTCAGACACTTTATTTTTATGGGCGAAAGTTCTGATTTGAAAAATGCACCATCGACAAAAGAAATATTTGAATTTCCAAATAGCAGTTAATTAAGAAATTGCGAAATTCAAATATTCAAATTGGTAAAATAGGGAAATTGCACAATAGTGCAAACTTTCGTGAAAAAGTCTTAATCTAGAACAATGGGTGCAAAGGTTGGAACTTTCCGCCTGTAAAAGACAACGTTAAGATTACCAAAAGCTATTTCCAAATTATCGGATAAATGCGGACGACTTAAATTAAAGTCGTTAAGTTTCTTTTAAAAGTATTCGTTAAGTTTCAAAAGTCGAAAAATAAAACAATTATTATTATTCGCGAGTAGAAAAAACGATTCAAGAATTATAGTTCGTTTACAAAGAATAAAGTTCGTGTTAAAATATTGAAATCAGAAGAAGATTTTGTTTTTAAATTTGAATAAAGTAGATATTTAAAGTTTGTGTTAATATATTGAAATCAGAAGAAGATTTTGTTTTTAAATTTGAATAAAGAAGATATTTAAATTTTGTGTTAAAATATTGAAATCAAAGGAAGATTTTGTTTTTAAATTTGAATAAAGAAGATATTTAAAGTTTGTGTTAAAATATTGAAATCAAAAGAAGGTTTTATTTTTAAATTTGAATAAAGAAGATATTTAAAGTTTGTGTTAAAATATTGAAATCAAAAGAAGATTCTGTTTCTAAGTTTGAATAAAGAAGATTTTTAAAGTTTGTTTTAAATTATTAAATTTTGGGTTATAAAGAGTTATATCAAAGAACAAGAAAACGGGAAGAAATCCCGTGAAATAAAGAGGAAACTTGCATCAGAATATATAAATCATTTGTTTTATTTATTTTTCACAACAACAAACCCTTTCAAACCACCGAGGATTCATGACCAAACCAGCAACGAGTCAATACTTTCAATAAGTGCGAAATCTAGATATTTACAATAATAATGCCCGCAGAGAGCCGCACAGGTTGAGATCCTTCAAAGAATTTTTAGATAACAGTGGCGCAGCTGAGTAGTTTCTGAGCAGCTAAGCTTTAGAAAGCTCAGAAAAACCCAACCTAAAAATAACTGCGTAAAAGTTCAGCGAATGACTCAACCACCTCTCCTCCGGAATTTGAAACTGAAGAGGTGTACCGTACTTTCGAGGAAAAATAAACAAGGCGTCTTTGACAACACCATCTTGGAAAATTTTCGGTTGAGATCCTTTAAAGAATTTTTACATAACAATTAGTACAAAACTTGAAACTGCAAATATGTTGTTGTCCATGATTATGATATGACGTTGTACTGTAGGATTTTAAAATTATTATAAATTCATTAACTATTTATTAACTTATATTAAAATGTTGTCAATCAATTTTAATTTAATTGACTAATATTCTTAGATATTCTCTATCTTATCAACTTCACTATTTTGTATAGGGAGCATACAAATTTTGGTGATAGGGCGTTTAAAAATCTTATTTTCACATTGAAATGTGATAACTTGTTGTAGTACAATGACACGACTTAATTACCATTTACATGGAGGTAATCTTTCATCTTTATCTAGGACCAATTTTGCCTTTTGTGCATATGATTGCTATAAGATCCAATTTGGGCGCTGTTGCAATCTAGGTAGGTATTCTGAAGACCGTCTTTTCCAAAATTCTTGTTGAATTCCCCTGCTGATTAACCAGTGTTTAGTCAATGGTACATTTTTATCACTTAAGTTCGGATGTGGTGAAGAGAGCAACATGCCACCAATTAAGAAATTACCAGGAGTTAATGCTGTGCAGTCCTCTGGATCTGCTGCCATTGGACGTAACCGACGAGAATTTAAGCATGCTTCAATTTGCGCCAAGGCTACAATTTGTCTGGAATCACCTGAGCATTTCCTCCGACGAACTTTATACCACAATCGCTGTACAAATCTGTACACAGACCCCTTAGAGACGTAAATCGACTGAAATTGACTGCTTCTAAATGAACTGCTTTTGTGGTTAGGCAAATAAAGACCGCAATATAACCCTTCGAAGTGTTTACCCTGCCTTGACATTTTGATTCTTTTATAGTAACAGGACCACTGTAATCAATTCCCCTGTGGCAAAATGGTCTAGTTACTTTGACTCTTGGTTCGGGAAACTCGCCCATTAATTGATTTTTTGGGATGGCGGAATGTCTATAACATTTTACACATTTATGGATTTGGAGCTTTACTATCGTTCGATCACGTAATATCCAATACTTTTTCTGAATGAAATTTAACATTAATTGCGTTACTCCATGAACAGTATTGCGATGGGTATCATCAATTATTAATTTAGTCAATTGGCCTTTATTTGATAGAATTATTGGGTGCTTTTCATCGTAACATAAAAATGAATTGCTAAGACGACACCGCCTCGCAAGTCCGTCCCCTGCTCTAAAATTGGGTTTAAATTCTGTATCCTACTCTTTTCAGGTAGCTTTTGTTTGTTTTTTAAACAAGTAATTTCGAAATAAAAGTAAATATGTTGAGAGATTTTAATAATACTTTTGGTGGCATTTGTTAGTTCACTTACGCGCAAATGCTCGCATCTTCTCTCACTCTCACAAACCTGCTGATTATGACAAAGCCGGAGGCAATAAGCGACCACTCTTATGAATCGTGTAAGACTAGAATATCTTCTTAGAACATCTACACCAATTGTTGCCAAATTTACCCTTATTCGTGGTCCCTTTTCTTCTAGTTGCGTTTCTCCGATGTCTAATAATCCGGTGGGCCACATTTCGCAAGAAGATTTTAGCCACTCAGAACCAGACCACCATAATGTATGTTGCTTTGAAATAGATGGTGTCAAGCCTCTTCCAGAACAATCAGCTGGGTTCTCACTTGAAATAACATGTCTCCTTTAACTAATATTTCAATTTTCTTAAACCTCGCTTACCCGATTGTCGACAAAGGCTTTCCATTTATTTGATAAAGTACGCAACCATACGAGTACGATAGTAGAATCTGCCAATGAATGTATTGACATTGACTCTATTTGCATGGAGTCTTTGACTTTCTTTAATAATTTACTGAGAGGAACCGCACCATATAATTCCAAACGAGGTAGACTAATCCGTTCAATCGGAGCAACTCTAGTTTTTGACAGCAGTAATGACACGTGAACAGTTCCTTCTTTATCCACACAACGAAAATAAACGACAGCAGCGTTTGTGTGTGGAAGCATCGCAAAACCCATGCAATTCGAATTCACTTATTTCATTCTTGTAATTAATTCACCGTGGTATTTTAATGTTTTGTACATCATGAAACTCTACGAAACTTTTCCCATTGTGATGCCAATACATCAGGACATTCATTATTCCAACCTATCCCACTAAACCAGAGTTGTTGGAACATTATTTTAGTAACTATTACAGTTCGTGCTAACAAACCTAAGGGATCAAATAATCAAAAAACTGCTAAGAACAAATGCTTTGTAACTGGTTTATTCAAAGATTGCAATTTTATACAAAAACCAAATTCATCATTCACAGGATTCCAGCGGACTCCAAGGGTCTTTACGGTTTCGTTGAATTCAATATCAAATGGCTCCTTCAATTCTCGATCTTCATTTGGTACATTTTTTGCAATTTGCCTATAATTGCTAATCCATTTTCGTAAATAGAACCCTCTCCAGCAAAGCATACCGCGCAATTGGTTTTGGAAATCCGGAGCCTCTTCCACACTATTGGGATCTGACATAACATCATCGACGTGAAAATCTTTAAGGTTGACTTTTGATGCCACAGGGAAATCGTCTTTTTCATCAATTGCCAATTGTCTCAGTGTACGAATAGCAATATTGGGAGCACATGACATTCCATATCTTACTGTTTTCAATCTAAATTCTTGTATAGGTGAAGAAGTACTATTTGGGCATAATATTCTTTGGAAATCTTGATGATCTTTTGCTACTAGTATTTGAGGGTACAGTATCTTAATATCAACCGTAAATACTACTTCATGTTTTCGCCACCTAAGTAGAATTACACTGAGTTCATCCGGTAAGGTAGGTCCGATATGAACATTGTCATTCAACGATTGTTGCCTTTATTTTACTTGATGCATCAAAAACTAATCGTAGCTTTGTAGTCGTGTTGTCTTCTTTAAGTGCCGCATGGTGTGGCAAAAAATATGGTGTGGTTGTGGTATTTTTGGTTTCAATGTAAGACTCGCTAATTTCTTCCAAGGTTCAAGTATTCTTCCATAAACTTCACGTTTTTCATATGGAGGTCTGTTCTTTGCTGAAACCTTTTTTCCATTTGTAATAAACGAATGAAAGCATTTGGTTTAGAGTTCAGAATTCCTGCTAAACCTTCCCCTTTGAAAGGCAATCTGACGATGTATCAGCCATCATCATTTTTGTTTGAGTTGCTGCATACTGTTTCTGACAATCCTCTTCATCAGGACTAAGCTTATGCTTTGATGAGATGTTTTCAACCTCCAAGAACTGTCGTAACAGGAATTCCAAATTGTCATCAGTTACAGAAGAAATCTTGACGTGAAACGAAGATTGATGTCGTCTTGTGGTGAAGAATTGGCATGATCCACCCTAATGTTGTTCCTTGTGGGAAGGCTGTCCCATTAGCTCCCTTAATAAAACCCTCCTTTATAATATCAGCATAAATATCTGAACCCAATAAGATATCGACCTTTCGTACAACATAATAATTCGGTAAGCTAACTCTAATTTCTCGATATGAGGCCAGGGTTGTGTCGTTACATTTTGTGCTGGCAATAAACCTGTAAACCTTTTAAGTATAGAAGCATCTAAGTGACCTTCATAAGAAGAACGAAAATGGGGTGTTATTTTACATGAAATCGAACTGTGAATAACATCAGCTTGTTTTCTTCCAAGTTCACTTACTGCAGCATGCGTGGGTATCCTAAATAATTGCAGACGTTGAACTGCATCTTCTGTTATAAACGAGTCTTGACACCTTTGATCTTCTAGAGCTGGTAAAATTGCTATCTCGCCCTTTGATGTATAACTGCGGATCAAAGCTCTGGCCAACAATACAGTTTTAGAACACATATCCTTGGTAAAATGAGAAGCAAAATGATTCGTATGATGAATCACATCATTGTGTGTTGAGTCTACATTTGATAGCTGAGAATTTTGACTCGGTGTGACATTTAAAAATTCACCAAAATCGAATTGCCTTGGCAAACTAGTGAACCTCCTTGACCTTGAAGTAATTTATTTTTGTTTAATTCACGATCAAAACCCAAAAGCGTGTTATGTCGTTTATTGCATTTCTGACAATTCGTCGGGGTTTTTACAATCTTTTTAAGAGTGAGATAGTGCCAAACAGTTGAAACATCTTTGATGCTTTTTTATGAAACCATGTCATGAAATCCAATGAAACTAAAAACGCTTACTTCCTTTGTTTTGTCTTTAAGTGGATTAAAGAAACATGAAAAAATTTTCGATTTTATTATTATAATTTTTCAAAAAAACCCTTCATTCTTCTTTAAATTTTTACTACACTATTTTCAAATTTTCTTTTAGAAGTCTTTAATTTTTTCAGAATAACTTTTAGAACTCTTTAACTCTTCAAAATATCTTAATTTCCTTTTAGGATTCTTTAATTTTTCATAACAATTTTTTCGTATAGAATTCTTTAACTGTTTCAAAATTACTTTTGGAAATCTTTAACTCTTCAAAATAACTTAATTTCCTTTTATTATTCTTTAGTTTTTCATAACAACTTTTTTCGTTTAGAATTCCTTAATTTTTCGACATAACCCTTGGAACTCTTTAACTCTACAAAATAACTTAATTTCCTTTTAGGATTCTTTAATTTTTCGTAACAAGTTTTTCGTTTAGCATTCTTTAGCTTTTGCAAAATAACTTTAGGAACCCTTTAACTCTTCAAAATAACGTAATTTCCTTTTAGGATTCTTTAATTTTTTATAACAACTTTTTTCGTTTAGAATTCTTTAAGTTTTTCAAAATAATTTTAGGAACTCTTTGTTATGTAATAAAACATTACGTACATCTTCCAAAGAGTAACGCACTTCACAACAACATGTTTCTCGAAACTAATATGTTTCTGAAACCTCAAATGTTGTTGTAAACCAAAAATGTTCCGCAAAATTGTTGAGAACAATAATGTTTTCTGTAAACCAAAAAGTTTCAGAGCATTATTTACTTCTTCAGCGAAAATTGTGCTTTGCAACATCGGCAATAAAATTAACGGGAAATAACCAATTGCTAAATGCATTAACATCATTTGGTGCATTTCGAAATTGATGACTGATGGAAAGTTTCCAAATCGAAAGTAAATCAGGACGGTTGCCTAACTCAGCAACGGTTCTGCAACTTAATTGTAACACTAGGTGCAAAGTACGTAATTTCTTAACTATAAAAAGGCTGCTTTGAATAATCAAAAGGCAGTTCTAAAATATCGGATAGCCGGGAGCAGTTATCAGTTAGTTATTTTTTGGTTATTCAATTAAATGCGAGCGGTATAAAGTAATTGCTGATCAAGAAAAAAAGCGAAAAGCCAGTTATTAGATAAGAAGTTCGTAACTATTTTTATACAAAAAGTTTTGTTTTTTGAAAAAAGTTAAAGTTGTAAGTTAGTTACACAAGAAGTTCGTAACTGTATTTATACAAGAAGTTTTGTTTTTTTTGAAGAAAGTTAAAGTTGTAAGTTAATTAAACGAGAAGTTCGTAATTATTTTTATACAAGATGTTATGTTTTTTGAAGAAAGTTAAAGTAGTAAGTTAATTAAACGAGAAGTTGGTAACTATTTTTATACAAGAAGTTTTATTTTTTGAAGAAAGTTAAAGTTTTGTAAGTCAATTAAACGAGAAGTTCGTAACTGTATTTATACAAGAAGTTTTGTTTTTCGAAGAAAGTTAAAGTTGTAAATAAATTAAGCAAGAAGTTCGTAACTGCTTTAGCGATATTTTTAGGAAAAACGTTTGCAAAATAAGATAAAAGAGGTGATTTAAAAAAAATTAAAGTGTCAATTGTTATAGCTTAAGGGATTTTTAAAAGACCATAAAGGATTTTAACGGAGAATATATCGATTAAAGGATTTTATTTCATTAATAACTCCGAACAACAACCAGTTCAGCATAATAAGTAAGTTTTTTTGGATTATGCATTTTTTACCAAACAATATTATTTCTTCGAGAAACCCCTCCCACTTGCTGATATTGTTGGGAGTCTTCTGAAAAGCAGAGAGTTCTGAAATCAAATGAACAGAGAACATTTCCAGAAAGTTTTCATTTAATTCCTGCGGTAGAACACCCGACCAAGTTAAATAAGTTTCTACACCATTAAAAAAAATAGACAACTATTTCGCAATAAATTCAATTGAAATTCTGGAAAGAGCCAAGGTGAACACATTCAAAGAATTTTTAGATAACAGTGGCGCAGCTATGGTAGTTCTGAGTCGCTAAGCGTTAAAAATCTCAGAAAAAACGAACTAAAAATAACTGCGTAAAAATTCTGCGAATGTTTCAACCAACCTCTCCTCTAAAATTTGAAATTGAAGAGCGGTAACATACTTTCGAGAAAAAAAAATAATAAACAAGCTATCATTTGACAACACCAATTTGGAAAATTTTCGTCACTTCATCATCAAGAAAGAGAATCAGGATGCACGCGAAGCGGTTTATTATACAAATCATAAACAGAAGCGGATATTTTTTCAGAATTTTTTTTAAGACGATATAATTATTAATGTATTTTCACTTATTTTATATTTAAGGTTATAAAAATGTCAATTGAAAAAATAAGTCAATTTGTTGATAATTCAATTCCAATTCTTAGCGCGGAAATCGGTCGTAATCTAACATCCGAGGTATCTATATTTATAGGATGTTGTCGAACAGCACACAAAATTATTTCAGCAGAAGAGCAAAAAAATTTCGTTTCTCTTCTCCCTATTAGATTCCGTGGTCGATCGGCCACACTTTTAGTAAATATTTCAACGGGAAATCTTACAAATTTTTGAATACTGTTCAAGAGAAATTAATTGAATGTAAACCTTATGCTATCTTGTTAAAATAATTACAAAACTCGAGACAATTTACTGGAGAAACTCTTTCAGAGTTTGCAGGTCGAATAAAATCTCTCTTGAAAGATTGTACAGATCAAGCAATCCAACGGCATCCTAACGCGTATGGATCCGTAAAACAAGATTTAGAGGAAACGGCAGTATTTTCATTACAAAATGGAATATTAAATTATAATCATCGACTCGTCTTCCTTCATGAAGAACATACAACTTTCGAGACATTAGCTGCTAAGGCAGCAAATCTTGAGCAAATGGAAAAACAGTTCACTCAATTATCTCCCAATCTATATAATAACTTCTCACCTAATACACCTGAAAATTTTCAACTAATTTTTACACCTAATATAAATTTTCCTGATGACCCTGAGCATAAGTATTATATAAACAATCAAAATCTTGTAACTCCAAACAACTATAATAATGATGACAATAATAATTATAGCAAGTATTATTATATGAATAATAATAATGATAATAATATTGACTATAACAATCATTTTAACGATTATTACGACGATAACCGAAATAGGAGAGTTAACAATAATAAAAAAAATTTTCAAAATAATAACAATTATAATTTTCACAACAATAATAATAATAATAATAACAATAATAATAATAATAAGTTTCAAAACCAACGATTGAAATGTGGTTTTGTAATAGGTTGGGTCATGTTTACGATGAGTGCAAAACTCGCATGAACACCCCCTATTGTGATGAATGTCATGTGTACGGACACACTAATAATACATGTAAACTTTATTCAGACAAAAAAATTAATGAACAAATAAACATGATAACAAATTTAAATAATAATAATATTAAATGCAACTTTTGCTTGCTACCAGGACACAATTTAAGCACATGTTTTGCCAAACAACAATGGGACCAAAATTACTTGTCTCCACTCAAGCAACCTGTGGTGTACCCTTCGAATATAATTTTAACATCAGCACCCAAACCAATCGAAACAAAAAGCCCGGCCAATTGGATATAAGCATTATGAAAAAATCGTCGCTAAAAGACAGTAGACAAATAAATAGTAATATAGGAAATAAATCGAAACGTAGTCAAAACGAACAGAATAATGAAGATAATAAAGTAAGAACGGCATCCGGCACTTTTCAAAATGTGAGTACATATTTTATAAATTCTCCACTACAAAAAGCCACTCTGAATTTAAAAGATGGCATATCAGGGTTCGATTGCGTGCCTCCAAGTTATATTATTGAAAGGACAAACAACCGCATAAGTTCCGAAAACACCAAATTTGACAAGGAAAACGTTGAAATTCCTCATTTTAACAGTGTATCCACAAAGTCCATAAACACGGCCCATACATATGTCACCCAGAAGAAGGTTAAAAAACCAATTCCCAAGGTTAAAATTATAAGTGGCCACCAGGACGGACAAACACTGGTGAACCAAAGTTTCCACAAGAAGAAGCTAGAATGCGATTTAAAGACTCAGAGAGAAATTCGCATTCCTCTTCTAAGGAAATTAATTCAGTTAAAAATGAATTCCAAACAAGGTAAACCATGCTCTTCGAAAACAGTTTATCTTGGAAGTTCCCTTTGTTGAGCCAAGTGACAAGAAAGTTACGATTTGTAGTACCTTTAATAAACAAACAAGAGCAAAAAACCATTAAAAGTCCTCAAAAAACAAGTAATATGCTTGATAATCAAATTACGTATGAAAACAAAAGGCCTAGAAGCTCATGAAATAGCGGTGAGATTAAAAGATTTAATAATATTATACTATCTGACATTAAGAAACCAGTTGAACACAACGAGCTCAAAGTAAATATTTTATATCATAATCTAAAAAACTATAAAACTCGTAAGAGAAAGAGAGTCCCAAAAACCAATTCGGAAGTTACCAAATGCAAAACTTTCTTTTCCGGAGTTTAGGGTAACCAAATTATTTTAAAATTTTTTCTTTTATAACAAATAATATTATTTAATTTTTTTTTATATACAGAATCACACTTCATCCATTTCAAAAATTAAAACGAGAAGAAAATAATATTAAATGAGTTCCAATAAATTTTGCCACTTAAATCCAAAACTTGGTCATATAAATATATGTTATTTTTCTTCTTGCAAACATTGCAAACATTTTTTTTTAATTAAAAGGTAAATAGAACTAATTCAAAGCAAAAAATTTTTTAATTATGAATCACTTAAAAGGTGATTATTCTTACCATTTATAAGGTTTTACAAATTACTTTGTTTTAAAATATGATATCAAAAAAAAAAAACGCAAACACATAAATTGAAAAATCTTTTCCGTACATTGAAATAATTTACATTTAATATTGAGACGTAAACCTAAAGAAAAAATTTTAAATAAATATAGTCCATTCGCTTTTTTTATCGCAAAATAGCAAATTTTTAATAAAAATATAAATAAAACCAATTCAAAATATTTTACATCATAATCTAGACTTATAAAACGCGAAAAGGAAAAATTTTGTATTAAAACCAATCCAATTCAAATTAAATTTTCATTTTTAGTAACAAAAAATTATCTATATTTTCCCCCAACAAATGCATTAAATGCACTCAATAAAAAATTTGTTTGCGAAAAATTAAAATCATAAACAAACATTTGCTATTGGGTTAATTTTTTTGAAGAACATTTTCAATAACCTTTGCCAAATAAAAGCTACTCTTCTTCTTTCCAATACCAAACAAACATATATCAAAACCAAAATCGTTTATGAGTCACTGAGAAGGTGATCTACTGTTTGTATGCAAACAAAAAATGCATGGCCCATTCAAAATTTTTTAACCGTAAACTTTTCGTGAAACTGCTGACCTAGCATATCATTTTTTTTACAACTGTAGTAAATTGAATTATAAACAAATTGAAGCAATAAATCTTTTTAATTTTAGTATTGAATAATAAAAATTATTGTTATAAAAAAAAATGTAAACATAACAAAAACTTCGATTTTTTTTAGTTTATTTGACAAATTTAATTTTTAATAGTAATAAATTCATATTTTATTTGTAGTTGAGAACAACTTAATTTTTTTTTAACTTTCGGTCGCTCGCTAACAATTCCATATGTAAACATACAGAAAATTATATCTCCTTTTTAACAAAGTATTCGTTTTCTTTGTTTAAAAGTAAATATAATTTTCTTGTGGTAATATAAAGGAATGTTATGTAATAAAACATTACGTACATCTTCCAAAGAATAACGCACTTCACAACAACATGTTTCTCGAAACTAATATGTTTCTGAAACCTCAAATGTTGTTGTAAACCAAAAATGTTCCGCAAAATTTTTGAGAACAATAATGTTTTCTGTAAACCAAAAAGTTTCAGAGCATTATTTACTTCTTCAGCGAAAATTGTGCTTTGCACCATCGGCAATCAAATTAACGGAAAATAACCAATTGCGAAATGCATTAACATCATTTGGTGCATTTCGAAATTGATGACTGATGGAAAGTTTCCAAATCTAAAGTAAATCAGGACGGTTGCCTAACTCAGCAACGTTTCTGCAACTTAATTGGAACACTACGTGAAAAGTACGTAATTTAATAACTATAAAAAGGCTGCTTTGAATAATCAAAAGGCAGTTCTAAAATTCGGATAGCCGGGAGCAGTTATCAGTTAGTTATTTTTTGGTTATTCAATTAAACGTGAACGGAGATAGTAATTGCTGATCAAGAAAAGAAAGCGAAAAGCCAGTTATCAAATAAGAAGTTCGTAACTATTTTTATACAAGAAGTTTTGTTTTTTGGCGAAAGTTAAAGTTGTAAGTTAATTAAACGAGAAGTTCGTAACTGTATTTATACAAGAAGTTTTTTTTTTGAAGAAAGTTAAAGTTGCAAGTTAATTAAACGAGAAGTTCGTAACTATTTTTATACAAGAAGTTTTGTTTTTTTGAAGAAAGTTAAAGTTGCAAGTTAATTAAACGAGAAGTTCGTAACTATTTTTGTACACGAAGTTTTATTTTTTGAAGAAAGTTGAAGTAGTAAGTTAATTAAACGAGAAGTTCGTAACTGTATTTATACAAGAAGTTTTGTTTTTTGAAGAAATTTAAAGTTGTAAATTAATTAAACAAGAATTTCGTAACTGCTTCAGCGACATTTTTAGAAAAACGATTGTATAATAAGAAAAAAGGGGTGATTTAAAAAAAAGAAGTGTGCTTTTGACCACACTGTAGAAGTGAAATGGAAGCTTTTCTTTATGATTTGTCAGCGAGTTGCATTTGTTCCGTTTGTTGAGCAAGTTGCCTAGCCCTAAATGCCCGCGTCGGCTTTGTACCAGTTATAGCCGTACCTTTCGAAGACCTACTCGTCGAAGCCTTGTCAACGAGTTGCTTTTTTTTCGCTTGTTGATCAAATTGCCTAGCTCTACATGCCCTCGTCCATTCTGCACCAGTCATAGCCGTACCCGTCGGAGCCTTGTCAGCGAGTTGGTTTTATTCCGCTTGTTGTGCAAGTTGCCTAGCTCTACATGCCCGCGTCCGTTCTGCACCAGTCATAGTCGTTCTCGTCGAAGCCTTGTTAACAAGTTGCTTTTGTTTCGCTTGTTGAGCAAATTGCCTAGCTCTACATGCCCGCGTCCGTTCTGCACCATTCATAGCCGTACCCGTCGAAGCCTTTTCAGCGAGTTGGTTTTGTTCCGCTTGTTGTGCAAGTTGCCTAGCTCTACATGCCCGCGTCCGTTCTGCACCAGTCATAGTCGTACTAGTCGAAGCATTGTCAGCGAGTTGCCTTTGTTCCGCTTGTTGAGCAAGTTGCCTGGCCCTACATGCCCGCGTCCGTTCTGCACCAGTCATAGCCGTACCCGTCGAAGCCTTTTCAGCGAGTTGGTTTTGTTCCGCTTGTTGTGCAAGTTGCCTAGCTCTATATACCACCGTCCTCTCTGTTCCAATCATATTCGTACTCCTCGAACACTTGTCAGCGAGTTGCATGTGTTCCGCTGCTTGAGAAAGTTGCCTAGCCCTACATGCGCGCGTCCGTTCTGCACCTGTCATAGTCGTACTCGTCGAAGCCTTGTCAGCGAGTTGCTTTTGTTCCGCTTGTTGTTGCCTAGACCTACGTGCCCGCGTCCGTTCTGCAATAGTCATAGGCGTTCTCGTGGAAGCATTGTCAGCGTGTTGTGATTGAGCAGAATTGTCGACTCACAAACGTTTCTTACCGGAGTCATTGTAGCCGTAGTAAGAAGCAATGCCCGTTAATGTATGTAAGATGCGCTGACCGCTTTCCGTTATGCAATATTCGTATGCGCCAGCCTTATGCACAGAAACGACGCAATTGTTAGTCAGCTTAAACTGATGTGACACGCTGCTTTACAGAGTTAGTGTTCCATGATTTTTTCCATATAAAAAGTTAAAAAATTTGTATGAAATACAGCGCCAATACGGTGGCAGATAGGACTATTTGGTTTTCGACGGAAATATTACTCATTATAATTTCCACAATATTGCCGAACATTGTAATCGTCTAGGACGTCCATATAATAAGATATTTTGTAACGTGACGTTTCATCTAAGTTTAAAAATTGTTATTGAGTACAGCGCCGAAGTGGTTGGATATAGAACTATTGTGTCTTCGACGGAAATAATCCCCATAAAACCTCCACAACTTTGTTGATCATTTCAATCGTGTACGACCTCTACATAAAAAGTTTTAAAAAATTTCAAAAATTTGTATCGACTACAGCGCTAATACGGTGATAGATAGAACTATTTGGTCTTCAACGAAAATAATTCTAATCACAACCTCCACAATATAGTTGAACATTGTAATCATCTAGGACGTCCATATAATGAGATATTTTGTAATGTAACGTTTCGTCACACAAAATCGTCACATAATTTTTGCAAAATGTCCCCATAGAAGTATTTCACTTCAAAAATATAAAAGTGTCAATTGCTATAGTTTAAGGAATTTTTAAAAGACAACAAAGAATTTTAAAGAAGAATATATATATAAAAGGATTTTATTTCATTAATAACTCCGAATAACAACCAAAGCAACATAATAAGTAAGTTTTTTTTTGGAATATGCATTTTTTACCAAACAATATTACTTCTTCGAGAAACCCTTCCCACTTTCTAATATCGTTGGGACTCTTCTGAGAAGCAGAGAGTTCTGAAATCAAATGAAAAGAGAACATTTCCAGAAAGTTTTCATTTAATTCCTGCGGTAGAACACCCGACCAAGTTAAATAAGTTTCGACACCATTAAAAAAAATGGACAACTATTTCGCAATAAATTCGATTCAAATTCTGGAAAGAGCCAAGGTGAAAACATCCAAAGAATTTGTACATAACATCTTTAACCCTTTAAAATAACTTAATTTCCTTTCAGGATTCTTTAATTTTTCATAACAACTTTTTTCGTTTAGAATTCTTTAACTTTTCCAAAATAACTTTTGGAACTCTTTAACTCTACAAAATAACTTAATTTCCTTTTAGGATTCTTTAATTTTTCATAACAACTTTTGAAGTGAAATACTTCTATGGGGGCGTTTTGCAAAAATTATGTAACGATTTTGAGTGACGAAACGTTACATTACAAAATATCTTATTATATGGACGTCCTACACGATTACAATGTTTGGCAATATTGTGAGTAATATTTCCGACGCAGACCAAATAGTTCTATCTGCCACCATATTGGCGCTGTAGTCGATATAAATTATGGAAATTTTTTTTTAACTTTTTATAGAGAGGTCGTACACGATTGAAATGTTCGGCAAAGTTGTAGAGGTTTTTATGGCGATTAATTCCGTCGAACACACAATAGTTCTATCTCCCACCAGTTCGGCGCTGTATTCAATAACAATTTGACGATACATTACATTACAAAATACCTTATTAAAGGGACGTCCTAGATGATTACAATGTTCGGCAATATTGTGGAAGTTATAATGAGGAATATTTCCGTGGAAGACCAAATAGTTCTATCTGCCACCGTATTGGCGCTGTGCTCGATAAAAATGTTTTAACTTTTTATTTGGAAAAAATCATGGAACGCTAAATTTGTAACGCAGCGTCACATGTCACTTCGGTGTAACCTGACTAACAATCGCGGCATTTCTGTGCATATGGAAAGCGGTCAGCGCATCTTACATACATTAACGGGCAATGCTTCTTGCTACGGCTACAATGACTCCGGGTAAGAAACGTTTGCGAGTCGACAATTCTGCTTAATCACAGCACGCTGACAATCCTTTCACGCGAACGCCTATGACTATTGCAGAACGGACGCGGGCATGCAGGGCTAGGCAATTTGCTCATCAAGCGGAAGAAAAGCAACTCGTTGACAAGGCTTCAGCGAGTACGTCTATGAATGGTGAAGAACGGATACGGGCATTTAGGGCTAGGCAACTTGCACCACAAGCGGAACAAAACCAACTCGTTGACAAGGCTTTGACGAGTACGGCTATGACTGGTACAGAACGGACGCCGGTATGTAGGGCTAGGCAATTTGCTCATCAAGCGGAAGAAAAGCAACTCGTTGACAAGGCTTGAACGAGTACGTCTATGACTGGTGAAAAACGGATACGGGCATTTAGACCTATTCAACTTGCACCACAAGCGGAACAAAACCAACTCGCTGACAAGGCTTCGACGATTACGGCTATGACTGGTGCAGAACGGACGCGGGTATATAGGGCTAGGTAACTTGCGCAACAAGTGCAACAGAAGCAACTCACTGACAAGGCTTCGACGACTACGTATATGACTGGTGAAGAACGGATACGGGCATGTAGGGCTAGGCAACTTTCACCACAAGCGGAACAAAACCAACTCGCTGACAAGGCTTCGACGAGTACGGCTATGACTGGTGCAGAACGGACGCGGGCATGTAGCGCTAGGCAACTTGCTCAACAAGTGGAACACAAGCAACTCACTGACAAGGCTTCGACGACTACGGCTATGACTGGTGCAGAACGGACGCGGGCATGTAGGGCTAGGCAATTTGCTCATCAAGCGGAAGAAAAGCAACTCGTTGACAAGGCTTGGAAGACTACGGATATGACTGGTGCAGAACGAATGCGGGCATGTGGAGCTAGGTAACTTGCTCAACAAGCGGAAAAAAGCAACTCCCTGACAAGTCTTAGACGAGTACGGCTATGACTGGTGCAGAACAGATGCGGGCATGTAGGGATAGGCAACTTGCTAAACAAGCGGAATAAATGCAACCTTAAAGAAAAGCTTCTATTTCACTTCTACAGTGTGGTCAAAAGCACACTTATTTTTTTTCGTTTAGAATTCTGTAACTTTTTTAAAATAACTTTTTTAACTCTTTAGCTCTTCAAAATAACTTAATTTCCTGTTAGGATTCTTCAATTTTTCATAACAACTTTTTTCGTTTAGAATTCTTTAATTTTATCAGAATCACTTTTGGAACTCTTTAACTCTTCAAAATAACTTAATTTCCTTTTAGGGTTCTTTAATTTTTCATAACAACTTTTTTCGTTTAGAATTCTTTAACTCTTTCAAAATAACTTTTGGAACTCTTTAACTCTTCAAAATAACTTAATTTCCTCTTATGATTCTTTAATTTTTCATAACGCCTTTTTGAAGTGAAAACTCCTTTAGCCGCTTTGGAGGTGATTTGAAACTCGATGAAACGCTAAAAAAGCGACAATTTTTTACTAAGATGAAATACCAGTCGATCAGAATTCATAGCAACAAAAATTTTGCATACAAAAATTTTTCAGTTAAATATGTTATTAAATGTTATTAAATATGTTATGTTCTGAACTCCGGATACATAGAATACAGAATACTGTGTTTCCTATTATCTTCATCTCTTCTTTGTGCACTGTTTCGTAGGCAAATAAATGGAGATGGATAGTATGATATTATACACGGTATGCGAGCACAAAATATCAATCAGTTCTAACATTTATGTAAATAACAATTCATACAGGGACTAGCACTTAAAATATTAGAAAAAATACACCTAGGCCTCGGTTTACGTCGTAGATACGTTCCAAAATTTTGCGACGCATTCTGAAACAACGCAAAGTGTATTAACATTTTGTATGAGAAACCATGAGAATATTGAAGATAGGTTCCCAACAAAATTCCAGAAACAACGCGAAGTGAATTTACATTTATATATAAGATATTTATGTATAAGAAAAAAACTAATAAAATTAATAATTTGAGAAACATAAATAAAAGAAACTTTATTAATTTTTTTAAAACAAAATTAATATTATTATATTTTTTCATTGTAAAATAACTATTTATAACAAAAAAATTTAAATTGTTAGCTTAAAAAATAAAATCAAAAAAATTAACGACGCAACTTCGAAAAATCTACGACGCGGAGTGAAAACTGGTGTATTTTTAGGAACGAAACAATGTCGAAGAAACGCAACATGAAACGACGCAACACCAGGCCTAGGTGTTGTTGTGTTCGTACAATAAAGAGAGCCGTTATTCTAAATTCTGAAGAATCAATATACATTCATAGAATACGGTTATGACTGTATTGTTTGTTCATGTTCAAAATATGAACAACGGCAGTCGATAGTTAGAACCAAACGACGCAACATCATTTATCGATTCAATAAATATTATAGAAAACTTAATCAACTCACTTTCAATTAATAAAACATATCAGGTGTATATAACAAAAAAAATTTCTTCATTCTTTCTAATGAAAAATTTTAATTTTCTTTTCTTATTTTGTGCGGATTTTTTTGTTTCTATCATTTTCAAACGAGGTATTGGGACTGTGGCGTCTAATTTCTCTTGCAGACATTCCAAATTGTTGTTCAAAAGACAAGAAAATATGCGAGGGCAGTCAGAGTTGCAATATACCATAATAATATAAATGACAACCCGTGTTGTTACTCCACAAATAGATCTCAATGTACAATACCTAGAATCATTGTCTGTTCAGCTTTCTAAAGTGCGAGAAATATCTACTTGTGAAAGCAGATTGGACCATAATAAACCAGTTATAATTGTGGCCATTTACATTTCTCCCAACCAATCAATAAATACAATTATTGAATTCATCCACGAGAATTTGCTAAAGTACACACCAGAAATTTGGCGTTTTCTTAAAAAAGATTACTATAAAATTCCGATGATTTTAAGTGGGGATTTTAATGTTGATTTTGCATTGGATATAGCGCCCCCTTTGATTGAGTTCCTCAACACTAAATTAAATTTAAAAAAGTGCAGTAGTCGCGCTGAATCGACAACAAGATCGAAAACAGTAATTGACGCTGTATTTCAAAGATATATTGACGAAATCCAAACCAAAGCATTCATTTCATATTTCAGTTATCATAAGCCACTCGTGTCATTTATTGAAATTGAAAGCAAAGAGTGTGAATAATAAAATGTAAAATAACATTTTAACTTCGTACCAATATTTTAATAAATAAACCCTATAACACAGGGTGTACATTAGCAAATATTTTTGGTATACCAGCAAAATTGGTTGCTAAAAAGCTAGTGTAGACCTTGCTAGTATACCAATTTTTCTGGTATGACAATTCTGGTATACCAATTTTTGACATTTGCATTTAATAAAATGACGGAAACTAAATTTTTGCGAAGTGAAATTATCAAATTGATAAATATGTTCGAGAAAAAGAAGAAAAATATAGAACATTGATTTCAAAATAGGGGGCATGGGAAGATATTGCCACTGAATTGAATTCGACACTTTAAAGCCATTATTTTGGCTATTTTTATTTCCTGTTCTCGGTTCAACGGCATGTCAGATACTGAATTGGTATACCAGTATTAGCCCACGTAAAAAAACTGGTAGTATTTTATTTCTGGTAAGCCAATTGGTATACCAGAAATATTGGCTAATGTAGACCGTGTATAACTATCCCACCTCTGATACTGTATTCGTCTCATTCTCTTCCAGGATTCTTTAATTTTAAATCAAATACTTTACAATTATTTGTTAAATCGCGACAGACCAGTAACGAATTCAATTTCGCGTAAGCTTGAAAACCATGACCCTATTTTTCGCGAAAACGGTCAAACAGTAATTTTATAATTTGAAATTAAAATCGCGACGTCAAAATCAAGACTTTTATTCGCGTCTAATGTCTTACAATAACTAATAATGAATCGAAAGAAAATCGATTAATTTATTGAACATAAAAATTTTTCAAAGTACTTAAAGTGCATCGTACTTTGACCGATAGTAGTAAAATTTGCTAACAAGCAAAAAAGTTTTTAAACGTATAAAAAATTTACATTATAGGCTGTATAGGTTGTTTTTGTAATTAGTTATTCTTTGAAGAAAAATAATTAATCCATAAAAACTTGCGAGCATGCAATTTCTTTCATTTCGACATGAAAAAATTACCGATTTTAATGTTTCGCAACACTAAAATTTGCATAAATAAAAATTTTACTTTATTTCGACATGAAAAAATATCGTCGAGGCAAATTAATAATTTAAATAAAATATTTCGAAATTTTTTGATATTTCGAAATATTTTATAAATTAACAGAAATTTACGCGTTTACAAAATTTTAATTATTTCACGATATTGATATAATTTTTGAACAAATAACCAAATCACGGGTTTGGGATCAATAAACTGCATTTTTGGTCGGAACGAGTTTTTAAAAACGATTCGTACAGGGTGCACCTCAACATGCCACCCTGTATTGACAAAAAATTTTTTTTGTTGATATTTAAACAAACAAATAAATGTGTTTTTTCAAAAATCGATAAAAAATTTTTTAAAATATCTCTTGCGTTTTGTATCTTAAAATTAATTACATATATAAAAAAATTATATAAAGTCTTGCTAGTTTTATCTAGAAAATCTAAGAATTTAAAAATTTTTATAATTTTCTCATATTTTTTTCATTTTTATTCTCATTTTTTAAAATCCAACAAGAATTTCAATTTGTTTTTTCGCTTATCCGGAAATTTTTTCTATATATCCGATTTCATTTTATTTCCTAAAGAATTTGAACCTTGAAATATGATGAAGAAAAAGAATTATGAATTGTCTAGTAATTTTTTTTTTTAGGTGTATTTGTTTGATAGGAGTAAAGATTGAAAAATACAAAAAATTGTATTTTTCCCAAGGCTTTCCATGGATTTTCTTATTCTCTGTTTTTCGTTACTATTTTCACAGATTTGCGTTATTTTGCGTAGCTGTAACTGTGCGGGAGGTGGGGGTAGTGGAATAGTCGTGAGTTTAGGTTGAGTAATTTGAACTTTTGTTTCTGATTTTTGAATTGGCAGGGTTGGTTAAAAGTTTGATGTGTAGGTAGTTGTGTATTTGGTGGCGTATTACCCGGTGGATGAATGGTGTTCAAAGCGATTACCGTTGCCGTATTTTGTTTCGGCAATTTGGGTGACCTTTTATTCCGTATTCAATAAATGATTTATAGGATCAATATAAAAATAGATATTCCTGCGACACTACTTTTTATATATGTAATTACTTCATGATTCTTGGTTTTTCGTTCTTGTTCAACATTTGGTAACTCCTTATTGAAATCTTGCTATCGATTTACTTGATTCTTGCAGATCGGTGTTAAGAGAATGGTGAGATTTGAACAGAATTTCACCTGTCGGAGTATTTTCGGTTACTGGTATTTGGGTAAGAATGAATTTCGGTAGTTGCACATATTCGGGTTGGTGTATCGGTAAGTTGGAATCTTTGTTTCCTTCGAAAGGAATTTCTGTGTTTCCTAACAGGTAAACACAATTTGTATCTAGTGTGATAATTCCACTTCCGTCTAGTGTGCGGTGCGAGTTTTCGTCAGGACATTCAATCGAAAATATTCGTGTTTGCCTGAAAGAGAATAACCATGTGTTTTTTCTTACTAATTTGGTTACAATATCCGGAACAGTGTTTATTACTTGATATGTGCAATCCATTATTTGGGGTTTCTATTTGATTAATAAATTTGAGAGGCATTTTGTGTTGAAAGGGCCCACCTGGTGGGGTTGAGTAATTTTACAAAATGTACAGCGGAATGAAGTGATTCACAAGTATCTTTTGGCAAGTGTGTTGAAAGTCTGGTGTTGTTAATTCGACAGAATAACCTTTTTTCGTGTTGTTAACTATATACTCGGTTTTTGTTTTTAATAACGAAAATTGTGAGTTATCTAGTGCCATTGGAAATAAATAGACTTTGGTCAAGGAGTATTTTTCTTTGGTAGGGAGTGGAAAAGATATGCGTACTAGAATACCGTTTCGGAAATATTCCGCGTCAACTCTTATCATTTGGTTCAGAGTGGGGAAATCCAAATGCAATGCGTTGGTATTGTTCGCTATTTCCGCTTGGATTTTAATTAATGTTTCCGCCGAAATTATTGAGGGATGAAGTTTGCGTTGTTGAAGAGAAGATAGGATTGAAAATTCTTCGTTCAAATGATTACACACTTGTTGTATTAAGTGCAGTGTGAATATTAAGATTTCGTTTATTTCCATTCGTATGTGTAATATTTGAAAGTCCTTTTTTAAATTACGAATTTCTGTTTGTAATTTACTAGTAAAAAGTTCGAACCGCTGTTATAAAGATTCTTATTGGGAGGTTATGTTAGTAATTACTTTGTGTAACTTATTAAAATCTGATTGTACTATTGTTGTTTGCTTTCGTATAAGATGTATATTCTCGGATTCATGTTCCTCGAAAGTCTTAATTCTATCGTTTATTTCCTCAGCGTCGTCCCCGGTTATTGTCCCAAATAAATGTTTCAATCCCGTTCCGACGATGTTGAAACATGCTCGTTTCGTTCGCCTATTGATGTTGAAATAATTAACCGCTTCTCTTTGTAATTTGACTTTATGCTCCAATTTTTTAAATTCTGCATGCCAGTATATGCATGAAGCGTTGGACATTGCTCCAGACATAGTACAGAGGTTTCTAATTTTGGTGTCACAGAGTGTGAGAAAATTTAATGTTTCGTCCTCCTAGTACAGACCCATTTTTGTGTATATATTCCACGTTGTTTGATAAATTACGGCATTTCCTACTAGTTCGAATGAAATTCTCGTGTTATTTAGGGGCTGTATTTAGAATTGAGTGTATGAGTAGTTCTCGCGTATTGACAACAATATTAACAGCTTCATTTTTCCTTTAACAAAATTGAGAGAAAGGTATAATAAAAAAAAGTTGTTATTAAAAATGAAACTTAAATTTCACGATTAATATTGAGGTTTAAACTAGGCATTACTGTAATACCTTTTTGCAACAAAATCGTAGTATACTGAGTTTATTCCTTTATTAAAATATGACGAAAAATGATCTTATTAGATATAAAATTATTTTTTTTTTACTTATTCTGGATGGGAAATTTGCCGGTGATTTTTTCGAAATGGGTGGTTGTAGTTCATCCGCCTTTCCGTAATTAAATGCAATTTTTATTTTCTAAATCATGTATTTTATGAGGTTATCGACTTTGAGTGGTTGGCCGTTAAAACAAGTCATGGCGTTTGGGTGTCACCACCGGTGTGACATCATTGTAGAGGCCGACAATGTTTGGCCCATACAATGCATAGTGGCCCAGAATTTTGGCGTGAGTTATTAATAAATAATTTTATGTTTCAATAACAAAATTTATTTAGTGTCTATTCCAATGTTTTATTTTTTGTTCTTTTTGTTTTTGTTTTTAGGTTGCGTGGGTCACGGTGCTGTCCAGCAGCGGTACGCTGATCGGTGACGAATGGGTCACCTCTCGAGCTAGAAATGCGGGCCTGGGACAGTGCTGAGCTTCGGTTCGGGGCAGCAAGCGCAGAGTTTTTTTCGTGCACTTACAAAAATGTTTTATTTCCAAAATAACAATAAATGAAAAATTTCGAATTCATATTAATCATTTTGTTATTATTTGTATCCCCATTTCTTGTTTCGCTTCATATTGTGGATTAAAATTTTCTTGAGATTTTGAAGTATTTTGTACCTTAGGGAGAAGGTATTTAATGTAGAACTTAAAGTTTGAATTGGTTTTGAAAATTTAAAAATTGTTGAGACGATTTTGTATAAATGGGAATAAGAATATTAAGAATATTTAATAAGATTATTCTTATATTGAAAACACATTAGCAGCAATCACCTAAATTAACTAATGATTCGGTGAAGATTCGATAGTGGAATTGATTTTCTCAGTGATTGAGCCGTATTAATCGAATATTGATTTAATTTCTGAATTAGTGATAGCTCTTCGCTCATTTTCACCGGGAAATGTCGCTTACCTTTGTAGGTAAAGCCAAACGTCAACGGTAAATTTGACGGTTTTTTTTTAAAGTTTGTTTGGTTTTTCTAATAGATATTATATGGTAATACATAAATTTTAATATATGTTTTACACATATTTTGGGATTTCTGCGGGGAGTTTTCCATATGTCAACAAAAAAATAATTTTGGGAAATTTTTTTTATGAAGATTTTGTGTTGAAAGTATAAAAAGAAAATTTCCTTCATCTTTACATGACTGTATATGTGAAGTATGTGAGAGAAACAAAATTTTCAGTTGGTCTCATATTTCCTTTCATTACTTTTGTACATGGTATATTTCTATATTTATATATTATTCTATATATATATATATATACATGTATAATTTACATTGAAATCTCCTCAGGTTTTATTCATGTATGTGGGCATAAACTATGTTCAATGTTTACCATTTGGCAAAGAAAAATGGTTATTGAACTTGATATAGTAACAGTAACAGCTCAAATCGAGCGTAAAGACAAAAAAAAATCAAACATAATAAGATCATTGATTGTTAGGAATTATATAAAAGTTTCTTCAGTTCATATTTACTAAGGCAAAAGTCAAAAATTTGTGCATTGGCATTTACAACGGGAGACCGGTTGACGTAATTACAAAAAATTGTATGCAAAAAATTATACTTTCTCTATGCTTAGAGTTAAATGTTGAGTTTAAATGTTGTTATCAATTTGCTAATGTTTGATTTTGGGTACTAATTTTGAAAATATTAGTGTGTTCTGTAATAATAGAATCGTATTGTTTTAAATAATTATAGCATGAATTTGATTCTGGGACAACAGATTCCCAGAGGGTTGAAAAAAAAAATTCCATTATTTTGTTTGTAGTATGTTTTTCATGATGTCATTATAGATATGGTAATTAAATATTTGAAATTGGTTTTGATGAAAAAAAAATTAATTATATTAGTTACTGTAACGATACGCAAACACATTGTGTAAAACGACTTTTGTAAGATACGTGTAAACTGACTCTCACGCAATTGACAGTTGTCGGATATCATTAGTTATCGCATAAGGACAAACTAATAAACGTTTATACTCCAAAATAAAATCGTGTTTTATTAAATGAATCGTAACAAGTAAAACAATAACGTTACAGTTACCTTATGTTCAGGTGCTTTTTTATACGTAGTAAGAAGGAGTTATATTTCACATTTTCTTTTGTCCGTTGTAGAAGGTTTATCGTAAAATGATTTTACAGAACCCATTTTCTTTTTCGTGTTTTATAATTCCTCCGAGTGTGGTCTAGAATTTTGTTTTTGTTGTCACAAATCTCAATAACATTAGTTTTATGAAAAAGTTCTATAACAATATATAATTTTTGTGCCTCGCAGCTCCTTGTTGTTGATGCCAATGCGGGGAAAAAGTTTATTTTTACAAAATGGTTGTTTTTTTAAATCGAATGTGTGCTGTGCGCCTTGTTTTGGTGATTTTTCGATTTGTTGCTTACTGTGTTCGCTTATAGATTTAGGAAAGTCGATTGTTATATCTATTGGTGCATCATGAAAAGCACAAACCGCTACCTCTGCATCAACTAAACCAACGAAGCAACTTCCGAAATAAATTCCTTTCGTTTCTTCTTTCGAAGAACAGGAGTCATCTCATTTGAAAACCAATTTTATTTGAATCAATCCTCGGGAGCGGGACTGAATATGAATTGCTCTCTGAGTCTCCATTTCATGCTCCGTTTCGTCCAGTGCTTGGGTCGTTAAAGCTTGTCCGTTCCATGAGCCACTTACAATTTTAATCTCAGATTCAGGTGTTTCGACTTGCTCTTTGGTGACATCTACATGGTCCTTATCCATGGAATCTATGAACGTACTGTTAAAAAATGGAATTTCAAAGTCATCTTCATCAATCCTAATTTCGGGAAAAGTTAAACTCTTATTTGGGCCTTCAATATTGCAATTACGCGAAAGGAAATCGAACCCTAAAATTCCATCTCCGGGAATTGGAGTGGTTTTCTCCATCACATGAAATTTGCATGATTCCAGTATGGGGTGGGAAATTGGTAAGACATGTACCTATAGTTTTTCCGGTGCCGAAAACAGTTTGAATATTTGTTTTTGGTGTCTACTAGTAATTCGGCCGGATTGTTTATTATACTTTTATTACACATTTAGAAAGGTTTCATGGGGGCTAAGGTGACAGCTTTGTTTTGGCTTCCCGTCGGTTTAATGGATGGTGAATTATTTTCATCCCATAATTCCTTTGCTAGACAATTTTTTCAAATAACTTTTGGAACTCTTTAACTCTTCAAAATAACTTAATTTCCTTTTAGGATTCTTTAATTTTTTATAACAACCTTTTGCGTTGAGAATTCTTTAACTTTTTCAAAATAACTTTTGGAACTCTTTAACTCTTCAAAATAACTTAATTTCCTTTAAGGGTTCTTTAATTTTTCATAAAAACTTTTTTCGTTTAGAATTCTGTAACTTTTTCAAAATAACTTTTGGAACTTTTTAGCTCTTCAGAATAACTTAGTTTCCTTTTAGGAGTCTTTAGTTACATCGTTAAGTCGCGACCGACGTGTAACGAATTTAATTTCGCGTAAACTTGAAAACCATGACTCTTTTACGCGAAAACGGTCAAACAATAACTTTATAATTTTAGAAGACGGTCAAACAGTAATTTTATGATCTGAAATTAAAATCGCGACAGTAAAATCAAAACATTCATTCACGTCTAATGTTTTACAATAACTAATAATTAATCGAAAGAAGACCGATTAAATTATTGAACATAAAAATTTTTCAAAGTACTTAAAGCGCATCGTACTTTGACCGATATTAGTAAAATTTGCAAACAAGCAAAAAAATTTTTAAACGTATAACAAATTTTCATTCTTGGCTTGTTGTTTTTGTAATTAATTATTTTTTGGAATTCCGTTTTGGCTGCATTCATCTTCTCTGGGGATTGTTTTCGTGCCTTAGTGAGAGGTTGACCTGTAGTAGTTATGTGATGAGTTGCTGTGCAAATTTTGTGTTGTTTGGAGTTTGTGAATGCGGTGGCATTGAGTGGAGTTAATGTCGAAAGTTTTTAAAGTTTGCTCACCTTTTGTTTGTTGGACCGTTTTAACTGATAATTCTTTTAATGTCTACTAAAAGTCCGAAATGGCGTAAGAAATCGGTCCCTATGATTTGCGTATTTACGTCTGCTACTATATAATATATATAATATATAATATAGTCTTCTTAAAATTCGTATATTTACCTTCGGCTGGTGGGTGTAATTCTGCTTCCGTTACTTGTGCGAGAATGTGGCTTTCTCGCCTTCCGACAATTATGTCGAACTTGGTATCATCGGTTATGACTTTGCATGTCTCGAACTGTGCGAATCAAATTTTTCGATTTTCAGTCCAAAACGTTGGCACCTTGACCGAAACTCGTGCAATTTCTGAGTCGGCTGTCGGGGCTCCTACGACTGTATTGTCAAGCATGTTGATCCATAGCACCACAGGAGGAAAACTGTCTAAAAAAAATCCACGAAAATGTCTTTCGACGCGTGTTCGTATTTCAATTGTCAATGTACGATTTTTTTACTCCATTGCGCTGTTTATTCGCAATTAATTACCGTTTTTTATTTATTTAATTTTTTAATTGTTCATTGGTATCGGAAAAGAAAATCGCCCAAAAAAAAAATTTATTTTATTATTGTTCGTAGCTGTTTTTGATAGAAGAATCGCGTGTTTGTTTCTCCGTTAGTCACTTTTCTAAGAAACATTTTCGACGCGAAAATTGTTTTATGTTTTTTCGATCGTCTTCACTTGAAAAAGAAAACTTGGTAAATTTCGTCGCGACAATTACTTTTAATTATTTTCTCGTTTTTTTGAAAAATAAAGAATTTTCGATGAGGGTCGTCAGGGGTCACCAATTGTGAGTAACGATGAATTGTTTAGTTTTGGTTTGATTTAAACACTTGCGTTATAATAAAATTAAAACGTCTATCTTTATTTCATGTTCTAGCCGAACTAGTGTTCCTTTACATAAAAAACTCTAACTCAAAATTATACTAACCATTACGTTCGCATCTCTAAATTATATAAACAAAAGCGAAGCGTTTACAATGAATGTTTTAAAAAATATGGAATGACATGAAATGAGTTTCGGTGTTGCCACAGCAGCAATGACCTAAATTACCTAATGATTCGGTGAAGATTCGATAATGGACATCATTTTCTCAGTGATTGAGCGGTATTAATCGAGTATAGAGTTAATTTCTGAATTATTGATAACTCTTCGCTCATTTTCGTCTGGTATTGTCGCTTACCCTTGTAGGTGGGGCCAAACATCAACTGTAAATTTGACAGTTTCCTACAAGTTTGTTTGGTTTTTCTAATAGATATTATATGGTATTACATATAGTTTAATATATCTTTTACTCATGGTAATTTCGAATTTCTGCGTGGAGTTTTCCATATGTCAAGAAAAAAAATAATTTTGGGAAATTTTTCTTATGAAGATTTTGTGTCCAAAATATTAAAAGGAAATTTCCTTCATTTTCGCATGACTGTACATGTGAAGTATGTGAGAAAAAAAAATTTCAGTTAGTCTCATATTTCCTCTGATAACTTTTATAAATGGTAAATTTCTGCAGGGTTTACTGCTATATTTATATAATATATATATATAGCGTGATTCATTCTTTACTTTTCCTTTAAATAAAATTAAAACACTTAGAATTGCATGGAAATATCAAATCTTTATTATCAACTTTAAGCACATAGTATGGCAATTAATGTTTGAAAATAATTTCCTTCAAATGTTGGCTGGCACTGCGTTTCAGCTCGGCCAGTCTGGCGGCCCTATTTTCGATCACTCTCTCAAGCATTTCGACGGGAATCTCATGAATCACACGTGTAATGTTTGCTTCCAATGCTTCAATTGTCACTGGTTTATCGGCAAAGACTTTTAACTTTACATAGCCCCAAAGAAAAAAGTCCAAAGGTGTGATATCGCACGATCTTGGTGGTAAATGGTCCGCGAATGCGTTCAAGTGATCCATTCTATTGTGGGTAGTAAGCAGTAGTTTGCACGTTTTGAATATGTTGCAATTTGTATAGTCGTTTGAACAAGTCGCCGGTGAAATTCGCACCTTGATCAGTTATTAATTTATCGGGACAACTAAATATTTTAACATATAATGTTGGTAAAAACAATTTGCTATGGTAATCGCCTCGCCATCTGGTATAGCAAAACAGTCCAGGATTTTGGTTAAATCGTCCTGAAACGATAAAATATAATTGTTGCCTGGTTGAGAGATTGGAAGGGGACCAACGACGCCCAAATAAACCTTTTCGAATGGACAATTTGCTGTATCGGTTATTCTCATTGGCATTTTTAACTGTTTAGCCTTTTTATTGCACTAACATTTAGCGCATTTTTTTATATACGTCGCTATATCAGACAACATTTTTTTCCAACGGTAATTTTTTCGTAAACGGTTGAATGTTTTTTGAATTCCGGCATGCCCTCGTAAAGGTGAATCGTGATGGGCTTTTAAAATAGTTTGGATATCATTTGGATCCGTTAAAATTTCAACTTCTCTTCTTCGTCGGATTCCGATGTTTCAGAAAAAGCGTTAGACTCTGTGTCTGACGGTTCATCTTTAGTTGGTTCCTTTAAATTTATTGTTATTGGCTCGTCAATCGGGTTAATGTTTGTTCGTGCTATCTTCAGTGTACTGGCGAGTTTTTGGGAAAGTTCCACCTTGTTCGTTGGCTGGTTTTATTGAATTTTAGCCTGATTTCTGGTTAAAACATTAATTTGATTTGATTTGATTTCTACCGATTCTCTATTGTTAGTTGTAGAATTTAGGGTGGTTTTGGAGAATAATTTTTTTCTTCCACAATGGTTAAATATGCAAATTTTAATTGTTCGGCAGTTTGGACAAAACCCTTCATATTTTCGCGCATTTCTAATAACATTTGGGATATTGTATATTTGTTCCGATCTTTTGTAAAAAATGAGAATGAGACAAATATCTATGAAGCAAAATATCCCCGATCGACCGATCCCTGCATTGCAGTGGGCTATTGGCGCTCCAGATTCCGGTTTGAACGCTGTTGAGTTTCTTACTTCTTTAGGAAATAGTAAGAATTCTTCGGTATTTGGGGGAATACCATAATCTGGCCATTCAGTGAATTGAAATTGTGCTACTTCCCGCTGTTGATTTGTTTCGTTTTCCGTCAATCTAAAAATGCGTTTCATAAAGTTGGTCTGTTTTTCATATGTTAAGTTTTCAATTGTAAAACATGTGTTAAAGGTATTATGTGCGATTTTCCATTTTGTTTTGGCCAATACCTATGACACTTTTTTTATTTTTTTCGATTAATTTGGTTAGCATGATTATTGTGTTTGTGTTATTTTCCCAAATCATTAACCAAAAATGCTCAACAGTTTCCGCTAGGGGCCCTAGAGTTAATATGCAGTTTTTCTTACTATTGCCAAATTTTACCAAATTCGCATTTATGTAGTTAATTTGTCCACGATTGAAAATTATACGTGAGTGATCATATGGAAGTATATGATTATATCGGTTAAAGGGTACGTTTTCATTTTTACTGGCTTCGATTGTCGAAAATGCGTTTTGCTTTGTTGCTATTTTAGACAGTACTTCTAATTCTGATATTAATAAGTTCCAGCCGTCTGCTTTATTCAAATTATGAAATTCCTTTTCTAAATAATTTTTTCTAAGTTTTTGGATTCGATAGTTAAAATGTTTCGGGGTATTATCACTGATTCTGAATTAGTGAGAGGAATACGATTGAGGGCATCGGCGTTTGTGTTATATTTGCCGGCTTTGTATTCTACTTGGTAATCGTATTCGGAAAGTTTGCGGTGAAAATGCGCCAAGCGATTTGTAGGATCCTTTACGTTAAAAACTCCTTTCAACGGTTTATGATCAGTGTTGACAGTGAATTTTCTACCATAAAGATAGCAACGGATATTTTTTGTGGCCCATACGATGGCTAGTAATTAATTTTGAATTATGGAATAATTCCGTTCCCCTTTATTTAATGAGCGACTAGCGTATGCAATCGCTTTATCTTTTCCTACTTCGCCTTGAGAAAGAACTGCTCCAATAGCTTCATTACCGGCATCAGTTGTTAAATTGAAAGCTTGTGTAATGATGCGCGTCCTAACCTCATTACTACATGTGGTAGCAATAAAAGATATAAACCACACAGACTCTACCATTTTTAAGCGCGTCTCGAGAGCGGTATGAAAATTAGTTCAACCAATAAAAATGAAGACCAATCCCACTTTGGCGATTATCGGAAAGGTGTTGGAAATTGGGTGATGTGTCGTTTCCTATAAAATAGGAAACCCAAGCTATAGTTAAACAGTTGAGTTTGAGTTGAGTTATAATAGAGTTAAGTTCAGAAACACTAAAATGTAACAGTTAAGTTACAGTTGAGTTACAATAGAGTTAAGTTCAGAAACACAAACATGTAACAATTAAGTTACAGTTGAGTTACAACAAAGTTAAGTTAGAAAAGCAGAGTGTTAACGTTCAGTTTTAACTTCACTAAGACTTGAAGTGTAAAGCCCAGTATTGTGTTCGCGTGGAATGAAATTTTCATTAGTCTCCAAATTGTGTACGTGGAATTCAAAGTGAAAAGTATCTTCGTAGAGAGTGTTTTTTTTTATGTGACAAGTGTGCCAAGAATTGGATCCCACAGTTCGTTGATAATAAATATAAACATTTGATACAAATGAATTAAATAAAAAAAAAACAGAAGGGAATTAAAATAAAAAATTATAAAAACTGTGGAATAGTTAATTATATTAAATAAAACTAAAATCAAAAAATAAATAAATATAAAAATTGAAAATGATCAGTGACAGTGATATAGAAGACAGAGAGTGCTGATCTTTCGTATAATGCAGACGTGCTTTTTTTAGTTCTCCGATAAATAATTAAATGAAAAACTTGTTCTAGTTTTATTACCGAAATTACAGTAGGGAATATTTAAAAAAAAAGAAACAGAAGAAAAATTTTTAACAGTTGATATTGACTAAAAACGAAATTTTTACAAATAACGTTTATTTTATTATCCATTGTTGTTCTTTTGGTGATTTTTTATTTATTTTTTTTAACTTTTGACTTTTTTATCTCTTTGTTTTTATTGTCCAGCTTTTTAAATTTAAAATTTTTTAATATTACGCGATTTTTTATTATCCGTTTATTTTATTTACTTTGTTTTGCTTAAGTTTGTGTTTAATTGTTAAATAAATGTCTATCGTTCTCGCAAAACGCTTTTCTTTTGGTTTTTTGTGTTTCTTCTCTTGTTGGGTCATAATTTTCAGCCGATGATGGTCTCATGCTTCAAATGCAATGATATATTGCCTGATGAGTCTAAGATCGTTTGTGATGGAGTGTGCGATCGTCATTTTCATCGCACGTGTGTGAACCCACTTAGTAGTACCAACAAGTTTACCTGCGTTGAGTGTGGTGATAAAAAACCTTGCCATATTCTAAGGTTTCTTAAATTGACGGCTACTCAGAATAACTTAATCACAACGAACGGCAATTTCGCTGATTATGATACATCGTTCATTGCTAATAAAGTGAAGGCCATTGATGATAAACTTGAAAGTCTAAGCGAAACATTTGAAGACTTGCGAGAAAGTGATAAAAAATTTGAACAACTTACCTCTGTATGTTTAATAATGCAAAATGGCATGTCTAAACTTCTGAAAAAATAACACAATATGAATCCAAATTGAATGTAATTCAGAGTGACATTTCTAAATTTATTTACTCTTCATCAGTTGTTTCTGACTTACCATCAAATATAAAACAAAGGGACAGTTCTACCATAGATAAATTACAAACAATTGCTTCTGACATTCGAGCATGTAAGCCATTAATTGCCTCTAATAATGAAGCCTCTAAAGAGCTTAAAAGTGCGACCTTAGATTTGATACAGTCCTCATGGAAGAATACCAAATTAATGGACGATATAGCTTTCGCAAAAAAAGATGCTTCAACCAGTGTCAAATTGGGTTCTGTTGTTGAAAGTGAAATGCTTCCGTCTTCATTAGTTAGGAGCGCGAATTGTGCTGTAGTACAGTTGAAATTGGCACCAAAGAAAATAACAGAAATAAACAAATGGGAAAACAATTCAAGAGGGGAAATATTTCTAGCGATTTCCCTATTGAGACTTTCTCTTATAGTCACGCTTTGAAATCTGTCCCGGATCTAAGTAGTACTAGTTTTCAATCTTCCATAGAGGCATTCTCTTCAAGTCAAGTATCAATCTCTACGAGTACTTCCCCAAAAGTTTGGAAGCAGTCCCTGCGACAGGGAGTACTCAAGGTTAAATAGTTGCAGTCTCCTCAGGTCAGGAATCAACCTCCACGAGTATTTTCTCACAGGTGTTGAAAATTGTTCCTGCCCCAAAGAGTATTTTCCTCTCAAGAATCAATCCGACGACAATTGCAGAAGATATTTTGTATTACATTGGCTCTAAAGAAATTGATACCTCCTTTATTAAATGTGAGAAAATCAATAAGTTAGGCAGTCCTGTCTCATCCTTCAGGATAACTGTTCCTTCTGCGGTGTTCTCACAGTTAGTCTCTTACAAATTCTGGCCTCACTCCGCCTTTGTTAAAGAATTTGAATGCAAACGGAATAAGAAACTAAAAGTTTCCCCGGATTTACATGCTTCTAAAGCATCTAATTCTAATATTAGGTTAAAAAACTAAAATGCTTGTCCCTTTACTATCAAAATGTAAGGGGACTTCGCATTAAAACACGAGAATTGTTCCATGCTAGTCATTCTTCTTCCCATGATATTATTGTTTTGACGGAAACTTGGCTAAATCAAAGCTTTTTGAATAGTGAATTGTTTTCCGCTGACTATGTAGTCTTTAGAAGGGACCGGCATTCTATAGATTTGAGGTCATTGGGGGGAGGAGTTTTGATCGCCGTTCGTAATGAGTTTGAAAGCTCGGTGGTCCACATTTCTCACATAGGTGGCTTGGAATTTGTTTGCATCAAAATCACCATGGAGCTGGGTAACATTTTTATAGCGAACAATTATATCCGACCTAATAATTCGATAGGCGTATATCAGCTTCTAGGGACTGCAGTCAGCCAAATATTTGATATGATGGAGCCGGATGACAACAATTCACTATTTCGCCATTTCAACCTTCCCAATCTTCGTTGGAACTCGTAGATGAAGAACTTTACTTTACAGCGACGAATGTGACATCGGATTGTGAGTCTCTGTTTGTTGATAATTTGTCGGCGTGTGGTCTACAACAAATTAGTGGTATACTTAACACTTTTGACAAACAACGTGACTTAGATTTTTCCACTGATGCAACTAATTATGTTGTCCAACGCAGTTCTGAAATGATTCCTGTTGATAAATACCATCCTCCTTTACAAGTATTATTCCCAATTGAAGGTGTACGGCTGAATCCAAGCAGTAAGTTCTGTTATTGTTTTAATTTTCGTAATTCAGATTTTGAATTGCTTGCTAACTTATTCGAGTTAATAGATTTCGACAGCATTCTGACTAGCGAGAATATTGAAGTTTGCATTGCTGAATTTTATCCTACTATTCTTACGGCGTTTGTGGCATCAGGCCCTTGTCATCGTAGGAGTCATTGATCTTCAGCTCCTGCATGGTTTAATACTGATCTACGTGCGCTGCGCAATAGGAGGAATAAGGCATGGCAGGAGTACTTGAGGTCTCAAAGTGATGATGACCATTCGACATATGTGGCCCTCTTTCGAGAATTTAAGGCATTATCGTTGGATAAGTATAATTCTTATATTAATGATATGAAGCTCACACTTTCTATCGATCCTCGCCGATTCTGGAAATTTGTGAACGATAAAAGAAAATCTGATGGCTATCCTACATCACATAAATTTCAAGATTATTCGTCGATCGATCCGTCAGTTATATCAAATTTATTTGCTACATTTTTCGCAGCAGCGTTGAAGAACTATAATTTTGAGCCTGATGCCACCTACTTCCCACATCTTGAAGATTATCCTAAAACCTTCCTTAAAAACATCATCATTGACGAATCTATAGTTATAGACCATATTAAGGAGTTAAATGAAGATTTTAATCCCGGACCTGATGGAATCCTTGCGGGTATTTTGAAAAGATTTGGTAACATTCTGGCATAACCTTTATCTGTTCTCCTTCAGAAATCCCTCAAATCGGGCATATTTCCATAACTATGGAAAGAGTCCTTTATAATTCCGACACATAAAAAAGGGAGTAAAGAGGACATTGGAAACTATAGACCAAATGCAAAAATGTTATGCATTCCAAAACTGTTCGAGTGCATTATTCACAAATACTTTTACTTTAGTTGTAAACCTTAATTTCCAATTTTCAACATGGATTTTTGAAGGGTAGATCAACAACTACCAGTTTAGTCGAACTTGTTTCGTTTACAAATCGTGCTATAGAATTGGGGAATAATGTAGACTGTATTACCACAAAATTTAGCAAAGCCTTTGATAAACTATCCCACCGGCTGATTTTATTTAAACTGACAGTCCTTGGCTATCCGGACCTTTTTATAAAATGGATTCGGTCATATCTTTATAGTAGAACTTACCAGGTCCATTTTCGATCAGCTAAGTCTCACTCTTATACTGCATCCTCGGGTGATCCCCAAGGCAGCCATTTAGGACCAATATTATTTGTTTTAGCGATTAATGATGTTGCTTCGGCAATTAAATATTCTAAAATTTCTAATTTTGTAGATGGCATGTTGATCTTTAAGGAAATAATTAACCTCAATGACTCTCGCTTTCTTCAAGAGGATTTAAATAGATTTGCTATTTGGTGTATAAGTAATAATCTTGATTTAAACTGGAAGAAATGTGAGCTTATCACTTTTTCAAGAAAACGAAATAATCCTCTTTGTGCTTATTCTATTAATAATGTGACGTTACGTAGAACGAATAGCATAAAAAATCTAGGTGTTATTTGTGATAGTCGCCTTAACTTTAAGTTACATATTGAATCATTGGTTCAGCGAGCCAACTTGACTCTGGGCTTTATTAAACGTTGGTCGAAAGAATTCTCCGACCCTCAGATTATAAAATCCCTTTTCACTACCCTAGTTAGACCAATTCTTGAATATGTAAGCCAGGTTTGGTATCCCTACTACAACGTCCAAGTTGATAGAATAGAGTCAGTTCAGCGCCAATTAGTACGGGTTGCCCTAAGAAACCTCCCTTGGTGTGACGCCTTTTTATTCCCTCCATATGAGAATATACTTAAGTTGATTGGATTGCATTCTCTTGAATTTAGACGTCAAGTAGCAGATATTGTTTTTGTCCACCAATTATTTAATGGCGTTATTGATGCTCCGTTTCTTCTGGACAATATGCATTTAATATTAATTCTCGTTCTCTGAGATCGGTGGAAATATTTAGAATAATACACCATAGAACTGAATATGGCAGAAATGAACCGGTTACTTGTATGTTACGAGCAGTTAATATGAATTCAAAATGTTTCGACTTTAGTACGAGCAAGGTTAGCTTTAATAAAATGTTATATAATAAACTTTAACACTGTAATTATTTAATTCGCTTGAGCTAAGTAGTAAAAAAAAAAAAAAATTATAATCGGAGAATCTGCGGTAGTAGCCGAAATAGTGTCGAAGTATTCGAGGAAGAGACCATCGACTCGAGTAAATCCGTACCTAAAAGAACGGAAGCGAAATGGTCATTTTGCCCAAGACGTATATTTCTAATAAAACACATACGCAATTTTGTTACCTAAATTTTTTGTTTTAGTTTACTGATATGGAGTTCAATGGAAAAGTGTTTAAAGGGAACTTCCATATATATCCTTCCGAATTCGCAAATCTTTTTGAGAAAGTGAAATACAAATTCGAGCCAAAAAAAAAACACCACACCCATTGATGGAATAAGTGGAAAAGAAAAATTGGCAATTGCATTAGAGTACATTCTTAACTGATTATATAAATGTCTTTATTCTATATATGGTATTTGCTTTTTGATTTTTCTAGATATTTTGCGAGTGGTTCGGTCCAAAGGCATATGGCTTCACTATATAGGATCAGTAAGCAACATTTTCGTGTTATTTTAGATCATGTTTGTGATGCAATATGCAGTGTGTTGAAAGAAGAAATTCCTCCGTTGGGTGTAAACGAACTAGTGGAGATTGCGAATGATTTCAATGCTCGTTGGAATCTACCTAATTGTGTAGGAGCCATTGATGGTAAACATGTTAGCTTGAAATGTCCCAGGAATGCAGGAAGTTTGATTTACAATTATAAGGTTATTGTTTTTATGTAATAAATATCTAACTTCTTTCTAGGGATGCCATAGCATTGTTTTAATGGCGGTTGCCAACTGAAATTATGGTGTCACTTATCTGGTTATTGGAGCACACGGAAGTGAAGGAAATGCCAGCATGTTTGCCTCTTGCAAATTCGGCCAAAGTGTATTGCGTGATGAAATGATATTTCCAAAAGACTGTTGAGAACAAGAAACTGCCATAGTACTTTGATGCGCTTCCCATAAAAAAAGAGAATTATGAAACCATATTCACCAAGGAAGCCAAATAAATGAACGGACGAGGAAAGAATTTTTAATTATAGGTTGAACCGAGCTAGGCGTCTCGTCGAAAATTCCTTTGGTATTTTGTGTTCAAAGTGGCTACGTTTGGGCAGGATTATGTACTGCACGCCAGATAAAGCCCAAAAGATTATTTCTGCTTGTTGTTTTCTCCACAGTTGGTTCCTTCGAACAAATAGGTCGACATATTGCCCAGCAAATTATGCCGACTACTACGACGAAAATGGTAAACTTATCGAAGGTGAATGGAGGAAGAAGATATCCAACGATCTAATGATTTCAACCTATATGTAGCGACAACCAGGGCGTTCTAGCAACGATACAAAATTTGTACAAAACCAATTAAAAGAATATGTAAATTCAGTGGCTGGGTCACTGTCATGCCAACGCGAAGCTGTATTCTTCGAGTAAACATTTAATAGAACTTTTTTTTTAACAAGAATGTTATTTGAAATTAAGAAAAAGAAAAAACTTTTTTTGAAAAAAAACGGTTGTATTTTAAAAAAAGAGTTACAAAACAAAATAGAAATATCTAATCACTATGACGTTTGTTTAGTCTGCATCCGCTTCTAACTTCTTAATCTCATCGCACGCCATAGTCACACATTTCATATAGAGGTCTTCAACCTTTTCGTCAGGCAATTTTTGCAGCATCTTGTCTATACATGTCAGCATTATTACGTGCTTGATTGTCTCCTTTTCCTGAATCTGTTTTGTCTTTGACTGAATAAGTTTTGTAATGCTTTCAGTCAAACCCAACACGCTGTTCTCCACATGATCTTTGTTTGCCTTGCGGGTAGTAGCCTTTAAGATATTATCAAATGTTATCAAATGTTATAAAATATGAATAAAAAAAACACTTACATATGAATAATTTGATGTTTCTGTCGTTTCCGCAGAGCTTTCAAAGCCAACAGTTTCACTTGTCGCGTTAGTTGAGAACGTCCTGTAAATTAAGTAATTATAATAAATTTGCTAATAGATTTTATAGCAGTTATTACCGTCGGTCCGATCTTGCGGCTTTCAAAAATTCTAGCGCATCCGAAACTTTCCAGTGCATGGAAAAGTTCGTCCCCGAATCTTCTGTTTCTTCTGCATCGAAAAGAGCTTCGCTTCCAGATTTTTGGCATTTACGAGGGGTGGTGTAGTATCAATAGCTATCTCGCAGAGACTTCCATTGTAATTTGCAATCGTCGACTACAAATTTTTATAAGTTAATAACATAAAGAAAAATAAATAATAAACAACTTACCTGGTGTCTCCATTTCTTTGAATATGGCAGACCAAGCAGATGCTAATGCATAAGTATTTTTATATAATTCGTCGGCCATTTTCCAAATAACCATTTTATCCTTAATTAGATTCGCTAACTTTTTTTTGGTCCAAACCGTTCTATCCTTTACCGCTTTGGCGCTGGAGTCAATACAATTTTGGAACTTGGTATGTAGACGTCACACACGATTACAGTGTTCGGCAAAATTTCAGAGGTTTTCTTGGAGATTTTTTCTGTCGAACATAAAATTGTTCTATCTCTCACCACTTTGGCGCTGCGGTTGTTTAGGCCCCTACTCTATAGAGGTTTTTGCCTTTACGTAATATATGTTTGACGGGAGCTATTTTACCAACCGGAGAAATGGGATCAATTTAATATCTTCGCTGGGGTTGTTACGGGGTAAATAATGTGCATTCTGAATAGATCGACTTAAGACATGAAGTATGTCACCAGTGGTGCTACTAGAACGGGGTAAAAGATTTATTATGTTCTCTGTGCTACGCTTGAATACATTTTGTTAATTTACAGCGATTTGTAAACCGAAATTATTAGGAAGCCGTTATAGGACGGGTTACAACCTAGAAATTAAATAAAGCCTATAAAAACATTTTTTTTGTACAACAGTAATAAAAATTGGCCCATTTTAATACAAAATATATCAAAATTACGCGTGAAAGAAAAATTTTTTCCCCCGAAAATTATAATACGAGTTAATAAAATATCGTAAAAATAGGGTTTATGCCAAAAATCAAGCTGGTTAACCATACAAAATTAAATTTTAAAATTGTAACCTACTCTACTAATTGGCGTAACATTTTGAAAACCCAAAGCCGAAAGACATTTAATACGTAGAGTCTCATTTTCTGGAAAACCTAAAACGAAAAAAGTCATTTAAAAATGAAAATGCTGAATTTAACAAAATCTTAGCTGAAATTTCCACCTTTGGATGATTTACAATACAAACGCTCTTACTTCCTGGCCAATCGCCGGGCAGGCATGACATTACAGTTCGTGTTTTCAAACAGAAGCTGAAATCGCTGATGGAATTCATGGTAAAACGTGAAGTGTTTGGGTCTGTGCGCTGCTGGATGTACCAAGTGGAATAGCAAAAGAGGGGATTCCCAAGTGTTGGAAGAACGGCTCATTCCGCTTTGAAATTGCCATTAAACATTCAACTCATTGAACGTCCCACATGCAACATTTCCAAAGCATCCGGGATGGGAAATGTATTGCAGAAATGCAAACTTATTGTTTGGGATGAATGCACAATGGCGCACAAAAAATCGCTCGAGGCCCTTGACCGAGGATTGCAAGAATTACGTGCAAATATCAGACCATTTGGGAACGCATTAATATTGCTTGCAGGCGATTTCAGGCAAACATTACCTGTAATTCCTCGATCGACACCAGCGGATGAAATAAATGCCTACCTGAAATACTCTACTTTGCGACGACGCGTACAGACGTTAAAATTTACTACAAATGTGCCCCTACAGCTGCAAAGCGATCGGTCAGCAGAGATATTCTCACATCAATTGCTGGAAATTAGGAACGGAAAGGGGCCGGTTGATCTGATGTCAGGACGAATTTCATTACCTCAGAACTTCTGCAATTTAGTGACGTCAAAAGAAGAATTGGTTAAAAAACTATTTCCCAATATTCAAACCAATTACAATAATTACGATTGGCTAAGTGAGAACAAAGACGTCTACGAACTTAACAATATTATTCAGTCTAACATTCAAAGCGAGGTGGTCATATAGAAGTCCGTCGACACTGTTGTGGCAGCAGATGAAGTCGTTAATTATCCAACAGAATTTCTGAATTCACTCGATCTGCCAGGGATGCCACCGCACGGACTGCAATTGGAAGTCGGTGTGCCAATTATCATGTTGCGAAAGGTCAACCAGCCAAAGCTTAGCAGCGG
This sequence comes from Xylophagus ater, assembly GCA_963422695.1. Lineage (NCBI taxonomy): Eukaryota > Metazoa > Arthropoda > Insecta > Diptera > Xylophagidae > Xylophagus > Xylophagus ater. Next base: position 42,213,366 of record OY730480.1, read on the forward strand.
CACGTGGCTTGTAGTAAAAAAATTAAAGAGCAACATCGTAGAAGCAACAATCTTGACAGGACCTTTTAAAGGTGAAGATGTCCTCATTCCTCGCATTCCTATAATTCCAACGGATATGCCATTTCAATTCAAGAGATTGCAATTCCCGATTCGACTGGCGTTTGCAATCTCCATCAACAAGGCTCAGAGCCAATTCTTAAAATTGTGCGGTTTAGATCTAGACACGGATTGCTTCTCATATGGACAATTATATGTTGCGTGTTCTAGAGTCGGCAAACCAGAAAATCTCTATATCTGCACAGAAAATGGAACACCAAAAAATGTTGTATAACCACAAGCATTGTGAAATTAAATACACGAGAAACGTGTGATTTTTCTTTTCTTTTCCATTTCACCAGACTGAGCCACAGCAACGCGTGGCCGGGTACAGCTAGTATTTCTAATAAAAATCAGACTAAGTTTTCAATAGACACTGGAGCCGAGATTAGCCTATGTAAGTTCGAGATATTAGCCGATGATTGCTTGGTGGTTGAAGGTCAAAGCTGTCCAATCGCCACCCTATTGGGAGACCTTAACACCTCAGTGGGCACATCAAGCGGTATTCTATCAATCGAACACCAATACGGTCTAACAAAATACGAGCATCCATTCTATTTAATAGAAAATGACTTAGCAATTTATGACGGAATAGTACGTACTGATTTTCTCAGAAAATACGGTTGTAGTATTAATTATAGTGAACAAGTTATGGAAATCCCTTTAAACGAAGAAAAAACGATTAAAAAAACTTCCAAACTCCGAAAGTACAAGAACAAGTACATTGCTTAAAAAGAAAAGAAGAAAATTTTTCAAAAATTAAAAAAGAGAATGGTGTAAAAAACAAAATAACTAAAAATATCCTTTCAAATAAAGAAAGAGAAATGAAAAATAAAAACGGAGAATATAAAGAAATTCTCGTAAACCTCGAAAATATCGATGGAATATATAAATATGAAGAATGTGAAAAAGCCCTCAAAGAAAGAGAAAGTAAAAATAAAATAAAAAATATTGCAAGTAGAAGCAATAAAGGTAGTCCTGAAACTAAGGAAGAAATAAAAGAAAATGAAAGTGTAGAAACAAATATGGAAGAAGAAATAGTGGACGTTAAACAAAATGTAAACAATAATGGAACAGTATTTAGGCAAAACGCAAAAATCATGTACAACAAAATCAATTTAGGAAACAATACTAACATATCAGGTGAAAATAAGAAAAAAACCATGGAAGAAAAATTAAAATTTAACATTCCTCCTCGAACGGAGATTATAGCTGAAATAACAGCAAAAGCAAATAGGTAAAAGCTTTGCGTTAAACAGGAGATCAAACTAGGCGTTTTTGTAGGAAAAATGTTAGCAAAACCAATTAATAATCACATAATGATTCCAATTTTAAAGAATAATCAAAATAAGAGGGAAACTCCTCCTGTGGAAAACTGTAAAACCAATAAAATTCTGATGTAAAATAAGAAATTTGCAAACTCAAAAGAAATTGATTTTGAAAAAGACTCATAGAGAAATCACACGTCAATAAAAAAAGATTGTGAACAATCCTTTGAGTAGAAAAGGGTTCAGTGATAAAATAATGTTGAAAGACTGGGAATCTGAAGTGGAGACTAAGAGAGAAATTCACATTCCTGGTCAATCGAAAAAGTTGTTTCAAATAAAAACGGAAACTGAAGGTTTTTCAAAAAAGAATCTCGAGACGGGAATTAAATTTTTAATAAATCGCGAAGAAATTAACCAAGCTCTGTTAGAATTCCATTTACTACTGGCTAAACATTACGGAGTTTTCAAAACTTACAAAGAAATTAACAAATAATACAAATGGAAAAACATGGTCCGAGATATTGAGAGATATATAAAAACATGCGACAAATGTCAAGCCATGAAAAGATATAAAATTAATAAAATTAAATTACTAAATCAAAATTCGGATCAACGAAAGAATATATACGTTGACAAAATTCGGAGCAAGTTCAGTGACGCTCAACTGAAACTAGAAAATTATAAACCGTCAAGAATTTGGACATCCCCATATAGCAATTATGCAAACGAAATAAAGAGCCGATTACAATACGGTTATCAAATGGCAAAAGAAAATATTAAACAAACCAAAGAAAAGACTAAGGCTTATTACGACAAGAAAACGAAAACAAATACGTTTAATTTAGGTGAAAAAGTTTTGCACAGAAAAAAAAAATAATTTCAAACTCTATGGGCAGGGCCTTGTGAAATAATTAAACTAAATTCTACGGGAAATACAACAATTACAATTAATAACAAAAACAAAACAGTACATAATAATGACCTCAAAGTATTTATTGATGAGGAATAATGTACTAAAATTTAAAAATATTTCTTCAGGATGATTTTACTACTCATTCTAATTTGCTTACCAGCGATACACGCATTTGAAGACGTGAATATAACATATTTGCCAAGTAATCCAGGAATTTATTTTATTAGCAACGAGTGGGAAATTATAATTTTGTACGATTTAAATAATTATAATTTTGAATTGAAAAAGCTCCAGAAAAATGCTAATAGCCTCGTAGAATTATGCGAACGTATAGAAAACAAACAGGGAAGAACCAACAATTGCGAAAAATTAATACAGCGGCTCAAAATCACCATGGAAGGTGTATCACAAAAAAATTTGCTAATGCAACCCGGGAAGCTGAAATACAAAAGATCGCCTTTCAACGCCATTGGTGCCCTCAGCAAAACTTTATTCGGGACTTTAGATGAAAATGATGCTCAACACTATAACCAACAAATAAAGAATCTAAACGAAAATTATGAGCATTTGTTAACATTAATAAAGAATCAGACGCTAATAATCGAAACAACAGCTAATAAAGTATGACCCAACTAAAAGTGCAAATTTTAAAATTAAATAAAAAAAAAACGGCTTTATATTTTTTCAAAGTTCTCTTGTTATTTGAAAGAACAATCGTTGCGGTTAAGTATGGAAAATGATTTCATTTAAATGACTGCTGCGGCTGGACTTGCAGTAGGCCATTCGGTCGGTTCAATTTCGGAGCACAGTTTCGATTGTTTGGGGCCCTGTGGCGGCAATGGCAGCTTTAATATTCAACTTCAAATGCTCAATTGTCTCTGGATGTTGTGAATAACATTTGTGTTTCACGGCTCCTCACAAGGTAATGTCCAACGGTGTTAGATCACAGCTTCTTGGTGGCCAGTTGAAATAACCATTTCGACTAATGATGCGGCCATCAAATTGTTGATGCACTTCGGCAATTGTTAGGCTAGATGTGTGGCACGGACCGCCATCCGGTTGGAACCAAAGGTCGCTCACATCAATATTTTCAAAATATGGCCACACGAAAGATGTTAACATGGCTCTGTAGCGTTCGCCAATGACCGAAGCGGTCGTGCCATCCTCATTTTCAAAAAAATACCGCCGTGCCACAATCCGCACCAAACAGTCACAGGCAATGGTTGCATTGGCTTCTCCTCAATCACTTGAGGATTTTCTCATCCCCAAATGCGACAATTTTGCTTATTGACGTAGCCACCAATATAGAAATGAGCTTCGTCCGACATTTTCTTGTGATTTCGGACCAATCGTCTTCGTTTTGGAAATATATGTTTAATATTTCCCAGGGTTGTTCAAGCGTAAATCGATTCATTTCAAAAACCGCAAATATCAAACTAAATTTCTGTTACAGAGAGACTGACATTAGTTTTGCCAGAGCGAAAGTAACAGCTACTTCAAATTTGCACCGATAGTTGGAACACGTTGTATATTCAATAAATCTGAAGCGAATATAGAGAAACAATTCTCACATATCGAAAGTAGAATTCGGAAACTAGAAGATAGTCTGAATATTGAATATGATAGTTCAGCATATAATACATTAGTCTCGGAACTCGAAATTTTAGCAACAACAATCTCCCTAATGCTAACCAACTATCAATTTACAGAAAATACTCTAATTGATTTAATGACGAATGTAAGACATGGTAGACCACATCCCTCTATTATCACACCAACACAAATAGAAGAATTGTTGGTAAGTATTCAAAAATTTACCAGATTCACTCACTTCACCTATCAATAAAAATAAGAATAGTTTACTTCAAATCTATCAGTTAGGTCAAATAAGTACGACAATGGTATCAGATAAAATCGTATTCAAATTAAAAATACCACTACCCTTTCGTGAAAATATCAATTGTACAAAGTAATTCCTTTACCTTCATTGCTAGAATCACATTTCGCTTATATTCAACCCTCAACGGATTATTTAGTTGTCGATTACAACGGAGAGCATGACTATGCTTTAAATAAATTGGATCTAAACAATTGTTTAACCGACGATCTAGAAAGATATTTATGCAAAACTATCCATCCAATATTTAACGTGCATTCTGAAAATAATCTATGCGGAGTAGAACTTCTAAAGCATAAAAATGTATTTCCGGAATCTTGTATGGTAGAGGCAGTGCCTAAAACCAACTTTTGGATTCAATTGGCACAACCAAGCGAGTGTCTATTTTCCGGCGCAGAAGAAACAATAGTAGATGCTATTTGTGACGACAAAATCACACCCACACGCTAAAAAATTCAGGAATTCTTGAATTAAAAGCAGGTTGTTATGTGAGAAGTCGAGAATTACATGTTGAATCACATAATGTAAAACATTCCCAAATTAGTAATCTCTACTTACCATCCATAAATATTTCTAGCAGTTTCAATGATACTGTAGCTAAAACACATCTCATTAAATATGTAAATGACAACGAATTAAATGAATTAAGCACGGCAATAGAATTTATAAAACAAGAAGAAGCAAAAGGATTATCAAAAGATATAGTGCACAATATACATCACTATACAATAAGTTATGTTATTTTGACCATAATACTAGAGGCACTAGTAATAACAATTAGAAGGGGAAAATTCACAGAAATTCTAAATTGTCAGAAACAACAAAAAAAGCAAATGTTGTAAGCGAAAATTCCAATGAATATCAATTAACTTTAAAATACATAGAACACTAAAATATTTATAAAAATTGAAGAAAAAACAAAAAAAGTATTTACATATATTCATTAAGAAAAAAATGTAATAATAAAATTATTATTTAAGCAAATTAGCTCCGTAGGAAAAAAAACATATGTAATGCAATCGGTCACAAGGCCCAAAGAAAACATAAACATTTATAAAGACATTTAAACAAAACAAAGAAATAATTTGTAGTAAAAATATTGTAGTAAACATAAAAACGTAAACGTAAACATATAATATTTTAAATATAAACAAATTTTTTAATTATCAAAACTTTAGGATAAAAGTTTTTAATATAACAAAAAAATATATATATGAATATTAAAATTATAAGGCTACAATCTTTTTAAATATATATAGGAAGGCATTAAGGCAAAAATGGGGAAACAAACAATGTAAAGGTTACGGCAACTCACCAATAATATTTTCCGCGCGTTACGTCAGAAATCTATGAGATTTCTTTTTAAAAGGGGATAGGGGTGTAATGATCCGCGTCCTAGCATCATTACTACATGTGGTATGAATGTAAGATATAAACCACACAGACTGTACCATTTTTTAGCGCGTCTCTAGAGCGCGTCTCCAGGAAACATAAATATCTCTTTTTAATAGGACAACTAAATGATATATTAATACTTCTTTTTAAAAAGAAATACTAATATCATATTTCCTAATAGAAGAAGATATATTAATCTCATGTTTCTCTTTAAAATTTCAATATTGCTTCCTATTTAAGCAATATAGATATTTCAAAATAGACAGTTTTAAATTATTTTAAATCTATTTCAAGTTGTCAGCAAATTCTCAGAACAAATCGATCTAACCGACTTAACATATTCTTTATGAAAATATCGAATATGAAAAAAATGCACACAATGCATTTTTTTCTCATATTAAATGTGGGCAAACTAATATTACATATGGTGTTCGATTGTGTCATATACGGAACCCAAAAAGAATGCATTATGTAAATGGTTTTACATAATGAATATTTTGATGGTATGAAAATTAGTTCAACCAATAAAAATGAAGACCAATCCACCTTTGGCGATTATTGGAAAGATATTGGAAATTGTTTGATGTCACGCTTCCTATAAAATAGGAAACCCAAGCCATAGTTAAACAGTTAAGTTACAGTTGAGTTACAATAGAGTTAAGTTCAGAAACACTAAGATGTAACAGTTAAGTAACAGTTGAGTTACAATGGAGTTAAGTTCAGAAACACTAACATGTAACAGTTAAGTTATAGTTGAGTTACAATAAAGTTAAGTTAGAAAAGAAGAGTGTTAACGTTCAGTTTTAAGTTCACTAAGACTTAAAGTGTAACAGTTAAAAGTAAGAATTAAAATGTAACAGTTAAAAGTAAAAGTTAAAATGTAACAGTTAAAATTAAGCATTTATTATCAAGGAGTCCAATTAGTAAGTCTATTTTAGAGAGTCTATTTAGTCACACTGAAAATGTAGTCTAATTATAAATAAAATACAATAAAGTGAATGAAATAACTAAAAAAAAAGTTTTTCATTTTTAAACTTGAATAAAAAAGGGCTGGTGAACTTCTATCTGTGCCGAAAGCACTCCCACGTCCTCGCGTAGAATCCAAACGGCGATACTACACTTGGGCAAAATCGGAGTATATAAGTAAAGGAGGTGATATTAGAGTATTTTGTAAATTTTGGGATGCAGATTCGCAAATTTCAGTCTATCTAAACTTATAATTTTTGGGTAAAAGTTTGTTAAGGGGTCCGCAACTTTAGAAAGATTAGGAATGAACTTGCGATAATAATTTGCCAAACCCAAAAATGACTGGACTTGGGAACTGGAAAATTTTGAACACAGATTATTTTATAGGGGTCAGGTACAGCACCCTCGGGCGTGCATTGGTGTCCTAAATAGCCAATTTCTTTCCTAAGAAAATTGCATTTTCAGGTTGTAATTTTAGGTTATGTGCTGTAACCGTGACAATTCGGCATCAAAGTGTTATAAAGCAACACTTTGATTAAACAAACACTTCCGTCTTGCGGCAGAAAGTGCGTTTTATGGTATAGCAAAAAGGTAACCAGCTGCTTGCAGTAGCTAGCTCGCTAGATCGTTACTTTCTACCATATGCCGTCACGTACAAATAATTTTTATGCGTGCAGTAAACAAAATTGTTTGGGCTAGCAAGAGGGCTGGAGATGTGATAAGAATAATTCACACCCTCTCAGGTCACTAGCGGAATGGGTAAAAATGTTAAAAATAAAAATAAAAGAGAAAAAGTTGTGACTATTGTCACGAAGAAAGAAAAGAGATGGCAAGATTTTTGAATAGGATAATTTTACATTGAAAACCCGCGAAACGGAATTCAATTAAAATGACAGGCGGATGGACAGAAGATTCTGAAGATGGGCCCATCCGAAGCAAATTGTTCAATTGGTGTCGGTAGATGTTATTGCCAACACCGGGCCTTTATCCCACCCAAAGGGCTTCATACAACAAAATATCCCTTTGTGGATCGCATCCGGCCCTGGAAAAACACTTAAAGATTGCGATCCCCACAACTAAAAAAAAATTGAATTGAAAAAGAAGAAAATCCTACCCCCGCATCATCTTCGGCCGTCACTGCTCTCACTCATCGGTTTAGCACCTCATTTTAGTTACATTTTTCAACCATTTCAGGGGTGCACAACCAAAAAAAGAAAATACAACCAAATACCAACCAAAATAAAAAAAAACAAAAGCAAATATTTTACGAATTAATTCACATTTTTTTTATTTAAAGCTAAAACAAAAAAAAAATTCAACAACTTTTAGCTACTAAAAGAAACAAAAAAAATGTCCATCCAAAGAGAATTTTAAGAAAATTTAAATTAGAAAAATTTAAAATAATTGAAAAACTAAAAAAATTGAACGAATGTCCTTAATCCACTCACACTTATATATAATATATTGTATATAAAATAAAAATTAATTAAAAAGGAACTGACGGTGGTACCGCCGAGGCCTCTGCGTCACACCCTGTCCTGAAATTGAATTTACCACAGCAAAGGAAAATTGAAAATTTGTAAAGAAAAGAAAAACAAAATCGTTATCATGATGGATGTTCACTACGGCGTAGTTGTAGACGTTCCCTTTTAGTATGTTTTGTTGGTTATTACTTTGTTGGTTTCGTCTTTTGTATGATAGTAGTATTTTATTTGATGAGATTCCTTTGTTTTTTTTGTCTTAATTTGTGCAAATCGTTCTTTTCCTTCTCTATGTCACGTGTAAAAATTTGTCAAATTTTCCCAAATCCAAACGGTGGGACAGAACTTTTGTTATATTCTGTGTTTTGGTGTTATGTGTTATATGTTATATATGTTATTTATTGTATATTGTGTATGATTTACTTTACGTTATAATTTATATCCTCTATGTTAACTTTCATGTTTTAGGTTATAATTTAATTTGTATGTGTTAATATTTATATGTAGTATATTTTCTATGTTCTTTACGTTATATTTATTATGGGTGGTATTTAAGATTTTGAATTGCATTTCATATGTTTCTTTTTATGTTTTCGAAGCAATACAATCGAAATATGCATTAACCATAAAACCTCAAAAAAACTAAAAATACTAATTCAAAACGCGATCTCCTGAATTCGTACTTATTTTAAATTTACGTTGCTCGAAGAAAACGGTTTTTGACTTAAATTCACTTCTTATAACACTTAACTAAAGAAAAAAAATCGGTTCGCCCGAAGGAAACCCTGAGAAAAAAAGAAACTTTCTTTTTGGAAAAACTAAAAAAAATTCATTGCTTTTCTCAATCTTGAACAAATTGCGTCCAATTTTAGGTTATGATCGAGTAAACTTTTTCCGTGCATGACAATGTACAGAAAACATAAAGAACCTTGTAAACCTGATAGTACATGGTTCATTAGTCTTGAAAAGTTGCTGGAGCTCCTGTGAGTCCGAAAGTCATTCGTAAAAAGTCATAATGACCGAAGGTGTACTAAAAGCCGTTTTATCCCTCTCTTCTTGGTTAACTAACACTTGATGATACCCGCTAGCGAGATGTAGTGTGGTGAAATATCTGGAATGACCAAGTTGGTCTAAAATATCTTCAATTCGTGGTAGGGGAAAAGCATCACCGATTAAAATGTCATTCAATTTTCTGAAATCTACTACTATTCTCCATCGTTTTTCTCCGTCGGGTCCACTCTTTTTGGGTACTACTAGTAACCGGGAATTCCATTGATTTTTGCTTGGAGCAATCCTTTCATTGACAAACCTTTCTTTAACCTGTTCTTGGATTATTTCGCGTTGTTTTTTCGTCTAAGCGGTACATTTTTCGATTGATCGCTGCATGGTCTTGTTTTGCGGGAATCGTGAGTTCTTAAGAAAGTGTGTGTGTCAATTTGTCAGTTGGTAAATCAAAAATGTCGTTATATTCTTTGTATATTTGTAACATAGAGTTTTTCTCTTCAGTTGTAGCGTTTTCATCTAATCGTATATTTTTTGTAAGTTCTTCCATTCTATCATTGTATATAGGTTTCCGTTTAGGTTAAATAAATATTGTACACTTTCTTCAGGTAATTATTCTGCTGGGTGTTATTCCAAATCGCGTATTTCGAATTAATTAAGGGGACGAGTGCTGAAACTAAAAGGGGCGATTCTCGTCCGTTTCATTTTGGTATTGAGTACACAAAGCGTTATTTTTCCGTTATTGGGCCTAACTAAACAACTTCCGAGATATACTCCTTCGCTTAGTTCTTCCGACAAGCAGAGTCTATCTTGCCTGAAATCCACTTTTATTTGAATCAATCTTCGGGAGCGGGGCGGAATATGAATTGCTCTCTGGGTCTCTTCGTCATACTCCGTTTTGTCCAGTGCTTGATTCGTTAAAGTTTGTCCGTTCCATGAGCCACTTACAATTTTAACCTCAGATTCAGGTGTTTCGATCTGCTCTTGGGTGACATCTATATATCTTATCCATGGAATATATGGACGTACTATTAAAATCTGGAATTCCGAAGTTATCTTCATCAGTCGTAATATCGGTTAAAGTTAAACCTTCAATATTGCAATTACGGGAAAGGAAATCGAACCCTAAAATTCCATATCCGGGAATTGGAGTGGTTTTCTCTACCACATGAAATTTGCATGACTGCGATATGGGGGGTGGGAAATTTGTAAGACATGTACCTATTGTTTTTCCGGTGCCGAAAACAGTTTGAATATTTGTTTTTTCTTTTTTGTTAATTTTTATATATGGCTTTAATGTTGATTCTTTTATAATACTTATATCTGCTCCCGTGTCTACTAGTAATTCGGCCGGATTGTTTATTATACTTTTATTACACATTTAGAAAGGGTAGGTATTTTTTGTGCGGGCTGACACCTGGGTTTTTTGGGTGCTAAAGTGGCAGCCCTGTTTTAGTTTTCCATCGGTTTAATGGATGGGGAATTATTTTCATCCCGTAATTCCTTTGCTAGACAATTTTCTATTGTGTGGTGGATTTAAAGCAAATTGTCTTTCTGCTGACTCGCAAAACTCTGCCTTACTCGTTAAAGTTTCGAAATTTTCGTGTTTCTCATGTAGACAGAAAAGACTGTGGTTAGAATTCAATATTCCTGCTTGGAAAGAGAACATTGCGGTTTCTTCTAAGTCTTTAATTACAGAAGCATAATGGTTTGGATGCCTCTGAATAGCCTGGTTGATACATCCCTTCAAAAGGGATTTCATACGCCCCGCGAATCCTGTACGGAATTTCGCCAGGCAATTGTTTGCAATTTTGTAATTCATGTATCAAATTGGCGTATGGTCTTTTAGAAACTAATTTGAAAATTAATGTGTCTAAAGAAGTTGTTAAATCACACACAGATATGTTGTCCAACAGGCATGTAGCGTGCCTATGAAATCGTGCGGGTAGTAAGGACACGAATATTGGTTGGTCGTAGTTACTAAGACTGAAATGAATTGGTTGATAACACTTAGGAAAAACTTTTACATCCGGTGTTAAATTCGATCCAAGTTCCGTGTGAAGCAAAGGGATCGAGTTAAAAACAAATTGAGATACTATATTGCAATCTAGCGACATTTTGTTTCCTTTTGTTTCAGTACTTCAAATAATATCCACCTTAACATCTAGTTGTATTCTTAATAATTGTTTCCTAGGGCTTAAATTCCCTGGGAAATCGATGTTGGTTGGATATTTCGGCATTGAACGTGAAAATACTCTACCGCTTCAGGTTCGTCCTGTTGGTTGCTCTGGTGGTGGGGCAAAAACTGAACTGGTGTTGTCGAAAGAGAATTCGTTGATTAGCTCCTCCTGGTTATTTGCTTCTGGAGTCAAATCTGGTTGCATCATTCGTCGTTTTGCCACAACTGCCTTATTTGTAGATTCGGGGAACTGAGATTTTTAATGCTTCGCAACTCAGATCCTTCCGGCTGCGCCAGATGTGTCACAAAAGGGACGAGGGTATTCTTTCCACGATGACTCGGGGAAATTTTTATTTGATGTGGAATTTCTTTCTCCGGAGAGTCAAACTCTCGGGCAAATGAATGTTTATTTATTGAAATGCTATTTAAAATGCTTACCCCTTGTTTAGTAAATAAAAGCACTTCATTTTACTGCAACAAAATTCCTTTTTTTTATTAGAAAAATTCCTCGCACTTTAATTTCTTATAAACTTCAATAAACTTTAAGTGCGGTTTTTTTACAACAAACTTTAAATGAAGGATTTTCCTTTCATAAACTTCATTAAACTTTAAATAACTTTTTTTTTATTTTTAACATACTTTAAATGAAAGATTTTTCTTTCATCAACTTCAATAAACTTTAAATGCTTTCTTATTTTCAACAAACTTTATATGAAGGATTTTCCTTTCATAAACTTCAATAAACTTTAAACAGTTTTTTATTTTCAATAAACTTTGAATGAAGGATGTTTCTTTCATCACCGTCAATAAACTTTAAATAATTTTTTATTTTCAACAAACTTTAAAGGAAGGATGTTTCTTTCACGAACTTCAATAAACTTTTAGTACTTTTCTTTTATTTTCAACAACCTTTAATCTGACAATTCTTTAATACCTGGAAATGCAATTTACAAATCTCTTTTTAAAAATTTCAGATAACAAGTTTATAATTGGCTTTTTAAAATGCGACCGACCAATAACGACTTTTTTACCGCGTAAACTCTAAAAACATTAGTCACTTTTAAAAAAAAATGAAAAAAACTAAAACTTTATAATTTCGTCTTTTATAGCGACCGGCAAAAGCAAAACTTTTATTCGCGTCCAACGTTTAACAATTACTGAAGTTTTATCGAAAGAAAATGGATTAAGTTATTGAACAAAAAATATTTAAAGTACTTAAAGTGCATCGTACTTTGACCGATATTAGTAAAATTTGCAAACAACCAAAAAATTTTTAAACGTATACAAAATTTTCGTTCTTGGCTTGTTGTTTTGTAATTAATTATTCTGTGAAGAAAAATGATTAATTCATAAAAACTTGCGCGTATGCAATTTCTTTCATTTCGACATGAAAAAATTACCGATTTTAATGTTTCGCAATACTAACCTTTGCGTAAATGCAAATTTTACTTTATTTCAACATGAAAAAATATCGTCGAAGCAAATTAATAATGTTAGTAAAATAGAAATTTACGCATTTACAAAATTTTAATTATTTCACGATGCTGAAATAATTTTTTAACAAATAACGTTTGGGATCAATAAACTGCATTTTTGGTCGGAATGAGTTTATAAAAACGATTGGTACAGGGTGCACCGCAACAGTTGTATCCTGTTTAATAAGGAAATAGAATTTTGCTATTGTAAGCGGGAAGGCATGTAAAGTAAGATAAAGTCGCATATTCTGAGTATGTGTACTAATTTTAAGTTTACTTAAATTTACCAGAGACAATAATATTTATCAAAAATGCCAATTTTTGCCTAAAACATGTGATAAAATTTAAACGAAAAGTTCAATTGAGTTAGTGACATAAAATTGTTCTAGAATAAAAGGAAGTTGTGAAATTAATTGTACAAAATTACAATTGGTTTCGAAACAAATAATTTATATAGTACAAAAATGAAGTTAAGCAATTAAAAATCTGCATACTAAATTGCATTCTATTTCGATATACATAAGTCTTAATTAAAATAAGACCTAGTTTTAATGGTAAGAACCAAAAATTATCAGAAAAGCAATCGAATGAAAAAAGGACAAAATTCGGAATTTTCAATGATATAAAAGTCAATGGTAAGATCCGCAAAGTACTAGTTCCAAAATATTGGATACGCGCGAACAAAATAAACCTGAAGTCAAAACGGTTTTTAAAATTAAAGTAATCGTTTTAAAAGTAATTAGTAAAAATATATATGGTTAGTTGGTTTTTGAGTTCAAAATAACATATAGATGTTAAAGTTAGTTGTAAATATCGGATAAAGGCGAACGACTTAAATTAAAGTCGCTAAGTTTGACTTGAATTAAAATCGTTAAGTTTTTTTTATATAAAATTCCTTAAGTTATTTTAAAGAAATCATAAACAGTTGCATTTCAATTCGTAAAAAGTAGTTCAATTCTAAAAAGTGATTGTACCGTTTTTTAACAATTAAGGAGTTTTGACGTGGGACTGAAAAAGTAAAGATAGTGGCCGTATTAAAGTAATTGTTATATAAAGATTTAGCAGCCTTAGCGAAATATTAAAGTGAAAAGAAATAAGCATTTAAAAGAATTATTAATTAGAAAATGTTAATTTTAATAAAAATAATTATTGAACACAATTCTTAAAATGAAAAATGTAAAAGTATTCCAACCTCGAAAATATTAAAGTGAAAATAAATAATTATTTAATCTTAAATGGAAAATATTAAAGCTGATAAAAGTAATTATTTTGAAATATAGAATACTAAAGTTAAAAATAATGTTATTTGCAGGAGAAAATTAAATTAGTAAATAGATTTCAAAATTAAACAAAACAAAGTTATCGTTTTTTTTGAATAAGCAGTTAAAAACACAACTGAAGAGAATTTCACTTCGTGAAACGGAAGGTTCAGCGATTTCTTGAAAGAGATCCCAACAAATCACGTAAGTCATTACATTTTTGTTTATTACTCGCTGGTGGCAGATCCAGTACCAAAAATACATATTTCATTCCTGCGGTCGAGAATGCAATCACGTTGATCACCTTTCAACAGCCTAACAAGAGATACCAATTCTTCTAATTTTCACGTCAAATTCTGGAAAGAGCTAAGGGGGATACATTCCACTTTCCGTTTACATAACATTTCCTTTGTGTTTGCGCTTGATGTGGCGAAATGAAGCGATCTGTCAAAAAAAGTAGACAATTAATAACGAAGTCATCAACATGATGGAAGAATTGATTTCTTATTCTTCTGATCCATCGTAGATTTCTCAGGTGAGTCACGTACAAATTAATTTTGATATCTTTGCCTTGTACTAGTTCCCCCAAAAACCATCAACCACAGAGTTTGTAAAAATATTTTTGCAGAGATAACGATTGGTTATAGCCAACCCAATGGTTCGTATAATCGAGCAATTTCGCTTAATACTTTTCTTTTGCTATAATCAGGAGTACTTTTGCCAATATTTAGTTTGTGGCTCAAATAATCTGAAGTGGGATACCAATGACAACCAAATGCCTTAATGGACTGATTTTCTAACACCTGTGAAGACTCAACATTTCGAAATTCTTTTTGAACTCCTTTTAAAAGTTTGTCATCATTTGCAGAATACTTTTTCAAAAACGTTTTTTTTTTACATCCTCTAATAAATAGGCTACTTCCCAACAACATATTTCTAGAAACTAATATGTTCCTGAAACCGCAAATGTTATTGTAAACCAAAAATGTTCCGCAACATTTTTGGAAAGTTTCCAAATCGAAAGTAAACCAGGACGGTTGGTTAGCTTAGCAACGATTCTGCAACTTATTTGGAACACTACGTGCAAAGTACGCAATTTTCTGGCTATAAAAATGCTGCTTGAATAATAAAAAGGCAGTTCCAAAATAATCGGATAAACGCGGACGACATAAACATAAATTGGTTAAGTTTTCTTGAAGTTATAATCGTTAAGTGTTTTCTAAATTAAAGTCGTTAAGTTTTTTTCTAAGTAATCGTTTAATTTTAGTCAAAAAATAAAGCAATTATTATTATTCGCGAATAGAGAAAACGATTCAAGCAGTAAAGTTAGTGATCAAAAAATATAGTTCGTGTTAAAATATTCAAATCAAAAGAAGATTGTGTTTTTAAATTAGAATAAAGAAGATATTTAAAGTTTGTGCTAAAATATTGTAGTCAAAGAAGATTTGGTTTTTAGATTTGAATGAAGACGATATTTAAACTTTGTGTTAAAATATTGAAATCAAAGAACAGTTTGTTTTTAAATTTGGATAAAGAAGATATTCATAGTTTGTGTTAAAATGTTGAAATCAAAAGAAGATTTTGTTTTAAATTTGAATAAAGAAGGAATTTAGAGTTTGTATTAAATTATTAAATTAGAGTTATAAAAAGTTGTATAGCGTGATTCATTCTTTATTTTTTTTAAAATAAAAATAAAACACTTAGAATTGAATGCAAATACCAAATCTTTATTATCAACTTTAAGCACATAGTATGGCAATTAATGTTTAAAAATAATTTCCTTCAAATGTTGGCCGGCACTCCGTTTCAGCTCGGCCAGTCTGGCGGTCCAATTTTCGATCACTCTCTCAAGCATTTCGACCGGAATCTCATGAATGACACGTGTAATGTTCGCTTCCAATGCTTCAATTGTCACTGGTTTATCAGCAAAGACTTTTAGCTTTACACAGCCCCAAAGAAAAAGTCCAAAGGTGTGATATCGCACGATCTTGGTGGCCAATTCCCTGGGCCAAAACGTGAAATTAATTGCTCACCGAAATGATTTTGCAATAAATCCATTGTAACACGGGCTGTATGGCTCGTAGCACCGTCTTGTTGAAACCAAATATTGTCGAGACCATTAGCTTGAATTTTAGGTACCAAAAAGTCCGTTATCATGGCATGATAGCGCTCACCATTAACGGTAACGGGGCCTCCGGCCTCATTTTTGAAGAAATACGGACCGAAGGTGGCCCCGGCCCATAAACCACACCAAACTGTTGTTTTCAATGGATTTAATGGTAGCCCTTGAAACTCTTGTGGATGCTCATTATCCCAAATAGGGCAATTTTGCTTATTAACGTAGCCATTAAGCCAGAAATGAGCCTCATCACTGACCAAAATTCTGCGATAAAATAGTGGATTATTATTAAGCTGTTCTAAAGCTCATTCACTGAAATTATGACGATGTAAGTCTTGACATGATGAAATGCCATACAATACTGAACAAAAAGGATAAATTAGAATGACACAATCGTATATTTTTTGTAAGTTCTTCCATTCTATCATTGTATATAGGTTTCCGTTTAGGTTAAATAAATATTGTACACTTTCTTCAGGTAATTATTCTGCTGGTTGTTATTCCAAATCGTGTATTTCGAATTAATTAAGGGGACGTGTGCTGAAATTTAAAGGGGCGATTCTCGTCCGTTTCATTTTGGTATTGAGTACACAAAGCGTTATTTTTCCGTTATTGGGCCTAACTAAACAACTTCCGAGATATACTCCTTCGCTTAGTTCTTCCGACAAGCAGAGTCTATCTTGCTTGAAATCCACTTTTATTTGGATCAATCTTCGGGAGCGGGGCGGAATATGAATTGCTCTCTGGGTCTCTTCGTCATACTCCGTTTTGTCCAGTGCTTGATTCGTTAAAGTTTGTCCGTTCCATGAGCCACTTACAATTTTAACCTCAGATTCAGGTGTTTCGATCTGCTCTTGGGTGACATCTATATATCTTATCCATGGAATATATGGACGCACCATTAAAATCTGGAATTCCGAAGTTATCTTCATCAGTCGTAATATCGGTTAAAGTTAAACCTTCAATATTGCAATTACAGGAAAGGAAATCGAACCCTAAAATTCCATATCCGGGAATTGGAGTGGTTTTCTCTAACACATGAAATTTGCATGATTGCGATATGAGGGGTGGGAAATTTGTCAGACATGTACCTATTGCTTTCCGGTGCCGAAAACAGTTTGAATATTTGTTTTTTCTTTTTTGTTAATTTTTATATATGGCTTTAATGTTGATTCTTTTATAATACTTATATCTGCTCCCGTGTCTACTAGTAATTCGGCCGGATTGTTTATTATACTTTTATTACACATTTAGAAAGGGTAGGTATTTTTTGTGCGGGCTGACACCTGGGTTTTTGGGTGCTAAAGTGGCAGCCCTGTTTTAGTTTTCCATCGGTTTAATGGATGGGGAATTATTTTCATCCCGTAATTCCTTTGCTAGACAATTTTCTATTGTGTGGTGGATTTAAAGCAAATTGTCTTTCTGCTGACTCGCAAAACTCTGCCTTACTCGTTAAAGTTTCGAAATTTTCGTGTTTCTCATGTAGACAGAAAAGACTGTGGTTAGAATTCAATATTCCTGCTTGGAAAGAGAACATTGCGGTTTCTTCTAAGTCTTTAATTACAGAAGCATAATGGTTTGGATGCCTCTGAATAGCCTGGTTGATACATCCCTTCAAAAGGGATTTCATACGCCCCGCGAATTCTGTACGGAATTTCGCCGGGCAATTGTTTGCAATTTTGTAATTCATGTATCAAATTGGCGTATGGTCTTTTAGAAACTGATTTGAAAATTAATGTGTCTAAAAAGTTGTTAAATCACACGCAGATATGTTGTCCAACAGGCATGTTGGTCGTAGTTACTAAGACTGAAATGAATTGGTTGATAACACTTAGGAAAAACTTTTACTTCCGGTGTTAAATTCGATCCAAGTTCCGTGTGAAGCAAAGGGATCGAGTTAAAAACAAATTGAGATACAATATTGCAATCTAGCGACATTAAAACAAAAGGAAACAGTTTTAGTACTTCAAATAATATCCACCTTAACATCTAGTTGTATTCTTAATAATTGTTTCCTAGGGCTTAAATTCCCTGGGAAATCGATGTTGGTTGGATATTTCGGCATTGAACGTGAAAATACTCTTCCGCTTCAGGTTCGTCCTGTTGGTTGCTCTGGTGGTGGGGCAAAAACTGAACTGGTGTTGTCGAAAGAGAATTCGTTGATTTGCTCCTTCTGGTTATTTGCTTCTGGAGTCAAATCTGGTTGAATCATTCGTCGTTTTGCCACAACTGCCTTATTTGTAGATTCGGGGAACTGAGATTTTTAATGCTTCGCAACTCAGATCCTTCCGGCTGCGCCAGATGTGTCACAAAAGGGACGAGGGTATTCTTTTCACGATGACTCGGGGAAATTTTTATTTGATGTGGAATTTCTTTCTCCGGAGAGTCAAACTCTCGGGCAAATGAATGTTTATTTATTGAAATGTTATTTAAAACGCTTACCCCTTGTTTAGTAAATAAAAGCACTTCATTTTACTGCAACAAAATTCCTTTTTTTTATTAGAAAAATTCCTCGCACTTTAATTTCTTATAAACTTCAATAAACTTTAAGTACGGTTTTTTTACAACAAACTTTAAATGAAGGATTTTCCTTTCATAAACTTCAATAAACTTTAAATAACTTTTTTTTTATTTTTAACATACTTTAAATGAAAGATTTTTCTTTCATCAACTTCAATAAACTTTAAATAATTTGTTATTTTCAACAAACTTTAAAGGAAGGATGTTTCTTTCACGAACTTCAAAAAACTTTTAGTACTTTTCTTTTATTTTCAACAAACTTTAATCTGACAATTCTTTAATAAATGCAATTTACAAATCCCTTTTTAAAAATTTCAGATAACAAGTTTATAATTGGCTTTTTAAAATGCGACCGACCAATAACGACTTTTTTACCGCGTAAACTCTAAAAACATTAGTCACTTTTAAAAAAAAATGAAAAAAACTAAAACTTTATAATTTCGTCTTTTATAGCGACCGGCAAAAGCAAAACTTTTATTCGCGTCCAACGTTTAGCAATTACTGAAGTTTTATCGAAAGAAAATGGATTAAGTTATTGAAGAAAAAATATTTAAAGTACTTAAAGTGCATCGTACTTTGACCGATATTAGTAAAATTTGCAAACAACCAAAAAATTTTTAATCGTATACAAAATTTTCGTTCTTGGCTTGTTGTTTTGTAATTAATTATTCTGTGAAGAAAAATGATTAATTCATAAAAACTTGCGCGTATGCAATTTCTTTCATTTCGACATGAAAAAATTACCGATTTTAATGTTTCGCAATACTAACCTTTGCGTAAATACAAATTTTACTTTATTTCAACATGAAAAAATATCGTCGAAGCAAATTAATAATTTTAGTAAAATAGAAATTTACGCATTTACAAAATTTTAATTATTTCACGATGTTGTCGGAATGAGTTTATAAAAACGATTGGTACAGGGTGCACCGCAACAGTTGTATCCTGTTTAATAAGGAAATAGAATTTTGCTATTGTAAGCGGGAAGGCATGTAAAGTAAGATAAAGTCGCATATTCTGAGTATGTGTACTAATTTTAAGTTTACTTAAATTTACCAGAGACAATAATATTTATCAAAAATGCCAATTTTTGCCTAAAACATGTGATAAAATTTAAACGAAAAGTTCAATTGAGTTAGTGACATAAAATTGTTCTAGAATAAAAGGAAGTTGTGAAATTAATTGTACAAAATTACAATTGGTTTCGAAACAAATAATTTATATAGTACAAAAATGAAGTTAAGCAATTAAAAATCTGCATACTAAATTGCATTCTATTTCGATATACATAAGTCTTAATTAAAATAAGACCTAGTTTTAATGGTAAGAACCAAAAATTATCAGAAAAGCAATCGAATGAAAAAAGGACAAAATTCGGAATTTTCAATGATATAAAAGTCAATGGTAAGATCCGCAAAGTACTAGTTCCAAAATATTGGATACGCGCGAACAAAATAAACCTGAAGTCAAAACGGTTTTTAAAATTAAAGTAATCGTTTTAAAAGTAACTAGTAAAAATATATATGGTTAGTTGGTTTTTGAGTTCAAAATAACATATAGATGTTAAAGTTAGTTGTAAATATCGGATAAAGGCGAACGACTTAAATTAAAGTCGCTAAGTTTGACTTGAATTAAAATCGTTAAGTTTTTTTATATAAAATTCCTTAAGTTATTTTAAAGAAATCATAAACAGTTGCATTTCAATTCGTAAAAAGTAGTTCAATTCTAAAAAGTGATTGTACCGTTTTTTAACAATTAAGGAGTTTTGACGTGGGACTGAAAAAAGTAAAGATAGTGGCCGTATTAAAGTAATTGTTATATAAAAATTTAGCAGCCTTAGCGAAATATTAAAGTGAAAAGAAATAAGCATTTAAAAGAATTATTAATTAGAAAATGTTAATTTTAATAAAAATAATTATTGAACAGAATTCTTAAAATGAAAAATGTAAAAGTATTCCAACCTCGAAAATATTAAAGTGAAAATAAATAATTATTTAATCTTAAATGGAAAATATTAAAGCTGATAAAAGTAATTATTTTGAAATATAGAATACTAAAGTTAAAAATAATGTTATTTGCAGGAGAAAATTAAATTAGTAAATAGATTTCAAAATTAAACAAAACAAAGTTATCGTTTTTTTTGAATAAGCAGTTAAAAACACAACTGAAGAGAATTTCACTTCGTGAAACGGAAGGTTCAGCGATTTCTTGAAAGAGATCCCAACAAATCACGTAAGTCATTACATTTTTGTTTATTACTCGCTGGTGGCAGATCCAGTACCAAAAATACATATTTCATTCCTGCGGTCGAGAATGCAATCACGTTGATCACCTTTCAACAGCCTAACAAGAGATACCAATTCTTCTAATTTTCACGTCAAATTCTGGAAAGAGCTAAGGGGGATACATTCCACTTTCCGTTTACATAACATTTCCTTTGTGTTTGCGCTTGATGTGACGAAATGAAGCGATCTGTCAAAAAAAGTAGACAATTAATAACGAAGTCATCAACATGATGGAAGAATTGATTTCTTATTCTTCTGATCCATCGTAGATTTCTCAGGTGAGTCACGTACAAATTAATTTGATATCTTTGCCTTGTACTAGTTCCCCCAAAAACCATCAACCACAGAGTTTGTAAAAATGTTTTTGCAGGGATAACGATTGGTGATAGCCAACCCAATGGTTCGTATAATCGTGCAATTTCACCTAATACTTTTCTTTTGCTATAATCAGGAGTACTTTTGCCAATATTTAGTTTGTAGCTGAAATAATCTGAAGTGGGATACCAATGACAACCAAATGCCTTAATGGACTGATTTTCTAACACCTGTGAAGACTCAACATTTCGAAATTCTTTTTGAACTCCTTTTAAAAGTTTGTCATCATTTGCAGAATACTTTTTCAAAAACGTTTTTTTTTTACATCCTCTAATAAATAGGCTACTTCCCAACAACATATTTCTAGAAACTAATATGTTCCTGAAACCGCAAATGTTATTGTAAACCAAAAATGTTCCGCAACATTTTTGGAAAGTTTCCAAATCGAAAGTAAACCAGGACGGTTGCTTAGCTTAGCAACGATTCTGCAACTTATTTGGAACACTACGTGCACAGTACGCAATTTTCTGGCTATAAAAATGCTGCTTGAATAATAAAAAGGCAGTTCCAAAATAATCGGATAAACGCGGACGACATAAACATAAATTGGTTAAGTTTTCTTGAAGTTATAATCGTTAAGTGTTTTCTAAATTAAAGTCGTTAAGTTTTTTTCTAAGTAATCGTTTAATTTTAGTCAAAAAATAAAGCAATTATTATTATTCGCGAATAGAGAAAACGATTCAAGCAGTAAAGTTAGTGATCAAAAAATATAGTTCGTGTTAAAATATTCAAATCAAAAGAAGATTGTGTTTTTAAATTAGAATAAAGAAGATATTTAAAGTTTGTGCTAAAATATTGTAGTCAAAAGAAGATTTGGTTTTTAGATTTGAATGAAGACGATATTTAAACTTTGTGTTAAAATATTGAAATCAAAGAACAGTTTGTTTTTAAATTTGGATAAAGAAGATATTTATAGTTTGTGTTAAAATGTTGAAATCAAAAGAAGATTTTGTTTTAAATTTGAATAAAGAAGGTATTTAGAGTTTGTATTAAATTATTAAATTAAAGTTATATAAAGTATGTATGTATGAATCCATTGTAACACGGGCTGTATGGCTCCTAGCACCGTCTTGTTGAAACCAAATATTGTCGAGACCATGAGCTTAAATTTTAGGTACCAAAAAGTCCGTTATCATGGCATGATAGCGCTCACCATTAACGGTAACGTGGCCTCCGGCCTCATTTTTGAAGAAATACGGACCGAAGATAGCCCCGGCCCATAAACCACACCAAACTGTTGTTTTCAATGGATTTAATGGTAGCCCTTGAAACTCTTGTTGATGCTCATTATCCCAGATAGGGCAATTTTGCTTATTAACGTAGCCATTAAGCCAGAAATGAGCCTCATCACTGACCAAAATTCTGCGATAAAATAGTGGATTATTATTAAGCTGTTCTAAAGCTCATTCACTGAAATTATGACGATGTAAGTCTTGACATGATGAAATGCCATACAATACTGAACAAAAAGGATAAATTAGAATGACACTAGTCACGCGTGACCTGTCAAAAAAACCTTATTGAAAAAAAGTAAGGTTTGAATCAGACGTTATCAAAGAACAAGAAAACGGGGAAAAATCTTGCGTAATAAAGGGGAAACTTTCATCAGATTATATTCATTACCAAAGCAGCATCGAGCCAATAAGTGCGAAATCTAGATATTTCCAATAAGAATGCCCGGAGAGAGCCACAAAGGTTGAGATCACACAAAGAATTTTGACATAACAGTGGCGCACCTACGGTAGGTTTGAGTCGCTAAGCGTTAAAAATCTCAGAAAAAACGAACTAAAAAAACTACGAAAAGTTCAGCGAATGACTCAACCACGCTGCCCTCCGGAATTTGATACTGAAGAGCTGTAACGTACTTTCGAGGAAAAAAATAAACAAGCTATCACTTGAAAAATTTTCGTCACTTCATCATTAGGAAGGAGAATTAGGATGCGCGTAAAGCGGTTTAATGTACAAATCATAAACAGAAGCAGATGTTTTTTTTAAAGAAAAAAAATTTTTTACTATTTAAGACGGTTTAACCATTAATATATTTTCACTTATTTTATATTTAAGCTTATAAAAATGTGAATTGAAAAATATGTCAGTTTGTTGCTAATTCAATTCCCATTCCTAGCGCGGGAATCGGACCTAATCTAGTATCCGAGGAATCTATATTTATAGGATGCTGTCGAACAGCACACAAAATTCTTTCAGCAGAAGATCAAAAAAATTTCGTTCCTCTTCTCCCTATTAGATTCCGTGGTCGAGCTGCCACAATTTTAGTAAATATTTCAACGGGAAATTTTACAGATTTTTTGAATACTTTTGAAGAGAAATTAATTAAACGTAAACCTTATACTACCTTATTAAAAGAATTACAAAACTCCAGCCAATTTTCTAGAGAAACTCTTTCAGAGTTTTCATGTCGAATAAAATCTCTCTTGAAAGATTGCGCAGATCAAGCAATCCAACAGTATCGAAATGCGTATGGATCCATAGCCCAAGATTTAGAGGAAACTGCAATATTTTTATTCCAAAATGGATTATTAAATTCCAATCAATCGGCTTTTCTTCCTACACGAAGACCATACAACTTTCAAAACATGCTAAGGCAGAATATCTTGCGCAAGCGGAAAAACAATTCACTTCATCATTACCCTCCACTTTTACCCCTTTTACCCAAAACTTACAGGGCAACCTCCAACCCAATTTTACTACGGGAATTAACTCTTTCACGAATGAATATTTAACACCAAACAGCAATAATAATTTCGTTCAAAATTTTAAAAATAACAATTATAACAACACAAAATATCTTAATAATACACCCAGTAGAAGTAATGGGCATAATAGAAATACTTTTCAAATATATGATAATAAGATTAATAATAATAATAATAATAATAATACAAAACAACGAATGAAATGTGGTTTTGTAATAGGTAGGGTCATGTTTACGATGAGTGCAGAACTCGCATGAACATCCCCTATTGTGATGAATGTCATTTGTACGGACACACTAATAAGACATGTAAATTTATGCAGTCAAAAAAATTAACGAACAAATAAACATGATAACAAATTTAAATACTAGTATTAAGTGCAACTTTTTCTTGCAACCAAGACACAATATAAGCACATGTTTTGCCAAACAATAATGGTACAAAAATTACTTGTGTCCACTCAAGCAACCTGTAATGAACCCTTCGAATATAATTATAACATCAGTACCCAAACCAATCAAAACAAACAGCCGGGCCGAATTAGATATAAGCATTATGAAAAAATCGTCGCTAAAAGACAATATACAAATAAATAGTAATATAAGAAATAAATCGCCACGACGTCGAAACGAACAGAATAGTGAAGGAGATAAAATAAAAATGAAAACAGCATCCGGCGCTTTTCAAAATATACGTACATATTTTATAAATTCTCCATTACAAAACGCCACTCTGAATTTAAAAGATGGCAATTCAGGGTTCTATTGCGTTCCTCCAACTGGAATTTTTGCAAGACCAAACAAGCGCGTAACGTTCGAGAAAACAAACCTTGACAAGGAAAACAGTGAGATTCCATCCTTTATAGGCATGTCCACAATGTTCACAGAGGTGGTCCATATAGATGTCGCCCAGTCACAGGCTGAGGCTAAAATTGTAAGTGGCTGCAAGGATGGACAAAAGCCTTTGAACCAAAATTTAAAGGCAAACAACTTGGAATATCAAACAGAGACTCAGAGAGAAATTCCAATTCCGATTGTTTCGGGGGGTTTTCGAAAAGGGGGGCCCCTTTTTTCGTAGACGGTTATCTTAGAAGTTGCTTTGCCAAGCCAGTTGACAACAAAATGACGGTTTGTACCTTTACTAAACAAATAAGAGGGCATAAGATCATTAAACGTCCTCAAAAAAGCAAGTAACATGCTTGATAAGCAAATTACGTAAGAAAACGAAAGGCCTAGAAACTCACCAAATAGCAGTGAGATTAAAAGATTCAATAGCATTACACTATCTGACATTAAAAAGCCAGTTGAGCACCGCGAGCTCAAACTAAATATTTTAGACCAAAATTCAAGAAATTACAAAACTCAAAAAGTAAAATCTTATATTGAAACCAATCCAATTCAAATTAAACTTCCATTTCGCGTAACAACGAATTATCTATATTTTTTTTCTCTTTCCCCCCAACAAATGCATTAAATGCACTCAATAAAAATTTGTTTTGCAAAAATTAAAAATCGTAAACAAACATTTGCTATTAGGTTCATTTTTTTTAGAACATTTTCAATAATCTTTCTAAATAAATGTTACCCTTCTTCCAATACCAAACATACATATGTTAAAATCAAATATTTTATGAGTCACTGGAAAGGTGATCTACTTTCTTTTATGCAAACAAAAAATGCATTGCCCATTCATAAATTTTAAACCGTAAACCTTTTGTATGTGAAACTGCTGACCTAGCAAATCACTTTTTACAACTGTAGTAAATTGAATTGCAAAGAAATTCAAACAATAAAATCTTTTTAATTATAGTATTAAATAATAAAAATTATTGTTATACAAACAAAAAAATGTAAACATAACGAAAACTCAAATTTTTTTTAGTTTATTTGAGAAATTTCATTGCTAATAGTAATAAGTTCATATTTTATTTGTAGTTGAAGAACAACTTAATTTTTTTTTTAACTTTCGGTCGCTCGCTAACAATTTTAAATGTAGCCATACAGAAAATTATATCTCCTTTTTAACAAAGTATTCGTTTTCTTTGCTTAAAAGTAAATATAATTTTCTTGTGGCAATATGAAGGAATGGCATGTAATAAAACATTACGTACATCCTCGAATCCTGTAAGAATTTCGCCAGGCAATTGTTTGGAATTTTCCAAGTGTATCAAAGTGCCGTAAAGTCTTCTAGAAACTAATTTGGAAATTAATGTATTTAAAAGGGTTGTTAAATCAGACACAGGTATGTTGTCCAAAAGGGATGCGGCGTGTCCACGAAATCGTGTGGGTAGAAAGGACACGAGTATTGGTTGTTCGCCCTTACTAAGAATGACATGAATTGGTTGATAACACTTAGCAAAAACTTTTACTTCCGGCGTTAAATTCGATCCGAGTTCCGTGTGAAGCAAAGGGATCGCGTTAAAAACAAATTGAGATACTATATTGCAATCTAGCGACATTTTGTTTCCTTTTGTTTCAGTTCTTAAAATAATATCCGCCCTAAAATCTAGTTGTATTCTTAATAATTGTTTCCTAGGGCTTAAATTCCCTGCGAAATCGATGTTGGTTGCCTATTGCGGCGTTGAACATGAAAATACTCTTCCGCTTCAGGTTTGTCTTGTTTTTTGCACTGATGGTGGGGCAAAAACTGAACTGGTGTTGTCGAAAGAGAATTCGTTGATTTGCTCCTCAAAAGTCAGTTCGTGTACCTCGTTATTTGTTTCTGGAGTCAAATCTGGTTGAATGATTCGTCATTTTGCCACAACTGCCTTATTTGTAGATTCGGGGATCTGAGATTTTTAATGCTTCGCAACTCAGATCCTACCGGCTGCACCTGATGTTGTGTCGCAAAAGGGACGAAGGGATCCTTTCCACGATAACTCGGCAAAATTTTTATTTTATGTGGAATTTCTTTGTCCACAGGCTCAAACTTTCGGGCAAATGAATGTTAATTTACTGAAATGTAATTTAAAATGCTTACCTCTTGTTTATTAAATAAAAGCACTTACTTTTAGTGGAACAAGGTTCCTTTTTTTTTATTTGTAAAATTGCTCGCACTTTAATTCTTTATAAACTTCAATAAACTTTAAATTCTTTTTAATTTTCAACAAACCTTAAATTAAGGATTTTTCTTTCATCAACTTTAATAAACTTTAAATGCTTTTTCATTTTCAAAAAACTTTAAATGAGGGATTTTCTTCTCATAAACTTCAATAAAGTTTAAGTAGTCTTTCTTTACAACAAACTTTAAATGAAGGATTTTCCTTTCATAAACTTCAATAAATTTTAAATTCTTTTCACTTTTCAATAAACCTTAAATTAAGGATTTTTCTTTCATAAACTTCAATAAACTTTAAGTACGCTTTTTTTACAACAAACTTTAAATGAAGAATTTTAATTTCATCAACTTTAATAAACTTTAAATAATTCTTTATTTTCAACAAACTTTAAATGAAGGATGTTTCTTTCATCAACTTCAATAAACTTTAAATGCTTTTTCATTTTGAACAAACTTTAAATGAAGGATTTTCCTTTCATAAACTTCAATAAACTTTAAGTACGCTTTTTTAGAACAAACTTTAAATGAGGGATTTTCCTTTCATCAACTTCAATAAACTTTAAATGCTTTCTTATTTTCAACAAACTTTAAATGAAGGATTTTCCTTTCATCAACTTCAATAAACTTTAAATGCTTTCTTATTTTCAACAAACCTTAAATTAAGGATTTTTCTTTAATCAACTTTAATAAACTCTAAATGCTTTTTCGTTTTCAAAAAACCTTAAATGAAGGATTTTCTTCTCATAAACTTCAATAAAGTTTAAGTACGCTTTTTTTACAACAAACTTTAAATGAAGGATTTTCCTTTCATAAACTTCAATAAACTTTAAACAATTTTTTATTTTCAACAAACTTTAAATTAAGGATGCTTCTTTCATCGCCTTCAATAAACTTTAAATAATTTTTTATTTTCAACAAACATTAAAGGAAGGATGTTTCTTTCACGAACTTCAATAAGCTTTTAGTACTTTTCTTCTATTTTCAACAAACTTTAATCTGACACTTCTTTACTACCTGGAAATACCATTTATAAACCCCTTTTTAAAAATTTCAGATAACAACTTTATAATTTTGTGTTTAAAATGCGTCCGTACCAATAACGACTTTTCTACCGCGTAAACTCTAAAAAAATAGTCAGTTTTAAAAAAATGAAGAAACTAAAACTTTGTAATTTCGTTTTTTATAGCGACCTGCAACATCAAAACTTTTATTCGCGTCCAACGTTTAACAATTACTGAAGTTTTATCGAAAGATAATGGATTAAGTTATTGAACAAAAATTTTTTAAAGTACTTAAAGTGCATCGTACTTTGACCGATATTAGTAAAATTTGCAAACAAGCAAAAAATTTTTAATGGTATACAAAATTTTCGTTCTTGGCTTGTTGTTTTGTAATTAATTATTCTTTGACGAAAAATAAGTAATTCATAAAAACGTGCGCGTATGCAATTTCTTTCACTTCGACATGAAAAAATTACCGATTTTAATGTTTCGCAATACTAAAATTTGCGTAAATACAAGTTTTACTTTATTTCGACATGAAAAAATATCGTCGAAGCAAATTAATAATTTTAATAAAATAGAAATTTACGCGTTTACAAAATTTTAATTATTTCACGATGTTGAAATAATTTTTGAACAAATAACGTTTGGGATCAATAAACTGCATTTTTGGTCGGAATGAGTTTATAAAAACGATTGGTACAGGGTGCACCGCAACAGTTGTATCCTGTTTAATAAGGAAATAGAATTTTGCTATTGTAAGCGGGAAGGCATGTAAAGTAAGATAAAGTCGCATATTCTGAGTATGTGTACTAATTTTAAGTTTACTTAAATTTACCAGAGACAATAATATTTATCAAAAATGCCAATTTTTGCCTAAAACATGTGATAAAATTTAAACGAAAAGTTCAATTGAGTTAGTGACATAAAATTGTTCTAGAATAAAAGGAAGTTGTGAAATTAATTGTACAAAATTACAATTGGTTTCGAAACAAATAATTTATATAGTACAAAAATGAAGTTAAGCAATTAAAAATCTGCATACTAAATTGCATTCTATTTCGATATACATAAGTCTTAAATAAAATAAGACCTAGTTTTAATGGTAAGAACCAAAAATTATCAGAAAAGCAATCGAATGAAAAAAGGACAAAATTCGGAATTTTCAATGATATAAAAGTCAATGGTAAGATCCGCAAAGTACTAGTTCCAAAATATTGGATACGCGCGAACAAAATAAACCTGAAGTCAAAACGCTTTTTAAAATTAAAGTAATCGTTTTAAAAGTAATTAGTGAAAATATGGTTAGTTGGTTTTTGAGTTCAAAATAACATATAGATGTTAAAGTTAGTTGTAAATATCGGATAAAGGCGAACGACTTAAATTAAAGTCGCTAAGTTTGACTTGAATTAAAATCGTTAAGTTTTTTTTATATAAAATTCCTTAAGTTATTTTAAAGAAATCATAAACAGTTGCATTTCAATTCGTAAAAAGTAGTTCAATTCTAAAAAGTGATTGTACCGTTTTTTAACAATTAAGGAGTTTTGACGTGGGACTGAAAAAGTAAAGATAGTGGCCGTATTAAAGTAATTGTTATATAAAGATTTAGCAGCCTTAGCGAAATATTAAAGTGAAAAGAAATAAGCATTTAAAAGAATTATTAATTAGAAAATGTTAATTTTAATAAAAATAATTATTGAACACAATTCTTAAAATGAAAAATGTAAAAGTATTCCAACCTCGAAAATATTAAAGTGAAAATAAATAATTATTTAAACGAATTCTTAAATAGAAAATATTAAAGTTGATAAAAGTTATTGTTTTGAAATATAGAATACTAAAGTTAAAAATAATGTAATTTGCAGAAGAAAATTAAATTAATAAATATATTTCAAATTTAAACAAAACCAAGTTATGGTTTTTTTTTGAATAAGCAGTTAAAAACCCAACTGAAGAGAATTTCATTTCGTGAAACGGAAGGTTCAGCAAATTCTTGAAAGAGATCCCAACAAATCACGTAATCATTACATTTTTGTTTATTACTCGCTGGTCACAGTTCGAGTACCAAAAATACATAATTCATTCCTGCGGTCGAGAATACAATCACGTTGATCACCTTTTAACAGCCTAACAAGAGATAACAATTCTTCTAATTTCCACTTCAAATTCTAGAAAGAGCTAAGGGGGATACACTCCACTTTCCTTTTACATAACATTTCCTTTGTGTTAGTGCTTGATGTGACGAAATGAAGCGAGCTGTCAAAAGAAGTAAACAGTTGATAAGGATGTCATCAACACGATGGAAGAATTGATTCCTTATTCGTCTGATCCATCGTAGATTTCTCAGGCGAGTCACGTTACAATTAATTTTGATATCCATCAACCACAGAGTTTGTAAAAATATTTTTGCAGAGATTACGATCGGTGATAGCCAAACCAATGGATCGTATAGCCATGCAATGGCCCCTAATACCTTTAATTTTCTATAATCATGAGAACTTTTGTCAATGTTTACTTTCTAGCTGAAACAGTCCGAAGTTGCATGTCAATGACAACCAAATGCCTTAATGGAATCATTTTCTAATACATGTGAAGACCCAACATTTCGAAATTCTTTTCGAACTGCTTCAAAATTTTGTCATCACTTGCAGACCACTTTCTCACAACCCTTTTTTTTAGCAACGAAAATTATTTTTATTTCTCAGGTTTTATGACCGCTAAATTCTAGCGCAACCTTTCACAAAAGGATCGATTCCTTTCTTTTCTGTCAACTGTCTTTCCGTTAGGTTAAATAAATTGAAATTTCCGTTAAACACATTACATAAAATAGATTTTCTCTGTTGTTTTTGTACAAGAAATAATTGTTGAGTCCTGGTACTGTATTTTGGATCTGTTAAGTTCTGCCATTTTCATATAAATCTATTTGCTTGTTCGAATTTAATTTTACCATAGGATTTTCCCTTTTTTACTATTAGATTATTTTAGATTTAAATTTTCGCTTAAAAATTGTTTTCTGTGGAGTAACCAATATCTATGTTTCCTTTTTTCACACCTTATGAAAAATCCGGCCCGAAGGACCAAATGTTGGGTATGGCGATAATCCAGAGTAAGATATGTGATGAAGATAAATCTAAAATAGAGCTTTCCGAACAAATAAACCAAATGGGATAAATTTTCTTCACTTAATCACAACACGAAAGAAAGAAATGAAAAATCGTTCAAATGTTTGATTATTATATAAGTTTATTTAATTAGCTTGAGATAACCCTTCATAAAGTTCCACTGCAACCATGGCCGGCTCCAGAAAAACCTTGGCAACGAATTCACATTGATTTCGCTGGACCGGTAGATGGAATTTATTATCTACTCATTATAGATTCATTTACAAAATGGCCAGAAATTTGTATAGAGAAGTCAATTACAACTACAAACACTGTAGAAATTTTAGGGTTTGCAAGTTTTGGTTTACCGGAAACAATAGTTTCAGATAATGGAAGTCAATTTATATCTGCTAACTTCAAAGACTTCTGAATTGCAAATGGTATTCAGCATATTAGGATAGCTCCGTTTCATCCTCAATCGAACGGACAAGTAGAACGTTTTGTTGACACTTGCAAAAGAAATTTGAAGAAACTTAACTGAGGAGAAATCTTAATAAAACAAGTAATAACGTTTCTGAAACATTATCGATCAACACTAAATCGTAGCATAAATGGGAAATCACCAGCTGAACTAATGTTTGGCCGTCCTGTCCGCACAACACTCGATTTAATTAAACCAACAGTTTATAGAAAATTCAAAATACATGAAACAAGTGACAAATTTTGAAAGCAATTTAACAAGAAACGTGCCGTACAATCCAAGGAAACTAGCAATGGCCAAACAGTTTTTGCTAAAGTTTTCACTAGAAACCAATCTCAATGGTTTCCTAGCAAAATAATTGAACGAATTTGTGCTGTAAATTATAATGTTTTGGTAGAAGTCATGGGAAAGAACAGGCTAATTAGATCGCATGCTAACCAATTAAGATATAGACAAACACCGAATGAAGAAAATTATCATAAACAATCAGTTCTGCCAAATGTACTTATCGATATATTCGATAAGTACCAAATAGAAGAAAAGCCCGTAACAGTTACAGAAGAGTTAGTAGCAGGTTCTAGCGACATTCAACAAGAGCAGCCAAATCAATCTTTTACTGATTTGCCAATTCAATAAGATGAACCAATTTAAGACGATCCACCAGATTACGAAGATGTCCGCAACGTTTGAGATATTAACCGTCCTAAGATCGGAACTAAAACAGGAAGATGTTGACAGTAATTACTATTATAGATAGATAATAATCTGGTCATCGTATTTTATTAAATAATTTTCAGTTTTTTTAATTTTCGCAATGTATTAAGATTGTTAAATAAATATATATAATTCAGTTTGGTTTCTTCAATTAAGGATTTCAGCAGCAGGAGCCCATGGATCAGGTAATATAACAAGGCAAAATTTCTGAAAAAATTTCTGTATGGTTGGGTAATATTAAACACGCACACAATCAAAAGAGCATCCTATTTCCCCTTAAATAAAATGCATTGCTTGCTATGCATTCTGATCGCCTGGTATTTCAGCTTGGCAGAAATTTACATTCTATTGTCTTAATTTTTTCCACAAGTACTCTACAAGGGTGCGCTAAAAGTTGTAGCTACTACACACTAAATTGTATTTGTTTAAGAATAAGTGGTGTAAGTGACTTAAAATGAGTTCAGTCAAGCAAATGGATGGCGATAGATGCTAAGATATTATACACGGTATGCGAGCATAAAATAACTCTTTAGGCCGTACCGCAAATGAAGAAAAAGATCGAAAACAGTAATTGACGCTGTATGTCAAAGATATATTGATCAAATCCAAACCAAAGCATACATTTCATACTTTAGTGATCATAAGCCATTCGTGTCATTTATTGAAATTGAGAACAGAGAGTGTGAATAATATAATGTAAGAGAACTTTGAAAACTGGTACCAATATTTTAATAAATAAACACCATAACTATCCCACCCCTAATACTGCATTCGCCTCATTCTCTCGTTGTTTCGTTTTCCAAAGGTTTCACTTCTACCGTTTGTGCACAGCGAAAGACCTATTCATGGAAATAATATTTAAAAACGACTTTGGGCATATGGCCACCGTGGCTGTTCTTGACAAAGCATATACTGTAAATTCAATTCACGGTTGTATTTGCGATCAATGGCGGCCATATGTCAGGAATAACACGAATAGTGTTGGCCAATTGTTGCATGTTTATCAGCCCATATCAATTACTACACAGAAACCCGTAGAAAATGTTTCAGAGATGTCAAATCACACCACCGTGGAGGCACATTTACAGGGATATTTCTCAAAATCACATTATCGCCAATTTGTGATTTCAATAAATCTATAGTTCCTGTCAATGTATGGCACGTAGCACCTTCCTATTTAAACCACATATCAGCAGGATCCATGCCATCCATATTTTCGAACCAATATTCATTCATCATGGTCTTCTAACACTTTGATTGACCATAACAAGAGCTCCCGCCTTATTTTTGTAGAAATAAAGACCAACGATGCCCCCAGCGTGTAAACCTCGTTTTTTTGGATGTATTGGGTTCTCTAGAATGTCTTCTAGGTTGATTCCAATCATAATAACGAGACCGATTTTCAAAGCATTCTTGATTGTTTCTCAATCGTGAGTTTATTCATGATGAAATGGAAAACTAATCTGAGCATAAATTATCTATCAGCTGTCAAATTCGATACCGCTGGAAAAAGGCTGTTCAATTCGGAAAACAAACCTCTAAAAAATCACCTTTTACTATGGAGGAAAAAATTCGTGTTGATAATTTTCGTCCGTATTATTTATTTTCTTGTAAAGAACTGACATAAAAATGGAGAAATTCAAATTATATTTCTTTTATTGGAATTTTAACAGTTTAAATATTTAAATTATATTATAAAAGCAAAAAAAGCGAGGAAAGAAATTCCAGTAAATAGATCAGTAGTGCATCAAACCACTGGACAAATGCTATTCACCCAAAAGAAAAAAAAACTCCATATTTATTGTGGAAGATGTTTCCTCTGGGTTAGTGCTTGATGTGACGAAATAAAGCGATCTGTCAAAAGAAGTAAAAAATTAATAAGGAAGTCATCAACATGATGGAAAAGTTGATTTCTTATTCTTCCGCTCCATCGTAGATATCTCAGGTGAGTCACGTTCAAATTAATTTTGATATCTTTTTGTTGTACTAATTCCCCCATCAACCATCAACCACAGAGTTTGTTATACAAATATTTTTGCAGAGATATCGATCGGTGATAGCCAACGCAATGGATCGTGTAGTCGTGTAATATCGCCTAATACCTTTTTGCTATAATCAGGAGAAGTTTTGTCAATATTTACTTTGTAGCTGAAATAATCCAAAGTTGGATACCAATGACAACCAAATGCCTTAATGGAATGATTTTCTAATACATGTGAAGACCCAACATTTCGAAATTCTTTTCGAACTGCTTTCAAAATTTTGTCATTACTTGCAGACCACTTTCTCACAACCCTTTTTTTTAACAAGGAAAATAATTTTTATTTCTCTGGTTTTATGACCGTTAAATTATAGCGCAACTTTTCACAAAAGGATGGATTCCTTTCTTTTCTTTCAACTGTCTTTCCGTTAAGTTAAATAAATTTAAATTTCCGTTAAACACATTAGATAAAAGAGATTTTTTCTGTTGTTTTTTTACCAGAAATAATTGTTGAGTCCTAGTACTGTATTTTGGATCTGGTAAGTTCTACCATTTTCATATAAATCTATTTGCTTGTTCGAATTTAATTTTAACACAGGATTTTCCCTTTTTTAATTTTAGATTATTTTAGGTGATCAGCGTGCGTAAGGGTGATCAGGGTGCGTAAGGGTGATCGGGGTGCGTAAGAGACAGGGTAAGTGTTGATCGTTTGTTCCTCAGAACATTCCAGCGCCGTAACTGTGACGACTATCACCAAGTGCTCAATGTACTTCCACGCGGTAGTCACCGGGCAACTGAATAGATTTCAGGCCAAGTATTGAGTGCGAAAACTCCCCGAATCCAATGGTGTCATGCGACCCGTGCCTAGTGGATTGGTTGGTAGCCCGGGGAAATATCGAGCTACCTCACACGGAGCCTCTCTGAGGCCGGGCAACACAGAGAGTAAAAAAGCCTTGCCATGTCAAGCGGGGCTCTGGCATGGTGGACCGTCCTTTCCCTAGGTACTCGTGGGACCAAAACATGAACGAAACAAATAAAATAAGCAATCTAACAAACTTTGAAAAGAGTAAACTGACAACAAGAACTCCATCACCAAGCACTAATCGAAGGAGCACACTCACACCAAGAACTCCACTAAAATGCGCAAACATAAATGCTACAACACCACCCAGCACAAACGGAAATAATCACATCGTTGGAGCGGCGAACCAAATTCTCGGTAGCAGTCCAGGAGCACTGCGAATTCCATCGTCACTAGGAGCTGATTTTTCAGTGGCAATGGAAGCTCGACACACAGCTACATTTTAACACTTTAACGCTGCCACTCCTAAACAGCCTTACACAGCAACAGCGAACAACAAGTGAGCCAACTCTTTCCAAACTTCCCAGAGAGCTTGAGAGTAACACCAAGTGGCAGGAAGTCGAAACAAGAGAAGTAGAAAAATTAGTCCGCTGGAATCAAACAAAACTAGAAGACAAAAGAGAGTAGACAAATACTTTGATAGGAGAATAAATACGGAAAACCGCTTCCAAGCTCTGGAAAACAATCCAGAAGCAATAACAAAAGAGGATGTCACAAACCATACGGAAGCCAATACTCAAAAAGAACTAAGAAAGCCTCCACCAATATATATTCCAGACGTTATTGACATAAAGCCATTGACAGAACTTTTGAGTGTCACAGCTCAGGACCGTTTTGACCTTAAAATAATGGGTAGAAATCAAATACGTCTCCAACCAAATTCAATTGAAATCTATGGAAAAATAACCAGGATTTTAACTTCGAAGAAAACCAATTTTCACACGTATCAGCTAAAACAAAATAGGGCATTCAAAGTAGTCTTAAGCATACATCATTCTGTGGACCAGATAGAGCTAAAAAACGAATTAGAAGAGTATGGTCACGAAGTAATAAGTATCTTCAATGTAGAGTATAGAATAACCAAACAACCACTATCTCTATTTTATATCAGCTTAAACCAAAACCAAATAACGGGGAGATATACAATATAAATCACCTCCAATATATTAGAGTACAATTTGAAGAGCCACACAAGAAAAGGATAATCCCACAATATGCAAGATGTCAACGATACGGCCACACCATATCATATTGTTCCAGAACATTCAGATGCGTAAAATGTGCTCAGAGTCATCCAACAACAGAATGCATCAAAAGCAGAAACAACGAGGCAACTTGTGTACTATGCAGGGGTAAACACCCGGCAAATTATAAGGGATGCCAAGTATACCAGGATATACGGAATAGAAAATTTCTAAAAAATAGGGAAAAGTTAACTCAGCCAACAAACAACCCAATTCCTCAGGGGATATTACAAAGGCAACACAAAGGGCAGCCACAAATTCAAACAAATCAAAATGCACCGCGGACAACGTATGTACAGATAACAAGAGTCAATGGACCAGAAGGGCGCAATAACAACGCAAATCAACACCAGACACAAGGGAACAACCAACTGCCTACGAACATAGAGCAGCTTTTAATTAGACAGATAGAAAACCAAAACAAATTGAGCGAAGACATCAGAACAATGCTGAATTTAATAACAGCATTGTTAAACAAGCTTAATTAAATATGGATCAATCTCTCCGAATTGTTCTATGGAACGCCAACGGGCTGACACAACACCAGCATGAATTAAAAAAATTTATTATACGGAACAATATCGACGTTTTATTAATATCAGAGACGCATTTTACCAGCCGAAATTTTATGAAAATACCACGGTACGATATCTACGACACTAAACATCCTAGTGAAAGGGCTCATGGTGGTACAGCAATCATCATAACAAATACAATTAAACACCGTCAACTCTTAAAATATGCAAAGGAACATCTCCAGGCAACAAGTATAGTGATTGAAGATTGGCGTGGGCAACTAACTTTGTCAGCGATATATTCTCCACCGAAACACTCAATAAAAGAATACTTCCACACGCTTGGCGCCAAATTTATAGCCGGTGGAGACTATAATGCAAAACATCAATTTTGGGGATCCAGACTTGCAACAACAAAAGGTAAAGTCCTTTATAACACTATTATGACAAACAAATACGAATGCATATCAACCAGCGAACCAACTTATTGGCCAACAAACAGAAATAAAATTCCAGACGTTATTGATTTCTGTGTTACAAAGGGAATTACTACGAAGTACTTACTTGCTGAATCGAGTCTCGATTTATCATCGGATCATTCACCTGTCATAATTACCATCAGTACGCACGTCATAACCAAAACGCGTCCACCAACACTACATAATATCTTCACCGATTGGAACCAATTCAGAGAAAAGCTCTCCAATATAATCACAGCAGTACCTTTGAAAACGAGCCAAAACATTGACGAAGCTGTAGAATATCTGACTCGCGAAATTCAAGATGCTGCATGGCAGGCTACTCCGGAAATTGATCCCGGTACGAGGACTGAAAACGTTCCTTTATACGTAAGAGAAAAAATGAGCGAAAAGAGAAAGTTAAGGAAACTCTGGCAAATCGCACGTCAACCAGGAGATAAAATGTTGAAACAAGAAACTTAAAAAAATTGCTACAAGAACTAAAAAATGAGTCTATTCAAAGTTACTTAGAGGGACTATCTGCAACAGAAGCAACAGATTTGTCACTGTGGAAGGCCACGAAACGAATAGGATGACCCATGACACAAATACCTCCAATCCGCAAAAAAAATGGGGAATGGGCTCGCAGCAGCATTAAAAAGGCAACAACATTTGCAGAGCATCTTTCAAAAGTTTTCCAGCCGTACCGTAAAGAAATAACGGATACAGAAGAAAAAGAAATCCGTGACTATCTGGAAAATCCTTATCAAATGTCACTGCCAATAAAGAAGGTGTCAATACCAGAAGTAAATAATACCATAAAAAATCACATAAATCCAAAAAAGGCACCCGGATATGATTTGATCACTGGACGATTGCTAAGAGAAATACCAGAGGAAATAACAAGACTCATTACTATGATATTTAATGCGATTATACGCACAGGATGCTTCCCTTCACAATGGAAGGTTGCCAATATTATAGTAATAGCGAAACCTGGAAAACCACCGGAAGAAGTTCGATCTTACAGACCAATAAGCGTGCTGCCAATATTACCAAAAGTATTTGAAAAGCTACTTCTAAAACGTTTACGCCCAATCATACAAGTAAACAAACTGATACCAAATCATCAGTTTGGTTTTCGACAGGAAGACGCCACCACAGAAAAAGTACGTAGAGTAACAAACACAATCAGACAAAGCCTTGAAAAGAAGGAATTGTGCTCAGCTGCTTTTCTCGACATTAGTCAAGCATTCGACAAGGTATGGCACATTGGTTTACTTTATAAACTAAAACTACATTTGCCTTATACATATTTTCAAATCATGAATTCATACCTGACCGACAGATTCTTCTTAGTTAAGTACCAAGAAGAGCATACAAAACTAATGCCAATAACATCAGGAGTTCCACAAGGGAGTGTACTTGGTCCTATACTATATTTGTTATACACAGCAGACTTACCTAACTCACCCTCGAACAAAAACATCAACCTTCGCTGACGACACCGCCATACTGTCATCAAATAGTGATGCAAAAATCGCCACACAATATTTTCAAGAAAACTTACTACAAATTGAGTCATGGTTAAAAAAATGGCGAATTAAAGGTAACGAAAAAAAATCAATACACGTCACCTTCAGTTTAAAGAGAGATACTTGCACTACTATAATCCTAAATAACCAGATAATCCCACAGGCAGAAGAAGCAAAATATTTAGGTATGCATTTAGACAGAAAGCTTACTTGGCGTAAACATATTGATGCAAAACGAAAGCAACTAAACTTAAAACTACGGAGTATGTACAGGTTAATCGGAAAACACTCCACACTATCAATGGAAAGTAAGCTAATGATATACAGTGGTGTTCAATGAAATCCGGACACTTACCTTTTTTCGATTTGAAGCGATTTTTTCCAAAAAAGTAGTGATGCTTATTCGGTGAAATAATTTTTTATATTACCTCACATAATATTCACTAAAAAAATTATATGGTTCAATCAGTATTTATGGTTTTATTGGAAAATTAAAGAAATTAATAAGAATTCAGATAATTTTTTGTAAATATTAAGTTTATTAGGGTACAAAAAAAAACATGTTATAAATAGAGTCATTAAAATTTATCAATTGCATTTTGTACACACCTCCTGGCACCTCCTATTTAATATTTAGTATGACTGCCATTTGCCTTAATTACCGCTGTGCACCTGTGCTTCATGGAATTCACCAAATTTCCAGTGACGTCATCACTAATTTCATCCCAAACACTTTGAATTTGCCGCTTTA